>OX438984.1:6980473-8317680 GCA_949316085.1 Hypercompe scribonia | reverse complement strand
ATACGATATGATCGTTTATCATCCAATCATTCTGTCGCCGACAAAGTAAAACTACTTATGTAAGAGAGATATTTCTCTATCACGATGTTTATGTGGGCGTTATAATTTATGTAATATACATATTCATTAGTTTTCTTGGTCATAATTACTGAAACAAATAGGAATAGGCCTGTGATGACGTTTTGGTAAATCTAATCTAATTTCTTGTTCAACATAAGAAACTTTTATATAATGCCCTAGAATGGAGCAACAAGATGACTTGTCTGTTATAATCACAATTATGAGAGGATTAACTGACATTAGGAAAACATCACCTAAAATATTATTTTATATTATTACATAAAACGACATAACGAATTTGCACTAGAACACTGCATTTGGGTTAAATATGCTATTTATTACAAGCAAAAATTTAATTCAAGATAAATAAAAATTTTACTTAAACTTTATAGAAGTCATAAGAAAGATGACTGCAAGCAAGATTATTGCCTATTATGCACGTGTAAAGACAACAGCATACACGACACAAACTCGTGCTTTTTTTCTCTATCAATTGTTATACTGTAGTGGGTCCAAGGGATAAGCTTGCAGTGTTAAAATACAATTGTGCTTTGTTACTAGTCTAACTAGTAATTCGGGTAATCATAATTTGCAATGAACGGTCATTTTCATTTTAAACGTTTAAGAGATTCTTAGGAAATTATTGCAACGGATACGTTTTGAAATGAATCAGATCTCAACTTCTGTGTACACCGAGTTGTATAATTTTACAGGTTTAAAGTTTACGGTGTTGATTACTGTGTGCTCATCAAATCGGTATTGCCATTTCATAGCCAAATTTTAAGTTTTTATTTTTTAGACAAAATGTGATACTAAGTTTCTATAAATTATGTGGTAATAGCGCAATAATTGAATGCTTGTATGTAGACTACAAATTACTACTACTGGAACACACTAATAATTCAAGTAAATTAAAAAAACGTTTAATAAGAATGTGTTTTTTATTTTGGTTTATAAAAAATAAAGACACTTACTTTAAGGGTCGATTCATGAGCTCCAGATTACGGGGTGGCCGTTGTGGCTGGTGCGGGTTGGTGTGCTGGTGCTGTGGGTACTGTTGGTGCGACGCCTGAATAGATTGTGGAGGCGGACGAGGCACAGGTGGCGTGGGCCTCTCGACCCGGTCTGGGCGCTCCACCCGTTCAGACCGTTCCGATCTGTCTGACCGTTCGGACCTCTCTTGTCTCTCTGGCCGTTCGGGAGGTTCCGCTCTATGGAGCCGCTCCGCTTGTTGTGGTGCCCCCGAATATAGGTGTGATGAAGGTTTAATCACGCGGCTGCTATAATGCAATCAATACGGTGAGAGGAGGAATGTGAAACAAATCTTGCCAAACTAGTTAATAACAAAACCCTAGCGATAGCTTAATTTTCAACTAATTTCAAGTTCTTTAAAATTACAAAATTTTCTAACCATTCATAAAATTAATTAGTAAATTAATATGTGTGCTTATTATCATCATCAACATCATCAATTGCTTTTAACAGTCCAGTGCTGCAAGGAGGGTTTAGCCTACTATACCATATTTAGGGTTTGTTTCAAGTTTGCCTTCTCCTTGCAGTGATGTTGTGTTCTTGTTGTCTTGCATATTTTGTTTCCTTAGTCGGCTCTTACAGCACGTATGGGAAGAGTAGGGGTAGTGACACTCTGTATTCTTAATACGTTACCACACGGAGAGTGCTGTATTATATTGAAATGATTACTAAAAGTCGCCGAAATTACGTAAAGTATTGTACATAATACGTAAAGATTATGTCATAATAATGTTTAAACTGCGCTTCATAAACATACGTATGTACAAGTATAATACGTGTATCATTTTCACTAGTATTTGGAAAATGGGGTGCTACAGTACTCCTACACAATAAGACACTTGAATTTAAAGTAGAGATCACATTTAATTTTCTTAGGCTTAAAAATTGGATGTACCTGTATATAAAAATGATATGGACTCACTCTTTTATTTTGTTTTTTTGCTATTGTCAGCGCTAGATGTGTAATATATACATACGTTAACAAATCCTTAAGTACTGGAAAAAGATTGGTGCAGATATAATAGTTTTAAACTTGTCGATACTAACTGAATCATGATATATTTTGTAACGATCGTCCAATAGTCGAATAATATGTTGTGGAACTAAATAAATAAATAAATAAGATATTTAGACCATATGTACATAGCAAAACAGTATTAACAAGTACAACCAGTATAGTTTAAATGTGCGCAAAGTATTTCTATAATGGATAAACTAACATTTGAATATAAGTAAACTACCGTGTGAAACTTTGTGACCCATTTTAAACAAACACTTATTAAGTATCTGTAGCTGTCTATTGTTAGTCTTATCTTCATAGGATCTTAACAGATAACAAAAAATATATTATTCTTCTTCATATTTTACTGTAATAAAATAATTGGCAAAAAATGCATTCTTTTGTTTACTTCACTGAATGCGTGATGTTACCACCTGAGAGTCCAGATTTTATGGGAAAAAGTTTCAATTTACGTATACTTCTCAACGCAAAAACACCACGTGGACGGTTTTACATGAAAGGTAGAATAATACTTTTAAGACGACAATTAATAAATTGATTGCTCGTAGGCAGCGACTATTGAAAATAGTTATAAAATAGAATATACTTTATTGTACAAAAATTACAACAGTATAACTGTTTGTACAATAGTACAGTTGAAAACTACAAGAAGATAAGTACAATTGACGGTCTTATTGCTGAAATTAATCACTTCCAGGCACTTTTTGGATGCTCAAATTGACAAGTTATAAGAATAAACAAAGAGTAGTTAAGATATTTTAAAACTATTGCGGTATTAATATAAATATGGGCATAAACACGCATATATACACACATACATATATATGCACATATTTTTAATCTTTGACTACACCACCGCATACACCACCCACGTTCATCGGTTATGAGGTTGTATATTCCGCGAAAGTTTAGGGGTCGTGGGCTATTAAATATCAAGACTCTACATATACATACAATATCAGAGAATATTTTCTACAGACTAATGTGGGAGTACATCGCAATGTAGTTGCAGTGAATACTGGGTTGACCTCGCTCGCTCTGGCTAAAGAGAATTAGTGCAAACCTGTAGTACTTACATAGTACTACTGATCGCAATGAAGTATGGAAGAGCAAAGAACTTCATGGTCGATTTTATGGGGCCCTACACCGGTCTGATGCAGACTTTAAAGCGTCGACATCTTGGCTACGGTATGGTGATCTCTTCGGAGAAACCGAAGGTTTTGTTTGTGCGATTATGGACGAAGTTATCTTGATGAATAATCATTGGAAGTATATCCTGAAAAATAGTACGGTTGTCATCTGTCGGGCGTGCCACCGTCCTGGGGAATCTATTAGGCATATTATTTTTGGTTGATCTCGTCTCGCTAACGATGAGTATTTTAACTTGCCCTTAAATACTAACTTATCAATTTTGAAGTGCCATACTACAGGTGTGTACATTTATATTGGGATCGATCTATTATCACAGGTGACTATTGTTGCCAATTAAGCCGACACCGATGAAGCAATAATCCATCCAGTCCCATCACTAACGGGTACTGTAACCGATACGGAGATCACCTATACATGCAACAGAATCCTTCTCGAACATTCTCCGGGTTAAATTTGCTTCAATTTGCTTTCATAGCAATGTTTCCTTCCGAAGTAACAAATTAAAACCTTAAATACAACGTGAAAAGACTTCATTCTAATATGAAAACTTATTGTTAATACTAATTAAACTTTCCTAGATATAATATAATGTTGTAGTACGTAATTGTGATCTTAAAAATATTTACAAAAAAGTCCTAAATGGAAGATGTCTCTATTCTACGAATAACATATAGTAACCCAAAGTAGACCAAGGGAGCTCATCATAATGGTATAGTTACTCTTGGTATACCGACTAACACAATGACTATAATTGCCTGATACACGATTAGTAATTACTTCGTAGTAGTGTTTGCATTTGGAGGTACTTTAGTGTGTTTCTGTTGCATTCGATGTGGAAGTCGCCACAATATTTAAGGTTCCCGATACCGCATAATATAGAGCTATAAAAACATTTAAAACCATTTTGTTATATCATATGAAAGAGAATATACTATATTCTTATTACTAAATGAAAAATATCACTCAAAATCAGTTGTGAACATATTTCTAACCAAGGTAAATATATTATATCGATATTTTATGAGGTAAATAATATTGAATATTTATAAGCTAATTAACGTGAGCCGATATCAGAATTCATAGCTAGTCGTCGTTCGCTCGTACTGGCTGGCAAGTCTGTCTCGTCCGCCCGACTCGAGCTTGTATAACGTATCTATACACATTAACACTGTCACATCTATACATCTCGACTCATATGGTTTGTATTGTTATGAATCGTGTTGGGAGGCAGGCTCGATACAGACAGCGGTGCCCTATTGGTCCGTTTGCTAGCACTGGGAGAGGCGCGCCGTGAAAGGGGATTGGCTGAATCGCTGCTTCGCGGTGGAGTTAAATTTTGAGGTTTTCGCCTTTAAAATATACAATAAGTATTAGTTTCTTTTCTTCTACATTTACAAACAAATATCGCAGTCGTAAACAATGTGTAACTACCTCTTGAACATAAGTTTCTCCTCTTCTGTGTAAAATACAGAGCTAGCGTTAATCAAGTCTAATTTGGCATAAAAATTTATGCTGAATTAAATTTTAGAAATCTCTAGGTACTTACCACTAGCGAGTCTTAAATACAATTCGATCCTTTTGAAGGGTCGCCACGCTAATAACTGAATAAATCTTTCTCTTTAATGGAAAAATGAACACGTTAAGTATGCTTATAATACAATATTTTTTATAAAACATAGGGGATTAACCTAACGAGATACCTGCCTAACGTTTTGGCTGTAGACTAAGCAACACCAGGCATTTTCAAACGAGCATCGTCGGACTTGTACAAAGTATTATACGAAATTAGTTGCAAAATTTCTAAGGTTTATTTTATCACTTTTTGATAAAGCTGGAAAAGGCAGTACAAGCCAATTAATGCGGGTGGGCTACGCCAATTAGTCCACATTTGAAAATAATCGTATAAAAAATCATTTGATATATTAAAAAAATTGTTTATTTACAAGAAAGTTAATAAGTTGAAATTTATTTTTTAAAAATGCTACGGCTAAACGACCACCGTTTCAAAGTTTGTACTCTTCCGAGTGACTACTGAAATTTTCGCATATTCGTCGGCAAAAAAACCACGACATCGCCAACATCGTAGTGTATTTGGTTTATTGATGTAGACATGATTCTTTAAATTACCCTATAAAAAGTGTGCTAAGTCACAGGTTCGATTCCCGTCCAGACCCAAATAATTGTGTGATGATCCTTGTTCCCGGTTAAACAAAGCAAACCAAGAGACCAGTGGACTCCGACCACATAACGAGGCACAGAATCATCCGACGTGCGTCATATCGCGTGATGTAGGCGGTGTCAATAGACCACGCCTAAACTACCGGCGCATCTATTGTTCCGGCGCCCGATCAACAGGGATGGAAGTCGCGCGGCTATGTTCACTCAATGCTACCTGAGTCCCAATGCGCAAGAGCAGTGTCGGGTGCAATAATTTTCTGAATGGCTATTTCTCCATGGCCACCCAGAAAAATATATCGCCATGTATTTTTCACTATTTCTTTTAGTATTTTTTGTTATGGTTTATTTTGTGAACGAATAGAATAAAAATAAATTATTATAAACTATTATATAATATAAAACTGCCAGCCTTTTGTATTTCAGCTGCAAATACGATATGACCATTTGTCATCCAACTGTTCTGTCGGCGACAAAGTAAAACTACTTATGTAAGAGAGATATTTCTCTATTAGACAGTATCATGTACATAAAACGACATAACAAATTTGCACTGGAATACTGCATTTGGTTTAGATATGCTATTATTTGATAAGAAGGCTCAAAGTCACCCAAAGAGTAATGGAGAGGGTAAAGCTCGGAGTTTCTTTGCATGATCGAATCAGGAATCAGGAGGACTGCAGACGAACCAAGGCCACCGATATTGCCAGTAAAATTGCTAGGGAAGTATGGAAGGGTAAAGAACTTTATAGTCGATTTTATCGGGACCTACACGGGTCTGATATAGACTTTAAAGCGTTGACGTATTGACTACGGTATGGTGATCCCTTTGGTGGAACCGAAGGTTTTGTTAGTGTGATTATGGACTTAGTTATCATGACGAATAACTACGGAAATATATCCTGAAAGATAGTACGGTTGACATCTGTCGGGCGTGCCACCGTCACGGGGAACAATTAGGCATATTACTTCTGGTTGTTCTCGTCTTGCTAACGGTGAGTATTTGCACAGGCACAACCAAGTAGCTAGAATTGTACACCAACAACTTGCTCTTAAATACCAACTTGTTAATTTTGAAGGGCCATGCTACAGGTATGTGCTCGACCCAGTTCTCGAGAACGGTCGTGCTGCGATATATTGAGATCGATCTACGAGTATTGTCACAGATGACTATTGTTGCTAATTAAAACAACACCGATGAAGCACTAACCCATCCAGTCCCATCACTAACGGGTACTGTAACCGATACTGAGATCACCTATACATGCAACATAATCCTACTCGAACATTCTCCGGGTTAAATTTGCTTCCATTTGCTTTCATCGCAACACTTCCTTACGAAGTAACAAAATAAGAAGCCTTAAATACAACGTGAAAAGAATTTATTCTAATATGAAAATTTATTGCTGATACTAATTAAAATTTCCTAGAAATAATAAAATGTTGTAGTACGTACCTAATTGTGTATCTTAAAAATATTTACAAAAAAAGTCCTCAATGGAAGATATCTCTATTCTATGAATAACCCACAGTAACCCAAATTGGACCAAGGAAGCTGATTATAATTGTATAGTTGCACTTTGTAAAGTTACTAACACAATAACTATAATTATCTGATACAAGATTTTTTTTTTTTTTTTTTTTTGACTTTAATAAAAGTAATTTACTAGGGAGACACGTCAACAAGGAATTTTTATTGCGTAAGCGTTCCTCTCTGAACTAACAGATGAAGATATATTATTTCCAGCCTGCTGGCTGGCCTACCCTTAAAATGATACCAACATTGGTCTTGATTTTGGCCTAAAAATAATTACATTAAGTACCTTAGCATTTGTTTTTAGCTGAAAACTTAATAACTTAGAACACATTTCTTTGTTCTCTAAAATATAATAGGTAATATTTATTTATTTATTTATTTATTTATTTATTTATTTATTTATTTATTTATTCTATTTGTACACAAAACAAACCATAACAAAAAAATACAGAGGAAATAGTAAAAAATACAAAAATAGAGTACCTTCTATCCATAAGCACAACAAAAGGGAATCATGTAAAAGAAATACAACTTACTATATGCAGAAATATAAGAATAAACAAAAACTAAATACAATGTAAAAAAGTTCACACACCATATAACGTTTAATCAACCAGAATAGAAACATTATTTGACAATGCAATGTATGAATGTATGCAATGAATATAAATTCATAATCCACCATCCGTAGATGCATAAACCTTATATCACAAATAACAGGTAGTTTCTACATATAATATCTGCGAGTTATCTACAATAATTCGTCAACAATTATTGATTATTTAATGTTTACTAAGTGACATCGTGAGGGAGATATGTGTGATATATACTTCAATCAAAATCAACCCATCACCGTCCACTGTTCAATGAAGGTATCTGCAAATGGCCCAGACATGGCCCAGGTAATGGCATAACTAATCCAATAACATAAATGTACAATAATAGAGATAAAATAACTTAATCCTAATAAGTGGTAAAAGTAAGTAGCGACAACTACCCTCCGCACTAGTAACAACTGTGTTGCGGCAGCGTAGGTATCATCGACTTAGTGACAAATTTTAAAAGTAAGGTGTTTGTGAAAACAATTCATCGATAATTGCTTGCACACAGTGGCAGGCATAGTAAACGCAAAATTTACAAATAAAACTAAATCAGTATAAAATAAAATGCAAACAAAGTGTAGTATTTTAATTAAGGAACTAAGAAACTGTGTCAACTTAAATTAATTATTCTAACATATATATCATGTACACATTATATACCACATATATATATATTGGTCCAATCAATGTATATATATACACACACACACACACACACACATATGCATATATATACACATATGTATGCAAGCGCAAATATTCACACATACACAAACGGAAATATATAATTATGCTCTTTTTGTTTATATATAATTAGAATAAAGATGTAATAGAATATTATTAAAGGAAAAGATAAACAAGTATATAGTCTAGTCTCATACAATTTATATGAAAAGGTGAACACCTATATATATACATATAAACAATTCAAACTAATGTCTGTAAAATAGTTTCAGTAGATTGATAGTCTAATGTTAATAGATAATCGGTAATTATTTTTTGCAAGCTTTAAGAGTCAAATCTCTAAGGGACTGAGCTGTTACCTGAACAAGTTTATTGTATATCCAAGGACCCAGATATGATAAACAATTACGAGCAAACATAGTTTTAAAGCGAGGCACTGCATAGACAGTAGCAAGTCGCCTTCTTGAGATGACTGAAGGAGGTGTGATTCGATGTTGTATCAAAACTATTCGTAGAATGAATAGCTGACGTACGGTCAGTACTGGAAATTCCTTGTATAGGTTTGTGGTGGGGTATAAGATATTTTTAAAATTTAGAACTTTTATTACCGCTCTTTGTGCCCGTTCCACTCTAATAATGTTACTTTTTTTAGCACTACCCCAAGCTGAGATGCCATATGTCAATAAGGACTGACGAAAAGAGTAGTATACTATCTTATTTATCTTAGGATCCCGAATGTGCCTTACTTTTTTGAAAATACACATTAGTTTTCGCAATCGATTACTGAGCATCTCAATATGACTTTTCCAATTCAAATTCCGGTCGATAATTACACCTAAGTATTTGATGGAAGAGACAACAGTAAGTGGGAAACAATCACAGGACGAGTTTATACAAGGGCCACATGTATTTACGTGGGCTTTTATGCTGAAATTCAAAGGTTGTTTATTATCATAGAAGCTTATCGGCGGACAACTGACTTCCGGGCGGGTAACGGTATACGGCCCTCGCCCGAAGAAATACACAATTGGTGTGAAGCCGTTCGTCAAGCTACGGTGGCTCGTTGGTCGTTGCAGCTGGAGGCTCCACGTGCTGGCTTTGCCACCGTGGAGGCACAGCCAGCTAGCCGGTCGTCGCCGAGTGGGCAGGGTGGTAGCCCAAGACCCTTTCCTTCTGACTGTCGCAGGTCTTTTCCACGCACAGTTGCTTCGGGAAGTATCTGCACTTGGTCGCTAGGAGGAAATTGAGACCCGCCTGTCACCACTGCGGCTGTAGTGAGGAATCAGCTCAATACACACTAGCAATTTGTTCCGCCTAGGCAGCGCAGCGTGTAGTCCTCACTGCAGTTATTCCTGTGGTTACAGTTGATTTACCGCAATCGCAGCCATCTGCGAAGATGTCATTCGGCGGCGGAGAACGAAAGAAACGATCTCCACTAGAACTCAATTCGCCGGCGGCGAACCAGGCGGCAGAGGCGTGCTTACCAGCGCCTGAGTGGACGAAACGAGTTTTCCCCTTGACCCGCTACAGAGGCGAGCCGCGAGGAGGCGACGGTAGGATGTGCCGTACCTCGCCTAAATAGAGAGTTTTACCGGAAGATGGTGGCCGCGTCAGCGGGCAGGCGCTAGCTGACAGCTGTTCCTGGCTGCTGTTCCTGGATCCCTCCTTTCTCAGGCGCAGAGTGGCACACCGTGTGGTTTTAATCGGCCCGATACCGACACACCACCCCACCGCAAACCCGGGGTGACAGCTCGAGGGGTTTTCCAAACGTTAAAAAAATAAATAAAAGCAATGCAAAATAAGTACAAGATTGCTTATCGGCACAAACCTACAAAATATTTACAATGATTACAACAATCACAAGTCTGGAATTAACCCAATCGGTGACGTTAATTATTAAAAAGTTAGAAATTAAAATTTTATTAATACTTCGATTTTTATATGATGTACTTCTAGCCGATTTCTACCACGGCGGTCAGTCTCAACGGAGGCTAACCAACTGCGCAGGAGAAATTATAGATTAAGCACAGGTGCAATCTGTGCCCTCACTCTTACAATCCGACGCCTATCCGACACGACCGAGCGGAGGTCAGGCACAGAACTAATGGTTCTAGGGTCAGGGCCGACGGACGGAGTGGCGGCGAAGAGCAATTTAGAGATTGCAAAACTCACTGAGCGACGCGCACTCCAATAACTATGAATGCCGTTACATTGCTTCCACCGCCTCCGTGTGACTCTTGACCACGCCTTGAGTCTCTTACCGTCAGTTTATATCTTTGCATCAAATACACTTGTATTCTGAAGCTATTTAGATTAAATTTCAATTATTACTGAATTAGTGTTTTCGCTGCCACTCCGTTCATCGGCGCTGACCCTTACCTGCTCACCGAGGCACAGAAGTTAAAACCCTAATTTCCATACTCCAGTTTGTTGTTAAGTATTTTTAAAATCAGAAAAAGAAATCACACATTTCGACCCGACCCGGGAATTGAACTCGAGACCTCTTGATTACCATTCGCATACGTTAACAGCTAGACTGATGATTCAGTTACGACCTTTTATATACACACATACGAATGTTTTTTTTAATTTTATATACTAGTAGGAATTTACCTGCTAACTGTAGGGCAGCACTGCAAGTCATATTTCACAACCTATACGTTGCCAAAACAAATGACAAATTCTTTATGCCGGATACCTACAGCGAGGCACTCCTCTTTATTGCACACGATTCTGCGTTAGCATGCTGGGTTATCATTTTACGATGATTGTATAGGCGTATACGTCGATCGGACCGGGTATGACCCACTCAGGCTACTAAACTGGAGATCCACTGTGAGTCACCAACACTTTGCTCCATTCTTATACAATAGAGTCAATAGAGTACGATACGAGTGCGATGAATCAGTTAATTAAGATGGGTTTGTTGGTCAAATGGTTAGTGATCATGACTGTTCGGCCAGAGGCTGTGTACATGTATCTACTTAGAAATACATAAGTACTTTTATTAACAGTCTGGATACCATAGTACAGGCTTTGCCTACATAAAGTTATAAGCTATAAGACCAACGAACATAGCAAAACCTGACACCAACAAACATGACTGATCTGTCAAATTAGTTGCATTTATCGCTGTGCGATTTCGCTCGTGAGACGGAGTATGTGTAGCATACTTACTTTTCATTTAGTCCAATTCTGTACGTTACAACGTGCCACAGCAAGTATATATGTATATTTATTTGAGGTACTATATTATGATTTTTGTTTGTTCAGATTCCTTCCTTATGTTATCTGTGACCATCGAATTTAATGATATTAAGTAATAACTACTAGTTATTATTTTTTTAATACATATTATTTCTTTAACAGGGTTGAGATAACATCTAGCCGTCAGGCAATTATTTTAAGACGCACTTTTTTTAATTATATTAAAAATGTGTGTAGTGGTCAATTCTAAAATAGTTTTATACTTACATAATAGACGGATTTGTTTGCATTTCTATTTCTATAAGTTTCACTTATTTTATTAGATATCTTTCAGTAACAAGACGTTCGGTAACCTCGTATGAGACTAAAATAAAACATCACAAATAATTGCATATTATTCTTTTTTATTTTTTTTTTTTCATCAATTTAAATGTAAAATACAATTTCATTTATTTACAAAGTTTATTTTGTAACAGATTTATATGTTACTATCTAAACAAAATATTAACAAAATGGCAGACTAACTAAACAATTACTCGTACATAGCTGTTCCATCAAGCATGTTAACAATTGCATCGTTTTGAGCTGAACAAGAAGAAGAAAGTTTAGCACTGGTCCCATTATTCAATTAAAAACAAAAGATTACATAATTGCATATTGCAGAACACTATTTGGTGTACGAAATCAGTTATAATAAGTTAACGAAACACTAAGATTGTATCCCTTAACGTGTCCAAATGTCTAATTCGTAATCTATTTACATTTGACATAATACATAATATTTTTTCAATAAATCGTTAACACATTTATAAAGCAAGTACGTCTATCAAAAGTTAAATAGAGCAATAATTGTTATTACTTGTCACGTGATGTTATAAGCACCAAAAAATATTATGGGCTGGTATAGCATTTCAGCGCATGTACAAATTAACACTGTGTTGAAAAATTATGAACAATGAAAAGTTCATTTTGAGCAATATCATACGGCCTTTGTGGGCCTTACATCTCCTCATTTAGTTAACACAATATCACTTTATGTAAAGTGCAATCAATAAATATTTACCACCGAACAAGTCACTTTTCATAAGTTAACAACATATATTAAAAAAAAATATTTGTACTTTTACAGATACAAAAATTTTCCTGATATCATTTGTTACATCTACGATAACTAAATATATCAAATATACTATCTACATGGCACAACAGTAGCTATCATAGATACAAAAATTAGTGATTTAACCATTACTCAGCTTAAATGCTAGACATAGATAGAGGTTATTAAAGCCGCTAATACTTAAAGGGACGTTATAGTATGATTGGGAATTTTCATAATTAGAAGAGTTGACAACTATAACTGTGGGTGTTGGTAAAATCGTTGCAAAAACAAACAATTAACAGACTACAGAATACATTAAAGCATACAAAAAGGAAGATTAGTACGAGTAACCCACCAATTGATCATATTGGTTGACCATACACTTGATATGACTAAGTTTGCGATGTAAAAAGAACAATTGCCGTTTTGCCATTTTGTATCCGGCGTCATTGCTCACTCGACGGTATTCATCCACAATGCGTTGTTCTATTCTCTGTGTACAAAAAGAATATATTAGGTTACTGCTACTGTAAGTACTAACATATTTCTACAGATACAGTACAGGACTTGCTGAGAGAAAACTAAGTTATAAACCTTGGATTAAAGGTTCTGAATCTGAATGTTGCCTACTTATTAATTGCTTTGCGGCAATTGAGTAGCACAAGCTCAAGTATAATAACTTAAGTAACTGCGGTGTTTATATAATAATTACTCTTGCCGTCGGGTCCGAGCACCGGACTTTTGCGTAAAAGAAAACCTAAGGTGGATATATTGTAAAGTCCGGTCAGCATATAAAAAAGGGCAAATATATTTATTGTCATCAATAGAGGTGTTAATGTGGGGTGTGGTGGTGTGTTGATGTGGTAATGTGGAGTGTGGTGGTGTGTTGATGGGATAGTGTGGGATGTGGTGGAGCGTTGATATGGTAGTGTGGGGTGTTGGGGTGTGCGTTAGGGTGGGGTATTGGAGTGTGTGTGTTAATGTGGTGTGTGTGTGTGTGTGTGTGTGTGTGTGTGTGGGGTATGTGATAGTGTGAGAGTGAGGTAGTGTGATGGTGTAATGGCGTGGGACATACCTGATAGTGGACTGAGAGCGGTTGCGCGCGTTTTAGCTTCCGCTCGAGGCGCGTGAAGAGCGCGGCTACTCGGCCAACGCACGAATGAAGCAGCTGGTAGTCCCTGTACAGCTCCGCGAATTCGTTCTTGTAAGCACGCCGGATTTTCGAGTTCGTGATCGGTGGGTATTGCCTACGAACAAACACATCACTTAGACACTTACGACTACACAGCACCCTAAAACTAACAATGAGCTTCATGTCGCTAATCCTAAAGATTTCAAACGAATCCTTTATATTTGATTGCAGCTTATTGAGACGTGTGGTGTTGGAGTGTAACCACCCATATCCGTCCGGTGGGTGTCATAAAAGCCGACTAAAGGAGCAAACTACAGGACACCAGCACGGAAAATAGAAGGAAAACTTGACACGAACCCTACAGCAATCCGTCTGGCCAGCGTACACAGTAGGCTAAAGCTTCCTTTAATATATATAAAAGTAAAATGTTACATAATACTACGATGTGATCTTACAAATATAAACTAACTGATGTTAATTAAAGAATAATGCAAATTTAATAACAGATCCTATCCGTAAACATCTACATCACTGATGAGAAATTTATAGTTAATTTCCCTGTAGTGTCAAACTCTCCCTAAAGTCGTGTACGAAACGTATAACGAAATTCTTAGACACGATTTAAAATTTGTACATTCATATGCTACATAAATTCTGTTCATCAAATTTTTGGAAGAAGTATACAACAGCAATGTGAAAGTTATAAAAAAAAAGTACCTCATAATTTCGTGCAATGATTCTTCTTCAGCCATATTCTCATCAAGATCAGGCACAATCTCAGGCTTTTCTAACGGGACCATATTGGTGTTTATAACGTTAACGTTATTTTTTTCTACCTGGGGACTACTCCTAAAATCATTCGCCTTCACAGGACTGGTGCTGAGATTATTTAGTGTAGTGTAATTGATGGTGTGACCATTGTCTTTTTTAACTGTAAAAAAATAATAAAATGAGTTGTGTTCTATAAATTTAATACAAATTGTATGTCTCTGTTCAGGTTCAAGACAGACAAGAGTTAAATAAAACAATAAATACTATATTAAATATATCTTTAAATAACAACTACCTGGACAGTGGTGATATAAATTATTCTAATTATTCGTTTCTCGATCGTGAAATTAGAAAGATTTTAGTACAATTAAAATATTTGATGAAATATACCAATAGTTAACAGATGTACTTTAATAGTGCAATCAAGTGATGTCCTTGTACAACTAATTGAATACGTTGTATTTAAAACTAATAGATGAAACTATTTCCGCTGTGCGTCGGTCTCTTTCTTACTTACTTTCTTTTATTTGGTCTCAGTTAACAAAGATTTTTTATAACCCCGTGTACCACTTTCTATTATTTTCATTTGTCATTTTAGTTCTATTGTTTATTTCCAAGAACGAATTTATCACCTATTTAGGAGTTCTTTTGTACTTAAGTGGACCCGACAAATTAATTTCTGCCAAAATTTCAATTTAACAATAGTTTATTGAAAATTTCCTTTTTTTTAGACAACACCTACACTAGGCATAATCCTGTGTCTTGGGCACTTAACAAACATTTGTGCAACGAACATAAGGGACACCTGTATTCAATACGAACAATTTGCAGATCACTCGAAGTGATAGGTATCCCATGCGGGCATCGAACCCACAGCACTCAGTGCAGTACAAAGCAAGGCGGCGAGGTGAACGTTTAAACTACCATTCTTGCAATAAAACGTTTACGATGTATGACTAATTTAGGTAACCATTTTGTATATTAAGTTCACAACTTGTTTTGTGTAAACAGTTTTATTTTACATATAGTGCATACTTTAATTTGTTTAATTACTTTAATTTGTTTGTTATTTTAGCTGAAAAACGAAATTATAACTTACTCGCGATGCTTTCCGACTTCGCACGGTAGTCTTTCAAATTCTCAGTTTTTCTGTACCATGATATACATGTTGTATACACATAAACTTTACACATAAATCACACTTTCTATTGGTGAAAAGTGCATTAAAATCTGTTGGGTATTTTGGAAGACCTAAGAGTACAAGAACAAAAAGCGACCTATTTAAGTGGACCCTTCAAACTAAATTCAGATGAAATACCAATTTATCAATCGTGAACTGAAAATTTAAGAACAAATTGAAATAATTGGAAAACAAACATTATATAGACAAAGTAAGATGAGCGTACTAACCTTTGGTCCGGTCGTCCTCATTGTCGGAAGCCTGCCTCTTCCCGGAAAAGGTGCTTGTGTACCCTGAGGATGGCGGGGGAGGGTGGCGGTAGTCCGAGATGCGTTGCTTCTTAGCCGCAGGAGGCTCCACGGCCACGCTGGGCAGGACGGACACTGATGCAGTCGCCGCCGCACCGCTAAAAGAATACACCCCGGTTATACACTCCTCATTCTGCCTACGACTGTATAATATCTTGGTTTTCTCTACAGTTTTTAGTATAATAGAACAATCTTTCATGGTAAGAAACGACACAATAACCTTATGCTACTAATATTACCGAAGTGATGTTGTCCGTGTGGTAACGGATTAAGAACACATAGTGTTACCACCCCTATTCATCCCGTGGGTGTCGTAAAAGGCGACTAAGGGAACAAAATATACAAGACAACATCATTACAAAGAGAAGGAAAACTTGAAACAAACCCTATTCCAACCCGTCTGGCCAGCGTGATACAGTAGGCCAAAACCTCCTTGCTAAGAAGAGGTTTATGTCCAGCAGTGGACTATAAAAGGCTGTTGATGATATTTGTTGCTCTTTTAAAACTACTGAAGAGATTTTTTTTGTAATAATTATGTTTATTCAAGGAACGTAACTGTATAGTAATACACCTTATATATCACAATAACACATTATAACTTTACTTTAATTACCTGTTGGGAGGGTGGCTCGGTACAGGCAGCGGTGCCGTACTTTTCCGTTTGCAAGCACTGGGAGAGGCGCGTCGTGAAAGGGAATTGGCTGAATCGCTGCTTCCCGGTGTAGTTAAATTTTGAGGTATACGCCTTCAAAATATACAATAAGTATTAATTTCTTTTCTTTTACATTTACAAACAAATATCGCAGTCGTAAACAATGTGTAACTACCTCTTGAGCATAAGTTTCTCCTCTTCTGTATAGAATGGCCAATCTTCATTGACGTCATTCCAATTGTTCCTACGTAAATGGTAACAGTTACCCTTGCACGTGCTGATCTCAGGCAGGATCTTGTGCACCAAGCTGCGTTCCTCTACTTTGATACCCTCTGCGAAATTTCGAGCTAGTGTTAATCAAGTCTAATTTGGCATAAAAATCCATGCTTAATTAAATTTTAGAAATCTCTACTTACCACTAGCGAGTCTTAAATACAAATCGAGCATTTTGAAGGGTCGAAACGCTAATAACTGAATAAGTCTTTCTCTGCAATAGAACAATAAACACGTTAAGTATGTTTATAATACAATATTTTTAACAAAACTTAGAGGATTAACCTAATGAGATACCTGCCTAACGTTCTGGCTGTAGACTAAGCAACACCAGGCATTTCAAATGAGCTTCGTCGGCCTTGTATATAGTATTACGCAAAATTAGTTTAAATGTTTCTGAGGTTTATTTTATCGCTTTTTGATAAAGCTGGAAAAGGTAGTACAAGCCGATTAATGCGAGTGGGCCACGAATCAGTAAATATTTGAAAAAATCGTATTAGAAATCATTTAATATATTATAAAAAATTGTTTATTTACAAGAAAGTTAATAAGTTGGCATTTATTTTTTAAAAATTCCATCCTCTAAATGACCACCGTTTCAAAGTTTGCACTCTTCTGAGCGACCACTAAAATTTTCGAATATTCGTCAGCAAAGAGACCGACATCGACGACATCGCCGACATCGTAGTGTATTTGGTTTATTGATGTAGACATGATTCTTCAAATAACCCCATAAAAAGAATTCTGCTGGGGATAGATCGAAACTTCTGGGTGGCCATAGTATATCGCCATCCAGAAAAGTACATCGCCATGTATTTTATTTTGTGTACAAATATAATAAAAATAAATTATTATTTAATATAAAACTGCCAGCTTTTTGTATTTCAGCCGCAAATACGATATGATCGTTTATCATCCAATCATTCTGTCGCCGACAAAGTAAAACTACTTATGTAAGAGAGATATTTCTCTATCACGATGTTTATGTGGGCGTTATAATTTATGTAATATACATATTCATTAGTTTTCTTGGTCATAATTACTGAAACAAATAGGAATAGGCCTGTGATGACGTTTTGGTAAATCTAATCTAATTTCTTGTTCAACATAAGAAACTTTTATATAATGCCCTAGAATGGAGCAACAAGATGACTTGTCTGTTATAATCACAATTATGAGAGGATTAACTGACATTAGGAAAACATCACCTAAAATATTATTTCATATTATTACATAAAACGACATAACGAATTTGCACTAGAACACTGCATTTGGTTTAAATATGCTATTTATTACAAGCAAAAATTTAATTCAAGATAAATAAAAATTTTACTTAAACTTTATAGAAGTCATAAGAAAGATGACTGCAAGCAAGATTATTGCCTATTATGCACGTGTAAAGACAACAGCATACACGACACAAACTCGTGCTTTTTTTCTCTATCAATTGTTATACTGTAGTGGGTCCAAGGGATAAGCTTGCAGTGTTAAAATACAATTGTGCTTTGTTACTAGTCTAACTAGTAATTCGGGTAATCATAATTTGCAATGAACGGTCATTTTCATTTTAAACGTTTAAGAGATTCTTAGGAAATTATTGCAACGGATACGTTTTGAAATGAATCAGATCTCAACTTCTGTGTACACCGAGTTGTATAATTTTACAGGTTTAAAGTTTACGGTGTTGATTACTGTGTCGTACGGCTCATCAAATCGGTATTGCCATTTCATAGCCAAATTTTAAGTTTTTATTTTTTAGACAAAATGTGATACTAAGTTTCTATAAATTATGTGGTAATAGCGCAATAATTGAATGCTTGTATGTAGACTACAAATTACTACTACTGGAACACACTAATAATTATAGTAAATTAAAAAAACGTTTAATAAGAATGTGTTTTTTATTTTGGTTTATAAAAAAAAAAGACACTTACTTTAAGGGTCGATTCATGAGCTCCAGATTAGGGGGTGGCCGTTGTGGCTGGTGCGGGTTGGTGTGCTGGTGCTGTTGGTACTGTTGGTGCGACGCCTGAACAGATTGTGGAGGCGGACGAGGCACAGGTGGCGTGGGCCTCTCTACCCGGTCTGGGCGCTCCACCCGTTCAGGCCGTTCCGATCTGTCTGACCGTTCGGACCTCTCTTGTCTCTCTGGCCGTTCGGGAGGTTCCGCTCTATGGAGCTGCTCCGCTTGTTGTGGTGCCCCCGAATATAGGTGTGATGAAGGTTTAATCACGCGGCTGCTATAATGCAATCATTATGGTGAGAGGAGGAATGTGAAACAAATCTTGCCAAACTAGTTAATAACAAAACCCTAGCGATAACTTAGTTTTCAACTAATTTCAAGTTCTTTAAAATTACAAAATTTTCTAACCATTCATAAAATTAATTAGTAAATTAATATTATGAAATACGTACGATGACTTTGTTTTCTTTTTGTACGTTTAATAATATAATTTGTTGGGAGTACAAAATTTGTACAAACTGATAGTTTTTGTTATAATTATTCTACATGTTATTACGTATTATCAATAAATATATTTATCCTAGGTAGATATTAGTGCACTGTTTATACTAACCATTTACTCTGCTCCGCAGTGACTGTTCTTGCCACACGGTCCTTCGTTGCTTCATATGAATTGTCATTGGACTGAACGTGCATCCTGCGCGGTAGTGGTACGCAAGACTCAAAACCGTGAACGCTTCCATTTTGAACGCACTCGAACGATCTCTGAACGAGGTAAGAAAACATATATAGGTCCGTTCAAATCGTTCATTATTTTTGTAAATATCGGTTAACCATATTTATATTTATGAACAGACAAACTAAGAACAATAATTTGTGGACCACACAAAGTGTTATCCTATGTAGAGTTTGAACCCACAACACGCGGTGCTGTAGAAAGTGATGGGGGGGATTGGCATAGAACAAAACTAGTGTGCCAATATTAACATCACAGTGGGACTACACTTATGGTATGACACAATACACTTGAGATTAGCAAATTATCAAGTACCTGACCTGCGTAGATACTAAGTACGTAATTATGCCTATTATAAGCTCATTAGTTAATGTTTATTGATGTAATCTTAATGGGTTTATTTTTTTCTTTTACATTGAAAAAGTAAAATTGAATTGTATATTAAGTGCTACTAAAATAAAAACGGGTAATTAAATGATCTTGTAAAAATCATGTGATACTATTTTCTTTCGTATATTCTAGACTAAAACATGAAAATACTCTTCTTTTTTACCGAAAACTACAAAATGTTTGAATCTCGATATTCGCAAAGTTTTTTTTTTGTTTTATAGACGCCTACCAAAAGTGATTCTATTCTGCCTGATAGAAAGTATGAGTAGAATCCAAGAGCGGTGGTCGCCATATTCGTTGCGAATGAAGACAGCGCAATATGGTGACCCACGCTATGGCGGCCTAGTGAGATAATTATTCACGCCTCGCTTAAAGAACCCGGGATCGTAGTAGGAGGGAAACACGCGAGCGTATGTCTACCATTCTGAAACCGTGACTTCCAAGGCCTACACGAGTTATCCTGTAGAGGAACGGAGAGGATAGGGTCAGTTGAAAGAGGTTGTCAGAACACTCTCTATGATAAAGGCGATAGAAGACTACCGTAGAGGCGACATCTCTTCACAACTGCAGCGACTCAAGGGTTATTGATAATCCGTACTGTTCGCCGCTGTAAGTGTAACCGATCCAAAACGTCCAGCAAATACTACGCGGATCCATCGTAAAGATGAGAACAGTACTCCACGCTGGAGCGTACCTGGGTCTTATAAAGAAGACACAGATGCCCAGGTGCGAAGAACCGTCTCACTCTGTTCAGTATACCCAGGTTCCACGAGGCCACCTCAGTGACGCTTTCAATACACTCTCGCGGGTTGAGATCCCGATTGAATTCAAAGGATAAAAATATATCCTTTTTTATTATAACTCCATTACAAACTCTGTAGCTATTAAAATTAAAATATTATTTATTGAGATAAACAGAGTTAAATCGCCAGAAGTACTAAAAATCCATATCATTAATTCAAAAATCAATATCAACTCTTAGTGAAATTACGAAAAAAGAAATCCTAATTAACATTTGGATAAATGTCTGATAAACCCAAAAAGAAAACCAAACACACAAATCCCACACACGATCTTTCAGGTAACAGACTAACATACTATCTAAGCAACTTTAATGGAAGCACTATTACAATTATATGATATGATATATTAAAAATTACTTACATCCACAGTCATCGACCGCATATTGGAACTGCACTGAATTTACTCAAAAAGTTAAATTTTAATAGTACACGGTATATCCGTATCACTTGCTGTACTGATTGCAACTAACGATAATAGTTAATTTTTGGTGGCATCTAAGTTACCTCGTTAAACAAAAAGGGCGTAAACCTGAACTGCAAACATTTTTTTTCATGAGTCTTTATCTCATTGGCCGGTCGGTAGCGAGACAAAGAATACAATAGTGACCGTAATACAAAAAATAGGATTTTTATTATAGTTCATTTCCCTATAGAAATTGTTTTATAGAGTGCAATAAAAATTTAACATAGCACAAACTAGTTGATATTTTGTTAGTCAACGTGCGGGGCTTGATCGTTAATGGATCATAATTATATCTTTTGTTTTAGATAATTATTAGTTCTCTACATTTCCAAATAACGCTGATGACTAATCGACCATCACAAAAATAATTAATACTTTACCTATGGACCCGCCATCTCCGCATTAGTGTTGATGCTGAAGAGAAACGTAGCCTCGTCTGATTCCCCATTTGCACTGGCAGGTGCCGGAATCGAAATTTACTGAAATGAACTTTAGCATTCATATTGTTAATTGTACATTGTATATCAGTCTTCATTTTCAACATACGAGTGCTTATTATCATCATCAACATCATCAACTGCTTTTAACAGTCCAGTGCTGCAAGGAGGGTTTAGCCTACTATACCATATTTAGGGTTTGTTTCAAGTTTGCCTTCTCCTTGCAGTGACGTTGTGTTCTTGTTGTCTTGCATATTTTGTTTCCTTAGTCGGCTCTTACAGCACGTATGGGAAGAGTAGGGGTAGTGACACTCTGTATTCTTAATACGTTACCACACGGAGAGTGCTGTATTATATTGAAATGATTACTAAAAGTCGCCGAAATTACGTAAAGTATTGTACATAATACGTAAAGATTATGTCATAATAATGTTTAAACTGCGCTTCATAAACATACGTATGTACAAGTATAATACGTGTATCATTTTCACTAGTATTTGGAAAATGGGGTGCTACAGTACTCCTACACAATAAGACACTTGAATTTAAAGTAGAGTTCACATTTAATTTTCTTGTACCTGTATATAAAAGTGTTATGGACTCACTCTTTTATTTTGTTTTTTTGCTATTGTCAGCGCTAAATGTGTAATATATACATACGTTACAAATCCTTAAGTACTGGAAAAAGATTGGTGCAGATATAATAGTTTTAAACTTGTCGATACTAACTGAATCATGATATATTTTGTAACGACCGTCCAATAGTCGAATAATATGTTGTGGAACTAAATAAATAAATAAATAAGATATTTAGACCATATGTACATAGCAAAACAGTATTAACAAGTACAACCAGTATAGTTTAAATGTGCGCAAAGTATTTCTATAATGGATAAACTAACATTTGAATATAAGTAAACTACCGTGTGAAACTTTGTGACCCATTTTAAACAAACACTTATTAAGTATCTGTAGCTGTCTATTGTTAGTCTTATCTTCATAGGATCTTAACAAATAACAAAAAATATATTATTCTTCTTCATATTTTACTGTAATAAAATAATTGGCAAAAAATGCATTCTTTTGTTTACTTCACTGAATGCGTGATGTTACCACCTGAGAGTCCAGATTTTGTGGGAAAAAGTTTCAATTTACGTATACTTCTCAACGCAATAACACCACGTGGACGGTTTTACATGAAAGGTAGAATAATACTTTTAAGACGGCAATTACTACATTGATTGCTCGTAGGCAGCGACTATTGAAAATAGTTATAAAATAGAATATACTTTATTGTACAAAAATTACAATAGTATAACTGTTTGTACAATAGTACAGTTGAAAATTACAAGAAGATAAGTACAATTGACGGTCTTATTGCTGAAATTAATCACTTCCAGGCACCTTTTGAATGCTCAAATTTACAAGTTATAAGAATAAACAAAGAGTAGTTAAGATATTTTAAAACTATTACGGTATTAATATAAATATGGGCATAAACACGCATATACACACACATACATACATATGCACATATTTTTAATCTTTGACTACACCACTGCATACACCACCCACGTTCATCGGTTATGAGGTTGTATATTCCGCGAAAGTTTAGGGGTCGTGGGCTATTAAATATCAAGACTCTACATATATATACAATATCAGAGAATATTTTCTACAGACTAATGTGGGAGTACATCGCAATGTAGTTGCAGTGAATACTGGGTTTACCTCGCTCGCTCTGGCTAAAGAGAATTAGTGCAAACCTGTAGTACTTACATAGTACTACTGATCGCAATGAAGTATGGAAGAGCAAAGAACTTCATGGTCGATTTTATGGGGCCCTACACGGGTCTGATGCAGACTTTAAAGCGTCGACATCTTGGCTGTACGGTATGGTGATCTCTTCGGAGAAACCGAAGGTTTTGTTTGTGCGATTATGGACGAAGTTATCTTGATGAATAATCATCGGAAGTATATCCTGAAAAATAGTACGGTTGTCATCTGTCGGGCGTGCCACCGTCCTGGGGAATCTATTAGGCATATTATTTTTGGTTGATCTCATCTCACTAACGATGAGTATTTTAACTTGCCCTTAAATACTAACTTATCAATTTTGAAGTGCCATACTACAGGTGTATGCCCGAACCAGTTCTTGAGAACGATCGTGCCACTTTATATTGGGATCGATCTATTATCACAGGTGACTATTGTTGCCAATTAAGCCGACACCGATGAAGCAATAATCCATCCAGTCCCATCACTAACGGGTACTGTAACCGATACGGAGATCACCTATACATGCAACAGCATCCTTCTCGAACATTCTCCGGGTTAAATTTGCTTTCATAGCAATGTTTCCTTCCGAAGTAACAAATTAAAACCTTAAATACAACGTGAAAAGACTTCATTCTAATATGAAAACTTATTGTTAATACTAATTAAACTTTCCTAGATATAATATAATGTTGTAGTACGTAATTGTGATCTTAAAAATATTTACAAAAAAGTCCTAAATGGAAGATGTCTCTATTCTATGAATAACATATAGTAACCCAAAGTAGACCAAGGGAGCTCATCATAATGGTATAGTTACTCTTGGTATACCGACTAACACAATGACTATAATTGCCTGATACACGATTAGTAGTTACTTCGTAGTAGTGTTTGCATTTGGAGGTACTTTAGTGTGTTTCTGTTGCATTCGATGTGGAAGTCGCCACAATATTTAAGGTGCCCGATACTGCATAATATAGAGCTATAAAAACATTTAAAACCATTTTGTTATACCATATGAAAGAGAATATACTATATTCTTATTACTAAATGAAAAATATCACTCAAAATCAGTTGTGAGCATATTTCTAACCTAGGTAAATATATTATATCGAAATTTTATGAGGTAAATAATGTTATCATAAAAGAACCCTATGTTTGGGGTATAACGAAAGGTTTAAAGATTAAGGTTGTATTTTTTCTCTATATTTAGAGAATGCCAAAGCGACTCTACTCTGTTTGATGGGAAGCATTATAGATTCTATGAGTTATGGAATACATGTACTAGTAGAATAATTTCTGATTCTATGAGATATCTTTGATGATGCAAGTGAAGTCAATTTAATAGCTGACGTTAAAACAATTAAATAGTATGAATGGACGTATATATATACTTGGATCATTTGGCCTGTGCGGCAAGTGCTGTAGCTTGCTTTTGGGCTTTCCCTTTAGCCTGTATCGTCACTTTCTTTCGGCTCGATTATTTGTTCGTGTTTCCACTTTTGAGCCCATCGTGGGCCTATTTATTTTTATTATCTTTAAAATGAATCATCTTTCACCAAAATAATTGAAAATTAATTATTTTTGAGCAGTAAACTATCAATATTTTATCGGACGAATCTTTTTTTTCTACAGCAAAGATAGCGATGTCCGTAAAATTTATTTGAGGTTATACGGATTAGATACGTGGTTTAGGTACCTGAATAAGGTATTTTTTGGGCCACTTTGAAACCATGTACGTAATACGTTGGCATCATCTTAGGATTAAATAGTTGAGAAGTATAACAGGCATTATTTAATTATAGTAACACAACATATCGCACGCGGGGTATGACCAACTCCGTCTACCAAAAACCTATACATCAAATTGGAAAACTTCTGGCAGCTGTTCTTGAACTAAAACTGACTTGTACTTCTATTTCACTATTTAATTAAAACTGGCTGGTTTATTTCTTGTTTTGGAATTGTTTTTTCTAAAAGCAACTGTGACTTCAGAGAGATCATGTTCTGTACAAAAAAACTTCTAAAAATACGTTCTACCTAAAATTCTGATTGAAATCAAACGTGTAGATGGACAAATAGATAAATATTAACCTAATATTTCTTAGACAGATCAAGAGTACAGAGTGTCACCACTCTTGTTCATCTTATAAGTGTCGTCTGAATTAACTAGCTCAAGAAGAAAACTACTCAAGACAACGCAAAGAGTAGGAAAGCTTGAAACAAAATCTTATTTACGTGTAGAAACCTTCTCGAGCCGTCACCACACCACGATTTGCTACGGAGTGATATGTCGGGATTGGACGGACTCAAACCATACAGTGTTTCACTCTACACCTGAAATAGGAGAGATGCGGGATTACTGTTATTAAGACATCCGGACCACTCGCAACGCTTGCCTCCAATGACACGGGTACCAGCTCGGGTGAACTCTATTTGGGCGACGTACGACACACGCGGACGTCGCCTACTCGCCACTGGCGCCTGTAGCAGATGGAGGGAACAAGCGACTTAATCCCCTTGTAGCGGCCGAGTGCAATTACTAACCCAAGTGGCCATGCCCAGAAAGAAAAGAAAATCTACTACTGCTACTGAGGGTAGCATGACGTAACATGACCCTTGACATTCTTAAAGAAGTCGTGGTGGTGGAGGTGGTTGTGGTCCACCCTCGGGCGCCTCCATCGTAGTCATTCGGATGAAGTATCTGGACCTGATCCTCGACGGCAGGTGGCTCTTCGACGAGCACTTCCGACAGTTTACTCCAAAGCTGGTCGGCGCTGCTTCTGCCCTTGGGCGACCCTTGACAATTTGGGTGGAGCCAGCATCACGACAAGACGACTGTACACGGGGGTTGTCCGGTCGATAGCACTGTATGTTGCACCGGTGTGGGTTGTGGCTCTGACCGCCCAGAATAGGGCTCGCCCCCGACGTCCTCAGAGGATATTGGTGGTTAGGCCCATACGCGGTTACCGCACCGTGTCGACGGAGGCAGCGTGCGCCTCGGCCTGCATTTCCTCTCGCTACCGGCCGTCATACGCTCCATAGTAGACCGTAATTTCACAGAAGGTAGCGGCAGAGAAGCCCCGAGAGGACGATCTCCACTCGGACCCAATTCACTGCCGACAAACTGAGCGGCAGATTCTACCCGTAAATGTAAGAAGTTTACCGATGAATTAATCAATTAATTAAGATGAGTCTGTTGGTTAAGTGGTTAGGGATCATAACTGTTCAGCCAGATGTTGTGTATATGTGTGTACTTAGAAATACATAAATATTTTTATTAGTACTCTGAATACCATAATACAGGCTTTGTCTACATAACGTTATAAGTAATAAGTCAGCAACGAACATAACACCTGACAACAACAAACATGGCCGGTCTGTCATATATCGCTGTGCGATTTCGTTCATGAAATGAAGTATGTGTAAGTAGTATACTTACTTTTCGTTTAGTCGAATCCTGACGTATTGCGATTTACTTTTATTTACACGTTACAATATGCTAAAGCATGTTGCGGTGCGTTAGGCGTTTTTTCGAAATTTTTGCTTGTTCAGGCTTATGTCGATATACTTACATATACAAAGTACATCGACTCTTCCTTATGTTACCTGTTACCATTGAACTTTATTATTAGTCATTATTTGTTACCTAATTATTTTTTTTAACAGGATTGAGATAACACCTATCCGTCAGGTAGTTATTTTGAGACGCAATATTTTTAATTATTTTAAACATATGTGTAGTTGTCAAATGCCATTTGACAAACAAAAAAAAGCAATGGAAGAGGACAATGAGCAAATGAAATCACAAAATATATTGAAACATACGACACTATGTAAGGTTGCTCGAGTGAGAGTGCTTTGGTGCTCCAACTGAACTTAAGAAGAACTTACACAAAACCTTTCAGTGTAGCAAAAAGCTTAAATCTCTTCCACTGTTACATCAAATGCCGAAAGAAAATTATAATTGATAAATTGTACATATACTTTGTTTATACTCTATTTTTTTTACATTTTAATAATTTAAAACCAACCAGTACTTGGTCGAAAAATTTATATCCATTTTTTTGGTGTAAGTATTTTATATTTTGATGAATATTTATAAGCTAATTAACGTGAGCCGATGTCAGGATTTATAGCTAGTCGTCGTTCGCTCGTACCGGCTGGCAAGTCTGTCTCGTCCGCCCGACTCGAGCTTGTATAACGTATCTATACACATTAACACTGCCACATCTATACATCTCGACTCATATGGTTTGTATTGTTATGAATCGTGTTGGGAGGCAGGCTCGGTACAGACAGCGGTGCCCTATTGGTCCGTTTGCTAGCACTGGGAGAGGCGCGTCGTGAAAGGGGATTGGCTGAATCGCTGCTTCACGGTGGAGTTAAATTTTGAGGTTTTCGCCTTTAAAATATACAATAAGTATTAGTTTCTTTTCTTCTACATTTACAAACAAATATCGCAGTCGTAAACAATGTGTAACTATCTCTTGAACATAAGTTTCTCCTTTTCTTTATAGAATGGCCAATCTTCGTTGAGGTCATTCCAATTGTACCTACGTAAATGGTAACGGTTAGCCTTGTACGTGCTGATTTCAGGCAGGATTTTGTGCACCAAGCTGCGCTCGTTTGCTTTAATACCCTCTGCAAAATACAGAGCTAGCGTTAATCAAGTCTAATTTGGCATAAAAATTTATGCTCAATTAAATTTTAGAAATCTCTAGGTACTTACCACTAGCGAGTCTTAAATACAATTCGATCCTTTTGAAGGGTCGCCACGCTAAAAACTGAATAAATCTTTCTCTTTAATGGAAAAATGAACACGTTAAGTAGGTATGCTTATAATACAATATTTTTTATAAAACATAGGGGATTAACCTAACGAGATACCTGCCTAACGTTTTGGCTGTAGACTAAGCAACACCAGACATTTTCAAACGAGCATCGTCGGACTTGTACAAAGTATTATACGAAATTAGTTGCAAAATTTCTAAGGTTTATTTTATCACTTTTTGATAAATCTGGAAAAGGCAGTACAAGCCAATTAATGCGGGTGGGCTACGCCAATTAGTCCACATTTGAAAAAATCGTATAAAAAATCATTTGATATATGAAAAAAATTGTTTATTTACAAGAAAGTTAATAAGTTGAAATTTATTTTTTAAAAATTCCATCGGCTAAACGACCACCGTTTCAAAGTTTTTACTCTTCTGAGTGACTACTGAAATTTTCGCATATTCGTCGGCAAAAAAACCACAACATCGCCAACATCGTAGTGTATTTGGTTTATTGATGTAGACATGATTCTTTAAATAACCCTATAAAAAGTGTGCTAAGTCACAGGTTCGATTCCCGTCCAGACCCAAATAATTGTGTGATGATCCTTATTCCCGATTAAACAAAGCAAACCAAGAGACCAGTGGACTCCGACCACATAACGAGGCACAGAATCATCCGACGTGCGTCATATCGCGTGATGTAGGCGGTGTCAATAGACCACGCCTAAACTACCGGCGCATCTATTGTTACGGCGCCCGAGCAACAGGGATGGAAGTCGCGCGGCTATGTTCACTCAATGGTACCTGAGTCCCAATGCGCAAGAGCAGTGTCGGGTGCAATAATTTTCTAAATGGCTATTTCTCCATGGCCACCCAGAAAAATATATAGCCATGTATTTTTCACTATTTCTTTTAGTATTTTTTGTTATGGTTTATTTTGTGAACGAATAGAATAAAAATAAATTATTATAAACTATTATATAATATAAAACTGCCAGCCTTTTGTATTTCAGCCGCAAATACGATATGACAATTTGTCATCCAACTGTTCTGTCGGCGACAAAGTAAAACTACTTATGTAAGAGAGATATTTCTCTATTAGACAGTATCATGTACATAAAAGGACATAACAAATTTGCACTGGAATACTGTATTTGGTTTAGACATGCTATTATTTGATAAGAAGGCTCAAAGTCACCCAAAGAGTAATGGAGAGGGTAAAGCTCGGAGTTTCTTTGCATGATCGAATCAGGAATCAGGAGGACTGCAGACGAACCAAGGCCACCGATATTGCCAGTAAAATTGCTAGGGAAGTATGGAAGGGTAAAGAACTTTATAGTCGATTTTATCGGGACCTACACGGGTCTGATATAGACTTTAAAGCGTTGACGTATTGGCTACGGTATGGTGATCCCTTTGGTGAAACCGAAGGTTTTGTTAGTGTGATTATGGACTTAGTTATCATGACGAATAACTACGGAAATATATCCTGAAAGATAGTACGGTTGACATCTGTCGGGCGTGCCACCGTCACGGGGAACAATTAGGCATATTACTTCTGGTTGTTCTCGTCTTGCTAACGGTGAGTATTTGCACAGGCATAACCAAGTAGCTAGAATCGTACACCAACAACTTGCCTTTAAATACCAACTTGTTAATTTTGAAGGGCCATGCTACAGGTATGTGCTCGACCCAGTTCTCGAGAACGGTCGTGCTGCGTTATATTGAGATCGATCTACGAGTATTGTCACAGATGACTATTGTTGCTAATTAAAACAACACCGATGAAGCACTAACCCATCCAGTCCCATCACTAACGGGCACTGTAACCGATACTGAGATCACCTATACATGCAACGTAATCCTACTCGAACATTCTCCGGGTTAAATTTGCTTCCATTTGCTTTCATCGCAACACTTCCTTACGAAGTAACAAAATAAGAAGCCTTAAATACAACGTGAAAAGAATTTATTCTAATATGAAAATTTATTGCTGATACTAATTAAAATTTCCTAGAAATAATAAAATGTTGTAGTACGTACCTAATTGTGTATCTTAAAAATATTTCCAAAAAAAGTCCTCAATGGAAGATACGAGTGGTCTCACCTGTCACCTCCAGGCTTGCACTTATGGAGGACGGAAATCGCTCTGCGATCTTTGACTCGTATCTCTATTCTATGAATAACCCACAGTAACCCAAATTAGACCAAGAAAGCTGATTATAATTGTATAGTTGCACTTTGTAAACTTACTAACACAATAACTATAATTATCTGATATAGGATGAATAGTTACTTCATAGCAGAGTGTTTGTATTAGGAGGTAATTTAGTGTATTTCTGTTTCATTCTATGTGGAAGTCGCCACAATATTTAAGGTTCCTGATACTGCACAATATAGAGCTATTAAAACATTAGTTATACAACTTTAAGGCTAACATTTGTATATATTAAATGAAAGAGCAAATATACTTCCCTATTAGAAAATGAAAAATAACACTCAAAATTATATTTCTAACCAAGGTTTAAATATATTTTTTGAAATTTTATGAGGTAAATAATTTTGTCATAAAGGCATCCTATGTTTGGGGTATAATGAAAGGCTTAAAGATTAAGGTTGTATTTTTTTTCTATATTAAGAGCCTACCAAAGTGACTCTACTCTGTTTGATGGGAAGCATGAATAGAATGAAAGATTTGTGGAAGAGATGTACTAGTAGAATAATTTCTGATTCTATGAGATATCTGTGATGACGCAAGTTAAGTAGATGTAACGGCTGACGTTAAAAAGAATTAAATAGTATGAATGAATAGATATATACATACTTGGATAATTTGGCCTGAACGGCAAGTGCTGCTTGCTTGCTTGCTTGCTTTTGGGCTTCCACTTTAGCCTGTATCTCCACTTTCTTTTGGTCGATTATTTGTTCTGCCTATCTGTTTCGACATTTGAGCCCATCGTGTGCTTAAAGCCGATTCATTTTTATTATCTTCAAAATGAATCATTTTTTCAGAGAAATAACTAAAAACAATTTATTTTTGAGCAGTAAACTATCAATATTTTATTGGACGAATCTTTTTTTCTACAATAAAGATAGAGATGTCCGTAAATGTTACTCCGGCTGGAACTCCCCCGTGGGATTTGGAGGCAAAAGTGCTCGTCGAAGCTTATCGGCGTACAACTGACTTCCGGGCGGGTAACGGTATACGGCCCTCGCCCGAAGAAATACACAATTGGTGTGAAGCCGTTCGTCAAGCCACGGTGGCTCGTTGGTCGTTGCAGCTGGAGGCTCCACGTGCTGGCTTTGCCACCGTGGAGGCTCAGCCGGCTAGCCGGTCGTCGCCGAGTGGGCAGGGTGGTAGCACAAGACCCTTTCCTTCTGACTGCCGCAGGTCCTTTCCACGCTCAGTTGCTTCGGAAAGTATCTGCACTTGGTCGCTAGGAGGAAATTGAGACCCGCCTGTCACCACTGCGGCTGTAGTGAGGAATCAGCACACTAGCAATTTGTTCCGCCTAGGCAGCGCAGCGTGTAGTCCTCACTGCAGTTATTCCGGTGGTTACAGTTGATTTACCGCGATCGCAGCCATCTGCGAAGATGTCATTCGGCGGCGGAGAACGAAAGAAACGACCTCCACTAGAACTCAATTCGCCGGCGGCGAATCAGGCGGCGGAGGCGTGCTTACCAGCGCCTGAGTGGACGAAACGAGTTTTCCCCTTGACCCGCTACAGAGGCGAGCCGCGAGGAGGCGACGGTAGGATGTGCCGTACCTCGCCTAAATAGAGAGTTTTACTGGAAGATGGTGGCCGCGTCAGCGGGCAGGCGCTAGCTGACAGCTGTTCCTGGATCCCTCCTTTCTCAGGCGCAGAGTGGCACACCGTGTGGTTTTAATCGGCCCGATACCGACACACCACCCCACCGCAAACCCGGGGTGACAGCTCGAGGGGTTTTCCAAATGTTAAAAAAATAAATAAAAGCAATGCAAAATAAGTACAAGATTGGTTAGTTCGGTACAAACCTACAAAATATTTACAATGATTACAACAATCACAAGTCTGGAATTAACCCAATCGGTGACGTTAATTATTAAAAAGTTAGAAATTAAAATTTTATTAATACTTCGACTTTTATATGATGTACTTCTAGGTGATTTCTACCACGGCGGTCAGTCTCAACGGAGGCTAACCAACTGCGCAGGAGAAATTATAGATTAAGCACAGGTGCAATCTGTGCCCTCACTCTTACAATCCGACGCCTATCCGACACGACCGAGCGGAGGTCAGGCACAGAACTAATGGTTCTAGGGTCAGGGCCGACCGACGGAGTGACGGCGAAGAGCAATTTAGAGATTGCAAAACTCACTGAGCGATGCGCACTCCAATAACTATGAATGCCGTTACATTGCTTCCACCGCCTCCGTGTGACTCTTGACCACGCCTTGAGTCTCTTACCGTCAGTTTATGTCTTTGCATCAAATACACTTGTATTCTAAAGCTATTTAGATTAAATTTCAATTATTACTGAATTAGTGTTTTCGCTGCCACTCCGTTCATCGGCGCTGACCCTTACCTGCTCACCGAGGCACAGAAGTTAAAACCCTAATTTCCATACTCCAGTTTGTTGTTAAGTATTTTTAAAATCAGAAAAAGAAATCACACATTTCGACCCGACCCGGGAATTGAACTCGAGACCTCTTGATTACCATTCGCATACGTTAACAGCTAGACTGATGATTCAGTTACGACCTTTTATATACACACATATGAATGATTTTTTTGATTTTATATACTAGTAGGAATTTATCTGCTAACTGTAGGGCAGCACTGCAAGTCATATTTCACAACCTATACGTTGCCAAAACAAATGACAAATTCTTTATGCCGGATACCTACAGCGAGGCACTCCTCTTTATTGCACACGATTCTGCGTTAGCATGCTGGGTTATCATTTTACGATGATTGTATAGGCGTATACGCCGATCGGACCGGGTATTACCCACTCAGGCTACTAAACTGGAGGTCCACTGTGAGTCACCAACATTTTGCTCCATTCTTATACAATAGAGTCAATAGAGTACGATACGAGTGCGATGAATCAGTTAATTAAGATGGGTTTGTTGGTCAAATGGTTAGTGATCATTACTGTTCGGCCAGAGGCTGTGTACATGTATCTACTTAGAAATACATAAGTACTTTTATTAACAGTCTGGATACATTAGTACAGGCTTTGCCTACATAAAGTTATAAGCTATAAGACCAACGAACATAGCAAAACCTGACACCAACAAACATGACTGATCTGTCAAATTAGTTCCATTTATCGCTGTGCGATTTCGCTCGTGAGACGGAGTATGTGTAACATACTTACTTTTCATTTAGTCCAATTCTGTACGTTACAACGTGCCACAGCAAGTATATATGTATATTTATTTATACGTATATATATTTATTTATTTATAAGTATATATGTATATATATTTATTTATTTATACTATTTATACTATATTACGATTTTCGTTTGTTCAGATTCCTTCCTTATGTTATCTGTAACCATCGAATTTAATGATATTAAGTAATAACTACTAGTTATTATTTTTTTACTACATATTATTTCTTTAACAGGGTTGAGATAACATCTAGCCATCAGGCAATTATTTTAAGACGCACTTTTTTTAATTATATTAAAAATGTGTGTAGTGGTCAATTCTAAAATAGTTTTATAGTTACATAATAGACGGATTTGTTTGCATTTCTATTTCTATAAGTTTCACTTATTTTATTAGAAATCTTTCAGTAACAAGACGTTCGGTAACCTCGTATGAGACTAAAATAAAACATCACAAATAATTGCATATTATTCTTTTTTTATGTTTTTTTTCATCAATTTAAATGTAAAATACAATTTCATTTATTTACAAAGTTTATTTTGTAACAGATTTACATGTTACTATCTAAACAAAATATTAACAAAATGGCAGACTAACTAAACAATTACTCGTACATAGCTGTTCCATCAAGCATGTTAACAATTGCATCGTTTTGAGCTGAACAAGAAGAAGAAAGTTTGGCACTGGTCCCATTATTCAATTAAAAATAAAAGATCACATAATTGCATATTGCAAAACACTATTTGGTGTACGAAATAAGTTATAATAAGTTAACGAAACACTAAGATTATATCCCTTAACGTGTCCAAATGTCTAATTCGTAATCTATTTACATTTGACATAATACATAATATTTTTTCAATAAATCGTTAACACATTTATAAAGCAAGTACGTCTATCAAAAGTTAAATAGAGCAATAATTGTTATTACTTGTCACGTGATGTTATAAGCCCCAAAAAATATTATGGGCTGGTATAGCATTTCAGCGCATGTACAAATTAACACTGTGTTGAAAAATTATGAGCAATGAAAAGTTCATTTCGAGCAATATCATACGGCCTTTGTGGGCCTTATATCTCCTTATTTAGTTAACACAATATCACTTTATGTAAAGTGCAATCAATAAATATTTACCACCAAACAAGTCACTTTTCATAAGTTAACAACATATATTAAAACAAATTATTTGTACTTTTACAGATACAAAAATTTTCCTGATATCATTTGTTACATCTACGATAACTAAATATATTAAATATACTATCTACATGGCACAACAGTAGTTATCATAGATACAAAAATTAGTGATTTAACCATTACTCAGTTTAAATACTAGACATAGATAGAGGTTATTAAAGCCGCTAATACTTAAAGGGACGTTATAGTATGGTTGGGAATTTTTATAATTAGAAGAGTTGACAACTATAACTGTGGGTGTTGGTGAAGTCGTTGCAAAAACAAACAATTAACAGACTATAGAACACATTAAATCATACAAAACGGAAGATTAGAGCGAGTAACCCACCAATTGATCATATTGGTTGACCATACACTTGATATGACTAAGTTTGCGATGTAAAAAGAACAATTGCCGTTTTGCCATTTTGTATCCGGCGTCATTGCTCACTCGACGGTATTCATCCACAATGCGTTGTTCTATTCTCTGTATACAAAAAGAATATATTAGCTTACTGCTACTGTAAGTACTAACATATTTCTACAGATACAGTACAGGACTTGCTGAGAGAAAACTAAGTTATAAACCTTGGATTAAAGGTTCTGAATCTGAATGTTGCCTACTTATTAATTGCTTTGCGGCAATTGAGCAGCACAAGCTCAAGTATAATAACTTAAGTAACTGCGGTGTTTATATAATAATTACTCTTGCCGTCGGGTCTGAGCACCGGACCTCTGCGTAAAAGGAAACCTAAGGTAGATATATCGTAAAGTCCGGTCAGCATATAAAAAAGGGCAAATATATTAATTGTCATCAACAGATGTGGTAATGTGGGGTGTGGTGGTGTGTTGATGTGGTAATGTGGAGTGTGGTGGTGTGTTGATGGGATAGTGTGGGATGTGGTGGAGCGTTGATATGGTAGTGTGGGGTGTTGGGGTGTGCGTTAGTGTGGGGTGTTGGGGTGTGTGTTAATGTGGTGTGTAGTGTGTGTGTGTGTGTGTGTGTGTGTGTGTGTGTGTGAGTGTGTGTGTGTGTGTGTGTGTGTGTGTGTGTGTGGGGTATATGATAGTGTGAGAGTTAGGTAGTGTGATGGTGTAATGGCGTGGGACATACCTGATAGTGGACTGAGAGCGGTTGCGCGCGTTTTAGCTTATGCTCGAGGCGTGTGAAGAGCGCGGCTACTCGGCCAACGCATGAATGAAGCAGCTGGTAGTCCCTGTACAGCTCCGCGAATTCGTTTTTGTAAGCACGCCGGATTTTCGAGTTCGTGATCGGTGGGTATTGCCTACGAACAAACACATCACTTAGACACTTACGACTACACAGCACCCTAAAACTAACAATGAGCTTCATGTCTCTAATCCTAAAGATTTCAAACGAATCCTTTATATTTGATTGCAGCTTATTGTGACGTGTGGTGTTGGAGTGTAACCACCCGTATCCGTCCGGTGGGTGTCATGAAAGCCGACTAAAGGAGCAAACTACAGGACACCAGCACGGAAAATAGAAGGAAAACTTGACACGAACCCTACAGCAATCCGTCTGGCCAGCGTACACAGTAGGCTAAAACTTCTTTTCTAAGGACAGCCGTGGAGCCTGTGTCCAGTAGTATTAAACTAGACTATTAAAAATAAAATGTTAAATAATACTACGATATAATCTTAAAAATACAAACTAACTGATGTTCATTAAAGAATAATGCAGATTTCATAAAAAATCATATCCTTTAACATCTACGTCACTGACGATAAAGTTATAGTTAATTTCCGTGTAGTGTCAAACTCGCCCTAAAGCCGTGTACGAAACGTATAACGAAATTCTTAGACACGATTTAAGATTTGTACATTCATATGCTGTATAAGTTCTGTTCATCAAGTTTTTGGAAGAAGTATACAACAGCAATGTCAAAGTAATAAATAAAAATTACCTCTCAATTATGTCCAATGATTCTTCTTCAGTCATATTCTCATCAAGATCAGGCGCAATCTCAGGCTTTTCTAACGGGACATTATTGGCGTTTTTAAAGTTAACGCTATTTTGCTCTACCTGGGGACTACTTCTAAAACTGTTCGCCTGCTCAGGACTGGGGCAGAGATCCTTCAGTGTAGTATAATTGATGGTGTAACCATTGTCTTTTTGAACTGTAAAGAAATAATAGATTGAGTCGTGTTCTATAAATTGAATACAAATTATATGTCTACATATACCAATTTAACAATCGTGATTGGAAAATTGAAGAACCAATTGAAATAATTGGAAAACGAACATTATACAGACAAAGAAAGATGAGCGTACTAACCTTTGGTCCGATCTTCCTCGTTGTCAGAAGCCTGCCTCTTCCCGGAAAAGGTGCTTGCGTATCCTGAGGATGGCGGAGGAGGACGGCGGTAGTGCGAGATGCGTTGCTTCTTAGCCGCAGGAGGCTCCACATCGGCCACGCTGGGCAGGACGGACAACGACGCAGCCGCCGCCGCACTACTAAGAGAATACACGCCGGTTATACACTCCTCGTTCTGCCCACGACCGTATAGCATTTTAGTTTTCTTTACAGTTTTTAGCATAATAGAACAATCCTCCGTGGTAAGAAATGACACAATAACCTTATGCTACTAATATTACCGAAGTGATGTTTGTTGCACTTTTAAAACTACTGAACAGATTTTTTTTATAATAATTTTGTTTATTCAAGGAACGTAACTATATAGTAATACACCTTATACATCACAATAACATATTACAACTTTACTTTGCTTTAATTACCTGTTGGGAGGCAGGCTCGGCACAGGCAGCGGTGCCGTACTGGTCCGTTTGCTAGCACTGGGAGAGGCGCGTCGTGAAAGGGAATTGGCTGAATCGCTGCTTCGCGGTGGAGTTAAATTTTGAGGTTTCCGCCTTTAAAATATACAATAAGTATTAGTTTCTTTTCTTCTACATTTACAAACAAATATCGCAGTCGTAAACAATGTGTAACTACCTCTTGAACATAAGTTTCTCCTCTTCTGTGTAGAATGGCCAATCTTCATTGAGGTCATTCCAATTATACCTACGTAAATGGTAACAGTTAGCCTTGTACGTGCTGATTTCAGGCAGGATCTTGTGCACCAAGCTGCGCTCTTTTGCTTTGATACCCTCTGCAAAATACAGAGCTAGCGTTAATCAAGTCTAATTTGGCATAAAAATTCATGCTGAATTAAATTTTAACAATCTCTACTTACCACTATCGAGTCTTAAATACAATTCGAACCTTTTGAAGGGTCGCAACGCTAATAACTGAATAAGTCTTTCTCTGTAATAGAAAAATGAACAGGTTAAATATGCTTATACTACAATATTTTTTATAAAACATTGGGGATTAACCTAACGAGATACCTTCCTAATGGTTTGGCTGTACACTAAGCAACACCAGGCTTTTCAAACGAGCATCGTCGGCCTTGTACAAAGTATTACACAAAATTAGTTTAAATGATTGTAAGGTTTATTTTATCGCTTTTCAATAAAGCTGGAAAAGGCAGTACAAGCCGATTAATGCGAGTGGGCCACGAATTAGTTAACATTTGAAAAAATCGTATAAAAAGTCATTTGATATATTATAAAAATTGTTTATTTACAAGAAAGTTAACAGGTTGCAATTGATTCAAATACACCACGACATCGCTGACATCGTGGTGTATTTGGTTTATTGATGTAGATATGATTCTTCAAATAACCCCATAAAAAGAATTCTGCTGGGGATCTGAACTGAACTTCTGTTAATATATATATATATATATATGTACTTCTGAAAACATATCGCCATGTATTTTTCACTATTTTTTTTTATTTTTGTATTTATTTGTTATGGTTTATTTTGTGTACAAATAGAATAAAAATAAATTATTATAAATCATTATTTAATATAGAACTGCCAACTTTTTGTATTTCAGCCGCAAATACGATACGACCATTTATCATCCAATTGTTCTGTCGGCGACAAAGTAGAACTACTTATGTAAGAGAAATTTTTCGCTATCAGACAGTATCATGTTGTTTATGTGGGCGTTATGATTTATGTAATATACATATTAATTAGTTTTAACGGTCATAATTACTGAAACAAATTGGAAAACTGAAAGCTCCATGAATAGGCCCGTGCTGACGTTTTGGTAAATCCCAGAATTTACACCATTTCTTGTTCAACATAAGAAACATTTATATAATGCCCTAGAATGGGGCAACAAGATGACTTGTCTATTATAATCACAATTAGGTATGACACGACTGACTGTCACATTAGGAGAATATCACATAATATATATGTTATTATTATTAAATAAAACGACACAACGAATTTGCACTGGAACACTGCATTTGGTTTAGATATGCTATTTATTACAAGCAGAAATTTAATTCAAGATGAACGAAAATTTTACTTGAATTGTCTCGAAGTCATATGAAAGATTAGCTGCAAGCAAGGTTATTGCCTATTATGCACGTGTAAAAACAACAGCATACACGACACAAACTAGTGCTTTTTTTCTCTATCAATTGTTGTACTGTAGTGTGTTCAAGGGATAAGCTTGCAGTGTTAAAATACAATTGTGCTTTCTTACTAGTCTAACTAGTGATTCGGGTAATCATAATTTACAATGAACCGTCATTTTAATTTTAGACGTTTAACAGATTCTTAGGAAATTAGTGCAACGGATACGTTTTAATATGAATCAGATCTCAACTTCTTTGTACACCGAGTTGTATGATTTTACAGCTTTAAAGTTTATGGTGTTGATTACTGTGTGCTCATCAAATCGGTATTGCCATTACACAGCCGTGTTTGAAGGTTTTTATTTTTTAGACAAGAATGTGTTACAAAGTTTGTATCAATTATATGGTAATAGCGCAAAAATTGAATGCTTGTATGTAGACTGCAAATTAGTACTACTGGAACACACTAATAATTATATTCAATTGAAAAGAACGTTTAATAGGAATGTGTTTTTTTATTTTGGTTTATAAAAGATAAAGACACTTACTTTAAGGGTCGCCTCATGAGCTTCCGATTAGGGGGTGGCCGTTGTGGCTGGTGCGGGTTGGTGGGTGGGTGCTGTGGGTACTGTTGGTGCGACGCTTGAACAGATTGTGGAGGCGGACGAGGCACAGGCGGCGTGGGCTTCTCGACCCGGTCTGGGCGCTCCACCCGTTCAGGTCTCTCCGTTCTGCTTGACTCATTTCGGACGCACTCGAACGTTCCCTGAACGAGGTAAGAAAACATATATAATGTAGTATAATGTAGTTAGGTAACACACATACGATATGAAAGGTTCTTAATCAACGTGAACTGAGATGTGTACTGAATAACGTTTTTGATATGTTAGTTTTCTAGATGCTTATATGTATGTAGATATACGTTCTTTTATGTTTATATTTTTTAAATATTTAACTTTAGGTCCGTTCAAATCGTTCATTATTTTTGTAAATATTGGTTAACGATAATCATATTTATGAACACACAGACTCAAAACAACAATTTGTGGATCACACGAAGTGTTATTCTACGTTGGAGTTTGAACCCACAACACTCGGTGCAGTAGAAAGTGCCGAGGTGAACGCTTAAACCACTATGCTTAATTCACACACATATTACAACTAGATTTAGAGTATGTGTGTGCATTGAAACGTTACATACAAAGGGATAGGCGTACAACAAAACTAGTGTGCCCATATTAACATCACAGTGGGACTACACTTATGATGGGACACAATGCACTTGTGATTTGCAAATTAGTAAGTACCCGACCTGCGTAGATACTAAGTACGTAATTATGCCTATTATGAGCTCATTAATTAATGTTTATTAATGTAATCTTAATGCGTTTACGCATTTTCTTCTTTTGCATTGAAAAAGTAAATTTGGATTGTTTATTAAATGCTACTAAACTAACAACGGGCAATTAAATAATCTTGTAAAAATCATGTAATACTATTTTCTTTCATACATTCTGGACTAAAACATGAAAGTACTCTTCTTTTTTACCGAAAACTACAAAATATTCGCCATATTCACTGTGAATGAAGACCACGCAGTATGGCGACCCACGCTATGGCGACCTAGTGAAATAATTCTTCACACCCCGCATAAAGGACCCGGGATCATAGTGGGAGATCAGATACACAAATCTAAATATAATTAACGCACTATTACAATTTGATATAATAAAAATCACTTACATCCACAGCCATCGCCAGCATATTGGAATTGCACTGAATTTACTCAAAAAGTCAAACTTTAATAATATACGGAATGTCCGTATCACTTGCAATACTAATTGCAACTAAAGATATTGGTTCATTTTTGGTGACATCTAAGTTACCTCGTTAAACAAAAAGGGCGTAAACCTAAATAAGGTTTACGCCCTTTGTTTGCTTGCTATTTGCAAACATTTCTTTTCATGAGTCTTTATCTCCATGGCCGGTCGGTAGCGAGACAAAGAATTCAATAGTGACCATAACACAAAAAATGGGAGTTTTATTACCTATAGAAATTCTTTTATATAGTACAATAACAATTTCATCAATAAATTATTCTACGGATTAGAATAGAAATTAGCTTTGAAATAGAAATTGAATATAATATTAGCATAACACAAATTAATTGACACCTGATTAGTCAACGTGTGGGGCTTGATCTTTAATAGACCACAATTATGTCTCTTGTTCTAAATGATGTTTTGATTTATAAGTCTCTACATTTCCAAATAACGCTGTGGTCAAATCAATTATCACAAAAATAATTAATACGTTACCTATGGACCCTCAGTCTCGGCATTATTGTTGATGCTGAAGAGAAATGTAACCTCGCCTGATTGCCCATTGCCATCGATATTTTCTGAAATAAACTTTAGTATTCATATTATTAATTGCACATTATACATCTGTCTTCACTTTCAACATATGAGTGCTTATCATCATCATCAATATCATCATCAACATCATCGTCATAATAATCATCATCATCATCAACTGCCTCTAACAGTCCAGTGCTGCAAGGAGGATTTAACCTATTATACCATAAATGGGGTTTGTTTTAAGCTTTCTTTCTCCTTACGTTGTCAGTAATGTTGTCTTGCATATTTTGTTTCCTTAGTCGCCTCTTACAGCACGCCACGCATGGGAAGAGTAGGGTTGGTGACACTCTGTATTGTTAATCCGTCACCACACGGAGAGTGCTTATAAACATTTAGATGATCGAAAAAAGTCGCCGAAATTACGTACAGTATTGTACATAATACGTAAAGATTTATGTAATAAATATGCTTAAACTATTTACTTCATAAACATACATACATTTGTACGTGTACCTTTTTCACTAGTATTTGGAAAATGGAATGCTACAGTACTCCTATATAATAAGACATTTGAATTTAAAGTACATTTTACATTTAGTCTCCTTAGACTTGCAAACTGGATGTATATATATTAAAACGTTATGTGCTCACTGCTTTATTTACCTTATTAAGTATCAATAGCTGTCTATTGTTAGTCTTATCTGCACAGGTACTTAAAAGGTAACAAAAAATACACCGCTCTACTGCATATTTTATTGTAATAAAATAATTGGCAAAAAATGCATTCTTTTTTATACTTCTACGAATGCGTGATGTTACCACCTGAGAGTCTAGAGTAATGTCAAAAAAAATTTTGAAATTTATGTGTGTCTCTCAACACGAAATCACCACGTGGGGAAGGTTTTACATGAATGGTAGAATAATATAATAACGATGACAATTAACAAATTAATTGCGATTACTGAAAGAAGTTATAAAATAGAATATTTATTGTACTTTAATTGCAATAGTATAACCGTTTGTACAATAATATAGTTAAAAACTACAAGAAGTTATGTACGATTGGCGGTCTTATTGTACAGTTGAAAATTACAAGAAGATAAGTACAATTGACGGTCTTATTGCTGAAATTAATCTCTTCCAGGCACCTTTTGGACGATCAAATTGACAAGTGATAAGAATAAGCAAAGAGTAGTTAAGATGTTTTAAAACTATTGTAGTAGTAACATAAATATGGGCATAAACACACACACCTACGTACATGCATACATACATACATTTATATATTAATAATCTAGGTAGCGATCTTTGACTAGGCTGCATTATAGACGACATACTTGCCAAAGACATAAATGTAATGTAGAAGTTTTTGTTCTTGTTTAATGGCGTTTGAAGATGATTTACGTAAAGTTGATAGGATGATAGTATCATTTTAGAGTAATAATAGTATTTACCACAATAGTGGAAAGTAAAGGAGATTAAACACCACTCTACGGTACTTTAGCAGATACTGCCCTCGACCTAACAGGTAACTCTGAAACCAATCAATCACCGTTGGCAATATGTGTGTGTAAAATGCCTAGCAGGATGTCGAATTATACCGTATTAAACGCGTTACTGAAGTCGAGTAGAGTGAATATTATAATTTTACTGTTTTCGATACCCAATATGACGTCATCGATTACATTGACAAGCACATTTACCGTGCTGTGGTCTGTACAGAAACCTAATTGATAGAGATTGAGAAGATGGTTCTTCATTAGGTAAGAAGGGAGTCGATTATGGCCGACAGTTGGAGAAGGATGAAATATTGGGATTGCGAGTACGACGATAATCTCTCTGCTTCTTTCTAAGTATCGGGCAATACACAATTATTATGAGAGTGGCATAAAATGGGAAGGATTTCATCAATAACAGGTTCGATCATATTACAAGTTATGCAGTCGATTCCAACAGAAATTTGATGAAAAAGAACAAGAAATAATCAGGAGTAGGAAGTGATGAAAGATATATTAAGATATCAATCAGCTTTACTGGTCTGACTACTTAGACGAGAAAGTGGAATGTAAATTTAGAGAATCAATAATGTTCTTTTCTTTAGGAACTGTATTTTTAGCTTCAAGCGTTCTGAGTAATTTACATACATTCGCTGGGTCACCGTTCTCGACTGTTATAAATGTAAGGGAGGATTTTTTATTAAATAATAATAATAATAATTGGAAGTTGGCCTGGAGGGAGTCTTACGGAAAGGCATGAACTTATCATATGGTCACTAAAAACTCGACTATATCCTGTTACAGGAGGTACAAAAACTAAAAATTATTACGAATAGCTAAAAACATCTTGGCTTAACCCTTTCCAAGTAACGGTCCCAAACCTAGAAGAAGAAACATGGTCTTAACAAGAAACAGTACGAAACGGCCCCAAGTGCCCAGCGAACCCAGTGCTAGTCATGGCGATGACGACAGCCAGACTGAGACTGAGCCCAGGGGTGCGAAGAATCTCCGAGTGGGAAGAAAAACTCGTCAAATGACTACAGCTATTCATAAGGACTCTGATAACTTAAGCGATATTTCATTGACTCCATCACCATTTCATTCACTCGAATCACCTTCTTCATCCCCATTATCATTTGCGTCTACAACGCCATCAATTACTGAATCTGCTTTGTCTGAGGATGTTGTGCAGCGTGCACATGCCATTACGCCTGCACCCACCTCAGACACAAACCGAACACGAAAGCGATGGTCACAAGAAATTAACGAATTCATCTGGCGTACGTATCTCATAGCTACAAAATTAAACACTAGCAAAGTATATCTTAATCACCTGCACCACGAACTCACACAATAATATCCGCAAATGCATGCACCTAAACTACTAAAGACTAGGAGACCAATGCCGAGCTATAATCCGAAACAATCTTCTACCTCAGCAGGCATTAGACAGTATAAGAGATGAAGTATCCACTTACCTACAACTAACACAAAATACACGAATGACGCTTAGTGTAACTGTACAAACACAGAGAAGAAGATGGACAACAGAATGTAACGAATCAATACTCAAAAATTACTACAAAATAACACAATTAGGATCAAATCGGACAGTCTATCGTAAACCACTTTATCAAGCAGTTATTACAGAGCACCCTAATTTATCAGAAGTTAGCGAACAGAGGATATCTGATCTGATCTCCGAGTAATACTAAACAACAAATTGATTAGTAATCAACGACAGGAAGAAATACGTAACGAGATATCAAGTACCATTAATCTACAAGATACTAATCAGGAAGACTGTACCACACAAACACAATGCATGACATCAAAAACTGAATTATTACCAGAAATACATAGCCCACTGACTGATGTACTCAAAGAACCACTGTTAACTCGTAATTGTCAATTGCAATTAAATTCAGTTTTCGAGCCTAATAAAATTGAAGAAATATTTAAAACTGCAATACTTAAGTTCAGTTACAGTGACCCAACGACTCGACCATTCATACCAAAACAGAAAATATCTACAAAACTAATGAAAATAGTCCATTTCATTGTCACCAAAATACTACCAAACCATACATCGCTTGATCAAGGATTTTTACTGACTCAGACTTTAAATGAAAATGTTTATTGCGCCGTCTACACGGCTACTACGTGTAATAGATCTAAAATTAAAGATAATATTAGAACTATCACTCAAAATTAAGTAAAAATACCGTCTTGGTAGAAAAGGTTACAAAACAAGATACAAATATTTAAGGAAAGACATTGGAAGGTTGACAGAATATATTAAAGGCAATAGCAGTGAAAGAGTTAGAAGATTTTTTGAAAAATTAAAGATAAACACCAAATTCATTCACATCATGAAGAACCTAACTTAAATAATGAACAGTTCCTCGATACTCTCAAACAAAAACTTAATGCAGCTACAAGTAGATTAAAAAGATATATTAATTGTACACTCAGGTAAATTCAAAACAACCAGTTCACTAACAATGAAAAACAGTTTTACAGGCAATTAGCCTCAAACACAACACAATACACAAATTAAAACACACAAAATCTAGTAACGGCACCGGTTGATGAACTACATAGCTTTTGGTCTAATATTTGGTCAAAATTATAATAATAATAATAATAATAATGGAATTTGGTGTAGACAAGTGTGCAGTCATGTATGTAAAGAAGGGCGTGATTGTAGAATCTGAAGGAATAGAACTTTCAGATTCAACAAAACTCAGATCTCTGTCTGCCACCGAAACTTACAAGTATCTAGGTTTTTCACAGTCCTTGGGAATACCAGAATCTGGCGTGAAACAAATGTTGCAGGAACGTTTCTTTGGCCGCCTAAAAAAAGTACTTAAAAGTCTTTTATCGGGCGGTAACAAGGTGCGAGCCTGTAACAGTTGGGTCATGCCGGTTCTGATGTATTCCTTTGGTGTACTTAGATGGACTCAGACCGAATTAGATGCCCTTGACAGGAGAGTCCGTACATTGCTGACTGCATTCCGTATGCACCACCCACGTTCATCGGTTATGAGATTGTATATTCCGCGAAAGTTTGGAGGTCGTGGTCTATTAAATATCAAGACTCTACACAATCGCGAGATATACAATCTCAGAGAATATTTTCTACAGACTAATGTGGGAGTGCATCGTAATGTAGTTGCAGTGGATACTGGTTTTACCCCGCTCGCTCTGGCTAAAGAGAATTGGCGCAAACCTGTAGTACTTAGTACTACTGATCGCAAGGAAGTATGGAAGGGTAAAGAACTTCATGGTCGATTTTATCGGGCCCTACACGGGTCTGATATAGACTTTAAAGCGTCGACGTCTTGGCTACGGTATGGTGATCTCTTCGGAGAAACCGAAGGTTTTGTTTGTGCAATTATGGACGAAGTTATCATGACGAATAACTACCGGAAATATATCCTGAAAGATAGTACGGTTGACATTTGTCGGGCGTGCCACCGTCCTGGAGAATCTATTAGGCATATTGTTTCTGGTTGTTCTCGTCTTGCTAATGGTGAGTATTTGCACAGGCACAATCAAGTAGCCAGGATTGTACACCAACAACTTGCCCTTAAATACCAACTTGTTAATTTTGAAGTGCCTTACTACAGGTATGTGCCCGACCCAGTTCTCGAGAACGGTCGTGCTACGTTATATTGGGATCGATCTATTATCACAGATAGGACTATTGTTGCCAATAAGCCTGATATTGTGGTGATAGATCGATTAGAGCGCCGCGCAATGATTGTCGATATCGCCGTTCCTCATGACGAAAATCTCGTGGAAGTTGAAAAAGAAAAACAATTAAAGTATTTGGATCTGTCTCACGAGATTGCCGACATGTGGAATGTGGATTCGGTGATCATTGTTCCGATAATCATATCTGTTCACGGATTGATAGCCAAGAGCCTCGACCAACACCTTAAGAGGCTCACGTTAGAAGGTTGGATCAAGGGACTGATGCAGAAGGCAGTCCTCCTTGACACGGCCCGTATTGTGAGGAGGTTTCTGTCTCTGGAGCCCTAACCACCGGTATCTTGGTCCCTGTACCCGATGTCGGTGGTCTACTATTTTTTATATTTTTAAATATGTATTTTTTATTTTTTTATATATTTAAAAATGTAATCAATATGTGTATTTATACGTAATAAAGAGAATAATAATAATATTTATTAACACCAGAATTAAAAACAATTTTTCTCATACAATAGTAGGTATATGTAGTTGAGGTACACGGAAATAGTCAGGCTCTGGTACTCACGGTAAGATTAAACTTGTGTTGTGAATACCAGTCCCTCTCCAACTAAAGTTAACATTTATTACGAACTTATACATTTTACACAGTTGCCGTTATTCTGAAGTGAGAACATGCATGTGTATGCGAACTACTGTAAGTTAGTGTTAGGTGATGTGTGAGTGTGTGTATGTTTGTGCCTGAGTATGTATGTGTATGAATGTCACAGAACTGTGAGCTTAAGCATCTGTTCCACCTGTTCATAGTCCTGTTCAAGGAGCCAGTCCGTTACCTTAATTTTAATTGCAAATTTCGAAAGATTATATATATCACAGTATTTATTTAGGGTGTTATAGAGATGTCCTGCAATAACACGAAAATGTCGCCTCGCGAGTGCGCTTCTGAAAGCGACACTCGGGCAAACTCTGTACGGTCTGCGTGTGTTCTGGTTTTCCAGATTATATTGTAGGGTTTTGTGTTTTCGTAGTACCGTTTGGAGCACAAAGATTTTACGAACGGTAAGAAGTCTACATTCGCTGTATAACCGAGTGGTGGGATATCTAAATGGTTTACATGTCATAACCTTCAATACTGCTCTTTGAGCCCGCTCAAGTGGAAGCATTATTGTTCTAGCGGCACCTCCCCAAACAGATATACAATATGCTACAATAGTCTGGCAGAGTGAGCAATAGACCATTTTAAGTACATCTGGTCCTGCCGAGTAACGAAGTTTTTTGAAGATATATATAAGTTTGCGAACACGAGACGTTAAACCGTTCACATGTCCATGCCAATTCAAATGGCTATCAATTAAAATGCCAAGGTATTTAATGTTATCAGTTCTAACTAGAGCTGGACAGTTACAAAGCTCATTAACATTAAATTGACAGTTATGAGCTTTTAATATAAATGTCTCCGAATTTGGTTGCGTCCTAGAGGTGGGTGTAAAGGCCAGAAACATGGTTAATAGTTAAGTTAATAGTTAAAAAATTACTTGAGAGCCATACCATCACACTCCGCAAAGCTGACTCGGCTGAAGACAATGTCTCAGACCAGCTAGATCCGTGAATAATTAGGGCTGTGTCATCTGCATATGTATAGATAGAACAGTTTGGTATGCGTAGGTTGCAGAGTGAGTTAATATAAATTAAAAAGAGTGTTGGGCCAAGAATGGAACCCTGAGGAACACCATAATCGAGGGTAACAAAGCTACTAATTGATGAACCTATTTTAACACATTGGGTTCTGTCACGGAGATAACTCTCAAATATTTTTAGGGAATGTCCCCGAACACCCACCCCATCCATCTTAGCAACCAGTCTGGAAACAGATACCGTGTCAAAAGCCTTGGCGAGGTCAAGGAAGACGCCAATGCACTTCTGTTTATTATCCATGTTGTTTATTACATTATCTATAAGAGATGCCACGGCATCCTCCGTAGATATCACGTCTCTAAATCCAAACTGGTTGCTCGCCAGAATATTATGTCTCGTCAAAAAGTCTCTCAGTCTTAAGTTCAAAATTTTTTCTAATATCTTCGATAAAGCAGACAGGACAGATATTGGTCGGTAGTTGTTTACATTAGCTCTGTCCCCGCTCTTATAGATAGGATGCACGATCGCCTTCTTAAAAATTTTGGGAAATACCCCTGTTTCGATAGCAACGTTACAAATATGAGTTATGGGAGGGACTAAAGTATGAGAGCACCTTTGTATTAAATGTGAGGCAATACCATCCCAACCCACGGCTGAATCCCGACGCAGACTACGAATAATGATTTCTACCTCAGATTCATTCGTCGGCAACAGTACAAGTGAGTTAGGTGGACACGTTTCCGGAATAGATGAGTTCAGGTTTAGAGAAATGTTCGTATGTTTTTCAGCTAGATCACGACCAACACTTGCAAAGAAAGTGTTAATCCTGTCAACTGAAACATCAGGATCAGACTCACTTTTGAGCAATTCAATGGCGGGACCAGATCTAGTTTCAGTATTAATTATACTTTTTACTACATTCCAGGTGGCTTTAACGTCAGACTTAGCCTTTGTGAATTCATTTTTTTCATAGGCGTGCTTTAGATTTTTCAGTAGCTTATTACAAAAGTTACGATATCTGATATATGTTACTTTTAAGTTGTAGCTCTCAGTGTTTTTCTTTAGCCTACGATGCATGTTGTCTCTGTTGCGGATACAGCGAAGCAATCCCGGTGTTATCCATGGTTTCAGAATTCTGATTTTGGAGGGGATGTATACTACCGATGTATGACGTTTGATAATAGTCCCAACAATAGTAACAAGACGCTCTGCAGCAAGATCAGCATCCTTCTCGCCCGTGACAGAACTAAAATCTAAATCATCCACAGCCGATGAAACTTGTTCATAATCAACTCTCATTTGCTTTATTTTAGCTTTACTAGGAGTTTGTATGGATTTAATATTGAAAAGAACGGGGACATGATCAGTAATAAAGGTGTCTATGATTAATGTCGTAGAGCTTTTGTCTGACTTCAGTAACACATGATCAAGGCAGTTTTTGTCTCGCGTGGGCAAAGTGTGTGCTGGGAGAAACCCATGCGATGCGGTTAGGTTTAAGTATTCGTAGGCGCTTTGAGCTAAGTTTGTCGGTGCAATGTTAATATTTAAATCACCTACCACCACCACGTTCTTAAATGCCGAAACACACATCAGAACATTGTTAAGACTCAAAAAAAAGGGATCGAGTTGCCTAACAGATGGTGACCTATACAGTGAAACTATAGCTAGCTCATCGTGAGGTAGCCTTGTAACTAGACAGTTTGAGTCATTCACACATGGTTCTTCTACACTATGCTCTAAGCATGACCTGATATATATAACAATACCATCATTTTGACTCCTGTTAATTTGTGTACAGTGTGTAATGTAGCCCTCCAGACGTGGAAAATTAGGGCACTTGCAAATCCAACACTCAGTCAATACTATAACTTCCGGCGTAATATTTATAGCATGTAACAAAGTGCATAAATGATCGAAGTTTTTGCTTATGCTACGTACATTCATTTGTAATATACTAAAAGAATTCCTACCTTTACCAATATAAAGCGAACACTGTTCCGCTTGGCAAATGAAAGAATCAGCACAACGATAGGAGTCTAGTTCTGTATTTACGTTATTGACCAAATTTGAATCGAACATTATGTAATTGGTAAGAACAAGATAGAGTGTACGCATTTAGCTATGATGATCTGTGAGCTGTAAAATGCCACGTGATGCGGACCCAATCTGGTAGGCTCTTTTATGCAGACAAAATTTAATTTCAGATACCGTACAAAATTTTTTAAAAAGGTAGAAAACTTAGAATCACTAAGATAAACAAACATAAAAGTACTTGTCCGAAATAGTTCGAGGAAACGAATAGGCGCAACACAATGAGTAGGAGTAGTTATGTGTAGTGTTGTGAACCATGTGAAGTGTAAATATAACATAATCAAATATTTCACTGCAACATTACAATGGCAATAAAACTTTGCCTGGTAACTGTAAGACAAAAAAACGCTAGGTATGTTTATTTCAAATGTGTTTGAGTGTGTGTGTACAGATTTAATGAAATAGTAAAAAATCAAATAAGACATTAAAAAGAGAGAAATACAAGTTAAAATAGACATCCTAATAAAAATTTGATCATAGTTATTGTGATTTAGCAAGATTGTTAAGAACGGCCAAGGACGCAACGCACACAGACGCCATACCTTCACGTTGGCGAAGAAAAATTTTATTATTTTGTGACCAACAGAACTTGTAGTCGTGTTCGGTAGCAAATTTACGACTTTCATAGTATAACTGACGCATCCGACTAGGCAGATAGTCCGCAATATAGACAGGTCTACGATCGCCTTTAATACCGATAATATCTGTACTAAGTTTGTCCTCGCGGGAACGCGCCCTATTGAATTCACGATTAGCGACCAGAACTCGTTTCTTCAAACGGACATTCATCATCTCAACTACCACAGGACCGCTCGAGTCCCCTTTCCCTGGCCTTCGGTAGACTTCTCTTAAATCTGAGTTTTTCATAGGAAGCTGAAGAACCTCACACGTCCGCAACACCACGGACTCCAAATCCTCTGCGGTTTCCCTCTCTATGTTTGGTATATTCCTTATTTCGAAAGTTGAGGAGCGCGAGCTCTGCTGAAGATCTGTTACTTTCCTCTCCAGCTCGGCAATATATGCACTTTGTTCCTTACGCTCATTTTCTAATTTCTCTACCGATTTTTTTTAATGAATGGTTAATATTTTTTTTTTATAATTGGTTAATGAATTCTATAGATTTTTCCACTTCTGTAATATCTGATATTAACTTGTTAAGCAACACGTTCTGGTCGCTCTTCCAAGTATGTAGGAGATCCATTATTTTTTCTTTAAATTCCACAAGCCCGGTAGGTACTTTTTCGGGAGAGAAATCAGGCCGAACACGCTTACTTCGTGTTGTTTTGTGCGTTTCAGTGTCAATAGCTGAAATGTCAGGTGAAGACATCACTCGCTGTCTACAACCCTCAGTGGTTTTAGGGGGTGAGCGCTGAACCCTTGGCATTGTAGATGAAAGCAACAAAAAGAATCACGACAACGATTCGTGTTATTTATTAGAAAATCGTCCGTGAACAATTCGCTATAAATGTTTACTTTTATCTGTACAAGTATCGTCAGCGGCAGTTCATGTAGTGAATCGGAAGTACTCGGTGAAACTCGGTAAAGTATTCCTGTTGTGACGATATGGATACGATGTGAATTACGCCAAGCGGTCCTCGTCAGCGATCGGTATATCTTTTGCTAACTCTGCCCAGTGACGTTATTTTTGTAAGTTAATAAAATTACAAAAACAACTTTTGATACTGGGGACTGGATCCCGATACCACACACGCGACAGCCTGCTGTACTACAGTCGTTGTCAACCCTGCATCGATGTCTAGCGATGAATTATGTGATCCATCTACACACGCAATGCAAAAGAAATGTATGAAATGACGGTAGGAGTCCTGTGAACTTGTCAGTGATCGCACGGTCAAACAGTTAACAATGCATAGCAACATCAACAGATAGTATATTGTTCTTCCAATTTGTACTTCATAATTCACAAGCTGAATGGCTTCAGATAAACAATTCCTTAACAGATTCTATTACACCCATGAATTTTGAACAAATCCCTGTAGAAACATTTGTAAATATATTGAAAAAACTACACAACTGGAAAGCACCAGGTACCGATCGTATTCATAACTACTGGTATAAAAAATTTACGTCTTTCTACCCTTTGCTACGCAAACGCATCAATGTTTTCATTCAGACACCAGATATAATGCCAAAGTATATTACTACATGAGTAGCTGAGGCCTTCAGTGATATGTGACATGTGTTAGTGACATGATACCAAGAGATACAGATTTCCAGAATCCAGCTAAATACCGTCCTATTACATGCTTACAAACGATTTACAAAATACTTACAGCATGCATTGCAAAAATAATTCATCAACATGTCGTCGAAAATAACATACTTGCAGAAGAACAGAAGGGATGTCGTAAGAGAAACCAAGGTTGCAAAGAACAGTTAGTAATAGACTCAGTGGCTATGAAACTAGCAATTTCGAAAAAGAAAAATATTAGCACCATGTACATAGACTATAAGAAAACCTTTGATTCCGTTTCATAAAGCTGGTTACTTCACGTCTTACAATTCTAAAAAAATCATCCAAAAATAATTGACTTTTCACGAAACTCGATGCAACACTGGACTATAAAATTAAATATCAAAGGATACCCCAATACAGAAATATCTGAAATCCCGATACGGCGAGGAATTTTCCAAGGGGATGCACTAAACCCGTTATGGTTTTGTCTAGCTCTCAATCCTCTCTCTCATATGTTGAATCAGTCTCGTCTAGGTTACACTATCACTACATCATACAAACAAACAAACCTTACACATCTTATGTATATGGATGACTTAAATTTATACGGAAACAACACAGAGTCATTACACCATCTAGCAGACATTACACAATCTTTTTCAAACGACATTCATATGGAGTTTGGAATTGATAAGTGCAAAACTTTTACAGTAATCAATGGGGAAATTACTTCAAGCGTCTTCACGTTACAGACAGGAGAAACGATTGAACCTCTAGAACCTCACAATTCATACAAATATCTAGGATTCCAGCAATGTAGACAAATTCATGAAAAAGAAATAAAAGATACACTTAAACAGAAATTCAAACATAGGCTCAATATAATACTCCGTTCACAACTCACTTCCCGAAGTTTAGTCAAAGCAATTAATAGCTACGCAATTCCGATTCTAATCTACTCTTTCGCTATAATAAAATGGTCCAAAACTGAACTCACTAACTTACAACGCACAATAAACACAACCTTAACAGCTCACATTAAACATCATCCTAGATCCTGCGTGCAACGCTTGACACTTCCACGGGAAGAAGGTGGACAAGGCATAATAAACAAACACACATCCCTCAACTCACTCAAACATTACTTTCAGCAACGATTACAACACTCGACACTACACGAAATTATTACACTTGCAGATTAATTACCCTACTTAATTTAGCAAACCCAACCTCACAATGCAATGAGTATACTGTCCAGTTAAAGGAAAAGATTGTCGAATGGCAGCGAAAATCTCTACATGGCAGACATCGTCAAGAACTGCAGCAACCCCACGTCGACAAATTTACGTCGAACGAATGGTTACGGCGTGGAGACCTGTTTCCTGAGACAGAAGCATTCATGATTGCAATCCAAGATCAAATCATCGACACCCGAAACTATCAAAAACAGATAATGTGCCCACAAAATCTCCCTTCAGACTCCTGCAGACGCTGTCATGCCTGTTCCGAAACCATTCAACATATAACTTCTTTTTTTTGTAATAATTATGTTTATTCAAGGAACGTAACTATATATAGTAATACACCTTATACATCACAATAATACATTATAACTTTACTTTAATTACCTGTTGGGAGGGTGGTTCGGTACAGGCAGCGGTGCCGTACTTTTCCGTTTGCAAGCACTGGGAGAGGCGCGTCGTGAAAGGAAATTGGCTGAATCGCTGCTTGGCGGTGGAGTTAAATGTTAAGGTTTTCGCCTTTAAAATATACAATAACTATTAATTTCTTTTCCTCTACATTTACAAACAAATATTGCAGTCGTAAATAATGTGTAACTATCTCTTGAGCATAAGTTTCTCCTTTTCTTTATAGAATGGCCAATTTTCGTTGAGGTCATTCCAATTGTACCTACGTAAATGGTAACAGTTACCCTTGTACGTGCTGATCTCAGGCAGGATCTTGTGCACCAAGCTGCGCTCCTTTACTTTGATACCCTCTGCAAAAATTAGATCTAGCGTTAATCAAGTCTAATTTGACATAAAAATTTATGCTGAATTAAATTTTAGAAATCTTTAGGTACTTATCACTAGCGAGTCTTAAATACAATTCGATCCTTTTGAAGGGTCGCAACGCTAATAACTGAATACGTCTTTCTCTTTAATAGAAAAATGAACACGTTAAGTATGCTTATAATACAATATTTTTTATAAAACATAGGGGATTAACCTAACGAGATACCTGCCTAACGGTTCGGCTGTAGACTAAGCAACACCAGGCATTTTCAAACGAGCATCGTCGGACTTGTACAAAGTATTATACGAAATTAGTTGCAAAATTTCTAAGATTTATTTTATCGCTTTTTGATAAAGCTGGAAAAGGCAGTACAAGCCAATTTATGCGGGTGGGCTACGCCAATTAGTCCACATTTGAAAAAATCGTATAAAAAATCATTTGATATATTAAAAAAATTGTTCATTTACAAGAAAGTTAATAAGTTGAAATTTATTTTTTAAAAATTCCGTCTGCTAAACGACCATCGTTTCAAAGTTTGTACTCTTCTGAGTGACTACTGAAATTTCCGCATATTCGTCGGCATGTATTTGGTTTATTGATGTAGACATGATTGTTTAAATAACCCTATAAAAAGTGTGCTAAGTCACAGGTTCGATTCCCGTCCAGACCCAAATAATTGTGTGATGATCCTTGTTCCCGGTTAAACAAAGCAAACCAAGAGGCCAGTGGACTCCGACCACATAACGAGGCACAAAATCATCCGACGTGCGTCATATCGCGTGATGTAGGCGGTGTCATTAGACCACGCCTAAACCACCGGCGCATCTATTGTTCCGGCGCCCGAGCAACAGGGATGGAAGTCGCGCGGCTATGTTCACTCAATGCTACCTGAGTCCCAATGCGCAAGAGCAGTGTCGGGTGCAATAATTTTCTGAATGACTATTTCTCCATGGCCACCCAGAAAAATATATCGCCATGTATTTTTCACTATTTCTTTTAGTATTTTTTGTTATGGTTTATTTTGTGAACAAATAGAATAAAAATAAATCATTATAAACTATTATATAATGTAAAACTGCCAGCCTTTTGTATTTCAGCCGCAAATACGATATGACCATTTGTCATCCAACTGTTCTGTCGGTGACAAAGTAAAACTACTTATGTAAGAGAGATATTTCTCTATCAAACAGTATCATGTACATAAAACGACAACAAATTTGCGCTGGAATACTGCATTTGGTTTAGATATGCTATTATTAGAAGCAGAATTCAAGTTAAATAAAAATTTTACTTGAACTTTCTCGAAGTCATAAGAAAGATTAGCTGCAAGCAAGGTTATTGCCTATTATGCACTTGTAAAGACAACAGCATACACGACACAAACTCGTGCTTTTTTTTCTCTATCAATTGTTGTACTATGCTGGGTCCAAGGGATAAGCTTACAGTGTTAAAATACAATTGTGCTTTGTTACTTGTCAGTACTAGTAACTCGGGTAATCTTAATTTACAATGAACGGTCATTTTAATTTTAGACGTTTGTGAAATTCTCAGGAAATTAGTGCAACGTATACGTTTTAAAATGAATCAGATCTCAACTTCTTTGTACACCGAATTGTATGATTTTACAGCTTTAAAGTTTATGGTGTTGATTATTGTGTGTTCATCAAATCGGTATTGCCACTTCATAGCCAAATTTTAAGTTATTATTTCTTAGACAAAATGTGATACTAAGTTTCTATCAATTATGTGGTAATAGCGCAATAATTGAATGCTTGTATGTAGACTATAAATTAGTACTACTGGAACACACTAATAACTATAGTCAATTGGCGGACGAGGCACAGGTGGTATGGGCCTCTCGACCCGGTCTGGAGCTCCACCCGCTTAGGGCCCTCCGTTCTGTCTGAATCATTTCGGACGCACTCGAACGTTCCCTGAACGAGGTAAGAAAACATATATATTGTAGTATAATGTAGTTAGGTAACACACATACGATATGAAATGTTCTCAATCAAGGTGAACCGAGATGTGTACTGAATAACGTTTTTGATATGTTAGTTTTCTCGGTGCTTATATGTATGTAGATAGACGTTCTTTTTGTTTTTATTCTTTAAATATTCAACTTTAGGTCCGTTCAAATCGTTCATTATTTTTGTAAATATCGGTTAACCATATTTATATTTATGAACAGACAAACTAAGAACAATAATTTGTGGACCACACAAAGTGTTATCCTATGTGGAGTTTGAACCCACAACACGCGGTGCTGTAGAAAGTGATGGGGGGATAGGCATAGAACAAAACTAGTGTGCCAATATTAACATCACAGTGTGACTACACTTATGGTAGGACACAATACACTTGTGATTAGCAAATTATCAAGTACCTGACCTGCGTAGATACTCAGTACGTAATTATGCCTATTATAAGCTCATTAATTAATGTTTATTGATGTAATCTTAATGCGTTTATTGTTTCTTTTACATTGAAAAAGTAAAATTGTATTGTATATTAGGTGCTACTTAAACAAAAACGGGTAATTAGGGGAAAGTCCCCTAGTGGCGGACACCTAAGGTTATTTATAAATAAAACAGAAAATATCTCAGGAATGTTTATTAAATTATGACTTATATTAGACAACAAAGTTAGAAATCAAATTAAATTAACAAAAATGCAACCTCTGTTAAAAATTAATTAATACTATCAATCAAACTTTGGTAACAAAAAATATAATTTTAATAAGTGGCACCTAGTACCGGACGAATATTTATGCCATACCCCTAGCACCGGAAATTTCAAAACAACCTGCATCGATCACATATGTAGCCATCTCCAGACTCTGGAATGTCGGCACATGCTTTATGTACCCACCCACGACAGGATGAGCACTGGATCCAGTCTTCGTCAGTGTCTTCTAAGCAAACTACGCAAATTGTTAAGTTTGTGTTAGATGTTTCAGTTATTGATTCTACTTCACTTCCTTTCTTTCCTTTAGCTTTCACGTTTTTCGCTTCTTTTTCCTTGTCTACGCTCTTCCCTTTGGTTTTAATTCCTTTGGTTTGCTTACCTTTACCTCCCATTGCTACTTCAAACTTAGATTTTATTTCCTTCTTTTTATCTTTCATATTCTTTTCATTTTCTTTTTCTTCTGCCACTTTTTTGTATGGCGATGAAGTTAAAATTTCACTTCGTTCACTCTTTCTTTTTCGAGATGCTGTTCGTTTTTTTGCTGCCTCAGGCAACGGTGATAAGTTATGGATTATCTGTCTCACTAATAGATTGTTCAGATTCTTTCATTTGCTCTTCTATGATTAAATTTGATACCACGACAGCTTGTTCGTTGTTTAGTGCATTAGATGAAGTTTCTGTTTGTTCTAGTGGTATATTAGTCATATCTGCAGCCAAATAATCTAGGTCAGAAAATAAATGCCTGTCAAATGGATGGATTCCAGTGCATTTGAATCCAGATACTGCAATATCCAATCGAGCTACTTTTATAAATGCTTCTTTGACCAAACCAGCAATGTCGTAATCCGTTATCCGACATCCAGCATTTATTCTCATCCACAAGTCGCATTGTTGGTTGTATGCGTCTTTAAATGGCTTCATAAATGTTCTGTCCAGAGGCTGAAGCTTGTGCGTAGTGTGTGGTGGTGAACTCATCAAGTGAATATGATTTTCTCTGCAAAAATTGATTACCGCCAATGTCTTGTGGCTGCAATGGCCATCCAGTAGAAGCAACACAGGGTTCTCTTTGGTTGGTTGCGTGTGTTTGACGAATATTCTTAGATATTGCAAAAAAAAGTCACTATTCATCCACCCTTTTGGCTGGGCCACACCGATGCTCTCATCTGGAGCATTCATCATTAGCCTTTCATTCATTCTTTGCCTCGGAAATACAAAAAATGGGGGTATGTAGTGACCGTTAGCACTCATACAGAACAAAACTGTAATATTTTTGCCTCTCTCAGCAGAAGTGAGCTTACCTACTTGACGGATGGCTTTCGGAGCGAGAACTTTTTGATGTTTGTGCACGCAACTAACACCAGTTTCATCACAGTTATAAATTCTTGAGGGTGTGAATTTGTACTGTTTCATCAGCTTTTCAAGGTTGTCGTAGAATAGATCCACTTGTGGTTTGTTAAATCCCACGGCGCGCATCATGCTTGTCGATTCCGGTGCTCTCAACGAAATGTCAGAATGCCTTTCCATGAAGTCGTAATAAAAATGTTTACCAGCACTGCCTTTTTCTTTATTAAATCGATGAGGAATCTTCATGACTTCAGCTAAGTCATATGCTAATTTTAGAAACTCCTTTTTCATGAGCGGCATGCATCTATTCGTTAAATCTTTAATGTGGTCCACCAAAACTTGTTCATACTCTGCTGAGAAGGTGTTGGTGAACCTACCTAACTGTGGTTTCATTGTTACTTCTTCTCCTCGATTTAGGGCCTTTATTTTATCGTGTAGAGTGCTTTTAGGAATATTGTATTGCATTGCAGCTTGTCTTACACTCACTTCTTTTGACATAACCTTATCAATAGCAGTTTCTAAGCTCTGTGGCTCCCAGGATCCTTTCTTTTTCTTCTCTTCCATTTTAATTATCTTTTTCTTCTATACTATAAAACAAAATTAAATAATTAGAATAAAATAGGTAATTTCTTACAAGAAATATCAATATGTTTATTGTCCGGCACTAAGGGACGACTTAGTGTCCGGTGCTAAGGGACATACATTTTCGTTCATTAGGTGGTACCTACTATAATTGTTTAAAAGATTTAATAATATTCTACCATTTTACGGATAACAATCAAGTACTACTTTTATCTTTGAATACCACTCAAATGTAAATGCATAAATATACTTGAATTACTTACATTGATATTTAGATGACGCCGTGATTTCGCGCCTAAAACAGCAAACGGTTGCTCCCGCCGCGGCCGTGTGCGTCACTGGCGAGACGCGGCGCGTGGTCCTGTACCTGTGTGCCCTCCCCGCCCCTTTCACTTGTATTTTAAATCGAACAGGTTTATACTCGCTTGAATAGTACGAGTGTCCGGCGCTAGGTGCCGTCCGGCGTTACGGGACTTCCCCCTAAATGATCTTGTAAAAATCATGTAATACTATTTGCTTTCGTATATTCTGGACTAAAACATGGAAATACTCTTCTTTTTTACCGAAAACTACAAAATGTTTGAAATTTGATATTTGCAAAGTTTTTTTTGTTTTATAGATGCTTACCAAAGTGAGTCTATTCTACCTGATAGAAAGTATGAGTAGAATCTAAGAGCGGTGGTCACAATAAAACAATATACTGCGAATGAAGACAGCGTAGTATGGCGACCCACGCTATGGCGGCCTAGTGAGATAATTCTTCACGCCCGCTTAAAAGACCCGGGATCGTAGTGGGAGGGAAACACGTGCGCTGGTAATGAATTCCAGGATTTAACTGATTTGCACAGGAAGGAAGAGCCGAACCGTTTAGTTCGGGAGCGTATAGTAATACGGCTTCAGACCGAACCGATCCACGAGTGATCTTCTAGCATTCTTCACACACCTTTGGGGTGAGGCTGTTGATAGGCATAGGGACTCCTTGACCTTGCCTAGCAAGATGTAATTCGCATCGTATTAAACGAGTTACTGAAGTCGACTAGGGCGAGTATTGTAATCAGTATTGTTTCCCTCCCACTACGATCCCGGGTCTTTACTGGTCAGTAATCAGCTTTACTGGTCTGACTACTTAAACAAAAAAGAGGAATGTAAATTTAGCGAAATGTTTTTTTTTAGAAACTGTATTTTTAGCTCTTAGCGTTCGGAGTAACTTGCATACATTCGCTGGGTCACCGTTATCGACTGCTATAAATATAAGGAAGGATTTTTTGACACAAAAAATAATAATAACAATAACGTATTAGCACTACGATAATATGTCCGTAAGTGCCCAATATAAGACTAAGATAAGGAGTGTTTTGGAAGATGCGATTCAGAACTACTGATTTGCAAATAATCGTAGTAGACCACGGTTATGCTATTTGCCCATTCATAAACGTAATTTGGCGGTTTTGAGTGTCCAGGGTTCATTATTACCAGAATATTTTGATAATAGCGAAGATCTTAGTGACACACATTCTATTCTATACTGTGCGTCTATTGTAGTTTGTCGAGTAGCTGGTGTTAAATTTATTGAACGTTTCAGTACTACTCGACCCAGAAATACTGTACCAGCTTGGCAGTATAGAATTGAACGTCGTATTGCTGAGATTAGGACACCCATCGGTATACTTACTAGCTTTCGAAGTTGTGATACACGGTCAAGAGTCATGCGCTTTGTACAATAGGCACTCCTTGGGGACTACCATTAGTCCTCAAGAATTCATGTGCTGTGTCACAGAGCGCATAGACTATCTAAAGCAAAAAGTTTATGCCTGGGGAAATAGGATAGCACGTTATGAAAAACGAGTAGATCGGTACAATCAGAATCGAATGTTCCAAAGAAATGAGAAATACTATATGTATAGAGAGTATACTGGAAATGGGAGGAATCGAGTCCATGGATGAATGATGGACATTTATAAGAAGGCGTATGACTCAGTTCCACATATATGGTTTTTGAAAGTGCTAGAGTTGTATAAAATTGATACAACTCTGTGCACTTTCTTAAGGTCGTGTATGAGCCAATGGAGAACAACACTTCGCTATCCAGGATGTCGGCAGATTGCGAGCAAGATCGAGCGAGCTATATATTTTATTTGATAAGAAGGCTCAAAGTCACCCAAAGAGTAATGGAGAGGGTAAAGGTCGGAGTTTCTTTGCATGATCGAATCAGGAATCAGGAGGACTGCAGACGAACCAAGGCCACCGATATTGCCAGTAAAATTGCTAGGGAAGTATGGAAGGGTAAAGAACTTTATAGTCGATTTTATCGGGACCTACACGGGTCTGATATAGACTTTAAAGCGTTGACGTATTGGCTATGGTATGGTGATCCCTTTGGTGGAACCGAAGGTTTTGTTAGTGTGATTATGGACTTAGTTATCATGACGAATAACTACGGAAATATATCCTGAAAGATAGTACGGTTGACATCTGTCGGGCGTGCCACCGTCACGGGGAACAATTAGGCATATTACTTCTGGTTGTTCTCGTCTTGCTAACGGTGAGTATTTGCACAGGCACAACCAAGTAGCTAGAATCGTACACCAACAACTTGCCCTTAAATACCAACTTGTTAATTTTGAAGGGCCATACTACAGGTATGTGCTCGACCCAGTTCTCGAGAACGGTCGTGCTGCGTTATATTGAGATCGATCTACGAGTATTGTCACAGATGACTATTGTTGCTAATTAAAACAACACCGATGAAGCACTAACCCATCCAGTCCCATCACTAACGGGTACTGTAACCGATACTGAGATCACCTATACATGCAACATATACAAATTATACTTACCAGTACACATACACATACCCACCCACACACACACACACACACATACACACACACACACACACACACACACACACACACACACACACAGGCATGCATGCACGCACGCACGCACGCACGCACGCACGCACGCACGCTCGCACACACGCACGCACGCATGCACGCACGCACGCATGCACACACGCACGCACGCACGCACGCATGCACGCACGCACGCACGCACACACTTGTTATGTGGTTTTGTAATTTTGATTTTAATCTTAGTTTTGATTTTAATTTCTGATAGTGATTTTGATTTTGATTACGATTTTACTTTAATTTAGTTTTAACTTTTAATTTTAGTTTTTGATTTTAATTCTAATTTTGACTTTGATTTTGTGCTTTAATTCTATTCTTGATCTTGTTTAGGACTTTAATTTTGTTTTATATTATGATTTTGGTACTGATTGGACTTTTATGGAACGGAATTAATTAAGGTTTGAATTCCTTGTCAAATTACCAAAACATGCTAACTTATTGATAGCATGATTTTATTATAACTTATTTTAATTTTAAATCTAATTTGGTCGGCAATATTCTTTTGTGGTTTCCCTTATACTTACAAATACGTGGACAATGTCGCTTTCAGATTGCGGTGGAGCCCTGGTACCCATAACACAAGTTAAATCTTATCATGGGTGCCAGAGTTCAAATACCAATTACTTGAATGTTTGCTGTTTATTATAAGTAAAATTGTATATAAAATTGTTTTTTTGAATAAAGAATTTATTATTATTATAACATAATCCTACTCGAACATTCTCCGGGTTAAATTTGCTTCCATTTGCTTTCATCGCAGCACTTTCTTCCGAAGTAACAAAATAAGAAGCCTTAAATACAACGTGAAAAGAATTTATTCTAATATGAAAATTTATTGCTGATACTAATTAAAATTTCCTAGAAATAATAAAATGTTGTAGTACGTACCTAATTGTGAATCTTGAAAATATTTACAAAAAAAGTCCTCAATGGAAGATATCTCTATTCTATGAATAACCCATAGTAACCCAAATTAGACCAAGGAAGCTGATTATAATTGTATAGTTGCACTTTGTAAACTTACTAATACAATAACTATAATTATCTGATACAGGATTAATAGTTACTTCATAGCAGAGTGTTTGTATTAGGAGGCAATTTGGTGTATTTCTGTTTCATTCTATGTGGAAGTCGCCACAATATTTAAGGTTCCTGATACTGCACAATATAGAGCTATTAAAACATTAATTATACAACTTTAAAGCTAACATTTGTATATATTAAATGAAAGGGCAAATATACTTCCCTATTAGTAAATGAAAAATAACACTCAAAATTATATTTCTAACCAAGGTTTAAATACATTATTTTGAAATTTTATGAGGTAAATAATGTTGTCATAAAGGCATCCTATGTTTGGGGTATAATGAGAGGCTTAAAGATTAAGGTTGTATTTTTTTCTATATTAAGAGCCTACCAAAGTGACTCTACTCTGTTTGATGGGAAGCATGAATAGAATAAAAGACTTGTGGAAAAGATATACTAGTAGAATAATTTCTGATTCTATGAGATATCTGTGATGATAGATGTAACGGCTGACGTTAAAAATAGTATGAATGAATGGATATATACATACTTGGATAATTTGGCCTGAACGGCAAGTGCTGCTTGCTTGCGTGCTTTTGGGCTTCCACTTTAGCCTGTATCTGCACTTTCTTTTGGTCAATTATTTGTTCTGCCTATCTGTTTCGACATTTGAGCCCATCATGTGCTTAAAGCCGATTCATTTTTATTATCTTCAAAATGAATCATTTTTTCAGAGAAATAACTAAAAACAATTTAATTTTGAGCAGTAAACTATCAATATTTTATGGGACGAATCTTTTTTTCTACAATAAAGATAGAGATGTCCGTAAATGTTACTCCGGCTGGAACTCCCCCGTGGGATTTGGAGGCCGAAGTGCTCGTCGAAGCTTATCGGCGGACAACTGACTTCCGGGCGGGTAACGGTATACGGCCCTCGCCCGAAGAAATACACAATTGGTATGAAGCCGTTCGTCAAGCCACGATGGCTCGTTGATCGTTGTAGCTGGAGGCTCTAAGTGCTGTCTTTGCCACCATGGAAGCTCAGCCAGATAGCCGGTCGTCGCCGAGTGGGCAGGGTGGTAGCACATGACCCTTTCCTTCTGACTGTCGGAGGTCCTTTCAACGCACAGTTGCTTCGGGAAGTATCTGCAATCGGTCGCTAGGAGGAAATTGAGACCCGCCTGTCACCACTGCGGCTGTAGTGAGGAATCAGCTCAACACACACTAGTAATTTGTTCCACCTAGGCAGCGCAGCGCATGGGGTGCCAAAGTACCTGAGGCGGCTTGTGGCAGACTATCTTGAGGAGCGTACCGTCATGTACGAGGACCGAGACGGTGTTCTGAGGCGGCGGCTCATGTCGTGCGGTGTTCCACAGGGGTCTGTCCTCGGACCACTCCTGTGGAATATGGGATACGACTGGGCCCTTCGAGGTCGTCTTCCCCCCGGGCTGGGCGTAATTTGCTACGCAGATGACACATTGGTCACGGCCCGGGGAGCAAACTTTCAAGAGGCGGCGCGCCTGGCCACCACGGGTGTCTCTCTGGTGGTCGGGCGAATTGAGGCGCTGGGTTTGCGGGTGGCCCTGGACAAGACGGAGGCCCTTTTGTTCCATGGGCCCCGTCGTGGTCCACCCTCCGGCGCCTCCATCGTGGTCAATTCGGTCCTCGTACCGGTTCAGGCCCAGATGAAGTATCTGGGCCTGATCCTCGACGGCAGGTGGCTCTTCGACGAGCACTTCCGACAGCTTTCTCCAAAGCTGGTCGGCGCTGCTTCTGCCCTTGGGCGACTTTTGCCCAATCTGGGTGGAGCTAGCGTCGCGACGAGACGGCTATACGCGGGGGTTGTCCGGTCAATGGCACTGTATGGTGCACCGGTGTGGGCGGCGGCTCTGACCGCCCAGAATAGGGCTCGCCTCTGGCGCCCTCAGAGGATATTGGCGGTTAGAGCCATACGCGGTTACCGCACCGTATCGACGGAGGCGGCGTGCGCCGTGGCCGGAACTCCCCCGTGGGATTTGGAGGCGGAAGTGCTCGCCGAAGTTTATCGGCGGACGGTTGACTTCCGGGCGGGTAGCGGCATACGGCCCCCGCCCGAAGAGATACGCGAGTGGCGAGAGGCCGCTCGTCGAGCCACGATGGCTCGTTGGTCGTCCCGGCTGGAGGCTCCACGTGCTGGCTTTGCCGCCGTGGAGGCTCTCCAGCCGGTCATCGCCGAGTGGGCAGGGCGGCAGCACGGGGCCCTTTCCTTCCGACTGACGCAGGTCCTTTCCGGGCACGGTTGCTTCGGGAAGTATCTGCACTCGGTCGCCAGGAGGGAATTGAGTCCCGCCTGTCACCACTGCGACTGCAGTGAGGACTCGGCTCAGCACACGCTGGCGGTTTGTTCCGCCTGGGCGGCGCAGCGTGGGGTCCTTACTGCAGTTATTGGAGGAGATCTCTCGCTACCGGCCGTAATACGCTCCATGGCCGGTAGCGACAGTAGTTTTACCGCGGTCGCAACCTTCTGCGAAGACGTAATTTCGCAGAAGGAGGCGGCGGAGAAGGCCCGGGAGGACGATATCCACTCGGACCCAATTCGCCGCCGGCGAGCCGGGCGGCGGAGGCGCGCATACCAGCGCCTCATGCCGCCTTGAGTGTGGCCGCGGGTGGACGGGACGGGTTTTCCCCTCCATCCGCTACAATGGCCAGCCGCGAGGAGGCGACGTTCGCGTGTGCCGTACGTCGCCTAAAATAGAGAGTTTATCCGCAGATGGTGCCCGAGGTAGCGGGCAGGCGCTAGGAGGGATCTGGATGTCGTAATAGCAGCGGTTCCCGGATCCTTCCTATCTCAGGCGCAGAGTGGCACACCGTGTGGTTTTAGTCGGTCCGATTCCACACCACCCCGCCGTAAACCCCGGTGGGGTGACGGCCCGTGGGGGTTTCCACACGTTAAAAAAAAAAAAAAAAAAAAAAAGGCAGCGCAGCGTGTATTCCTTACTATAGTTATTCCGGTGGTTATAGTTGATTTACCACGATCACAGCCATCTGCGAAGATGTCATTCGGCAGCGGAGAACGAAAGAAACGATCTCCACTAGAACTCAATTCGCCGGGGGCGAAACAGGCGGCGGAGGCGTGCTTACCAGCGCCTGAGTGGACGAAACGAGTTTTACCCTTGACCCGCTACAGAGGCGAGCCGCGAGTAGGCGACGGTAGGATGTGCCGTACCTCGCCTAAGTAGAGAGTTTTACTGGAAGATGGTGGCCGCGTCAGCGGGCAGGCGCTAAGAGGGATCCGGATGTCGTAATAACAGCTGTTCCTGGATTCCTCCTTTCTCAGGCGCAGAGTGGCACACCGTGTGGTTTTAATCGGCCCGATACCGACACACCACCCCACCGCAAACCCGGGGTGACAGCTCGAGGGGTTTTCCAAACGTTAAAAAAATAAATAAAAGGAATGCAACATAAGTACTAGATTGGTTAGTTCGGTACAAACCTACAAAATATTTACAATGATTACAACAACCACAAGTCTGGAATTAACCCAATCGGTGACGTTAATTATTAAAAAGTTAGAAATTAAAATTTTATTAATACTTCGATTTTTATATGATGTACTTCTAGCCGATTTCTACCACGGCGGTCAGTCTCAACGGAGGCTAACCAACTGCGCAGGAGAAATTATAGATTAAGCACAGGTGCAATCTGTGCCCTCACTCTTACAATCCGACGCCTATCCGACACGACCGAGCGGAGGTCAGGCACAGAACTAATGGTTCCAGGGTCAGGGCCGACGGACGGAGGGGCGGCGAAGAGCAATTTAGAGATTGCAAAACCCACTGAGCGACGCGCACTCCAATAACTATGAATGCCGTTACATTGCTTCCACCGCCTCCGTGTGACTCTTGACCACGCCTTGAGTCTCTTACCGTCAGTTTATGTCTTTGCATCAAATACAGTTGTATTCTGAAGCTATTTAGATTAAATTTCAATTATTACTGAACTAGTGTTTTCGCTGCCACTTCGTTCATCGGCGCTGACCCTTACTTGTTCACCGAGGCACAGAAGTTAAAACCCTAATTTCCATACTCCAGTTTGTTGTTAAGTATTTTTAAGATCAGAAAAAGAAATCACACATTTTGACCCGACCCGGGAATTGAACTCGAGACCTCTTGATTACCATTCGCATACGTTAACCGCTAGACTGATGATTCAGTTACGACCTTTTATATACACACATACGAATGATTTTTTTAATTTTATGTACTAGTAGGAATTTACCTGCTAACTGTAGGGCAGCACTGCAAGTCATATTTCACAACCTATACGTTGCCAAAACAAATGACAAATTCTTTATACGGGATACCTACAGCGAGGCACTCCTCTTTATTGCACACGATTCTGCGTTAGCATGCTGGGTTATCATTTTACGATGATTGTATAGGCGTATACGCCGATCGGACCGGGTATGACCCACTCAGACTACTAAACTGGAGGTCCACTGTGAGTCACCAACACTTTGCTCCATTCTTATACAATAGAGTCAATAGAGTACGATACGAGTGCGATGAATCAGTTAATTTAGATGGGTTTGTTGGTCAAATGGTTAGTGATCATGACTGTTCGGCCAGAGGCTGTGTACATGTATCTACTTAGAAATACATAAGTACTTTTATTAACAGTCTGGATACCATAGTACAGGCTTCGCCTACATAAAGTTATAAGCTATAAGACCAACGAACATAGCAAAACCTGACACCAACAAACATGACTGATCTGTCAAATTGGTTCCATTTATCGCTGTGTGAATTCGCTCGTGAGACGTAGTCTGTGTATCATACTTACTTATCATTTAGTTCAATTCTGTACGTTACAACGTGCTACAGCAAGTATATATGTATATTTATTTGAGGTACTGTACTGTGACCATCGAATTTAATGATATTAAGTAATAGCTACTAGTTATTATTTTTTTATTGATTATTATTTCTTTAACAGGGTTGAGATAACATCTAGCCGTCAGGCAATTATTTTAAGACGCACTTTTTTTAATTATATTAAAAATGTGTGTAGTGGTCAATTCTAAAATAGTTTTATAGTTACATAATAGACGGATTTGTTTGCATTTCTATTTCTATAAGTTTCACTTATTTTATTAGATATCTTTCAGTAAGAAGACGTTCGGTAACCTCGTATGAGACTAAAATAAACATCATAAATAATTGCATATTATTCTTTTTATACTTTTTTTTATTATCAATTTAAATGGAAAATACAATTTCATTTGTTTACAAAGTTTATTTTGTAACAGATTTATATGTTACTATCAAAACAAAATATTAACAAAATGGCAGACTAACTAAACAATTACTCGTACATAGCTGTTCCATCAAGCATGTTAACAATTGCATCGTTTTGAGCTGAACAAGAAGAAGAAAGTTTGGCACTGGTCCCATTATTCAATTAAAAATAAAAGATCACATAATTGCATATTGCAGAACACTATTTGGTGTATGAAATAAATTAAGTTATAATAAGTTAACGAAACACTAAGATTATATCCCTTAACGTGTCTAAATGTCTAATTCGTAGTCTATTTACATTTGACATAATACATAATATTTTTTCAATAAATCGTTAACACATTTATAAAGCAAGTACGTCTATCAAAAGTTAAATAGAGCAATAATTGTTATTACTTGTCACGTGATGTTATAAGCCCCAAAAAATATTATGGGCTGGTATAGCATTTCAGCGCATGTACAAATTAACACTGTGTTGAAAAATTATGAACAATAAAAGTTCATTTTTAGAAATATTATACGGCCTTTGTAGGCCTTACATCTCCTCATTTAGTTAACACAATATCACTTTATGTAAAGTGCAATCAATAAATATTTACCACCAAACAAGTCACCTTTCATAAGTTAACATATATTAAAAAAAATAACTTGTACTTTTACAGATACAAAAATTTCTTGATATCATTTGTTACATTTACGATAACTAAATATATTAAATATACTATCTACATGGCACAACAGTAGCTATCATAGATACAAAAATTAGTGATTTAACCATTACTCAGTTTAAATGCTAGACATAGATAGAGGTTATTAAAGCCGCTAATACTTAAAGGGACGTTATAGTATGGTCGGCAATTTTCATAATTAGAAGAGTTGACAACTATAACTGTGGGTGTTGGTGAAGTCGTTGCAAAAACAAACAATTAACAGACTATAGAACACATTAAATCATACAAAAAGGAAGATTAGTACGAGTAACCCACCAATTGATCATATTGGTTGACCATACACTTGATATGACTAAGTTTGCGATGTAAAAAGAACAATTGCCGTTTTGCCATTTTGTATCCGGCGTCATTGCTCACTCGACGGTATTCATCCACAATGCGTTGTTCAATTCTCTGTGTACAAAAAGAATATATAAGCTTACTGCTACTGTAAGTACTAACATATTTCTACAGATACAGTACAGGACTTGCTGAGAGAAAACTAAGTAATAATAATAATAAACATTTTATTGAATCAAAAACACGTTTTATAATTTACATAACAAAAATACAACTAAAATATTTAACAAAAATGTTCTCGCTGTTTTGGTATGTTATCGCTGTCAGCCGTAGTATAAACATCAGCTGTAGTATAAACTGTGTTACGGCTGCCAGCGTCTTTCATGTTAGGCTGTGAGTAATTATATCAATTACATATCAGGTAAAAAGTGTTCAACGGATAAAAGGGAAAATAAAAACAAAAGTATGTGTATACGTACGCGTGTTTATATGTGTATGTGTGTGTGTGTGTGTGTATTTATGTGTGTGTGTGTGTGTGTTATCTTATTATTTTTTCTGTATCAGCATACTATGGTTTATGAAACCACTGTTTTACTTTACTTTTCACTTTCGCGTAGTTGAGGTGAATCATGTGCAATATATCGTTAACTTTGTTGTAGATACGGGTGCTGAATATATAATATTGACGTGCTGCTAGGGCTGTTTTATGAATTTCAGTGATTAATACTCGAGCTTTCCTACGGGGGTTGGTTTTTATGTTGTATGGCACAGATGTGTGCCGCCGGAGCACCACTCTAAAAATAAATATTTGTCTTACTGTCAATACCAAGGATTCTTCATATAAAACGGTGGTATTATACCACCGTGGTCTGCGAAACATAACTTTCAGTAGTGCCCTTTGTGCACGCTCCAGTCCAAGCATACAGGTTGTTCCAATCCCACCCCAGGCGATAATACAATAAGACAATATCGGTTGTGCAAGAGCCTGATAAACCGATACCATAAACCTACGATCAGCACTATATCTTAGTTTTCTAAATATTGGCATAAATTTTCTGACTCTGGAGATGGTATTTTTAATGTGGGTTTGCCAATTTAATGTATTGTTTAAGGTTACGCCCAGGTATTTAATCTCATTAGTCTGTGTAATTTTTTTACAATTACATGTGCGAGATCCTGTGTTGCAAGTATGGGCCGTTATGTGAAACGAGCCAGAGATGGGGAGTGCATTACGACGGAGGCAAAAAAGTAGGTACTTTGTTTTGTCAAAATTAATGGTGAGTAGGTTAAAATTTAAAAAGGTCATGACCTCTTTTAGAGCAACTTCAGCGTGACGACGGGCTTCATCCCAGCTCCTCCCACACACCAACAACGCTGTATCATCTGCATATGATACTATCTCACAGTTTGGGATGTATTTAGTGCACAGGTCGTTAATGTAGATGAGGAAAAGCGTTGGGCCAAGCACATTTCCCTGAGGCACACCAAAACTGGGACTAGCCGGGTCACTTATATGTGTACCAATTTTGACATATGTAGTGCGATTTGATAGGTAACTTTTGAACATATCAAGCACGATACCTCTCACACCCAGGGACTCCATTTTAGATAATAGTATAGGAATAGAAACAGTGTCAAATGGCTTGGAGAGATCCAAAAATATGCCAATAACTTTGGAACCACTGTCCAATTTCCTCACCACTGTTTCAGTAAGTTGCACTACGGCATCTTCAGTTGACTTACCACTTCTAAAACCGTATTGAACCTTGGCGATAATATTATTTCTCTCAAGATAGTTGCTGAGCCTTTTATTTAAATTTTTTTCTAATATTTTCGAAACAGTGGTAAGAACCGAAACAGGCCTATAGTTTGTAACATTGTCTCTACTCCCACCCTTATAAATGGGACTGATTAGGGCTCTCTTTAAGCTGCTTGGGAAGAGGCCAGATTTCATGCAAACATTGCACACATGAGTTATGTGGGGGACAAGAATGTGCTTTCCAGCCCTTATAGCCCTTGCAGATATACCATCAATACCCACCGCTAAATCATTTCGTAAGCCAGTGATTACAGCATCAACTTCAGACTCATCTGTACCTAAGAGCACCATTGAGTTGCCCGAAGCATTACACTTCAAGTGCGTAGGTGTACTGTGTGGATGCGGTGGTAAGTGAGTCTGTTGTACTTTTAGAGCAAGGTTAGTTCCAATTTCTGAAAAAAAATTGTTGACTAAATTAAGTGAATGTTGCTGACCCTGTGTTATGTTTAATAGTTCGTGTGGGGATCGAGGAGTGTGCTTCAAATTTGTGATGTCTTTAATAGTTCGCCACAATTTTTTAGGATTGTTTTTATTTTTAAGCAATTCACTACTTTCATGTGCTGTTTTTAGTTTCTTTAACAGATTATTGCAGAAGTTCCGGTATCTGGAATAAGTTGTTTGTAATATCGCATTGCTGGGAGCCGTTACTGCTCTTCTATGTAGTACATCACGATGTCTAATACATCTAAGTAAACCAGGAGTAATCCAGGGCTTGATAGATCTTTTGCGGTTTGCGATCTTGATTATGTTTGAGTTTTTATTGATAGCACCTGATATTAAGTTCGTCAAAGTCTCGGCGGCCACATTCGCATCCGAAGTGGAATAGACCGATGAAAAATTGGTATTTGACAATTCATTTATAAAATTAGGATAGTTTATTCGAGTTAAGGAATGATTATCATTAAACTGCTGCAGTTTAGAGCACACACAGTGTATTGATTTTGACCAGGTTGTAAAAATGAAATTGATTTTTATAGTCAAATATACGTGTATTCAGTACAGAGGTGAAACGATGAAGTGACATTATAATAGAAAAAAATAGTTAGTACAACAGAAACGCCTTTACAAACATTCTTGTGTGTTGGCGACAGAAAAAGTTACATTGCTAATTTATATTAAGCGGAATAATAGTAAATTAATTCTAAAGAAAATAGAAAGAAAGAGACATCTATCTTAATAGTAAATTAATTCTTAACATTCCCCCGGGCGTTGAAATATTTTATTTCAACCTAAATCTTCGGTATCTGGAAGTGGACAGATCTTGCTGAAAGCACGTCGAACAATGCCATTGGTTGTTTTAATGTCAGCTACTCTGCTTATGCCATCCTGACCGGGGTACAAAACAGCAACCCGACCGAGTCTCCATTTTAATGGTGGTAAGTTATCCTCTTTCACTAGAACTAGTGAATCCAATTTTAAAGATGATAAATTGGATCTCCACTTAAGTTTTTGCTGAAGTTCAGAGATATATTCTTTGCTCCACCTTGTCCAAAAATGTTGACGAAGTTGTTCGATGCGATGGAATCGAGTTAAATGATTGGTGGGGTGGTCACGAAAATCCTTGACCGGCAGACATGTAAGCGGTCGCCCAATGATAAAATGGCCAGGAGTTAAGGGCATATAATCCGACGGGTCTGACGACAATGGAGTGAGTGGTCGGGAGTTTAAAATGGCTTCAATTTGGATTAAAATTGTATCGAGTTCTTCATAATTTAAATTACAATTTCCCAACACTCTATTTAAATGGAATTTAACTGATTTAACTCCCGCTTCCCACAATCCACCAAAATGAGGTGCGTTAGCGGGAATAAAGTGAAAGTTGATACCATCATTGACTGCATTTTCTGCCAACGAGTTACAGTTATCTTTTATAAATTTCGAAATTTCATTGTATGCACCCACAAATGAAGTGCCGTTGTCAGAATATATGTTTGACGGTTTTCCTCGTCTAGAAATAAATCTACGTAGTGCGAGTAAGAAAGTTTGACTAGTTAAATTGCCGACTAATTCTAAATGAATGGCTTTAGTAGCAAAACATACAAAAACGGCAATGTAAACCTTCACAAGCCTGCATCCACGACCTTGGCGACTGGCAGATAAAATAGGACCTGCATAATCAACGCCTACGTTTAGAAATGGCCAGCCTGGAGTAACACGATTTTTTGGCAAATTGCCCATTTGAGGTGAAACCACTTCGCCCTTCATACGGCAACATAGAACACAACGGCGAAAGGTAACCTTGGCCAAATTACGGCCACCTATAGCCAATAGGTGTCTTTGATACAAGCTAAAAGTAATTGCGGTCCTGCGTGTAGTAGTCGCTTATGCTAAAAATTAAATAATAACTTAGCAAAATGATGAGTGGACTGTATTAATATAGGGTGTTTTTTCTCATAATTAAAATCGGAATTTTCTAAGCGTCCTCCAACACGCATTATTTTATTTTCGTCGAGGAACGGACTAAATTTTAATAAAGAGCTGGATTTTGGTAATTTTCTATTTTTTACCAATAAGCTATACTCAGGAAATGACTCATCTTGAGCTGTTTTAATAATAAATTCCATAGCAGTTTTTAATTCCGCTACATTAAGATGATTTGAAATAACGGCTTTTGGAACCGTTTTTAATAAAAACACATTAATGAATCGCAATGCGTAAGCGACAGCTCGTTGTAGCCTTAAGTAATTTGAGAATCGTTTAAATACAATAATTGTATCCTTGGGTAATTGGTTTTCCGATATTATGATAGATTGCATTGTAATGTCGTGCCGTGTTTCAGAAAGTGTCTCCGGTATCGATTCCGCCTTTGAGTAACAGGGCCAACAAGAACTACTTTGCATTAAAAAAGAAGGTCCAGACCACCAAAATTCCAGTGACTGAGACAAATTTGTTCCACGAGAAATAAGATCTGCGGGATTTTCTGAAGTTGGGACATGTCTCCACGTGCTGGAATGAGTGACTTCCAGAATCTCAGCGACACGGTTACGCACAAATGGTTGTAATTTACAAGGCATCATTTTTAACCAACCCAAAACTACGGTGGAGTCTGTCCAAAAATTAGCCTGCTGAACTGGTACTCGCAATGAGCTGCTCGCTTTCTCGTACAAACGTGCACCAACCAAAGCAGCACAAAGCTCGAGCCGTGGAATAGTGCAAGGCTTTATGGGAGCCACTCTGCTTTTTGCGAGCAGCAACCGTACTGAAACTTTTCCACTTTTATTAATACTGCGAACATATAAACACGCACCATATGCGTGTTCCGATGCATCACAAAAAATATGAAAGTCAAAGACAGTATGAAAATCACAAACAACATGACGTGGAATTTGTAATTCATTTAGTTTCGGTAGTTCATTTAGTATTTTAATCCACTGATTAGTTATTTCCAGCGGCAGTTGTTCATCCCAAGAAAGTTTAAATAACCATAATTTTTGCAATATTATTTTCATACGAATGACAAATGGTGAAAGTAGCCCCAAAGGATCAAAAATCTGAGCAATGACAGATAAAATTTCGCGCTTAGTGTTTTTGTGGTTCGACATCGTACTAGCGACTTGAAATTGTAGAACGTCAGTCTGTGTGCGCCACCATAAGCCAAGAGTTTTATTAAGTTCATCACCACCGATATTTACGCTGGATGACGATTGAAATGGCTTTTCTGAAGCTAGAACCGGTTCATTGAATTTCCACTTTCTAAGTGGCATACAAGCTGAAGAAAGAGCTTCTGTTACCTTATGTCGGATGGTAAATGCGTCGTCAAGTTGGTTCGCACCTGTCAGCAAGTCATCAACATAAAAGTCGTGTAAAATTATGCTGCTAATATTCTCGTCAGCACACTCTAAGGCTATTTGCTTTACGCACCTAGTCGCCAAGTAAGGGGCGCTAGCTGTACCATATGTTACAGTATTTAATTGATAAGCCTTTAGAGGGATACCTGTACTGTCACGCCAAACAATTTGTTGTAGACACCTGTCATCGGGATGAACAAGTATCTGTCGGTACATTTTCTCAATGTCAGCGGAAATAACGTACTTATACAAACGAAAACGAATTAAAATAGCTAAGAGATCGTCTTGTACCGTGGGTCCTACCATTTGAATGCTGTTTAAGGACACGCCAGAAGTAGTCGGACTACTTGCATTAAAAACTACTCTTAATTTCGTGGTGATGCTATTTTCTCGTAAAATTCCATGATGAGGAATAAAATGTCCACAGAATTCTGTGGTTAAGTGAAGTTCAGACATATATCCGAACGATATGTATTCTGACATAAATTCATTATACATTTTCTGATATAAAGGTTGTCGCTCATTACGTCGCTCTAATGAAAAAAAACATTGTTTTGCACGATGTAATGAGTCACCTAAAACGTGTGGGGATTCCTTTAATGGTATACGTACACAGAATCGACCGTTTTCTAAACGCGTAGTATTTTTTATAAAATGTTCCTCACAAAGTTTTTCTTCCGCAGAGTAATTAGATGATTTTGGGCAAACCTCTTCAAGTTGCCAAAAACGCGTAAGCTGAGCTTGTATCTCGTGAAATTCATCTGTTGCATCACTGGACTGCACCTTTGCAAAATTACATTTAATTGATGATTTACGAACTGACGGAGGGCGTGAAAGATCACTGTTAATTGGGCCAGAAACTAGCCAACCCAGCCTCGTCTCGTAAAGAATGGGCTGTCCATCACCTAACTTAATTTTTTGAGAACCTAACAAGTCCCAAAACACGTCCGCCCCGATTATTAAATCGATGGCTGAAGGCGTATGAAAATTAGGGTCTGCTAAACAAATGTTAGAAGGAATTTTCACGTGATTTAACTTAATACTACTACTAGGAACATTTTCTGCAATTGAGGGTAAAACAAAACAATCAATTTTCATAGAAAATGTGTCAGTTAAAGATTTAATTTGCACGGAACACCGTTTGCCTACGTGCGAAGATATGTTATTAATGCCGAGGACACATTTATTTATTTTATTATAGGACAGGTTTAATCTTTTTCTGACGTTTTCACTTATAAGACATGACGTACTGCCGCTGTCTAAAACAGCGCGAACTATGTGCTCACGGTTCTCACAGTCATACATTTTCACTAAGGCGGTTGACAGCAATACATCGCCGCTGTTACCGCTTAATGCAGCGACACGCGCAGATAACGTTACCTTTTGTACATCGCTGGCGTTATTTTGCGTCGCGCTGCCAGCGCTTAAAGGCGTTAGTGCAGAGCATGCATTAGTTAAGCATCCCGTTGTGTTTATGTCCGTAACTGATTTCTTAGTATCGCCTCTGTTTATATGTATCAACGTGCTATGTTTGCGCTTACAAACTTTACACCCGACCTTCTTACAATGATTTGAATAGTGACCAGAGTGTAAACAATTATAACAAACTTTATATTTAGATAATTCCTGTAGTCGTTCTTCGTTATTTAACGATAAAAACTGAGAACAGTTATTGAGGAAATGTTCACCATTACATTTAGGGCACAATTGTGCTGATGGCGTATGCTGTAACGACATCATACTTTTTAATTTTATATTATTCTTGTTAGAAGAGTGACCTTGAATAGTATTACGAGATAACTCCAACGTTTCAATTAAATCCGCACGACAACGTATGAATTCGAGAAAATTATCAAATGATATATTTTTATTTTTGTCTAAGCGACCTTTGTATTCCTCCCATTCTCGAAAAGTTTTGGAATCTAATTTTTGAGTAACAATGTAAATAAGAAGTCTGTCCCAATGCTGTATTGGTTCACCAAGTGTGTTTAAAGCTCGCAAATTTTTATTTATTTTATCAATCAAACCCTTTAAAGTCACCGACGATTCCTTTGTTATTGTTTCAATGTTAAACAGCGATGAAATGTGATTATGTACTAGTAATCGTTTATTGTCGAATCTCTCACACAAGAGACTCCATGCGATTTCGTAGCCTTTCGCAGAAAAATCAATAGATCTTATTACTAGGCTAGCAGAACCTTCTAATGAAGATCTTAAATAATGAAACTTATTGATGGAATTGATCTCGTCATTGCCGTGAATGAGACTTGTGAAAGTATCTCGAAATTCTAACCAATTTTCGTACTTGCCACTAAATTTAGGTAATTAAATAGTAGGCAACCTAACACAATTATATTTGTTGCTGCCAATATTATGAGACGAAATTGATTTATTGTCACTTTCTTGATCTTTTTTATTAAAGTAGGATAGAATGTTTTGTGCTTTGGCACATTCACTGTAATATAGATTCTCAAAGTACATTCGCTCCTTTAACTGATTATCAATATCATCAGAAATGCATTCTATTTGCAACTGTACTTCATCATATTTATTATACAATAATTCCAGCTTACCAATGCGTAACTGTAACTCCGTTGTGTCAGAAGCAGTCATTTTGGAAATTTCTAACGGCTTTAAATAATTGCAGAATGCAGTCAACTGACCTTTATAACTGCTCCGTTTTTTGATTAAATCCTTTTCTTCGGTCATTGTGGGAAACGGAGTTTACAAATAACCTGGAACTTTGAATAATACTAAATTAAACAATGTTGTAATGAACTGTGTTATAAATGTTATAAATACCTAAGTACCTTCACATAACACAATGGTATGTTGTATTCTAGCGAACAGAACTAACATCAACAAAGGTATAAAACAACAGTCTCATAACAACTTACAGGTCGTGTTACAGTATTTAAACCCGTGTAATTTTTTATAAATTTAATGTATTACTTTTAGTAAATACTTAAGTTAATGGCTAAATGTAATTAAATTAAATTATATTCAAATATAATTACTGAATCAAACAAACACATGTGGGTATGCTTAAATTCTAGCCCAACAAAGTTATTTTGTTAAAAAAAGTAATACTACGGTACTGACCTTTGAATAACACAATTACACTAAATACAACCTGAATAAAGGAGTGATGGGTGAAGTAATTACATTAAACTTAATACTGTGTTATCCCGAACCACGTTTCCATTCTTCACTATGGCACGCCGGCGCAGTTGTAATTATTTAAATTAATCTTCACTTTCTCACTTCAATAAAAATCAATTATTATGCTGATCTTCTCTTCTAATAATTATCCGACTCGATGGACCATGTATTGATTTTGACCAGGTTGTAAAAATGAAATTGATTTTTATAGTCAAATATACGTGTATTCAGTACAGAGGTGAAACGATGAAGTGACATTATAATAGAAAAAAATAGTTAGTACAACAGAAACGCCTTTACAAACATTCTTGTGTGTTGGCGACAGAAAAAGTTACATTGCTAATTTATATTAAGCGGAATAATAGTAAATTAATTCTAAAGAAAATAGAAAGAAAGAGACATCTATCTTAATAGTAAATTAATTCTTAACACACAGAGAGCGACAGGAGCGTGGTCTGTAATGAATGAATCAAGCACAAATGTGCTAGGTTGATCGGTGGATCTCAGCATAATGTGGTCAATACAACTATCTTTTCGGGTAGGAAAAGTATCTCCCGGCAGTAGTCCATGTGATGCCATGAGTTCCAAATACTTATCTGATAGTGTATTACTTTTTTTTGATATTATATTAATATTTATGTCACCAATAACCGCCAGTGATTTTGTAGAGGAATACGAGGTAAGGACTCCATCGAGACTCGCTAGGAAGCCGTCAATTATAGTATACGACGGAGACCGGTATATGGCTACAATTGTAAGATCATTACCAATTTTTACTAAAAGGCAGTTGGCATCTTGAACTAAGGGTTCCGTAACACTATGTTGTATAGAGGATTGTACATATATAACCAAACCATCGTTTTGATTACGGTAATTAGAAGAGTATGACGTGTATACATCTATTTCCGGTTTGGGAGCGAGTCTAATTAACCAGCATTCAGAAAGGATAATAACCTGGAACTTCACATCTATACGAGACAACAACACTGTAAGACCATCGAAGTTGCAGTTTATGCTTCGAATATTTAAATGTAAGACAGTTGTAGGATTTTGGAATTGAGCAATGTGTAATTTAAATTTTTCAGGTGAGCATATGAGCGAACTAGACGCCGATATGGCGTCGATATCAGAGGAAACATTAATTAATGAAGACATGTTACAATGTTAAGGTACAAAAACTGAGTGCTCATGTGATAAAGTCGAGATCTATTAGTAACCAACGTTAGGCACATCGTGGGCTCAGCATAACATTGATAGGAACAACTATAAGAACTCGAAATAGTGGTGAGCTTTTTCATTTGTATGTGATTTATAGTAGTGAATTTAATTAACTTGAGTCTTAATAGTAAGAGTTTAATGATATAAGAAACGTGAAACAATTTTGTGTTCAAATAAATTAGTAAATTTAGTGGCATCTTGAAGTAATTGTTTCTGTTGACCGTATTTATATGAGGCTTTAGTGAGTGATTATTAGTTTTATGGAAAAGTAATTGAAAGTTGTGTAAAACGCCAATGTCAACGGTATGAATATGTGATATGAAATTATGAATATTTATCAAAAAATTATAGCAAATACAAGTAACATACAGTAAATACAACTCAACCATCCCACGAAACAACAGGGTCAGCGGCACCCACAAGTAGTTAAATATAGAATCCAGTACAGCAACACAAGTTACGTGCTCGTGTATTTTCATTTTTGACTTGAGTAATAATATGTGAGTGTCGTTTATGAGTGCCGTGTATTCGGTGTGAATGATGAGAACACATGGCGTGCATGCCTGCACAATATATTCAATTCGGCAGAAGCTCGTAACATGTATACATTCCCCAACACCAATATAAAAATAAGAAAAAAACAATTTAATTAAAAATAACATGCTATAAATAGTAATGTTATACAACGATAATTGACAGAGTATAATCGAGTCTAGTCAATTTGTTGTCTTTTCTTTTACTTTTTCTAGGTCTTCTTCGGAGTTTATGCGGATATGTGGTGCTCCTATCTTCTTACGTAGAAAGATTTTGCCGTTTGTTACCCAACAGAAACTATACTCGTTCAGCTTCGCTTGTTCCCTGGCTTGAAAGTATAGTTTTTTGGTTCTGGCTGTAAGAAATTCTGAAACAAATATCGGTTTCGGTGGTCCTGGAAGCTTTATTACAGTGGAACTAAATTTGTCACTGTTTTCTCTATTATACTTTTTGTATTTCGAAATTATAGTTTCTTTTACGATCGCAGACGTGAAGTCAACAATAATGGGTTTACTTTCTTCCTTCTTTGTGTGCACACGATAAAAATCTTTTCTATCCTCCTCCTGAAGTTATAAACAATAAAATTAATTGTTATAATATTAATTGGTATTTTGTTTAAAATAAATAAAATAACAAAACAAGATGTAAAACGGTGAAACAGGCCAACAAAATACTTTTCTATGAATAATATTTACTTTCTGCATTTAAACCATAGCACAAAGTGGAATTGATGGTATATGGCACTATTTGCAAGGCATTCAGTGAGTAATAGTGCAGGGGTTATGAAATAGTAACTAAAAAAAAAATATAATTATATATAATAGTTATATTGCTATATCAAAAATGCTAGCCATGTTTACACAAATGTTTTCGGTCCTAAATAAATCAAATAAATAGACTCACAACCTTTTTCTCTTCAATTAATACTGACTTCCTGCGTTTTAAATAACTGCACAAACCACAATTGATTGTGATTCAGAAAGAGATAATGCACGTGTTTTAAAATAACAATAAAAATAAATAAATTTATATATTACAGAAGTATGTTATAATATATTGATAAATAAGAGTTAGCCATGATTTAGTTAGATGCTATGAGTACCATTTGAATATCCACTTTCATGTATTTAAGAAAATCACTCAAATCTGTGCACATCGTAACCAGAGTTATATACTCGTATACCTACACCACTTTGGCAGACTACGTGATTTCGGATACTTTCACAAAGTATTTAACCCTATGTACATGAGTTATTACCAAATTGTGTGAATACTTCGTGTCGAATCTTGTCATAAACGTCAAATATACAATTTAGTGTAGTAAACTATCAAAATTGACGTAAAGGAGTTTTGTGTACGTTTAATATTTTTTGAAGCTAACTGTACATTTAAAAGTCTGCAAAATTAAGTAAAAGATTTTGAAGTTACTGAATTTCGTTGCGTCGTTGGAATTGTTTCCCTCTGTTTGTTAAATAAAAAATGCGATGTCAATTGTTTAATAAAACTCACAATTGAAACAAAATATAATTTACTAAACGACCTTTTCATTTACAATATTTACAATTATGTACAAATATGTTTACAATCACTAGAAACCCTCTTCAATCTAATATTAACGACCCCTATCCAAGATTACCCAATCCGTGAACTAATCTGACTTTTATCGCAGTTTTCATCGAAACTGTTTGTTGAGTCTCATTCCTACGCTGCTTTTGTGATGGTAGTTTACGGATCTGCTTATTGTACGGTGTACCATGTTGTGGGATATATTTAAACGATCCTCTTATTCAACAGAACACCTCTGCAAGCTCAAGCCTTAATAGTGAGTGAACTTTTTAAGTCTCATGATCCGCTGATTGGTTAGAGCAATCCCAATGTATTTCTGTTTCTTTACGTCGTCTCCTTTTGTTAGAAGTCCACGTAGATGTCTAAAAATCATATCTGTTTAGTGCTTGTTGAGCTTAGACCAGTTGGAGCTACCGACAATTTGATTGTTTGGGGTACGTCTATGCTTAGTTGCAGCGTGTTGCAGGCTATCGGTACTATTTCCGTTGGTCTTCATTGTAAATGTTACTTGAAGCTGGATATATCTTCATCACTAATGACTTTACTGCATGGATAATGCAGTTGTTCAAGCGGATGCCTCGATCACAAGGTCCGATCTCCAAATAAGATCACTCCTCCACTTTGTGTGATCCTCAAATAGTTGTTGTAAGACTGCGTGTTTCTTTGTGTCCGTTTCATGTATATAGTATCTGTAGAGTATCCCGCGGCACGGGATTTATTCCTAGCGCGAGAATTTATCTTATCTTTTAAAAATGGAAAAAAAGAATAGAAAAAGTGATGGCGGGAAATCAACATATATTCCACTTATCCTTGATTGTAAAACTTATTTGAAATATTCAGATATTATTCATGACTAAATATTGTTAGTGGGACACTAATCATATCCGTAAATGATTGCACTTCTTCACGTTACTCCAGACTTTCTTGTTTGTATTTCTTCTCCATCGTATGGCGGTTCCGAAAGTTCTGAAATCACATTTTGATAGTCTTTTCATTCAAGCGAAGCATCTCTGCAAGCTTAAGTCCGCTAATCTTAATTTTCTAGACTGAGCACCTGTACTTAAATGTATTAATAGTCCTAGTGGTATTTGGTGCCCCTATTTAGAGTGCGTCCATATTGGTTGCTACACGTTGCATTGTACTGTAGATCTTGCAGATTTTCATGCTGCTTCTTTAGATATTTATCGCCATTATAAATGTTGCCAGATACTGGATATGTGTCTTAAGCAATTGCTGAACTTGTTATACTGTACGTGGTATATGAACCGCTGGCACTTGAGCGAAAACACTCTCATATATTGCTAATGAATTCGTAATAGGAGCAGGTAGCATTATAGTTGCTGCTACGCATTTTTCGAGGCTTTCTATGACACTTTTTTTTTCTCTCATGCGGCGGTTCTGAAACCATATTTTAATGGTCTTTTCATTGATACTAAACACCACTACTAGCTCCAGTCTCCTAAGGCGGTGTAAACATCGAAATTTTGCGTGGCTTTTGTAGTCTCAGTACCTGTATATTGGTGATTGGTGGTATATTGATGCTACCCAGAACGTTACAACTTAGATCAGTTGAAATTGATGCTGGTGCGGTTGGTGCTGGTGTAATGTCTGGTAACTGTCTGTCGTGCCAAGGGATGGGCTATAAAAAAAAATTATGATAAAAAAGGAATTTTAGAGAAATTAAGCCTTAGCTGTTTTTAAGTAATAGCCTAAACGGATGAAATAATAACTTGAAATGATAGTGACTATCGCTGCCCATGTACGGCTACAATTCAAAGTATGCAAGTTCTTTGCTACATTTTGAGCTGACTACAATTTAAATTGAGAAGAAAAAATTTAAACCCAGGGTGGTTCGAAAAATGACATTGGTTTTTCATGACTCTTTCACGCACTCTATATAAAGTTTGTTGTTTGTACAACATTTCGATACCAATTAAATAATATACTATTTTAAGGTTTTTGTAAAAACTGATAATGTAAATTTACATGCCCGGTCAATAACTGTGTTGTGAAATTGTACTCAAAACTATAAAACATTTCAATAACACTAGCTAATAATGTTGCACAAGCGTAGATACTAACCAATGAATCTAGCACAATGTCATGACGGATTGTTTCCAGTTGGTTCCACGAACAACAACTTTCGTAGCTTGATGCCGTGGTCTCTTTGTCAGAGGTTGCCGATGAAAATTCACACGATTTAGTTGCAAACATGTCTATAACAATAATAGTAGATAGTAAGCAAAGTTCACTTTGAAAGCTGAATTGCTAATAACAAATTTTGCCATTTCTTTCGTATTTATAGACCATCGGGCATGAAACCATGGTAATTAGTTAATTAGTTTACAGTTAGACCCTATGATGACACTCTTGGTGATAAGGATTGTTATCAATATCTTCCGATGAAGACAATGGTTATTATTTATCGTTTTGCAATAACTCGTTTACAAGGCGGTCATTATTATTGTTAACTTGTCCAAAGTGCTACGTTATCAGTAAAATATATGTACATCACGATTATTTTGTGTTGAATAAATTATTAATATCCAAAAATATTATTGACTGCCCATATCTAATTCTTTTACTTTTAAATTACAGTCAGTTCAAGTACTTTAGCACACTTTTATGCTAGCATATTTCTATTCTATTGTTGTTTGTATGTCCTATTTCTGGGCCGACATGGTTTTGAACGCTTATGTCGGACAGTAACCATTCAGCTCCCTTTAGCATTAGAATCCTCAACTCTTATCATTCATGAAAGCATTCCAATACACTGCAAACTAATAATATCCTAAAGTAATACATATAAATAAATATTTGACACCCAACGTCATCTAGATTCAAACTAAGCAAAGCATGTGCTTATATACTTTTTTTCGTAATTACATACATATTTGTTGAAATAAAAACCTAAATATTGATTTTTTTAAACTAAATAAAGATTTATTTTAAGTAGAGATGTTAACAAAAGACAAAACGCGGTAGACAATATATATTTTTTTTTTTTTGTACATGAGCATGTCGTGACATCTGTCAGTTGCGTTCACAAATCCCAACATTCTCTCCTGGACGCAAAGCCTTTATGAACACTTCATGCTTTGGCCGATGAAGTCCCTTAGTTAAGACATCAGCCACCATGTGATCAGTCCGTTGGTACTTGATTTTGATTTGATTGTCAGCAACCTTCTCTCTGATGAAGTGGTATCGGACGTCAATATGTTTACTTCTTGCGTGATAACTTTCGTTACCTGAAAGACTAATGCAACTTTGGTTATCACAATACATTAATAAGGGCCTGCTTTTAAATTCAGGCCAAAACTCTTCTTGTAATTGTTTTAGCCATAATGCCTCTTGTATAGATGCTGATAGAGACATATATTCAGCCTCTGTGCTTGATAATGCCACTGTTTGTTGTCTTTTAGAACACCAGCTGACAGAGGCACCCTGAAAAATAAAAACATATCCTGTGCAGGATCTTCTGTCTTCAGATTGACTTGCCCTATCATCGTCGCAATATCCAACAACTTCACTGTCATCTTTCTCAAACATTAATTTATAATTTACTGTAGCTTTAAAATATCTTAAAATTCTCTTCAATGCACTCCAATGTTCTGCAGTTGGCTTATTATTATATTTAGTTAAAGAATTTACAATGAAAGTTATGTCTGGTCTTGTTCCTTGAGATAGGTATAGCAAACATGGGGTGCTGGGCTAGAAAACCTCCACGTGGTGCACCCTGGTAACGTTGGCGATGGCACTGTTTCTTCCTGTGCCATTTGGAAGAGGACATCACGCCAACGGCTAATATTCTAGCACGAAGAATAGGAGGCCATTTTCTTCGGCCATTCGGCTGAGGCTTGGTCCAACAGAGCAGGCATTTATGTCGATTCCTCCGTTGGCTCTTCGCTCTTTGGAGCAATGAGGAGGAAAACCTCGATAAAAAATCATTAGGGTGGGACCCTTTCATGGGTCGGCATTTCTCCACTGTCAATGGTGGAGAAAGCAGAATGGGCTCGGTGTGTACTCACACTACCGCCGAGCAGGCATTGGAAGATTTAATCTTCCTGCCACCGTTGTCACATCGTAATCCCGAAAGGAGTGCGGTGGTTATGTCTCGCGACACCAATCGGGGGCGAGGGTCTTGGCTTAGCCGCCCGGACTGCGAGGAAGAAAACCTCTTTAAAAAATTACCCCGAATCCCGTGTTCTGGTGCGTGACCAGGGGATGCATGGCTGATGGGCAGTTCAGTCGTAAGCGCACTCCCAGCCGAGGCACCTGCGGACCCCTCGGTTGGGCATAAATTTACGCTTGCCCGGGTATTGGGGATCTCTGCCCGGGTCGACCTCTGTTCTCCCCATCTCGTGGGTTCAAATATGGAATCAATTACAAATAAAAATAAAAATACAGACGAAAAGAAGGAGAAAAAAAACAGAGGGGAAAGGAGTGCAAGAACGGACGACTTCTCTTCCAACAAAGAGGAGACATTGGTTAGCACGGCTATCTCGGTGGGGCTCCCAGAAGTCATTATGGCTGCTGGGAGCCGTAGAATATCGGAACGATTGCGTTCAAAATCTGTCGCGGGTGGTAGCTCCGGTGCGAAGGAGGACACACTGGAGCTTATGGAAACGGAGCTCTGTGCCAGTCGGAAACGCGGACGCTCCAGGGATGACGGCAGCGATACGTCTCAGGAGATGTTACCTCCCAAGGTTGCAAGCAGCCGTAGAGGGAGGTCACGAACTCCGGCCTCGGTCCCGTCGGGCTCCGTTTTCTGCAAGGCCTACAGAAGAGTCAGGGCGGACGGCGAAGCATTAGCGGAAGAGGAGGTCGCAGATCTCCTGCTTAAAATCAAGGAGCCGATGGTAGGGAGTTCTGTTCTCCAAACACCATCGTCCATGCAGGAGAGAGCAAACGCGGCGGTGGCCATCATCCACAAAGTGGCCACCAAGTCTAGTAACCTTAAGGGCTGTTTTGTGAAGGCCCTTAAGGACTCCTCTGCCGCTATTGCGGGGGTCGTGGAGAGCCTTATCGGAGACATGGCTCGTCTCCAGGCAGCCAACGAGCGTCTGACGGGGCAGGTGACTGAGCTCAGTGCTCAGTTTGCTCAATTCCGGGCAGATCGCCCCGAAAGAGAAAGCTCGCCTCCGTCACAACTTACCCCCTCTTCCAACCTCGGGGGTATTCCTGATGCCCACCTGCGCCAAATCACGGACGCAGTTTGGCGCATGATGGACGGGCGTCTCGCTGGCCTGGAGGCGAGGCTGCCTCCGGCCCCAGTTGTCCGACCGCCGCTCGCGGCAAATAGACCTAAGACCGTATCGGTGCCATCAACGCCTCCCGTTGCGGGCGGTCGTGTATCCTATGCGGCGGTGGCGTCTGTGTCTGCTGCTCCTACGGTTGCTCCGAGGGCACGACAGGCGGCTAAAGCAACAGCCAAGACAGGTGCACCGAGGTCAGGGCCCAAAACGGCGGCCAAGTCTAGAGCGGAATTCCTTCCACTCTCCACTCCAGCCGCTGTACCTGGCACCTCCACGTCTGCTCCCCCCATATCTGCCCCTTCCACGGAGGGTTGGCAGGTAGTCGGGGGGACTAAGAAGTCCCGAAAGCGGGGTAAAAAGGCTGCTCAAAAAGCAGCCTCTACCCCGCAGTCGCTATCGGTGGTAGTGGCCACTACGAAGAGGCCGCGCAAGCTGCAGGTGCCCAGGACCGCGGCGGTGGTGGTCACCGTATCACCGGAAGCAGCTAACGGCGGACTGTCTTACGCGGCCATCTTTCAGAGGGCCCGGGCTAGTCTCGCCAACGACATCGGGACGGAAGGAGTCAGGTTGCGCCTCGCTCAGACGGGAGCTCGTGTCCTAGAGTTCCCTGGAGCCGAAGGTGCAAAGACGGCTGATACGTTTGCCGAAAAGTTGCGGGGCATGTTTGCGGCCACGGATGGTGTTAAGATCGCCAGGCCCACCAAGTGTGCAGAGTTGCGCATCTCAGGCCTGGACGACTCCATAACGGCCGAGGATGTCCGTGTTGCAGTAAGAGAGAAGACAGGGTGCAACGCGGACAACATTAGGGTCGGCACCATCCGTCCCGGTCCAGGAGGGCTTGGCGCAGTGTGGGTCAGCTGTCCCGTAGCATCGGCCAAAATCTTGGGCGATGCCGGTAGGCTGCTCATCGGTTTCGTGAGCGCCAGGATCACAGTCCTGGCAGCGAGACCGATGAGATGTTTTAAATGTCTGGCATCGGGACACACACGTGCCAAGTGCGCCAGCTGTTTTGACTGCAGCGGATTATGTTTCCGCTGCGGTCGACCGGGACACAAGGCGGCTGAATGCTCTGCCGCCCCTCACTGCCCGGTGTGTGCGGCGGGTAACAAGCCCGCCAATCACCAAATTGGGCAGGGAGGCTGCAAACCTCCCTATAATTCTCGGCAAGCGTCGGGGGCTAGCCAATCGACCCAGGCTGCCTCTGATGTCGTTCGCATGTCGGCATCGTTGCCCATGGAGGAGGTTGTAGAGACGGTCGAGTAATGGCCCAAGTCTCCAACCTCCTGGTCCAGACGAACCTGAACCACTGTGCCGCGGCGCAGGACCTTTTCCTGCAAACCATGACACAGTGGTCGATCGGTGTTGCCGTAGCCGCGGAACCCTATTATGTTCCTCCCCGTCCAAACTGGTTGGGTGACCGGGACGGTTCCGTGGCAGTCGTTGGCTCCACGGCGGCTCATTCCCCGCCCTTGTCGCTAAGAGACAAGGGCACTGGATATGTTGCTGCCGAGTGGGGGGGATCACTGTATATGGTGTATACTTCTCCCCCAACCGGAGTTTGAACGACTTCGAGGTTTTCCTTAACAACTTGGAAACCTCGATGCAGCGTCTAACGTCTGGGCACGTCTTAGTGCTGGGGGACTTCAACGCAAAGTCCATTGCGTGGGGTTCCCCCAGGACGGACGCTAGGGGCGAGGCCATAGAGGAGTGGGCGGCCTCGGTGGGCCTCTGTTTACTAAACAGGGGCTCCACCAACACGTGCGTGCGACAGCAGGGAGGGTCGATAGTGGACCTTTCGTTCGCTACCCCTGCCCTCGCCGCACGAGTAAGGAACTGGCGTGTCCTGGAAGAGGTTGAGACGCTCTCGGACCATCTCTATATCCGATTTGAGCTCTCCCGGTCCCAGGACGCCAGTAGGGGTCACGCGGCGCGGCGTTCTTCTCGCTTTCCGCGGTGGGCTGTAGCCAAATTAAATAGGGACCTACTAGAGGAGGCGGCCATTATTCACTCTTGGCCGTCTCCGCAGGCCCCGACCGAGGAGGTCGACATGAGGGCTGGTCGCTTCTGCGAAGCGATTGCACAAATTTGTGATGCGGCCATGCCCCGCATCCGAGGTTGCCGGCCTCCACGGAAGGAGGTTTACTGGTGGTCCCAGGAGTTGGCGGACCTCCGTGCGGCCTGTACTCGTGCCCGGAGGTCCTACACCCGTAGTCGGCGGCGACACCGCGAAGAAGGCGGGGAGGACCAGCTTCATGAGGAGTACCGAGAGGCGCGGAAAACTCTGAAGCTGGCCATCAGCCGCGCCAAAGAAATTAAGAGAAAGGAAATGCTGGAGGGTCTCGATCGTGACCCCTGGGGTTGCCCCTATCGTGCGGCGCGGCAAAAGCTCCGCACGTCGGGCCCCCCCCTTACAGAGACACTCCAGCCCAGCTTCCTGCGGGAAGTGGTCGAGGGCCTTTTCCCGCAGCGGGCGGAGCACACGCCCCCGTCGATGGCCTTCATGGTCGAAGACGACGGGGTGAACGAAGACAATGTTCCGCCCGTCAGGGAATCGGAGGTAGGGGCGGTTGTTCTACGGATCCGCTCTAAGAACACCGCCCCCGGGCCGGACGGGATACCTGCCCGAGTGCTAGCCCGAGCCCTCGAACACATGTCGGACCGCCTCAGGGAGGTCCTGGACGCTAGCTTGGCGTCCAGACGCTTTCCTGAGTGCTGGAAAAGCGGGAAGCTGGTCCTATTGAGGAAGCCGGGACGGCCAGCCGCATCGGTAGCGGCCTATAGGCCCATCGTGTTGCTGGACGAGGCGGGTAAACTGTTTGAGAGGATACTCTCTGCCCGCATCGTCCGGCACCTCTGCGAGGTGGGCCCCGATCTGTCGGACGCCCAATTTGGTTTTCGGGCGGGGCGTTCAACGGTCGATGCTGTGCTGCGCCTGAGGGCCGTTACCGAAGAGGCAGTGAGCTGTGGCGGCGTGCTGTTGGCGGTGTCGTTAGACATCGCCAACGCTTTTAATAGTCTGCCATTTAGCTGCATCAGGGAAGCCCTCCACTACCACGGGGTGCCAGAGTACCTGAGGCGGCTTGTGGCAGACTACCTTGAGGAGCGTACCGTCATGTACGAGGACCGTGACGGTGTTCTGAGGCGGCGGCCCATGACGTGCGGTGTTCCGCAGGGGTCTGTCCTCGGACCACTCCTGTGGAACATGGGATACGACTGGGCCCTCCGAGGTCGTCTTCCCCCCGGGTTGGGCGTAATTTGTTACGCAGATGACACATTGATCACAGCCCGGGGACTGAACTTTCAAGAGGCGCCTGGCCACCACGGGAGTCTCTTTGGTGGTCGGGCGTATTGAGGCGCTGGGTTTACGGGTGGCCCTAGATAAGACGGAGGCCCTTTTGTTCCATGGGCCCCGTCGTGGTCCACCACCCGGCGCCTCTATCGTAGTCAATTCGGTCCTCGTACCGGTTCAGGCCCAGATGAAGTACCTGGGCCTGATCCTTGACGGGAGGTGGCTCTTCGACGAGCACTTCCGACAGCTTTCTCCAAAGCTGGTCGGCGCTGCCTCTGCCCTCGGGCGACTTTTGCCGAATTTGGGTGGAGCCAGCGTCGCGACGAGACGGCTATACACGGGGGTTGTCCGGTCAATGGCGCTGTATGGTGCGCCGGTGTGGGCGGCGGCTCTGACCGCCCAGAATAGGGCTCGCCTCTGGCGCCCTCAGAGGATATTGGCGGTTAGAGCCATACGCGGTTACCGCACCGTATCGACGGAGGCGGCGTGCGCCTTGGCCGGAACTCCCCCGTGGGATTTGGAGGCGGAAGTGCTCGCCGAAGTTTATCGGCGGACGGCTGACTTCCGGGCGGGCAGCGGCATACGGCCCCCGCCCGAAGAGATACGCGAGTGGCGAGAGGCCGCTCGTCGAGCCACGATGGCTCGTTGGTCGTCCCGGCTGGAGGCTCCACGTGCTGGCTTTGCCGCCGTGGAAGCTCTCCAGCCGATCGTCGCCGAGTGGGCAGGGCGACAGCACGGGACCCTTTCCTTCCGACTGACGCAGGTCCTTTCCGGGCACGGTTGCTTCGGGAAGTATCTGCACTCGGTCGCCAGGAGGGAATTGAGTCCCGCCTGTCACCACTGCGACTGCAGTGAGGACTCGGCTCAGCACACGCTGGCGGTTTGTTCCGCCTGGGCGGCGCAGCGTGGGGTCCTCACTGCAGTTATTGGAGGAGACCTCTCGCTACCGGCCGTCATACGCTCCATGGCCGGTAGCGACAGTTGTTTTACCGCGGTCGCAACCTTCTGCGAAGACGTAATTTCGCGGAAGGAGGCGGCGGAGAAGGCCCGGGAGGACGATATCCACTCGGACCCAATTCGCCGCCGGCGAGCCGGGCGGCGGAGGCGCGCATACCAGCGCCTCATGCCGCCTTGAGTGTGGCCGCGGGTGGACGGAATGGGTTTTCCCCTCCATCCGCTACAATGGCCAGCCGCGAGGAGGCGACGTCCGCGTGTGCCGTACGTCGCCTAAAATAGAGAGTTTATCCGCAGATGGTGCCCGAGGTAGCGGGCAGGCGCTAGGAGGGATCTGGATGTCGTAATAACAGCTGTTCCCGGTCCCTCCTATGTCAGGCGCAGAGTGGCACACCGTGTGGTTTTAGTCGGTCCGATTCCGACACACCACCCCGCCGTAAACCCCGGTGGGGTGACGGCCCGAGGGGGTTTCCACACGTTAAAAAAAAAAAAAAAAAAAAAGGTATAGCAAACATCCAATAGCTGCATGGTATGGTATGGTCGTAAGTAGTTCACTCTCATGTTCAGCTTTCTTTAATTGAATATTTGCTTCACACGGTGTCCAAATAGGTTTGCAATCAGACATGTTGAAACGTTTTAAAATTTTCTCTATATAAATTGATTGATCTAATGAAATTGTATTCTGCTCTTGTGTGATTCTAAAACTTGCTTTACTTTTCACATGTCCTTCATGTGAAATTTTTCCAGTAATTTATTTTTAATACTCTTCATTGTATTTTCATTATCAAAAAAACAAATCAAATCGTCTACATATACACTTATAAATAATATATCTTGTTTGTTATTTATTCTATAATATATACAAGGATCAATCTTTGATCTTAGTAAACCAATGTCTAATAAAGCAGTGTTTAATTTCTTGTTCCACTGTCTACTAGCTTGTTTCAAGCCATATATAGCTTTGTTTAGGCGACAGACTTTCTCTTGTTGCTCAAAAGATGGTGGTGGAGTCATGTAAATCTCTTCATTGATGTCTCCTTGCAAAAATGCTGTGACGGCATCCATCTGGTGTATTTGTTGACTATATTTTGCAGCTATTCCCACAAGATATCTTATTGAAGAATATCGGACAACAGGTGAGTATACTTCATGATAATCTATTCCTTTTTTTTGCTGATAACCTTTAATGACTAATCTTGCCTTGTGACTCCCAACAATATTACACATAGAAAACACCCAAACTTCGAAACAAATATTTGCAGATCATACAAACATTTGGTCCGACCCGGGAATCGAATGCGAGACCTGCGCTACCACTGTGTCAAAGAGGCAGTTTGTACTACAAAATGTACTATAAAATATATACTACTCTACGCATACTATAAAAGAAGTACTTACGTAAGTACCTATAAACATTAGTATTAACCAAATATCCAACGTCACGTCAGTTTTAATTGATAATTTCGGGTATTGTCCGCGAGAGCCGCGAGATCGACGACTTTACTTCTCCCCTGAGGCACAGAAGTTTAAACCCAAACTTTCAAATTCCGGGCATTACTATAAGCGGAAAAATTCAACAATACTCTTTGGCTAGACCCGAAAACTGATCCCGAGACCTCTGAATCTGCTGTCGCATACGCTAACCGCTAGACCAACGAGGCCGTAAGCTTGCAACATACAATGTAATACAATACGATTCTTCTGTATGGCAGAGTGGAAAACCTATCTTAAAGTGCTGCACTTCTCAAATCTAGAGTGGATTTAGGCTATATAATAAGTCTGCAACTGATAATTGTTTCGTAAATGTTGTAAATATTTAAATGTTATGAGTTTATGTGGTGCTCACTACACGACATTCAGTAATTTAATTCGTAACTATGTAAAGCTTCTGCGGTTGATAATGTAATATTTGTCTAGCTAGGCGTCATAAAGTGTCCATTCATAAAAATTTCATTTTAAAATATTTTTAATTATTTCTTAAAAATTTTTTTCAGTTTCTAAATACGCATGATGGCATCAGGCGCAACGAAATAAAGTATTTAAAAAGTGCCAATAGACGATTTATTTAACTGATTCCTTTAACATTATGCATTTTATATCATTAACAATTAACCAGCCTAACTCGTTACGTTGCAGGTTTGAATGATGACTCATTTTTTTAATTCTTATTTCCCCCTTTTTTTTTTTTTTTTTTTTTTCTGTGCGGAAATCCCCTCGGATACCACCTACTGGTGGTTATGTCGGACTCGAACCGACCAAAAACCGCACGCTGTCTCAGGTACCAGTAGCCGGGGAATCAGGTGTACCCTAGAAAGGAAATCCCTGAAACCCCAACGTACCTCGGGTCATCTACCTGCGGCTTGCAGATGACCCCCCCTCTGTTCCAAAGAGCGTGTGCTCCGTAGCACGTCCCGCTGCCATCCCGGCGTACTCCTGCTCGGGTGACGGATGGCCTCACCTATCACCCTCAGTCTAGCGCTTATGGAGGACGGAGATCGTTCTGCAATCTCCGGCGCCCGAGCCGTCTGTGATACCGGACACGTTCCGGGGCCTGGCGGACCGGGAGAGTTCTCAACCTCTCCCGGTCCTGCTCCGACATCTCCTTTGCAAGCATAACTTGCTCGCAAAAGGAGACGGCGGAGTTCCACGCGCTCTCGCTCCGCAACATGGCGGCGATCATGCTACCGAGCGAGAGAGTTTCCACTCCGATGGCCGTCACAAGGTCACGCCTCAGCTCCGCCCACGCTGGGCATTCTGCCAGCATGTGGAGCGCCGTGTCCACGGTCCGGCCATCGCAGTGGTGGCACTCAGGCGTTGGCTCCTTTCGGATCAGACACAGGTGATCTCCGAAGCATCCTTTTCCAGTGATCACCTGCGTCAGCCGATATGAGAGGGTCCCGTGATTCCTCTCGAGCCAATCCTCCATAACGGGTCTTACCGCCGCAATGACGGCGTGCCCGGCGCTTGGTTGCCCAAGTCGTTCCTTCCACTCCTCCACAAGGACCTGGTGGAGTTGGGTTTTCTGATTCTCGATTTCTCGAGTTTCAGGACTCCGGCCCAACTCCCGTACCTCCTTGTGCCACTGATAAAGAGCCGCAAGGGCTCTCGCCTCCAGGTCCCATGGTGGAGTTCCAGCCAGGAGACTCGCCACTTCAAAGGAGATTGTGCGGTATCCTCTTATGACCCTGATGGCCAGCACTCGCTGTGGTCGTTGCAGTATTGCGACGTTGCTCGCCTTGAGGGTCTCCGCCCACACTGGGGCCCCGTAAAGGGCCATTGACCGCACAACTCCTGCGTAGAGTCTCCTGCAGGAGTCATCGGGTCCCCTCATGTTAGGCAGCAGCCGCGCCAACGCCCGTGCTGCTCCCACCAACTTTGGGACCTGACTTCGGAAATGAGTTCCGAAGTCCCATCGGCTATCGAGTACGAGTCCCAGATACCTCATGGAGGACTTAATGCCGATGCGAGTATCTCCTACTATGAGGCTGGATCGATTTGGTGGCTTGTTCCGAGGCCCATCAAAGAACAAGGCCTCGGACTTGTGTAGAGCTACCTCAAGACCCAACCGCCGGCTCCGCTCCACGACTTGGGCAACACCAGCTGTGGCCCTCAGGGTTGCCTCACGATGTGTCTTGCCGCACGCCGTCACAAGTGTGTCGTCCACATAACACGTGACGACGACGCCATCTAAGAAAGCACCGCGAAGCACCCAGTCGTAGCCAATATTCCACAGGAGCGGTCCTAGGACCGATCCCTGCGGAACTCCGCACGACATTTCACGTCTACCGAGACCGGTCTTACTTGGGTAGATGACGGCTCTTTCCGACAAATATGACCCGACTATGTGACGGAGGTAGAGAGGCACTCGGTGATATACGAGTGCCTCCTTGATGCAACTCCAGGGCAAAGTATTGAACGCATTGGCAATGTCCAAAGACACCACCAATACTACTTCGCCCCGGGAAACTACTTCCTCCGTCAGAGTCTTCACGCGCATGATCGCATCCACGGTGGAACGCCCCTGACGGAAACCATACTGGTTCTCCGCCAGATCCGGCCCCACCCTGAAGAGGTGCTTGACGAGGCGTCGTGCAATTACTCTTTCAAAGAGTTTGCATACCTCGTCAAGCATCACTATAGGCCGGTAGGCAGATGGTGAGTCTGCCGGGCGCCCCTCCTTTTGGATGAGAACCAGTTTCCCCGTCTTCCACAATTTTGGAAACAAACCCTGCTCGAGGCATGCGCTGAAGAACTCTCTCAGTCGGGGCTCGAGAGCATCGTCGCTTAGAGCCAGGACCCAAGCTCGGCCTGGTATGCCATCGGGTCCTGGAGCGGTGCTTTTTGCTTTAAGCCGTCGCACCGCCAGCGCTAGTTCTTCTCAAGCGACCTCTGGCACGTCGTCGTCATCCACGCTAGGCGCTTCGGGCGCCGAAGACGGAGCCATCAGTGGCGGAGTGTGCTCCACCACTCGCACTGGGAACAAGGAGCCGACAACCCGCTCAAGCAACTCTGGCTGAAGACACCGGGTTAGCGGTGGAGCCCATGGGCGCATTTTACCCCTGACCATACGATAGGGGCGCCCCCACGGATCTCGCTCCAGGGTCTCCAGCAACTCGCGGCGGGCCTCACTCTTGGCCCGCTTTATCGCTGCTTGAAGGGTCCTTTTGGCATCCCTGTATCCCGTTAACAGCTCCGCCTCCCAAGCTGCCGCATCCGCGGGGAACGGAACCTGGACCACCGGCGGCGCGCGGTCACGCAAGCTTGTCGCAGCCTTGTGATATCCGGCGACCACCAGTAGACCTGACGCCTAACAGCATTTGGCTGGACCCTAGGCATCGCCGCATCGCAGACGCGGGTCATGGCCTCCCGGAACCATTCTGCCTCCGCTTCCACGTTGACAGGCCTGTCCGGTGCAGGGACCCAGGCCTGGACGATGGCGGCTTCCAGGAGGAGCTCACGATCTAAGCGCTTGAGCGCCCAACGTGGTTCTGGTGGAGCCACTCCGGTCGGCGCGCCCCTTGTAGGAGCGGAGACTTCAAACCGAATGTATCGGTGATCCGAACCTGTCTCCTCCCCCACAACGACGCGCCAGTCCAGAACATGACGTGCCAGCAAGGGGCACGCGAACGAAATGTCAACGATCGAGCTGCCCCTCGCCGTAACGAACGTAGGTACGGCACCCCGGTTTAGGACAACTAGGCTGGATCTTTCGGGCCAGTTCTCCAATGTCCTCTCCCTTGGATTCGTGCGCCGAGAACTCCAGACAACCGACCAGGCGTTGAAGTCTCCGAGCACAAGAACCGGAAGGGGTCGACAGGCATCGACGACGACGGCTAGCTGAGCGAGCCATTGCTCGTACTCAGTTATGTCTCGGTTTGGCGTGAAATAAGCGGCCACGACCGCTATATCCCCAACCACCGCCACTATGCAACCCCGTTCCCTAGCAACCACAGCAAAGGGAGGGGTAACAGCGGCAGTGCCGTGCACCAGTGCAGCCGAGCCATCTAAGTCGATCTCCCAGGCAGGTCCGAGAAACCGGTGAACGTATGGCTCGGCGACCGCAGCAATGTGGATTGACCACTGTGCCATGCTCTGGAGCAGAAGATCCTGAGCAACAGCACCGTGGCCCACGTTCGCCTGGAGGATGCGGAGATTTGAATCCATTATTGAGTTTCCATCTCCACATCCCGTCGCGAACCTTGCCGTTCTCTAGCGACACCTTCCGACAGCGATTTGAAGCCAGAGGGCCGACCTCGCAGTTTCGGCATCGATCCGACACAAGGCATACTGCCAACCCGGTGGTCGGCAGGCTTGCCTTCCGCTGCGCACCTAAAGCAACGCAGTGGAGCGCTGCAACCGCCCGCCTTATGACCGGCTTGACCACAACGGAAACAAAGGTCACCTATGGTGACCGCCGCCGTACATTGAACCCCCACATGTCCCACCGAAAGGCACCAGAAGCACCTTGCCGGTCGGGCCTGCAGGAGCCGTGCCTGTGCCCTCAGGAAATCTCCAACCAGAAGGGTATGTCCATCAGCGACCTTTTGGGCCAATGCAATAGGGCAACTGACAACTGCTGCCCCCTGTCCACTTGGGCCGAAACGAATTGCTCCGACCTTTATATGTTCTAGAGGGCAGCCTCCGCTCTTCCTCACTGCGAGCTTGAGCTCATCCACCGTGACGGAGTCGTCCAGGCCTGTAATGCGTACTTCAGCGCATTTTACGGGCCTGGACACTCGGACATCAGCTGCGTCCAGTGATTCCCTTAGCTTAGCCGCTAGGGCGTCAGCTTTGGGCCCACTGGTGGCACCGGGAATCTCAAGGAGCCGGGCTCCCGTCCGTGTGTTTTTACACCGGACGCCCGGTATCTCGAGAGCCTTGAGGTTAACTTTGGCTTTTATTTTCGCCAAGACCTCGGCGTACCCCAAGCCCCTCCCTGTTGCCTCCTCCGTTAGAGTGACGACGACGGCCGCAGAGCGAGGGGCGCGAAGTCTCCTCGGTGCTGCCATCGCGGCGACAGTGGCCTTTCTGGCGTTTTTGACCGCTTTTTTGGCGGCCTTCCGCTTCTTCTTTTTATCCCCGGCCACCACCCAGCACTCTTCCAGCGGGTGCTGTATGGTATTGGCCGAGGCTAAAGTTGGGGTGTGGGTATGATTCGCTTTACCATTTTCGTTTCTTTTCCCCTGGGTGACTTTAGTAGGGGCCGTTGACGCTGGCTTAGTGACCACCCTACCTACTGTCTGAGCTGTTGAACCAGCTTTGGCAGCGGTAGCATAGCTTGTCTTCTTTGGTGGAGCTAGAGGTGGGCGGTAGTGGACACTCTCTACTGCCGAAATACGCCTCGTGAGCCGCTCCTCCATCTCCACCATGAGTCGGGCTATCTTCTGTTCCATCTGGCTTGATGATACCGCTGGTGGCGATGATGCTAGCGTTGCCCCAATGTTGGTACGCGTAGAGCCCGACGCTCTCTCTCTGGCTTCGGCGAGATTCACTTCGAGGCGGGCTTTCTCCCTTTCATGAGCCTTATTCTCGGCTACGAGAAGTCTCCCTGCCTCGACAATGGAGCGCACGAGTACCAAAAGGGCCTCATGTTCAGGGCTCTTTGATACTTCAGGTGTCTGAAGTAAGCAATCGGCTAAGCCGATTGCCTGCTCGATCCGTTCCACGGGGTTGCCAACTCTGCGGCGTAGCTCCTCCACGCTTACGTCACTCGTGATAGCAGTCGTTGTCATGTCGGATGCGACCTTTTCAAGTAGAGCCTTGAGCAAGAGCTCACCTTCGGAATTCTTATTTCCCCTGAATTACCAAAACATGTTGATGTCATACTATTCGCACTTAATGTTTTATTAAGATCGTCACCTGAAAATACTACTTATAGCGTAAAGCTGAAATGACAGTTTGTTCTTTAAGCACGTTCGCTTGATGGTATGAAATACTGCAGATTTAATCATTCACACATTTAGTTAACTAGCTACCCGCCACGCTAACCTTAACCACCAGTGTCTTGGTCTTTGTACCCGATGTCGGTGGTGTACTATTTTTTATATTTTTAAAAATGTATTTTTGTTTGTATTATTTAATAAATTTAAAAATGTCATCAATATGTGTGTGTATAAGATAAAGAGAATAATAATAATAAAGAATATAAACTAAATGTGACGCATCTAAAAGTACCCGATTCCAGTACACCAATATACATATCTGAAAAGTTAACGTCTAAAGTGCATCGCATTATTGTTCCCAGTTTGTTTTCTTTTAGTTATTGTATTTTATAAAATTAACACTTGTGATCATATACTCGTACATACAGACGATTCTCAAATTCACTACGCGCACTATTTGTTTATTAGCGTACTTGCACTCACAAAACCACGTCTGCCCTACTAGACGAAATACGTAGCTTGACCATTTCATGGTAAAAGCTACTGCGAAAATTCAAACATGTTTTTGACGTTTTAACGGATTTCTCACTCATTCTATTGCATAATATTAATTGGTATTTTGTTTCAAATAAATAAAATAACAAAACAAGATGTAAAACGGTGAAACTGGCCAACAAAATACTTTTCTATGAATAATATTTACTTTCTGCATTTAAACCATAGCACAAAGTGGAATTGATGGTATATGGCACTATTTGCAAGGCATTCAGTGAGTAATAGTGCAGGGGTTATGAAATAGTAACTAAAAAAAAAAATAATATAATTATATATAATAGTTATATTGCTATATCAAAAATGCTAGCCATGTTTACACAAATGTTTTCGGTCCTAAATAAATCAAATAAATAGACTCACAACCTTTTTCTCTTCAATTAATACTGACTGCCTGCGTTTTAAATAACTGCACAAACCACAATTGATTGTGATTCAGTAAGAGATAATGCACGTGTTTTAAAATAACAATAAAAATAAATAAAATTATATATTACAGAAGTATGTTATAATATATTGATAAATAAGAGTTAGCCATGATTTAGTTAGATGCTATGAGTACCATTTGAATATCCACTTTCATGTATTTAAGAAAATCACTCAAATCTGTGCACATCGTAACCAGAGTTATATACTCGTATACCTACACCACTTTGGCAGACTACGTGATTTCGGATACTTTCACAAAGTATTTAACCCTATGTACATGAGTTATTACCAAATTGTGTTAATACTTCGTGTCAAATCGTGTCATAAACGTCAAATATACGATTTAGTGTAGTAAACTATCAAAATTGACGTAAAGGAGTTTTGTGTACGTTTAATATTTTTTGAAGCTAACTGTACATTTAAAAGTCTGCAAAATGAAGTAAAAGATTTTGAAGTTACTGAATTTCGTTGCGTCGTTGGAATTGTTTCCCTCTGTTTGTTAAATAAAAAATGCGATGTCAATTGTTTAATAAAACTCACAATTGAAACAAAATATAATTTACTAAACGACCTTTTCATTTACAATATTTACAATTATGTACTAATATGTTTACAATCACTAGAAACCCTCTTCAATCTAATATTAACGACCCCTATCCAAGATTACCCAATCCGTGAACTAATCTGACTTTTATCGCAGTTTTCATCGAAACTGTTTGTTGAGTCTCATTCCTACGCTGCTTTTGTGATGGTGGTTTACGGACCTGCTTATTGTACGGTGTAGCATGTTGTGGGATATATTTAAACGATCCTCTTATTCAACAGAGCACCTCTGCAAGCTCAAGCCTTAATAGTGAGTGAACTTTTTAAGTCTCATGATCCGCTGATTGGTTAGAGCAATCCCAATGCATTTCTGTTTCTTTACGTCGTCTCCTTTTGTTAGAAGTCCACGTAGATGTCTAAAAATCATATCTGTTTAGAGCTTGTTGAGCTTAGACCAGTTGGAGCTACCGACAATTTGATTGTTTGGGGTACGTCTATGCTTAGTTGCAGCGTGTTGCAGGCTATCGGTACTATTTTCGTTGGTCTTCATTGTAAATGTTACTTGAAGCTGGATATATCTTCATCACTAATGACTTTACTGCATGGATAACGCAGTTGTTCAAGCGGATGCCTCGATCACAAGGTCCGATCTCCAAATAAGATCACTCCTCCACTTTGTGTGATCCTCAAATAGTTGTTGTAAGACTGCGTGTTTCTTTGTGTCCGTTTCATGTATATAGTATCTGTAGAGTATCCCGCGGCACGGGATTTATTCCTAGCGCGAGAATTTATCTTATCTTTTAAAAATGGAAAAAAAAAATAGAAAAAGTGATGGCGGGAAATCAACATATATTCCACTTATCCTTGATTGTAAAACTTATTTGAAATATTCAGATATTATTCATGACTAAATATTGTTAGTGGGACACTAATCATATCCGTAAATGATTGCAGTATAGTCACTTCTTCACGTTACTCCAGAGTTTCTTGTTTGTATTTCTTCTCCATCGTATGGCGGTTCCGAAAGTTCTGAAACCACATTTTGATAGTCTTTTCATTCAAGCGAAGCATCTCTGCAAGCTTAAGTCCGCTAATCTTAATTTTCTAGACTGAGCACCTGTACTTAAATGTATTAATAGTCCTAGTGGTATTTGGTGCCCCTATTTAGAGTGCGTCTATATTGGTTGCTACACGTTGCATTGTACTGTAGATCTTGCAGATTTTCATGCTGCTTCTTTAGATATTTATCGCCATTATAAATGTTGCCAGATACTGGATATGTGTCTTAAGCAATTGCTGAACTTGTTATACTGTACGTGGTATATGAACCGCTGGCACTTGAGCGAAAACACTCTCATATATTGCTAATGAATTCGTAATAGGAGCAGGTAGCATTATAGTTGCTGCTACGCATTTTTCGAGGCTTTCTATGACACTTTTTTTTTCTCTCATGCGGCGGTTCTGAAACCATATTTTAATGGTCTTTTCATTGATACTAAACACCACTACTAGCTCCAGTCTCCTAAGGCGGTGTAAACATCGAAATTTTGCGTGGCTTTTGTAGTCTCAGTACCTGTATATTGGTGATTGGTGGTATATTGATGCTACCCAGAACGTTACAACTTAGATCAGTTGAAATTGATGCTGGTGCGGTTGGTGCTGGTGTAATGTCTGGTAACTGTCTGTCGTGCCAAGGGATGGGCTATAAAAAAAAATTATGATAAAAAAGGAATTTTAGAGAAATTAAGCCTTAGCTGTTTTTAAGTAATAGCCTAAACGGATGAAATAATAACTTGAAATGATAGTGACTATCGCTGCCCATGTACGGCTACAATTCAAAGTATGCAAGTTCTTTGCTACATTTTGAGCTGACTACAATTTAAATTGAGAAGAAAAAATTTAAACCCAGGGTGGTTCGAAAAATGACATTGGTTTTTCATGACTCTTTCACGCACTCTATATAAAGTTTGTTGTTTGTACAACATTTCGATACCAATTAAATAATATACTATTTTAAGGTTTTTGTAAAAACTGATAATGTAAATTTACATGCCCGGTCAATAACTGTGTTGTGAAATTGTACTCAAAACTATAAAACATTTCAATAACACTAGCTAATAATGTTGCACAAGCGTAGATACTAACCAATGAATCCAGCACAATGTCATGACGGATTGTTTCCAGTTGGTTCCACGAACAACAACTTTCGTAGCTTGATGCCGTGGTCTCTTTGTCAGAGGTTGCCGATGAAAATTCACACGATTTAGTTGCAAACATGTCTATAACAATAATAGTAGATAGTAAGCAAAGTTCACTTTGAAAGCTGAATTGCTAATAACAAATTTTGCCATTTCTTTCGTATTTATAGACCATCGGGCATGAAACCATGGTAATTAGTTAATTAGTTTACAGTTAGACCCTATGATGACACTCTTGGTGATAAGGATTGTTATCAATATCTTCCGATGAAGACAATGGTTATTATTTATCGTTTTGCAATAACTCGTTTACAAGGCGGTCATTATTATTGTTAACTTGTCCAAAGTGCTACGTTATCAGTAAAATATATGTACATCACGATTATTTTGTGTTGAATAAATTATTAATATCCAAAAATATTATTGACTGCCCATATCTAATTCTTTTACTTTTAAATTACAGTCAGTTCAAGTACTTTAGCACACTTTTATGCTAGCATATTTCTATTCTATTGTTGTTTGTATGTCCTATTTCTGGGCCGACATGGTTTTGAACGCTTATGTCGGACAGTAACCATTCAGCTCCCTTTAGCATTAGAATCCTCAACTCTTATCATTCATGAAAGCATTCCAATACACTGCGAACTGATAATATCCTAAAGTAATACATATAAATAAATATTTGACACACAACGTTATCTAGATTCAAACTAAGCAAAGCATGTGCTTATATACTTTTTTTCGTAAATACATACATTACACACGTATTACACGTGGAAAACTGGGTGTTTCACTGAAACTTCGAAACAAATATTTGCAGATCATACAAACATTTGGTCCGACCCGAGAATAGAATGCGAGACCTGCGCTACCGCTGCGCCAGAAAGTGAAAGTAATTTGAAAAAATTAGCTGTTTTTGGTAATGACACAACCTTAATTCAAAATTGTTAAAAACTGGAATTTAGGTAGGCGAAGAAATGAGTCATGTCTAGTTAGACTTGTGTACGGGAAGTATTAGGAGACCAAGTAAAACAATGAAGTCATAATTAAGACTGCGCATTTATTGTATAAATCATCGATTAAATATCAAAATAATGGGGTTACACATGACACATAGTAAATGATGCAATTACATAGAACATTCTAGATAACACACCCTACATCTCCCTTCTTCTTAAAAAAAAAATACGTTGTACAATGTTTTTTTTTTTTTTTATATTATATCTTAGTTGTCTAAAGTTAACATGCTTTATAATAATATCAATTTATGGTTAACATGATTACATAGGTTATTAAGAATAATATAGCTTAGTCCTATTCTTATGAACGACATCTAGTTTATTATTTTTTAAAATTTCGACGTTTGGTGGTATATCTCTAACAACTTTATAAGGACCTGAATACAAATCTTCCAATTTATTGCCTACTTCATTTTTTACTAAAACTAAATCATTTTCACAATATGTAACAGGTTTTATACATTTATCGTAAATTTCTTTTCTTTTCATTTTACTACTAAGTAAGTTTTCTCTAGCTTCTTTCTGTGAAAGCTGTATACGGTATTTCAGTTCACATGGGTAGCTTTCATAATTATATATTGGTTCCACTAAATCTTTACATAAGTTACTTGGTAGATTACACCTTTTACCAAAAACTAATTCATAAGGAGTAAACTTCGTTTCTGTATGTACCGAAGTATTATATGCAAAACACCAAAAGGGAAGCCATTAGCTCCAAGTCTTTGGATGCTTATCAGTATGAATTCTAAGAAATGAATTTAAATGTTTGTGCGATACTTCTAACGCACCTATACTTTGATGGTGATAGGCCGTAGAGGTTAATTGTTTAATTTTCAATAATTTACAAACTTCTTGAAATGTGGATGATATAAATTCCTTACCTCGATCAGTAGCTATCTCCTTTGGCACGCCATACCTAAGAATAAAATTATCAACTAAGGATTTAGCAACGTCATTGGTCTTTTTAGAAACTAAAGGATAAGCTTCAACATATTTGCTAAGTTCACATTGCAAAGTGAGTATATAACTAAAATTATCGTTGTCGGTTTCTAAGGGTCCAACAAGATCTAAAAATATTTTTTCAAATGCCGAATTGGCTGTAGTTGTAATACTCATGGGTTCTTTATTAGGAGTAAAATGTTTTTGTCGTTGGCATTTATCACAACGTCTTACAAATTCTTTTACGTCTTTATCAATACCAGGCCAATAATAATATTTTTTAATATTATTAGACATTCTTCTCATACCAGCATGGCCACTACTGGGTAAGAGATGAAAGTCATTAAGGATTACTCGTCTATCGTCTTTATCACTTATTCTCTCAACATCCTTAACAATACATATTCGCGGACCGGTCCTATCTCTTATATTCTTTATATTTTCTAATAATTTACTAATAAAATCTTCATTATCTTTCTTTTTAACTATACAAACTTCTTCGACTTTAATATCTTTACACAAATTATCTAGTTCTCTCACGAATTCACTTCGTGTACTTCGCGATTGAGATCCTAAATATTTAATAAATATCGTACGGTTGCTGCTTACAAAGCAAAATAATTGCGTCTCTTTAGTAATAATACCTTCACTTTTTATTCTTTTATAACTATTTAAATCTATAAATACTAGCTCGACTGATTCTTTCGGCCTAATATGAGTCCCTACAACTTTTAGATGATCAGGCCAACTGTCTGAGGGTGCTATACCAACCGAAGAATCTTTCAATTTCCTAGCTTGTGCACGCGTTAAAACATGTACAATACCTTCATGCATTTCTTTTAGTTCATCTGACAAAATTCGAGATAGAGCATCTGCAGCGCTATTATTACAACCTTTCACATATTCTATATCAAAATTATATTCTTCTAGAGCAAGTCTGAATTTAATTAACCTACTTGATGGGTCTTTCATATTAAAAAGATAAATTAAAGGTCTATGATCTGTACGAATTTTAAAATGCCTGCCATATAGATACGGACGAAAATGTTTTACCGCCCATACTATTGCTAATAATTCTTTCTCTATCACGGGATAGTGCTTTTCAGCTTTGTTTAGACTTCTACTTGCAAATGCAATGGGACGCCCATCTCTATTGGCTAGAACAGATCCTATAGCATAATTAGACGCATCCGTTTCAAGAATAAATTCATTTTGTGTTGAGAAATCGGGATATTGTAAAATTGGAGGTGATATAATTTTGTGTCTAAGGGTTTCAAAAGCATTTTGACATTTTTGATCCCAATGAAATGATACATTTTTTCGACATAGTGAATTTAAAGGATGTGCAATCTCTGCAAAGTTTTTAATAAATTTTCGATAATAATTCACGAAAGCTACAAATCTCTTAACTTCATCACAATTTTTCGGACATGGGTAATTTTTTACTGTATTAATTTTCGCCGGATCAGGTTGTATACCTTTGTTAGATATTACATGACCCAGATACAAAATTTCTTTTCTTAAAAAATCACATTTTGAGGGGTTCAATTTTAAATTTACTTTACGTAATCTTTCAAAAATGTCCTGTAAATTTTTATTGTGTATATTTAAATTTTTTCCGAAGCAAATTAAATCGTCCAAATAAATTAGACATTTTTCGTGATTAAGACCTGTTAAAGCTATATTCATCATACGAGAGAAAGAACTGGGACTTGTTTTCAAGCCTATTGGCATTCTAGTCATTTGAAACTGACCAGATGCAAATGTTGTTAATTTTCGACTATTTTCATCTAATTTTACGTTATAGTAACCTTGGTGAAGATCTAAATGACTGAAATAAATACTGCCAGACAATGATTCTAATATTTCCGTTATGTCAGGTAATGGGTACTTGTCATCTACTACACAATTGTTTAATTTCCGGTAGTCAACTACTAAACGCCATTTTTTAGAACCTGTCGCGTCTACTTTTTTCGGTACTAATAACACAGGACTTGACCAATCACTTTTACTTGGTTCCGCTATTTCCTCTTGAACCATTTTGTCGATCTGCTTTTTTATTTCATTTTTCTGTACGTGAGGTAATCTATATTGTTTCGAAAATATCGGTGTAGTCCCTGGTTTCAACGTTATAGTGTGAGTATAAATATCAGTCGTACTTAATTTATCTCCCGTTAAATAAAAGATATCAGCATATTTAGCACATAAATTCCTAATGGACGTTTGTTCCTCCTCATTCATATGCGATAAATTCATACAAGAAAATAATTGTTTAACTCTATCTGCTTTATTCTCTATCTTATTAAAGGAACAAATATTGTAATCACTCAATTTATGAATATTCGGATTTAATTGTGACAAAATGATATTATTTTCCGTAGTATTCAATATTTTAATAGGTATACTACCGTTGATAGGCATCGCAATAGAACTCGCTAAGTAAACGCCGTCTTGTATCTCTAGTGAGCATACAACGCATTCTTCCTGAAGTTCAGTTTCAATATAATGAATGGACTCGCATCTAGCCGATATTTCTAACTGATTATTTAGTTTATTTGTAATGGGCATACTAATTATTTTATTAAACCTATCACGCATTGTTAAAATATTCTCTTCGAAATCTAAAACCGATTTGTATTTTCTTAAAAAGTCTCGACCTATTATACCATTAGACATAATTGGCAAAGTATTGAAAACATAAAACTTATGACTAACAATGAAATCATCATAGCTCAATTTTATAAACACGTATCCTATTGCATTGACTTTACCTCCCAGACCATTTATAATAATGTTCTCTTTGTGTAGTATAAGATTCAAGTCTAAAATACATTCATATTTAATAGCACACAACGATGCGCCAGAATCTATTAAAAATGAAAATGTTTTGTCATATACGGAAAAATTTGTGAAAAAATTACTATCACATGATAAAATAGAATGTTCATTAAAATTAGTCACGAAAAAATTTTTCTGCATTTTCTGAATGTTGAAATGAATCTATAGGCCGACTTTCATTCATAATGTGAACATTTGGTTGTTGGCGTATCCTTTGGTTTCCTCTAGACATACCTGTAAAATGTTGACCTCTGAACTGGTAACTTCCAGTTCCTCGAGTACTTCGAGTCATGGCCTGCGGGTTGTAGCCTCGTTGGTTGTATCCTCGCTGGTTGTAACCTCGCTGGTTGTAACCTCGCTAGTTGCCACGGAAGCCTTGTCCGGGCCCCCTATGAGACGAAGCCGGGTTGTAGTATCCACCTCGTTGACCACTAAACTGAGTCCTTGTACCTCTATAGTTTGAATTAAAATAATATTTTTTATGTATACCCATAATTTCTCCTGAACCTGACGCGCTGGTGACCTCTTCATCCAAAGCCGCTTGGATTGCGTCCTTCAGGTTGCTAAAATTCCTAGCTGCAATAATAGTACTGAGCCTACGATTTCGCAAGCAGTCCGCAAATTTTTTAATGGCTATCTTTTCATTTAATGGTTTTAAAATTGAATAATTGTCAGAATTTCCGTCTGCTTGCGATATCGTGAGGTTCACCAATAATTCCGATATTTCTTTTCCATAATCTGAAATAGATAAATTATTTTGTTTAATTTGTTCTAATTTACACGAAATCGAAGTTGCCGCCTTACGTGGTAAAAGATGACTTTTCATGTCCGCTATTAAATCACTCACATTAGAATAACTCGACTTTAACTTTAATTTAGCAGCTTGAGAAAGCCTACTTTTCAAAATAAAATTAATTAAATTGATTTTACATACATCTCTTTCCAATAAAGTATTATAATAATCGATATTATCTATTAGTTGTTTAGTATTAGCCTCTGTATCATTCATACAGGGCAATAAGTTTAAAGCGGTTTTTAAATCAAAAGTATTCATTGTTAAAGTATTCTTAGAAGTTGATGTCTCACTATGACATAAATCAGTTACCTCGTTATATAATATCAAAAATTGTTTACAAAAACTACTCACAAGAGGATCATCATCATCGTCTTTTCTTAACTTTACATTATATTCATTTAACCAACTTAAATATCTCTCATATATACTATTAGCTTCATTTAACTTATTTTTTTTAAAATATTACCTTGCCGTCTACTTGAGCCAATTTTTATTAAATAAGTTCTTACTTCTTTTAATTCATTATATAAAGACTGTAAGATAATTGCCATAACATACCACCAGAACGTAAACAACTAACATAATAATGTATTACTAATAGAGTCCACTATATAGTTATTTTTAGCCTGTACTTTACCACTATTTACTTTCGTTGTATACCGTAATAACGAGCCGTACCGTATAGAAAACGCACTTGTCGCACTATTTATTTAGCCGCATTATTCGCACAATGATTACCACGCATTTACCCGAACCGAACACTCATCGCACAACCCAATCGTTAACGTTTTTCACTACACAACGCCGGGATAGAGTTTATTTGGAGCCTGTGCCTCGTCCTTAAGACACCCGGGAATCGCCCCTGGTTGTCGTCGGTAAAAGGAAGCTCTCAACGTAGCTCTATTAATTTGTCGCGATATCCATTGCACATGACAGTTCTTATAGAGCTTATATGCAAAATACAGCACTCCCAAGAAAATACATACCGATATTACCATGAGCAACAAATTCGTAGTCGACATATGTTGCTGTATTTCGTCTGCCTTAGCTTTGTTTTCTCCGCCTGCAGCATTCTGGGCAATCACAACTTCTTGAGACTTTTGGTTACCCATCACAATTCTTTGGAGATTCACAAGACACGATAACTACGTCTAATTTGTAAGACTGGCCGCTTTGTTCTAATTGTGCCATTATACGTCTATAATCTTCTTCATAACGTTATATTAATTGCAACACGTAATCGAGAAAAGTTCCACACTGATTATGGTAACGCGGTATCATATAACCGAGATGCGCGGACGGTCGACCGTTTCGGCAGGGTCGCCGTGTACGGGAAGTATTAGGAGACCAAGTAAAACAATGAAGTCATAATTAAGACTGCGCATTTATTGTATAAATCATCGATTAAATATCAAAATAATGGGGTTACACATGACACATAGTAAATGATGCAATTACATAGAACATTCTAGATAACACACCCTACACTTGCTAATATAAATTTTCAAATAATTAAAATATTGATTAAGCTATAATATGTGCACTTTTCAATTATTATTGTTTAGGATGGTTGAGTGTATGTCTTCACGAGTGCTCTGGAAAAAAATATCTCTCAAGGAAACAATAAAATACCTTGTGATAATATATAAAAAAACTTTAATATTTATTCTGTGTGGTGACAGATTAACAATACGAAGTGTCACCACCCCTATTCGTTCCATAAGTGTCGTAAGAGAACACTAAGGGTGCGAACTACACGAGAGGGCATCGCAGCAAAGAGAAGGAAAACTGGAAACAAATCCCATACCAACCTGTCTGGCCAGCGTGGTACAGTAGGGCTAAACCTCCTTTCTAAGGGGAGGTCTATAACCAGCAGTGGAATGTTAAAGGCTGTTAATGATGATTATGATGAATAGCACTCTATAAGTGCTACAGGTACCAATATTACAACTAACACGTAGATCGATGAAATCTTAGAATAACTATTGATTTTTGTTTATTACGTACAATCTTATTTAATAGTGGAGATTGGTAGCGACGTTTTAATAGAACTTCTTAAAAAATCTTTGTTTTTTTTCTTTATGCATTCAAATCAAATACACAAATACGAGATACGAATAAAGATTTTGATACATTTTGAAATAAACTTTGTACTTTTTGTCCCGTACAGCTAAGTTTTAACATAAACGAAAAAATATGTTCAATTTATCAAAGTTCAACTCATACTTGAGACATCTTTTAAAAATACGGACCTAGGGTTGATAAATTTAAATATGTTTAATGACAACTACATTAAGTAGCTGTAGCTACAGAGATACACATTACTACTATGTTATAAGTTGTAAACAATAAATCAACAATAAAATCTTTACGTACTAATAATTGATACAATAAAGTGAGCACCACGCGGACAATCCCATTTAAACTTATGTATTTCCTTATTGATTACATTTAAATACAGATTATATCTGATATATAACTTTGTGCAAAGTTTAATTTAAGGTAAGATACCGACTCTTCTGCAGTTAAGATGTCTACTCTAGAGTTCATAAGTACCGCTAAAAGTTGCAGCACGATTACAGAGCTTTTCAACTCTACCATGCAGCAGAATTCTATTGTGGATATAATACAATACATAAAACTTTCAATTTAAACATGTGATGTATCTATTTGAGAAAATTGGTAATGTTAAGTGTCTATGTGTAGAGTATAAGTTATTCATAGGTAGTAAGATTTTTAATAGTTGTATGATTGGCTGCTATTCGTCTTGTAAACAAATTATATATTTAGAAAAGCTTTAAAAAGTATTGTATGCGTATAAAAATATTAAAACAATTTACAATGATACTAGATAAAACATCAAATACTCTGAGGTTCACTTTAAAATACTTATGTGATGGATTCAAACAATAGAAATCTACAACAATCTGGAAAATTTAACAGAAAAAGTTTTCAATCCTTCAATTTTTAAAGATATTTTAAAAAAGAACATGAAACGGACATAAACAACACCCAGACTTAGCAAGACAATTTGTAGACCACCCAGAGTATTATCTCATGCGGGATTTGAAGCCACAACACTTAGTGCAATAGTTAGCGGCGAGGCAACTACTTAAACCGCTACGCCATCCGCGCAGACAATATCGTGAATAGGTTTAGGTATGAGGTGTTGTGCTTAGGCTTAACATAAACCAGTTCTTATCGATGTGTACCAGTTGAAACTATTAACAATTAGGTAAAGTAATAACTAATAAAAACCATTGTCTACATCGAAAAATATTGATAACAATTCTAATCACCATAATTATATCTTACTCGTATTTTGGGTTGAATAAAATATTAGTATCCAAAAATATTATTGGCTGCCCATATCTAATTCCTTCACTTTTAAATGACAGTGAGTTCAAGTACTTTAGCACACTTTTATGCTAGCATATTTTTTCTATTGTTATTTCTATGTCCTATTTCTGGACCGACATGGTTTTGAGCGCTTATGTCGGACAGTAACCATTCAGCCCCCTTTAGCATTAGAATCCTCAACTCTTATCATTCACGAAAGCATTCCAATACACTGCAAACTAATAATATCCTAAAGTAATACATATAAATAAATATTTGACACCCAACTATCAGATTCAAACTAAGCAAAGCATGTGCTTATACTCGTATACTTTTTTTCGTAATTACATACATATTTGTTGAAATAAAAACCCAAAGATTGATTTTTTTAAACTAAATAAAGATTTATTTTAAGTAGAGATGTTAACAAAAGACAAAACGCGGTAGACAATATATATATATTTTTTTTTTTTGTACATGACCATGTCGTGACATCTGTCAGTTGCGTTCACAAATCCCAACATTCTCTCCTGGACGCAAACCCATAGCCTTTATGAACACTTCATGCTTTGGCCGATGAAGTCCCTTAGTTAAGACATCAGCCACCATGTGATCAGTCCGTTGGTACTTGATTTTGATTTGATTGTCAGCAACCTTCTCTCTGATGAAGTGGTATCGGACGTCAATATGTTTACTTCTTGCGTGATAACTTTCGTTACCTGAAAAACTAATGCAACTTTGGTTATCACAATACATTAATAAGGGCCTGCTTTTAAATTCAGGCCAAAACTCTTCTTGTAATTGTTTTAGCCATAATGCCTCTTGTATAGATGCTGATAGAGACATATATTCAGCCTCTGTGCTTGATAATGCCACTGTTTGTTGTCTTTTAGAACACCAGCTGACAGAGGCACCCTGAAAAATAAAAACATATCCTGTGCAGGATCTTCTGTCTTCAGATTGACTTGCCCAATCGTCGTCGCAATATCCAACAACTTCACTGTCATCTTTCTCAAACATTAATTTATAATTTACTGTAGCTTTTAAATATCTTAAAATTCTCTTCAATGCACTCCAGTGTTCTGCAGTTGGCTTATTATTATAATTACTTAAAGAATTTACAATGAAAGTTATGTCTGGTCTTGTTCCTTGAGATAGGTATAGCAAACATCCAATAGCTTCATGGTATGGTATGGTCGTAAGTAGTTCACTCTCATGTTCAGCTTTCTTTAATTGAATATTTGCTTCACACGGTGTCCAAATAGATTTGCAATCAGACATGTTGAAACGTTTTAAGATTTTCTCTATATAAATTGATTGATCTAATGAAATTGTATTCTGCTCTTGTGTGATTCTAAAACCAACACACTGCTTTACTTTTCACATGTCCTTCATGTGAAATTTTTGCAGTAATTTATTTTTAATACTCTTCATTGTATTTTCATTATCACAAAAACAAATCAAATCGTCTACATATACACTTATAAATAATATATCTTGTTTGTTATTTATTCTATAATATATACAAGGATCAATCTTTGATCTTAATAAACTAATGTCTAATAAAGCAGTGTTTAATTTCTTGTTCCACTGTCTACTGGCTTGTTTCAAGCCATATATAGCTTTGTTTAGGCGACAGACTTTCTCTTGTTGCTCAAAAGATGGTGGTGGAGTCATGTAAATCTCTTCATTGATGTCTCCTTGCAAAAATGCTGTGACGGCATCCATCTGGTGTATTTGTAGACTATATTTTGCAGCTATTCCCACAAGATATCTTATTGAAGAATATCGGACAACAGGTGAGTATACTTCATGATAATCTATTCCTTTTTTTTGCTGATAACCTTTAATGACTAATCTTGCCTTGTGACTCCCAACAATATTACACATAGAAAACACCCAAACTTCGAAACAAATATTTGCAGATCATACAAACATTTGGTCCGACCCGGGAATCGAATGCGAGACCTGCGCTACCACTGTGTCAAAGAGGCAGTTTGTACTACAAAATGTACTATAAAATATATACTACTCTACGCATACTATAAAAGAAGTACTTACGTAAGTACCTATAAACATTAGTATTAACCAAATATCCAACGTCACGTGAGTTTTAATTGATAATTTCGGGTATTGTCCGCGAGAGCCGCGAGATCGACGACTTTACTTCTCCCCTGAGGCACAGAAGTTTAAACCCAAACTTTCAGATTCCGGGCATTACTATAAGCGGAAAAATTCAACAATACTCTTTGGCTAGACCCAAAAACTGATCCCGAGACCTCTGAATCTGCTGTCGCATACGCTAACCGCTAGACCAACGAGGCCGTAAGCTTGCAACATACAATGTAATACAATACGATTCTTCTGTATGGCAGAGTGGAAAACCTATCTTAAAGTGCTGCACTTCTCAAATCTAGAGTGGATTTAGGCTATATAATGAGTCTGCAACTGATAATTGTTTCGTAAATGTTGTAAATATTTAAATGTTATGAGTTTATGTGGTGCTCACTACACGACATTCAGTAATTTAATTCGTAACTATGTAAAGCTTCTGCGGTTGATAATGTAATATTTGTCTAGCTAGGCGTCATAAAGTGTCCATTCATAAAAATTTCATTTTAAAATATTTTTAATTATTTCTTGAAAAATTTTTTCAGTTTCTAAATACGCATGATGGCATCACGCGCAACGAAATAAAGTATTTAAAAAGTGCCAATAGACGATTTATTTAACTGATTCCTTTAACATTATGCATTTTATATCATTAACAATTAACCAGCCTAACTCGTTACGTTGCAGGTTTTAATGATGACTCATTTTTTTAATTCTTATTTCCCCTTTTTTTTTTTTTTTTTCTGTGCGGAAATCCCCTCGGATACCACCTACTGGTGGTTATGTCGGACTCGAACCGACCAAAAACCGCACGCCGTCTCAGGTACCAGTAGAGGGGAAATCAGGTGTACCCTAGAAAGGAAATCCCTGAAACCCCAACGTACCTCGGGTCATCTACCTGCGGCTTGCAGATGACCCCCCCTCTGTTCCAAAGAGCGTGTGCTCCGTAGCACGTCCCGCTGCCATCCCGGCGTACTCCTGCTCGGGTGACGGATGGCCTCACCTATCACCCTCAGTCTAGCGCTTATGGAGGACGGAGATCGTTCTGCAATCTCCGGCGCCCGAGCCGTCTGTGATACCGGACACGTTCCGGGGCCTGGCGGACCGGGAGAGTTCTCAACCTCTCCCGGTCCCGCTCCGACATCTCCTTTGCAAGCATAACTTGCTCGCAAAAGGAGACGGCGGAGTTCCACGCGCTCTCGCTCCGCAACATGGCGGCGATCATGCTACCGAGCGAGAGAGTTTCCACTCCGATGGCCGTCACAAGGTCACGCCTCAGCTCCGCCCACGCTGGGCATTCTGCCAGCGTGTGGAGCGCCGTGTCCACGGTCCGGCCATCGCAGTGGTGGCACTCAGGCGTTGGCTCCTTTCGGATCAGACACAGGTGATCTCCGAAGCATCCTTTTCCAGTGATCACCTGCGTCAGCCGATATGAGAGGGTCCCGTGATTCCTCTCGAGCCAATCCTCCATAACGGGTCTTACCGCCGCAATGACGGCGTGCCCGGCGCTTGGTTGCCCAAGTCGTTCCTTCCACTCCTCCACAAGGACCTGGTGGAGTTGGGTTTTCTGATTCTCGATTTCTCGAGTTTCAGGACTCCGGCCCAACTCCCGTACCTCCTTGTGCCACTGATAAAGAGCCGCAAGGGCTCTCGCCTCCAGGTCCCATGGTGGAGTTCCAGCCAGGAGACTCGCCACTTCAAAGGAGATTGTGCGGTATCCTCTTATGACCCTGATGGCCAGCACTCGCTGTGGTCGTTGCAGTATTGCGACGCTGCTCGCCTTGAGGGTCTCCGCCCACACTGGGGCCCCGTAAAGGGCCATTGACCGCACAACTCCTGCGTAGAGTCTCCTGCAGGAGTCATCGGGTCCCCTCATGTTAGGCAGCAGCCGCGCCAACGCCCGTGCTGCTCCCACCAACTTTGGGACCTGACTTCGGAAATGAGTTCCGAAGTCCCATCGGCTATCGAGTACGAGTCCCAGATACCTCATGGAGGACTCAATGCCGATGCGAGTATCTCCTACTATGAGGCTGGATCGATTTGGTGGCTTGTTCCGAGGCCCATCAAAGAACAAGGCCTCGGACTTGTGTAGAGCTACCTCAAGACCCAACCGCCGGCTCCGCTCCACGACTTGGGCAACACCAGCTGTGGCCCTCAGGGTTGCCTCACGATGTGTCTTGCCGCACGCCGTCACAAGTGTGTCGTCCACATAACACGTGACGACGACGCCATCTAAGAAAGCACCGCGAAGCACCCAGTCGTAGCCAATATTCCACAGGAGCGGTCCTAGGACCGATCCCTGCGGAACTCCGCACGACATTTCACGTCTACCGAGACCGGTCTTACTTGGGTAGATGACGGCTCTTTCCGACAAATATGACCCGACTATGTGACGGAGGTAGAGAGGCACTCGGTGATATACGAGTGCCTCCTTGATGCAACTCCAGGGCAAAGTATTGAACGCATTGGCAATGTCCAAAGACACCACCAATACTACTTCGCCCCGGGAAACTGCTTCCTCCGTCAGAGTCTTCACGCGCATGATCGCATCCACGGTGGAACGCCCCTGACGGAAACCATACTGGTTCTCCGCCAGATCCGGCCCCACCCTGAAGAGGTGCTTGACGAGGCGTCGTGCAATTACTCTTTCAAAGAGTTTGCATACCTCGTCAAGCAACACTATAGGCCGGTAGGCAGATGGTGAGTCTGCCGGGCGCCCCTCCTTTCGGATGAGAACCAGTTTCCCCGTCTTCCACAATTTTGGAAACTGGCCCTGCTCGAGGCATGCGCTGAAGAACTCTCTCAGTCGGGGCTCGAGAGCATCGTCGCTTAGAGCCAGGACCCAAGCTCGGCCTGGTATGCCATCGGGTCCTGGGGCGGTGCTTTTTGCTTTAAGCCGTCGCACCGCCAGCGCTAGTTCTTCCCAAGCGACCTCTGGCACGTCGTCGTCATCCACGCTAGGCGCTTCGGGCGCCGAAGACGGAGCCATCAGTGGCGGAGTGTGCTCCACCACTCGCACTGGGAACAAGGAGCCGACAACCCGCTCAAACAACTCTGGCTGAAGACACCGGGTTAGCGGTGGAGCCCATGGGCGCATTTTACCCCTGACCATACGATAGGAGCGCCCCACGGATCTCGCTCCAGGGTCTCCAGCAACTCGCGGCGGGCTTCACTCTTGGCCCGCTTTATCGCTGCTTGAAGGGTCCTTTTGGCATCCCTGTATCCCGTTAACAGCTCCGCCTCCCAAGCTGCCGCATCCGCGGGGAACGGAACCTGGACCACCGGCGGCGCGCGGTCACGCAAGCTTGTCGCAGCCTTGTGATATCCGGCGACCACCAGTAGACCTGACGCCTAACAGCATTTGGCTGGACCCTAGGCACCGCCGCATCGCAGACGCGGGTCATGGCCTCCCGGAACCATTCTGCCTCCGCTTCCACGTTGACAGGCCTGTCCGGTGCAGGGACCCAGGCCTGGACGATGGCGGCTTCCAGGAGGAGCTCACGATCTAAGCGCTTGAGCGCCCAACGTGGTTCTGGTGGAGCCACTCCGGTCGGCGCGCCACTTGTAGGAGCGGAGACTTCAAACCGAATGTATCGGTGATCCGAACCTGTCTCCTCCCCCACAACGACGCGCCAGTCCAGAACATGACGTGCCAGCAAGGGGCACGCGAACGAAATGTCAACGATCGAGCTGCCCCTCGCCGTAACGAACGTAGGTACGGCACCCCGGTTTAGGACAACTAGGCCGGATCTTTCGGGCCAGTTCTCCAATGTCCTCTCCCTTGGATTCGTGCGCCGAGAACCCCAGACAACCGACCAGGCGTTGAAGTCTCCGAGCACAAGAACCGGAAGGGGTCGACAGGCATCGACGACGACGGCTAGCTAAGCGAGCCATTGCTCGTACTCAGTTATGTCTCGGTTTGGCGTAAAATAAGCGGCCACGACCGATATATCCCCAACCACCGCCACTATGCAACCCCGTTCCCTAGCAACCACAGCAAAGGGAGGGGTAACAGCGGCAGTGCCGTGCACCAGTGCAGCCGAGCCATCTAAGTCGATCTCCCAGGCAGGTCCGAGAAACCGGTGAACGTATGGCTCGGCGACCGCAGCAATGTAGATTGACCACTGTGCCATGCTCTGGAGCAGAAGATCCTGAGCAACAGCACCATGGCCCACGTTCGCCTGGAGGATACGGAGATTTGAATCCATTATTGAGTTTCCATCTCCACATCCCGTCGCGAACCTTGCCGTTCTCTAGCGACACCTTCCGACAGCGATTTGAAGCCAGAGGGCCGACCTCGCAGTTTCGGCATCGATCCGACACAAGGCATACTGCCAACCCGGTGGTCGGCAGGCTTGCCTTCCGCTGCGCACCTAAAGCAACGCAGTGGAGCGCTGCAACCGCCCGCCTTATGACCGGCTTGACCACAACGGAAACAAAGGTCACCTATGGTGACCGCCGCCGTACATTGAACCCCCACATGTCCCACCGAAAGGCACCAGAAGCACCTTGCCGGTCGGGCCTGCAGGAGCCGTGCCTGTGCCCTCAGGAAATCTCCAACCAGAAGGGTATGTCCATCAGCGACCTTTTGGGCCACCGCAATAGGGCAACTGACAACTGCTGCCCCCTGTCCACTTGGGCCGAAACGAATTGCTCCGACCTTTATATGTTCTAGAGGGCAGCCTCCGCTCTTCCTCACTGCGAGCTTGAGCTCATCCACCGTGACGGAGTCGTCCAGGCCTGTAATGCGTACTTCAGCGCATTTTACGGGCCTGGACACTCGGACATCAGCTGCGTCCAGTGATTCCCTTAGCTTAGCCGCTAGGGCGTCAGCTTTGGGCCCACTGGTGGCACCGGGAATTGCGCACTGGCGGGAACTTGGAAAGAGATAATAATCACTCGGAGCCAAATCTGGACTGTAGGGTGGGTGATTCAAAATATCGAAGCCCACCTTATGCAGGGCAGCCAGTGCGACTCGGCTCTTGTGAACGGGAGCATTGTCATGCAATAGCAGGACACCTTTCGTTAATTTTCCCCGTCTTTTTTCTTTGATGGCTTCTTTTAACTGTTCTAAGATTGAAGCGTAGTATTCCCCCGTTATAGAAATGCCTTTATCTTTATAATCTATCAATAATATTCCTTCTGAGTCCCAAAAAATCGTTGCCATGAGTTTCCCAGCCGACTGTGAAACCTTAAATTTCTTGGGTGGTGCTGTGCCCTTTTTGTGCCACTGCATGGAGTCTTGTTTGGACTCGGGTTCATAATGATGAACCCAAGTTTCATCCCCAGTAACAATTTGATTCAATACGCCATCCTTGTCTTCATTGCAGAGGTCCAAAAACGCACGTGAACATTCCACGCGCTGTTGTTTTTGCAATGGCGTGAGCATTCTCGGCACCCACCGTGCGCTAACCTTAGTCATGCCAAGATGATCGTGTAAAATTTTAAAAATTGTTGTATCCGATACTCCAACCATTTCTGCGAGTTGTTTCTTTTTTAGTCGAGCATCTTCCAATACAATTTTTTCTACTTTTGCAATAACTTCTGGCGTAGTCACCTCAACGAAGCGCCCCGGCCTCGGGTCGTCTTCAAGTGATTCCCTGCCTTGTTTAAATAAACTATGCCACTTGTAGACCATTGTTTTTCCTGGGCAAGAATCCCCGTAAACCGATGACATCTCATTGAGTATGGTTTGAACAGACTTTCCTTGCTTAGTAAGGAACTTTATCACCGCACGGAATTCAATTTTCTCCATTTTTTTCACTTCGTTCCCGATTAAAATACTTGGTCAACGATAGTTTAATAACTAATGATCCAATCACAACAAATTTTACTATGCAGACTAATTATGAGTCACTGAATACGGTAGGCATCAAAAGAGCGCGTTTACCCGCCTTTTTCACTGTCATTCCGCGAACTTAAAAACTTACCCTCGTACATACAGACGATTCTCAAATTCACTACGCGCACTATTTGTTTATTAGCGTACTTGCACTCACAAAACCACGTCTGCCCTACTAGACGAAATACGTAGCTTGACCATTTCATGGTAAAAGCTACTGCGAAAATTCAAACATGTTTTTGACGTTTTAACGGATTTCTCACTCATTCTATTGCATAATATTAATTGGTATTTTGTTTCAAATAAATAAAATAACAAAACAAGATGTAAAACGGTGAAACTGGCCAACAAAATACTTTTCTATGAATAATATTTACTTTCTGCATTTAAACCATAGCACAAAGTGGAATTGATGGTATATGGCACTATTTGCAAGGCATTCAGTGAGTAATAGTGCAGGGGTTATGAAATAGTAACTAAAAAAAAAAATAATATAATTATATATAATAGTTATATTGCTATATCAAAAATGCTAGCCATGTTTACACAAATGTTTTCGGTCCTAAATAAATCAAATAAATAGACTCACAACCTTTTTCTCTTCAATTAATACTGACTTCCTGCGTTTTAAATAACTGCACAAACCACAATTGATTGTGATTCAGAAAGAGATAATGCACGTGTTTTAAAATAACAATAAAAATAAATAAATTTATATATTACAGAAGTATGTTATAATATATCGATAAATAAGAGTTAGCCATGATTTAGTTAGATGCTATGAGTACCATTTGAATATCCACTTTCATGTATTTAAGAAAATCACTCAAATCTGTGCACATCGTAACCAGAGTTATATACTCGTATACCTACACCACTTTGGCAGACTACGTGATTTCGGATACTTTCACAAAGTATTTAACCCTATGTACATGAGTTATTACCAAATTGTGTTAATACTTCGTGTCAAATCGTGTCATAAACGTCAAATATACGATTTAGTGTAGTAAACTATCAAAATTGACGTAAAGGAGTTTTGTGTACGTTTAATATTTTTTGAAGCTAACTGTACATTTAAAAGTCTGCAAAATGAAGTAAAAGATTTTGAAGTTACTGAATTTCGTTGCGTCGTTGGAATTGTTTCCCTCTGTTTGTTAAATAGAAAATGCGATGTCAATTGTTTAATAAAACTCACAATTGAAACAAAATATAATTTACTAAACGACCTTTTCATTTACAATATTTACAATTATGTACAAATATGTTTACAATCACTAGAAACCCTCTTCAATCTAATATTAACGATCCCTATCCAAGATTACCCAATCCGTGAACTAATCTGACTTTTATCGCAGTTTTCATCGAAACTGTTTGTTGAGTCTCATTCCTACGCTGCTTTTGTGATGGTGGTTTACAGATCTGCTTATTGTACGGTGTAGCATGTTGTGGGATATATTTAAACGATCCTCTTATTCAACAGAGCACCTCTGCAAGCTCAAGCCTTAATAGTGAGTGAACTTTTTAAGTCTCATGATCCGCTGATTGGTAAGAGCAATCCCAATGCATTTCTGTTTCTTTACGTCGTCTCCTTTTGTTAGAAGTCCACGTAGATGTCTAAAAATCATATCTGTTTAGTGCTTGTTGAGCTTAGACCAGTTGGAGCTACCGACAATTTGATTGTTTGGGGTACGTCTATGCTTAGTTACAGCGTGTTGCAGGCTATCGGTACTATTTCCGTTGGTCTTCATTGTAAATGTTACTTGAAGCTGGATATATCTTCATCACTAATGACTTTACTGCATGGATAACGCAGTTGTTCAAGCGGATGCCTCGATCACAAGGTCCGATCTCCAAATAAGATACCACTTTGTGTGATCCTCAAATAGTTGTTTACAACAACTGCTGCGTGTTTTTTTTGTGTCTGTTTCATGTATATAGTATCTGTAGAGTCTCCCGCGGCACGGGATTTATTCCTAGCGCGAGAATTATCTGTTAAAAAAGGAAAAAAAGAAAAGAAAAAAGTGATGGCAGGAAATCAACATATATTCCACTTATCCTTGATTGTAAAACTTATTTGAAATATTCGGATATTATTCATGACTAAATATTGTTAGTGGGACACTAATCATATCCGTAAATGATTGCAGAATAGTCACTTCTTCACGTTACTCCAGACTTTCTTGTTTGTATTTCTTCTCCATCGTATGGCGGTTCCGAAAGTTCTGAAACCACATTTTGATAGTCCTTTCATTCAAGCGAAGCATCTCTGCAAGCTTAAGTCCGCTAATCTTAATTTTCTAGACTGAGCACCTGTACTTAAATGTATTAATAGTCCTAGTGGTATTTGGTGCCCCTATTTAGAGTGCGTCCATATTGGTTGCTACACGTTGCATTGTACTGTAGATCTTGCAGATTTTCATGCTGCTTCTTTAGATATTTATCGCCATTATAAATGTTGCCAGATACTGGATATGTGTCTTAAGCAATTGCTGAACTTGTTATACTGTACGTGGTATATGAACCGCTGGCACTTGAGCGAAAACACTCTCATATATTGCTAATGAATTCGTAATAGGAGCAGGTAGCATTATAGTTGCTGCTACGCATTTTTCGAGGCTTTCTATGACACTTTCTTTTTCTCTCATGTGGCGGTTCTGAAACCATATTTTAATGGTCTTTTCATTGATACTAAACACCACTACTAGCTCCAGTCTCCTAAGGCGGTGTAAACATCGAAATTTTGCGTGGCTTTTGTAGTGTCAGTACCTGTGTATTGGTGAAAACAGTTCTGATACTTTACTGTTTTTTTATACGACCTTATGCGTTTTGGTATCCCTATTTATAGTAGAGTACATTCACACTTGGTTGTTACACGCTGTGTACTGTTAGTTTCACAGGTTTTCGTGCTGATTCTTTAGACGATGGTCTCCATTATAAACTTTGAAACACCCTGGATACGTGTCTTAAGTAATGGTAGAACTTGTTCTACTGTACGTGGTACATGAACCGCTGGCACTTGAATGCAAATAGTCATGTGTCGGTCATCGATTCGTAAGAGGAACAGCATTCGAATTGTACCTACGTAAATGGTAACAGTTACTCTTGGACGTCCTAATCTCAGGCAGGATCTTGTGCACCAAGCTGCGCTCCTTTACTTTAATACCCTCTGTAAAAATTAAATCTAGCGTTAATCAAGTCTGATTTGGCATAAAAATTCATGCTGAATTAAATTTTAGAAATCTTTAGGAACTTACCACTAGTGAGTCTTAAATACAATTCGATCCTTTTAAAGGGTCGCAACGCTAATAACTGAATAAGTCTTTCTCTTTAATAGAAAAATGAACACGTTAAGTATGCTTATACTACAATATTTTTTATAAAACATAGGGGATTAACCTAACGAGATACCTGCCTAACGTTTTGACTGTAGACTAAGCAACACCAGGCATTTTCAAACGAGCATCGTCGGACTTGTACAAAGTATTATACGAAATTAGTTGCAAAATTTCTAAGGTTTATTTTATCACTTTTTGATGAAGCTGGAAAAGGCAGTACAAACCAATTAATGCGGGTGGGCTACGCCAATTAGTCCACATTTGAAAAAATCGTATAAAAAATCATTTGATATATTAAAAAAATTCTTTATTTACAAGAAAGTTAATAAGTTGAAATTTATTTTTTAAAAATTCCATCGGCTAAACGACCACCGTTTCAAAGTTTGTACTCTTCTGAGTGACTACTGACATTTTTGCATATTCGTCGGCAAAAAAACCACGACATCGCTAACATCATAGTGTATTTGGTTTATTGATGTAGGCATGATTCTTTAAATAACCCTATAAAAAGTATACTAAATCACAGGTTCGACTCCCGTCCAGACCCAAATAATTGTGTGATGATCCTTGTTCCCGGTTAAACAAAGCAAACCAAGAGGCCACGAGGCACAGAATCATCCGACGTGCGTCATATCGCGTGATGTAGGCAGTGTCAATAGACCACGCCTAAACTACCGGCGCATCTATTGTTCCGGCGCCCGAGCAACAGGGATGGACGTCGCGCAGCTATGTTCACTCAATGCTGCCTGAGTCCCAATGCGCAAGAGCAGTGTCGGGTGCAATAATTTTCTGAATGGCTACTTCTCCATGGCCACCCAGAAAAATATAGCGCCATGTATTTTTCACTATTTCTTTTAGTATTTTTTGTTATGGTTTATTTTGTGAACAAATAGAATAAAAATAAATTATTATAAACTATTATACAATATAAAACTGCCAGCCTTTTGTATTTCAGCCGCAAATACGATATGACCATTTGTCATCCAACTGTTCTGTCGGCGACAAAATAAAACTACTTATGTAAGAGAGATATTTCTCTATCAGACAGTATCATGTACATAAAACGACATAACAAATTTGTATTGGAATACTGCATTTGGTTTAGATATGCTATTATTAGAAGCAGAATTCAAGATAAATAAAAATTTTACTTGAACTTTCTCGAAGTCATAAGAAAGAGTAGCTGCAAGCAAGGTTATTATATAAGGTTGCCTATTATGCACGTGGAAAGACAACAGCATACACGACGAAAACTCGTGCTTTTTTTTCCTCTATCAATTGTTGTACTATGCTAGGTCCAAGCGATAAGCTTACAGTGTTAAAATACAATTGTGCTTTGTTACTAGTCGAACTAGTAATTCGGGTAATCTTAATTTACAATGAACGGTCATTTTAATTTTAGACGTTTACGAGATTCTCAGGAAATTAGTGCAACGGATACGTTTTGAAATGAATCAGATCTCAACTTCTTTGTACACCGAATTGTATGATTTTACAGCTTTAAAGTTTATGGTGTTGATTATTGTGTGTTCATCAAATCGGTATTGCCACTTCATAGCCAAATTTTAAGTTATTATTTCTTAGACAAAATGTGATACTAAGTTTCTATCAATTATGTGGTAATAGCGCAATAATTGAATGCTTTTATGGAGACTATAAATTAGTACTACTGGAACACACTAATAACTACAGTCAATTGGCGGACGAGGCACAGGTGGTGTGGGCCTCTCGACCCGGTCTGGCGCTCCACCCGTTTAGGTCCCTCCGTTCTGTCTGAATCATTTCGGACGCACTCGAACGTTCCCTGAACGAGGTAAGAAAACATATATATTGTAGTATAATGTAGTTAGGTAACACACATACGATATGAAATGTTCTCAATCAAGGTGAACCGAGATGTGTACAGTGGAAGTTCCTTATTCGCGCTTCCTTTATTCGCGTTTTCACTATTCGCGAATTGAAAAAATGCGATCCAATTCCTATATTCGCGGTCTACAATTTCTTTATTCGCGGATCGAATCGAAATATCGATGCGTACATGTACCTACCTAAAAAAATGCATTCGCTATCCTTTGTCGACACGTCAGTAGAAGGATAAAAAATAAAATAGACCTTATTACAACGACGTCTAGATTGTGATTTCTAAAGTGATCGGCGTTGTTTGTTTTATGCGGCAGTGTCTTTGACGTAAGCCGCCTTCGCCGCAGTCGGTGTTTTTGAGAATACACAAACAGAATGTGTAGGTAAAATTATGTATCTTATTACTCAAAACATAAAGTAATTTATTAAATGTTGCCACAATAGGACGTCCTGTCCTCGGGTAAGAGCCGCATTGCGTGTTTCGTTGTTTTACTTTTCCATTCGTTACAAAAATTCTGATCGAGTAACACGTGTCTTTCGCTGTAATAATGTCAACCAAAACAAATGAAAAACGTGTTTCGATGCGAAAAAAATCAGTGTTACCACTTAAAGTGAAAATAGAAATGCTTGATCGTTTACGACTTGGAGAGTCGTTTGCATCGATATCACGTTCATTCAATGTCAACAAATCAACTGTACGATCGATAAAATAATCCGAAGAAAAAATAAGGTCGTCTGTAGCTTCAACTTCACTGTCAGCGAAAATTGTTCGTGATCCAGCAATAGAAAAAATGGAAGTGGCGTTGTCATTATGGATAGAAGACCGCAATTAAAAAAGGGTGCCTCTAAGTGGTCCATTGGTACGGGAGAAAGCAAAGCGTCTTTACGCACATTTTAAGGAACCTGGTGGTAGTGGTGGTGGTGAATGTATAGATGGAGGATTTCAAGCATCGGAAGGTTGGTTCAATAAATTTAAAATGCGACAATCATTGCATAACATGAAAATCGTTGGAGAAGCTGCATCTGCAGACACTGCTGCAGCAGAAAGATATCCAAACGAATTTGCGAACCTGATAGCTGATGGAGGGTATAAGCCTGAGCAAGTATTTAATGCAGACGAAACTGCACTGTTTTGGAAAAGAATGCCAAACAAAACATTCATTTCTAAAAGCGAAAAGTCTGCCCCTGGATTTAAGGCAGCAAAGGATAGAGTTACATTGCTGCTTTGTTCTAATGCATCTGGAGATTGTGTTATTAAACCACTCATGCTTTATAGATCTTTAAATCCTCGTGCGTTAAAAAATCAAAACAAAGACGACCTGCCAGTGTTTTGGCGTGCTAATAAGAAAGCGTGGGTTACAAGCGCTATTTTTTGTGACTGGTTCCGGAATTGTTTTGTGTCTGAAGTTGAAACTTATTTGAAATCAAAGAATTTAGACTTTAAAGCAGTTCTAGTTTTGGACAATGCACCAGGTCATCCACGCGAACTTGAAACTATGCATCCAAATATAAAAGTGACATTTTTACCTCCCAATACGACGGCTTTGCTTCAACCTATGGACCAAGGAATAATCCAGGCCTTTAAGCTTTACTACATTAGACGAACCTTCAAAATCATACTGGATAATATGGAATGTGATCCTAATATGAATGTTATAGAATGCTGGAAGCAATTTGACATAGCGAAATGCATCGTAAACATAAAAGAATCATTGCAAGAATTGAAGGCATACACATTGAAATCATGCTGGAAAAAACTGTGGCCTGTTCTGACAGCGGAAAAAGAGGAAGAACCTGTGCAAATTCAAAGTTTAACTGCAAACATTGTCGAAATTGCGAGTGGAATAGGGCGAGATGGGTTCGATCAGATAGAATCAAGTGATGTTCAGGAACTTCTTGAAGCACAAGATGAAGATTTGACTGAAACCGACTTGGAGGAAATGTTAAATTCGCAACCCATCGAAGAAGAGGCTTCAACAAGCGCTGAAAACGTAACATTTAATTTGAAAAATCTTAGTGAAGGTTTAAGAATGGCAAATGAGCTTTGTGATTTCTTTATGAAAATTGATCCATCTATGGAACGAAGCCTTATTTTTAAGAGGCAAATTGCTAATGCCACTGCTGAATATCAGTCTGAGTTGAAGGAGCTTTTAAAAAATGCCAAACAAGAAAAAATTACTAAATTCTTTAAACCATTGCCTAAACCTGATGATAATATGTAATTAATCAACCTGTATGATCAGAAAGTTCAATTAAACATTTTTTTATCTACAATTTGCTTTTTTATTTCGTCATCTAGCCACGTATCCCCTATAACCCCATACAAATTACCATTCCATATTCACGGTTTCTGTATTCGCGGCATATTTACGGAACGCATACCCCGCGAATAAGGAACTTCTAATGTACTGAATAACGTTTTTGATATGTTAGTTTTCTCGGTGCTTATATGTATGTAGATAGACGTTCTTTTTGTTTTTATTCCTTAAATATTCAACTTTAGGTCCGTTCAAATCGTTCATTATTTTTGTAAATATCGGTTAACCATATTTATATTTATGAACAGACAAACTCAGAACAATAATTTGTGGACCACACAGAGTGTTATCCTATGTGGAGTTTGAACCCACAACACGCGGTGCTGTAGAAAGTGATGGGGGAGATAGGCATAGAACAAAACTAGTGTGCCAATATTAGCATCACAGTGGGACTACACTTATGGTAGGACACAATACACTTGTGATTAGCAAATCATCAAGTACCGGACCTGCGTAGATACTAAGTACGTAATTATGCCTATTATAAGCTCATTAATTAATGTTTATTGATGTAATCTTAATACGTTTATTTTTTTCTTTTACATTGAAAAAGTAAAATTGAATTGTATATTAAGTGCTACTAAAATAAAAACGGGTAATTAAATGATCTTATAAAAATCATGTAATACTATCTTCTTTCGTATATTCTGGACTAAAACATGAAAATACTCTTCTTTTTTACCGAAAACTACAAAATGTTTGAAACTTGATATTTTTGCAAAGTTTTTTTTGTTTTATAGATGCTTACCAAAGTAAGTCTGTTCTACCTGATAGAAAGTATGAATAGAATCCAAGAGCGGTGGTCGCAATAAAACAATATACTGCGAATGAAGACAACGTAGTATGGCGACCCACGCTATGGCGGCCTAGTGAGATAATTCTACACGCCCGCTTAAAAGACCCGGGATGGTAGTGGGAGGGAAACAATAATGGATTCCAGGATTTAACTGATTTGCACAGGAAGGAAAAGCTGAACCGTTTAGTTCGGGAGCGTATGGTAATACGGCTTCAGACCGAACCGATCCACGGGTGATCTTCTAGCATTCTTCTCACACCTTTGGGGTGAGGCTGTAGATAGGCATGGTGAGTCCTTGACCATCAGCCTCGATATGGCCAAGGCTTTAGATAGGGTCTGGCACCGTTCGCTCCTCTCCTAGCTTCCGTCATTCGGCCTGCCCCCCAAACTCTGCAGCTGGGTGGCCGCATTTCTGTACGAGCGCCGCATTAGAGTCCACTGCAACGGCGCCACCTCCATTTCCCAGCAGGTTAATGTTGGTGTACCTCAAGGTTCCGTCATGTCATCCACACTGTGTCTTCTGCATATAAATGACATGTTGACTCTTGGCAATATACATTGATATGCAGACGACAGCACTGTTCATGGACGATACTATGGTAACTTACAGCCAAATTAGCGGTCGTTGAGGAAAAGCTACAAAAGCTTGTCACTGAGCTCGACCGGGTCCTAGGCCGCACTTCTCAATGGTGTCATGAGAATCTGATCAAGTTCAATGCCAAGAAAACACAGGCGTGCGCGTTCTCTGCCAAAAAGTCTCCATTTCTTCCCCTCCCCACTTTTCAGAACACTCAACAGCCACTGCAGGACAATGCAGGATACTGAATCTGGAATGTTGGCCGGGACCTCAATCCGCCAGAATATATTGAAAGCGTTACTAAGGCGGCTTCGCGGTAACTGGAGTAAATTTGGCTACTGAACAGAGTGAGAGGGTTCTTTACACCTGAACTTCTGTCTTCTTTATAAGACCCAGGTACGCTCCTGCGTGGAGTACTGTCATCTTTACGATGGATCCGCATAGTATTTGCTGCTACAGCGACGAGCAGTCTGGATTATCAATAACCCGAAAGTCGCTGAATCCCTTGAGTCTCTGCAGTTGCGATGAGAGTCGCCTCTATGGAAGTTCTCTATCGCCTTTATCATGGAGAGCTCTCTCTCTCTCTCTCTGACAAGCTCTTCCAACTGATCCCATCCTCTTCGTTCCTCCATAGGACAACTCGTGCTGGCTTTGGAAGTCACCGTTTCAGACTGATAGATATATGCTCCCGAACTAAACGGTTCGGTTCTTCATTCCTGTGCAAATCAGTTAAATCCTGGAATACATTACCAGCGCACGTGTTTTCCTCCCACTACGATCCCGAGTTCTTTAAGGGGGCGTGAAAAAGTATCTCATTGAGCCGCTATAGCGTGGGTTGCCATATTACACTGTGGTCATTCGCAGTGTGTATGGCGACCATCGCACTTGTATTCTATTCATGCTTTTCATCAGGCAGAATAGAGGCACTTTGGTACGTGGTAAATAAAGAAAAAAAACTAGCATATAAAAAAAACCCTAATCGATGAAGCCCGTAATGAGATAAAAGCTCTGTGGAAGGCCATTAGAGACGTAACATCAACCCAAAAAACAAATGTATCCCCTAAAGAGCTATTAAAATTAAATGATGGACCTGAGACATCCGTGAATAGTGTTAACATGAACTTCAGAGACATAGGTACAAATTGGCAGACAAAATACGTCAACCAACTGGTATGAATGGTTTTCCCTTGTCGTCACTTGGCCCAAACTGTCCGCTTGATTCACTGTCCCTCTTAGAAGTAAGTATCGCCGAAATTGAGGCAATAATTCTAGAGCTTCGTCTAGACTGCTCTGTAGGCTGGGACAATGTTTCGTCTCAGGTGCTACAACAAAATAGTCAGGTTCTAGCTCCAATTATAACTCACTTATGCAATCTCGCAATAGGTACTGGTGTTGCCAGATGTCCTCAATAAGTCAATAATACACACTATTTATAAAACTGAGAACATGTAGTAAAACTAGAGAGAGCACAGAGAGTATTATTAAAAGTAATGTTAAAATAGCCCAATAGATACTCCACAGAAAAATTCTATTCAGACTGCATAGTTCTCTCAGTCCGCAAATTATTTATCCTGCAGGCCATTATTAAGAAACATCGAGATATCCCCCTTCCAGATCCTAAAACACGTGGCTCGTCATCTGTCTGTCCTCGTATAACATGTAGTACTTCCTTCACGAGAAAACAGGCACGTGGTATCGGTGTAGTTGTATAATGAACTTAAAAATAACATAGTCGGACTAAGTCGACGTGAAGTGAAAATAAAAATTTTGAATTGTCTACTGCAACTTGTCTACATACAGACGGAAGATCTACTTACTTATCTATCATAAACTCATCACTTTATAGATACACCCACACGCGCGCACACACGCACACACACACACACACATACGTTGGTTCCTTTCGGATCAGACACAGGTGATCTCCAAAGTATTCTTTCCCAGTGAACACCTGCGTCAGCCAATATGAGAGAGTCCCGTTATTCCTCTCGAGCCAATCCTGCATAACGGTTCTTACCGCCGCATTGACGGCGTGTCCAGCGCTTGGTTACCCACGTCGTTCCTTCCACTCCTCCACAAGGACCTGGCGGAGTTGGGTTTTCTGATTCTCGATTTCTCGAGTTTCAGGACTCCGGCCCAACTCCCGTGCCTCCTTGCGCCACTGATAAAAAGTCGAAGGGCTCTTGCCTCCAGGTCCCATGCTGTAGTTCCAGCCAGGAGACTCGCCGCCTCAAAGGAGATTGTGCGGTGTCCTCTTATGACCCTGATGGCCAGCACTCGCTACGGTTGTCATAGTATTGCGACGTTGCTGGCCTAGAGGGTCTCCACCCAAGGCGTATAATATCTAAGCTCTATGATACGTAATAGAAGTTTTAATATCAAAAAAAAATTTTGGAAAGTTACGAACGTATAAGTACAAGTAGAAACAGCTTCTAAGCACAGAACCTATTCTATGATCTTTAGCACAATTGAACGCTGTTTCCCAAGATACAGGCCATGGCCTAGTTTGGGAATCAGTATTTGTACCAACAATAACATAACCATGTAAACGATGCACTCGTAAACAATACTTATACTTTATACTTTATACTTTATTGAACAACAAAAATAATGATAATACATGTATATGTTACAATGCATGACATTCTTTAAGACATTTACTATATCTTGGGTTAAGAACTGTACTCCTAGATAGGTAACTAAGTTACCTGTGGTAAGGAATTACAGTGCCGGACCCCTACTGGTATGTCGGTTGCTTTTATTAGTATATAAGATACATATATGTTTGTGTGTGCATGCGTGCATGAGTGTGTGCGAGTGTGTATATGTGTTTGTGTACGTGTGTATGGATGTGTATGTACATGTGCTTGCTTTTATTTAATTAATTATAAAGAATTCAGTTTCATCATAGCTTAACGTTAATAAATATTTAGTTGCAGCCTTTTTACAGGCAAAGTAAGTCAAGCCGTAGATGTCACACTTTGCATTGATTTTATTGTACAAAGACGGACCAAGATACATCGCAAATCTCTTGAAGAACGGTGTGTATGTATGTGGGATGGCACAAATTTTATTTTTTCTGCGTGTTGTGATGTCCCTGTATGGTGTTTGCAGGTGTTGTATCATAACTATTTTCAGTATATAAAGCTGTCTTATATTGAGTACGTTCCACGATCTATATAGCTCTCTTGTGGGGAATAAGATCAGTCGAGATGTAGCCACCTTAAGTATTGCTCTGTGAGCTATCTCTAGGGGCAACAGAATAGTTTTTGCTGTCCCACCCCAGCAAGAGATACCGTATTCGATAATAGACCGACAAAGTGCATAGTATAGGTACGGTACGTATTATATGATGGTTGGCAATATGTCGCAGGGTTTTAAAAACGTAAATCAATTTTCTAACACCGCCTATCAAGATATTAATGTGATGTCTCAAGTTTAAATTATGATCTAAGACTATACCAAGATATTTAGTTTCGGTAACTGAGGCAATAGTCGGGCATTGGCATGGTGATTGGAAATGAGGGGAACAGCAATGAGCTATTATAGAAATAGGTGTTTTTGACTGCGTAACTATGTTAAGCGAAAAAGTAATAAATTTAGTTTTCATTGTATTTAGAGTTAGGGTATGTGAGAAGAGCCACTTCAAGGTAAAACCAAACCCATGCTGGGCAACACTCTGAAGTTCTGACCACGAATCTGAGAAGAACGTGAGCGCAGTATCATCCGCGAAAGAGACAACTTTACCATTAACTAAATTGAGATTGCAGAGGTCATTAATAAATATAAGAAACAAAGTAGGACCCAAAATACTTCCCTGAGGGACGCCGTAGTGTACTGGAAGTTCGTCACTGCTGTGGTTGTCTATAGAAACAATTTGTGTGCGTCCAGAGAGATAGCTTCTAAAGAGCTCGAGCGGAAGGCCTCTGACCCCAATTTGTTCTAGTTTAAGTAAGAGAGTAGGAATGGGAATAGTATCAAATGCCTTTGCAAGATCTAGAAAAATAGTCAGAACCTTCCTACGGGAGTTTAATTTTTGCAAAATGTAAGTTACCAATTCACCCACAGCGTCACCTGTTGATTTCTGTTTCCGAAAACCAAACTGTTGCGGGGACAGTATTCGGAAGCGTTCAAGGTACCCTATCAACCTCCTATTAATTAGTCGCTCCAGGATTTTAGACATGGCACTCAAGACTGCTATAGGTCGGTAGCAAGTTGGCAAGTTACCAGGTTCACTCTTAAAAATTGGATAAATTATCGCTCGCTTGAATGACGTGGGAAAGACACCTGTTCGAAAGCAAGTGTTAAAAATGTAAGATAAGATGGGCGCAAGGACACGTGCGTAACGTTTGAGGAACCTCTCAGAGATACCATCCCAGCCTGTAGCCGCATTCGATTTTCGGAAATTAATAGTGACTATAATTTCGTCTGGGTCTGTCAACTCTAGGGCAAAGGAATTTGATTGATTGGAATTGTGGGTGTTAATAGCAGCGTAGTTTGAAGATATGCTGTTAGCGAGGGTGCCTCCAACATCAACAAAAAACTGATTCACCTCATTGCAAGACTGATGTGGTGACGAACAAAGAGACAGTAGTTGAGATGAGGTGTGTTTATGTTTTGATGTGTTTGTTACAGCTTTCAACGCATCCCAAAGCTTTTTGGGATTTTGGCTACAGTTGTTGGGCATCATAACGTCTCCTAGCTTTCTTCAAGATGGCTGTACAAAAGTTTCTGTATCGCTTATACGTGATGACTAAGATGTGGTTCTCAGGTGATTGTTTAAGTTTTTTGTGGATTGCATCGCGATTACGAATGCATCGCAACAAACCCGGGGTAATTCACGGTTTTAATGTTATTTTCTTAGCAGGAACCTTTGAACGTGAAGAACATTTCGCTATCAATGGTTTAATTGCACTTATTAAAGAGTCGATCGCATTACCTGGATCTGGAGGAAAGAAAAATCTAAGGTCAGAGATAACCGGATACATAAGGGAGTCAAGAGAATCGTAGTCAATCCTAGTTATTGTTTTAGAAGTATTTGTTTTCTCTGCAATGTTCGAGATAGAAATTAGAGATGGACAATGATCTTTAACCGTTGAATCGTATATTAATGTCACTATCCTAGACCTTGTTCGTACCATTATGTGGTCCAAACAATTTTTGCCCCTAGTGGGGTGAGTGTGTGCAGGTAAGAATCCATGAAACGCTAGATGGTTAAGGTATGACTGAGATCGTGCATCCAAAGATTCTGGTTTAATATCGACGTTGATGTCTCCTGTTATAATAACTGATTTGTAGTTATTGAGATTAGGAATTATGGTATCAAGTGCCGAAAGAAATGTGTCAAAGTTTTCAGCTGAGGGTGATCGGTAAATGCAAAATATTGCTATCTCAGAACCTAACTTAATGATTAGGCCTGAGGCCGATTTGTGAAATTCTGGTTCCTCGAGTGTGTGTGTTATAGTCTCCTTAATGTACACAACCACACCATCACTCTGGTTTATGTGTTTGGAGGTTTTGTGCGAGATGTAGTTTTGCAGAAGAGAAATAGAAATATTACTGTTGCATGGTAACCAGCACTCCGTCAAAACCAAAAGATCACAGTCTAGGTCAATGCGATGAAGTAGCGCTTGAAAGTCCAAGATATTGCAATTTATAGATCGAATATTTTGTGAAAGTATATTTAGAGATTTGTTAGAATGTCTTAGAAAAGATTTGGTTTGTTCGGGGATGCATTTATAAGTTTCCGATACAGAGAAACCGTCAACATTATCACAAACTTCATTTATACTGGTCATTTTAAAATGGATAAAGTCAATTTTAGATAGGTTACCGCTTCAAAGATGTATGAGACTTTCGGTAATTTTAGTAAAACAGGCACAGTACAAGCATGATTTTGTATATACGTTTTATGTATTTGTGTGCAATACTTTGTAAATGTTGTGTAGGAGTGTTTTGGTGTGTAATTTGTACAGTATACTAATATATCAACAACATTATAAAGGTAGAAATAAAGAAATGAATTTGAAAAATAGTTAACAATAAAAGAGGACAAGGATTCCAGCGCCAGTAATGCGATGCCTACGTCCAGGAGCATGATGTATGTATAGTGTTGTAATTTTAGAACCAAATAAACATTTTTTTTTGTAAATGTGGGGATCAACACACACACATACACACAAACATACATTTATATATTAATAGCCTAGGTAGCGATCTTTGATTACGCTGTCAGTGTTTGTCACAATATTGGCAAGGTGCTCTATAATCTGTCAGCCTGCACCATAAAAGGTTTAACATACTCGTTCGAATGTGGTACTGTGGTTAAGCACATTCAGTTCCAAAGATTCCAACGACCTTAAGGATCTTAGATATGACACATTGAGCAAAACGAAATGTCCCCTTAAGTAAAATAAGCGAATGGATTGAATAAGAAACTAAAAATAAAAAAAAGAATATGTGAATTCCGTTGAATTCCAAAGTCGAATTGGAAGCCACTTGAGCAAATCGCAAAATTATGTCCAATGATCTTATTTGCGTAAGCCAAACATAAATGTAATGTAGAAGTTTTTGTTCTTGTTTAATTGTGTTTGAAGAGATTTACGTAGTTGAAATAGTATTTAACATAATAGTGGAAAGAAAAGGAGATTAAGCACCACTCTGCGCTACTTTAGCAAATATTGCCCTCGATCTAACAGGTAACTCCGAAACCAATCAATCACCATTGGAAACATGTTAATACTATGTAAAATGCCTAGCAAGATGTAATTCGCATAGTATTAAACGTGTTACTAAAGTCGAGTAGGGCGAGTATTGTAATCAGTATTGTTTCCCTCCCACTACGATCCCGGGTCTTTACTGGTCAGTAATCAGCTTTACTGGTCTGACTACTTAAACGAAAAAGAGGAATGTAAATTTAGCGAATCAATAATGTTTTTTTTTTGGGAACTGTATTTCTAGCTCTTAGCGTTCGGAGTAACTTGCATACATTCGCTAGGTCACCGTTATCGATTGCTATAAATATAAGGGAGGGTTTTTTGACACAAAAAAATAATAATAACACTAACGTATTATCACAACGATATTATGTCCGTAAGTGCCCAATATAAGAATAAGATAAGGAGTGTTTTGGAAGATGCGATTCAGAACTACCGATTTGCTAATAATCGTAGTAGACCACGGTTATGCTATTTGCCCATTCATAAACGTAATTTGGCGGTTTTGAGTGTCCTGGGTTCATTATTACCAGAATATTTTGATAATAGCGAAGATCTTAGTGACACACATTCTATTCTATACTATGCGTCTATTGTAGTTTGTCGAGTAGCTGGTGTTAAATTTATTGAACGTTTCAGTACTACTCGACCCAGAAATACTGTACCAGCTTGCAGCGAATCCTTTATATATATTTGATTGCAGCTTATTGTGACGTGTGGTGTTGGAGTGTAACCACCCATATTCGTCCAGTGGGTGTCATGAGAGCCGACTAAAGGAGCAAACTACAGGACACCAGCACGGAAAAGAGAAGGAAAACTTGACACGAACCTTACAGCAATCCGTCTGGCCAGCGTACACAGTAGGCTAAAACTTCCTTTCTAAGGAGAGCCGTGGAGCCTGTGTCTAGTAGTAGACTATTAAAAATAAAATGTTAAATAATACTACGATATAATCTTAAAAACACAAACTAACTGATGTTCATTAAAGAATAATGCAGATTTCATAAAAAATCATATCCTTAAACATCTACGTCACTGACGATAAAGTTATAGTTAATTTCCGTGTAGTGTCAAACTCGCCCTAGAGCTGTGCACGAAACGTATAACGAAATTCTTAGACACGATTTAAGATTTATACATTCATATGCTGTATAAGTTCTGTTCATCAAGTTTTTGGAAGAAGTATACAACATACAACAGCAATGTTAAAGTAATAAATAAAAATTATCTCTCAATTATGTCCAATGATTTTTCTTCAGCCATATTCTCATCAAGATCAGGCGCAATCTCAGGCTTTTCTAACGGGACATTATTGGCGTTTTTAAAGTTAACGCTATTTTGCTCTACCTGGGGACTACTTCTAAAACCGTTCGCCTTCACAGGACTGGGGCAGAGATCCTTTACTGTAGTATAATTGAGGGTGTAACCATTGTCTTTTTTAACTGTAAAGAAAAGAATAGAATGAGTCGTGTTCTATAAATTGAATACAAATTATATGTCTACATGTACCAATTTAACAATCGTGATTGGAAAATTGAAGAACCAATTGAAATAATTGGAAAACGAACATTATACAGACAAAGAAAGATGAGCGTACTAGGAAGAAGAAAGATGAGGCAGGATCTTGTGCACCAAGCTGCGCTCCTTTACTTTAATACCCTCTGTAAAAATTAGATCTAGCGTTAATCAAGTCTAATTTGGCATAAAAATTCATGCTGAAATAAATTTTAGAAATCTCCAGGAACTTACCACTGGTGAGTCTTAAATACAATTCGATCCTTTTAAAGGGTCGCAACGCTAATAACTGAATAAGTCTTTCTCTTTAATAGAAAAATGAACACGTTAAGTATGCTTATACTACAATATTTTTTATAAAACATAGGGGATTATCCTAACGAGATACCTTCCTAACGGTTTGGCTGTATACTAAGCAACACCAGGCTTTTCAAACGAGCATCGTCGGCCTTGTACAAAGTATTACACAAAATTAGTTTAAATAATTGTAAGGTTTATTTTATCGCTTTTCGATAAAACTGGAAAAGGCAGTACAAGCCGATTAATGCGAGTGGGCCACGAATAAGTTAACATTTGAAAAAACCGTATAAAAGTCATTTGATATATTATAAAAATTGTTTATTTACAAGAAAGCTAACAGGTTGCAATTGATTCAAATACACCACGACATTGCTGACATCGTGGTGTATTTGGTTTATTGATGTAGATATGATTCTTCAAATAACCCTATAAAAAGAATTTTGCTTGGGATCTGAACTGAACTTCTGTTAATATATATATATATATGTACTTCTGAAAACATATCGCCATGTATTTTGCACTATTTTTATTTTTGTATTTATTTGTTATGGTTTATTTTGTGTACAAATAGAATAAAAATAAATTATTATAAATCATTATTTAATATAAAACTGCCAGCCTTTTGTATTTCAGCCGCAAATACGGTATGACCATTTATCATCCAATTGTTCTGTCGGCGACAAAGTAGAACTACTTATGTAAGAGAGATTTTTCGCTATTAGACAGTATCATGCTGTTTATGTGGGCGTTATGATTTATGTAATATACATATTAATTAGTTTTAACGGTCATAATTACTGAAACAAATTGGAAACCTGAAAGCTCCATGAATAGGCCCGTGCTGACGTTTTGGTAAATCCCAGAATTTACACCATTTGTTGTTCAACATAAGAAACGTTTATATAATGCCCTAGAATGGGGCAACAAGTTGACTTGTCTATTATAATCACAATTATGACACGATTGACTGACACATTAGGAGAATATCACATAACATATGTGTTGTTACTATTAAATAAAACGATACAACGAATTTGCACTGGAACACTGCATTTGGTTTAAATATGCTATTTATTACAAGCAGAAATTTAATTCAAGATAAATGAAAATTTTACTTGAATTGTCTCGAAGTCATATGAAAGATTAGCTGCAAGCAAGGTTATTGCCCATTATGCACGTGTAAAGACAACAGCATACACGACACAAACTCGTGCTTTTTTTCTCTATCAATTGTTGTACTATAGTGTGTCCAAAGGATAAGCTTGCAGTGTTAAAATACAATTGTGCTTTGTTACTAGTCTAACTAGTGATTCGGGTAATCATAATTTACAATGAACCCTCATTTTAATTTTAGACGTTTAAGAGATTCTTAGGAAATTAGTGTAACGGATACGTTTTAATATGAATCAGATCTCAACTTCTTTGTACACCGAGTTGTATGATTTTACAGCTTTAAAGTTTATGGTGTTGATTACTGTGTGCTCATCAAATCGGTATTGCGATTACACAGCCGTGTTTTAAGGTTTTTATTTTGTAGACAAAAATGTGTTACAAAGTTTGTATCAATTATATGGTAATAGCGCAAAAATTGAATGCTTGTATGTAGACTGCAAATTCCAGAATACACCCCTTACCATCTCACAGAGTATTGCAATCCTCGGTGTCGACATCTCCAGTGACGTCCAATTTCGAGCTCATTTGGAAGAGATGGTCAAGCTGGCATCAAAAAAACTTGGTGTTCTGAATAGAGCGAAGCGATACTTCACACCGGCACAAAGGCTACTACTTTACAAAACACAAGCTCGACCTCACATGGAGTATTGCTGTCATCTCTGGGCGGGAGCAACGAAGTACCAGCTTGAGCCTTTCGATTCAGTTCAGAGACGTGCTGTGAGAATAGTCGACGATCCTGATCTCACAGACGGTATCGAGCCACTAAGTCTTAGGAGAGACTTTGCCTCCTTGTGTGTGCTCTATCGTCTCTACAATGGGCTGTGTTCTGAAGAATTGTTTGATATGATGCCCACAGCCACTTTCTACCATCGCACCGCTCGCCATCGTCAGGGAGCTCATCCACATAGATTGGAACCTAAATGGTCGCGCACAGTGCGGTTTCAGAGAAATTTTCTCCCGCGAACAATCCCGTTATGGAATGAGCTCCTTGCCGAGGTTTTCCCTGGAAACTACAGTATGGGGCTCTTCAAGAAGGGTAGGTAAGGTAAATAGGTTTTTAAAGGGTCGGCAACGCGCACGTGATGCCCCTGGTGCCGCAGGCGTTCATAGGCTGCGGTAACCGCTTACCATCAGGCGGGCCGTATGCTTGTTTGCCACCGTCGTGGTATAAAAAAAAAAAAAAAAAAACAGTCCAGTGCTGCAAGGAGGGTTTAGCCTACTATACCATATTTAGGGTTTGTTTCAAGTTTGCCTTCTCCTTGGAGTGATGTTGTGTTGTTGTTGTCTTGCATATTTTGTTTCCTTAGTCGGCTCTTACAGCACGTATGGGAAGAGTAGGGGTAGTGACACTCTGTATTCTTAATACGTTACCACACGGAGAGTGCTGTATTATATTGAAATGATTACTAAAAGTCACCGAAATTACGTAAAGTATTGTACATAATACGTAAAGATTATGTCATAATAATGTTTAAACTGCTCCATAAACATACGTATGTACGAGTACGTGTACCATTTTCATTATTATTTGGAAAATGGGGTACTACAGTACTCCTACACAATAAGACACTTGAATTTAAAGTAGAGTTCAGATTTAATTTTCTTAGACTTAATAATTGGACGATATGGACTCACTCTTTTATTTTGTTTTTTTGCTACTGTCAGCGCTAAATGTGTAATATATACATACGTTAACAAATCTTCAAGTACTGGAAAAAGATTGGTGCAGATATAATAGTTTTAAACTTGTCGTTACTAACTGAATCATGATATATCTTGTAACGACCGTCCAATAGTCGAATAATATGTTGTAGAACTAAATAAAAAAAATAAATGAATAGTGTCGTGGGACACCAGGTAGGAACGAAGTTCCTTCGGATAATGTGGAATCGACACAATTTGCAAAAAAAATCATGCTCAATTTTATGTAGGTTTTCTTGATTTTTCTCTTAAATTTTGCTGATTAATTTTTATTTAAGTACAAGAAAGTATTTAGGAAATTCAGTATTTTAGGAAATAAAATAATAAATTCCTTAAAATAATAAAATAGCACACATGACGCGCTTTCGCGCCTGCGCATGTCTCATTTAACGGTTTTATTCCACGCACTTTTTTCCACAGATTTATTCCACAGATTTATTCCACGCACTTTTTCCACTTACGGTTTTACTATCACATTTTTTTCCGTTCGGTCCCGCAGCTAAATCCCTATCCCCTCCAAGCCTGCCGTAAGGAACTTCGCCAATAAATAAATAAGATATTTAGACTATATGTACATAGCAAAACAGTATTAACAAATACAACCAGTATAAAGTATTTCTATAATGGATAAACTAACATTTGAATATAAGTAAACTGACGTGCGAAACTTTGAGACCCATTTTAAACAAACACTTATTAAGTATCTATAGCTGTCTATTGTTAGTCTTATCTTCACAGGATCTTAACAAAAAATACACCACTCTTCTGCATATTTTATTGTAATAAAATAATTGGAAAAATGCATTCTATTGTTTACTTCAATGAATGCGTGATGTTACCACCTGAGAGTCCAGACTTTTGTGGAAAAAGTTTTAATTTACGCGTACCTATCAACGCAAAAACACCACGAGGTGGGTTTTACATGAAAGGTAGAATAATACTTATAAGACGACAATTAATAAATTGATTGCTCGTAGGCTGCGACTATTGGATGTAGTTATAAAATAGAATATACTTCATTGTACACCAATTACAATAGTATAACTGTTTGTACAACAATACAGTTGAAAACTACAAGAAGATACGTACAATTGACGGTCTTATTGCCAAAAGTAAGATATTTTAAAACTATTGTGGTATTAATATAAATATGGGCATAAACACACATATATACATACATTCATCCATATCTTTAATCTTTGACTACACCACCGCATACACCCACGTTCATCGGTTATGAGGTTGTACATTCCGCGAAAGTTTAGGAGTCGTGGGCTATTAAATACCAAAACTACACAATCACGAGATATACAATATCAGAGAATATTTTCTACAGACGAATGTGGGAGTACAACACAATATAGTTGCAGTGAATACTGGTTTTAGCCCGCTCGCTCTGGATAAAGAGAATTGGTGCAAACCTGTAGTACTTAATACTACTGATCGCAATGAAGTATGGAAGAACAAAGAACTTCATGGTCGATTCTATGGAGCCCTACACGGGTCTGATACAGATTTTAAAGCGTCGACATCTTGGCTACGATATGGTGATCTCTTCGGAGAAACCGAAGATTTTGTTTGTGCGATTATGGACGAAGTTATTTTGATGAATAATTATCGGAAGTATATCCTAAAAAATAGTACGGTTGACATCTGTCGGGCGTGCCACCGTCCTGGGGAATCTATTAGACATTATTTCTGGTTGATCTCGTCTTGCTAACGATGAGTATTTTAACTTGCCCTTAAATACTAACTTATCAATTTTGAAATGCCATACTACAGGTGCGTGCCCGACCCAGTTCTTGAGAACGGTCGTGCCACTTTATATTGGGATCGATCTATTATCACAGGTGACTATTGTTGCCAATTAAGCCGACACCGATGAAGCAATAACCCATCCAGTCCCATCACTAACGGGTACTGTAACCGATACTGAGCTCACCTATACATGCAACAGAATCCTTCTCGAACATTCTCCGGCTTAAATTTGTTTCAATTTGCTTTCATAGCAACGTTTCCTTCCGAAGTAACAAATTAAAAACCTTAAATACAAAGTGAAAAGATTTCATTCTAATATGAAAACTTATTGTTTATACTAATTAAACTTTCCTAGATATAATATAATGTTGTAGTACCTAATTGTGATCTTAAAAATATTTACAAAAAAGTCCTAAATGAAGGGGAAGGAATCATTTTCATCATTATCGCGCGCTCACTAAATCGGTCCACACGTTAGCAGTTTAAACGTCGTAAGTGCTGTGAGCACAATTCGGACCGCAGCCTTTGAATGCGTCTGGCAAGATGATAGAACCTTCGAATCTATCCGGCTACTATGTAAACATAGTTTAATAGGCTCCCAAAAAATTATATATGAAACTTAGGTTTTATAATATAACGTTTAGTTACTGTATACACTCCTTGCTCTCCCGATTATTGCTCACTTTGAATGCGTCTGGCAAGATGATAGAATCTACGAAACTGTCCGGCTACTATGTAGACATAGTTTAATAGGCTCCCAAAAAATTATATACGAAACTTAGGTTTTATAATATAACCTTTAGTTACGGTATACGCTCCTTGCTTTCCCGATTATTGCTCACTTTGAATGCGTCTGGCAAGATGATAGAACCTTCGAAACTGTCCGACTACTATGTAAACATAGTTTAATAGGCTCCCAAAAAATTATATATGAAACTTAGGTTTTATAATATAACCTTTAGTTACTATATACGCTCCTTGCTCTTCCGATTATTGCTCACTTTGAATGCGTCTGGCAAGATGATAGAACCTTAGAAACTGTCCGGCTACTATATAAACATAGTTTAATAGGCTCCCAAAAAATTATATATAACATTTAGGTTCTATAATATAACGTTTAGTTACTGTATTCGCTCCTTGCTCTCCCGGTTACTGCTCACTTTGAATGCTTCTGGCAAGATGATAGAACCTTCGAAACTGTCCGGCTACTATGTAAACATAGTTTAATAGGTTCCCAAAAAATTATATATGAAACTTAGGTTTTATAATATAACGTAAGTATAATTATAAATTATAATAGTTTAGGGGTGTCCGGCCGAGGGTTGGAACCGTACTAACTGTCTGGCAATAAGCAACGCGAGTTTTGATATTATTATGAATCAAATATAAAAAAATCAAGTTTTATATCATGACGAATTTGAGATGGAATTTTACACACCTTTCTTGCCTCTTATCTGCCAAAGCCACCGCTGCCTCAGCTTCATGTTTGGGGATCATTCTTACCTGTACTAGGGACACACATAGAAGAACTTTCAGCTTTTATAAAATGATGAAGGTCTGGCACTCACGGGCTCTTGGACTATAAGATAATAACTATAATTGCCTGGTACACGATTAGTAGTTACCTCATAGTAGTGTTTGCATTTGGAGGTACTTTAGAGTGTTTCTGTTGCATTCGATGTGGAAGTCGCCACAATATTTAAAGTTCCCGGTAGTGTATAATATAGAGCTATAAAAACATTTAAAACCATTTTGTTAGACTATATGAAAGAGAATATACTATATTCCAATTAGTAAATGAAAAATACCACCCAAAATCATTTGTAAGCATATTTATAACCAAGGTAAATATATTATATCGAAATTTTATGAGGTAAATAATATTATCATAAAGGAACCCTATGTTTGGGGTATAACGAAAGGCTTAAAGATTAAGGTTGTATTGTTTTTCTATATTTAGAGAATGCCAAAGTGACTCTACTCTGTTTGATGAGAAGCATGAATAGATTCTATGAGTTGTGGAAGAGATGTACTAGTAGAATAATTTCTGATTCTATGAGATATTTTTGATAATGCAAGAAAAGTCAATTTAATAACTGACGTTAAAAAAAATAAATAGTATGAATGGACAAATATACATCCTTGGATCATTTGGCCTGTGCGGCAAGTGCTGTAGCTTGCTTTTGGGCTTCCCCTTTAGCCTGTATCGTCACTTTCTTTCGGCTCGATTATTTGTTTGTGTTTCCACATTTGAGCCCATCGTGTGCTTAAAGCCTATTTATTTTTATTATCTTTAAAATGAATCATTTTTCACCAAAATAATTGAAAATTAATTATTTTTGAGCAGTAAACTATCAATATTTTATCGGACGAATCTTTTTTTTCTACGGCAAAGATAGCGATGTCCGTAAAATTTATTTGAGGTTATACGGATTAGATACGTGGTTTAGGTACCTGAATAAGGTATTTTTTGGACCATTTTGAAACCATGTACGTAATACGTTGGCATCATCTTAGGATTAAATAGTTGAGAAGTATAACAGGCATTATTTAATTATAGTAACACAACATATCGCACGCGTGGTATGACCAACTCCGTCTACCAAAAACCTATACATCAAATTGAAAAACTTCTGGCAGCTGTTCTTGAACTAAAACTGACTTGTACTTCTATTTCACTATTTAATTAAAACTGACTGGTTTATTTCTTGTTTTGGAATTGTTTTTTCTAAAAGCGATTGTGACTTCAGCGAGATCATGTTCTACACAAAAAAACTTCTAAAAATACGTTCTACCTAAAATTCTGATTGAAATCAAACGTGTAGATGGACAAATAGATAAATATTAACCTAATATTTCTTAGACAGATCAAGAGTACAGAGTGTCACCACTCTTGTTCATCTTATAAGTGTCGTCTGAATTAACTAGCTCAAGAAGAAAACTACTCAAGACAACGCAAAGAGTAGGAAAGCTTGAAACAAAATCTTATTTACGTGTAGAAACCCTCTCGAGCCGTCACCACACCACGATTTGCTACGGAGTGATACGTCGGGATTGGACGGACTAAAACCATACAGTGTTTCACTCTACACCTGAAATAGGAGAGATGCGGGATTACTGTTATTAAGACATCCGGACCACTCGCAACGCTTGCCTCCAATGACACGGGTACCAGCTCGGGTGAACTCTATTTGGGCGACGTACGACACACGCGGACGTCGCCTACTCGCCACTGGCGCCTGTAGCAGATGGAGGGAACAAGCGACTTAATCCCCTTGTAGCGGCCGAGTGCAATTACTAACCCAAGTGGCCATGCCCAGAAAGAAAAGAAAATCTACTACTGCTACTGAGGGTAGCGTGACGTAACATGACCCTTGACATTCTTAAAGAAGTCGTGGTGGTGGAGGTGGTTGTGGTCCACCCTCGGGCGCCTCCATCGTAGTCATTCGGATGAAGTATCTGGACCTGATCCTCGACGGCAGGTGGCTCTTCGACGAGCACTTCCGACAGTTTACTCCAAAGCTGGTCGGCGCTGCTTCTGCCCTTGGGCGACCTTTGACAATTTGGGTAGAGCCAGCATCACGACAAGACGACTGTACACAGGGGTTGTCTGGTCGATAGCGCTGTATGTTGCACCGGTGTGGGTTGTGGCTCTGACCGCCCAGAATAGGGCTCGCCCCCGACGTCCTCAGAGGATATTGGTGGTTAGGCCCATACGCGGTTACCGCACCGTGTCGACGGAGGCAGCGTGCGCCTCGGCCTGCATTTCCTCTCGCTACCGGCCGTCATACGCTCCATGGTAGACCGTAATTTCACAGAAGGAAGCGGCGGAGAAGGCCCGAGAGGACGATCTCCACTCGGACCCAATTCACTGCCGACAAACTGAGCGGCAGATTCTACCCGTAAATGTAAGAAGTTTACCAATGAATTAATCAATTAATTAAGATGAGTCTGTTGGTTAAGTGGTTAGTGATCATAACTGTTCAGCCAGATGTTGTGTATATGTATGTACTTAGAATTACATAAATATTTTTATTAGTACTCTGAATACCATAGTACAGGCTTTGTCTACATAACGTTATAAGTAATAAGTCAGCAACGAACATAACACCTGACAACAACAAACATGGCCGGTCTGTCATATATCGCTGTGCGATTTCGTTCATGAAATGAAGTATGTGTAAGTAGTATACTTACTTTTCGTTTAGTCGAATCCTGACGTATTGCGATTTACTTTTATTTACACGTTACAATATGCTAAAGCATGTTGCGGTGGCCATGCCACATTAGGCCATTTCGAAATTTTTGCTTGTTCAGGCTTATGTCGATATACTTACATATACAAAGTACATCGACTCTTCCTTATGTTACCTGTTACCATTGAACTTTATTATTAGTCATTATTTGTTACCTAATTATTTTTTTTTTAACAGGATTGAGATAACACCTATCCGTCAGGTAGTTATTTTGAGACGCAATATTTTTCATTATTTTAAACATATGTGTAGTTGTCAAATGTCATTTGACAAACAAAAGAAAGCAATGGAAGAGGACAATGAGCAAATGAAATCACAAAATATATTGAAACATACGACACTGTGTAAGGTTGTTCGAGTGAGAGTGCTTTGGTGCTCCAACTGAACTTAAGAGGAACTTACACAAAACCTTTCAGTGTAGCAAAAAGCTTAAATCTCTTGCACTGTTACATGAAATGCCGAAAGAAAATTATAATTGATAAATTGTACATATACTTTGTTTATACTCTATTTTTTTACATTTTAATAATTTAAAAACAACCAGTACTTGGTCGAAAAATTTATATCCATTTTTTTTGTGTAAGTATTTTATATTTTGATGAATATTTATAAGCTAATTAACGTGAGCCGATGTCAGGATTCATAGCTAGTCGTCGTTCGCTCGTACCGGCTGGCAAGCCTGTCTCGTCCGCCCGACTCGAGCTTGTATAACGTATCTATACACATTAACACTGCCACATCTATACATCTCGACTCATATGGTTTGTATTGTTATGAATCGTGTTGGGAGGCAGGCTCGGTACAGACAGCGGTGCCCTATTGGTCCGTTTGCTAGCACTGGGAGAGGCGCGCCGTGAAAGGGGATTGGCTGAATCGCTGCTTCGCGGTGGAGTTAAATTTTGAGGTTTTCGCCTTTAAAATATACAATAACTATTAATTTCTTTTCCTCTACATTTACAAACAAATATTGCAGTCGTAAATAATGTGTGACTATCTCTTGAGAATAAGTTTCTCCTTTTCTTTATAGAATGGCCAATCTTCGTTGAGGTCATTCCAATTGTACCTACGTAAATGGTAACAGTTACCCTTGTACGTGCTGATCTCAGGCAGGATCTTGTGCACCAAGCTGCGCTCCCTTACTTTAATACCCTCTGCAAAAATTAGATCTAGCATTAATCAAGTCTAATTTGGCATAAAAATTCATGATGAATTAAATTTTAGAAATCTCTAGGTACTTACCACTAGCGAGTCTTAAATACAATTCGATCCTTTTGAAGGGTCGCCACGCTAATAACTGAATAAATCTTTCTCTTTAATGGAAAAATGAACACGTTAAGTATGCTTATAATACAATATTTTTTATAAAACATAGGGGATTAACCTAACGAGATACCTGCCTAACGTTTTGGCTGTAGACTAAGCAACACCAGGCATTTTCAAACGAGCATCGTCGGACTTGTACAAAGTATTATACGAAATTAGTTGCAAAATTTCTAAGGTTTATTTTATCACTTTTTGATAAAGCTGGAAAAGGCAGTACAAGCCAATTAATGCGGGTGGGCTACGCCAATTAGTCCACATTTGAAAAAATCGTATAAAAAATCATTTGATATATTAAAAAAATTGTTTATTCACAAGAAAGTTAATAAGTTGAAATTTATTTTTTGAAAATGCCATCGGCTAAACGACCACTGTTTCAAAGTTTGTACTCTTCTGAGTTATTACTGAAATTTTCGCATATTCGTCGGCAAAAAAACTACGACATCGCCAACATCGTAGTGTATTTGGTTTATTGATGTAGACATGATTCTTTAAATAACCCTATAAAAAGTGTGCTAAGTCACAGGTTCGATCCCGTCCAGACCCAAATAATTGTGTGATGATCCTTGTTCCCGGTTAAACAAAGCAAACCAAGAGACCAGTGGACTCCGACCACATAACGAGGCACAGAATCATCCGACGTGCGTCATATCGCGTGATGTAGGCGGTGTCAATAGACCACGCCTAAACTACCGGCGCATCTATTGTTCCGGCGCCCGAGCAACAGGGATGGAAGTCGCGCGGCTATGTTCACTCAATGCTACCTGAGTCCCAATGCGCAAGAGCAGTGTCGGATGCAATAATTTTCTGAATAGCTATTTCTCCATGGCCACCCAGAAAAATATATCGCCATGTATTTTTCACTATTTCTTTTAGTATTTTTTGTTATGGTTTATTTTGTGAACGAATAGAATAAAAATAAATTATTATATAATATAAAACTGCCAGCCTTTTGTATTTCAGCCGCAAATACGATATGACCATTTGTCATCCAACTGTTCTGTCGGCGACAAAGTAAAATTACTTATGTAAGAGAGATATTTCTCTATCAGACAGTATCATGTACATAAAACGACATAACAAATTTGCACTGGAATACTGCATTTGGTTTAGATATGCTATTATTAGAAGCAGAATTCAAGATAAATAAAAATTTTACTTGAACTTTCTCGAAGTCATAAGAAAGGTTAGCTGCAAGCAAGGTTATTGCCTATTATGCACGTGTAAAGACAACAGCATACACGACACAAACTCGTGCTTTTTTTTCTCTATCAATTGTTGTACTATGCTGGGTCCAAGGGATAAGCTTACAGTGTTAAAATACAATTGTGCTTTGTTACTAGTCGGTACTAGTAATTCGGGTAATCTTAATTTACAATGAACGGTCATTTTAATTTTAGACGTTTAAGAGATTCTCAGGAAATTAGTGCAACGGATACGTTTTGAAATGAATCAGATCTCAACTTTTGTGTACACCGAGTTGTTAAATTTTACAGGTTTAAAGTTTACGGTGTTGATTACTGTATCGTACGGCTCATCAAATCGGTATTGCCATTTCATAGCCAAATTTTAAGTTTTTATTTTTTGGACAAATTGTGATACTAAGTTTCTATAAATTATGTGGTAATAGCGCAATAATTGAATGCTTGTATGTAGACTATAAATTAGTACTACTGGAACACACTAATAACTATAGTCAATTGGCGGACGAGCCACAGGTGGTGTGGGCCTCTCGACCCGGTCTGGAGCTCCACCCGTTTAGGGCCCTCCGTTCTGTCTGAATCATTTCGGACGCACTCGAACGTTCCCTGAACGAGGTAAGAAAACATATATATTGTAGTATAATGTAGTTAGGTAACACACATACGATATGAAATGTTCTCAATATCTCATTCTGAATAACGTTTTTGATATGTTAGTTTTCTCGGTGCTTATATGTATGTAGATAGACGTTCTTTTTGTTTTTATTCCTTAAATATTCAACTTTAGGTCCGTTCAAATCGTTCATTATTTTTGTAAATATCGGTTAACCATATTTATATTTATGAACAGACAAACTCAGAACAATAATTTGTGGACCACACAGAGTGTTATCCTATGTGGAGTTTGAACCCACAACACGCGGTGCTGTAGAAAGTGATAGGGGAGATAGGCATAGAACAAAACTAGTGTGCCAATATTAGCATCACAGTGGGACTACACTTATGGTAGGACACAATACACTTGTGATTAGCAAATCATCAAGTACCGGACCTGCGTAGATACTAAGTACGTAATTATGCCTATTATAAGCTCATTAATTAATGTTTATTGATGTAATCTTAATACGTTTATTTTTTTCTTTTACATTGAAAAAGTAAAATTGAATTGTATATTAAGTGCTACTAAAATAAAAACGGGTAATTAAATGATCTTATAAAAATCATGTAATACTATCTTCTTTCGTATATTCTGGACTAAAACATGAAAATACTCTTCTTTTTTACCGAAAACTACAAAATGTTTGAAACTTGATATTTTTGCAAAGTTTTTTTTGTTTTATAGATGCTTACCAAAGTAAGTCTGTTCTACCTGATAGAAAGTATGAATAGAATCCAAGAGCGGTGGTCGCAATAAAACAATATACTGCGAATGAAGACAACGTAGTATGGCGACCCACGCTATGGCGGCCTAGTGAGATAATTCTACACGCCCGCTTAAAAGACCCGGGATGGTAGTGGGAGGGAAACAATAATGGATTCCAGGATTTAACTGATTTGCACAGGAAGGAAGAGCCGAACCGTTTAGTTCGGAAGCGTATGGTAATAGGGCTTCAGACCGAACCGATCCACAGGTGATCTTCTAGCATTCTTCACACACCTTTGGGGTGAGGCTGTAGATAGGCATGGGGAGTCCTTGACCATCAGTCTCGATATGGCCAAGGCTCTAGATAGGGTCTGGCACCGTTCGCTCCTCTCCTACCTTCCGTCATTCGGCCTGCCTCCCAAACTCTGCAGCTGGGTGGCCGCATTTCTGTACGAGCGCCGCATTAGAGTCCACTGCAACGGCGTCACCTCCATTTCCCAGCAAGTTAATGCTGGAACCTTGAGGTACACCCTCAAGGTTCCGTCATGTCACTCACACTGTTTATTCTGCATATAAATAACATGTTGACTTTTGGCAATATGCATTGATATGCAGACGACAGCACTGTTCATGGACGATACTATGGTCAACCTACAGCCAAATTAGCGGTCGTTGAGGAAAAACGACAAAAGCTTGTCACTGAGCTCGACCGGGTCCTAGGCCGCACTTCTCAATGATGTCATGAGAATCTGATCAAGTTCAATGCCAAGAAAACACAGGCGTGCGCGTTCTCTGCCAAAAAGTCTCCATTTCTTCCCCTCCCCACTTTTCGGAATACTCAACAGCCACTGCAGGATAATCTAGGATACTGAATCCTGGAATATTGGCCGGGGCTTCAATCCGCTAGAATATATTGAAAGCGTTACTAAGGCGGCTCCGCGGAAACTGGAGTAAATTTGGCTACTGAACAGAGTGAGACGGTTTTTTACACCTGAACATCTGTCTTCTTTATAAGACCCAGGTACGCTCCTGCGTGGAGTACTGTCATCTTTACGATGGATCCGCACAGTATTTGCTGCTACAGCGACAAGCAGTCCGGATTATCAATAACCCGAAAGTCACTGAATCCCTTGAGTCTCTGCAGTTGCGATGAGAGTCGCCTCTATGGCAGTTCTCTATCGCCTTTATTATGGAGAGCTCTCTCTCTCTCTCTCTCTGACGAGCTCTTTCAACTGATCCCATCCTCTTCGTTCCTCCATAGGACAACTCGTGCTGGCTTTGGAAGTCACCGTTTCAGACTGATAGATATACGCTCCCGAACTAAACGGTTCGGTTCTTCCTTCCTGTGCAAATCAGTTAAATCCTGGAATTCGTTACCAGCGCACATGTTTCCTCCCACTACGATCCCGAGTTCTTTAAGCGGGCGTGAAAAAGCATCTCATTGGGCCGCTATAGCGTGGGTCGCCATATTACACTGTGGTCATTCGCAGTGTGTATGGCGACCATCGCACTTGTATTCTATTCATGCTTTCCATCAGTCAGAATAGAGGCACTTTGGTACGTGGTAAATAAAGAAAAAAAAACTAGCATATAACAAAACCCTAGCCAACAGAGCCCGTAATGAGATAAAAGCTCTGTGGAAGGCCATTGGAGACGTAACATCAACCCAAAAAACAAAAGTATCCCCTAAAGAGCTATTAAAATTAAATGATGGACCTGAGACATCCGTGAATAGTGTTAACATGAACTTCAGAGACATAGATACAAATTGGCAGAAAAAATACGTCAACCAACTAGTATGAATGGTTTTCCCTTTCCCTTGTCGTCACTTGGCCTAAACTGTCCTCTTGATTCACTGTCCCTCTTAGAAGTAAGTATCGCCGAAATTGAGGCAATAATTCTAGAGCTTCGTCCAGACTGCTCTGTAGGCTGGGACAATGTTTCGTCTCAGGTGCTACAACAAAATAGTCAGGTTCTAGCTCCAATTATAACTCACTTATGCAATCTCGCAATAGGTACTGGTGTCTTGCCAGATGTCCTCAAAAAGTCAATAATACACACTATTTATAAAATTGGGAACATGTAGTAAAACTAGAGGGAGCGCAGAGAGTATTATTAAAAGTAATGTTAAAAAAGCCCAATAGATACTCCACAGAAAAATTCTATTCAGACTGCAAAGTTCTCTCAGTCCGCAAATTATTTATCCTGAAGGCCATTATTAGGAAACATCGAGATATCCCCCTTCCAGATCCTAAAACACGTGGCTCGTCATCTGTCTGTCCTCGTATAACATGTAGAACTTCCTTCGCGAGAAAACAGGCACGTGGTATTGGTGTAGTTGTATAATGAACTTAATAAAAAAAATAACATAGTCGGACTAAGTCGACGTGAAGTGAAAGTAAAAATTTTGAATTGTCTACTGCAACTTGACAACATACAGACGGCAGATTTACTTACTTATCTATCATAAACTCATCACTATTATAGATACACCCACACGCGCGCACACACGCACACACAAACACACACGCACACACGTTGGTTCCTTTCGGATCAGATACAGGTGATCTCCGAAGCATTTTTTCCCAGTGATCACCTGCGTCAGCCAATATAAGAGAGTCCTGTTATTCCTCTCGAGCCAATTCCGCATAACGGTTCTTACCGCCGCATTGACGGCGTGCCCAGCGCTTGGTTACCCACGTCGTTCCTTCCACTCCTCCACAAGCACCTGGCGGAGTTGGGTTTTCTGATTCTCGATTTCTCGAGTTTCAGGACTCCGGCCCAACTTCCGTGCCTCCTTGCGCCACTGATAAAAAGTCGCAAGGGCTCTCGCCTCCAGGTCCCATGCTCTGTAGTTCCAGCCAGGAGATTCGTCGCCTCAAAGGAGATTGTGCGGTGTCCTCTTATGACCCTGATGGCCAGCACTCGCTACGATTGTCATAGTATTGCGACGTTGCTGGCCTAGAGGGTCTCCGCCCAGGGCGTATAATACCTAAGCTCTATGATACGTAATAGTAGTAATAAAATAAAAAAAAAAATTTTGGAAAGTAACGAACAAGTACAAGTAGAAACAGCTTCTAAGCACAGAACCTATTCTGTGATCTTTAGCACGATTGAACACTGTTTCCCAAGATACAGGCCATGGCCTAGTTTGGGAATCTGAATTTGTACCAACAGTAACATAACCATGTAAACGATGCACTCGTAAACAATGTATGTATAGTGTTGTAATTTTAGAACCAAATAAACATTTTTTTTGTAAATATGGGGATCAACACACACACATACACACAAACATACATTTATATATTAATAGCCTAGGTAGCGATCTTTGATTACGCTGTCAGTGTTTGTCACAATATTGGTAAGGTGTTCTATAATCTGACAGCCTGCACCATAAAAGGTTTAACATACTACTACTTAAACGAAAAAGAGGAATGTAAATTTAGCGAATCAATAATGTTTTTTTTTAGGAACTGTATTTTTAGCTCTTAGCGTTCGGAGTAACTTGCATACATTCGTTGGGTCACCGTTATCGACTGCTATAAATATAAGGAAGGGTTTTTGACACAAAAAAATAATAATAACAATAACGTATTAGCACAACGATATTATATCCGTAAGTGCCCAATATAAGACTAAGATAAGGAGTGTTTTGGAAGATGCGATTCAGAACTACCGATTTGCAAATAATCGTAGTAGACCACGGTTATGCTATTTGCCCATTCATAAACGTAATTTGGCGGTTTTGAGTGTCCTGGGTTCATTATTATCAGAATATTTTGATAATAGCGAAGATCTTAGTGACACACATTCTATTCTATACTGTGCGTCTATTGTAGTTTGTCGAGTAGCTGGTGTTAAATTTATTGAACGTTTCAGTACTGCTCGACCCAGAAATACTGTACCAGCTTGGCAGTATAGAATTGAACGTCGTATTGCTGAGACTAGGACACCCATCGGTATACTTACTAGCTTTCGAAGTTGTGATACACGGTCAAGAGTCATGCGCTTTGTGCAATAGGCATTCCTTGAGGACTACCATTAGTCCTCAAGAATTCATGTGCTGTGTCACAGAGCGCACAGACTATCTAAAGCAAAAAGTTTATGCGTGGGGAAATAGGATAACACGTTATAAAAAACGAGTAGATCGGTACAATCAGAATCGAATGTTTCAAAGAAATGAGAAATGTGTTTACTGGAAATGGGAGGAATCGAGTCCATGGACGAATGATGGACATTTATAAGAAGGCGTATGACTCAGTTCCACATACATGGTTTTTGAAAGTGCTAGAGTTGTATAAAAGTGTCGTGTATGAGCCAATGGAGAACAACACTTCGCTATCCAGGATGTCGGCAGATTGCGAGCAAGATCGAGCGAGCTATATATTTTATTTGATAAGAAGGCTCAAAGTCACCCAAAGAGTAATGGAGAGGGTAAAACTCGGAGTTTCTTTGCATGATCGAATCAGGAATCAGGAGGACTGCAGACGAACTAAGGCCACCGATATTGCCAGTAAAATTGCTAGGGAAGTATGGAAGGGTAAAGAACTTTATAGTCGATTTTATCGGGACCTACACGGGTCTGATATAGACTTTAAAGCGTTGACGTATTGGCTACGGTATGGTGATCCCTTTGGTGGAACCGAAGGTTTTGTTAGTGTGATTATGGACTTAGTTATCATGACGAATAACTACGGAAATATATCCTGAAAGATAGTACGGTTGACATATGTCGGGCGTGCCACCGTCACGGGGAACAATTAGGCATATTACTTCTGGTTGTTCTCGTCTTGCTAACGGTGAGTATTTGCACAGGCACAACCAAGTAGCTAGAATCGTACACCAACAACTTGCCCTTAAATACCAACTTGTTAATTTTGAAGGGCCATGCTACAGGTATGTGCTCGACCCAGTTCTCGAGAACGGTCGTGCTGCGTTATATTAAGATCGATCTACGAGTATTGTCACAGATGACTATTGTTGCTAATTAAAACAACACCGATGAAGCACTAACCCATCCAGTCCCATCACTAACGGGTACTGTAACCGATACTGAGATCACCTATACATGCAACATAATCCTACTCAAACATTCTCCGGGTTAAATTTGCTTCCATTTGCTTTCATCGCAACACTTCCTTCCGAAGTAACAAAATAAGAAGCCTTAAATACAACGTGAAAAGAATTTATTCTAATATGAAAATTTATTGCTGATACTAATTAAAATTTCCTAGAAATAATAAAATGTTGTAGTACGTACCTAATTATGTATCTTAAAAATATTTACAAAAAAAGTCCTAAATGGAAGATATCTCTATTCTATGAATAACCCACAGTAACCTAAATTAGACCAAGGAAGCTGATTATAATTGTATAGTTGCACTTTGTAAACTTACTTGGATATACATACATACTTGGATAATTTGGCCTGAACGGCAAGTGCTGCTTGCTTGCTTGCTTGCTTTTGGGCTTCCACTTTAGCCTGTATCTCCACTTTCTTTTGGTCGATTATTTGTTCTGCTTATCTGTTTCGACATTTAAGCCCATCGTGCGCTTAAAGCTGATTCATATTTATAATCTTCAAAATGAATCATTTTTTCAGATAAATAACTAAAAACAATTATTTTTGAGCAGTAAACTATCAATATTTTATTGGACGAATCTTTTTTTCTACAATAAAAATAGAGATGTCCGTAAATGTTACTCCGGCTGGAACTCCCCCGTGGGTTTTGGAGGCAGAAGTGCTCGTCGAAGCTTATCGGCGGACAACTGACTTCCGGGCGGGTAACGGTATACGGCCCTCACCCGAAGAAATACACAATTGGTGTGAAGCCGTTCGTCAAGCCACGATGGCTAGTTGGTCGTTGCAGCTGGAGGCTCGACGTGCTGGCTTTGCCACCGTGGAGGCTCAGCCAGCTAGCCGGTCGTCGCCGAGTGGGCAGGGTGGTAGCACAAGACCCTTTCCTTCTGACTGTCGCAGGTCCTTTCCACGCACAGTTGCTTCGGGAAGTATCTGCAATTGGTCGCTAGGAGGAAATTGAGACCCGCCTGTCACCACTGCGGCTGTAGTGAGGAATCAGCTCAACACACACTAGCAATTTGTTCCGCCTAGGCAGCGCAGCGTGTAGTCCTCACTGCAGTTATTCTGGTAGTTACAGTTGATTTACCGCGATCGCAGCCATCTGCGAAGATGTCATTCGGCGGCGGAGAACGAAAGAAACGATCTCCACTAGAACTCAATTCGCCGGCGGCGAACCAGGCGGCGGAGGCGTGCTTACCAGCACCTGAGTGGACGAAACGAGTTTTCCCCTTGACCCGCTACAGAGGCGAGCCGCGAGGAGGCGACGGTAGGATGTGCCGTACCTCGCCTAAATAGAGAGTGTTACCGGAAGATGGTGGCCGCGTCAGCGGGCAGGCGCTAGGAGGGATCCGGATGTCATAATAACAGCTGTTCCTGGATCCCTCCTTTCTCAGGCGCAGAGTGGCACACCGTGTGGTTTTAATCGGCCCGATACCGACACACCACACCACCGCAAACCCGGGGTGACAGCTCGAGGGGTTTTCCAAACGTTAAAAAAATAAATAAAAGGCATGCAACATAAGTACTAGATTGGTTAGTTCGGTACAAACCTACAAAATATTTACAATGATTACAACAACCACAAGTCTGGAATTAACCCAATCGGTGACGTTAATTATTAAAAAGTTAGAAATTAAAATTTTATTAATACTTCGATTTTTATATGATGTACTTCTAGCCGATTTCTACCACGGCGGTCAGTCTCAACGGAGGCTAACCAACTGCGCAGGAGAAATTATAGATTAAGCACAGGTGCAATCTGTGCCCTCACTCTTACAATCCGACGCCTATCCGACACGACCGAGCGGAGGTCAGGCATAGAACTAATGGTTCTAGGGTCAGGGCCGACGGACGGAGTGGCGGCGAAGAGCAATTTAGAGATTGCAAAACTCACTGAGCGACGCGCACTCCAATAACTACGAATGCCGTTACATTGCTTCCACCGCCTCCGTGCGACTCTTGACCACGCCTTGAGTCTCTTACCGTCAGTTTATGTCTTTGCATCAAATACACTTGTATTCTGAAGCTATTTAGATTAAATTTCAATTATTACTGAATTAGTGTTTTCGCTGCCACTCCGTTCATCGGCGCTGACCCTTACCTGCTCACCGAGGCACAGAAGTTAAAACCCTAATTTCCATACTCCAGTTTGTTGTTAAGTATTTTTAAAATCAGAAAAAGAAATCACACATTTCGACCCGACCCGGGAATTGAACTCGAGACCTCTTGATTACCATTCGCATACGTTAACCGCTAGACTGATGATTCAGTTACGACCTTTTATATACACACATACGAATGATTTTTTTAATTTTATGTGCTAGTAAGAATTTACCTGCTAACTGTAGGGCAGCACTACAAGTCGTATTTCACAACCTATACGTTGCCAAAACAAATGACAAATTCTTTATACGGGATACCTACAGCGAGACACTCCTCTTTATTGTACACGATTCTGCGTTAGCATGCTGGGTTATCATTTTACGATGATCGTATAGGCGTATACGCCGATCGGACCGGGTATGACCCACTCAGACTACTAAACTGGAGGTCCACTGTGAGTCACCAACACTTTGCTCCATTCTTATACAATAGAGTCAATTACTTAAACTTTTATTAACAGTCTGGATACCATAGTACAGGCTTCGCCTACATAAAGTTATAAGCTATAAGACCAACGAACATAGCAAAACCTGACACCAACAAACATGACTGATCTGTCAAATTGGTTCCATTTATCGCTGTGTGAATTCGCTCGTGAGACGGAGTCTGTGTATCATACTTACTTTTCATTTAGTCCAATTCTGTACGTTACAACGTGCTACAGCAAGTATATATGTATATTTATTTGAGGTTCTATATTATGATTTTTGTTTGTTCAGATTCCTTCCTTATGTTATCTGTGACCATCGAATTTAATGATATTAAGTAATAGCTACTAGTTATTATTTTTTTACTGATTATTATTTCTTTAACAGGGTTGAGATAACATCTAGCCGTCAGGCAATTATTTTAAGACGCACTTTTTTTAATTATATTAAAAATGTGTGTAGTGGTCAATTCTAAAATAGTTTTATAGTTACATAATAGACGGATTTGTTTGCATTTCTATTTCTATAAGTTTCACTTATTTTATTAGATATCTTTCAGTAAGAAGACGTTCGGTAACCTCGTATGAGACTAAAATAAACATCATAAATAATTGCATATTATTCTTTTTATACTTTTTTTATTATCAATTTAAATGGAAAATACAATTTCATTTGTTTATAAAGTTTATTTTGTAAAAGATTTACATGTTACTAAAAAAAAAAAAATATTAACAAAATGACAGACTAACTAAACAATTACTCGTACATAGCTGTTCCATCAAGCATGTTAACAATTGCTTCGTTTTGAGCTGAACAAGAAGAAGAAAGTGTGGCACTGGTCCCATTATTCAATTAAAAATAAAAGATCACATAATTGCATATTGCAGAACACTATTTGGTGTACGAAATAAGTTATAATAAGTTAACGAAACACTAAGATTATATCCCTTAACCTGTCCAAATGTCTAATTCGTAATCTATTTACATTTGACATAATACATAATACTTTTTCAATAAATCGTTAACACATTTATAAAGCAAGTACGTCTATCAAAAGTTAAACAGAGCAATCATTGTTATTACTTGTCACGTGATGTTATAACCCCCAAAAAATATTATGGGCTGGTATAGCATTTCAGCGCATGTACAAATTAACACTGTGTTGAAAAATTATGAACAGTAAAAAGTTTATTTTTAGAAATATTATACGGCCTTTGTGGGCCCTACATCTCCTCATTTAGTTAACACAATATCACTTTATGTAAAGTGCAATCAATAAATATTTACCACCAAACGAGTCACTTTTCATAAGTTAACAACATATATTAAAAAAAATTATTTGTACTTTTACAGATACAAAAATTTTCCTGATATCATTTGTTACATCTACGATAACTAAATATATTAAATATACTATCTACATGGCACAACAGTAGTTATCATAGATACAAAAATTAGTGATTTAACCATTACTCAGTTTAAATGCTAGACAGATAGAGGTTATTAAAGCCACTAATACTTAAAGGGACGTTATAGTATGGTTGGGAATTTTCATAATTAGAAGAGTTGACAACTATAACTGTGGGTGTTGGTGAAATCGTTGCAAAAACAAACAATTAACAGACTACAGAACACATTAAATCATACAAAAGGGAAGATTAGTACGAGTAACCCACCAATTGATCATATTGGTTGACCATACACTTGATATGACTAAGTTTGCGATGTAAAAAGAACAATTGCCGTTTTGCCATTTTGTATCCGGCGTCATTGCTCACTCGACGGTATTCATCCACAATGCGTTGTTCTATTCTCTGTGTACAAAAAGAATATATTAGCTTACTGCTACTGTAAGTACTAACATATTTCTACAGATACAGTACAGGACTTGCTGAGAGAAAACTAAGTTATAAACCTTGGATTAAAGGTTCTGAATCTGAATGTTGCCTACTTATTAATTGCTTTGCGGCAATTGAGTAGCACAAGTTCAAGTATAATAACTTAAGTAACTGCGGTGTTTATATAATAATTACTCTTGCCGTCGGGTTCGAGCACCGGACTTCTGCGTAAAAGGAAACCTAAGGTGGATATATTGTAAAGTCCGGTCAGTATATAAAAAAGGGCAAATATATTAATTGTCATCAACAGATGTGGTAATGTGGAGTGTGGTGGTGTGTTAATGGGATAATGTGGGATGTGGTGGAGCGTTGATATGGTAGTGTGGGGTGTTGGGGTGTGCGTTAGCGTGGGGTGTTGGAGTGTGTGTGTTAATGTGGTGTGTGTGTGTGTGTGTGTGTGGGGTATGCTATAGTGTGAGAGTGAGGTATTGTGATGGTGTAAAGGCGTGGGACATACCTGATAGTGGACTGAGAGCGGTTGCGCGCGTTTTAGCTGCCGCTCGAGGCGCGTGAAGAGCGCGGCTACTCGGTCAACGCACGAATGAAGCAGCTGGTAGTCCCTGTACAGCTCCGCGAATTCGTTCTTGTAAGCACGCCAGATTTCCGAGTTCGTGATCGGCGGGTATTGCCTACGAACAAACACATCACTTAGACACTTACGACTACACAGCACCTTAAAACTAACAATGAGCGTCATGTCGCTAATCCTAAGGATTTCAAACGAATCCTTTATACATATTTGATTGCAGCTTATTGTGACGTGTGGTGTTGGAGTGTAACCTTCCGTATTCGTCCGGTGGGTGCTATGAGAGCCGACTAAAGGAGCAAACTACAGGACACCAGCACGGAAAAGGGAAGGAAAACTTGACACGAACCCTACAGCAATCCGTCTGGCCAGCGTACACAGTAGGCTAAAACTTCCTTTCTAAGGAGAGCCGTGGAGCCTGGGTCCAGTAGTATTAAACTAGACTATTAAAAATAAAATGTTAAATAATACTACGATATAATCTTAAAAATACAAACTAACTGATGTTCATTAAAGAATAATGCAGATTTCATAAAAAATCATATCCTTAAACATCTACGTCACTGACGATAAAGTTATAGTTAATTTCCGTGTAGTGTCAAACTCGCCCTAAAGCCGTGCACGAAACGTATAACGAAATTCTTCGACACGATTTAAGATTTGTACATTCATATGCTGTATAAGTTCTGTTCATCAAGTTTTTGGAAGAAGTATACAACAGCAATGTCAAAGTAATAAATAAAAATTACCTCTCAATTATGTCCAATGATTCTTCTTCAGCCATATTCTCATCAAGATCAGGCGCAATCTCAGGCTTTTCTAACGGGACATTATTGGCGTTTTTAAAGTTAACGCTATTTTGCTCTACCTGGGGACTACTTCTAAAACCGTTCGCCTTCACAGGACCGGGGCAGAGATCCTTCAGTGTAGTATAATTGAGGGTGTAACCATTGTCTTTTTGAACTGTAAAGAAATAATAGATTGAGTCGTGTTCTATAAATTGAATACAAATTATATGTCTACATATACCAATTTAACAATCGTGATGGGAAAATTAAAGAACCACTTGAAATAATTGGAAAACGAACATTATACAGACAAAGAAAGATGAGCGTACTAACCTTTGGTCCGATCTTCCTCGTTGTCGGAAGCCTGCCTCTTCCCGGTAAAAGTGCTTGCGTATCCTGAGGATGGCGGGGGAGGGCGGCGGTAGTGCGAGATGCGTTGCTTCTTAGCCGCAGGAGGCTCCACATCGGCCACGCTGGGCAGGACGGACAACGACGCAGCCGCCGCCGCACTACCAAGAGAATACACGCCGGTTATACACTCCTCGTTCTGCCCACGACCGTATAGCATTTTAGTTTTCTTTAGAGTTTTTAGCATAATAGAACAATCCTCCGTGATAAGAAATGACACAATAACCTTATGCTACTAATATTACCGAAGTGATGTTTGTTGCACTTTTAAAACTACTGAACAGATTTTTTTATAATAATTTTGTTTACTCAAGGAACGTAACTACATAGTAATACACCTTATACATCACAATAACATATTACAACTTTACTTTGCTTTAATTACCTGTTGGGAGGCAGGCTCGGCACAGGCAGCGGTGCCGTACTGGTCCGTTTGCTAGAACTAGGAGAGGCGCGCCGTGTAAGGGAATTGGCTGAATCGCTGCTTCGCGGTGGAGTTAAATTTTGAGGTTTCCGCCTTTAAAATATACAATAAGTATTAGTTTCTTTTCTTCTACATTTACAAACAAATATCGCAGTCGTAAACAATGTGTAACTACCTCTTGAACATAAGTTTCTCCTCTTCTGTGTAGAATGGCCAATCTTCATTAAGGTCATTCCAATTGTACCTACGTAAATGGTAACAGTTAGCCTTGTACGTGCTGATTTCAGGCAGGATCTTGTGCACCAAGCTGCGCTCTTTTGCTTTGATACCCTCTGCAAAATATAGAGCTAGCGTTAATCAAGTCTAATTTGGCATAAAAATTCATGCTGAATTAAATTTTAACAATCTCTACTTACCACTATCGAGTCTTAAATACAATTCGAACCTTTTGAAGGGTCGCAACGCTAATAACTGAATAAGTCTTTCTCTGTAATGGAAAAATGAACGGGTTAAATATGCGTATACTACAATATTTTTTATAAAACATAGGGGATTAACCTAACGAGATATCTTCTTAACAGCTTGGCTGTATACTAAGCAACACCAGGCTTTCAAACGAGCATCGTCGGCCTTGTACAAAGTATTACACAAAATTAGTTTAAATAATTGTAAGGTTTATTTTATCGTTTTTCTATAGAGCTGGAAAAGGCAGTACAAGCCGATTAATGCGAGTGGGCCACGAATTAGTTAACATTTGAAAAAATCGTATAAAAAGTCATTTGATATATTATAAAAATTGTTTATTTACAAGAAAGTTAACAGGTTGCAATTGATTAAAATACACCACGACATCGCTGACATCGTGGTGTATTTGGTTTATTGATGTAGATATGATTCTTCAAATAACCCCATAAAAAGAATTCTGCTGGGGATCTGAACTGAACTTCTGTTAATATATATATATATATATATGTACTTCTGAAAACATATCGCCATATATTTTTCACTATTTTTATTTTTGTATTTATTTGTTATGGTTTATTTTGTGTACAAATAGAATAAAAATAAATTATTATAAATCATTATTTAATATAAAACTGCCAACCTTTTGTATTTCAGCCGCAAATACGATATGACCATTTATTATCCAATTATTCTGTCGGCGACAAAGTAGAACTACTTATGTAAGAGAGATTTTTCGCTATTAGACAGTATCATGTTGTTTATGTGGGCGTTATGATTTATGTAATATACATATTAATTAGTTTTAACGGTCATAATTACTGAAACAAATTGGAAAACTGAAAGCTCCATGAATAGGCCCGTGCTGACGTTTTGGTAAATCCCAGAATTTACACCATTTCTTGTTCAACATAAGAAACATTTATATAATGCCCTAGAATGGGGCAACAAGATGACTTGTCTATTATAATCACAATTATGACACGATTGACTGTCACATTAGGAGAATATCACATAATATATGTGTTATTATTATTAAATAAAACGACGCAACGAATATGCACTGGAACACTGCATTTGGTTTAGATATGCTATTTATTACAAGCAGAAATTTAATTCCAGATGAACGAAAATTTTACTTGAATTGTCTCGAAGTCATATGAAAGATTAGCTGCAAGCAAGGTTATTGCCTACTATGCACGTGTAAAAACAAAAGCATACACGACACAAACTCGTGCTTTTTTTCTCTATCAATTGTTGTACTGTAGTGTGTCCAAGGGATAAGCTTGCAGTGTTAAAATACAATTGTGCTTTCTTACTAGTCTAACTAGTGATTCGGGTAATCATAATTTACAATGAACCGTCATTTTAATTTTAGACGTTTAACAGATTCTTAGGAAATTAGTGCAACGGATACGTTTTAATGTGAATCAGATCTCAACTTCTTTGTACACCGAGTTGTATGATTTTACAGCTTTAAAGTTTATGGTGTTGATTACTGTGTGGTCATCAAATCGGTATTGCCATTACACAGCCGTGTTTGAAGGTTTTTATTTTTTAGACAAAAATGTGTTACAAAGTTTGTATCAATTATATGGTAATAGCGCAAAAATTGAATGCTTGTATGTAGACTGCAAATTAGTACTACTGGAACACACTAATAATTATATTCAATTGAAAAGAACGTTTAATAAGAATGTGTTTTTTTATTTTGGTTTATAAAAGATAAAGACACTTACTTTAAGGGTCGCCTCATGAGCTTCCAATTAGGGGGTGGCCGTTGTGGCTGGTGCGGGTTGGTGGGTGGGTACTGTGGGTACTGTTGGTGCGACGCTTGAACAGATTGTGGAGGCGGACGAGGCACAGGCGGCGTGGGCTTCTCGACCCGGTCTGGGCGCTCCACCAGTTCAGGTCTCTCCGTTCTGCTTGACTCATTTCGGACGCACTCGAACGTTCCCTGAACGAGGTAAGAAAACATGTATAATGTAGTATAATGTAGTTAGGTAACACACATACGATATGAAAGGTTCTTAATCAAGGTGAACTGAGATGTGTACTGAATAACGTTTTTGATATGTTAGTTTTCTAGATGCTTATATGTATGTAGATATACGTTCTTTTAAGTTTATGTTTTTTAAATATTTAACTTTAGGTCCGTTCAAATCGTTCATTATTTTTATAAGTATTGGTTAACGATAATCATGTTTATGAACACACAGACTCAAAACAACAATTTGTGGATCACACAAAGTGTTATCCTATGTTGGAGTTTGAACCCACAACACTCGGTGCAGTAGAAAGTGACGAGGTGAACGCTTAAACCACTATGCTTAATTCACACACATATTACAACTAGATTTAGAGTATGTGTGTGCATTGAAACGTTACATACAAAGGGATAGGCGTACAACAAAACTAGTGTGCCAATATTAACATCACAGTGGGACTACACTTATGATAGGACACAATGCACTTGTGATTTGCAAATTAGTAAGTACCCGACCTGCGTGGATACTAAGTACGTAATTATGCCTATTATGAGCTCATTAATTAATGTTTATTAATGTAATCTTATTGCGTTTACGTATTTTCTTCTTTTGCATTGAAAAAGTAAATTTGGATTGTTTATTAAATGCTACTAAACTAACAACAGGCAATTAAATAATCTTGTAAAAATCATGTAATACTATTTTCTTTCGTACATTCTGGACTAAAACATGAAAGTACTCTTCTGTTTTACCGAAAACTACAAAATATTTGAAACACGATATTTGCAAAGTTTTTTCTGTTTTATAGATGCCTAGTAAAGTAAGTCTATTATGCCTGATGGAAAACATGAATAGAATCCAAGAGCGGTGTTCGCCATATTCACTGTGAATGAAGACCACGCAGTATGGCGACCCACGCTATGGTGACCTAGTGAAATAATTCTTCACACCCCGCATAAAGGACCCGGGATCATAGTAGGAGATCAGATACACAAATCTAAATATAATTAACGCACTATTACAATTTGATATAATAAAAATCACTTACATCCACAGCCATCGCCAGCATATTTGAATTGCACTGAATTTACTCAAAAAGTCAAACTTTAATAATACACGGAATGTCCGTATCACTTGCAATACTAATTGCAACTAAAGATATTGGTTCATTTTTAGTGACATCTAAGTTACCTCGTTAAACAAAAAGGGCGTAAACCTTATTTAGGTTTACGCCCTTTGTTTGCTTGCTATTTGCAAACATTTCTTTTCATGAGTCTTTATCTCCATGGTCGGTCGGTAGCGAGACAAAGAATTCAATAGTGACCATAACACAAAAAATGGGATTTTTATTACCTATAGAAATTCTTTTATATAGTACAATAACAATTTCATCAATAAATTATTCTACGGATTAGAATAGAAATTAGCTTTGAAATAGAAATTGAATATAATATTAGCATAACACAAATTAATTGACACCTGATTAGTCAACGTGTGGGGCTTGATCTTTAATAGACCACAATTATGTCTTTTGTTCTAAATGATGTTTTGATTTATAAGTTCTCTATATTTCCAAATAACGCTGTGGTCAAATCAATTATCACAAAAATAATTAATACGTTACCTATGGACCCTCAGTCTCGGCATTATTGTTGATGCTGAAGAGAAATGTAACCTCGCCTGATTGCCCATTGCCATCGATATTTTCTGAAATAAACTTTAGTATTCATATTATTAATTGCACATTATACATCTGTCTTCACTTTCAACATATGAGTGCTTATCATCATCATCAATATCATCATCAACATCATCGTCATAATAATCATCATCATCATCAACTGCCTCTAACAGTCCAGTGCTGCAAGGAGGATTTAACCTATTATACCATAAATGGGGTTTGTTTTAAGCTTTCTTTCTCCTTACGTTGTCAGTAATGTTGTCTTGCATATTTTGTTTCCTTAGTCGCCTCTTACAGCACGCCACGCATGGGAAGAGTAGGGTTGGTGACACTCTGTATTGTTAATCCGTCACCACACGGAGAGTGCTTATAAACATTTAGATGATCGAAAAAAGTCGCCGAAATTACGTACAGTATTGTACATAATACGTAAAGATTTATGTAATAAATATGCTTAAACTATTTACTTCATAAACATACATACATTTGTACGTGTACCTTTTTCACTAGTATTTGGAAAATGGAATGCTACAGTACTCCTATATAATAAGACATTTGTATTTAAAGTACATTTTACATTTAGTCTCCTTAGACTTGCAAACTGGATGTATATATATTAAAACGTTATGGGCTCACTGCTTTATTTACCTTATTAAGTATCAATAGATGTCTATTGTTAGTCTTATCTGCACAGGTACTTAAAAGGTAACAAAAAATACACCGCTCTACTGCATATTTTATTGTAATAAAATAATTGGCAAAAAATGTATTCTTTTTTATACTTCTACGAATGCGTGATATTACCACCTGAGAGTCTAGAGTAACGTCAAAAAAATTTTGAAATTTATGTGTGTCTCTCAACACGAAATCAGTACGTGGGGAAGGTTTTACATGAATGGTAGAATAATATAATAACGATGACAACTAACAAATTAATTGCGATTACTGAAAGAAGTTATAAAATAGAATATTTATTGTACTTCAATTGCAATAGTATAACCTTTTGTACAATAATATAGTTGAAAACTACAAGAAGTTATGTACGATTGGCGGTCTTATTGTTAAAAGTAATCTCTTCCAGACACCTTTTGGACGATCAAATTGACAAGTGATAAGAATAAGCAAAGAGTAGTTAAGATGTTTTAAAACTATTGTGGTAGTAACATAAATATGGCCATAAACACACACACCTACATACATACATACATACATACATTTGTATATTAACTAGCTGACCCAGCCACGCGTTGCTGTGGCTAAAGTTTTTGTTATATTACATTATATGTAGTAAACAATCTAAGAGGAACAATAAGAGAACATCAGTCACGGAGTCCACTATGCTTTTTCACACAGATGGTATTTGTAAAAAAATATGGTGATCTCCTTATTTGACTTTCTACTACTATAACCCTTTAGTACAATGAAATTATTTACGAACAAAGACGAAAATGTTGATGTTGGTATACAAATTCACTGGATTGAGATTTGAAGGGGAAGTACGTTGAACATAATTAATTAAAATGTTCTTACACTTGATATTAAGCAGAAATCAATAGGTACAAAATAAAAATTTATCAGATTTATTATTTCCATTTAATTTTATAACAAATATAAGTATATTACAGTATAATACAGTAAATAGCATGTGACGCTTAAACTCATGAATGAGGTAGGCAAGGCAGACAGTCTTAAACTTTTAAACATTAATATCTATTTTTTTGAATTATAAATACTTTCAATTTCAATTTAATTTAACACCAATCGGTGCACAATGTTTTTGGTTAACCTGTCTTTAGCTAACACAAATAGATTCGACGGTTTCCCAACACGTGAACACGCAACATATAATTGCCCATGAGAAAAACATGGATTTTCCAAATCTAAACCCCAAATGGACATTGTTTGACCTTGAGATTTATTTATAGACATGGCGAAAGCTAAACGAATTGGAAACTGTAGCCTTTTGAAGGGTATGGTAGAATCTGATGGTATCATCGGAATACGTGGCAGCAGGACCACTTTTCCTTTAAACTTCCCAGCCAAAATGGTTGCTTCAAGAATGTTTCCGGTGATCTTTTTGATGACCAAACGCGTACCGTTACATAACTGAGGTGGATTCAAATTACGGAGGAGAATAATAGGGAAACCAATCTTTAATCGAAGATTATGTAGTGGCATTCCAGGGATATCTAATGAATTTAAAAATTCAATCGGAAAATTTACACTTTCATTTTCATCAACAACAGTATCGATTGATTTAAAAGACATCAGATCGCCTGGTAACAACTGTTGTATCTGGAAGTTAATTTCGTCAACATCAACGTTTTTGGCTGCCAAAATCGCCCGTTGACTAAGCCATTCATGATTCAAATAATTATTCTGTATATCCGGGAAAATACTCTGAATCAATTCATTTTTATCCTGAACAACAGTGCAAAAATTATCTGGTAGTTTAATGCATTGCGTATTTGATTGCAGTTCTATTTTACCGTTCCCAATATCTAGTAGTTGTTCGGAAAATATTTGTGCTGATGGATCATTTTGCAATTGTACTCGCATATTTATGGTCAATCGAAGTGTTTCAACACTTCACCATAAGAATGATTGTTTCAAACATGCATTAATCTCATCCGCGAAAGTAGAGCGAAGTATAACCGGTAAGGTCTGCCGGAAGTCACCAGACAAAAGTAAGATAACACCACCGAAAAGTTTATTATTGCTGTTTAAATCTTGCATAGTTCTGTTTAATGCTTCAAGTGAATATTTGTGTGCCATTGTGCACTCATCCCAAATTATTATAGAACTCTTCCGCAACACTGCAGCTATTGCACTATTCTTTTTGATGTTACACATTGCATCTGGTTTATTATGAACGTCCAATGGCAGCTTGAATGTTGAATGTGCTATTCGCCCACCATCCAGTAAAGTAGCCGCAATGCCTGACGATGCTACTGCTAATGCAATTTTTTGTTGCGACCGTATTTTGGCAAGAATCAACGATATTAAAAATGTCTTACCGGTTCCACCGCGTGCATCCAAGAAAAAAAAACCGCCTTGTTCAGCAGCAACAGCCAGCATAATCCGATCATAAATAATTTTTTGTTCTGCTGTCAATAATGGTTCACTGTTCATGATAATTGTTGTTAAACTTCCATGGTCATATTGATTTTCTCGTTGTAAATCGGTATTGACTAAGTCGGTGGCTGAACGATTAGGTGATGGCATACCATAATGATTAAGTGGTAAATTTGAAATAAGAACACATAAATCCTCGATCAAGACCATTGCTTCATTGTACATCTCTGGTGTATAATCTATGTTTTGGCATTGATTTGTTTTTCTTATTCGGTGCAAGATGTCTTCTGTCATACAATTTTTATATTTTTCCCACAAAGTCTGTGCTTGCGAAGAATAACATGCCGTCAAAATAATTGCAAACCACTGACGAATGTTATTCGGTGTTGATGTCAACGTAGCATCAGCAAGCGTTAAGTCCCAATGGTTATCGTCTTCTAGCAATTGCAGTTCACGACATGCATCCTGGTATGTATTGAATACTCGACCATTAACTGTTCGTAAAAATTCAAAAGACGTTGGTCCGGGAACATTCACCAACGTCAACAACACGTGGCAATTATGCTGTTAAAATGTAGCTTATATGACACGTTCGTAGATTTACCAGAGCAGCGCCATCTATTGATTACTTACTCAACCCAATCGAAAGGTATCGACATCTGTTAGAATCATTTGGAGTTAACAGATAATTGTGACTGTCAAATAATAACAGACAAATAATTAGCAATAAATTAAAATTGCGACTATAATTTGAGATTTAAACTATTCTATCTCTCAAGTTGGATCGAACTGCACATGGTGTGCGAATTTTATTATAATCGGTTAAGTGGTTTAGGAGTCCATTGAGGACAAACATTGTGACACGAGATTTATATATATTAAGATAATCTAGGTAGCGATCTTTGACTAGGCTGCATTATAGACGACATACTTGCCAAAGCCAAACATAAATGTAATGTAGAAGTTTTTGTTCTTGTTTAATGGCGTTTGAAGATGATTTACGTAAAGTTGATAGGATGATAGTATCATTTTAGAGTAATAATAGTATTTACCACAATAGTGGAAAGTAAAGGAGATTAAACACCACTCTACGGTACTTTAGCAGCTACTGCCCTCGACCTAACAGGTAACTCTGAAACCAATCAATCACCGTTGGCAATATGTTAATAGTGTGTAAAATGCCTAGCAAGATGTCGAATTATACCGTATTAAACGCGTTACTGAAATCGAGTAGAGTGAATATTATAATTTTACTGTTCTCGATACCCAATATGACGTCATCGATTACATTGACAAGCACATTTACCGTGCTGTGGTCTGTACAGAAACCTAATTGATAGAGATTGAGAAGATGGTTCTTCATTAGGTAAGAAGGGGGTCGATTATAGCCGACAGTTGGAGAAGGATTAAATATTGGGATTTCGAGTACGACGATAATCTCTCTGCTTCTTTTTAAGTATCGGGCCATACACTATTATTATGAGAGTGATCTAAAATGTGGCATAAAATGGGAAGGAAGGAAGGAATTCATCAATAACAGGTTCGATCATATTACAAGTTATGCAGTCAATTCCAACAGAAATTTGATGAAAAAGAACGAGAAATAATCAGGAGTAGGAAGTGATGAAAGATATATTAAGGTATCAATCAGCTTTACTGGTCTGACTACTTAGACGAGAAAGTGGAATGTAAATTTAGAGAATCAATAATGCTTTTTTCTTTAGGAACTGTATTTTTAGCCCCAAGCGTTCTGAGTAATTTACATACATTCGCTGGGTCACCGTTCTCGACTGTTATAAATGTAAGGGAGGATTTTTGACCAAATAATAATAATAATAATTGGACCTTGACCTGGTGGGGGGCTCACGGAAAGGCATGAACTTATCACATGGTCACTAAAAACTCGACTACATCCTGTTACAGGAGGTACAAAAACTAAAAAATTATTACGAATAGCTAAAAATATCTTTTTTTTTTCTTTTTTTTTTTTGTTTTTAACGTGTGGAAACCCCCTCGGGCCGTCACCCCACCGGGGTTTACGGCGGGTCGGTGTGTCAGAATCGGACCGACTAAAACCACACGGTGTGCCACTCTGCGCCTGAGATAGGAGGGATCCGGGAACCGCTGCTATTACGACATCCAGATCCCTCCTAGCGCCTGCCCGAAACTGCGAGCACCATCTATGGGTAAACTCTCTATTTTAGGCGACGTACGACACACGCGGACGTCGCCTCCTCGCGGCTGGCCATTATAGCAAGTGGAGGGGAAAACCCGTCCCGTCCACCCGCGGCCACACTCAAGGCGGCATGAGGCGCTGGTATGCGCGCCTCCGCCGCCCGGTTCGCCGGCGGCAAATTGGGTCCGAGTGAATATCGTCCTCCCGGGCCCTCTCCGCCGCCTCCTTCCGCGAAATTACGTCTTCGCAGAAGGTTGCGACCGCGGTAAAACAACTGTCGCTACCGGCCATGGAGCGTATGACGGCCGGTAGCGAGAGATCTCCTCCAATGACTGCAGTGAGGACCCGACGCTGCGCCGCCCAGGCGGAACAAACCGCTAGCGTGTGCTGAGCCGAGTCCTCACTGCAGTCGCAGTGGTAACAGGCGGGACTCAATTCCCTCCTGGCTACCGAGTGCAGATACTTCCCGAAGCAACCATGCCCGGAAAGGGCCTGCGTCAGCCGGAAGGAAAGGGTCCCGTGCTGCCGCCCTGCCCACTCGGCGATGACCAGCTGGAGAGCCTCCACGAGGGCAAAGGCAGCACGTGGAGTCTCGAACCGGAACGATCAACGAGCCATCGTGGCTCGACGAGCGGCCTCACGCCACTCGCGTATCTCCTCGGGCGGGGGCCGTATGCCGCTACCCGCCTGGAAGTCAGCCGTCCGCCAATAAACTTCGGCGAGCACTTGTGCCTTCATCGATACGGTGCGGTAACCGCGTATGGCTCTAACCGCCAATATCCGCTGAGGGTGCCAGAGGCGAGCCTTATTCTGGGCGGTCAGAGCCGCCGCCCACACCGGTGCACCATATAGCGCCATTGACCGAACAACCTCCGTGTATAGCCGTCTCGTCGCGACGCTGGCTCCACCCAAATTGGGCAAAACTCGCCCAAGACCAGAAGCAGCGCCGACCAGCTTTGGAGTAAGCTGTCGGAAGTGCTCGTCGAAGAGCCACCTGCCGTCGAGGATCAGGCCCAGATACTTCATCTGGGCTTTAATCGGTACGACGACCGAATTGACTACGATGGAGGCGCCGGAGGGTGGACCACGACGGGGCCCATGGAGCTAAAGGGCTTCCGTTTTGTCTAGGGCCATCCGTAAACCCAGCGCCTCAATGCGCCCGACCACCGATGAGACTCCCACGGTGGCCAGGCGCGCCGCCTCTTGAAAGTTCACCCCCCGGGCCGTGACCAATGTGTCATCGGCGTAACAAATTACACCCAGCCCGGGGGAAAGACGACCTCGAAGTGCCCAGTCGTATCCCATATTCCACAGGAGTGGTCCGAGAACGGACCCTTGCGGAACACCGCACGACATGGGCCAACGCCTTAGAATACCATCTTGGTCCTCGTTCACGACGGTACGCTCCTCAAGATAGTCTGCCACAAGCCGCCTCAGGTACTCTGGCACCCCGTGGTAGTGGAGTGCTTCCCTGATGCAGCTAAATGGCAGACTATTAAAAGCGTTGGCGATGTCCAATGACACCGCCAACAGCACGCCGCCACAGCTCACCGCCTCTTCGGTAACGGCCCTCAGGCACAGCATGGCATTGCCCGTCGAACGCCCCGCCCGAAAACCAAATTGGGCGCCCAACAGATCGGGGCCCACCTCGCAGAGGTGCCGGACAATGCGGGCAGAGAGTATCCTCTCAAACAGTTTACTCGCCTCGTCCAGCAACACAATGGGCCTATAGGCCGCCACCGAATCGGCAGGCCGTCCCGGCTTCCTTAATAGGACCAGCTTCCCACTTTTCCAGTACTCAGGGAAACGTCCGGACGACAAGCTAGCGTCCAAGACCTCTCTGAGGCAGTCCGACATGTGTTCGAGGGCTCGGGCCAGCACACGGGCAGGTATCCCGTCTGGCCCAGGGGCGGTGTTCTTAGAGCGGATCCGTAGAACAACCGCCCCTACCTCCGATTCCCTGACGGGCGGAACATTGTCCTCGTTCTCCACGTCGTCTCCGACCATGAAGGCCATCGACGGGGGTGTATGCTCCATCCGCTGCGGGAAAAGGCCCTCAACCACTTCCCGCAGGAAGCTGAGCTGGAGTGTCTCTGTAAGGGGGGGCCCGACGTGCGGAGCTTTTGTCGCGCCGCACGATAAGGGCGACCTCAGGGGTCACGATTGAGACCCTCCAGCATTTCCTTTCTCTTAATTTCTTTGGCACGGCTGATGACCAGCTTCAGAGTTTTCCGCGCCTCTCGGTACTCCTCATGAAGCTGGTCCTCCTCGCCTTCTTCGCGGTGTCGCCGCCGACTACGGGTGTAGGACCTCCGGGCACGAGTACAGGCCGCACGGAGGTCCGCCAACTCCTGGGACCACCAGTGAATCTCCTTCCGTGGAGGCCGGCAACCTCGAATGCGTGGCATGGCCGCATCACAGATCTGAATGGCAATGGCATCGCAGAACCGACCAGCCCCTATGTCGACCTCCTCGGTCGGGGCCTGCGGAGACAGCCAAGAGTGAATAATGGCCGCCTCCTCTAGTAGGTCCCTATTTAATTTGGCTACAGCCCACCGCGGAAAACGAGAAGAACGCCGCGCCGTGTGACCCCTACTGGCGTCCTGGGACCGGGAGAGCTCAAATCGGATATTAAGACGGTCCGAGAGCGTCTCAACCTCTTCCAGGGTGACCAGGGGATGCATGGCTGATGGGCAGTTCAGTCGTAAGCGCACTCCCAGCCGAGGCACCTGCGGACCCCTCGGTTGGGCATAAATTTACGCTTGCCCGGGTATTGGGAATCTCTGCCCGGGTCGACCTCTGTTCTCCTCATTTCGTGGGTTCAAACATGGAATCTTTAAACAAAACAAAAACTAAAACCAATACTCTTAACGAAAGAAAGAAGCAAATGAATAAGGAGAAGGAGAAAAATGCAAGTGCAGAGGACTTCTCTTCCAATGAAGAGGAAGCATTAATTGGGATGCCTATCTCGGTGGGGCTCCCAGAAGTCATTATGGCTGCTGGGAGCCGTAGAACATCGGAACGATTACGTTCCAGATCCGTCGCGGGTGGTAGCTCTAGTGCGAGGGAGGATGCACTGGAGTTTATGGAAACGGAACTATGCGACAGCCGAAAACGCGGACGCGTCAGGGACGAGGAGAGTGACACATCCCAGGAGATGTTGCCTCCTAAGGTTCCAAGTAGTCGCAGAGGGAGGCCACGAACCCCGGTCTCGGCCCCGGGAGGCTCCGTCTTCGGCAAAGCGGAAGCCTATAGACGAGTCAGGGCAGACGGCGAAACACTGGCAGAAGAGGAGATTGCAGATCTCCTGCTGAAAATTAAGGAGTCGATGGTGGGGGATTCAGTTCCCCAAACACCATCGTCCATGCAGGAGAGAGTAAATGCGGCGGTGGCCATTATTCACAAAGTGGCCACCAAGTCGAGTAATCTTAAGGGCTCTTTTGTAAGAGCCCTTAAAGACTCCTCTTCCGCTATTGCGGGGGTCGTTGATACCCTCATCGGGGAGGTGGCTCATCTGCAGGCAGCCAATGATCGCCTGACGGGGCAAGTGGCTGAGCTCAGCGCTCAGTTCGCCCAATTCCGGGCGCATCGTCCGGCTGTAGATCCGGTCCCGTCTGTGTCTCAGCCTGCTCCCTCTTCCAACCTCGGTGGTATTCCTAATGCCCATCTGCGCCAAATTACGGATGCAGTATGGCGCATGATGGACGGGCGTCTGGTTGGCCTGGAAGCGAGGCTGCCACCGGCCCCCGTTGTCCGCCCGCCGCTTGCGGCGCATAAGCCGAAGGCCGCATTGGCACCGTCAGCGCTTCCCGTTGTGGGCGGTCGCGTGACCTATGCAGCGGCGGCGTCGGTGTCTGCTGCTCCCGCAACAGCTCCGGGGGCACGACGGGCAGCGAAGGTAGCGACCAAGACGCCTGCACCGAGGTTAGTGTCCAAAACAGCGGCAAAGGCTGGAGCGGATTTCCCTCCGCTCCCCACTCCAACCGCTGTACCTGGCACCACCACATCAGCCCCCTCCACATCTGCCCTATTCAAAGATGGTTGGCAGGTAGTGGGCGGGGATAAGTCCCGAAAGCGGGGTAAAAAGGCAGCTCAAAAAGCAGCCTCTACCCCGCAGTCGCCATCGGTGGTAGTGGCCACTACGAAGAAGCCGCGCAAGCTGCAAGTGCCCAAAACCGCGGCGGTGGTGGTCACCGTGTCACCGGAAGCAGCTAGCAGCGGACTGTCCTACGCGGCCATATTCCAGAGGGCCCGGGCTAGTCTTACCAGTGATATCGGTACGGTAGGAGTCAGGCTGCGCCTTGCTCAAACAGGAGCTCGAGTGCTCGAATTCCCTGGAGCTGAAGGCACAAAAACGGCAGATGCCTTTGCCGAGAAATTGCGAGGCATGTTTGCGGCCACGGATGGTGTGAAGATCGCCAGACCTACCAAGTGTGCAGAGTTGCGCATCTCGGTCTGGACGACTCTATAACGACCGAGGATATCCGCGTTGCAGTAAGAGAGAAGACAGGGTGCAACGCTGAAAACATTAGGGTCGGCACCATCCGCCCCGGTCCAGGAGGGCTTGGCGCAGTGTGGGTCAGCTGTCCCGTAGCGTCGGCCAAAATTTTGGGCGACGCCGGTAGACTGCTCATCGGTTTCGTGAGCGCTAGGATCACAGTCCTGGCGGCGAGACCGATGAGGTGTTTTAAATGTCTGGCATCGGGACACACACGCACCAAGTGCGTGAGTTGTTTTGACTGCAGCGGACTATGCTTCCGCTGCGGTCGACCGGGGCACAAGGCGGCAGAGTGCTCTGACGCCCCTCACTGCCCAGCGTGTGCGGCGGGTAATAAGCCCGCCTATCATCAGATTGGACAGGGGGGCTGCAAGCCTTCACGCACATCTCGGCAAGTGTCGGGGGCTAGCCAGTCGACCCAGGCTGCCTCTGACGTCGTTTCTGTGTCGACATCATCGCCCATGGAGGAGGTTGTAGAGACGGTTCAATAATGGACCAAGTCTCCAACCTCCTTGTCCAGACGAACCTCAACCACTGTGCCGCGGCGCAGGACCTTTTCCTGCAAACCATGGCACAGTGGTCTATCGGTATTGCCGTAGCCACGGAACCCTATTACGTTCCTCCCCGTCCAAACTGATTGGGTGACCGGGACGGTTCCGTAGCAGTCGTCGGCTCAACGGCGGCTCATTCCCCGCCCTTGTCGCTAAGGGACAAGGGTACTGGATATGTTGCTGCCGAGTGGGGGGCATCACCGTATATGGTATTTACTTCTCCCCCAACCGGAGTTTGAGCGACTTCGAGGTTTTCCTTAACAACTTGGAAACCTCGATGCGGCGTCTAACGTCTGGGCACGTCTCAGTGCTGAGGGACTTCAACGCGAAGTCCATTGCGTGGGGTTCCCCCAGGACAGACGCCAGGGGCGAGGCCGTAGAGGAGTGGGCGGCCTCGGTGGGCCTCTGTTTATTGAACAGGGGCTCCACCAACACGTGCGTGCGACAGCAGGGAGGGTCGATAGTGGATCTTTCGTTCGCTACTCCTGCCCTCGCACGAGTAAGGAACTGGTGTGACCTGGAAGAGGTTGAGACGCTCTCGGATCACCTCTACATTCGATTTGAGCTCTCCCGGACCCACGACCCCAGTAGGGGCCACGCGGCGCGGCGTTCTGCTCACTTTCCGCGGTGGGGTGTAGCCAAACTGAATAGGGATCTACTAGAGGAGGCAGCCATTATTCACTCTTGGCTGTCTCCGCAGTCTCCGGCCGAGGAGGTCGACATGGAGGCTGGTCGTTTCCGCGATGCGATTACGCAGATCTGCGATGCGGCCATGCCCCGCATCCGAGGTTGTCGGCCTTCACGGAAGGAGGTTTACTGGTGGTCCCAGGAGTTGGCCCGGACCTCCGCGCGGCCTGTACTCGTGCCCGGAGATCCTACACCCGTAGTCGGCGGCGACACAGTGAAGATGGTGAGGAGGACCAGCTTCATGAGGAGTACCGAGAGGCGCGGAAAACTCTGAAGCTGGCCATCAGCCGCGCCAAAGAAATTAAGCGAAAGAAAATGCTGGAGGGTCTCGATCGTGACCCCTGGGGTCGCCCTTATCGTGCGGCACGACAAAAGCTCCGCAAATCGGGCCCCCCCCTTACAGAGACCCTCCAGCCCAGCTTCCTGCGAGAAGTGGTCGAGGGCCTTTTCCCGCAACGGGTGGAGCACACACACCCGTCGATGGCCAGACGGGATACCAGCACTAGAGCTGGTATCCCGTCTGATCGATTTACTAGAGGAGGCAGCCATTATTCACTCTTGGCTGTCTCCGCAGTCTCCGGCCGAGGAGGTCGACAGGGAGGCTGGTCGTTTCCGCGATGCGATTACGCAGATCTGCGATGCGGCCATGCCCCGCATCCGAGGTTGTCGGCCTCCACGGAAGGAGGTTTACTGGTGGTCCCAGGAGTTGGCCCGGACCTCCACGCGGCCTGTACTCGTGCCCGGAGATCCTACACCCATAGTCAGCGGCGACACAGTGAAGATGGTGAGGAGGACCAGCTTCATGAGGAGTACCGAGAGGCGCGGAAAACTCTGAAGCTGGCCATCAGCCGCGCCAAAGAAATTAAACGAAAGGAAATGCTGGAGGGTCTCGATCGTGACCCCTGGGGTCGCCCTTATCGTGCAGCGCGACAAAAGCTCCGCACATCGGGCCCCCCCCTTACAGAGACCCTCCAGCCCAGCTTCCTGCGGGAAATGGTCGAGGGCCTTTTCCCGCAACGGGTGGAGCACACACCCCCGTCGATGGCCAGACGGGATACCAGCCCTAGTGCTGGCCCGAGCCCTCGAACACATGTCGGTCCGTCTCAGGGAGGTCCTGGACGCTAGCCTGGCGTCTGGACGCTTCCCTGAGTGCTGGAAAAGCGGGAAGCTGGTCCTATTGAGGAAGCCGGGACGGCCATCCGAATCGGTAGCGGCCTATAAGCCCATCGTGTTGCTGGACGAGGCGGGTAAACTGTTTGAGAGGATACTCTCTGCCCGCATCGTCCGGCACCTCTGCGAGGTGGGCCTCGATCTGTCGGACGCCCAATTTGGTTTTCGGGCGGGGCGTTCGACGGTCGATGCCGTGCTGCGCCTGAGGGCCCCGTATCGACGGAGGCGGCGTGCGCCTTGGCCGGAACTCCCCCGTGGGATTTAGAGGCAGAAGTGCTCGCCGAAGTTTATCGGCGGACGGCTGACTTCCGGGCGGGTAGCGGAATACGGCCCCCGCCCGAAGAGATACGCGAGTGGCGAGAGGTCGCTCGTCGAGCCACGATGGCTCGTTGGTCGTCCCGGCTGGAGGCTCCACGTGCTGGCTTTGCCGCCGTGGAGGCTCTCCAGCCGGTCATCGCCGAGTGGGCAGGGCGGCAGCATGGGACCCTTTCCTTCCGACTGACGCAGGTCCTTTCCGGGCACGGTTGCTTCGAGAAGTATCTACACTCGGTCGCCAGGAGGGAATTGAGACCCGCCTGTCACCACTGCGACTGCAGTGAGGACTCGGCTCAACACACGCTGGCGGTTTGTTCCGCCTGGGCGGCGCAGCGTGGGGTCCTCACTGCAGTTATTGGAGGAGACCTCTCGCTACCGGCCGTCATACGCTCCATGGCCGGTAGCGATAGTTGTTTTACCGCGGTCGCAACCTTCTGCGAAGACGTAATTTCGCGGAAGGTGGCGGCGGAGAAGGCCCGGGAGGATGATATCCACTCGGACCCAATTCGCCGCCGGTGAGCCGGGCGACGGAGGCGCGCATGCCAGCGCCTCATGCCGCCTTGAGTGTGGCCGAGGGTGGACGGGACGGGTTTTCCTGTCCATCCGCTACAATGGCCAGCCGCGAGGAGGCGAAGTCCGCGTGTGCGTACATCGCCTAAAAAAAAAAAAACGTCAGGCAGTAATCTTAAGACGCATTTTTTTAATTATATTACAAATGTGTGTAGTGGTCAATTCTAAAATAGTTTTATAGTTACATAATAGACGGATTTGTGTACATTTCTATTCCTATAAGTTCAATTATTTTATTAGATATCTTTAAGTAACAAGACGTTCGATAGCCTCGTATGAGACTAAAATAAAACATCACAAATAATTGCATATTATTCTTTTTTTATTTTTTTTTCATCAATTTAAATGTAAAATACAATTTCATTTATTCACAAAGTTTATTTTGTAACAGATTTAAATGTTACTATCAAAACAAAATATTAACAAAATGGCAGACTAACTAAACAATTACTCGTACATAGCTGTTCCATCAAGCATGTTAACAATTGCATCGTTTTGAGCTGAACAAGAAGAAGGAAGTTTGGCACTGGTCCCATTATTCAATTAAAAATAAAAGATCACATAATTACATATTGCAGAACACTATTCGGTGTACGAAATAAATTAAGTTATAATAAGATAACGAAACACTAAGATTATATCCCTTAACGTGTCTAAATGTCTAATTCGTAATCTATTTACATTTGACATAATACATAATATTTTTTCAATAAATCGTTAACACATTTATAAAGCAAGTACGTCTATCAAAAGTTAAATAGAGCAATAATTGTTATTACTTGTCACGTGATGTTATAAGCCCCAAAAAATATTACGTGATGGGCTGGTACAGCATTTCAGCGCATGTACAAATTAAAATTGTGTTGAAAAATTATAAACAATGAAAAGTTCATTTTGAGCAATATCATACGGCCTTTGTGGGCCTTACATCTCCTCATTTAGTTAACACAATATCACTTTATGTAAAGTGCAATCAATAAATATTTACCACCAAACAAGTCACTTTTCATAAGTTAACAACATATATTAAAAAAAAATATTTGTACTTTTACAGATACAAAAATTTCTTGATATCATTTATTGCATCTAAGATAAGTAAATATATTAAATATACTATCTACATGGCACAACAGTAGCTATCATAGATACAAAAAATAGTGATTTAACCATTACTCATTTTAAATGCTAGACATAGATAGAGGTTATTAAAGCCGCTAATACTTAAAGGGACGTTATAGTATGGTTGGGAATTTTCATAATTAGAAGAGTTGACAACTATAACTGTGAGTGTTGGTGAAGTCGTTGCAAAAACAAACAATTAACAGACTATAGAATACATTAAATCATACAAAAAAGAAGATTAGTACGAGTAACCCACCAATTGATCATATTGGTTGACCATACACTTGATATGACTAAGTTTGCGATGTAAAAAGAACAATTGCCGTTTTGCCATTTTGTATCCGGCGTCATTGCTCACTCGACGGTATTCATCCACAATGCGTTGTTCTATTCTCTGTGTACAAAAAGAATATATTAGCTTACTGCTACTGTAAGTACTAACATATTTCTACAGATACAGTACAGGACTTGCTGAGAGAAAACTAAGTTATAAACCTTGGATTAAAGGTTCTGAATCTGAATGTTGCCTACTTATTAATTGCTTTGCGGCAATTGAGTAGCACAAGTTCAAGTATAATAACTTAAGTAACTGCGGTGTTTATATAATAATTACTCTTGCCGTCGGGTTCGAGCACCGGACTTCTGCGTAAAAGGAAACCTAAGGTGGATATATTGTAAAGTCCGGTCAGTATATAAAAAAGGGCAAATATATTAATTGTCATCAACAGATGTGGTAATGTGGAGTGTGGTGGTGTGTTAATGGGATAATGTGGGATGTGGTGGAGCGTTGATATGGTAGTGTGGGGTGTTGGGGTGTGCGTTAGTGTGGGGTGTTGGAGTGTGTGTGTTAATGTGGTATGTGTGTGCGTGTGTGTGTGCGTGTGCGTGTGCGTGTGCGTGTGCGTGTGCGTGTGCGTGTGCGTGTGCGTGTGCGTGTGCGTGTGCGTGTGCGTGTGCGTGTGCGTGTGCGTGTGCGTGTGCGTGTGCGTGCGTGCGTGCGTGCGTGCGTGCGTGCGTGCGTGCGTGCGTACGTGCGTGGGTGTGTGTGTGTGTGTGTGTGTGTGTAATGGCGTGGGACATACCTGATAGCGGACTGAGAGCGGTTGCGCGCGTTTTAGCTTCCGCTCGAGGCGCGTGAAGAGCGCGGCTACTCGGCCAACGCACGAATGAAGCAGCTGGTAGTCCCTGTACAGCTCCGCGAATTCGTTCTTATAAGCACGCCGGATTTTCGAGTTCGTGATCGGTGGGTATTGCCTACGAACAAACACATCACTTAGACACTTACGACTACACAGTACCTTAAAACCAACAATGAGCGTCATGTCGCTAATCCTAAAGATTTCAAACGAATCCCTTATATTTGATTGCAGCTTATTGTGGCGTGTGATGTTGGAGTGTAACCACCCGTATCCGTCCGGTGGGTGTCATGAAAGCCGACTAAAGGAGCAAACTACAGGACACCAACACGGAAAATAGAAGGAAAACTTGACACGAACCCTACCGCAATCCGCCTGGCCAGCGTACACAGTAGGCTAAAGCTTCCTTTAATAAATATAAAAGTAAAATGTTACATAATACTACGATGTGATCTTACAAATACAAACTAACTGATGTTAATTAAAGAATAATGCAAATTTCATAACAAATCCTATCCGTAAACATCTACATCACTGATGAGAAATTTATAGTTACTTTCCCTGTAGTGTCAAACTCACCCTAAAGTCGTGTACGAAACGTATAACGAAATTCTTAGACACGATTTAAAATTTGTACATTCATATGCTATATAAGTTCTGTTCATCAAGTTTTTGGAAGAAGTATACGACAGCAATGTGAAAGTTATAAAAAAAAGTACCTCATAATTTCGTGCAATGATTCTTCTTCAGCCATATTCTCATCACGATCAGGCGCAATCTCAGGCTTTTCTAACGGGACATTATTGGCGTTTATAACGTTAACGTTATTTTGTTCTACCTGGGAACTACTCCTAAAATCATTCGCCTTCACAGGACTGGTGCTGAGATTATTTAGTGTAGTGTAATTGATGGTGTGACCATTGTCTTTTTTAACTGTAAAAAAATAATAAAATGAGTTGTTCTATAAATTTAATACAAATTGTATGTCTACGTATCCCTTATGGAAAACCGAGAGCTACGTGTTCAGGTTCAAGACAGACAAGAGTTAAATAAAACAATAAATACTATATTAAATATATATTTAAATAACAACTACCTGGACAGTGATGATATAAATTATTCTAATTATTCGTTTCTCGATCGTGAAATTAGAAAGATTTCAGTACAATTAAAATATTTGATGAAATATACTAATAGTTAACAGATGTACTTTAATAGTGCAATCAAGTGATGTCCTTGTACAACTAATTGAATACGTTGTATTTAAAATTAATAGATGAAACTATTTCCGCTGTGCGTCGGTCTCTTACTTACTTTCTTTTATTTGGTCTCAGTTAACAAAGATTTTTTATAACCCCGTGTACCACTTTCTATTATTTTCATTTGTCATTTTAGTTCTATTGTTTATTTCCAAGAACGAATTTATCACCTATTTAATTAAACAATAGTTTATTGAAAATTTCCTTTTTTTTAGACAACACCTACACTAGGCATAATCCTGTGTCGTGGGCACTTTACAAACGTTTGTGCAACGAACATAAAGGACACCTGTATTGAATACGAACAATTTGCAGATCACTCGAAGTGATATTTATCCCATGCGCCCATCGAACCCACATCACTCAGTGCAGTACATACCAAGGCGGTGAGGTGAACGTTTAAACTACACCATTCTTGCAATAAAACATTTACGATGTATGACTAATTTAGGTAATCATTTTGTATATTAAGTTCACAACTTGTTTTGTGTAAACAGTTTTATTAATAACTTACTCGCGATGCTTTCCGACTTCGCACGGTAGTCTTTCAAATTCTCAGTTTTTCTGTACCATGATATACATGTTGTATACACATAAACTTTACACATAAATCACACTTTCTATTGGTGAAAAGTGCATTAAAATCTGTTGGGTATATTGGAAGACCTAAGAGTACAAGAACAAAAAGCGACCTATTTAAGTGGACCCTTCAAACTAAATTCAGATGAAATACCAATTTATTAATCGTGAATTGAAAATTTAAGAACAAATTGAAATAACTGCAAAACAAACATTATACAGACAAAGTAAGATGAGCGTACTAACCTTTGGTCCGGTCGTCTTCATTGTCGGAAGCCTGCCTCTTCCCGGAAAAGGTGCTTGTGTACCCTGAGGATGGCGCGGGAGGGTGGCGGTATGCCGAGATGCGTTGCTTCTTAGCCGCAGGAGGCTCCACGGCCACGCTGGGCAGGACGGACACTGATGCAGTCGCCGCCGCACCGCTAAAAGAATACACCCCGGTTATACACTCCTCATTCTGCCTACGACTGTATAATATCTTGGTTTTCTTTACAGTTTTTAGTATAATAGAACAATCTTTCATGGTAAGAAACGACACAATAACCTTATGCTACTAATATTACCGAAGTGATGTTGTCCGTGTGGTAACGGATTAAGAGTACATAGTGTTACCACCCCTATTCATTCCGTGGGTGTTGTAAAAGGCGACTATGAGAACAAAGTATACAAGACAACATCATTACAAAGAGAGCGAAAACTTGAAACAAATCCTATTCCAACCCGTCTGGCCAGCGTGGTACAGTAGGCCAAAACCTCCTTGCTAAGAAGAGATTTATGTCCAGCAGTGGACTATAAAAGGCTGTTGATGATATTTGTTGCTCTTTTAAAACTACTGAAGAGATTTTTTTGTAATAATTATGTTTATTCAAGGAACGTAACTATATAGTAATACACCTTATACATCACAATAACACATTATAACTTTACTTTAATTACCTGTTGGGAGGGAGGCTCGGTACAGGCAGCGGTGCCGTACTTTTCCGTTTGCAAGCACCGGGAGAGGCGCACCGTGAAAGGGAATTGGCTGAATAACTGCTTCGCGCTGGAGTTAAACTTTGAGGTTTCCTCCTTTAAAAAATACAATAAGTATTAATTTCTTTTCTTCTACAGTCACTTCTACATATCGCGATAACCGGTGTACACACTGGTGAAGCCATGGGCAAAAGCTAGCATAATATAATATTTTCACACAACTCACACACGGCACAGATATTACATAAAAATTACATCCAGAAACAGAACAAATGTTCGTCCTGGGTAGGAATCGAATCCACAACTTACAAAACAACAAAAATTTAACTCGATATCGTACCAGATACTTCATCTGGGCCTGAACCGGTACGAAGACCGAATGGACCACGATGGAGGCGCCGTAGGGTGGACCACAATGGGCCCATGCAACAAAAGGGCCTCCGTCTTGTCCAGGGCCACCCGCAAACCCAGCGCCTCAATACACCCTACCACCAGAGAGACACCCGTGGTGGCCAAGCGTGCCGCCTCTAACCTTAGTACAGCCTATGTATTACGTTGTTAACTACCTACTGAAATAACTTTTTAACACAAAGTTCTAAAAATCAAAGTGTATGATATTACCAACCGAATGAATATAAAAATAATCCCTTCCATAATATGCAGGGCGGTACAAAAGTCCCATACATGCCTGTCGTTGTCCTTTCATAGAATTGAAGTGACTTTGGTTGCTGATCGACGATAGACACTAGACTGTGCAAACATACATTTCTCAAACGACAGTCATTCACAGAACTGATCTTTAGTTGAGAACCGACTAACAGTAATCAAAATCATGTCTCAGCGGTTTTCGAACTTGGACACGAAACTTGTATTACGCGTCTTCTTTTTTATTTGTCTTCCCCGTACACACGTTAAAAGAAACAAAAAATAAGAATCAAATTGTATATTACACGTAACAATAGGTTTGTATTGTTATGAATCGTGTTGGGATGCATGGAGTATCAATAGTTACCTGTTGGGAGGCAAGTTCGGTACAGGCAGCGGTGCCGTACTGGTCCGTTTGCTCGTACTGGGAGAGGCGCGTCGTGAAAGGGAATCGGCTGAATCGCTGCTTCCCGGTGTAGTTAAATTTTGAGGTATACGCCTTTAAAATATACAATAAGTATTAATTTCTTTTCTTTTAAATTTACAAACAAATATCGCAGTCGTAAACAATGTGTAACTACCTCTTGAGCATAAGTTTCTCCTCTTCTGTATAGAATGGCCAATTTTCATTGACGTCATGCCAATTGTTCCTACGTAAATGGTAACAGTTACCCTTGCACGTGCTGATCTCAGGCAGGATCTTATGCACCAAGCTGCGTTCCTCTACTTTGATACCCTCTGCGAAATTTAGAGCTAGTGTTAATCAAGTCTAATTTGGCATAAAAATCCATACTAAATTAAATTTTAGAAATCTCTACTTACCACTAGCGAGCCTTAAATACAAATCGAGCATTTTGAAGGGTCGCAACGCTAATAACTGAATAAGTCTTTCTCTGTAATAGAACAATAAACACGTTAAGTATGTTTATAATACAATATTTTTAATAAAACATAGAGGATTAACCTAATGAGATACTTGCCTAACGTTTTGGCTGTAGACTAAGCAACACCAGACATTTCAAACGAGCATCGTCGGCCTTGTACAAAGTATTACACAAAATTAGTTTAAATATTTCTGAGGTTTATTTTATCGCTTTTTGATAAAGCTGGAAAAGGTAGTACAAGCCGATTAATGCGAGTGGGCCACGAATCAGTAAATATTTGAAAAAATCGTATTAGAAATCATTTAATACATTATAAAAATTGTTTATTTATAAGAAAGTTAATAAGTTGGCATTTATTTTTTAAAAATTCCATCGTCTAAATGACCACCGTTTCAAAGTTTGCACTCTTCAGAGCGACCACTGAAATTTTCGAATATTCGTCAGCAAAAAGACTACGACATCGCCGACATCGTAGTGTATTTGGTTAATTAATCTAGACATGATTCTTCAAATAACCCCATAAAAAGAATTCTGCTGGGGATAGATCGAAACTTCTGGGTGGCCATGGTATATCGCCATCCAGAAAAGTACATCGCCATGTATTTTCCACTGTTTCCTATTGTATTTTTATGTTATGGTTTATTTTGTGTACAAATATAATAAAAATAAATTATTATTTAAGATAAAACTGCCAGCTTTTTGTATTTCAGCCGCAAATACGATATGACCGTTTATCATCCAATCGTTCTGTCGCCGACAAAGTAAAACTACTTATGTAAGAGAGATATTTCTCTATCACGTTGTTTATGTGAGCGTTATAATTTATGTAATATACATATTTATTAGTTTTGTTGGTCATAATTACTGAAACAAATAGGAATAGGCCTGTGATGACGTTTTGGTAAATCTAATCTAATTTCTTGTTCAACATAAGAAACTTTTATATAATGCCCTAGAATGGAGCAACAAGATGACTTGTCTGTTATAATCACAATTATGAGAGGATTGACTGACATTAGGAAAACATCACATAAAATATTGTATTGTATTATTACATAAAACGACATAACGAATTTGCACTAGAACACTGCATTTGGTTTAAATATGCTATTTATTACAAGCATAAATTTAATTCAAGATAAATAAAAATTTTACTTAAACTTTATAGAAGTCATAAGAGAGATGACTGCAAGCAAGATTATTGCCTATTATGCACGTGTAAAGACAACACCATACACGACACAAACTCGTGCTTTTTTTCTCTATCAATTGTTATACTGTAGTGGGTCCAAGGGATAAGCTTGCAGTGTTAAAATACAATTGTGCTTTGTTACTAGTCTAACTAGTAATTCGGGTAATCATAATTTACAATGAACGGTCATTTTCATTTTAAACGTTTAAGAGATCCTTAGGAAATTATTGCAACGGATACGTTTTGAAATGAATCAGATCTCAACTTCTGTGTACACCGGGTTGTATAATTTTACAGCTTTAAAGTTTACGGTGTTGATTACTGTGTGCTCATCAAATCGGTATTGCCATTTCATAGCCAAATTTTAAGTTTTTATTTTTTAGACAAAATGTGATACTAAGTTTCTATAAATTATGTGGTAATAGCGCAATAATTGAATGCTTGTATGTAGACTACAAATTACTACTACTGGAACACACTAATAATTATAGTAAATTAAAAAAACTTTTAATAAGAATGTGTTTTTTATTTTGGTTCAAAAAAATAAAGACACTTACTTTAAGGGTCGATTCATGAGCTCCAGATTAGGGGGTGGCCGTTGTGGCTGGTGCGGGTCGGTGTGCGGGTGCTGTGGGTACTGTTGGTGCGACGCCTGAACAGATTGAGGAGGCGGACGAGGCACAGGTGGCGTGGGCCTCTCGACCCGGTCTGGGCGCTCCACCCGTTCAGGCCGTTCCGATCTGTCTGACCGTTCGGACCTCTCTTGTCTCTCTGGCCGTTCGGGAGGTTCCGCTCTATGGAGCCGCTCCGCTTGTTGTGGTGCCCCCGAATATAGGTGTGATGAAGGTTTAATCACGCGGCTGCTATAATGCAATCATTATGGTGAGAGGAGGAATGTGAAACAAATCTTGCCAAACTAGTTAATAACAAAACCCTAGCGATAACTTAGTTTTCAACTAATTTCAAGTTCTTTAAAATTATAAAATTTTCTAACCATTCATAAAATTAATTAGTAAATTAATATTATGAAATACGTACGATGACTTTATTTTCTTTTTGTACGTTTAATAATATATTTTTTTGGGAGTGCAAAATTTGTACAAATTGATAGTTTTTGTTATAATTATTCTACATGTTATTATCAATAAATATATTTATCCTAGGTAGATATTAGTGCACTGTTTATACTAACCATTTACTCTGCTCCGCAGCGACTGTTCTTGCCACACGGTCCTTCGTTGCTTCATATGAATTGTCATTGGACTGAACATGCATCCTGCGCGGTAGTGGTACGCAAGACTCAAAACGGTGAACGCTTCCATTTTGGACGCACTCGAACGATCTCTGAACGAGGTAAGAAAACATATATAGGTCCGTTAAAATCGTTCATTATTTTTGTAAATATCGGTTAACCATATTTATATTTATGAACAGACAAACTAAGAACAATAATTTGTGGACCACACAGAGTGTTATCCTATGTGGAGTTTGAACCCACAACAGGCGGTGCTGTAGAAAGTGATGGGGGGGATAGGCATAGAACAAAACTAGTGTGCCAATATTAACATCACAGTGGGACTACACTTATGGTATGACACAATACACTTGTGATTAGCAAATTATCAAGTACATGACCTGCGTAGATACTAAGTACGTAATTATGCCTATTATAAGCTCATTAATTAATGTTTATTGATGTAATCTTAATGCGTTTATTTTTTTCTTTTACATTGAAAAAGTAAAATTGAATTGTATGTAATTAAGTGTAATTAAATGTAATGTAATTAAGTGCTACTAAACTAAAAACGGGTAATTAAATGATCTTGTAAAAATCATGTGATACTATTTTCTTTCGTATATTCTGGACTAAAACATGAAAATACTCTTCTTTTTTACCGAAAACTACAAAATGTTTGAATCTCGATATTCGCAAAGTTTTTTTTTTGTTTTATAGACGCCTACCAAAAGTGAGTCTATTCTGCCTGATAGAAAGTATGAGTAGAATCCAAGAGCGGTGGTCGCCATATTCGTTGCGAATGAAGACAGCGCAATATGGTGACCCACGCTATGGCGGCCTAGTGAGATAATTATTCACGCCTCGCTTAAAGAACCCGGGATCGTAGTAGGAGGGAAACACGCGAGCGTATGTCTACCATTCTGAAACCGTGACTTCCAAGGCCTACACGAGTTATCCTGTAGAGGAACGGAGAGGATAGGGTCAGTTGAAAGAGGTCGTCAGAACACTCTCCATGATAAAGGCGATAGAAGACTACCGTAGAGGCGACATCTCTTCCCAACTGCAGAGACTCAAGGGTTATTGATAATACGTACTGTTCGCCGCTGTAAGTGTAACCGATCCAAAACGTCCAGCAAATACTACGTGGATCTATCGTAAAGACGAGAACAGTACTCCACGCTGGAGCGTACCTGGGTCTTATAAAGAAGACACAGATGCCCAGGTGCGAAGAACCGTCTCACTCTGTTCAGTATACCCAGGTTTCACGAGGCCACCTCAGTGACGCTTTCAATACACTCTCGCAGGTTGAGATCCCGATTAAACTCAAAGGATAAAAATATGTCCTTTTTTATTATAACTCCATAACAAACTCTGTAGCTATTAAAATTAAAATATTATTTATTGAGATAAACAGAGTTAAATCGCCAGAAGTACTAAAAATCCATATCATTAATTCAAAAATCAATATCAACTCTTGGTGAAATTACGAAAAACAAAATCATAATTAACATTTGGATAAATGTCTGATAAACCCAAAAAGGAAACCAAACACACAAATCCCACACACGATCTTTCAGGTAACAGACTAACATATTATCTAAGCAACTTGAATGGAAGCACTATTACAATTATATGATATGATATATTAAAAATTACTTACATCCACAGTCATCGACCGCATATTGGAACTGCACTGAATTTACTCAAAAAGTTAAATTTTAATAATACACGGTATATCCGTATCACTTGCAGTACTGATTGCAACTAACGATAATAGTAAATTTTTGGTGGCATCTAAGTTACCTCGTTAAACAAAAAGGGCGTAAACCTGAACTGCAAACATTTTTTTTCATGAGTCTTTATCTCATTGGCCGGTCGGTAGTGAGACAAAGAATTCAATAGTGACCGTAATACAAAAAATAGGATTTTTATTGTAATTCATTTCCCTATAGAAATTGTTTTATAGAGTGCAATAAAAATTTAACGTAGCACAAACTAGTTGATACTTGGTTAGTAAACGTGCGGGGCTTGATCGTTAATGGATCATAATTATATCTTTTGTTTTAGATAATTATTAGTCCTCTACAATTCCAAATAACGCCGGTGACTAATCGACCATCACAAAAATAATTAATACTTTACCTATGGACCCTCCATCTCCGCATTAGTGTTGATGCTGAAGAGAAACGTAGCCTCGTCTGATTCCCCATTTGCACGGGCAGGTGCCGGAATCGAAATTTACTGAAATGAACTTTAGCATTCATGTTGTTAATTGTACATTGTATATCAGTCTTCATTTTCAACATACGAGTGCTTATTATCATCATCAACATCATCAACTGCTTTTAACAGTCCAGTGCTGCAAGGAGGGTTTAGCCTACTATACCATATTTAGGGTTTGTTTCAAGTTTGCCTTCTCCTTGCAGTGACGTTGTGTTCTTGTTGTCTTGCATATTTTGTTTCCTTAGTCGGCTCTTACAGCACGTATGGGAAGAGTAGGGGTAGTGACACTCTGTATTCTTAATACGTTACCACACGGAGAGTGCTGTATTATATTGAAATGATTACTAAAAGTCGCCGAAATTACGTAAAGTATTGTACATAATACGTGAAGATTATGTCATAATAATGTTTAAACTGCTTCATAAACATACGTATGTACAAGTATAATACGTGTACCATTTTCACTAGAATTTGGAAAATGGGGTGCTACAGTACTCATACACAATAAGACACTTGAATTTAAAGTAGAGTTCACATTTAATTTTCTTAGACTTAAAAATTGGATGCACCTGTATATAAAAACGATATGGACTCACTCTTTTATTTTGTTTTTTTGCTATTGTCAGCGCTAAATGTGTAATATATACATACGTTAACAAATCCTTAAGTACTGGAAAAAGATTGGTGCAGATATAATAGTTTTGAACTTGTCGATACTAACTGAATCATGATATATTTTGTAACGACCGTCCAATAGTCGAATAATATGTTGTGGAACTAAATAAATAAGATATTTAGACTACATGTACATAGCAAAACAGTATTAACAAATACAACCAGTATAAAGTATTTCTATAATGGATAAACTAACATTTAAATATAAGTAAACTGACCTACGAAACTTTGAGACCCATTTTAAACAAACACTTATTAAGTATCTATAGCTGTCTATTGTTAGTCTTATCTTCACAGGATCTTAACAGATAACAAAAAATACTCCATTCTTCTGCATATTTTACTGTAATAAAATAATTGGAAAAATGCATTCTTTTGTTTACTTCAATGAATGCGTGATGTTACCACCTGAGAGTCCAGACTTTTGTGGAAAAAAGTTTTAATTTACGCGTATCTATCAACGTAAAAACACCACGAGGAGGGTTTTACATGAAAGGTAGAATAATACTTTTAAGACGACAATTAATAAATTGATTGCTCGTAGGCTGCGACTATTGAAAGTAGTTATAAAATAGAATATACTTCATTGTACACCAATTACAATAGTATAACTGTTTGTACAATAATACAGTTGAAAACTACAAGAAGATACGTACAATTGAAGGTCTTATTGCCAAAAGTAAGATATTTTAAAACTATTGTGGTATTAATATAAATATGGGCATAAACACGCATATATACATACATTCATCCATATCTTTAATCTTTGACTACACCACCGCATACACCCACGCTCATCGGTTATGAGGTTGTACACTCCGCGAAAGTTTAGGAGTCGTGGGCTATTAAATACCAAAACTACACAATCACGAGATATACAATATCAGAGAATATTTTCTACAGACGAATGTGGGAGTACAACACAATATAGTTGCAGTGAATACTGGTTTTAGCGCGCTCGCTCTGGATAAAGAGAATTGGTGCAAACCTGTAGTACTTAATACTACTGATCGCAATGAAGTATGGAAGAACAAAGAACTTCATGGTCGATTCTGTGGAGCCCTACACGGGTCTGATACAGATTTTAAAGCGTCGACATCTTGGCTACGGTATGGTGATCTCTTCGGAGAAACCGAAGATTTTGTTTGTGTGATTATGGACGAAGTTATTTTGATGAATAATTATCGGAAGTATATCCTAAAAAATAGTACGGTTGACATCTGTCGGGCGTGCCACCGTCCTGGGGAATCTATTAGACATTATTTCTGGTTGATCTCGTCTTGCTAACGATGAGTATTTTAACTTGCCCTTAAATACTAACTTATCAATTTTGAAATGCCATACTACAGGTGCGTGCCCGACCCAGTTCTTGAGAACGGTCGTGCCACTTTATATTGGGATCGATCTATTATCACAGGTGACTATTGTTGCCAATTAAGCCGACACCGATGAAGCAATAACCCATCCAGTCCCATCACTAACGGGTACTGTAACCGATACTGAGCTCACCTATACATGCAACAGAATCCTTCTCGAACATTCTCCGGCTTAAATTTGAAATAGCAACGTTGCCTTCCGAAGTAACAAATTAAAAACCTTAAATACAAAGTGAAAAGATTTCATTCTAATATGAAAACTTATTGTTTATACTAATTAAACTTTCCTAGATATAATATAATGTTGTAGTACGTAATTGTGATCTTAAAAATATTTACAAAAAAGTCCTAAATGGAAGATATGAATAACATATAGTAACCCAAAGTTGACCAAGCGATCTGCCCATAATTGTATAGTTGCACTTAGTGTACTGACTAAGATAATAACTATAATTGCCTGGCACACGATTAGTAGTTACCTCATAGTAGTGTTTGCATTTGGAGGTACTTTAGAGTGCTTCTGTTGCATTCAATGTGGAAGTTGCCACAATATTTAAAGTTCCCGGTAGTGTATAATATAGAGCTATAAAAACATTTAAAACCATTTTGTTAGACTATATGAAAGAGAATATACTATATTCCAATTAGTAAATGAAAAGTACCACCCAAAATCATTTGTAAGCATATTTATAACCAAGGTAAATATATTATATCGAAATTTTATGAGGTAAATAACATTATCTGATTGAAATCAAACGTGTAGATGGACAAATAGATAAATATTAACCTAATATTTGTTAGACAGATCAAGAGTACAGAGCGTCACCACTCTTGTTCATCTTATAAGTGTTGTCTGAAGTAACTAGCTCAAGAAGAAAACTACTAAAGACAACGCAAAGAGTAGGAGAACTTGAAACAAAACCTTATTTACGTTTAGAAACCCTCTCGAGCCGTCACCACACCAGGATTTACTACGGAGTGATATGTAGGGATTGGACGGACTCAAACCATACAGTGTTTCACTCTACACCTGAAATAGGAGAGATGCGGGATTACTGTTATTAAGACATCCGGACCCCTCGCAACGCTTGCCTCCAATGACACGGGCACCATCTCGGGTGAACTCTATTTGGGGAACGTACGACACACACGGACGTCGCCTTCTCACCACTGGCGACTGTAGTAAATGGAGGGAACAAGCAACTTAATCCCCTCGTAGCGGCCGAGTGCAAGTACTGACCGAAGTAGCCATGCCCAGAAAGAAACAATACCCTATATCAACCTTTCTGATAAGCATAGCACACTCAGATCACACAAACAAGTGAGATATGGCAAAGGAGTATAGCCTTTACGAACTTACCAGGTCACAAACGGGCTCGACGACCCAATGCCCAATGTAGAGCACTAATTCACTCTAATGAATTTAACAAAATTTCGAGACGTTTAGTCATATAAATATCAATACTTCCATGACAATATCTTAATGTGAGGAAAGCTAGTGTCCTGACATAGGAATGTTTTGTGATCTGAAGCGGCGGCTCATGTCGTGCGGTGTTCCACATGGGTCTGTCCTCGGACCTCTCCTGTGGAATATGGGATACGATTGGGCCCTTCGAAGTCGTCTTCCACCTGAGCTGCGCATAATTTATTACGCGAATGACACATTGGTCACAGCCCGAGGGATAAATTTTCAAGAGGCCGCGCACCTGGCCGCCACGGGAGTTTTTCTAGTGGTCGGGTGCATTGAGGCGCTGGGTTTGCGGGTGGTCCCGGATAAGACAGAGACCCTTTTGTTCCATGGACCCCGTTGTGGTCCACCCTCCGGCGCCTCCGTCGTAGTCATTTGGATGAATATCTGGACCTGATCCTCGACGGCAGGTGGCTCTTCGACGAGCACTTCCGACAGTTTACTCCGAAGCTGGTCGGCGCTGCTTCTGCCCTTGGGTGACCCTTGCCCAACTTGGGTGGAGCCAGCATCACGACAAGACGACTGTACACTGGCTGGCCTCCGACGCCTTCAGAGGATATTGGCGGTTAGACCCATACTCGGTTACCGCACCGTGTCGACGGAGGCAGCATGTGCCTCGGCTAGTACTTCCTCTCGCTACCGGCCGTCATACGCGCCATAGTTGGCCGTAATTTCACAGAAGGAGGCGGCGGAGAAGGCCCGAGACGACCATCTTGGACCCATTTCGCTGCCGACAAACTGAGCTGCAGATTCTACCCGTAAATGTAAGAAGTTTACCGATGAATTGATTAATTAAGATGAGACTGTTGGTTAAGTGGTTAGTGATCATAACTGTTCAGCCAGAGGTCGTGTATATGTATGTACTTAGAAATATATAAGTATTTTTATTAGTACTCTGGATTCCATAGTACTGGCTTTGTCTACATAACGCTATAAGTAATAAGCCAGCAACGAACATAACACCTGTCAACAACAAACATGGCCGATCTGTCATATATCGCTGTGCGATTGCGTTCATGAGATGGAGTATGTGTAGCATACTTACTTTTCGTTTAGTCGAATCCTGACGTATTGCGATTTACTTTTATTTACACGTTACAATATGCTAAAGCATGTTGCGGTGCGTTTGGCTATTTCGAAATTTTTGCTTGTTCAGGCTTATGTGGATATACTTACATTTACAAAGTACATCGACTCTTCCTTATGTTACCTGTGGCCACTGAACTTTATTATTAGTCATTATTTGTTACCTAATTATTATTTTTTTTAACAGGATTGAGATAACACCTATCCGTCAGGTAGTTATTTTGAGACGCAATAATCTTCATTATTTTAAACATACAGTAGCGCTCAAAAGTATTTTGACAAGACTACTTTTGCAGTTATCTTTTTACTGAGTACTTCAAAATAATTTTAATATTTTTTATATTATTGTTTATGACGTATTTCATCCTCTGTGAGTTACAAGTTGGAACTTGCTTGTTTTCTTTCTTTGTTAAAAACAAAACACGTCTATACATGCGCTCAAAAGTATTTTGACAACCATTCAGTTCCTTGCTGGCAGCGGTTCTACTCACGCTGCATATACTTTTGTCTATAAGTTATAATTACTCCGCATTTATCAATATGCCTAAGACTAAAGAATATTCAAATGGTTTTAAAATATGCCGTGATAACTGCCCTACAAAGTGGAATGACGCAACTAGAAGTTGCTCGAAGTTTTAAAGTGTCACGACAACTTGTTAGTTCGTGGAACAAAGCTTATAATAAACGTAAAACTATTGAAAATAAGCCTCGAAGTGGCCGTCCGAAAACAAACATCCACTAAAGAAGACCATTTAATTAAAAGGTTATCGACAAGTGATGTCCGAAAAACGGCTGTGCAAATGAAAAACGAGTTACAGGAAAACTACGACGTGAATTTTCAACACGTTTCAACTGTAAAACGCAGACTAATGGACTTCGGATTACATGGACGGTGTCCAACTAAGAAACCTCTAATTTCTGCAAGGAATAGGAATTAATTAAGTGTCGTCTGATGGTATACGATACGTGCGACGTCCTATAAACAAAAGATTTGATGTTCGATACCAAATACCCACAGTAAAGCGTGGAGGGGGCAATATTATGGTCTGGGGATACTTTTCTCGCTGCGGAGTCGGACCTTTAGTTAGGATAGAAGGTACTATAGATCGCTTTATGTACGCAGATATATTAAAGCAACAAATGCTACCCTATGCTAAAGCAAATATGGCACCTGGTTGGTATTTTCAACAAGACAATGACCCAAAGCACAAATCGAAACATGTCAACGACTTCATGAAATTCGCTAAAATCAAAGTTCTCGACTGGCCAAGTCAAAGTGCCGATTTAAGCCCGATAGAGTATCTTTGGGAAGAACTGAATTGCCGCGTAAGATGTCGAAACTATTCAAATAAAGATGCTTTATATGAAGCACTAAGTAACGAATGGAGCCAAATACCCATTGATTGTTTGCAGAAACTAGTTGACTCGATGCCGGCGCGTTGTAAACGGTCTTGAAGGCTAAGGGATATGCAGCAAAATACTAATAGTTAATATCAAAAATAATATATTTTTATTTTATAAAATATAAAACTTTCCTTGTCAAAATACTTTTGAGCCGTGTCGTGTAAATAATTTTTCTTTATGTTCTCTTTTTGTGTAGAAATACATTACATTTAAGTGTCTTAATTTGTGAAACGTATCATTACTTCAAATATAATCTTTGATTGGAAACAATTTTGTTATCATTTTTTAGGATATAGAATAAAATTGAGTTGTCAAAATTCTTTTGGGCGCTACTGTATGTGTAGTTATCAAATGCCATTTGAGACCGAAGGCCCATTGAGACAGTTATCGTGGTAACTGTGTAAGCCTTACACTGTCACGATGACTGTCATGCCTTTTACGTCTTCAAGTGTGGTGTGAAAAAGCCTCTCAAAAGGCCGCCATAGTATTTGTTTTATTTATTTATTTATTTATTTATTTACACTTATACTTAAAAACAAATTACAACTTAAATTTAACAACGGTTTCCGCACTAAGCTCGTGGCTTGTGTCGCGGCAACGAATATTAGATTTCACAATATTTAAATATTTTATAAAGTTTAGTTGAAATAGAATATAAAATAAAATTAAAACAAGGTTCAAAACAAACAAAAACAAAATAGAAAAAATAGTATAAAAGTTAGTCTGTAGCTGAGAGCGAGTCTTTTGTGTGTATGTGCACAATTGATTTTCGTATGTTAAACGTTCATCTAGTATGACTCCTAGATATCGAATGGAGTCTGTACGTTCTATTGTATCTCAGCTACTGTTAGGTCAATTATCAGGAGTACAGGAATGAATTCCCAACGTATGTCCTACTGGGAGTTTTGATGCAAGTGTCTTGTGGAACGTGATGAATTTTGTCGGTTTAAAGTTGAGGGTAAGGAGATTTTTGTCAAGCCATTGTGCAATGAGAGTCATTCCTTGTTCAGCGGATTCTATTGTTCTTGACCATATATTACGAAAAATTATCACGGTGTCATCTGCATAACACAAGATTGCCGCATTAGTCATAGATACATTGAGAATATCATTCATTTAAATACTGAAGTGTGGGGCCCAGAATACTTCGCTGGGGTACACCAACCTCGATGCAGCACTGGTCACTAATTGTGGATCCCACCCTAACGCACTGATAACGATTTGTCAAATAACTGTTAAACCAGTCAAGTGTAATACCTCGTATACCTATGGCTTCTAATTTACGAAGCAAGATAGGGCCGGACACGGTATCGAACGCCTTCGATAAATCAATGAAAACTCCTAAGCAGCATTCTTTGTTATCCAATGATTTAGAAATGACATTTGTTAGTGAGACTACAGCATCTTCTGTGGATTTTTTACGTGTAAATCCAAATTGGTTTTCTGAGAGTAATTTATTGTTTTCGAGAAAGTCAACTAACGCTTTGTTTACATGTGTGGGTCGCCATACTGCATTGTCTGCATTTGCAATGACTATGGCAACCACAACTCTTGGATTCTATTCATGCTTGCCATCAGGCAGATTAGAGTCACTTTGGCAGGCTCTTAATATTTTATATATATATATATAGTTAACAGGCGGATTTGTGTACATTTCTATTTCTATAAGTTTCAATTATTTCACCAGTTATCGTTATGTAACAAGACATTCGATAGCCTCGTATTAAACTAAAATAAAACATCACAAATAATTGCATATTATTCTTTTTATATTTTTTTTTCATCAGTTTAAATGGAAAATACAATTTCATTTATTTATAATGTTGTCATTTATTATTTTGTAAACAAATATATTATAAAAGATTTACATATTACTATCAAAACAAAATATTCACAAAATGGCAGACTAACTAAACAATTACTTAGCTGTTTCATCAAGCATGCTAACAATTGCATCGTTTTGAGCTAAACAAGAAGGAGAAAGTTTGGCACTGATCCCATTATTCAAATAAAAATAAAAGATGGCATAAATGCATATTGCAGCAACACTATCTGTCGTACGAGATAAGTTAGTCTGTTTGTCCAGATTTTGAATAGGTACCTTTCATAACGATACTCTTCACAACCTCTCTTCAGCTCATGGTTTGCATGATCTAATACTGACTACTTATTTTATTTCCACGTAATCACGATCAGACGACTAGCGTCTACGCACTGCCAAAGTTTTCAAAACTATAAAGGGCAACGCCAAAGAGAGCCTACATCTGACTATTGTTTCTGTGGTAACTTCGACAGTTATGATAAACTAATCTGCTGCCTCATTAAATTGAAATTCAAATTGACTTAATTAAAAAAAAACAACAAACTCGGGCTCCTTTCATAACAATACAAATTCCATTGCATGGATAAAATTAACTCAATTTTAAAACATTCAAACAAATCATCAATCAATTCAAATTAAAAAGTACCTCTTCACATTTCTGCATTACCCTGCCTTAACAAAATCATATTATACACTTAGACAGTTGACAAACAAAAAAAAGCAATGGAAGAGGACAATGAGCAAATGAAATCACAAAATATATAGAAACATACGACACTGTGTAAGGTTGCTCGAGTGAGAGTGCTTTGGTGCTCCAACTGAACATAAGAGGTTGCAAACTTACACAAAACATTTCAGTGTAGCAAAAAGCTTAAATCTCTTCCACTGTTACATGAAATGCCGAAAGAAAAGTATAATTGATAAATTGTACCTATACTTTGTTTATACTCTAATTTTTTTTTACATTTTAATAATTTAAAAACAACCAGTACTTGGTCGAGAAATTTATATCCATTTTTTTTGTGTATTTTATATTTTGATGAATATTTATAAGCTAATTAACGTGAGCCGATGTCAGGATTCATAGCTAGTCGTCGTTCGCTCGAACCGGCTGGCAAGTCTGTCTCGTCCGCCCGACTCGAGCTTGTATAACGTATCTATACACATTAACACTACCGCATCTATACATCTCGACTCATATAATATAATGCACTGATATTTCGAGGGGCACAAGGAATATCGCAGCATTGTTCCGTCACCGCCGCCGCGTCGGACCGCACCGACACCGACGTCTCGGAAATATTTCCCCGTCATATACATTTCATAGTAATTAAAAAAAATAAAACACTAAGATTACATCCCTTAACGTGTCTAAATGTCTAATTCGTACTCTCTATTTACATTTGACATAATACATAATATTCAAATTGTTCGGTGTAACGACAGTCTTGCGAGATCGATGTCGAGCTCGCGCTCGCGGCGACGGCCCACCACTGATTACTGTACAGCAAATTTACAATAACATTTGATCAGAATACGCCGACTCAAAGTAGCGTAAGGATCATTGTGTATGTAACGCCCGCCTTAAGCTGCTATAATATCAGTTATGTTAAATTATATAACATTAAATTTTGCACATGACAAAAATGCCACTCGATAATATGCGTAACTATATTGAATTAAATAAAATAGGCCACTTTCATTGTAGCAGTTCAATACAGGGGTTAACACAACCAGAATGAATAATATACTATTAGATACTCTGACAAAATGAATGCACTTAATCGTTCCGTTGTGGCGCGTTTGTCATGCCGCAAGATTGATAATTATATTTCTGGGGAATTAGTATTCCTAATATATTACTAACTAGGATTTAAGATGATATCACTAGAGACTAAATACCATCTACTCTGTACAATGGACTATGATATTTTATTGAGATATCTTTCCTTTGTATAAACATGACAAAATACAAATATTTCTGTCCAACTTTATAATAACTTAATCGGTAACAATCGAGCAACATTTGACATTTTATTACTCCCTTTGTGACAGTATAATTAGATATTATATCATATTACGTAATAAAGGGATATCTTAGTTTAAGTAATTTGGGCATTGTAAATATGAGTTTATTCTATGTCCCATTCCTGTCAATATGACACTACGAGGTAAGCCTAAAACGATTTTTGTAGCTGTGTCACATTATACTTAGAATTTGTAATAAGGCCGTGTAGTATTTTATATGAGTTTTCAATGCCTGTAAAAATATACTTTCAATCTATCACGCTATCGATGTACTAGGTGCGTCAATGAACAGTGCCTAAATAACGGTTTTGACAAATGGAATGCATTTCTCGCAATATCCGCTTCAATAACCAACAACCTCCCAAAAATATTAACAGAAGAAATTATTTGTAAGTAATGATAAAGTAATTAGTACAGTGCGCGTTACAATCAATAATTACGAATTAAAAAAAAGAAACAATCGATAGTTCTTAAACTAGTGGTAACAATAACATTTTAACTGATTGATCCTATCGATTTCATTTGAGTTCATTTCTATATTAGAGTGACTATGCGTATAAAGAAAGGCAAACTTGTTCGAACAGGATATTTGGTTACGGGAATTCGTATTAGTCATTTTATATGTAACTCAGAAAGTGAATTCCCGTATGAAACAGCCACTTGCAGTGTTTTGTTACAACTGTTATTATAACAATATTTGTGTATATGTAATTTGCAAGATTAAAAATCATTTAAATGAGAAAAACCATTTGGTTAAAAAGTAAATTTCTATTTTGATGAAAGAGCAGTTCATTGCGATAATAAAGTCTTATAACAAATCTGTACCAGCGACTGTCTCTTTAGATAGAATTCATGTGATTTGAATAAATAAATAACCAAAATTAAAAAATCCACAAAGAAATTTAATTACCTAATATCATGGCCATAATATTGAGCATTATAATGAGTAAAAAAAGCAATGATAAACCACAAACATGTCATCACGAGCAACAAAAGGGCACTTGTTTGAATTGACCAAATAACTTCACATCACTAATAAAAAATCTACACTTTCCGTATATACATAAAACAATTGACGTTTATAATGAGAAAATGAAACACTAATGCCGTTTTGACACATTAATTGACAAAAACTAACAGAAGTAACGTTACTCTTTAACAATATCTTGTACATCTACGAAGTGTTCGAGTTATATTACAATGTACGCATATAACAACAAAGAAGTATACATTAGGCGAAAATTAACATTACAATGATAATTACCAAGTTTAACGACGGTTATGCCATTACGAGTCGACTTCAACAAACTGCATTTGGAAATACGTAATGGACATGCACAAATTACTCGCCTCGAAGATTAAAATCAGAATTACCTAATGCTAAATCATTTCAAATATGGACGTTACTTTCAGGACATAATATGCAAGACGGCTTTCCACACATTTGGACCAGGGAATGTGTACAGTCGCGTTTCGAACACGCGTTTGGGCGAGGTCTGTCGTCTGATCCGCATGTACACTATATTTACTAAGAATTTTTATTGTGATCTGGAGGGTATTTCCAAAAGGACCAGACAAGTTCCTTACTTCTAGTGGATGTTTAACACTGGCCGGTTGTTGCTGTTTGGCGATGGAAAATTAACATTTGCTTTACAATATTTGGCAAACATCGTACAAGCATTTGGAACTCTGTCGTGTAATCCCGAAACTTTCTAACGCTAAAACATGAGTCGTCAAGCTCCACGAGAGCTTTCTTTGTGACATTCTGCGAGTTCAATATACCCATTACATTATATACACGATCTTTAACCGGTAATGACACGACACAGCCAAATTTAATAAATACCATATACTATATTGAAAATAAACCCGAATTTATACTAGTCATAACAAAATTTAACAAGAACTTGATAAAATTTCTTTATAAGATACTATTATTTACAACATGCAAGTCGGGCAAGACAAAGTAAAATGAACGTCCAACATTAATGGATATGGATGGATTATTTAGAAGCGAAAGGGACGAAATTGGATAAAACACTAAACGGTAAATATATTATGTAAACAACTGTTGTTTCAAGGCCAGGATCGAAATGGACTTCTTAAAATTCTCAAAGTTCACTGTGTTCAAGTGATATTTCATTTATCAATATTTTGGACTTTTAATAAAGAGAAATAGTAAAAATAATTCCGCAATCAAAATTTATTTGGACAACAATAACATTAGACGGCAATAATTTTCGACTGGAATTAAAAATGTGGACGAACATATATCTAGTATTGGACTATTAAATACTTGATATTCTTTTAACATACATTAATATTTTATATTTACATTATAAAAATCAACCAGGTGTAAGGTGTTGGCGATATTTCCTCAACTCGAATGTCGGATGTGGCGTTCGCAATTGCCGCTAAGTACTCGACAACAGCAAACAATAATAGAAATAGAAGAAAAATGTTTTTTTTTGCGTTAAAGTACGTACATGTTGTATTAGATTGGATATTAGATTGGATCAAATAGTAAGTTAAGTGAATCATCACTACTCTACACTGTTGATGGTTAAGGTATCGCTCTGTTAAAATTAATGGAAGAACAATGAAACTTAATATACTACTATGTAACTTAATATTTTTTATTTATAAACTACAATGAGAATGACTAAAACAGAACAAAAATTACCTCAACCACATTGTCACAACTGGTGATTGTCTGCCAATTTGGCAGGCGTCCGGCGTATATAACGTATACCTTTAACGCTTATCTAAAGTTCATTAACAAGGCATTTATTCATATACCAATAGCGAACTTTCATTTTCGTCCTCGCTTAGAGGTCAATTGTTCGTTTGAGTTTAATTGAAGGATCATACTTTATATGCATCATTATATAACTAATTTTACCTTTTTACAATTTTGTTCATACACTATGTTATGAATATACTCGTAAACTTCTAAATAGGACAAAAATACGAGGACAACGTTGTAAAACATTATTTGGAGGTTCAAAATCTTGTTTATGAACATCTAAATATGAATCCTCCTACTTTTATGCGAGTTATAGAAGTCACTTCAGTTTCCACAATTATCACAACGATATAAATATTATATTTACGCCTGAAGCCTGCCAACGATAACACTGCATGCAAAACTGTAACATCCTGTTACGTAATGTTATGCCAGACGATAGCCGAGACACTTTATTATGGGTTTAAGCGATCAAAACGTATATATACGTATATATATATTATCCTACGGATATTTATACATAACTCAAAGAAAACGGTATCTATAAATCGGCAACCGGATATCGTCGATTGAACCGAATTGTTACATGAACATGTCACGATATTACTAAATTCTTATATCCTCCATGATAAAACGTCTCACAGTCAGAGCGGCTTAACAACACCGTCGAGTATATACAGCCTGACGTTTTATACTCTACTATATTATATAAAAAGCTTAAACTCTGTCACTATGCGGGAGACACTGACTCGTATAAAAACTATAGATCTTGTATTATAAATGTCCAGTATTAATGTTGAGATGCTCTTGCGTAGCGTTATATCAGTACTAAAGGCAACGGGCGGGCGGTGAATAACTCAGATGTCAGTATGCCTGAGTGGTGCTTGCGGTCGAAACACGCTCCGGTTTCAGGTTGCGCTGTTAACAAAAAAAAGAACAATGTTAACTTTACTAATCCATAATGTATATACGACATGTATAGCCTCATTTAGTAATTAGGTGAATAACATTTATACAATAAACATACATATCGCTGATTTTTTAAAATTAGTGTACAACAATGTCATCGGCTGTTTCATGTATGTATAAAAACAAATAAAATTATCATTATTGATCATAATGTATATTTAGAATACGGAATGTTACCCCCGTCCCCCCTGTTCACCCCGTGGGTGACGTAAGAGGCAACTAGGGAGCGAACTAAGTAGATTAGAGAAAACCTAAGTAGCCCAAAACTTTCTTACTAAGGAAAGGCCTGATGAAATGATGAATGATTTATGGTTTTTGATAACTAAATAATATACTCGTATTAAACTTTTACTGTATAGAGAAGTTTGTTTAGATGACATGATTAGTAAGATCTAATTAAATTTTTTGTAGACTACTTGCATTTTTGTTAATTATTTTCTAGAGTTATTATTTTTATTATATTAATTTATAGCCTATAACTAATTCTTCTATTGTAGAACATAATTAGAAATCTACAATGATGAATAAAGACCCAGTGTGCATTGTGGTTCATTATTTGACTTCGCTAATATCATACTGGTAATTATTCAATATAACGATAATGTAAGAATTATTATAATTAATAAATATATTATTAATTTTAATTATTATATGTCAAGGGTGAAAAAAATCTCACTATTAGTAAATAGCATTGTGGTTTAAATCTGTATCTATCAAACACGTACCTTTTTGAATAACATTAAAATAATGACGACTGTGTTTACACACTGTATTGCTATTTTAAATCAATTGTGGAATGATTTGCTGAAAACTTGCCGGGACTAACACAAAAAGAACAATAAAAACCATTAGACGTACATTACTAAGTAGGAAACATTCGCATATGTGACCATGTCTCGCTTCGATCGTAGCAATTAAGGTAAATTACTGAAGTCATCATTAAGAAAAAACATTCAAGTTGAGTCACTGTAGATGAACAGTGGATCCCCTGCTCAATACTCTATCATACATTCAAAACAACATTAATCGACATCCACATTACGTATTATTATCACCACGATTTATCTAATATTGACATGTACACTTACGGGCACGTTTCCATAGTCCTTCAAATGTGTCGTCACAGACTTGAAAATAAACAGAAGTGCAGAATGTAAGATAAGCTTTAGAGCTATAATACTTAGGTATATCATGATAATCCGTGAGGTGACGGATTACAAATACGGAGTGTCACCACTTCTACTCATTCAATGGATGTCTAGGAACAAATTACGTAGGACAATATCACTGCAAGGAAAGGAGAACTTGAAACTAAACCCATAATACCAATCCATCTGACTAGCGTGGTATAGTCGGCTAAAACCTCCGTGCTAAAGAGAGGCCTATGGCTAGCCGTGGACTGGTTAAGGCTGTTGATGTGGACAATGAGTGATATCATAACTAAGAAAAAAGAGGTGATTGACATATTACAATTTAATGACAAACTCTTTATTTGCAAAATAAATAATGTTTATAAACTATAAGGTATATATTAACAAAAAGAATCGCTACCTTTTAGATGACATTAAATTTAAATACTTTGTTTTCAACTAGCATGTCTTATCATTATACTAATTGTTATTATGAAATGCTGTCGACGTATGTAAACATACAGCGGAATGGAAGTGCGTCACGAAATAATATTCTTTTTGTCGAGGCAAGTGTGGTTTTTAAACAGAATTATTTAATTCTAAAGTAATAAAGCGACTTTTAAATGACTGTCAAAAACATATTTTAATAATATTTTAATAAATCGTTAACACATTCATAATGTAAATACGTCTATCAAAAGTTAAATAGAGCAATAATTGTTATTACTTGTCACGTGGATGTTATGAGCCTCATAATATATTATGGGCTAGTATAGAGTTACATCGCGTGTACAAATTAACACTGTGTTGAAAAATTATGAATAATAAAAAGTTTATTTTTAGAAATATTATACGGCCTTTGTGGGCCTTACATCTCCTCATTTAGTTAACACAATATCACTTTATGTAAAGTGCAATCAATAAATATTTACCACCAAACAAGTCACTTTTCATAAGTTATATTAAAACCATCAATTTGTACTTTTACAGATACAAACATTTCTTAATGTTATTTGTTAGATCTATTATACGATAACTAAATATATTAAATATACTATCTACATGGCACAACAGTAGCTATCATAGATACAAAAATTAGTGATTTAACCATTACTCAGTTTAAATGCTAGACATAGATAGAGGTTATAGCCGCTAATACTTAAAGGGACGTTATACTATGGTTGAGAATTTTCATAATTAGAAGAGTTGACAACTATAACTGTGGGTGTTGGTGAAGTCGTTGCAAAAACAAACAATTAACAGACTATAGAACACATTAAAACATACATAAAGGAAGATTAGTAACTCACCAATTGATCATATTGGTTGACCATTCGCTTGATATGATTGAGTTTGCGATGTAAAAAGTTCACTCGCTGTCTTTCCTTTTTGTATCCGGCGTCATTGTTCACACGACGGTATTCATCCACGATGCGTTGTTCTATACTCTGTGTACAAAGAGAAAATACTTGTATTAGCTAACTGTTACTGTAAGTACTAGCATATTTCTATTCATGTTTGGTGCAGACACAGTACAGGACATGCTGAGAGAAAACTAAGGTATAAACCTTGGATTAAATGTAATTTTACTTTTGTTATTAAATTACCATACATCGGAATAGTTGCCTACATATTAAAGGCTTTGTGGCAATGGAGTGGTTATATTTTTAATTGCTCTAAGAAATAAGCACAAGTAATGTAAGTAACTGCGGTGTTTATGTAATAATCACTCTTGCTGTCGGATTCGAATGCTGAACTTCTGCCTGTAAGGAATTCTAAGGTGTATATATCGTAAGGTCAGCATATAAAAATGGTGAAATATCAATTATCATCAATATAAGGTAAAGAGCGATAAGAAGATGGTGTGGTGATGTGGTGATGTGGGGTTTGGTGGTATGTTGATTTGATAGTGTAGGATGTGGTGGAGCGTTGAGGTGGAGCGTTGAAGTCGTAGTGTGGGGTGTTACGGTGTGTGGAGTATTTGTTAGTGTGGGGTGTGACAGTGTTGGGTGTGTTATTGTGGGGTTTGTGTTATTGTGGAGTGTGTGTTAGTGTGGGTATGTGTTAGTGTGGGTATGTGTTAGTGTGGGTGTGTGTTAGTGTGGGGTGTGTGATAGTGTTGGGTGTGTGTTACTGTGGGGTGCGTGTTAGTGTGGGGTGCGTGTTAGTGTGGGGTGTGTGTTAGTGTGGGGTGTGACAGTGTTGGGTGTGTGTTATTGCGGGGTGTGTATTAGTGTGGGGTTTTTGTTAGTGTGGAGTGTGTGTTAGTGTGGGGTATGTGTTAGTGTGGGTGTGTGATAGTGTTGGGTGTGTGATAGTGTTGGGTGTGTGTTAGTGTGGGGTGTGTGTTAGTGTGGGGTGTGTGTTAGTGTGGGGTGTGTGTTAGTGTGGGGTGTGTGTTAGTGTGGGGTGTGTTACTTACTTACGTGTTACTGTGAGGCCTGTGTTAATGTTGGGTGCGCGTTATTGGTATATGTGTTAGTATAGGGTGCACGTTATTGGTATGTGTGTTAGTATAGGGTACGTTTTAGTGTAGGGTGTGTGTTACTGTCGGGGTGTGGTAGTGTGATAGTGTGGTGGCGTGGGACATACCTGGTGATGTGGCGAGAGTGGTTGCGCGCGCTTGAGCTCCTGCTCGAGGCGTGTGAAGAGGGCGGCTACTTGCGCGATGCGCGCGTAAAGCAGTCGGTACTCTTTGTACAGCTCCGCGAATTCGTTCTTGTAAGCACGCCGGATGTTTGAGCTCGTGATCGGCGGGTATTGCCTGCGAACAAACACATCACTTAGACACTTACAACTACATAACACACCTTAAGACTAACTATGTGTGTCACGTCACTAATGCTAAAGATTTCAGATGAATCCTTTATATTTGATTCCAACTTATTGTGACGTGTGGTGATGGAGTGTTATTACCCGTATTCGTCCCACGGATGTTATGAGAGCCGACTAAAGGAGCAAACTACGGGACACCAGCACGGAAAAGAGAAGGAAAACTTGACACAGACCCTATAGCAATCCGTCTGGCCAGCGTACACAGTAGGCTAAAACTTCCTTTCTAAGGAGAGCTGTGGAGCCTGTGTCCAGTAGTAGATTATTAAAAGTAAAATGTTGAATAACACTACGATGTAACATTTAAAATGCGAACTAACTAATGTCAATTAAAGAATAATGCAAATTTCATAAAAGATCCTATCCTTAAACATCTACATCACTGATGAGAAAGTTATAGTTAATATCCGTGTAGTGTCAAACTCTCCCTAAAGTCGTGTACGAAACGAATAACGAAATTTTCAGACATAACTTAAAATTTGTACATTCATATGCTATATAAGTTCTGTTCATTAAGTTATTGGAAGAAGTATACAACAGCAATTTGAAAGTTATAAAAAAAAAATTACCTCTCAATTCCGTCCAATGATTCTTCTTCAGCCATATTCTCATCAGGCACAGGTGCAATCTCAGGATTTTCTAACGGGACATTATTGGCGATTTCTTTTTCTAACAAACAATAAAATATATTATTATATTATAATTACAAAACTGAATTAAACTTAACTTATACCAATATTTGTGTAGACAATTTAGTGTAAATGAAAAAAAAAACTTTACTCGAGTTTATATATAGCAATAGATAATAATATCAATAGATTGAGTGGTTTAAAGCCACTCGAAATAACATTAAGCCACAAAATTTGTCGATTATTTAGGGAATTGACCCCAATATTTGTATATCTTAATATTTTATACTAACAACCAACATCGGTTTCGCACGAAAATCTTGGTAATTCTCGGTTTTTCGCTATAATAACATACAAACCTTCCTCTTGAATCATTATCAGTATTAGTGAAAACCGCATTAAACTTCGTTGCGAAGTTTGAAAGATTTAAGCGTACAAGAACGGGAAGTGATTTCATTTTATAGTATGTAAGAACCATGAAATATTACATTTAACTTGGAAAGTTATGGTTTTAAAGAACATACCTGTAACGTTATTTTGCTCTACTAGGGGACTATTTCTAAAACCGTTCGCCTTCACAGGACTGGGGCAGAGATCCTTTACTGTAGTATAATTGAGGGTGTAACCATTGTCTTTTTTAACTGTAAAGAAAAGAATAGAATGAGTCGTATTCTATAAATTAAATACAAATTATATGTCTACATGTACCTTATAGAAAAGTGAGAGGTACGTATACAGGTTCAAGGCAGACGAGGGTTTAATTAGACAATAAATATTTAATTAAATACATGTTTAAATGTCAACTACGTGGACAGTGGCAAAATGAAATACTCTAATTATTCGTTTCTCGATCGTGAAATTCGAAAGATTCAGTACAATTAAAATATTTGATGAAATGTGCGATTGGTCAGTAGATGTAGTTTAATAGTACAATCAAGTGATGCACGTGTATAAGTAATTGAATATGTTGTATTTAAAACTAATAGATGAAATCATTTCCGTTGTGCGTTGGTCTTTTGCGAGGTATGATTGTAATTCAGGTAATCACTTTTATATTACCTCCACGCCTTGTCTTGTGTGAATCGATAACAAAGGTTTTTATAATCCTGTGTACCATTTGTTTATTTCATTTGTCATTTTAGTTCCATTGTTTATTTCAAAAACTTATTACCTATTTAGGGGTTCTCTTGTATTTAAGTGGCCCTGACAAAACTGAGCTCGTATTTAACTAATAATAATCATGTATTTAAAGTTTCCTTTTTTTAAATAACTTCCACGCTAGGCATAATCCTGTGACGCGCGGGCACTTTACAAACATTTGTGAAACGGACATAAAGAACACCTGTACTGAGACCTAACAATTTGAAGATCCATGCGGGCATCGAACCCACAACACTCAGTGCAGTACAAAGCAAGGCAGCGAGGTGAACGTTTAAACCACCATTCGTGCAGTAAAGCATTTACGATGTATGACTAATTTAGGTAATCATTTTGTATAGTAAGTTCACAACTTGTTTTATATAAACGCTTTTGTTAAACATATTCACTGCATATTTTATTATTTGTTATTTTTTATTTATTATTATTTCTTTTTTAATAAGACAACGCTCGCACCAGGAATAAATCCTGTATAAGAAACGGACACAAAGAACATTTGTCCATTTTATCTGTTACTTTAGCTGAAAAACGAAATCATAACCTATTAGCGATCCCTTCCGACTTTGCACAGTAGTCTTTGAAATTCTCAGTTTTCCTCTATGTTCTATACACATAAACTTTTCTCTTAAATCACTCTTTCTATTGCTAAAAACTGCATTAAAATCCGTTGTGTATTTTGGAAGACCTAAGAGTACAAGAACAAAAAGCGACTCCATTTTGTACAATGTAAAGATTGATTTCTTTTGTATTTAAGTAGACCCTCCAAACTAAATCCAGACGAAATATCAATTTAACAATCGTGAATTGAAAATTGAAGAACAAATTGAAACAATTAAAAACAAACATACAGACAAAGAAGCGTGAGTATACGAACCATTGGTCCGGTCGTCCTCGTTGTCGGAAGCCTGCCTCTCCCCGGAGGAGGTGGTTGCGTACCCTGAGGATGGCGGGGAGGGGCGGCGGTAGTGCGAGATGCGTTGCTTCTTAGCCGCAGGAGGCTCCACGTCGGCCACGCTGGGCAGGACGGACACCGACGCAGCCGCCGCCGCACCACTAAGAGAACACATGCCGGTTATACACTCCTCGTTCTGCTCACGACCGTATAATATCTAGGTTTTCTTTACAAGTTCTAGCATAATAGAACAATCCTTTGTAGTAAGAAACGACACAATAACCTTATGCTATTAATATTACTGAAATGATATTTGTTACCGTTTTAAAACTACTGAACAGATTTTTTTTAATAATAATAATGTTTATTCAAGGAATGTAACTGTACAGTATTATAACTTATATATCACAATGAGAGTATACTACATATCGCGATAGCTGGTGTACACGCGGGCGGACCCATGGATAAAAACTTGTATAGTATACTATTTCCATACAACCCACGCACGGCAATCTGATCCCAAAACCAGGCAAAGCCTGTACTATGACAACCAGACTGCTAATAAACATACTTATTATATATAATTCTAAATACACACATATTACATAAAAATTACACTCACGATCAGAACAAATGATCATACTCATCACACAAATATTGGTCCTGGGTAAGAATCGAACCCACAGCCTAGCCACAGCCCTACGTATTACGTTGTTAACTACCTACTGAAATAACTTTTTAACACAAAATTCTAAAAATCAAGTGTATGATATTACCGACTAAATAAATACAAAAATAATCCTTTTGCATGCTACATATGTAAGGCGGTGCAATAGTCCCATACATGCCTGTCAATACAAGGACAATCCTTTCATAGAATTGAAGTGACTTTGGTTGCTGATCGACGATAGACACTAGACTGTGCAAACATACATTTCTCAAACGACAATTATACACAGAACTGATCTTTAGTTGAGAACCGACTAAAAGTAATCAAAATCATGTCTCAGCGGCTTTTGAACTTAGATACAAAACTTGTGTTACATGTCTTCTTTTTTTTTGTTTTCCTTGTACACACGTTAAAAGAAACGAAAAATAAATAGATAATTACATATTATACGTAACAATGGGCGGTTTTATGGCTCACGGTGATTTCTTACTGACAACAACATTTATGAATTGTATGAATCGTGTTGGGATGCATGGAGTATCAATGGTTACCTGTTGGGAGGCAGGCTCGGTACAGGCTGCGGTGCCGTACTGGTCCGTTTGCTAGCACTGGGAGAGGCGCGCGGTGAAAGGGAATTGGCTGAATCGCTGCTTAGCGGTGGAGTTAAGTTTTGAGGTTTCCGCCTTCAGAAAAAACAGTAAGTATTAATTTGTTTTCTTCTACATTTACAAACAAATATTGCAGTCGTAAACAATGTATAATTACCTCTTGAGCATACGTTTCTCCTCTTCTGAATAGAATGGCCAATCTTCATTGACGTCATTCCAATTGTTCCTACGTAAATGGTAACAGTTATCCTTGAGCGTGCTGATCTGAGGCAGGATCTTGTTCACCAAGCTGCGCTCCTTTTCTTTGATACCCTCTGCGAAATTTAGGGCTAGCGTTTATGAGGTCTAATTTAGCGTAAAAGTTCGTGCTGAATTAAATTCTTGAAATCTCTACTTACCACTACTGAGTCTTAAATACAATTCAGGTTTTTTGAAGGGTCGCAACGCTAGTAACTGAATAAGTCTTTCTCTGTAATAGAAAAATGAACACGTTAGGTATGCTTATAATACAATATCTTATATACAACAAAGAGGATTAACCTAATCTGCCTAACGGAATGGCCGTAGACTAAGCAACACCTGGAATTTCAAACGAGCGTAGTCGGTCTTGTGTGAAGTATTATACAAAATTAGTTTAAATATTATAAGGTTTAATTTATCACTTTTCGATAGAGCTGGAAAAGACAGTACAAACCGATTAATTTGGGTGAGCCATGAATTAGTTAACATTTGAAAAAAATCGTTAAAAAACCCATTAGATATATTATAAAAAATGTTTATTTACAAGAAAGCTAATTAGTTGGAATTTATTTTTTTAAAAATTACATCGTCTAAATGACCACCGTTTACACTCTTCTAAGCGAGCACGTTTGCGCGGGATGTTAAGATTCAAATGTTAACGAATTCTTAAGCCATCCTATATTATCAGTTCTATTGAAGATATGTCAAAATCTCCTTTATATACAATTTTCATTGCAAAATAACAAACAATTTATTATGTCCTTGAGTCTGAGTCATTCGCAACTGTATTGACTCTAATTTTAATGAACTACAAGGAAACAGTACTAAGATGTTGAGCTGACTAGCTAGAACTTCGCATTCAAACGTTTCAAATGTTAATTTAATTTTTCAATAAAAAATATTGTTCATGGCACGTCTGTTATTCAACAATGTTCGAGATTTGATTTACGCGTCAAAAAATTAAGCAATAACATAATTAAACAAGGTCATGTTTCATAACCAACGTGTCTAGTAACTTTTTGTAAAGTATATGCGTTAAGTTAGCCAAATGGCAGCCTCAGGAGCAGTTGTTCGGCGTAAAAATAAGTATTTATAATTATTTAACACAAAACTGTCAGCCTTTTGTATATCAGCCACAAATTATCATATTGGTTTTATTATGATAACGATACGAACATTTATCATCCAACTGTTCTGTCGGCGACAAAGTAAAACTACTTATGTAAGAGAGATATTTCTCTATCAGACAGTATCGTGTTGTTTATGTGGGCATTATAATTTATGTAATATACATATGAATTTTTTTAAACATTCATAATTACTGAAATAAGTAGGAAAACTGAAAGTTCCATGAAAAGACCCGTGCTGACGTTTTGGTAAATCCCAAAATTTGCACCATTTCTTGTTCATCGTAAGCAATATTTATATAATTCCCTAGAATCGAGCAACAAGATGACTTGTCCTTTTTAGTATGCAAACTACTAATATAATCACAATTATGACATGATTGACTGACATTAGGAAATCACATAACATATGTGTTATTATTATTACATAAAACGATTTGCATTGGAACACTGCATTTGGCTTAGATATGCTATTTATTGCAAGCAGAAATTAAATTCAAGATAAACAAAAATTTTATTTGAACTTTCTCGAAGTCATAAGAAAGATTAGCTGCAAGCAAGGCTATTGTCTATTACGCACGTGTAAAGACAACAGCATACACGACACAAACTAAGGTTTTTTTTTCTCTATCAATTATTGTACTATGCTTGTTGCTGTTGCTTTTGCTTGTTTAAAAGATTCTTAGAAAATTAGTACAACAGATACGTTTTGAAATGAATCAGATCTCAACTTCTTTGTACCTACTGCGAGTTGTATGGTTTTTCAGCTTTAAAGTTTATAGTGTTTATTACTATGTGCTCATCAAATTGGTATTGCATCAATTACGTGGTAATAGCTCAAGAATTGAATTAAGTCCGACAATGATCTTTTTGGGTTGATGTTAGACTAGAAGTTAGTACTACTGGAACATACTAATAATTATAACTCGATATGTGCTGTAAATTAAAAAAAAAACGTTTAAAAAGAATGTATATTTTATTTTGGTTAATAAAAAATAAAGACACTTACTTTAAGGATCGCCTAGTGAGATCCGGATTAGGGGGTGGCCGTTGTGGCTGGTGCGGGTTGGAGTGCGGGTGCTGTGGGTACTGTTGGTGTGACGCCTGAACAGATTGTGGAGGCGGGCGAGGCACAGGTGGCGTGGGCCTTTCGACCCGGTCTGGGCGCTCCACCCGTTCAGGTCTTTCCGGTCTGTCTGACCGTTCTGACCGTTCGGGCCTCTCTTGTCTCTCTGGCCGTTCGGGACGTTCCGCTCTATCGAGCCGCTCCGCCCGCTCCGCTAGTTGTGTTGCCCCCGAGTATGGGTGTGATGAACGTACTTTAACTCGACGTCCGATGTCATTTTGATTAGGTTTAATCACGCGGGTGCTGTAATGCAATCAATACGGTGAGTGGAGGAATGTGAAATAAATCATGCAAAACTAGTTAATGTCAAAATCCTAGTGATAACTTGGTTTGAGCTAGTTTCAAGTTCTTTAACATTACAAAATTTTTTAACTATTCATTAAATAATTTTTGTAAATTCATATTGTGAAATACGTATGACGGTTTTTTTTTGTCCGTTTAATAATATAATTTCTTGGAAATAAATTATTCTTACAAACTTACAGGTTTGATTATGATTATTCTACATGTTATTATTATGAAATGTATTTTTCCTAGCTAGATATTAGTGCACTGTTTATACTAACCATTTACTCTGCTCCGCAGCGACTGTTCTTGCCATACGGTCCTTCGTTGCTTCATATGAATCGTCATTGGCCTGAACGCGCATCCTGCGCGGTAGTGGCCCGCAAGACTCCAAACGGCGAGCGCCTCCACTTCGGACGCACTCGAATGATCCCTGAAGCATATTCATTTTATATTAATATCGAGGTAAGAAAACATATATAATGTAACCACAAAGGATGGATGGATGGATGTGGTTTTCTAAGCCAGTGTAACGTCCTGGGGTTCGATAAGAACTGTAAACAGTATTTTGGTATTATTTATTTGCACAATTTACAAGTTACATCATATCTCTCTATTTTATTAACTATTTTATAGTTTAAAATGTTGTATGTATTGTATGTATTGTATTGTATACAAAGGCGACAACTTTCGTGTCAGGGTCATGGTCAACTTTCGTGTCATGTCGTACGATACCCTCAGTCCAGACTTTTTGGTTGATACAGAGTTTGTGTCAAGATTTATTTCTCATTGCAGTGCTTTTGCCCTGCGTATTTTGCTCCTTTAATCGGCTCTTAAAGAAAATATTGAAATTTTTCAGAAAATTAATACTATCTATTTTGAAATTAAATCGGTTTTAAATCCTGACTACATTTAAACTGCTATTCCTTGTCGTGTAAATGCTATAAAAGCTGTGCCAAATTTTATATTTATAACACTTCCTACAACAAATTTTATACCTGTGTTCGTAATGTATAAAGACAGTTTTATGGGCTACATAACTCAATATTTCCAGAACTTCAGATTCCTCCTAAAAATCACAATGGAAAAAGATGAAAAGAAGTGTTTTATGATGTAAAGTATGCGCTGAGCGACTGAGTTCGCACTTTCTAACGAGTAGTAATGTTCTCGGCTACGCCACTGCATTCTGATGAAGTTAAATTTGCATTGTTTTGCGAATAAGCGAATTTTGAAATATTGAAAAAATTGCAGCGATGATGGTTCATATTTGGTGGCACGCAAGTTACCATGTTAAACAAAAAAGGTGTAAACCTAAATGGCAAACATTTCTTTTCACGGGTCTTTATCTCATTGGCCGGCCGGTAACGAGACAAAGAATTCAATAGTGATCATAACACAAAAATTGGATTTTTATTATAGTTAATTCACTATACAAATTGTTTTATAGAGAACAATAAGTATTTTATCAATAAACTATTCTACGGATTAGAATACAAATAAGTTTTGAAATAGAAATGAAATATAAAAATTAGCATAGCACAAATTAGTTGATAGCTGGTTAGGTAATGTGCGGGGCTTCATCCTTAATGGATCATAATTATATCTTTTGTTTTAGATGATGTTTTGATTTATTAGTTCTCTACATTTCCAAATAACGCTGGTGACAAATCGAACACCATAAAAATAATTAATACTTTACCTGTGGACCCTCCATCTCAGCATTACTGTTGATGCTGAAGAGAAATGTAGCCTCGCCTGATTGCCCATTGCCACTGGCAGGTGCCGGAATCGAAATTTTCTGAAATAAACGTTAGTATTCATATTATTAATTGTACATTGTACATCAGTCTCCATTTTCAACACATGAATGCTTATCATCATTATCAACATCATCATCATCATCAACTGTCTTTAACAGTCCAGTACTGGGCATTGGTTTCTCCTTAGCAACGAGGTTTTGGCCTACTGGGTTTGTTTCAAGGTACCTTCTCATTGCAGTGATATTGTCTAGCATATTTTGTTTCCTTTAGTCGCCTCTTCTAACACACATGGTAAGAGTAGTAGTAGTAGATGGTGACACTCTGTATTCTTAATCCGTTACCACGCGGAGAGTGCTTATAAACAAATTATATTTAAATGATTGATAAAAGTCGCTGAAATTACGTAAAGTATTATACAGAATACGTAAACATTTATGTCAAAAAATATTTAAAGTACTTCATAAGGATACATATGCATATGTACTTTGTTTCCTAGTATATGGTAAATAATTATTACTCCTATACAACAAAATACTTAAATTTAAAGTAGAGTTCACATTTAGTTTTCTTAGACTTACAAACTATCTATAAAAACGTTATGGACTCGCTTTATTATTTTATTTTTTGCTACTGTCAGCGCTAAATGCGTAATATATACGTTAACAAATCCTGAAGTACTGGAAAAAGATTCGGTGTAGATATAATAGTGTTAAACTTGTCGTTACTAACTGAATCATGATATATTTTATAGCGACCGACCAATAGTCGAATAACATGTTGTGGAACTAAATAAATAAATAAATAAGACATTTAGACTATACATAGCAAAACAGTATTAACAAATACAACCAGTATCATTTGAATGTGCACGAAGTATTTCTATAATGAAAAAATCTAACATCTGAATAAGTAAACTGCAGAACAAAACTTTGTGACCCATTTTAAACAAACACTTATTAAGTATCTGTAGCTGTCTATTGTTAGTCTTATCTTTGCAGGATCTTAACAGGTAACAAAAAATACACCACTCTTCTGCATATTTTACTGTAATTAAATTATTTCTAAAAAATGCATTCTTATGCATACTTCCATGAATGACTACAAAAAATGTGTTCTAAAAAAAAACAGCCAAAATATTGTTATATTGTAAGGCCTGCTAATCGTTTATTTCTATGTCATCATTTGTTTCTTTAAAACATGTTTTTTCAGGTAGCGATCTTTGACTACGCTGTCAGTGCTTGGGCACGATATTGGCAAGATGTTCTATAATCTGACAGCCTGCACCATGAAAGGTTTAACATAAAATGTGGTATTGTGGTTAAGCACATTCAGCTCCAAAGATTCCAACGACCTTAAGGATCTTAGATATGTGTCATTGAGCAAAACGAAACGTTCCCTTAAGTAAGATAGGGTGAATGGATTGAATAAGATGCTAAAAATAAAAAAAAAGTGAATTCCGTCGAAGTCAAATTGGAAGCCACTTGAGCAATTCGCAAAATCAAGTCCCATGATCATATTTGCGTAAGCCAAATATAAATCTAATATAAAATTTTTTGTTCTTGTTTAATGGCGTTTACGTATAGACGTGAAGATAATTTACGTAAAGGTGTTAGGATGAGAGTATTGTTTTAGAAATAGTATGTAGCACAATACTGGAAGGTAAAGGAGATTAAACACCACTCTGCGGTACTTTATCAGACGCTGCCTTCAACCTTACAGGTAAGACGGAAATCAATCAATCACCGTTGGAAATATGTTAATAGTGTGTAAAATGCCCAGCAAGATGTCGAATTATACCGTATTAAATGCATTACTGCAGTCGAGTAGGGCGAATATTGTAATTGTACTTACTTACTTTATTTAAGCTGATCTCAAATTTATGGCTAGCGGTGTATTTACAAATTCAATTTAATACTTTAATTTAAACAAGTGTACTAACAAAATGATGCTTGAATTTTTTAAACAAATACATATTTCGGTATATATTACTCGGATGACCGATCAACTTAATAAACGAGAATCAAGGAAAATATACTTATTTATCAAGAATAGACAAACTTGGTACTTGATTTAGCTGAATATGTTTTCATATTGCTTTACAAATACAATATAACTTTTGGATGTATTATGTATTAAACTATGGAATTATGTAAACTTTCCATGTGTGACTTAATTCTGCAACTAATTTCAAAAAATCTAAAACGTGCTATCTTGATACTATGATGGTGTATTTAGAATGAAATCAGTTTTATCGCGTGTCTAAATTATTATGTGTTTCGTCGTGAGAAATCTGGCACGATATCTCGAATGAATCACACATATAAAATGGCTAAAAGACTATGATGGCTTATTTGACTAAATAAAATGCAAAATGAGATGCCACCACAGAAATAACTTTAACATTCGTTTTTGAAGCATCACGAATCAAAAAAATAATAATCGCATGAGAAATTTACGACAGTTGTTGTTATATTTCCAAATATGGTTGAGCTGTGTCCTCATGCAATTGCAACTGTTTATATACGTATGCAGTGACGTATATAATACAGCTCACGAAGTAATGACTTTCATCGCCTTGTATGGCAACATCGCGACTCCACTGCGGATAAGTCTATCACCTACCTTATCGTTTCACTATTAGCTATGAATTTAATAAGCAATATTTAAAGTGACCATAGTTTTCGATCCAAACATATTGCAATTAGCTGTCGGTAACTAGTAAAAGTGCTTCGTAATTCGATTGTAAGTGCCTAGAAAAGGTATACAATGTGTTTTAGTTTATTACGATTTTCTGCAACAAATTCACTCACTGATTAATAAAAAACAAATTTAAATTGCGTCTACTAAAACATTTTACGAATGTCAATATTGGCAATTTGTTATTGTAGATCATTTTACTTGGACTCGGGCGTAACTCATTTGGTAGCATTACCTACATGCGTGGCCGATAGCTGCTTTAAGGTCGCAGTTGACAATGTATGCCAACACCACAATGCCGGGCAGTTAACCTATTAAAGAGTAAGCCGCGAAGCCAACACCGATGGAGCAATAACCCGTCCAGTCCCATAACTAACGTGTTAACCGATACTGAGATCACTTATACATGCAACAGAATCCTTCTCGAACATTCTCCGGGTTAAATTTGTCCAATTTGCTTTCATAACATTTCCTTGCGAAGTAATAAAATAAGAAGCCTTAAATGCAATGTGAAGACTTTATTTTAATATGAAAACTGTGTCTTCTATTATATGTTAAGCTACATTTATTTTATTACACAATCATATTTTTTGTTAAGTAACGTTAAATATGGACGAAGTGTTCTACAAAAACTAAGTCAATAATGCACAAAGCGACGTTCATCACGCAATTCAAGTCTGATAAACGCAAGGCAAAGGTATATAACAGAATATAGAATTATGGAACTATAATGAGGAAAAAACCCGCTACGAACGAGCAGCAGACAGTGCGGGGAGCGCGGGGTGTGGCTTTCTCTACGGCACTACCGACCGATATAAAGAGCGCCTCGCGATGGAACACTTCGGCATTCGGTCAACAGCCGTCTCGCCCGCATCGTGTGTAGCTTCCATGGTTAACTCTATTGTTTTGCTTTGTCTTATTGACCGATTTTTGTGATTGTCACTAATTCAATAACATATATTAATAGATAGCTAGTTATTTATAGGTAAGTAGTCTAACCATCTGCACAATGTATCATGTCAAGGTCGCTGTTTTCATTGTGTCTTCTCATGAAGGTCGGGCAATATCGTTTAGACCGGAAAATAGGTGGTACACGAGGAAATCCGCCGTCCGTCTTTCAAGGCATTATTTTAATACCAGCTGGTAGATCAATTTTTAGGTATCTCATCAGATTTTACAAGACGACTATGATAATTAATCTTTCGGTTACGTCATCTCAAATGCGTAAATTCTGTATTCACTTACATTCTTTTAATTTTTCAATTTTGGCAAGAGTTTTCTTTATTGTGTATTGCCTGTCATGCGTAACGACTGTCTTTGTTGGTTACCTAATTTCTCAACAAGCAGCGAGCGGTAAACAGACTTGCGAAGTGAGAGGCCGACGCAACCGGTTCGTTCAGCTCGCTCGACCGATAGATAGACAACTACGTAGTAGATAGCGTACTCGGCTACGGATTGGTGTATATGTTCGTGATTAAAACAAGAATAAACTCTTATACGTGTCATAATCAAAGATTCGTTTCTAGGATAACACTCGCGGTACTTTGAATATTACAAAACAGATTATATTTTACGGTTCCATGGGACAAACCCGGACGCAAAACCAGCGGTCGTGTGCCTCAGCCTCGAGTTAACGTGTTGTATCTTGTTGACGTAATATAGCGGAGGTGGCACATGCCACACAAAGTAAATTCAGCTCTAAATGTAAAGCCTTTTGGAACAGTATTGTTCGCACCGATAACATACGTACGTCAGTAGTGTACAATAATAAATGGTTCACTTCAACAAAATCGTAGCGGGAAATCCACGCGACTGGCTTGTGATCGCCACCATGTTAATTGCTTACGAACTTGTTATTTTCTTTATTTCTTGAGATATGATAACGAGTATTTGCAACAATTATAAGAAACTTGTTTACAATTCTACCAAAGAAAATCACTTGACTTGACTATCGTGATTTTGCAACTAGTACTATTATCCATATATCATTTTTTTGAAATCGTATTATACATAGATTTCGAAACAAATAGTTGAGTATTTAAAACAGAAAGAAAAGTAGGTAATTACCTGCTTATCCATTTATTTACTCTTGAAGTTGAAAACAGTAGAAAAGCAATGGTACTCCACTGTACAGAAATTAAAATATTTACGTTCAACCTAATTTAATTTAAATTTTAAAACGAGTGGTTAAAACTATAATTAATTTTGTAATATTGTTTATTTTAATAAAATTAAATAATTTTTAAATTCAAGGTCTCACAAAACAGTCATTGCAATAAAAACTCACAAATTTAACAAAAGGTACAGTTACAAGTTAGTGTGTCAATTCTTCTGTAAAAATAACGCAATCGTGAGAAGTAGTTGGGCTATCACTAAATAAATAAAAGAATGTTAATACTCATGAAACTGGCATATTGATAAACAATGTCCACTTGAATATAAAGTTTTCCATATAATGTTACATCAAGATTGGTCTTGGCGAGAGGCAATCTTAAATCAACAATATGAAGTTAACAATTTGGCAATGTCTCCGCGGAAGAAATTGTTCTAACACAATTTACTAACGGTAATAGTCACTTTCATCGCAGCAGACACATTTAAAGGCGAAGTGAGTGGCCAGTTATTCGTGAGGTTTCTACGATACTATTTGCATATTCACCGACTTTCTAATGGACGATGCGGCCGCTCTTGTCGCAATCGTCGGCAGTGGTGAGGTAACACCGATTCATTTAATTATATACTTATGTTGAAAAAAAAATAGCATTCGATTCTCGCGCATTGTTACCATTCAACAGTCACCTCCAATGTGCGCACGCCTGTCTAGCTTGGGTTTTTTCGCTCAATCGGCGCTCGCTTATTGGCTGGCTCGAGGCTTATTGAAAAGCTGCATTCGAAAACTAGAATGCCTTGCCTTCACGTTTATGCACGATTAATAACAATTTAGCTAGCTGAACTATGTAAAATTTTAACATCGCTGAAACGAGTAACGTACAAGCATTAGAATTTTCTACTCTTTGGAACATTTAGTATTCGCTTGGTTGCGTATTAATTTGTCATTTGTTGGTACTCAAATTTTCTACCAATTAACTCCTGTCGTATTTCTATAACGGTGAATGAACTATGTTCATTATTTATTTGCGTGGTAAATGATTAGATTACCTGTTGTACTCAAACCAATTGGACATGTTTTTGTTATCAGGGCTTCCTTATAGATAGATATCGGATATCTACGTCAAATCTCTTAGGTTCTTTTATTAGTATTAAAATTATAAATTCGTATTTGCAGAATTAAGATCACGAGAATATACAGGTAGTATTTAATATGCCACTTGCATTGTAAAAATATCACGGTTGACGGGTAGGTCTCTGCAAGGATTCATTCTGTTGCCGTTCTCTATCGTGACGGCCGCTCGCGACCTTCCGTCAGAGGAGGGGCACCTCTCACCGACGACGTGACTGCAACCACGGCCTTACGTCGCGAGGCTGTATCGAAACCTATACGTAACGAAGCTCTTTCTAGCGGTGGTTACTCAACGCCCGATAGTTCAGTCGATACACACATACTTACTTCGCGGTACACACTACTAACAGATCACGTGATTACCTACATTGCGTAACGAATTATTGCCAGCGTACCTTTTGATACAACGTGAAATACATAGAAATCTTTCATTATTGAGACACATAATAGTGGTGAAATTATAGTCCGAATTGCGATAATGAAATATCACTATCGTAATCTTTGTTCCTCAAGCATCGTTGTAGAGCATTGTGTTTTATCAATATCTTTGATGTATTTTTATAAGCTATATTTTATTTGGAACATTTGAATGACGACAGCGAACTAGTATGAATAAAAATGTGATGCGAGAGATCGGTTCATCAAAAACAATGGTAAGTAAAAGGCGAATGGATTGATGTTCCCACTACAAGACAAAAATAATTGTGTGGCGCAAAGTTACTTTTACTGGCAACCAGACAAAATAATAACTTATTGTTTCATTATGTACACATTAATAGACACAAAATAACTTGGTTTAAAATGATTGCTCAATACATAACCCTGTACGTACATTGCCGAAAAGATTACAATTTTTAATAAATACCTACAAACAAAACATAAAAGACATGCGTCACGAACGTAAATTTTAAATTCAAAACAAATAATAATATATCACAATATGCCTTAGAACTAAGAAGTTGTTTATGCTCTTCTTCACAATCAGAACTCAGTAGGTTTTATCTTGTGATGTCACACTGTTCAGAGAGGAAAAACTGCACGTCTAAAATATAATCATCAAAAAAAATAAAACACTCATTTTATAAAAATTATTTACGGGTCCCTGACTAATAGACAAATCATATTCTATATTATCATTCATCGATATAGAAAGATAAACATGTTTCCGAGCTTGACTTAAACAAAATACAAACAGGAAATCAGATTTCATGAGACATGTTTCAAATGTAACATACTGATGCGAAAGGGGATTGACCGAGGTTATTTCCCTCAGGATTCGAGGCTAAAGAAAAGGCTACGAGCAAAAAGTTTTGTTAACATTGATAAGAGGTTCAGAAATAATATCAGTTTCATAAAAGGGGATTTGTTACAAAATAATTTTCTTGGTTATATACTTATAATGTACTTTTTAATAAGCATATTATAGATATTGACGGTAGTTCAAGGCACTGTGGATGCAATATCTGACGTACAATATAACGACGAGACCAGATAATGTCCCAAGAATTTAGATCAAGGTGCGAAACACGCGTTCGAGAGTCGAGATCGGATCCGAGGAATTTTTGTTGAAGATCACGCTCGTTTCGTTATGAAACCATAGCGGAATATAAATATTAGAAATTATTGTGTGAAAGGGGTATGCGAATAAAACGAAATGCGAATACAGGGTCACAATAAAGATATAACCTTTAACTAGTTTAAATTAATCTTATCAAGAGTAAGCATAATACTGATAAACTCGATGTACTTATAGCAATGAATTTTCACTTTTCTTTTAGATATTCCTTATCGAAACACGTGTTCGATAAATTTAGTTATGGAATTGAATGATTTCTGCAAATGCACTACTATTGATATTTTTTGCAGATGGAGAAACACTGCGGTGAGTGTGAACTAAGGTTTAATTAAACTATTTTAATTAAAGATATGGATAGTGTGCAAATGTCTACGACGATCAACACACGACTGACACAGACGCGGCACCGATTTGACGTGACACCGACCACGCCTCCATTATCTATTAATTTATAAATTGATATAGTTTTATATGAATATATGCACAATTAAGTATTCTTATACTTGTATGTATTATTGCTGTCTGCTTTAATGGTATGCTACGAAAATAACAAAATAATTCTCAACGTTTCCATAAATTCGTTGGTGTACAGTCAAGATATCTTTTAAAACTTTACACACTCAAGAATATAGATATACTAAAAGATGATATATGATTAACATTTGAAGAATAAAAGGGAAAACAACAGTACCACATATTACACACAATAAAGCAAACAAATTGACTGCGAACCTACGTCCCATTGCTGAATTCAATATACCGCTAAATTGTATAGGCGCGCCGCATTATTGTTTCCAAGTCGATACATTACATTGCTTGTTTGATTTTTTTAATTTATAAACAACTACAGAAAAGAGAAAGCAAAAAGGAGACCGATAATTGCTATTGTAATAGATTATAAAATATATTAAAACATATTGTCTCGTAAAACAAATCATTCTTTTATTTATAATAATGTTAGCTGGACACACCTGGACACACTGCCGTTTGATTCCACACTAGGCAGAGCCTGTACTATGGTAACCAGACTGGTGATAAACACACTTGTATATTTCTAAATACATACATATTGCAGATAAATTATATCCAAATAGAACAACAATATTAGTTTTTTTACTATGAGTAAATGTAAGCATAAAATCTTATTTAAATTTAATATAGTACATACGTTTATACATGGTTATTAGTAATTAGAAGTATGATATAATTTCGTCAACAGATATAAATTAGCGCGTCCATTTCGAATTCTTTACCCTTGTCTTAAAACACTCATTTGTAACTTGTGGTAAGCAAAAAGAAAAAATATCCAAATACAAAATTTGTGTAAAGAAGTGAATTATAAATAGTAAACTTTTATAAGGAGAGGTCTACGTCCACCAGTGGACTGCTTAAGGCTATTGACGAAATATTCACATCAACCTATAAAGATTTGTAGAACGCAACAATGCAACTTATAAATTAAAAAAGATAAATTTATTACACTTATCTATATATCTGACTCAACCCAACTATAAAGAATCAAATGTGCTTATGAAATCTGTTATCCTAAAACTTGCTTGTATTTGTGATAATTTTATATACAATTTCATGTGTAAAGGAAATTATGTAATATATTTAACTGTCACGAAAATACTCTTTGTACGAAATAAATAAACATTTTACTAGTATAATCAATACAAATCAGGTCATGTTGTGAGATTTAATTAACTCAGCTGTTAAGAGTTTAGGTTTACATAGTTAAATAAGAGTGGTTGTATTAGGGGCAACTTGAATAGCCAACAAAACGAAAACAATTGCGTTCAAACTGGTTACCTCATTTTACTTTCTTCCGAGTCTGATCCACAAAATAATTTCTTTGGCCCTTTGACGTTAAGGCAAATCTTGTGGATGCATATTAACGATGCGTATGTTTCAAATACTTTTATCTCGGTTTTAAGGTCTCATTCAATAAAAAGTATTACTATTAGATTTTATATCGATTATACCAGTAAAACATTTACTTTTATCTATCATACATGAAGATGTAAGAGAAAAAACTTTTAACTTTCAAATATTCGTCAATTTATTTTTCTAAACGTAATGGTGAAGTTTAAATGAAAAAGTCAATTGGACACCGTATTACACATTCAAATCAATTGTATAAACGAATATGTTCGTTACGGAATACCGTAACCTTTTTAGTTAGCGTACAACTCAATACTATTATTTACTGAAATCGTATAATAATAAAATGTTGCTGAAAATTCTACCACTGTCTATGCCGCCTATTCGTGAAGTTCAGAATAGTGCTTGAAGCGAGCGGTAACTTTTACCTGCTTACGTAATGGTGCCAGGCACAATTTATTATCGGCTGCATTGCAAGCTTTCGTAATGTACGCTAGCGCTGCTTATATACACTGTATAACTGTCTATTAAATTGGCCTCTTTCCTTGCATGTAGATTTTTTAAGTCTAGATAAACAGACAGTGCACTAAATGGTCAGTAGAAAGGTCAAGGGATGCAAGTGTTTTTACTGATAAACGACATTAAAATAATCAGGAAGCCCATGTAAGTAGTAACTGGGGTTTGCATAAACACTTATGAAGTTACAATTTTGTAGCATACAATGAAAAATGATTTATCTGCTAACAAGCAAAAACGATTACTAATGAAATGTTCTAGTTACCAATTTTTCTCTTGTAACCTAGAGACATTGGATAGCAAGATATTACTTGCACCGTTATGTAACCGACATTTGTTTATTACTCTACACAATTTTACTGCTGACTTCGTAATGAGGTGTTTTATGTTCCCTATTTACGTCAGGTTTAAATGAGAAGAATTAAGTGTGATATAATAAAAAATCAATGTTTTCTCAACCGTTGTCAAAGGCTTCACCGTGATTACTTACATACTTATTTGAATAGCTGTTCTGCATATAATGTGGTGTTTTGGGTTCACTACAGATTGTCGAATCTTATTTACTGATTTGGATACAATAAAAACGTATTAAACCACCTATATAAATATGTAATCCAAGTTACTTCTAACAGTTAAAGACTTACAAATGTATGCCTGACCTTTTAACCCTTCAATTTTACATTCGAAATAGGGACTTTCAACAGTAAAATAGATTTAACATTTAACAGCATGTGATCGTTTAAAGTGTATAATATTTATATTAATTGTAGATAATAACAATGTAAGCTGAGAGTACTTTTCACAAGATGTACGCGTACATACCTATTTGTCATACAGCAGTAACATAATATTGCAACCATTATCAGTAGGATACAATACTCACAAGTGTAAATATATTCTTTAATCTAATTTGAATCGTATTTCCCAGTAGTAAGATGTTAAGTAGAATTGAAACTGTTGTAAGTGCAATGTGACATTGTACAACAAGCTTTTATATAATGATCTCATTTGTTTCGAGTAAATGTGCCGCAAATTTTTATAATAAAGCCAGAATGTTTATTCGATACTATGATTTGTTTATTATCTTTATAGAGTGGTACCTCGGTACGAAACTTGTAACATAAAGTTAGGTGTATAATTTAAACTACCATTTTTAGGATGTAGGCCATCAAAAAAAAAACTCATGTAGCACCCACTCTGATATACGTGATCGACCTAGAATAATGAGAACTGACGGAAACACGGTTGTCAGAACACATTAGTTCTCAGATACACCTTATTGGGTATGAATCTAAAACTATTATTATCATGGTAACGTATAATTTTAATCGAGAAACAATTTTATTTTATCCACTTCCAGTACTTCTAAGGTAGATATTGCATTACATAATTGTTACAATGTTGTTAATTTAGTTAACAGTTTTTATGTCTTACATTAAGCCTTAAGTAATCTTTAAATATAATAATTAATACTGCGATCATTCTCATGCACATGTAGTTGACGGAAAACACCTCAAGGAAACAGCATTTCTAAGGAGAAATTGACGATGTGTATTGTACGCATTTGAAGTGTAACAGGCGGCGCCACCTATCTCTAGTGGTCATAAACACGGCGATATATGGACGTAACAAGTGTTATTTTTATGATTACGACGACTTATGATTAATTTCAATTGCGATATTTAAAACAATGACGCTACTATCAATCAATTTGATGTGCATTATCGATATTAATGATATTTTACGAACACATGAATGTTTATATTATTATTACTGTTACAATTTTACTCATAGTAGTTTCACTAGTTCATTACTGTGTAACTAACTTGTTGCTCTAGTGGTTAGCGTATGCGGCTGAAGATCAAGAGTTCTCAGGTTCGATTCACAAGTCGGATCAAAAAATGACAAAGTTTTCTAATTATAGAAATGTTTAATAACAGCCCGGCGTTTGAAAGTTGGGGTTTAAGCCCCGTGCCTTGGAGAGCACGTGAAGCCGTCGACTTTGTGCCCGATCTCGTCGTCGTCGTGAGCCGGTCGTGTCGGATAGCCGTCCCGTCGAAATATAAGAGTGAATGAACAAAGAGTGCACCTGTGTTTGCGCACACACTTGTGAACTATAACATCATCGTAGTTGGCTAGTCTTCGTTGAGACTGGTCGCCGTGGCCAGAATCGGTTAGTGTAGAACACATCACTGTAAATTCTTATGTATTTTACACATTTGTTGACTTTGACATACAAGACTAGTACATTTTACGTCCATTTCCTCGTTGGTCATCGAAAGCGGTATATTAGCTATGTATGATGGACACGCGGCGTCAGTGTACTCAACAACTTTCCCTTCTTTGATGGAAAAACAACATTAAAACAACAGCCTTACGGGTAGATCTCGAAAGGCACGATCTATTACGCGTGGGATATCGACTGTGCTGCAAGTTCTACTTAATCAAGGTGTTGACAATCTTTATTGCTTGTGTGAAAAATTAGGTTATCTAACAGCATTTAGGAACAGAAACACTTGTATTCAAAGTACAATATCGATGGAAAATGGACATCTGAATGTAGTAAACATGTAGCTGAGATTGTGGACAATAATACTATGGCAATTTCAAAACTATCTCTGCCTTAGCCTTGCCTTGCCTAGCCCGAACATTAGAGTTGAAAAGTGAAAGTCTATAAGTATTCGATAATATTGATTGGATCAATTGTTTACAATATTACGGAGAACACCATGCTTAACTGTTTACAAAAACACTGAAGCATTTAACGTTAACTGTCAAAATTTAATCGGAAATCGTTTAATGATTGAATAAATATTAAATACACTCGTAACTACCGTAATATAAGTACGTAGTAAATTAATAAAAAACAAACCAACAATGAATTAGTTTAGTGCATGCTACTGCATAAATATCATCAGATACTAAGTGTTTCTGTCTAGGACATCTTGTTTATGACGTTATGTTAGTGTTTTACTGCTGGTAATAAATTTTGCACGGACGAGATTAATTGTAAATGAATACTCATTGTAAATGTTGTTCCTTGAATTTATACCTAACGAATAAACGAATATCTAAGGCACGCTGGCCTCAATTACAATCCGAGATACGCCCAAATTTACGTTGCCGTACGCTTGGGTCCAATAGCAAAAGCACGCGCTGTGAAGTGAAAGTGAATAGCGCGCACGTACGGCCGGCTCGGAACCCCAATAAGACGACACCGCCGTCCGCATACTTCAGCAATTACCACAAGGAAATCAGCACCGTTCCGCAATGTCACTCCCATAGCCCTGCCTCAACCACGGAGTTACTTGATGGCCACCAAACGCATTAACCTAATATCAATCTAACACAAATATGAGAATGAGAAGTGCTTGCATATTAAGCACAAAATATATACTTTAATTAATTCAATACAGAAAATTATTGCAGCAAGCTATAGGATTAATATCATAAAATAAAGATTTGATAACAAATGTCGCTTTTATACAAACTATTATATCTTTTAAATAAGGACTTTCTAATATTTAATAAGTCCTAGGTCTTATATGTAAGATATTAATTGAATGTATTACCAACCCTGACCCCAAGGTTGAAAATAGTACATGCAAGCAATTGGATTCAGGTATTGATTTTAAGGGTCTCTTCTTTATTAGTTCCGGTTCGTGATGGATCGTGCAGATTTGAGCGTTACGTAACGATTAGCAATGTTCTGAATTATTGAACGTTGAGTAGCTCTGTTGCTACAATAGAATTTTACAGTATAAGTACCAGTAAAACGAAGTAATAGCGTCTAAATTAAAATAACAAAATTAACATTAAAGTATGAGGAAAGTTCGCTATGTAACATCAGGCATGACATATGAGTATATGCCTACTTTGGAAATTAAGAAACTTTACGCAAAGTGCGACAAATAGTGTAATATTTAAATCAAGCGAAATAATGCTTTATTAAACATGTTAATCGGTTTCGTGTATTAAGTTACTTAGTTAAGCATAACTTCAGTTAAAACAAATCAAGTATCTATCGTCTTTTCAGAGATTAGTGCCAGCCACGCCCCTCCCTCTCAGTGATAGTTGGACTTTTATTTAAACCGTACTAAATTATGTCAAATTTTCTTCGTACTGCAGGTTCTGCCAAACGCCTAAAAACTTTTGCGTTTATATTAAATTAAGATTGTTAAAACAATAGATTGTGGTATTCTGTTAAAGATTCACCTTTTAATTAGATTATGTACACTAACATATGAACGTGAACGTGACTGACATTTACAAATAGCCTAGCAGTTTTTTTTGATTGGAAGAAGTCCTTTTCCATTAGTCTGTCGAGTTAAAGATTGTAAAAAGGTTCCTAAAATGTAAGAATCATGAGTTTGCACAGATAGGACGACTAAAACTAAATAAATCAATACGGTGTGATTTATACATTGGTACAAACGGTTATTGATTTGCAAATTTACTACATTTTATCGGACAAGGCCTTATTATATTAGACTAGGCCAAGTTTATCGTGGGACATGGGCTTATAAACAAAAGACCTGTGTTCGCGATCTTTTTGAACTGTTAGGTACAACAGGCGTCCTTGTAGCGAGTGTAAACGCCATTGTTTGATCACGTGGCTAAACCCATTATGATCTGATAAAGGGGTTTTGTGCCCATGCACCTTTGTTCTATAGTTACTTCGGTAACAATGTCTGCCATAGAGATGTTTACTTCTTTATTTCCAATGAAATCAATTACGAAGGTAGGTTTAATACAATAATCTACGAATATAGATTTTGTTTTTTAATAAAATGCGCTAGTTATAGTTTTGACGTACATCAAATCAATTAGTTCGACTATGAAAAATGACTAATTAAATTACTTAGTCTATGAATATAAGTAATATATTTATGTATTTATTTAAATTGCAATTTTTGCGCTAATTGCATTTTAGTGACTTTGTTTATTACATACATACATATACATAAAATCATGCCTGTTTCCTCGGAGGGGTAGGCAGAGGTATATTAAACGGTCACTTTTTGCCAGTGTTTTGATAGCACGTAATTAGTAGTGAGCCTATTGCCTGCCGCTAATCGGATGTATTATCGAGCCACATCGGTCGATCAACAGGAGGTTGACTTAGGGCCCCAAGTTCTTTGATGAAATCCTATGCACCTGATTGATTAATTGTTTGTTAAAGCGTTCGTTTTCATAGAGATGCTGTATAAGTAGATAATGTCACGTTTCAAGTCGAGCAAGGTTCTCTAGGGAAGGTTAAAAGAACAAATTTTTATAATGAGCGCTTGAGAGAAATCGTCAAGCAGTTGTTAGCCTTCAGTGATCAACCAAGTATTACAAGAAGATCAAAATGTGATCGGGAAATGAAACTTGGTGAAGGTTAATGAGTGATTTGTCAAATAAAAATAAAGTTGCTAAGCTATATATTATGTCGGTGATAGTCTGACTCTCAGATAGACTGATCGCTGTGTTCATAAATAAGTACTATTATAATACCAATATACTTGAGGTAATTGGCCTTATACCGTCCTGAACCACACTACTGTTAAATAACGGTACGTTTTGCAATCCCTGACAACTTTAATTTAAAACACATTGTGTTTAAAATTATGCTATTTTATTTTCGATGCAATGAGTTACCTTAGTATCAAAACATATTTTTTTCTTTTCGTATAAAATCGAATCCTGTTTTGGAGGACTGTATTAATGTTCCGTAAACCGTTGGTGAAGGTAGTAAGTGTTGGGAGGACAACGACCTGACCGAGACAAGATGTATTCCAATCCAACTAACAATGTGAGGAATATTCAATTTTATAATGCAGAACATTGGGTTCAATGTACATAGTGGTGTATGAGTCATTAGATATATCGATAATAGAGGCTATTATACACGTATTATTTGTGGGCTACCGTAACTAAATGCGCATAGTATCAGAACAGATAATATTATCTAGTAAGAAGTTAAAACATTATCATAAAGGGGCCAACGGCCGTCGCACCTGTGAGGTGCACTCCACATGTGCCTACTAGCGACTGGAACTGCTGCTATTTTTATACGTCCACTCTATCTTATTTACTATTCTGGTCTGCGACTCATTGAATTGTGGTTATTATGTGCAAGTTGGATATGTGCCAGCGAGTCTCGGACCTAACACACCGATACAGAGATATTCGAGGAACGATAGTGAAGAGTTTTCAGGAAACAGTATTTATCTCAAACGTATTCTTTACATATTTTATAACATAAAAACACAAAACCAAGGCCAGTTATTACCAATTACTATGCTCAATGTGGACATGGATAAAATTGTTTGCAGAGTATTAAATTGCCACGTATTTATACAACTTTAAAACAAAGGTAAAAAATAAAGCATGACATTTTAGATCTTGAATAAGGTTGTCGGGGTCGTTTACATACTATACAAGTAAGTGTCTCTCGTTGAGCCACAAGAGAAGAGATCGCGTCAAACCGGCAACGGAGCCGCGCGGTGGCAACAAGTAAACCGGTCGAAGGCGCCGGGTGTCGGGTGCGGGGATCGACCGAGGCTTAACGCTTTGTAAACAAACTGATTTAGTTATATTTTTGCAATTACTAATGTGATTAGAACTTATAATTAGGGAATTTTATGAAATGTCGTATTCATTATGAGGAAACAGCTTCAGAAAGGGCTAGTTCTCCTAATGTAACAGATTTACGATTGTACTGCTTCATAGATTCTACGTATTACCAAGTTCTGGGATTCATTGAAGTAATAGATAAGATAACCAGGTCCATATGTGTACGCTTGGAGGAAAAGGCTAGATCGAAGGAGCATTAATCGTGTAAGTACTGTAAATGTACCAACATACGATGCACAGAATGTCAATCTATACGAAGCCTCATACGGCGTGCTCTTGAAAGCTAAAAACGACGAGGGCTCTGGCGTACGTGAGGGCGTGTGATCCGCATATAATTGTTTTGTTTTTTTCGAAATAATTTAGAGTAAATAGTTAAATAGACATCAAACCACAGCGTCAAGTAGCAAATCGAAATCCGTTAAGTAGGTCATCATATAATTTCGCAAGCGTATCGAGTGCCGCAAACGTTAACTGGTACGCCTGTGGCGAGTCAAGGCCTGTTTGACGATGAAGCCAAGATCCTGACGAAGTTGCACCGTTTCTATCTCTCTTCTACATCCAGATTTTAGCTTAGTATGGATAACATTAATACTACGTTTCTTAATGTTCGTTTGTAACGTCATGAACGATAAGGTAACTCAATTATGTAAAATATACAGAGAAGTACGTGCTGCACAGACAATTGTTACCAATATGACATCTTGAGAAATTTAAGATTAAAATATTAATTACGTCTGAAGTATATATTGAAATAATAATTCTAACGTGTTAATTACTATGCATTGTCGTTGCATTAGTAAAAAATACTATATTCAGTGAGTATATTTTAAGACTGTCAATACATTCTGCATCCTGCTAAACAATAGCATTTGAAAGGACGACTTTAGGGTGTCATTCTGGTCTTTTGAAATACAATTGTTAATGATGAAATATTTTAAAAGAGACAATGGTATACAAGGGCGTTGGTAAAACAACATTTGCACCAAAGGAATTTAATCTCTATTGGAACTGGATTCAATGGAATAGTAAAAAACGTGAGGCGATTAGATAAGACGCATATTATGACATTCTGATGAATATGTTGATAATCCTAGTTTCTAAAAACTTTGGAATTTTACTACATTCCATTTTAATACAATTTTGTAGATAATTCTTTGAAACTCGTCAATAAAAACTGTTCAAATTCTATAACAATAATGAAACTTACCCCGTCATTTCCGGATAGGAACTGTATTTTTGGTTTTGCCAATCTGTCCTGAAATATAAAAAAGAATTCGTTAATAATTTTATTACTATTTTAAATATAAGAGCTTGTTATCAATTAAACTAAAAGGAACGGATCTGAATGATAAATTTGCAATAAAAAAGATAGACACAATGTGGATGTGGGTACTCTGTTTCAAAAAAAAGGGAACAAAAAAGCTGTGCACGTGTCATGTCTGTTTCTATTTAATAATCTAATTAAACATTGAAAGAAATTCGAGAAATCGACTTGAGATTTAATAAATGGGTCTTCTTGCGATCATATCGTTGCAATTGAAAAAAATATTTTGAATTTTATTTGGTCAGTTTCAATTCCCGGGTTGGATCAAATGTTTGTATGATCTACAAATATTTGTTTCAGAGTTTGCGGTTTTTCTTTGCATAATAGTTAGGTATTTACAAAAAAAAGGTATAAGTATTCTATCGGTCAATCTAGCTGTCACAGTACAAGCTCTGCTTAGTTTGAAGCAAGATGGCGTTGTGTGGCAAATGTCCGATTAATTAATTACTGTTTATTTCTACTGTTTAACTGATGTGGTCTTTTATAGCTTGGACTATTAATAGATCAATTATCCTCCGTAACTGTGGCTAACTGAAGATATTAAAACCCTAATGAAGAAAAAGTTGATAGCCATAATATCATCCTCCCAATGTTTGATGAAATTCTACATGTCATCTGTCACATCTTAAACTATTCGATATCCTACAGCGTTTTTTGCAAGGCTTGGAAAGACGTTGAATTAATTCTCATTCTCGAAAAAAACACCCAGATCTTTTCCTATTCAATATTGCCCGATTTCAATGAACTTCTTATCCATATTCAATTCTCGAATCTTCAATCCAGAAATTTATTATCCGGTCACAGCACCTTTACTACCTTAGTGGTATGCGTGGAATATCTATAAATTTCACTTATGTATTTGGTTTAATAGACCAGGCACTACCCTATTCTTGCTAACCCATACTTTTCTTTCCATCCCATAGTTGCATGTAAGAGATTTCCTGCAAGCGATAAGGCCACCACATATACTTCATTAGTTTTCAATTAACGTTGTAATTAATCTAGTGTACAATAAACAGATACGTTATTAATATTCTCTAGACATTATTCTCCACAGAATAAAATAAATTGTTTTTCTTTTTCAACTTTCACGAGATTCTCGTCATGAGGAACGGCGATATCGACAATCATTGCGTAGTACTCTAATCGATCATCACCACGACATCGGGTTTATTATTACGAACATCATTGTTACGCACATGGGCGCAACATAATAATGTTTTTGTAAATATAGGTGTATTAATGAAGTTATAACTTACTGTAAGACGTAGGTCAGATAAGTGTAGTTTTCCGCTAATTTTATAGCCAGTATGTTATTTCCAAGTATATTGGATTAACTCATTATAATATACGGTATAACGAAATATGTAGTGGAACACTAATTTAGTTTCAATGTCTCTGAAATTTTATGAAGTAGTTTTCCCTTTACGTTGTTGCTGTATAAAAAGGCAGGTATGAACTGTATAAGCGTACTAAAAATACTTGGCAAATTTACATATTGTCTTTTCAAAATAATGCTATAGTTAGTGTCTATGTATGTTTAGTTAAGAGATATTTTTGCACTAAGAATATCTCTTGGGTCGCGGGGAATTTTTCTAACACCTAGACTCACACTAACAACAATCAGTGATTCACACATTGCCTTGCTCCATGTGATGATCGAATCCATAACACTCGGAGCAGACGGAAGTAAGGCGACTACTTAAACCACTAAGCCATCCGTGTAACCAAATTAAACTATGTCGACTTATTTGACAGTCTTATGTTATTGTAAACATATATTTGTGTCTATTTACTTATTGCAAAATATCACTCAATGGTTTTTCATACCTTTTGACGTAAACTAATTACTTACGTAGATAAACAGGAAAATATAAGTATGACACATACTCGACAAATCAGCCAATGAAACACCCGTGACATTATTGTAATAAATCCTTACATTATAGCGACCTATTTGTCTGCTGTCATTGACATAATCCTAATTTCAGCTAAGTCTAGTCAGATGTACCAGTTACTGAGGACTTCCCCTTTGTCTTATGTTAAAAATAATGTATTGCGATTACCTAAGTATGATAGCAGGCCGTATACTTCTTGAACGATTTCGAATAATTGGTAATCAATTTTATGAGATAATGATGATATGATATCTCACAGAATTGTTTTGAATTTCTTACACCGTCAAGAAATCTTAGGCCAGACACATGGGTTGCTGAATCTTCGGCACTTTCAGAAGCAAACGTCTAAGAAATTAACTTTAAGACAGACTGACAGCCGCCTATAAAATTAGTTTTTTTTGAAAGATCAATTTTACTGTTTTATTATTAAATAAAGTTTTTATAAAATAATTATTATAAATAATTAGTGTCCGAGTGTCTAAGTAATCTTAGTAATATAAAAATGTTCTACTACGACCACTAGAGCAATAAGTTACTAAACTTAATTGTGGGTATGGGTCATTAAAGGTTCACATCTTAAAATAAAATTTAGAAAACATGACCTACATTCCTGATTCTATACTTAAGAAATAAAACAGTAAAAGCAAATGACTTTCAGGGAAGTTTATATCCATACTATTAATTAGGTGAGAAAAAAGCACACATCACGGTTTTTTATTACGGAAAGAACTCGTTTACTATTAGACAGGTGTTGTGCTTTTAACTACCGCTGCTAACATCAATACCTATATCAGATAAACATCAGTAACATCAATGATTCGCACTCGCTTTGTGAAGATTACTTTGATACAATATACATAAATCGATTTTAATTTTTGGATAAATAGTAATAATTAAAATTACCACATAATTACCACGGCACAACCTAATGAAACGTCGTAATTAGGCGACCAGAAGCCAAACTAGTTGAGCAACGAGTTGGGACGGCCACAATAAGCAAGTGTCGGCAAGTCATAGCGTTGCACAACCGACGATGGTCGAACGCGAGAAACATAACTAGGCTGGGCGGCAGCGCTGATGATGTAAACTTAAAAATTGCTTTAGTTACTTACTTAACCGCGAAACTCAATGTGAAATTCTAATAGTTGCATTGCCGTCTAGACTCGAAGTAGGAAGGGATGACCCGGAACTCTCAATGGTTTGCATCCATGGCCGTGACTCGTGATACCTTGAGGTCCAAGTGATCACTATACCAATATGGGTAAAAGAATAGACAAATTATACACCATTTCCATTAATTTGTTACGATTTCGTGTTATAAATTTTTAGTTTAAGAAGTATTTTATTCAACTTTATAACTTTACAAACGTTTGAAAAAATGATAAGAGAATTGTCAACATTAATATTGAATTGGTCGCGAATGCCAAACCAGTTTTAATAGGCAAGGTCACGATAATAAATCGATTATAGTATTAGAGTATAGAATATTACTTTAGTTCATAACTCAGGCATTAAATAAATTATTGTACCATTTGAATTCATCTCCAGTGACAAATTGAATTTAATAACAGAACACACAGATAAACAAAAATATTTTGCATTTCTTCTGCTTAAAAGAGTATGATAGTCAATAGCTGGAAACCTATTTTTGCATTTGCGATTTTTTTTAACAAGACTTATGCTAATCATTGATTGGAAATCTGTTACGAAAACACGTCAAAATTTATCACTCGTCATAATAATGAAGACCAATTTTAAGCTTGTTTTTAGTTCTTAAATATATAAGTATACCTCAACAGCGCATAGTAATCAGTATTATTTGGCTGAGTAAAAAATATAAAAGCAGTTTTGGCCTTGTGTTGAATTGCTACGTTTGCGGTGTGAGGCAATAAAATACCTGCACTAAGTGACCTTAACGGAATTTACCGATGACCTTTTAGCAAATAAAACAGATAAAGCTTTTACAAACTTGATTTTTAAAAATTGTAACCCTACATAAATATTTTATCTAATTATTATCACCTTTGGCATGACGTAAATATATATCAATCATCATCATCATATTAACTCAACACTTCATTTTTTATATCCTCAAACAAGACATTAGACAAGAACGTGTCTAAAATAGCGAATCTCTATTTAAGGACCTCTGAGGAGTGTTAGGTATTTATAGTAAGAAGCAGATGGAGATACCCCAGAGAGAGAAAGGCGTAAGTATATGCGTGCGTTTTCGTCAATACTAATCTGAATATTGGGTTGTGTAAAACATTAACATAGATTAGTTTCGAAGACTGATAAGAGGCTTTCATAGCTACATATTTCCTTCAATGTAACCATCTGTATACAGTAATGCATAAAAGTAACAATATGTTAGTAAAAACTGCACAGTGGACCAAATTATAAAAAGAATTACAACACTTCACGCATTATATCCTTTTTTTGTGATGCGAGACCAATTTTTATTAGTTTTTGAACTGGCTGCAATAACCATTATATTTTCAATGTTAAAACCATAACTAATAAAAACAAGGAATATTAATAATACAATTGTAGAATTAAAAAAGGTAATGTCGGTTAAAATATATTGATACATCTTGAAAGCGTCTTTTGATGGTATATCCAACAATAACATGAAAGAGTCGGGGCGCCTACCTGACCACCGGAATCCGAGAACCATAAAATGAAAGTTGTTCTCGTCTAGTTTTGTATTACGTCGGCTAACACTTGATGTTTTTTACTTAGAACATAATCAACTGCAAATAAATAACGTGTGGTCGACATAAACAATATTTCTTTAGGAAACTACTAGAAATTCTATACTAAACTATATATATTATTTATTTTCTAGAAATTAGATAGAAAAGTGTTTATATATACTATGTAATGTCTTTTAACAGTTTGTTACTTTATTTAAAACTAAGCAAGCAAGTTAATATCTACATATCTCAAAAGGAGTAAGATTTTCTCATTTATGGTTACTTTTTATTGATGTTCCACTTCCATTGGGCGTAAAGTGTGTTGTTATAGTCCATAGCCTTGCTCGATAAATGGGCTATTCAGTACTAAAACGATTTTTCAACTCGAATCAGTAGTTTTTGAGATTAGCGCGTTCAACCAACTATTATAATAGTATAGATAAATTAAAACGCAAGAATAAAGAAGCCTATAGGCATTATAGAAAACTTACTTATTTGATAAAAAGATTCATAGATTAGCAATAACTAATGTGATAATTTTATTAGAGAGTAACGTATCGTACATTCATGAAATTATTTCCTTCAACTTGTATAGCATTAAAACGGTCAATTCCAAATGAATAGCTTTTTCGTTGAAACGAAAAGTTAATACTTAAATTTATGACGTTAAAGAAATATTGTTTCGTCAAGTCAAACATTTATTAGTTAGGGCTACTTTCTTTGTCACCGTATTCGCTTAAATTGTTATTCCGACATTAATTACAAAGGAGTTTTAAAGTTAACAATTACAACGTTCCAAATCCTGTACCAACTACGTATACCCATTTCTAAGGTTTACTGCAGCTTAATATCTTTATGAGTAAGGCCTCTTTTTTACTTGGTCAAACAATTCAAGGGTCCTTTCAAAGCTGTTTTTAGAATTTGCAATTTATTTTTCTTTTGTGTAAATAAGGCCATAATATAAAGTAAAAGTAGTAAAGCAGTAAAAGGAACACACACCTTGAGTTAATGACTTTTGTTTTGTCAGCAATTTGCCCATGTTAAAAATAGATACAATAGGAGATCAAAAAAAATGGCAAACCGACTTCCTTTCGGTAAGTTTAAAGGCGTAGGCATTATTAATTTAACTCTATGGTGAGCGCATATTATATATATATGATTATATTTATGTATTTATATAAGAGTATTTATGAACAGTGTCAATATAGTATAAAAACACATGTATCTTATACAAAGTATTGAAAAGAATAAGAAATATCTCACTCTCGTTATCACAAAAGTAAACTCATTAATTTACGATAAATGAATGTTAAGACTTCTATAAAGTTTAACATCACTTCTAGCACTTTCTTTCTAATAGTGAAACAGGTTTTCACTGGTTAATTATTGTTTTTTTAATACTGTAAGTATAGATATAAAATATTTTGGTGTAAATACTAAAAAGAAATGTAATTGATACTCGACCCACTTAGGATATCAAATAAAAAACATCGGAATATCAAGAAATGCGTACTTCCTTGCTTCATCTGTTTTCAAGTAATCGGCCATTTAAAAATCACATTGAAGACAAAATTGTGGGATAAAAATAGAATGAGGGGCGGTTGATACTTGAGAGTTAAACATCTGTTCGCAAGTTACTGCGTAGGGACAACCAGGTGCTTAGGCTCGGGGGAACTTAGGGTGCGACGACCTCGGGCCCTATCGCCCGTGTTCACCGTCACGCAGACGTCACCTTATATTCATCATATGCCAACAGTTACTCTCCTACAAACAATTTAAAGATCAAAATTGATAGGATATTCATTGGATACTTGCCTTTTTAGCAAGGAATTATTCTTCAAGATTCGTTCGATTTGAGAATGAAAAGAGTGCAGTAGTCTCCTTTACTATGTGATTTAATTGTCATCAACGTTACTATGCGAACATTTAACTACTGAGATGACCCTGATGTCAAACTGTGATGATAATATTAGCTTCTACATTTTGTAACGTACGAAGCTACAAATAACCTGTACCTCACTAAAGATTGAATTTCTATTGTGTTAAAAATAAAGATAAGAAAACATTAAACATTGAATGGCTTTTCAATATGGTTTTGTTTAAAAAAAACAATTAACTCCTTGTCTGAATTTTGTTGAAAGCTTAGCACAATATTTTAGGATCCTTTAAATTATTTTTACGAATTCCATACTTAACTACAAATGGTGACATAATTTGGGAACAACGTGGATATCCGGTACCGATAGGTAGACAGATACCTAATTTTCACAGCGCACATGTTATTAGTACGAGTGAGTGCCTATTCGTTTCAATTAATTCTAATAAAACTGCAATATGATCAGAGTTGTAGTCTAGAGCACGAAATTGACTAATAAGTGAAATAAATCTTATAACATGATTCATTCAATATAGCGTAGGGCTATATTCCTTAAAATAACAGGATGGGCTGGACACTCAATCGGCAACTTTACAAAATGTGATTCATGGCTTCCAATGCATAGAAAAAAGGCCAGGTGGCACGCTTACAAAGAGGCAAGCAAAAAAAAACGGTCACCAAATCTGGTGTAAATTACTAGAAAGTTTAAGGGAATTTCGATTTTGTTTCGGTAATGCGAGTGTTTATAATGGTTTAACACAAGAAAATAAAAGGTGTTCCGATCTTAGGCGCACACAAAAGATATGTATCGTTGTTGAACACGTGCATAGACCGAGGAATTACAATCAGGTGGGCGAACTATTCTGAAGCGAGCGATATGAAACTTTTTGAATGCAGTTTCGGACGGTATTTTTTTTGCGCCGGGTATATTCTTAAATTATGCAAACATGTTTTAAGTCTAAATTATTTTAATAAATAAATACTGGCTTTTCATTTATAAAGAAATATTGTATGCTATATTTTAAGAGCAAACCTATTTTTTATATAACATTGTATAATTTAATTCATAAATATTCAATTGCGCACGGTATTGAAAATTTTGTTTAACGTCTTTAATATTGCGTGTGATTCTTTGCACTAGATATTAAACTTCACAACATAGTACAGTCGTCGCGGTTTGACCTATATCTATCAACAGATGAAACGGAATGTTTTAACATGGTTGTCTGTACACAATACATTAGTAATGTCAAAAACCAATGACAATGCAAACTTAAAAATAAAAGAATTATTTTTAAAACCTAAGAAGGCAGAGGTAAGCAGTGTTGCTCAATAACGAAAAGCATGTTCTACAACTAAAATGTATTCAATCAACCTATCGCCGTCCACTGTTGAACGAAGGTTTCCCCCAAGGAACGCCAACTATCCCGGTCTTGGGCAAACATGTATTATCAAAATTTTATTTTGTAGCAGAAATTAAGGGCAAAATCTACTTTCTAAGGAGAAGACCATTGCTAGTAGTGGGCTCCTAAAGGCTGTTGAAGATTAAATCAGTTTTTAACAAAATGATTTCTGTGCCTAGTTTTAAAACAATCTGGTATGCCCCATATTAATATCCAATTCATAAGTGCTAAGAGCATTATTTATATACACATGTAATTATGCTTTTAATACAGTTAACACAAGTTTAATCAGCAGATACTTATTTTAAAGTGACTCAGACTATTATAGACTAGACTATTATAAGAAATGGAAATGTATACTAAAGCCTAGGTGTGTAAAAATTAACTATATCATAATTTAAATTATCTTTATATTCATTTAAGGAGATAAATTTGGAGAGGAGATTGATTGTTCTGTCTTCATCCCACTGAATCTCATCCCACTAGGTCATTTCCTCAACTCAATCCAGTTTTTATTCCACATTCATCCTAGAACACTTTTTATTACTTTCTGTTCTTAACTGATTTCATTTGTTTAATTTACTATTCATAACTCATTCCTTATGACAATTTCTTTATAAGAACAAATTTGAGTACTCTTTGCAAGCAAAATTTAAATGACTATGTAAAAAGGAAGGTTATTGACATCTTGTTGCATTGAGTGAGTAAACTGAAATATTAAAATTCAAAAACAACTCTTAAACATACATACCTATATCAATCAACATAGAAGTAAAAATAAATTTAACGCCTAAATACTTGTAATTGAAGACAAATGCTCTACACAGAAAGTATAACAGGAACATGCGTTCTACACAGAAATTATAAGTTTTTAGGTTAAGCATGTACAAAAATTTGCATCTCTACTACATTTATGTAACTTTATCAAATAATAGAATTGGTTGTGTGCATCTTTGTGCAATCTGTACTTTTGTAGTACTTGTTGCGACAGGATAACTTATAAATTGAAACGGGGGACAAGTTGAGAACAAAAAACTAATCCTGGTTTTATCTTGTTCTGTTCTCATCCTACCTTAGGTGAGAACAGAACAAGCATATAGGATGATATAAGAATGGAATGAAGATAGAACAACATAAAATTTTAAAGAAAATAAAGTATTAATTGGACAGCAGAATGTGTAACATATTATCACAATAGCAATGAACTCTGAAGATCTGTGATCATTAATCACAGATATTAATGATTTGCAACACATAACTGCTGAAGAGTAAACAACATATTTAATTGTACCATTTAATAGAAATCATAACAAATATTAGTGTAATCACTTTTTGTAGAGAATAATGATGATACTAAAAATCAATTAGGTTAAAGAAACATTAAATATACTGGTACTAAATATAGTGATTTAAATGAATAGACATTATTTGTCATCAAATTAGGAGAATGTTATCAATGTATTCATTAGAATAAGTATGCATACCATAGACTAGAAATATATTAGCTAACAATAGCTATTGTAATTTAGACCTCACAATAATATAGGGAGAGCATAGCCTCATTTCTGGTTTTTTATTTTATTATAATGTTCTGTCATTAACGGTAATGAATCTTGGATTAATTTGATAAGATGTGATAAATCACATGATCATGATCACAGTGTGACAGTACATTGCAGATAATAATAAAAAACGTTGAGTTATGTTGTACCTATCATCACCATCATAAGTGATGTTCATTTATGAAGTCTCCTATCATTATATAATTCTCACCACAATATTCTTTGAAAAAATAATGTTAGAAATGTAATATCTTACACTTGATTTGTTCATCATCGTTATCATCATCATCATCATCATCAATAGCTTGGAATTAGTCCTCTCTTAAGAAAGGAGGTCATAGGAGGTATATAATAAATAAATTTAAAATGGTACTTTCACCTGGTCTAGCACTATCATTGCCATAGTGTCTATAGGCTCAATATGTTTATTACCTAATAGTGTTTGTGAAACTGAGACCAAATGCCTAGACAGGTCTGCACAGACTGTCCTAGATTTAGGAATATGAGCAAAACGAAGTTGAATTTTGTCAAATTGCAATTTGTAAGTAATAGTAATCAAATATAAATATATATAAAATAGTACACCAATTTTCTTATTATTGCTAAAACTTTGTAATAAAAAAAAGAATTTTGAAAGGTGAACATTGACCTCTTATAACTATTTTAATTTTTTTTGTTTACTCACTACTGCTTTCTAGAATATACTTATTTCTCACCACTTTAAGGTAAATCATTAGCAATAAACCAGTGTACATACAAATTTCAGGATGGATCCTTTCGTAACTGTATCCTTATGATTTCATACAATCAATTCGAGTTTTACCCTGTTAGCATAATATAAAATAAATAAATAATAAAGCGTAAAAATTAGTTGCTTCTGGCATTATTGAATTAGGGTTAATCAGGGTTGGTAACAATCAACATTATAAAATGTAATGTCATTATGATTATGTAAACATATTGATTACATTGTAAGCATCTTCTAGCACTACAGTGTTATGTAGTCTAACATTTCTTTTTAAATATCTTATTTATGCTGTTTTAAAATGTTATGAAACAGCATCAAATTCTTCTCCTATCCATCCTTTGGTAAGCTTTTACTAGATAAGTATCAAGATAAGTCTAGCACCATCATTGTCAAAATTTGTAAGTCTTTTTTAATGAAAGTGTCTAAAGAGATTTTATTACTAAAATTTTGGTTTGACATGTCGATACCTTGAAGTAATGCTATAAAAAACTTATATAATTTGGTCCACACTAACAAAAAGTAGAGGTAATCTATAACTAACATAAAGTAATAATATGGTAATTGGGTTACAATAAATTGGTGCACAAATTGCTACAAGTAATTAGTGTAACATGGTTTATATTATAAATTAAAGTAGGACATTGTAGAAGTACCTATTTGATCTACAAATACTTTCCAAACTGGTCACTTATTTAGTAGACATGTTGTAATTTAATGACCTAGATAAAGGCTGAATATGTGTTACCCAAGCCATTACCAAAACAATTACTTTTGTAACCCTGTATTTTTATGAAAGAGAAAAGGTTATTTCTGTTTAATTATGACTTAAAGCACACAAAAATTTCACAATATGCTTAAAATATATATAATCTTGACTATATGACGATTGGTCAAAGAACTTAAGCCTGAATGTATGATGATAACAAAATTAGCTGAAACAGTTCTTGTGATACAAATGAAATGTGAATATTGCTAAAGGAAAAATATTTACTACCACAATTAATAGACAGTGGGACTGCCAATGTTATTTAAATCTATCTTCTAGGTGGCAATTCTTACTGCATCAATTGAATTCTTAGAATGCTATCATATTCAGTAGTGTATCTGAATTTCTTTAGAATTATGTTGAAAATAAGAGTGTTAACCTATTACATTTTTACTGACAAAATATAAATAAAATTGTGTTGATTCTTGGGCGCACGGTGGCAATAGAAATATGTTAACAAAATCACCATATGTTGAGTAATATTAATTATTTCATCTAAATATGCTATTTAAAATATATTTCATAGTTATAATTTGTACATAAACAGCTATATAGTCACAACAAGTAATGTCATATTGAAAGATTATTATCATGAACAAACATGTAGCGCCATCTTTTATCGTAAGGTGATACTATGCCATAGTTGTTGTTTAGTGTAATTTTTATTTTTATTTCCTATAAAATAGCATATTCCATAATATGTTACTAATTTAGACAGAGTTTTAAAGTACCTACAATTGGGCACAGAACTTTCTATTGATATGATGCAATAAGTTCATATCATCTTTTATACAAGTTCTAGAAAAAGTTGTATTTGAAGTTTTTAATTATTCTACATTTAAAGTTTGAAGAAATTCTTCTATTACGTCCTATACTCATGGTATTTATTGATTACTCTGGCATTTTACAGTAACGCTGTATAGTCCAAAATTAAAAGATGTTAAATTTTTAAAACAAATTTACACCACTAAAAATTCCGACATTATTAGATGGAGCATTCTGACCTTTTTAATTTATACTTTATGCAATCAATTGTATAATGATTAACCAATAAAAGTTCATACTGGAAAGAAATGTATATTTAAATTTAATGAAAACATGTATCTTTAAATATTGATTATATCTGAGATATGAGTTGTTGTGAAATATGTCACTTTATACTACATCGTAGCTTGATTATTAAATCGTCACCTTAATATATTTTATCATCGGATTTGAGTATATGAACAACATTAAACGTGGTGTTTTTCCAGCACGTAAACCAGATAAGTAAGTCTTGAATGTTTTTATTCAGAAATAATTTACTAGCAAAGGCCCTACGAAAACTCATAACGAACGCAAAATTATAGTTTGTAACTTAACTCCACGGTAAAAGTCGAATTCCGCAACAATAAGTCCGAATTCTCTAATTATAGCCATATGAATTGAAATGTAAATCTGTGAAAATAACACAGCAAATTTTCTACATGTTGACGTGGCGTGACATTGGAGAGGATTATATATTGCAATGGTACTTACATTAACTAGTTCTTAAGCTACGTATGATAATAAAAACTCTAATTTATCGTAATGAAACATAACCATTTGCAGTTTCATTTCAATTACTGTAATATAAGTATGGCGCCTGACATTGTTGGCTTACCTATCTTTATTTTTGTATAACAATATGGCGATTGTACTTACCCTGTTATTTCTAAGAAAGTCTTCAATAGCTTTTAACGCTGAATCCGTTAATTTCACAAACACTAGTTCCTTGTTTTCTTTATAACTAGACTCCGATGATAACCCATACTGAACACCTGCTGGCAAGGCCGCCATTTCTTATTCACTATTCGCACTGTGGACCAGCTGACTCCTTTGCTAGCCGTCACGATTCATATCATTTACACATTTTCTTAACCGTAATCACAAATTCACAACCTATAAAATTATAATTACAACAACAAAAGGGTTTTACTAGTCCAAATTAACAATCTTTTTGTAACCCCATCGACTCGGCCTTTGTTGGCAGCGCTCTCATCTGCAAGGCCACACTGACTGTCATGCGCAATGGTTCTTTTGACAGGAAACGCGAGCATTCACTGCGACAGCAGCGCCAATTCGCAGTTGGCAACAAGTAATTTGATTGCAGCTAACTTCAGATATGTCAAAATTACAATATTTTTCTATCCTTTAGGACAAAACAAATGAGAATCGACATCTGAATTGAAAAAAATTACATGAAATTGATTACTTTATTCTTATATTCCGTAATCGATGCGCTAGGTTATTGTTTTTGTAAATTTGAATGCAATAGTAGGTTTAGAGGTTATATTTCAATTTATTTCGTCAGCTACTTCATGACACTTGAACACTTCACTTACGTGTTATGATTTCTTGGTCATATTGCTGTAATTTCTGTATAAGGCTATAGTATTTAGCCTGTAGCATTGATTAAGGTTTTGAAAACAGAGTGTTTTAGGTAAGTTTCAGTATTTTAAAACATGTTCATTTAAATTTATTTTCAATTTTGGCCAAAGTTAACCTAGATATGTCTATTTTCTCTTTTTTGTAGACTTTTTGAATCATGGCTACGTGGGAAGAGAAGAAACAACTAATAACACGTAATTTGCAAGAAGTTTTGGGTGAAGAAAAACTAACGGAAATATTAAAACAAAGGGATCTTAAAATCTATTGGGGCACAGCGACTACAGGACGGCCTCATGTAGCCTATTTTGTACCTATGTCTAAAATAGCAGATTTCCTGAACGCTGGTTGTGAGGTAACAATATTGTTTGCTGATCTACATGCTTATTTAGATAACATGAAAGCACCTTGGGAACTGTTAGCTCTTCGCACACAGTACTATGAAGCTGCCATAAAAGCCATGTTACAATCCATAGGTGTACCACTCGAAAAATTAAAATTTGTCAGAGGTACAGAATATCAGCTCAGCAAAGAATATACACTTGATGTTTATCGTATGTCATCTGTAGTTACAGACCATGATGCTAGAAAAGCAGGTGCTGAGGTTGTGAAACAAGTTGATCATCCATTACTAAGTGGACTTCTATACCCTGGACTTCAAGCATTGGATGAAGAATACTTGAAAGTAGATGCTCAATTTGGTGGTGTGGACCAGAGAAAAATATTCACGATGGCAGAAAAGTATTTACCACAGCTTGGTTATGCTAAAAGGGTACATCTAATGAATCCCATGGTTCCAGGACTTACTGGAGGTAAAATGTCGGCATCTGAAGAGGATAGTAAGATTGATCTTTTAGACAATCCTGCAAATGTTAAGAAGAAACTTAAAAAAGCTTTCTGTGAGCCTGGAAATATTACTGAAAATGGAATTTTATCATTTACAAAGTTTGTAGTATTCCCTCTAATGAAGAATAATGAAAATTTTAAAGTGAGTAGACCAGTAGAGTATGGTGGTGATCTTGAGTTTTCTAATTTTGAAGATCTTGAAAGTGCATTTGCTAAGCAAGAAATTCACCCAGGTGATCTAAAAGCCAGTGTTGAAGGAGCCATTAATAAACTTTTGGATCCTATTCAGGCAATTTTTAAGGACCCCAAGTTACAAGAACTAGCCAAAAAAGCTTACCCACCTCCTTCTAAAAGTAAAGGTAATGCGGCAGCAGCTTCTGATGACATCACACCAGCTAAACTAGACATTAGAGTTGGACGTATAGTTGAAGTATCAAGACATCCGGATGCTGATGCTCTATATGTAGAAAAGATTGACCTTGGAGAAAATGAGCCGAGAACTATTGTATCTGGCTTAGTAAACTATGTCCCCATCGAGGAAATGCAAAATCGAGATGTTGTTGTGTTATGTAACTTAAAGCCAGCTAAAATGCGTGGCGTTGAGTCAAAAGGTATGGTACTTTGTGCTTCCACTGATGAGCCTAAACAAGTAGAGCCTTTGCTAGCTCCAGAAGGTAGTAAGCCAGGTGACCAGGTAGTGATAGAAAACTATGAATCTGGCAAACCAGATGATGTTTTAAATCCAAAGAAAAAAATATGGGAGAAATTGCAAATTGATTTGAAGACTAATGAAAACCTGTTGGTAGTATGGCAGGGTAATAAACTTTTAAGCAAAGTAAATGGAAAGCCTGTTACAACTAAGTCTATGAAGAATGCACCTATTAAATAGATGGCAAATAATTTGTTTCCGTATACCGTAATTTAAAAATACTCTGCAATCAATTTTAACAATACTCTGCAAATGATTACTCTATTTTTCAGTCAAGAAGCTTGCTTTATTTATACTTTTTACAGAAGTAAATTTTCAACTCCAATAATGATAATGATTTTTTGTAAACCATATAATTAAAACTATGTAAAGTCAAAGGGCACTAAAATAATTCATTGATGGCCAAAGAACTTGAAAAATTTTCATTGTTATAACACAAAATAATAGGTGACAGAGGAATTTTCAGGCTGTAAATCTATTCTTAAAAGTAAAATGAAAAAATAAACCTATACATGTGATATTTTTTAATCTTGAATTTAGAAATGAGGAATACACTTTATTACATCATGATGCAGTGCATCGATGGATGACAGCTCTTCAAAAGATTTATGATTTTGTATATTTGTATTTAATTTTATCATTGTTATCGTATCAGACTTACATCATTATAATATTTATAAAATTCTTATTGCTAAGCATGTTGTACCTTAATTTCAAGAATATTAAATGCTTTCATAATCAAAAATGAACAGTTAGACTCTCAACTAATCAAGTTTCTGGCTCACCATTACAAGGCTCTAGGTGACTTTTTGTCACACTTAGAAAGACAATAATGCATGATTTTTATCATGTCTTTCACTGAATTTTTCAAGAAACAGATATTTAGTTTATAATACACAGAGACACAATTGAACAGCCATAACTTTGTTTACATAACTATAAACTCCTTAAAATTTTGAATAACAATAGAAGTCTTCAGTTTCTTTTACTGAGTTTGTAAAAAGAACGAAAAAATTTACTTTGGAATACGTGTAAAGAATTAGGGTATATGCACGAGACTCCAAAATGGACAAAATAGTTTTATTTGTAAACTTACCTACTAAAAAAATCATATCTATGTAATTATTTTTGAAATTTATTAGTGAAATTTAATAATTAAATAGTGACTTTTTCAAATGCCTTGGTGAACTTCTAAAACACAACGCTATAGATGGAACAAAATTTGACGTCAATTTACCCTCGGATCTTATCGTAAAGCAAGTTATATTTTCGTCGAACTTTGTAAACAAGACAGAATGTGCAGTTAACTAAATAAAAATACTGTTATATGTATTTATCACTTTTTTAATATCCTTACTTATGCTAAAATGATCTTCACAACTATTATATTATTTACTTTTCTTTATATTTCTTTACTTTTTTCATTGTAATATGTTGGTAAGTAAAAAATAACTCTGTGCATTTGTGAACCAAACACTTCGCTGTAGACATGAGTGTAGTAAAATGGCCGTGTTTAAAGCGAAAATAATAGTGATTTTAATCCTTTTTTTGGCTTGGTTTATATTTTCGATGTGCTGTATATCGTTTTAGTATTATAATATCTAGTAGAAACGTTTTTAAAAACTAAAAAAATAAATAAGTACATATTCCCATTGCCTGTGAAATTTTAGATACATTTCTTGATTCTTAAGGTGCATTAATGTTTTTCCAATAATTTATTTTTTGCATATTGTTTTTCTGTTTATCAAAATACTAAATCAAGATTGACATTAAATCATTACAAGTCTTGGTAACACTCGTCAGTTTCGTTTTTATTTTATAAATTGGGTGTGTGGAGTTGCAGGAATTCTTGAACCATCTATCCGACAACAGAGACACTATCTTACATAATATAAATATATATATATATATCTTACATAATATTATTTTACATTACATTATCGTATGTGGTATTATATTACCGTTATGCCAATCTTTTTGCCCAAAATGTAAGAATATCCATTTATGATTTCACTTTTAGGCATGTTCGTCATTATTTAAAATGTAATAAAATACATATTACGACTTTGTTTATGTTCTCGCTGTTTCTTAAAAGATGGCGTAGTAGCACTCTGGGCATAATGTTTAATGAATTTATTATGAGCTTGTTATCAGTTTCAGTTGATGCGTTTGAGTCCAACTCTGAAAGAAAAGTGGCCACTATACGAGCAAAGACACGACAAAGTGATTCTGTTACATGACAATGTTCGGCCACATGTGGCAAAACCAGTCAAAACTTAATAGCGCTTCCATTCTTTCAAAAGATGAATCGTTTTTTCGACGAGGAATTCGATTACTGCCAGAAAGATGGGAGAAAGTGGTCTTTACTCACTAATCACTTTACTCAAAATATTGTACATCAGACGGATTGTAGTGTTAGCCTTATATTATTTTTTAGGCAGAAAAAACAACGAGAACTTATTCAAAGTCCATTTATATATATAACTAACTGTGTCCCTCGATTACCTATAGTTTTTGTTGCCTTGGAATCGGATATTGTTTACGAAAGAAATGAAAAACCAATTTCAAGAAAATTAAAGCTAATGAAATTTCATTGGTTGTAATTTTCTTTCCTAAAATAAAAGTAACCTAAGTTACCCTTTACGACATCAGCTGTCAACCAGTGAAAGCCCTGTCAAAATTGTTACAACAGTTCCAGTGATTGGCCGGAACATAAACAAACTTACTTCTGAAAGTTTATCTGGCGGTCAATGGTGTCACTGAGTATTTTATGTTTAAAACTGCTTCAAAATAATGTTTTTTGGAATAACGTTTTACTGAAATATTTTTTAAATGAAACGATTTCCAATTTTTTGAAAGCTGTTTATAAGTAACACTAGAAATAAATGAAGTTGAAAAATACGTTAGTTTCTAAATAATTGACGAGAATTATATTAATAGATTCAGGTGATTCTAATCGTGCCGTACTCAGACTAGAAGAGCCTCTGACCACTGCATCTGATACACATACAGATAAACAGAGAAGTGTTTATCCGGAGGTACAGTGGGTAGAGAGGGTCTTCTGGCTCACAATTTGAGTGCTAAAATCACTATGCCAGTGTAACTAATACTAATAAATTTAAACGTATTAGGTAGAGCATGCAAAACAGGAATTGCTCAGTTAAAAAAGTAACATACTTCTTTAGAGAACTATTTCACTATTCAGAGAACTTTGGTTGGTGGAACTTTGGAGAAGAGTGTCCTTGGTTTGCAAAGTAATCTCCAGATCATGCATATTATGTATTTTTAACATGCGATTTTTATATATTTTAGTAAATACATTAATACATGAATAAAATGATTTGACGAATACATGCCCAGAGTGTATAAAGATATAATTGAAATCATTATCATTATCGCTTTAGTAGTCCATTAGTAGTCCACTGCTGTATATAGGTAGAGGCCTTATACTGTAAATGAGGAGGTGGCCTGCTATAATACACTGACTAGACAAGTCGAATTCTTTCTAGGATTCCTTCTATTTGCAGTGTCGTTGTCGGTTCAAACAGCCGGCGACGACGACGACCCATAGACGAACAAAGGTAGTGAAACTTTGTATTCTTAATCCGTCACCATGTGGACAGTAATTACAAATATAATTGAAATAAATAAAAGAAATGATGAGTTTTGGATATCTTCATAAACCCCGTGGAAAATTTAGAGAATAATTCACAAGAAATGATTCTCTACAATGTTTACGATTCGGATTTATTTTCAAAGAATTTCATGTCATATGACAAATATGATACGAAATGGGGTGAACTGTTGAAATTCGTATAACATTTATTTTTGAATTGTCCATTATACGTAATTAATCTTTAATATTTATAACTTCAAAATACGCAATAAACTTGTAAATCGCTAGTAATTACTAATTCACAAACGTAGTTTACGCACCAATTCGCGGTTTCCCTGTTTTCATACAATTATTTTGGGTCGCCTTTATTTTAAAATGTACCTCCAGTAAGTGCTGCACCTGTTTTTATGAATAAAGTAAGTCGTAATCAGAATCTTGTAAATTTAACTAACAGTGCCACTTTTATTATTTTATGTCATGAATATACAAACCAATTCAATTTGTTATATTTAACTCGTTAGTCTAACGGTTAGCGTATTCGACTGCCAATCTCGGGATCAATTAATCAGCCGGGCCAAAAAAATTATTAATAATAGCCGGCAGCTTGGAAATTGTAGTCTTAACCCCCGCGCCTGAGAGATCACATAAAGCCGTCGGTCTTGCGCCTAATCTATCCCCAGTCGCGTCTGACAGCTGTCCGATCGGTTTGTGAGAGAGAGGGAAGAGAGAATGCAGTTGTGTTTGTGCACACGTTTGTGCACTATAATAACTGCATACTTAAGTAGTCTCTGTGACCTTGGCCGGTATCTGCTAGAAATAGTATATCACTATACTATAAAATGTTACCTTACTTAAAACGAAAATTTAAATAACAAATAACACGTTTCAATGTATCACGTGAACACCGTTGTTCACATGAGTAGTTCAATTTTAGACGATAGTGTTTTCGGAAATGCTCGACTAGCTTTGAACTCATCAGTATTTATTTAAATGAAAAGAATTATTTTGGCTGACTTCTAGGATCTTTGTACCGGTCTTAAAAAGTTCGGCAGTCTGTAAAACATGCGCTATTTATGCTAAAACTCAATATTATGAATGTTATTGCCGACAACCTAATAAAATTCAAAGACTGATAATGCACTCAGTTTTAGACACATTACACAGCAAACTTTTCACATTTGAAAATAAAATTAGCGAGACTCGTTATAACATGAAATCTTGAGCCCACACTAAGTCTTTCACACCAAGAGTAAGCAGTTAATGTATTAAAACAATTTTTTTTAGCCAAGTATGTCACGATTGACAATAATATTATTATTACAATAATTTATCTTAAACGTATCTACAAGAACACAGAACAGCATAAGTCATACAGTGGTATGCTGTGGCGAAATCTCAATAATTAATCTATTTCATTCGATTCGAGTCTAGTAAAAGCAGCAATAGCTGATGTGTGATGTTACCCGACCGCGTATACAGATGAAAACTACATGAAAAATGTGTTATAACTGCATTTATACACAATGTTGCAAATATAAAAACATAAAAGTTGTTTCGTTTATATTGTGCAAATCGAATAATAAAGAACCCTATGTATATATACAGATGTGTCGTAGTTACGTCTCATGACTCCGATCAGGGTCTTGGCTTAGTTGCCCGAACTGTGAGGAAGAAAACCGCTATAAAAAATTACCTCTAAACCTATGGTCTGGTGTGTGGCTAAGGGATACATGGTTGATGGGTAGTTCAGTCTTATGCGCACTCCCAGCTCGGACCACTCGGTTGGGCATAAATTTATGCTTGCCTTTGTACTGTGGAAGCTCTGTCCGGGTTGACCTTTATGTCTTCCCCAATCTTGGGATTAACTATGGACATTGCATAAAATTCAAATAAAAATAAAGATAAAGGAGAGTCGGAACGACAAAACAGCAAGGGCGTACGACTTCTCCTCCAACGAAGAGAACCTATTGCTTGGAATGTCTATATCGATAGGGCTCTCAGAAATCAGTTTTACTCCTAGGTGACGAACAACATCGGAACGATTGCGTTCCAAATCAATTATTCATCCGGATGGTCGTTACTCCAGCATGGTTATGGACGTACTGTAGTCGACAGAGGTGGAGCCGCAGAGGGCGGTCGCGTAATTTGATCTCAGCCCCGTTAGGTTCTATCTTTTCCGAGGCAGAAGCCTATAGAAACGTCAGTGCGGAGGGTGAAAGCACAGAATTCTGGAACCGGTAAAGAGAGCTTCTTTTGTCGGTATCTACGCCTACTAATATACGCCGGTGTCTTTGCAGCAGAGCGAAACCATACCCTTAGAATTCTGTAGAATTCTTTTAGTAAGAGCACTTAAGGACTCCTACTTCGCCATTGCTCGTAGACGTAGCTCACTAACGAACGTTTGATATGGCGGTGGTGGCTGATATGAGCGCCCAGCTTAACCAGCTTTGGGTGCAGGGGCTAGAATTTGACACTGTTTTTGCCCCACACCTCTTGATGAACCTTGAGAGATTTGGTGCGAGACGAGTGCCTCTGAAATTGATGGCGAACTAACAGAAAGACATCAAAGACTGAAAATAAGAGGGTGGTTGAGCTAAAATGGTTTACTACGCGCTTAGGAATTTATTGATTAGCTATTGTAACTCCGTGGGGAGGAAGGTACTACTGAAATACATCTTTTGTAAGTTGAAAGGGCACAGCGTGATATTTTGAAGATAAGTGCAGGTTTCCTATTTTGATTTCCGATAGTTCAACTCTACAAAGATTGGAATACGTTAACTGTAAGACTGACCTATGTATACTCAATACTTATACTTCGGCAAAGTAAACAAACGCCTTACTATCCTTATGTTCTTAAGGACAAGCGCAGGAATGGTAAAGACGACCAAGAAATTGAACACAGTACTTTACACCGTAACAAACTGAATAAGGCTCTATAAATATATTCAATAACAACATTGAGATGTAAAGAAGTAGCCTCTAACTAGCTAGGTAGTAGAGCCACGCTGGTTTCAGCAAGAGCGGCTTCAAGCTCGACCGGGGCAGTACTATCCTCCTACAGAAGACCAACCCAAAGCGCCAGCATCCGTGTTATCGTGTTTCGTTGGTGAGTGTGAGACCGGAGGCCCATTGATGCAGGGGTGACAGTTATCGTGGTAACTGTGTAAGCTTTACACTGTCGCGATGACTGGTATGCCTTTTACGTCCTCAAGCGGGGTGTACAAAAGTATCTCACAAGGCCGCCATAGTGTGGGTCACCATACTGCATTATCCGCATTTGCAATGACTATGGTGACCACAACTCTTGGATTCTATTCATGCTTTCCATTAAGCAGAGTAGAGTCACTTTGGCAGGCTCTTAATATAGAAAAAAATAAATAAATAACTGTCTTAGGACTGGACCACTAGAATAGGAGAATCTTTTATCACCTTCGATTCAGTATTTAACTGTCTATTTACCATCGGGACGTTGGAATATTAGTTACAACCTTTACACTCCACTCCAGGTATCGTGACACTAGACTATTCCGTACAAGCGTTGGTTTAGTCGATATAGATAAGGGATCTGGATGTCGTAATAAGAGCTGTTCCTGGAACCCTTCTATCTCAGGCACAGAATGGCACACCGTGTGGTTTTAATCGGTCCGATTTTGACACAACACCCCATCGTAAACCCCAGTGGGGCGACGGCCCGAGGGGGTTTCCACACGCTTTAAAAAAAGTCGATATAGATAAACACCACGAGGTTATAAGTAAAATGAGAAGGAAAATTGTTTTTTTTTTAACTGAACTACTTTATTAATTATTCTATGCTCTGTCTCTTTATATATTCAAGCATCATAAGGTCTACCGGGTTCTTCGTACCAGGGTTAAATGGGCTGTAAATCACAATGTAGCTATACCCATCACACTTGGCCTCATCTTTTCACGAATCAAATTTTAAATCACACATTTTAATCAGAATGTTTTTAGTCCTCTCGATTTTCTGCCGTTAAGTTTTAAAGCACTAACCTGCCTTTTGTAATACTGAAACTAGTATTAAAATATTTAATAAAAGTTAAAAACTTTAAACAATATGTGCTATAAAGCTGAAAATCATATTAAAATGGCTGTGTAAAACTACCTGGTATACATTTTGTCTTGTTGCCATGTCACGGTACAAAAATATTTACGGTAACAGTTCAAATTATGATGATAAACAAAATGTTATTAACTTCTCTAGTTTTGCTCTACCGTAAAACAAATCGAGTTTTGCCAATATTGGTCTTTTAGTTCTTGTTTATTACACTGAAGTGAAACACTAAATCACCCATATGAATTGTCTACACTTTAGATGTTATCACAGAAGTTAGAAAATACTTAACCCATATGTATTGTGAAGTATTAATATACTTCGTCTATGCTTAAACTGAGACTCAAACGTGTTCTTCCAATTATGGACCAATTATGTCCATGATGCCCAACATGTAACACATCGTTGTTTAGGACTAAACTAAACAAATTTTGTTCTGTGGGTAGGTGCGGACAGTCGAGCAGATAGATTCTCTTACTTAACTTCAAAATTGACACCGAACCGACTTTGTTCTAGATTTTACCCTACGTTTAAACTTAAAATTCACTAAAATTCTGGTTTAAAAGGAGCTTTCTTTATTTCTATTAAGTAGGTACTCTTTAAGGTTCACAATGTAACAATGGGGTGCAAAAGACTGATAGAATACAATTAACACGAAAACAGGAAAACCAACTCTAAAAGCCATTAGGTTTCCACGTCCAACTAAAATTGGATTATTTAGGTCAGTATAATCAGGCTGACGGAGTAACAAAGTTAGGTCTATTCATGCATTGTATCTGACACTAAATGCATACTGGTAAAATTAGATACCTATTCGATAAAAGGAAGGGGTCGGCAATCCGCCATTTTGGAACTTCGGGTATACGAGGGCTTCGGGCGAGGGGAACCGCGCATGCGCAAAGCTTTCACCCGCACCCTGTTAGGGCCGGGACTGTGCAAGTGCCATGTCAAAAAACACGTTATTCTCTCCCCTAATTCTACTAACCTAGTACGTCTCAATAAAAGAAATTAATAATATTCAGTTATATCTCTGATTTAGACCTTGCTACCTGATGTCTTAGTTGAACACTCTTGAAATTGTTATCAGCCTGAACAATGATAGGGAACGGCTGATTGAGCAGTGAATCATTTGTGTGAATATTTATTTCGAATATTGAACATATTTTTTGAAAAACCGTGAATAATACGGATTTATTACAGTATATTTGTTAAAGTGAACATTATATGTGTTCTATTAAGAAATAAGTGATTGTGAGCTTTTGGACTGTGACAATTAGTGGGAATTATAATGGGATGACATTAAATACAGATGGAAAAGGTTTGGCGTCGGGTGGGTCTCCATTCCTCCCGTAAGAAGAGGGATGGAAGCGGGACAAGCACTACAAGAGAAGTACCACCGTCCGTGCCCCAGGAGGCTGAGTATCAAAATATACATACACTGAGAACAGCTGACTTGATAAGACAAAGACAGGGTGAGGAGAAATCAACTCTACGCTCGTCATATATCATAAGAAACGGCGATAATTTCATACTAGTTGAAAGGAGGCGTAGGAGACGCCGTAGAAGTGGAACTAGAGCATCTTCTGGGAGTAGACATCACACACCTCCTGTTGTTGAGGAACCTCGTACAGAGCAGAAGCGGCGTCCTCCAGCTAGATTGAAGATATTCGGCATACAATGGCCTTTACATTCAAGTGATTCAAGGTAATATTCAGTTATTTTCATTGTATACAATATATAAATATATGACTAACGTTATCAGCGAAGTTCATTATATTGCAGTACGGTACATTGCACAACATAACTGGTTTGATTTATGTAAATTAGTTGCGTTGTTGCGTTCGGCGATGGGTAATTTGTTTATGTTAAAATGCATTATGACCGAAGTGAATGATTATAAATTATTTTTTTTATTGACGTGGAACTATCTTTCTTATATACTCACATTACGTTGCACACAGTCTGAACATTATACAGTCTTAAGTCTGATATAAGATCTGACATAAAATTATTAATTGATCGTAAGTTTTACTTTTTCCTGGATTTTCACCTGTATTTATGATCACTGCTACGCCTCTAATTTTAGTAGCGTAATGTTGCTCTTCTTTTCTATACTCTGCCTTAAAGAGTTCTTTATCCAACACTAAAAGAATACATAATAGAAAAAATTTTCAGCTCTCACAAAAAGCGTAAACTCTTCATCTATTGTCATGGTTAAAATTATTAATTAATATTTTGCTGTTTAAAAATTGCCCGTGACTTGCATAGATATATGGAGCAGTAGTCAGCTCGAGTCAGCACCCTCAGAAGTACAAAGTTATGTGTGTCACTCGGAGTAAAAGGGCAAAGCTTCAAGAATCGATTGCTAAAAGAACGAACAATCGACGTACAAGTTTAAACGGAATCCTCAGTCCTCAGTGCATGAGTCAGACACGCACTTTTTCGGTTTTACCTTTAATAAGCATAAATTCAATCACTATTATTAAAATATTATTATAATAATCACTTGTAATGTATGGGAGCACCTAGTTTATATATTCATCATCAATTTTCATTGAAATGTTTCTGAACACAGGAAGATTATCGTCATTTTTTAAGGGTCGCAGCGTGATGTTATCGAGATATTGTAAAGATTCACGCTTTTACACAAACAAACCAATGACATCATTAATTTGATTAAAAATGTAACAAATATGGTGTTACCTTGCAGTTAATACTCTCTCGTAAGATTAGAAAAGATCATTTAATAGAATAAAATGTATTAAAATTTCTTATTTTGAGATACTATTCACTTAGATTATAATATCAATTGCATTGTTTAAATTAATTATCACCAAATGTAGAACATTAAACTCTCAGAAATATTTGGTTAATGATTAGTGATCTTACATTAACGCTTAGTAAATAATATTAGTCTACAGTGAAAAGTCCTACCTACTTTAATTTTTCTGTTTTACGAGGGTAGTGTAGTGTTTTTTTTTAAATACTCGTTAAATGTCATGTAAGTTAAGTGTTTGAATGTAATTAAATACCGATTACAAATCCATTATGATTATTTTAACATTTGTGTGGTGAAGAAATCTATATTACATTCATATTTTATTTATTTATTTACAACTTTATGAACAATTTACAACGGTAGACTTAATGGCTAAGCCATTTTCTGCTAGTCGACCGATTGGGCGGTTCAGAGAAAAGATGAGGTCGGTGCACTTAAGAATAAGTGAGAAGTGGCAGAGGATTCAGAATAAATAGACTAGTTTGACCATATTATTTTTATTTTCAAAGAAGTTGCTTAAATATTATATATTTTATATTAAAACACAACTGAGTCTTTCTCGACGCTACCGAAGAACTTGACGCTACTACAAATGGAAAATCTATGTGTCCACCTTATATTTGGCTAGCAAAAGTTCGATCATGTTTGAGAATTTCGAAGAAAACTGCATACCGAATAGGTAGCCAACTTATTCGGTGGAGTCAAGATTTCCACATCCTTTTCATTTCCTTACTCCCTTCAACGCTAGACAATATTAATTTTTCTTGATACCTCTGTGAGCGTTTCGAGTACTTCATTCATATAACCACGTCGTTACGACAACTCCTTCAGTGCTGTGGCTGCGCGACTGTAGAATGCGTTATCACTCACAAAACGTAATAGCCCTACCCTAAATGTGATCAGGAGAGCCGGATTATTATCTTTCCTTTCAATGATCAGATCCTTAGGATATGTATTTATGTTATGTGAACGCTCTGAAGGCTGTTATTACTTGAATTATATACTTTTACCTATTTATAAGTACTTATAGATGACTGCCTTTACGCTCACCACTATTCTCTAATCACTCTAAAGGGTCGTTGGAATAAAGCTCAAGTTTGGGTTAAGCTCGACTTAGTATTTATAATTTCCTTGTCACTAAATTGTTTCCATTTGTGTACAATAAAGAATAAATGAAACACAAGACGACTACAAGTAGCACACTTTGAGCTTACTCACACATTTACACAAATCCCTATCGTCGACACTCCAATAACTCTCAGGAGACCTGCCCCGAAACGGGTTGATAAATGTATGTATTCAGATTTCAGCGATACTTATATTTACATCCCAAGCGACGAAGGCCGTAGGTAGTATTGAGCATTGTGAAGTAAACCTATCAGGCAAAGTAGTTAAGTACTATGATGTTTTAAGACCCCGTCTATTTTTTAAAAAGTTTATATTCATATATATTATATGTTTAAATATGTTTCACTACTTTTTTTTTTTAAATTAATTGCATGCATACCATTTGTTAAGACATTTTTATCAAAAGTAAGAAAATTGCCAACAATAACAAACCGTACAACGCCATTTTGGTCAACACTGTCTCAAAGTAATTACTCAATTATTGGGATGTATGCCGAGCAGAACTTGGCTGTGCCCACTTCCTAATCCCTTTACATCAAAAACAATAGAGCTTTTAATGGTCCATTCACATAGGCTTCTCCTCAGAAAGGAGGTTTTGGTCTTAGTAGACTTTCCTTTCCAAATCCTATACCAACCCGTCTGGCAAAGGTCCACGTTTGCCAGACGGGTTGGTATAAGGTTTGTTTACAGTTTTCCTTCTCTTAGCAGTGCTGTTGTCTTGAGTAGATTGCTTCTTAGTCACCTTTTACGATACCCACGGGATAAATAGAGGTACAGATACTCCACGTTCTTAATCAATCACTATAGGGACGATGGAGGTCAATAGATATACTTATTTATGTTTAGAACATCTGTGGAAAAAGGTTTCTACTGTATCGCCCAATGCACAGCTTTATGGATTCAAGCTGTGATAGTCTGAGCGACCAGTATGATGGTCAGAAATAATCCTCGGAGTCAATATCAAGAAAATTCCAGAATTCAAATTTGTTGTAATGTACTTTTAATATATATGTGCCTATATAAAGGTCAAAGTTCTCGGACATTTGTCAAGACTAAAAATCAGCCTTGAGATTTAAATACCGAGGTAGTAAGCACTAACTGACACGAAGTAACTCTAACAGACAATGCTTTATGACTTTACTTACCTCACCGCATATCCTTTGAGATTTCAAGCACTTTGAATGGAGTAAGAGACATCTCTAGGGATTTTAAACCCACAGTAAAGTAGATTTTCTTAGAAACGTGACTTAGATGTTTTAAATTGTAATATTTAGTTAACTGTTTGTATTTCTTTTGTTTTTACTAGTGTGAAAGATACCCTCGGTATCGTAATCCGTATATGTATCAAATTAATTTGAGTAGCAGTGTTTGGGAGTCATATGGGACATTAACCGCTAATGTTTATTAGGTATTATATTTCTGCTAAGTTAGTCGTAGACAATTAACTGTCAGTAACTATACTATATTACGTTTTAATTGACAACTTATCGAATAACAGTAAGAATATCCTAAAAAAGCCCATTGCTGACTTCTCTCATCGAGTACCAAAGCAAGTAGTCCTCGGACTTTGCGAATTAAATCTATTTCAATAACCTATGTGGTGGTTAACTACAAAAAAATATATTAAAATAAAAGATTATATGGAAACGAGGACTTCCCCCTCCTTTTGAAGTCGGTTTAACATGTTTTATCTCGTCGTCTGCGTTTTAACCGTCTTAACTTGGATTAATTTGCCGTTGAATAATAGCCCTTTAAAGATCTCGATGTTATGAGAGTCGTGGAGAGTCGTTTAATGTCATGTATTATAACAAAATATAAAAATAGAAGTAAAAAAAAGTGTTTATTATAATATCTATGGTATCGAATCTACATAGCGAGTGTAGCAAGTATTTTAAAACTTATTAGTAGTTTCATTATACATATGTATATCTTCTCTCTCCATCACCGAATCTTCTCTAAGAGTGTACATTACAGTATTGTTCAGACTGCTACTATGAATTCAAAATTTTATCTATAACAATTTAGAAACCAAGTGAATAAAAAGGTATTAAAGAAGATAAAAAAGATTATAACATTAACGCAAAATGGTTTTTCAGTAAATCTGACTACGTCATTTATTTTATGTGATGTAAAACAAAGTTAAGGTTTGATTAACTGCTTAAAAACAAACTGTGTAAAAAAAACTATTTTGAGGTTTTTAAGACACGTCAAGAGAACAATTATAAAGCCATGCGGCGTTGACCCTCATTTAGGCCAAGTGAGACATAGCAGACATATTTGCATTAAGTTGTTATTATTTTATAAACAAATATATATATATATATTTGTTGTAACTACTAAATATTTAATCTATGGTCTGCACGCATTTTATATCAATTAAATACATTATGTATCTAATCGAACATTTTACGTATCAATGGATTAATGACGTATGAAATTATAAGATATTTGAAGTCTTTGATATTTATTAATTATAATATGTATTATGGGCAGGCCTTGCAATTTAGACTTTATATAACAAAGCTGGCTTTAACTTTGGACTTTGTAAAACGTAGATTTTATTGCTTATAAATTTAGATTAAAACCGCTTGAAAAATATATATTTTACCAAGGAACAGAAATTTTTAAAAAAGATGGGTCCTTTGTGTTTTTAATGTAGCCCTGATAATCGTTTAAGTGTGTGTAATTGTTAGTTGGAATCGTGTTTTGTACCGAGACAAAATACTCTTTAAAATTCATCAAAAAATTTAATCGAATAGTAAAATACACAAGAAAGCAATAATTCGGGTCCCATAAATATGTCCGAAACAAATAATGCTATTTCCAGGAAAAAAATTATACAGACAAATACAAATGTAGTATAAAAATATTTATTTATTTGTTTATTTAGTATGTATATAAAGATATGTAAAAATATATAATTCTGTAATTATAATTCAGTATCCTTTTTTGTGTCACCTCTACGCGCTATCATTATGTGCTGGTTTGGATATTGGAATATTTGTTTTTTGCTAGCCCAGCTAGTGGACACGTAATATTCGCATAGAGCAGAGCTTACGAAGTGTGAACAGTTCAGAGATCTACTGTCCCCAGCATTGTTTAAAGTAGTTCCAAAATCGCTCGGTCGGGTTGTCCCCCCTGGGTTACTTACATTACTCTTGAGTGTAGATTACAAAATTGAAAAACAAATTCGTAATCTATTTAATCAAATTGTAATCGTTATTATCTATAAAATGTATCCGTTGACCAACAAAATTGTCGTATGAGATGGAAAAAACAAATAGTTTGGCGTCATGCAGTCTCGTTATGGAAAAAAATCATTCTTTTGTGGTATCGACTTCTTAATATTAGTAGTTATATAAGAAGTAACTAGAGATAATGAATTTAATTATAATCACAATCTTATCACAACACAAAAAGGCCACACTCCAAAGTAAAATGTACGATAGGGCGATAAGAAAAGCATTTGACGACCTCTTTGTAATCTTAAGGCTACGTTTCACAATCCTTACGGTTTCACCTTAGTTTTCCAGAGGTCAAAAGATATTTTCTGCTACCTTGACATGATCTTTATAATTAAAAAAAACTTAAAATATTTCTGTTAGGTATATGTCATGCACAATACCAAGCCAAGAAATTCATCGAAGTGACTGTTTGTTTATTACCCCGTTGTGTCTGTATTACAAGAGTATATTCATCATTCATCATCATCAAATGGCTTTTTATAGTTTACTGCCGGACATGGCCTTTACTTAGAAAAAAGATTTGAACCTAGTACATCACGCTGGTCTTGAGTTGGTACAGGGTTTCTATGTTTTCCTTCACTTCTCAGTGCTATTGTTCTGCATAATTTGTGCCCTTAGTCGACTTTTATGACACCCATGGGAGGAAAGGGGTTAGTGACACTTTGAACTTTTAAGCGGTCACCACACAGATTTACAGAAGTATCTGTGTGGTCATCAGGTATATATATTACTAGGCCTGGTTCACAGCCGAGTGAAATTGCTCCTCAATACTTTTTTTTGTATTTCCTCTAAATAAGTCACTGTATTTTTATGTACTATTGAATGTGTATACAGATTGCGAAACAAATATTTACACATCACACAAACATTTAGTCCAACCTGGGAATCGAACCCGAGACTTCAAGAACAGCAGCTGCATACATTACCACTGCGCCACCGAGGCAGTCTAAAACTATTGATATATATGACTTTTATATATCTATCTATGTATGAACGTGTGTATATTATTTAAATGTTTATAAATCATGTATCACGTGCATTTTCGCTTATTATTTTACAATTGTTGCACCACGACTTACCGTTTGTTATTACTGTACAGTATAATCAGGTTGTCTGTACGAGATAGCAGTCTGCGATAACGCCGACCATTGTACTGTTTCCTAATATCATAGACGTCATCATCATCGTCAACCTATCGCAGTCCACTGCTGGACATAGACCTCTCCGATTGCTCGCCAAGCTGATCGATTTTGGGCTCTTTACATGCAATTCCTACCAGCTATAGAACGCAAATCGTCACTGCGCTTGGCCTGTGGGCGTCCTTCACTACGTATGGTCAGATATCATAGACGAAATACTAGTAATCGTCTATGCTATTATAAATATTTCTAGCTTGTATCGTTTTTTTTTATGGGCGCTAAAGAATACTTATATTTATACATATTTATCACGTTAATACTGTATACATCTTCTCCAAAAACATCTATAAATTTTAAGTTTTCATTGCAAATGTTTTGACCTCTATATCCACCCCACGGGAGTCGGCGTTGGATAGTATATGAATTATTGATGTGATTAGGTACGTTGGACGATGTCGAAGAGAAAATGAAAGACTATTAAATTTTTTTTTTAATATCTATGCAGAAAATTATGAGTATTTATGCAGAAATTTAACAAGAAGAAATCCTTTTCGGAGAACTAAGTATCATTATTCTATTCTTATTTTTAAAATTAAAAGTTCATTAAGTTTCTATACATACATAAATCTTGTTGTAGTACCATCCTGCAATACCTTGCTTATAGAAAGTAAGGAAAAAAGTACGTATATTAGCAATGGATGATTAAACAAAACTTCTATGAAATATTAAACGGTAAGATAACGATATGCATTACGTAATATTGTGAAGCATATTAGCAATTTATTTATTTACTAAAAAGTACAATGATTATGGGTAAATACCTAAAGAGTACGTGCTAATTAGTAACTTCAACTATCGCGTGTTATCATAATTAATTGCTTTTTATTCTATTGATGAATTTGAATAATTAGCCAAGCTTTGTCCAGGCTCAGGAGACGATCCTTACTGGGATACAATAATGATGATGAAACAAATATGGAATGTAGGAAACAAATTGCAAGAATTTAATTATACGTAATGTTATTGAGCTTATCAAATTATCTGCTACATGTGCGTCAGGATAGATTTCTTTACGTTGCGTAATTAAATATACTGTACTGTACTGTACTATTTATGAAAACAGGAATTTTAAGAAGAAAGAAATACGATATACTTAGCTCAGCTATCAAGGAAGGCTCTAGGTCTTTCATCACGCTACGACCAAAATAATAAGAGAGTAGAATAATTGAGGTCATTGAAAAATCTTTTAAAAACAGAAGAAAATTATTTCTTTTAAGAGTTTTTCTTGCGTGCGATGCGTAAACGGATAAAATTTCGTAAAATCAATGTATGAAAGAATTGTTCCCCTTGAAAAGTTGTAAAAAAAGTCCAAGAAAGCATATGTCTGTCTGTAAAGATTGGCTCACTATAACGTTTTTTCTTGTTTACGCTGAATAATATCACGCTACGGGTAATAGGAGAGGCAGACAAGGTTACGCGGGTCAGCTAGTATTTCGTAAATATATATTATAAGTATAAAAATTATTCGAAATGACTACAAAAAGATGCGGCGGTCCAGTATGGTATATCTATTTAGAACTCTAATTGTGAGAAAGTTTTTAAATGATAAATTAAGTCCTACTGACTAACATTTTATCACATTAATTATCAATTATGGTGGAATATCGGCCACCAGGATATAGATACTGCTTCGTGGTTGCGGTTGACTCCTCCATGTTACCACAATACTATTTTGGAAGTACTGATTTATAGTTCGTTATCTGAAGTGTCCAAAAGCATGATAAAATAACACAACTATTCGTGAAGTGTTTTATATGTGTTTTATATACGTGCGTCTCATTTTTAATTGGTTAACACATTGCAAAGTAAAGTAACCGCAGTCAAGTCATTCTATGGACGAGTGAGAATTCCTAGCCTACTGAGACCCCTCTATGCCTAGAAGGGCACACTAAAACGTCGGTGCCAGTCGCCATGCGAACATCTTTGGCAACCATTATTTGTTGTTGGAGCCCCAAGAAGTTCGTCAACAGTCTATCTATAGAGCTGCGATATCTTCTAGTACTTGTGTTCATGGGCGCCGGGAGAGTGTAGGTACACCTCCTTGCACTCCCCTGACAGAAATGAAAACACTTAATAAAACACATACCTTTAACATTGTTCATTAAAAAGTCGATTTCATGTTTAAAGACCTAGTATAATTCTATATTTTATATTGATTAATAGTATGTGTGTATGCACCTCCTGGAAAATAATTCTGGCGACGGCCACGCTTGTGTTGTTGAGGTTAGCCGGCAGTATCTTTGCGTAAAAATCTAAGTTCAGCTGCACCATAGTAGACATACAGCCGACTACAACCTAGTTTGGGTAAAAGTTAAAAAAAATAAGTGTATGTTTTAGTAATCAACAACTGATTATAAATATATATTTTTTCAGTTCATCAACTCGTAGATAATGTTATCATGTCTGTTGTTTGATGTGTTTTATACTCGTAAATGTATGTTACCGCAAGTGAATGCACCGCTTCGTGCAAATGGCTGATTAACATTTTACATTCACCAGCACCGTGATTGTCCTAGAAGTGACGTATTAAAATACGAAGTGCCATCACTTTTTTTTTTTTGTTTTGTCGAGGTGGAAAATCCCTTCGGATCTCCGGCTCCTCGGGGAGCAGGAGCCAGGAGTATGTGGTGTTTCCACTAAAAACCACCCCGGCAACCGGTCTCAGGCGTCCTTCTCTGAAGGCGACCCGGACCATATTATTTCAGGTCCCCTCCAAAATCAACGCCGCGCCTAGTCAGACTCTATCCTGGGGAGGCCACAAAGGCTTTCCCACCTATCAGTCCAGTTGTTATAATTTGTTGCGGCCCGATCGCATTTCTGCAACCAGGCCGCAACATATTATCCTATCGCCGACCGCAGCAACTAATCCGCCACCGCAGGTCCCATCAGCCCTATTCATCCTGGTATCGCATCTGCCCGTCGTGGTATCACTACGACTGGTAGGTACCGAAGCATCACCCTCCCCCTTTCAGAAAGACGGATTGTTTGAAATCTGGGTCTATTGCTAATTTGTTTTCTTCTTAAGGTTATCCAAGGTTGGCTTAACTTGATATTAAATTAATTCAATAAGATAATACCAAGGGGCCTAAATCTATACAGATGTATTGAAAACTATGATCGAAATGAATACTGTAATTCTCATAAGAATCTTTGTTTAGTCGTATCGTAATAAGTGCAGCGGTAATTGGTTAATTTAATTGCTTGTAAGCCTTAATATAATTATTTTCAGGCACACATCGATAACACGTCGCTTTTGTCGCGGTCGTCGTTCCCGGGATGATAACGAACTCTACAGATCTAACAGTTTCAAGTTTGAGAGATTTCGGAGGGAACCTCCTGCTGAGGAATTCGCTTCTGGATCACAGGTTAGTGTATGGACAAAGTAGTATCAGTAAAAAAATGTGAATGACAGTGTTTTAAGGTAATAAAAAACATTGTAAAATTGAGGATTTTTTCCGTTTTTAACAAAGTCTCATTTAACAAAGAAAATAATTATGATACGTATCATCATAAAATTTGCGAGATTGTGTCCTTCAGATAATTGTGCGACTAATAATAATGATTCTTTAGGATTTTTTCTATGGTTTAAATTCACAAGAGGTTTGCCAGATATTCAATTAGCATTTGGGGATTAAGCCCTATGTAGCAGCTTTATATATTCGCGGCTCTGAAAATTTTAACATGCACGTGATTGTCTAACCTCACTTGACAGCACTCGTTTAGTCTTACAAAATTTTGCGAAAAGCGTCCTTAAGAGAATGTCATACCTCACCACAATACGCGTTCTCATATTTATAGATTAAAAACCGATGTAACACATAAAATATTAACAATTGATCAGTTGATAATCTTGAATATCACGAAAAAAAATAATAGTCATAAATTATAATTTTTTGTCATTATTTTACAATTATTAAAAAGTAATTTAAATTGAATGATTGTTAATTACAATTAGTATAACTCAATACAAATACTTATATTGCAAAGTAAGTAATCAATTTTAATTGTTTTTAACGTCAATAACAAATAAAAATCCCAAATTACTTTTATCATCAATTGATGCTTTCATTGAATTTATAAGTAAGTAACGTCCAATTTTGCGTTTATGAGACGCAACTAAATATGCAGTTTTTTTGATGTGAGAGCACCACGAAAATAAATTGTGTAGTTCGTCACGACGATTACGTCATTCTAATACCTAATATTATTATAAATGTTTATTACTTGTCTTTCCAAGGAGTGTTATCTGTCATGCGTACCACGTTGACATTCTATTATTACAAATTTTACTTCAAACTTGGCCTGAGAATGTGGTTAACAGTATTTTGCTTTATTCTTAGAACGATTATATTCCTAAGGAGTCATAAAAGTAAAAGCGAAGCCTATTTTGTAACGAAATGAAGGAGTACGTGAAAGACGACGTCGTTCTCTTTTTAAGGAGTTGCCGCGAAGGCCAGAGTAACGATTATAAGTTTGATCTCTACTTATGAATATCCATTAAAGTGTTACACTTCATACTAAAATTATGAAAAAATTAAATGGTGAATTCTAGTGAAGGGTTTTAAAAGATAAATCCAGTGATATGTACCCACGAATATATGTAAGTTAAGTGTTTTACTACGATCACAGTATTTGACTCAGTCAGGGTTTTTTAATATTTTCCTATAAATTTTTGCCATATACAATCAATTGATCATGTTTTTTCTAGACTTCATTATTATTTTATTACTAGCGTTTCTCATGTGGTGACGAATTAAGAATATAGTGGTATCACCACTATTCTTTCAAATGGGTGTCGTAAGAGGCGGCAGAAGGAACAAAACGTGTAGGACAACATTATTGCAAAAGAAGAAAAACTTGAAATTAATCCTATACCAAACCGTCTGGCAAAAAAATCAGCATGGTATAGTAGACCAAAACCTTCTAAGAGCAGGCTTATGTCCAGCAGTGGACTAATAAAGGTGATGACGATGATGACTAGCAAAGACTTGTGACTTCATTGACGTATTTCATCCCTTAGAATCCATACTTTTTTTATGAAAGTAAATTCTTCAATATATCCTTGTTTTCGTGTAACCAGAATATTCATATCAATAGCTTTTTTAAGTCCACTGCTGGACATAGGTTTTGGCCTATTATACCACGCTGGCCAAACGGGTTGGAATAGGGTTTGCTTCAAGTTTTCCTTCTCTTTGTAATGATATTTTTCTCATAGTTGGTCCCTTAGCCGCCCCTTAAGACAACCGCGGGATGAGTAGGGGTTTTAACGCTATGTATTCTTAATTCGTCACCACACAAAGTATATAACCAAAATATTACGGGTATTGTGGAGGGAACGAGTGCCATGTCCCTCCGACGCAAAGGGAGGATCCTCCGACCAGGTGAGGTGCTCATGCCTGGCGGGCCACGACCCAACGGTTGATGATGAGATGTTATACATATGCTAATTGCCACACGAATCTCTATTTCGCGATACAGGACTAGTAGTTGCTTCATAGTTCATTAAATTCATACGTTTCATTCATACTTCGTAGTTCAATGTATCTTCGCTAGATGGCGCTGTTGTATATTTCCTGTTTGTACTGTAATGTCGCCACAGTATCATATAAGTGGTGCCAGCAGCGCATTAAATACGAACGTATTTAACGTAGTACTATTGACTGTTCAATCATACATTGTTTTAAAATAATATCTAGCTTTGAAATTTTTATCTAGCCCACCAGTTTGTGTTAGGTTTCATTTTCTTGTCTGTCGCAATTATAATGACACACACTGATTTATTTTTTGAAAGACATAAATAGAGGCAGTCTTAGTGTTACATACTTAACGCTCTACTCACCAAATATAGCTAGGTATATAATTATACCTAGCTATAGGTATTTGGTGAGTAGTAGTAGTAGTATGTACGTATCAATATACGTACATACATAAATGTAAAAAGTCAGCGAAATCCGATAACGTCTTTCGTAATTTGTAATAGGTTGAGTTTTGTTTATCGATCAATGACATGATTGTAAACAATATCTACTAGTTATTATGTAATTGTTTATTGACACTGTTGTAACGTAGAGAACAATTATTATTACATATCATAGTACATTTGATAAAGGTGGAACTTATTGCAGTTGACATTAAATTACTGTAATATCTTCTAGACTACATTTCCTCGTTTTTTCTTGTTATGTATATATGTATGTTTTATCTATACCACCTTAGTGTGTATGTGTGTAACATATTGTTTTTATCTTTTACTTTCTAGAATAAAAGGAAGGAAAAAATTCAAAGCTATTTGAAAACATCTTTTTTCGAGTATCTTAAAATAAAATTTCAGTACTACTCCCACACAGAACGCGTTGTTTACGCTTAATACAAGTAGTAGCCTTCCATAATGCTTAAACTGCCGAGTCAAATCTGATGAAACATAGAACAAGAAGAACTTAATTAACTAAGCGAAATATCCTCATTAACTAATTTAGACATATCTATAAATAATAATTTCATTATAATAAACAAAAATAATAAAAACTTGAAGAACATAATTAACTAATTGAAATATCCTGATTAACTAATATAAATGTAAACATACCTATGAATAGTAAGTTTATTGTGTTTGTAATAAAGTACCTACTGATTAATGTTTAGAGATAGAAGCGCAGTAGTCACTAATCGTGTTATCTCTTATCAATATGGCTTATTATGGTGTGGTTCTATTTTATCAACAATTAAATATTTCTCGTGTACAACGTTCTTAAAGATAAGAAAGAAAACAATGAGCCCCTGGCTACTTAACTGCATACTCGTATTGCACGATGAGCGCGACCCGATGAATGGCAGAGTAGCGCTTATCATAATATCTTAGATTGTATGATTACAAATTGAAAATTATTATTGTGAAAGTACTTTTGTTTTAAAGAGGAATTACGAAATACACTCTCGGTACATGATTTCGTGTACGTTGGTGCACGTACGAACTTAAGGATCTGCATGATGTAATAACAGCTGTTCCCGGATCCCTCCTATGTCAGGTGCACAGTAGCACACCGTGTGGTTTTAGTCCGTCCGATTCCGACACACCACCTCTCCGTAAACTCCGGTGGGGTGACGGCCTGAGGGGGTTTCCACAGGTTAAAAAAAGAAAAAAAAAGTACGTTCGAACTTAGGGATGACAATGTACAAGCAGCAAATTGATGTTGTTGTAAGTTTTCATTACGATGATCGAACGTTTTACACAAAAAATAAACAATTAATACTTGTACAAGACTTACTTTAAAAAAGATAACACACTAGGAAGACATTTATGGGCGTCACCAGAATTTTCAGGGAGTGCATGTACATCCATACATATCATTTATCAATACAAAATATATAATTATACAAGATTTTTACCTATGAAATGGACTTTTCTTTGTGAAATTTCTTAAGAATATGTATTTTTATGTATTTTTATCTACTAAGGGGCTTTAAGTGCACCACCTTGCACCGCCGCCCCCTACGTCTCTGAATATATTGTGCATACAGTCAAGCATTTTGTGTCAATTTGTTTTCATAATAGGCTGAGCGATTTTAATATTTTCGCTTCCTATAATAAAAAAAAATTTGCTATGATATTTACCAGCATTTTTCTAGTAGGTACTTTCGCTTATTACATGAGGACGGACGATAAAAAGAAATGCGATCACGTATGTATCTTTAACTGCCGTTATTGCTTACACCTTAAAAAAATGAAAAACATTTCAAAATTAATTCTTCTTTGAGCATCCTTTCTATCGTTCTATAATCGAGTCCTTAGAAAAGTAGAGGAGCGGTTGAGTGTCGACTCAGTAAGGCTATGCTGTATGATATCCGGCCGACATTCTAACCATGAAAGCGTTACCCACTTATCTAGATGAGCTATCTTACTCACAAAGGGGTCCACTTTACAAAGTCTGTCCGAAAGATTTTCCTTATAGAAGTTTCTATTGAACTTCCGAGCCGTCACAATACCCACGGCGTTCGGACAAAATTATGTTAGCGTACTACTATTTTATCAATGTGATAAACACATATAAATAGCTACACCTTCGATTATAAGTTTGCGATAACATTTGTTTTAATAGTGACGTTTTCTGCGAAATACAGTAGACAATAGTTTCAGTTTCAGGTTTGTTTTAATAGCTATATGACAGTAGCACTAACTAAAAGCTCCTATTTACAATAAACCAAGTGATCCTTGACATAATCTCAGCCTCATCCACTGATTTACTCGCTAAGATAATTTTGATGAACGTATACATCGCTTTCCCTCTACCGTCTACTTTAATGTACTGCTATTGTTGCGGCTAATAACATCCTTAACACCACTGGAATAGTGTTTAAAAATTATTTGTTATTTGATAGTATTATAAAACAAAAGCTGCGCAAAATAAATTATGAATCAATATTAATATAAAATAATATAAATGAATCATAAACTAATAAATAATCAGGATTATTTAACGTTTCTTAATTTCATAGAAATCGAGAAGGTACCTCATTGAACTGTTTGTATTGTTTGTGTCGTCATTCAACCATGACCTATTTGGTTGTAATATTATAATCCAAATGCCAACAACTACAGTAGCAAAAGTTATAAATCACAATTTATTTACGAGTGTCTAATAACTTTTTGAAGTGAAAACTTCTTTAGGCGCGTTGAGCGTTTTGGTAGAGGGTAAAATCCTCGGTTCGCGTCACCGACATGCTAATGATAATAGTATATCTATAGCTATGGAGAATATGATATTATATATTATATATGAAATTTATTATTATTATATATTATATATGATATTATATATTATATATAGCTATATATGAAACATAAAAAATTTCATATAATTTTTGCATATAGTTTTAATTACTCTCAACTTAATAGTTCCGTTTTCACTTCTATCGGCAGTCCCACGACTGCTACTGTTTTGTTTATCCTTAAGCATTCTTATTTCTAGTATGTTTTTTTAGTTCTTTAAAAATGTTTACGGATGCAAATCGAAGCAGAATGGCAATGATCCCCATAATATTATCACCTATCAAACTAAATTATCGCATAAAAGGAGATTTATTTTGTTTTAAATTAATTTATGCCAAACTAAATATTGTTACTTCTGTTACTGCAGTGGATGTACTCGTAAGTTAATTACATTCTTAAGGTAAAACATGTTATTTTTTATTAAAAATATAACGATGCAACTAATTTATTCTAATAATTTTAGGCTCAACGTTGTCGATATAAGTAATAAAGGATACGGTATTACGCCATCTAGAGAGCTTTTTGCAACTGAACGACGAAATTCACCACTATTTTCGTAGAACTTAATGTGTACAAATATCAGAAGATGGCGCTGTTCCGAGTTTTGTTGTAGTAAGTTTCTCAAGTGGACAAAGATGTCGCTTTTACCCATAAAAGTTATTATGTTATTAGCATAAAAATTATAAGTCACGCAACTACAGTCGTTAATAAACTGGTTTTTCTTAAACACTGTCACAATATTTAATATTAGTAACAACTTCAAGCATAGGAATCGTACTATCATTATCGTCAGATGTTTCTTTAACTTTCGTTTGATTTCATTTCACTCGTGGCTCATTTTTTACATAATAAGAGGTAAAGGAGTAGACGGGTCACATTAATACATTACGGGTTTTAAAATAACATGGTAAGTAACATTTGTGCATACAAACAATGTTGGGTTTTTGAAAATTATGCCAGTCATGGTAAGGATCTTCTGCGAGTAAGTTCAACTCAAACTTGGCTGGTTTTGGAAGAATAATAGCTTTGGCAATCTATGTATGCATTATTAAAGGTTGTTGATATGATGACCAAATGTTGGTATATCTTTATTAATATCAAGGAATGAGAATACCAGAATGTTGGCAAACAATATCTGATAGAAGCGTGATCAAATGTTTCAAAATCAAATATTGTTAATTTAATTTTGTATTGAAATTGCTACCGAATATTCAGGAGCATGGGGCGCGCTGTAGTTTCTGCGGTATTAAAACATAAATTGTGTGCACACGTTGCGTAGGGGACATTAATATCATCTGTCCTATCAATTACACTGGTGGTCACCGACGACAGGCTATCGAAAGAAAATACGTGAAAAATTTGACATACGACCCTAATTTATCCCTAGTATACAACGGTAGGGTTGCCTCAATTGTTTGATATCGATCATGATTATAATTATTGCCAGTAAGAAAATATATAATAATATATCTAAATTTATGTAACTTAGCTTGAACCTGAGGTTGATTTTGAAATATGCGCTAAGCGTACGAAAAATGTCTGCGTGTGATGGATTAATAATACGGTGTGTCACCCCTATTCAACCCATGGGTATCGTAGTAGACGACTAAGGGAGTCAACACGCATAGTGAAGGAAAACTTGAAATAAACCCTATAACAATCCGTCTAGCTAGTGTGGTAAAGTAGGCCAAAGCCTCCTTTCTAAAGACCTATGTCCAGTAGTGGACTGTCAAAGGCTGTTGATGTGATGTGTGATGTACGAAAAAACTAAATCAACATAAAGCTAAAGCAGCTTATTTGTTTAGTTGAACATGCTCATCTTAGGAACTACTGATCGCATTGGAAAATTAATTTCAGTGTTTTATAGTCCATTTGCTTAGAAAGGCTATGGGCCATATAATATCACACTAAGACAAAGTCGAGAATCAGTATAAAAGTTACAAAAGAGAGTAAAATGTATGCCTTTTGAGAAACGCAGACAAAGTTGTGCGGGTCAACTAGCACGAAAATAAAGCAGCCTTAACTCTATATGTGTCGTCAACACAAGCGAGTGTGAAGTCGTGCAAAATAACATTATTTCTGATAAGGTTTTCTAAATGTAATTTTTTCATCTCTCGGTAACATTATTTTTTTCTGATTACCTGCTGAAAGACACGACAGCGTATAAAATATAGATTTTAGATATATTTTATTACAGACTCTTTGTTTCGTCAGGTACTTCGTATAAAATTTGATTTTCTTATTCGGATGATTATATTTTACCGAAAACTTAACATTGCATAGATTAAATAAATTTATAAGCACAGTTTTATAAAGCTGGAGTGCCTCAAGCACTGTAGTTACGCAATCGACAGTCAAATCAAAATTTTGCAGAAGCTAATTGCTAGGTAATTTGTATTTTATAATTCTCTTAGCGTTATTGTTAACCCGCCTTGGATACTTTAGTGAACAAAAACTAGTGTTAATTGAAGCTCTAAGTTAACTCTATGTAACTAAAAGAGTCCTAACATAATTTCCAATAAAAACCTGTGAAACGTATAACCTTTATAAATCTACCCTTACACAAGGACAACCCTGTCGGCAATATAAATCACGTTATCCCCGTCGTGATCGCGATTGCCTCATCAACATACTAATGCGAACACACCAGATGTGCCCGCCAGACTTATAAAAGTCTGCCAGACCTTGTAAACGTCGGGGAAAATTGATTCGTGTCACTTTTCTTGTGGCCCTGTGGGTAGTATGAAATTGGCAATAGTAAAACTGTTTGTCTGGCCCGCTGTTCTTGTGTTTAGTGACCTTTACTGAAGATACAGAAGTAGTGAAATCCGTTCCCACACAGGACAAATCATTATGTGATGAGTACAATAATTTTAACCAACGATTTGTCGTTGCTTACACGTCATTGGTGTGGTTTCATGAGAAGAAAATTGTTATTTATTCTGTGTCTTATTGTAAATAATCTAAAAATATACGAAAGTACCAGTCTGGTTTATTCCAGATGGTCGTGTCCAAAATATCTCAGGTATCAAAGATAAAGTAAATAAAAATGTTCTATACAAATAACTAAAGCGAAATTATGACAACATTTCAGAAGTAAAGAACTATAACAATCAGATTGCTATTGAATGAACGAGAGAAATAAGTTTTTTTTTACGTCAGCTTCAAATCGAACAAGATATCTTTAAGAACTAACCTAGGGTGTCATTTAGGTCAGAATGACTGTCTACTAGCTGCATACTTAAGTGCAGTAGCAAAAGTAAAAGTGTATAAAAACCGTAGCGTACCGTGAGCTGAAAACATGCTGCCTACTTTCGTTATGAGAAAACTTGGAACAGTCGCTATTCGACGATAATGGTTAAAAACTTACATGTATACACATACATACAGAGATACCTTATATTATGAGTTTTGTTCTTGTTTGAAGTCGTTAGATTGTTTTAGTTTACAGATGAAAATTTTGTAATTTATGTCACTCGTAGAATTTGTGTGTTTGTTTAGTGTCAAAGACTTTCAGCTGAAGGCTTAGACTGAGTTTCGTTAGAGTGATCTTGAGTTAGTTTGTTAAGAAACTTTCAATCTTACTATTAACCTATGTCGTGTTTCCAAACGATCCGTATTGTGACTACTAATTGCGAGATTAACGTCGTGGTTTCATTGGCGAGGTCAAAATGACTTGAGCGTTTTTTTTTTGTAGGGTCGTATAAAATTATATAAGTGTAACAACGTGGTATTCTTACAAATAATCTATAAAACTCACTCTATCCATTGATCTCTTTTCTTTACTCGCCTTGAGTGGTATTCATCGCTAATTATTTTTCCAAAATTATGCAAAATTCCACTCGTTTTATAACTGTGTTAGTGTCTTTGTTTGGTATCAACCGATTATCGTGAAATGTCATTTACTCATTTCAATGTACCTTTTTCCTAAAAAACACTGTGTTTTTAATTGAGTAACTATACAGATTGTTCCTGAGCAATATTTGTGTTGAAATAGCGCAATTCTGTAGCCCAGAATTTAAGTATCTTACAAATTGATATAAATATTTGATAACGTAATCTAAAGGTGAATGAAGTATAAAATTATTTAACAGCCATTACCACATAAAATCATTTGCAAAATGGCTGTTAAATACATGATTCGTGTCGCTAGTTTTTAACTCGATTGCAAAATGCGTATTATAACCCGCTCGACAATTCCCTTCGGGCCTGCTGTAATCAACTTCAGTTTCGGATACGTAGTAATTGAAAATGTCGAGTCGGTGGGATGTTCATTTTCCACTAATTAATCGCTGTGATGACATTGCAGTTACCCCTGTGGCGCATTGTTGTCTATGTGCTAAGCGGCTTAGGTGTGATCAAGCTTCGTAGAGCTGATTATTCTCTACATTTTTGTCGCAATACATACTTCACATGAGTTACTTGATTAAAAATGATTATAAACTTATGGGCTTACTTTGACACTTTCACGTTTATATGTACTTAATTATGGAATTATGAGGTGCACGGTGGATTGTCGCAGAAGCAAAATCTAAGTATCCGATTTATATTCGCACCTATTCATATGCCTATAGATAAAAAATGAACTATAAATTCGTCAATCTAATTACCGACGTGCCACGTATAACTTTGTTTTATTTAGATTAACGCACAAGAGGGACGTGTAATATAACTTAGATGTGTAGCTATAATACACATTGACCTTATAGTAGTAGTTATTATAAATAGGAGTTTTGTAGTAAAACATAACAATTGTTATTATTGCCGTTGAAAAAAATACATATAAGAATATATACATACGTCTAGAAGTGTTTACAACTTAAGGCTTGAAACAAAGCACGTATTTGTAGAATCCATAATTCAAATTTTTTGTTTGTTAATTTATCATATTTTTTATCGTATGAAGTATAGTCGCCTAAAAACATACTGACTGTTCAAAGTATGCGTCACCGGTCCTTTTGACACTTGGTACATTAAATTTGAAAAAGGAACATTAAAATGAGATGCTAACAAGATATTATCAGTTTCAGGCTGTCATCGTGATGGGTCATTACTACATTTTAATCTTCTAATTAAATTCAATTAAGTTTAACCTAATCTACCAAATAATTACTGTTTTTCAGAGGTGTTACAACAATAGAGATTTAATTAAAGGATTGAACTTTGCAAACACAAACATTGTAATAAAATTATTTTGTAGTAAGTACTTGCAAATAATATGTATTAATGTACTTTAACTGAGTACTTAGATAGACTCTTTCTTAATTAGGCTCGTTATGTGACTTGTGTAGTATAAATTTTAGGTAGTAGAGCCACGCTGATTTCAGCACGAGCGGGCCGGCCCGACCGGGGCAGTACTACCCTCCCACAGAAAAAGCATCTCACAAGGCCGCCATAGTGTGGGTCACCATACTGCGTTGTCAGCATTTGCAATGAGTATGGTGACCACAACTCTTGAATTCTATTCATGCTTTCCATCAGGCAGAGTAGAGTCGCTTTTGCAGGCTCTTAATATAGAAAAAAAAAATATCAATAATTTCATCCAGCTCCAATTCAGTACTAGCCAGGGTTCAAACTCGTATTGACTGAATAAACAGTTCATCGCAAATATTTTAGCTATTAGTAATATAAGTTATTAGTTTAGAAAATTCAGTAACAAACATTACTGAATTTTGTAAACTAATAACATTTTAAAATCTAAGTTTTATCATGACATCACTACCACTTTTATTGTGGGGGAGTCACGCTTTGGCACGTATGGGCCGCCTTAAATGGAGCGTTACTATGGTTATACAGAAAACCGGTATTTCTTTGGTTTTTTTTCTTTAATATGCCTGCCAAACTAACTGCTTGAGTATCAAGAAAGTCAATCGTTCCTATTTAGAGCGTGTGTGAGATTCCCGGAGGCCTAATCCTCTATCACTTATTCTCAAAAAGGACAAACGGAACCAAATTTTTGTTTGTTGAGTTGTAGGTATCCACGGTCGACGGTAAACTACTATCTTCAGGTGAACTGTACTCATTTACCACCTATGCCATGACAAAACTAACAAAACTTTCGCATACAATGTTTGAATAAAGTTTTTGTCTTCATCCTGTTGACCGTTTTCTGTAAATAGACGTAATTATGAGCTTAACATGTCTAATGCCGACAAAAACATAAGTTTTCACACGAACCCGGTTCAAGTTCACGAGCATTAGATGATAATAATTTACTTTGTCTGAATAGTTGTTTAGAACTTAAAGATATTATCTTTGCGTATACCGACTAACCAGTTTTTGGCTACCTACGCTGACAAACACATGATATATAGGGTGATTGTTGAACTGACTCATAAAATGTTTTTTTTAGACTAGAACAAGTATAGTAATAGATATCTTAACAGACTTCATAAAACGCCAGAGCTTCTTATTTTTTTATCTTTGTTACCCCAGAAATCTGCTAGTTTTTTGCTGATTTAGCAAAAAAATGGTCAAACTTACCGTTTCCGTTCCGTTCTGTTACCGTCATTTCAATTAAATTTCAAGAAACAATCATTCCTGAGGACCACTAAGGACACTAAAGGTAAAAATTAAGGAATTAAAAATACAGCATAATAATATAAAATCCATAATGACGTTATTTTATTGAAGTCACCTTGTGACCTTTTTATTATTAAAGGAAAGGCATTCTGTATTTTCTTACAATTGTAGATTATTTAGCACTAGCACTTGTGATAAACTGTTTCAATAGTGTAAAAATTCTACCTAAAAGTATGGCTTAGTAGTATTATTAATTGTACAATTTTTTTTTTCCATTGCTTCAAACGGAAAAGTTATTTTTCTAAAATGATACGATAATAACTAATCTCGGTTGCTATAATCAACTTTCATTATCATTGTCGTAAAATATAGTGCTACTAAAAAACAATGTGTGTACTTATATACGCAAGTAAGAAGTTACACTTCTTTGGCGTTACAGGAAAAAAATCTTTCTATTATAAAATTTTCATCTTGCGCGTTACCCTATGAGAATAAGACACTCATCATTTCAAAGAAAAGTATTTGATACATTGAAAGAAAATTTTATTATGACACATTATATAGTTAAATATTTTTTTATTTAAATATCATAAAAGAATTATTTGTACGAAATTAATAATAAAAAACTAAAAAGTGTGACGGCTTGTGCGTAGCGTAAAAATTTACTCTTACCATATTTCCCTAACGCGCCAAAAGAAGTATAGCTTCAAAATCATTTTTATTCCAGCTCTTTACGGCACACTCTGTATAGTTAACTTTTGTTTTGCTTGACTTGTTATCGCCAACAAGTCTTCTCACGAATTCTACTGTATGGGTATGCGAGTTGGTGAATAAAAAGAGTTAGGAAAATAGAGTAAAGTAAATTCTAACGAGAACGTCGCGATGTCGCGAGAATTTAGGACATTTTCCTTTATATTTTTTATGTTTTGTGTCGCATAAAGTTGTATAATTGAGTAAAATGTGATTATTGCGTTGATTAGCTATAATTAGTGTATACATGGGTGGTGTCAGATCTTAATATTGATCATTTTATGAACAGAGGGTCAAGATTATAGTTTCAACGGATAATTATACAAATTCTCCATGATATAAGAGTATTATTAAAAATACTAGACTAACTAAATACTCTGCTAATCTTCTTATTGAATCTTAAATTTTTTTGTTTATTATTATTTTAAAAGAGACTTGGCTACATTGGCCATGGTTGACACTTGCGAAGTAAAAAAAAATTAATTGTATGCATAACGTTTTATTTGTAGAATTAGAATAGTGGTGATAGGTTCTAAGTTATCGTTTGATTTCTTTAGCTTTCCTTTTTTATTTACTTGTTAAACAGGACAATCTTTGTACTTATATCTATGTGATGTATATTTAAATACCTTGAATATTCGATATTGATTAGTATCCTTGTGTACTAACCTGTGCACCGAGACTGTGTCAGCTCCTAAATTTGAGAATAACCATTTATAACAATTCAGTTAACACGGCAGACGTATGGTCTAAAGCTTAATTCACTGCTGTATGTGTTTGCATCAGCAATGACAAAACTTATGATACTATATAGATGTAGAAATACACAAGTTCAATGCTATGATATACACTAACAAATATTGAGTGTGTATATATAAATACAAATACACAAATACAACGTGATACACAAACACAAATATACCTTCATGAATATAGTTGTTTGATTGTATTCTTCTGTATTCTATTTTCTTCCCATGAAGGATGACTGTGTTGGTTTTTGAAGGTTTTTAACTATTTTACGTCTTTTCTCACACTAATAGTGGTAGAAATACATTTGTTTATTACAATTATAAACTTTTACCTACAATTTAACAAATACATGAAATTTAAGTCGAAACATTGTATTTATGATTATTTCACATCACCATCATCATACAGATACGTGTAGAAGTATAAATAACTCCAGTATCAAGGCTTAACAGCCACAACAACCCTTTTTAACATCATGACTGATTATAATAAACTATAATTTTTATTTTACTGAACTTTTTCAAGTTAATATTTTTTTCCCAAATTTTAATGACATTACACGGGCAAGATTCATTAGATTTTTTTTATTTAGCAGAGTTCCAAATAAAATAATAATATTTTTCTTTAACTTCATATCGCCAAGATATAGTATATATGTGATACTTCTTTATAATAGTTTTTAATAATCGTAAAATCTTACATATATTATTGAGATAATCGTAAATCAAGAGCTCATTAAATAATGAGAGCATGATCTCGAAAGAAGCCATAAACGAAACTTTAAACATATTTGCCATGATATTGGAATGTCATAGAAAATATGTTGAAAGTCATAGAATGATATTAATGATAGTCTATGATACGTTCAAACTTTTAATTGATGTATTAACGAAAAACAATTGAATATTTTTTGTTTCTACTACTCAATCTTAGAACAGTAATATGTCACGAATTACGTGATACTGTACCTATGGCTTATCTTAGTTAAATATTAAGGCTTGGTTATTGAAATAAAACAATAGATATGTATCGGTATAATGGATGCCCTGATCGTGACATGTTGCTGACCACGCGGATATATTAATGAAAGCGGTCACACAATATTGGCATGAGTTAATCCACAGTGGAGAGAGCAAAAAATTGTCCCCATATTTTAGAGTACAGAATTCAAGACTTAAATTGCGTGTTAAAGTAGTCTCAGACCAGCCAACTGAAAATTATAACTGCAATGACTCTAAATTGTTTTTTCTCTCTAACACTGTCTAATATTAGATAGATCCTTTTTAAGAACCATCGACAATCAAAGTATTAACTAATGTTTTTCATAAGTTTCTTTTTAATTTTTCTGTTATTGTATTTGGAATGTATTTTCAATTCCTAGACACTGTATTGACTGTTCGTCATATCACCGAGAGAGTAGTTTGGTCTGGCATTTGTTTAAACGGGGCGTGTGAATTGATTCCTCGCATATTGGTAAAGTTCGTCGTCGTAAATCCCCGGCCAAATCTGGATAAAGGATAAATGTCGCGACATACTCGCTTGTTGTTTCGGAGTTTGTTTACTTGTGTTCACTTATGTAAGGCTTCAGAAGTAATGTGGTGACTGCTTTAAAATACGTTTGTTCAGTTTAAACTTGATATATAACATCAAGTCACAAATTGTAGGAATTATTGTAGGCAAATTACGTTATTTGCGGAATGTACTGAAGCGAGTATACTTACATTAAATCACGCTTGTTTCTTCGGAGAGTTTGGTTTATTTTAGTAACATTTAATATTTGAATTGGTAAATATTTACTTTTTAACGAATACTTAGTATCGTTAACACAAGAAACTTCTTAAAGAAATATTTCTTCTGCATAGCGCCGCATGTGGTACAGCAGAAGCAGCCAGCAACCGATTCTGACGCCGGCGGGCTCATGCTCGAATGCACTTCCGTAGGAAACCGATGCCTACCCCGATAAAAATAACTACCAAATCGAATAATGAAATCTGATCGATTTTGTCTATCTAAATGTTTAGGCTGAAATTGCTGTTAATTGCGGGAATGTTGGAAGGTGTCACGTAAGGTTAAATTTGTATTTCGTTTGTTTATATTCTGTGAGTGGCACATGAATAAGTCACCTTGTACTATATTATTACTACGAATTGATAGCGCTCAAGAAAAGTGACTGACTTTAAAGCACTAGGCTCGAAGGACCATAGTGACGTACGGGACACCGACGTTGATGTAAAAATGAAAGACAATTACATATAAAGAATAAGTAGTTTTTTCCTTTGGTGAAGGGTTAAGAATACCGATTATTACCACCCCTGTTTATCCCATGGGCATCGTAAAAGGGAGCGACTAATGGAATAAATTAGGCAAACAAAAAGAAATGACAAATTTGGAAACAAACCCTTTTCCAACGCGTTTGACCAGCTGTTATAGTACGCGGCGACCGTAGTTCATATGCAAACGTGCGCTGTTGAAATGTGATTAATACAAACTATATGATTGACGTGTACAGAATTTAGCCTACAAATTATTATTTATTATAAAATAATGATCTGTGTAGCTTGGATAATATTAAACCATCATAATCCAAAAATCTCTTTGCTCTAAACTCCTTAAAAACATTTCTTTCCCACAACAAAGCAATTTGGGTCCACGTATAGAATGTGTGTTTACATCGTTTCACTAGAGATGAAAAAGCAGAGTTATGTGCTCAACTCTTCAAAGTATTCCTCAACACGGCAAACCCACATTACATCACCTTTGTTAGCAATAGCCGTTATAGCCAAACTTTGATCGTTTGAGGACCCTAACGGGTTTAATGATTAACAGTCAATAAAGGAGAATAGCTACTTGTTATAACGACATCCTAAACTATTATGTTCAGTTTGCTTATAAAGGTTAAGTTTTATATGCTAGCTAAGTGGGAATAAATATATGGGAACTTATTTAGTTATATAGTGCTGTTAGTTTTGGGAAAGTACATAAGCTGTTCATGGATTATGTTTATTAATAAACTAATGATAGTTTCAACCTATTGTCTGTCGAAAAGAACGTTATGTTTATTAAGTTATGGAAGAAAGAAGAGTTTGATTGTTTGTTTCCTTGATTGAACACGCTAACCTTAGGAAGTACTGGTCCGATTTGAAAAAAATATTCGAGTGTTTTATAATCTAGTTCTCGGGGAAGTTCTCTATGTTACATTATGTTGCGACCAAAAGGAGATGAGTGTCAATGGAGCTTCCATTGTATGCGCTGCGTAAACTTTAAAGGTTCTAAAAATTATGTACGAAAGAATTGTTTCTCTCTAAAAGTTCAAAGAAAAAAAAATCCGCGATAGCTACTACACGACTCTATACCTTCCTTTATGGCAAATAAATTTATTCATGCTTTATACCATCACACTTCGGGCGATCGGACACAGACGAGGTTGCGCGGGTCAGCTATTTTAATTAATAAGATTAGTAACGTTAAATTCCATGTTATATGTGAACTTATACACAAAATCAAAATATGATGTTCCTATTTTCATATGTTAAATTATTTTTTTTTTTATTTGATAATGTGCTATGAACTTGAATTTAAAAAAGTCTATACTATTACCAGACCCTGGATAAACATACCTACTTAAATTTCTAAAGTATTTAAGCATTTGTTTATTTAACCTTTAATTTTATGGTAATACTGCTATGCTTATATATTCTGTTTCCTAGTCAACATTGTCTATCGCAAAACTCTTCAAAGCTATGTTAAACCAAATACTCTTGTTTGGAGGGTTCATTACAGATTGTTGAAACTAAAAGCACTTTCGAAAAAAAAACATTTCCGTATACTAGTGTAAAAACGAAATCACATGCTTTCTGGAAATCATTCAGCTTCTGTGTCTGCTTTGATCTCTTGGCATTAGAATTTACATATTTTGTGTGTTTGTGTGAAAACTCCTTTGATGTCCTTTCTTTGCGGTTTGTGTTGTCTATGAATCGACAATGACTTGATATAATGTTGTTGTCATTGTTTTGTGGTTTTGGTTGATTTTTATATGTAGTTATGTTGGACTGGTATTGCCTTGGTAGTTTTGTATTACTGTGTTGCATGTTTTTCTAAAGTGGACGTTGAGGAAAAATTTGGTTTTACTAGGTTTTAATATAAAATTATATATATAAATATTGAATAGTAGCTTTTATTTTTTTAATAAGTTCAACTACCTAACAAAACCAGCGGAACACTTTTTGAATTGAAAGTCGGAGGACATGGTAACCATATTGCATTGTTTGACTTTTATTCTTGGATTCTATTCATACTTTACATCGGGCAGAGTAGACTAACTTTAGTAGGCTTTAAATAAAAAAAAACCATTAGGAATGAGCCTGCTCGATTGGGCCGGACTGACATTAACCACTTTCTCACATAAACTCGGTGTTAAGCAAATCTTCCATTATTTTTCACCGAGTGTGGAAAGCTGCTGGATCCCAAATACCTTTTCCCTTGATCCTGAGGAGTCAAAGGGTGTCAACGTACTTGTGATTCTTTAGCTGCAGGCATCTATGGGCGGCGGTAATTAATTAATTGCCACCAGGTGTATTGTCAGCACGTCTGCCTTCTTATACCATGAAAAAAATTCATTATATACAATATTTACACGTCACTAAGCAGTGCATTACATATATATATATATATATATATATATATATACCTTTATGGTGACTTGCAATAAGTTACTTTAGTATCATAAATCACATGTGATCAAGACCTCCCTCAACTTATTGCGAACGTGATTCTACTTTCTTTTTGGTTGATATATTTTCTGAAAGTATTTGAAACAAAATTGAGAATTTTCTTTAAATTCAAAGCATCTCACATATTGAATTTTTATATATAACGGTTGTGCCATGATTAGACGATGGTGTCATGCAAACGAGGTTTGTCTGAATACACGGCGTAATTTACGTAGTCTACAGACGCGGCGCAATCAGCTGCGCGTATTGTGTATGGCCTTTGTGTGTTGTTTTCTTAGCTTAGTGCTACACATACGAATTTAGCTATATTTGATATAGGTTTACTGTGAACTGTATACAGTTCTATAGTACTATACATATACTATTATATAGTTATATAGTACTATATATGTATACAGGTACTATAGTACCTAATTGTAAATTTTACTTTAAACACACTTATTAAGAGAGGCGTATGAATGTGAGACTAATGATGATATGAGAGCCCTATTGACGTCTTGCGGACTTTTTAATGAGGAGTTGTATCCATTAAGTTATAATGTATTATGTACGAGTACATTGGTAATATTTAGTTCAACAGTTGCCCTAGATCTTAATAGTGAGATCATAAAGGTTGACAGTATCGAATTTTATATCTAAAGAATGCAACGAACTAAACCAATACAAACATAAACCTGGTTTTATTTAACCAGTGTTTATAATTACTAATTTAAGATAATAACAATTTCTGATTGTCATATTATAAAGTAAAAGTCCTGTAAGCCTTATATTTTGACTTTTTTAAATGCGCAATAATAATTTGAAAGGCTTATTTTTTTTTTGTCTTTTAAAATAAAACACAAGCGTTAGAAATATATCCTGTATCGCTGGAGACTTTACAAACATACAAGAAACGGACACAAAGAACATCCAGACTCTGAACAACAATTTGTGGATCGCATAGAGTGTTATCCCATGTACAATTTGAACCCACAACACTCAGCGCAGTAGAAAGCAGCATGGCGACCGCTTAAACCACTGCGCCATCCGTGCAGTTTGTATCGATTAACCAAAGACATGTTCCCTAAAACTAACAGTGGTTGAGGTAAAATGCATTGAAGTGTTAATTTGAGCTGTATCAGCTCTTATCGCTACACTTCGATTCCTTATATGTCTAGAAGCTATATTTATAAGGCGTCCGTAGTCGACCAAAGTGTGGACAGAGGCGACGTCGAGTTTGTTTACTAGGAGAAATCAGGTGTATAAATAATCTTATATATAAATAAGCTTATGATAATAACACAAGGTATATTGTTTATCTTTATCGGAGTTTCCTTATTGTAAAGAAAATGTTTTAAATCAAATGTATTTATAAATACAATAATATAATTAATTCCTAAGTTTGTCTAGATTTCTAGTCTTGTTGCTCAGTGATCTTTACCCAGCCCGGTCTCAAGAGGAAAAATACAATTCTTATGTTTATGTTGTCATTCACCTATCTGGCTCAAGATGTGTCTCAAGATTACATGATGATATTAAGTTGAAATGAACAACAAATGTTCATGTCTGAGGTTCCTTGAAAGTTTTATAAAATGAGGTTTTGTACTTTACGTATTCGTAAATAAATCTAAATCATAGTACTTGTACTATAACTACTTTCTGTGAACTTTGAATCATATGATTCAGTAAAATAAAAGTCACGGTACACGTGTAGAATTTTTTTTTCTTATTTCACTTGTTTTTTAGCGCTTGCAAACTTATCAAGTCTAAGATCCTTTTTCGCAGAATTACGTTTTGGTATGAAGTAAAATAACCATCAAAATACTTATCTTTGCAGTCTTTTAAAGCTGAAGTAATTAATTTGTTGTTATATCACATAAAATTTTTACTGCACACTTCTGTTGATTCCTTAATCGTTGTATTATAGAGTAATAAATGTCACTCTTTGAGAAGGATAAACTATTTAAATACACGTGTAAACGAAACCCTCGGTGCGTTATCACGCGAGCTAAATTCGCATTAATTCGGTTTTTTAAGTCTAAAGATTAGTCTACTCCTTTATTACACGACTTTAACAAAAATGTATTATTAGTATTCAAATTGAAAATCTAGGCTTGAGGTTCTATAACATAGTATGTTGTTTCTAAAAAGTGCGAATCAGAACAAAATTCATTCAAAACCGTCGAGGTCTTAAAAGACGAATGCGTAATGAGAAGGTAGATTTTTGTTTAATAAAGTTTCAAATAAAAGCAACCGGCGTAATTTGAATAATAATAAGAATGTTCGTCAGTGATTTCCATTGAGGGATTCTCCTTTGTTTCGCTCAAGAGATTCGCACTTCTGTTTTGTTAAGAGAACTGTTCGATGAAATTGTTCTGACACAGTTCGGCTATTTTGTTGTATATTTTAAGTGGAACTCGGTCTTTCAGTATTAAGCTTTGTTAATTGAACTGATGAATTTTGATAAAGAGAATTTTGATGAAATATATGATCAGAATCGCTACCACCATTAAAACTGCGACTTTTTAAATGAAACCTTGAGGTGAAAATTCAATTATATATGGAAATGGTATATAGGCTACACATCAAAGTAAAATGAGTTTGAAATGGAGCGCAGATGCGCATAAAAGTCTCAACAAACTTTTATTTGGCTTTTACTTACGGCAAATGTAATACAGAGACTATAGCTAAACACATTTTCTCTTTGTGTGTGATTTTGATTAAAGAAAGGTACGGAAAGACAACAGTTTTTCCTTCTTTAGTTATCGGTGAGGAGAACAATAGAGGTAATTATAGTTGTTACGTGATCAATTCTTTAATACAATAATTTAATTTGACATTTTAATGATGAATTTACGGTACACAACCCCTAATTTGTTATTATGCTAGTTTTTTTAAAATATAAATATATATGCAGCTGCACCTCTATTTTCCAATAATTCATTTAAGAATTTCCTGACGCTAGAGAACACAATTCAAGTAAACTATTACAGATCCTAAAGAGAAAACAAAAATCTCAAACAATGTATCATCTAAATTAGTCTAATATTTATTTCATAAAATACACTCACCGCCACGGAATCTTGGCCAAACTCATAACATGCGATAACATTTTTTGAAGGGTGTCTAAGTTTGTTCTTTTCGTGTAAGTGGGTAGAAAAAATGTTTATGTTCATCTCAAGAGGGTAATTCAAGTTTAGTTAAATCGTGTCATTAATCCGACGAAGTCGAAGTCTTTAATTGTGCTCTAAAAATTTTAAGTTTTAATTTGACAAAGACTTTTGTTGTTATTGTGGTTAATAAACACCTAAAGGCCCCTTAGGATCCATAAAAATGCCTTTGTCATCAAGTCAGATAGCACAGGCAGTGGCATTAGTTGAACATTTGACCCATCGTGAAGTGGCTATTGTCCTAAACGTGCCGCGTTCTTAGATGCAATATGCACTAAAACGGTATCAAGAGACTGGCCGCTACACCCGAAGACCAGGTAGTGGCGGTGTAAGATGCACATCAGCTCGTGACGACCGCTTTATTGTGTTAGAGATTTTAAGAAATCGCTTCCTGACCGCTGTTGAGATCCGTCAGCGGCTTCAAATTTCCAGAGGTGTGAATGTTAGCGAGCGTACGGTGAGAAGACGTATGGAGGAAGTTAATTTGAGAGCAAGAAGACCAGCCCGTGGTCCACAGCTCCTCCCACAGCACAGAGTAGCTCGACTTCACTTCGCCTGCGAACACGCTAACTGGACTTTTGAGCAATGGGCAAGGGTTTTGTTTACAGACGAGTGCAGGATCGCTTTAAATGCACCTGATGGTCGACAACGTGTCTGGAGAAGGAAAGGGGAACGCTATTTGGCGATGACAACCACACCAGTTTTGGCGGAGGCTCTATAATGGTACGGGGTGGCGTGAGTTCTGATGCTCGTACGGAATTAGTCATCGTCAATAACGCCTTAAATGCAACTCGATACGTCGAAGAAATTCTTCAAGATCATGTTGTGCCCTTCGGAGGGTTTATTGGTTATGACCAATTCATTTTAATGCATGATAATGCCCGTCCACATGTCGCTCACATCGTTCAAGAGGTTGGTGTTCAAAAATTGCAGTGGCCAGCTCGCAGCCCGGACTTAAATCCGATAGAACACGTATGGGACAAACTGAAACGAGTAATAAAGTTATCATCGAACCCACCACAAACCCTTAACCAGCTTCGAGATGCTGCACTTACTGCCTGGCGCGACTTATCACAAGTCAACATCAAGAACGTCATCCAAAGCATGCCAGACCGAATGCAGGCGATCATTAGGGCTAGAGGAGGCAACACACGCTATTAAAAAGGACAGAAAGCGACAAAAAATCAAACAATTTTAAATTCGTAGTGCTTTTAACTCTAGTGTAAAATTTTGTTAAAACGTGATTTTTTGCATAAACTTCATTATGAAACCGAAAAACCTTTTAATGTGAAAAGAAGTGATCAGGAACGTTAACTGGATAGACTCCGATCACAATTAGCCAAAATTTGTAGAGCTAAGTGAAAAAAAAAAGGAAGTTGTCATACGTTTTGTACTTGGCCAAGTTTCCGTGCCGGTGACTTTAATTTACAGGAATGACGTACACAAATAAATAAATATTTCGGACATTTGTCACACAACATTATCTAGTTTCAAACTAAACAGAGCTTATACTATGCCAACTAGACTGACTGATAGAATATTTATATACTTTTTTTTTTGTAAATACGTACATGTTATATATAGAAAACACCCAAACTTCGAAACAATTTTTGCAGATCATATAAACCTTTGGTCTCACCCGGAAGTCGAACCTGAAACCTCAAGCACAGCAGTCGCGTTCACTATCGCTGCGCTACCGACGCAGTTAAACAAACTAAACTAACTAAACTAACTAAATCTAGGTATAAATTCTGAGAACAAAAATATTTGGTACTCCCAAAGCTTTTAACAACAACACAATAGAAACGAGATTGAGAGGCAAGTTAATAGAGTTTTTAATAGGTTGCTACAACTCAACAGATTGCTTTTGCACAAGGGTATTCATTTATTTCTCCTTGATATAGTGTTGGTTAATATTTCAGTAGTAAAAGAATAACATAGCGATTTCTTATTTCATTTCTTCTCATTTTTAAGGTGTAAAACAAGTTTGTGTTACATTTCCTCAAGAACTGTTGAATGTGCTACTCTCCTTTAGTTTATTCACATCTGACATATTATACATAATAATATATATATATTTATATAATACTAGCTGTGCTCACGACTTTGTTCGTGTAGGATTTAAATTTTGAGTTTTACTTTGACACGTGGTTTTCACTGTGTAAATCTCGATTCTGTGGTAAATCCGCGATAAAAAAGATGGCCTGTATGTTGCCCAGAAACCTCATCTATCTCCTAGTAAAAGTCTGATTGAAATTGGCTCAGAGATTCCAGAGATTAGCCTGGCCAACAAATGGACAGAAAACCTTAGTTGTTGTAGTATCGTGTAAAGAGTTATGAAAATTTGAGAAAACACAGTGCTTTTTTTAATCACAAACAGACACTTCAATTTTGTTTTTTTTCAATTGATTCAAATATATATATTTACAACAAAAACAAATGTCTAAGATCGCACCAGACGACTTATGTAGGCAATAATAGGGTTGAAAATTCTAATTCTAGATGTATAGCGTCACGAATATCTATTGAATTTGATTTTAGGTATTTTTAAATAATTATCATTACCTTTTGGCCTACTATATCACCCTGGCCAGGCTTTTCCTTCTCTTTGTAATGACATTTTCCTGTTTCTTCCGTTAGTCGCCTCTTACGACACCCATAGGATCAATAGAGGTGGTAACACTATGTATTCTTAATCCATCACCACACGGATAACACGTGTCATGTGTGTATTTGTGGAATACCGGTAACAACATCTCTAATAACTTACGTAGTTATTTTATTAAACACTGCATTTTCTTCACAAATAATGGTACGCATTAATAAACTAGTACTTACTAGCTAATTTGTATTATCAAAGAATATTTAATTATTAAATTGTATCAAATAATTATAAAAGGGACTGTAAGATGACTGCTCGCACGTGTTATTTGTACATTGATGTATTCAGTAAACTTTATTTGAGTAAATGTTATAATCAAAAGAATAAAAAGATAAATCATTTTGTTCATTTTTTAGTATTCTTTGTTTGATTTATGTGTACTAATTACTAAACCGCAGTCTACTGTTACGGTTACTTACCTTACTCAGTATTTGGGGAGAGTAATTTTTTGAACATAATTTAAACACTTATGGATGTATCTTCGTCAAAATCAAATGTTTTTTTTTTTGAAAGACAATGCCTGCATTACGAATCAATCCTAAGTCGGGTCACTTTACAAACATACAAGAAACGAACACAAAAATACCCAGACTCCGAACAGCAATTTGTGTATCACGCAAAGTGTTGTCCAATGTGAGATTTGAACCCACAACACACAGCGCAGTAGTGAGCGGCGTGACGACACCTTATACTACTACGCCAACCGTGCAATCACTGTTTTTACAATTTTTCTTAGAAAGTTTCCTAGCGTTACGCTTTCAATGTGGACAGTGATCGTTTCACACACGCAGTCTTTACTTATGCTTTCTATGGCAAAGGAATTTTAATTCACTCTAGAAATTTTCACACTGTGAGTTAGAGATTTTTTTTATCATATTGTGTATGAAATGGCTGCTTAATCAGTTATAATGTCAATCAAATATGTTGCTATGGTTACATCAGAGATAGTGAATGATAAATTTCTTATTAATGAATTAATTCATATTTTGTTCATAATTCAAAATATCTAATCAAGTGTAATAATGCACTATAGCAGGTCAGTTATGAAAGATTTGTAAATGTTATTATTTATTTAATATTTACATTTAAAAAACTACATTTGAGAATTTAGTCAATTGTATTATAAAGGTGAATCATGTTTTCGACGAGAGATTCGATTACTGCTAGAAAGAGGAAATAAAGTGGTCTCTAATGATGGACAATAATTTGAGTAAAGTAATTTTAAGTGATTGTAATTTTTTGAAGCAAAAGAAACAACGAGAACTCCTTAAGGTCTTAACGTTATTAGAAGTAATAGACTTAATTCTCAGTAAAACACTTTTAATTTTAAAATTCTTACCCTAATAAATGCATAAAAAATATTTACAACGTCTACGTAAGCACATACATGAATCACAGAATTTTGTATTATATTGTTATATATAAAGTGGTGGTAGATAGGTCTTCATTGTAGGTCCTGCTCTTCCAAGTGGAGGAAATTCGTACAGTTGTGTAGGAGGAGGACTTAAATTTATTTTAAGTCCATCTACGTCGTTTTCCGTATTTATCTTGTTATTTCTTTCCAAAACTTTATAGTTTTTTATAGCTCCACGCAGCTCCTGTTTATATAGTCTAGGTTGATTGCGGCTGCTATATGCTACCATTTCTTCATCGTCTTCATCACTAAAGTATTTTGTATCGGTGTTTTGTTTAATACTACTATGAAGCTGTTTAGGTTTTGTTCTCAGCTTATAAGATTCGAATTGATTTCTGGTTAAGTAGTTCATAATATTAGCTATGTCCATGGGCCTATTGTTTAATAGCTTAATTTCGTTGTGGAGCTTGGTATCATGATGTATATACTTTGGGTTAGCATATTTATCTGCTTTTGTATCTGAAATTGGTTTAACTGGCAAGTTTTTATATTCCAGGGCTATTTTATTACTGGTTTCTTGATTATTTTTGTTGTTTTTTAAAATGTTCTTTAGAAATATATTTTCTTTTAACATATCTTCTATATTCATTTCAGTAGTGGTAGTGATTACTTTTGACTGCGGTTTTGGTACCGAAAAAATAGGTTTGAAACCGTTTTTATTATCTTCATAGGCAATGAAATCTGTAAACTTTAATTTACTAATCGGTCCCGATTTTTCTTGTGTCATAGAATCATTTGTTTTTGTTTGAATTTTATTTATTTCTGAATTTGTTTTATTTAGTTTTTGTTTATTGAAACTCATACCATTAATGTTTATATTAAGACTATCAGTATTTTTGTTCTCGATGCCGGTTTTCCTTGATTCAAAAGTATTTTCGTCGTAATTATAACTTCGTGTTACGATTTGACTGTGAGGTATAAATTGATCTTGTGTGATGAGTTTGGATTTCGAATTTTCTTTCTCCTCTCTGTAAGATTCCTTTGCGATTCCGTTAATACCTTTGTTAAAATTATCATCTTGTTGTTTCTCAGAAGAACGTTTATCCAACAGTGTTAGCATTTCAGTTGAATATTCGCTGGTTACAGGATTAACAGTATTAAAATTATTTTTGTTAAACTGATATGTGTTACTAACTTTTGGAGAAATATTTAAAGTATCATAATATTGTTGTTGATTATTAGCACTTTCGAGCATGTCTGGGATTTCAGAAGTAACTCTCATATTGGGTTCTACTTGTTCTAACATTTTTGTGTATTGATCAGCGGTCATTTCATTAAAATTCACACTCACATCGTCTTCACCAGATGATCTTGAAATTAAATTTTTATTCATATTTTGATTTAAGTTAGCATTCATACCATATTGCCACCTCCATAACGCTTTGTTACTTTCTTGATCTGAATCTTTGATATATGCTTCATAGTTCACTAGCTGAGGCATTGTTGGTTTTTCAGTAGTAAATATTCTAGCGGTATTTTGTTGTTGTTGGGGTGCATTTGCAGACGGAACGTGAGCACCTTGTGAAGCCAGAAAAGTTATTTGTGGCGAAATCGTTCCACTGTTTTGCTTATTCAGCGTTTGATCAAGGAAATCTACTGTTTGAATAGGAGTTTGTGAACTAGCTGCGGCTATTAAATTATTTTGTGTATTGGAACTCTGTGAAAAACTATGTGAGAATGATTCAGGAGTTTTCCCCGTAAATAAATTATTGAGACGCGACGGTGCGATTGTAAAGTGGTGTCTGTTTTCACTTTCGCTTAATTCATTTTCTTTCTCTTCTCCATTCCACGACTTTAAGTGAGGTGGTTTTTTGAGCTCCTCTGCTAAGTTTAACTGTACTGCTCTAAAATAAAAATAGTTTCTTGTTATATTTGCCTAATTACGGATATCAGAGCTTAGTCCAGTTATAATAAAATGTTTAGAAATGTAAAAATTTTATTAGAATTGGATAAGGTATATTAACGGACTAATACAAATGTTGTACACACCTTTGAATTATTTCTGGTACAGGTGGTGCTACTGGTAAATGTTCTCCACTCGCTCTAAATCCATTGGAGTCAGCAATGTAATGCACAGTGTAAGTTTTGCCATCATCACCAACATAAGAATATGACCCTTCTACAACTTGTTCTTCCTTATCAGCTCCTGTATTTTCCATACGACTATGTTGTACATAATGCGTCTGATCAGCACCCAAAGCCCTAAAAGTTTAATAAATATAGTATTGTGTGGTAACCAATAAAATGTAAGTTTGAAGTAAATTTACTTACTCATAGCTAAAGCTTCCATCTAAATCCATTTCGTTCGAGAGTCTTAGTATAGGTATTGCAGTTTCTGTAGTAGACATAAAGACACCAGGATGAGATACAGATTGTGATCCCATATAATTACCTGATTTTATTTGGTCCATGATGGTGTCTCTCTGTATATCTGTTATTAGTATACTCCGAGGTGACATAGATTGCATGTCCGAATTTTGAGTAGGTGATTCAGAATTAGTGTTGAGTTGAACCGGTAACTTTGTATCTATCCTATCTATAAGATGTTGATAGTTTTTCAGTACTGGTCTTATTTCTCTTCCATTTGGTTTGTATATTGAATCTCTTTGTGTTCTATTGTATTGATTTCGTAAATAGGGATGTATAGGAGTGGACGGTTTGTCCTGCTTATCGTCATCATCTTCATCAGAAGCCATCGGCCATAGCGTTGTTGACAATAGGATTGGAACAGGACTACGGGTTTCAATGGGAAATTTTGGAATGGTAGACGGAAGATATGGGAATTGAAGGTTGTTATAATTCTTCATAGGGTAATATGGTAGAACAGTGTGGCTTTCAGGTGGCAAGTAGAACTGCTTTTCAGACGAAAACATTCCAGGTTGAGGATCGTGAAATTGTGGTGTAAGTGTAAATAATTCATGACCTTCAGTATCCACTGCTAAATTTATCACCGAAACAATAAATAATATCTGAAAAACAATAATATAGTGTTACGTTTTAACTTACAGTTTTCTTAAGTAATCCGTATTCATCCATTTTCACTTAAACACACGATCACCATTCACTTACCAGCTTCATTTCTCTTGAAGCTGTTAATGCTTTGATAATGATTTTCACGTCACTCTCTAGCACTTGTAGTAAATAGACTGGTAATGATAATGAATGCCGCATACATTTATACACACGCGAGATGTGTCCAGGCATTCGTGAAAGAGATCGTTTTGTTATATACAACGTTTCTCTACATGACAAAAGCTTTTTTTTGCTTCGTTCGCATCTTGTATGCTGCTCTTCAATTACTGCAGATATTTAAGTTGATGTTAGTTTACATTAAAATCACTTAAGCATAAACATAAGTCAATTTAACTCACCTGTTCTTATAAGCCTACTTTTCACTGTTATGTAATATATAACACAAATAACATGGTAGTTAATAACTATAGTGCTAGAGTGGAGACCACGATTGGGCAAACGTAGTGTGCGGTACTGGCTAGTAGCGGATGGAGGCGCATTACCCAAGACCGGGATGGTTGGTGCTCCTTGGAGGAGATCTTCGTTCAGCAGTAGACGGTGATAGGTTGATTTAATACCATAGTTTTACATGACTGTGCTCGGCGGATGACACGTTTCTGTTTTTCGAGTGCTTATTAATATTTTACTTGCTCTGTGGCCTAGTGGTTTAAATGTTGTAACTTTAGAGATGTTGTTAGATTAGTCTTACTCGTGAGAGTGACACAAGGTACAGCAAAATTTTAAAAGTTAAAAAGTCTGATTTTTGAAGTCCTTTTAATTTAATTTTTTACTTAAGTGTTTTACTATATTATAACAGATCTTAAGTCTAAATAACAACGTTTATAATTTTTTTTTCAATATAATTATAAATTAAGTTCATAAAGATTGTGTACACGATGTTTACAAAATCGTAGTCTTATTTTTAAGTGGTTACTTGATGATCTTCGTGTGTTGTGTACCAGAAATAATAAGAAGTGATTTAATATAAGAAAAGAAAAAAACAAATGATACATGTGGTTTCGTTAATTAAAGGGATTAAAAGCCCCAAGAAGTATGACGGGGCGTTCAATAAATATCAAGATAAATGAGTGGTTTGTATGTGGTCATGCTGAATTCGCGACCATAACTTTTGTAGGTGATGCAACTTTTGTAATGGACGACGGCGAGTCAATGGCCCTAAAACCAGTTTGTAAGAATTTTCGGTCGAAAGTAACCTGCGATTTTTACTTACCAGAAATAAAAGGAATGATTTTTCTTTTTATTGTTTACCTGTTAATACCGGCAGGTGAACCTTTTATAACAGTACTTCATACTTGGATGTGCATTTACTTTATTTTCTTTTCAATAATCATCGACCGAGATTTTTTCGTAATGTAAGAATTTATTAACAATAAGCCACAAACTTCAAGTAGGTTTGCGACTCCTTGTAACCAAGTAAGTTAACTCATCGCCAAGTTAAACATTCCTAGCTAGGTTTATATTAGAGCTTAAATATAGCTTAATACGCCTTCGTTTATCCCTTAGGGGACACACAAACGTGGCTTAATTTACGTACATTAAAGAGATGGGTATGATCGTCGATTGACACTAACTGTTAAAAATTTCATATCCCAATTAGGAGTTATCACATTGGTTCTAAGCTATGCCCTCACCAATGCCATACTTTTTTTTCTTTCTATAAATTAAATTGTGATTTATGTCATTACTCTGTGTCAAACCCACGACTTGACAGAGTTCTGAAAAGAATGTTTTATAAAAAAATAATCATAATTTATAAAAAAGTTTATTGACCATACAAACTACCTTTGTACACAATACATTACAATACAAAACTTGTTTCACCTCAATCAGCGATCGAATTCACAATTTACAATCGTGACTTCGATCACTGATAAATCAATACAAATTGATTGGATTAAAAAGAATAAGAGGTAATATAATTCATTGAGATATGTCAGTATCCATTAAAGTACATTTGTCTAACTTCTTCTGAGGTTATAAGTTTTAAATTTTCAAACAGTTCATTTATGTTTATTCGGATGCGCTTTAATGGACCGCGAACGTAACATGCTTCACATATTTTTATGAAATAAATATCTATAGTATTTAGTTTGTACTTCAAATTGTACCATTCACCCTATTCAAATTATTTAGATAAAATAATTTAAAACAAATAACTTAAACTTTGTATTGATAGTAGTTCTGCTGCTGAGGCTGGTTGTATGATTGTTGTGGAGTATTGTACGATTCCTGGGGTGGATTGTACGATTGTTGGGGTGGGTTATATGATTCTTGGGGTGGATTGTATGTTTGTTGGGGTGGGTTGTATGTCTGTTGAGGTGGGTTGTACGTTTGTTGAGGTGGATTGTATGATTCTTGAGGTGGATTGTACGATTGCTGGGGTGGGTTGTATGTTTGTTGGGGTGGGTTATAAGTAGGATTAGAAGGCTGCTGATTAACAGGAGCGGCAGTCTGAGAAGGATACTCACTAGATCCTTGCTGGGAGCTGTAACAAATGAAATTATATTTAAGATTTATTTGAAATAATGTTAGAGTTAAACGATATGCATGCGTAGTCTATAAGTCATATGTGATAGAATCTAGTACGAAACGGTCTTATGTCATCTTTTACGAAGTGGTACGATGAGTTTAATCTTATGTTAAGTTTTACCATTTAAGACTCAACGTTTTCAATACAATTTTCAGTTACTTTTACCCGAACGTTAAGAAAATCTATACTAAAGATCCATTATTTATCTTAATGAATATCTACCTAATCCTATAACTATTTCTACTAGCGCAACCAGAAGTTCAGGGTAGTTTCACACTTACTATTTGGTACCATGTGTTTCTGATTTTGATACACCTCGAACCCATTAATCACCAACCAATACTCCTCCACTTTAGTTAATAAAGTTTGTAAAAGTTTTTGTTATGTACATACCTTTTGATAAAGGCTGGAAGTATGCGAATAAAATAATTTATTATATACTGCATATATTTTTTGTTATGATATAAAAGTTAGAATTTACGTTACTTTAGTAAGATTTTTGTCATTAAAACGTAAATAAAGATTGAACAAACTTTAAACTTGTTAAAAATTTGTAGCATGTGATATCTATTTTTAACTTTTTTTTTGTTGTTAACACAAAGTATACTACCTAATGTTATCGACATAGACTAACAGTGGGCATTGTCTACAAAGCGCACAGGTTTCTTATAAATACTTATGTATGGTAAATAAATAGAAGAACAAAACTATTAGTTAATGATAATTTTGTAACTCTAATAATAAACTTTAAAATATGCTTAAATGTCGTACCAGTACAGTATTTTACATATTAGGTTACGAATTTGAACAAGAATAAGTAGTTTAGGAAATGTCTAAACTCATTGTAGGATTATACCTTTTTAAAATTGTGGTTTAAAAAATAATTTATGGTCCAAGCTTTATAATAAATTCTGTCCTCAAAATGGCTGTTTATAAAACTTTGTTATTCACTATCAATTTACAAATTACTCTGTGTTCCGGAAAGTTCTATTAATTTAGATTAATAAATCTTTTAATATACATACGGGTTGCCAACGAAACCAGAAGCTCCAGCAGGTAGATGGCTTCCAAATGCGTGGTAGCCAGTTCGGTCAGCCCAGTACGTGACCGTGTAGGTAACGCCGTCAGCACCGAGGAAGGAGTACCAGCCCTTCTTCACAATACTCTCGTCCTTTGTTTTGGGGTCGGTAAAGTAACCTTGTTCACCAACGCTGGTACCGTCTGCGATCTGATATCTAAACAAAAGATTTCAAAATTATATCTTTTTGTGTTGTTATTATGATGTATTGAGTATTGTGATGTTTCAGTATATCATGTATTTATGATGAAGAATGATGTTGATATGATTTGTTTTCCTAGCCGATTTTGGCCACAGCGACTAGTCTTGGATGCACAGGTGTACTCTCTGTTCCTTCATCCTCACAATCCGAAGGGACGGTTATTCGTCAAGACTGGGGAGAGCTCAGGAGCCGGACCGACCGTTTTGACGTGCTCTCCGAGGCACAGGGGTTAAAACACCAACTACTAACTTCCATATTGCTATTAAGCATTGGTATAACTCGAAAAACTTAATAACACTTTTCTGATCCAAACCAGGCATCGAACCCAAGATCTCTTGATCTGCAGTCACATACGCTAACCGGTAGACTAACGAGGCAGTTAGATAATATAAAATTGGTAATAATACTAAAAGTCCCACATCTTTCTTAGTAATCTTTACCGCAAATTATATGTTACAAAGACCCAGTTAACTAAGGCATTATAAAAGAGGCTTCAATATACGTCATACTAATTGTTTCAATTTAAAAATAATGTATCAATAATAACAAAATAGATTTTTGATGTCACATAACAACAAACTAAGGAATACGGGATATTCTTCAAGACGTTTTTTCTTTTAAAAATTACGATTATAGTACAGTAGGTTACGTTCACTCAATTACTGTTAAAATTCAATTCAATCAAATTCTTTTGATAATTTTGATCCTTTTATAGACAACACATACAATTGTACAGCTATAAATATGTTATTAATTTCGAAAAAATAATACCGGTCATATATAAGTCAAATGTTGATGACGTTAAATAAATCACAGTAATATTAAAGGTCACAGTTATGGCAATTTTAAATATAAAACACGGTTAGTTAAGTAGATCAGTTTTACAGGTTGACTAATTTATACCAGCAAACATATATTTATCGTTCGTTTACTGTTGGACGTTCTACTATAATTTGTTTTTCTTGTCTTTATATTTGTTTTACGAAGGACTCCCGCACTATAAAGATTACATCTCAAACATTCAGGATGTTCTTAACAGTTTTTTGTCCGTTCTATGTGTACCATATGTTTGTGATACGCCGAGAGACACCTACGCAGTCAGTCAAGAACGTGAGCAAATATCTGTGAGAAAATCGTAAATAGATCTTAACGGTACTGCTAAGTTGCGAAAATTTCGTTATACAGAACTGTGTTAATACGTTACATCTAGATATAGAACATTTTTTCACTAAGACTGTCAACTATAAAAGTGTCAATGTCAGCGTTTGTAATGATTTAGGAGTTATATATCTTACTTGTGAGTGTTGGAAAACAATATGAGTGTGGCTATGCGTTTCGTAGCTATGGAGGCTGTGTTTCATTTTCGATCTAGATGAGACCATCTTGTGTTTTAGATTTTGAAAAACTTTAAGATACTAGTTTTTGATCGTCGCTTAATTCTGCTAAAAGTATTTTTCCGTCTTTCGAGAATATTTAGTTTTATGTAGATTGTATCACATAATGTTCATATATACGAACATATAGGAAAAAACAAGCACATTACACTATATTGTAAATTATTGCACCTAATATGCATATATCTAAATCTAAGACATATAATGTTGCAAATAAGTATAGTAAATTTATATTTTTCCTGATTTACAAGTTGTTTGAGCATTCTCTTTTCCGAATACCATTTTGGACATGTATTTTACATATATTTATATGTATTTATAAACTGTATAAGCAGCTAATTAAAGAAACATAACAGATGTTTCTTTTTTAAAGTTTACAAATATATTTGTTATTAAATAAAACGATTGAGATTTAATTTATAACACAAGCAGAGTCATCATGAAATGATTGCCTTATAATTTATTCAATCGGGTGATGGAACGGTAAATTCTTTTAAGTATTTTAGTTTTCACATAATTTACTTTTTATGGTAACTAAACAGTTATTATGTGGGTATTAACTTATGTGAAATAAAATCCTTTTTGGATCTTCTTTAAGCCATTGAAGAGTACGATAACCGGAATAGCCCTGATTTTATGTCATATCAGACCAAGGTCCGTTATACCACCGTTAGGGATCGAAGTAAATGACAGAATATGAATTTTACATAATACATATTTACACTTTAAACACTGTTGACACTTGATGATAACGCGCTTTATTTGTACAGCCAGGATGTTCAGTAAGTAAAAATAAATTATTGTAAAATGAGCAATCTTATTTGATTGCGTATCGAAGTAACTAAAATGGTGAAAGACTTATGAATGGTATAAATAGCATGTAACGAGTTGAGTTGTACCGTCTAACTGTTTTGAGTCTTTCGCAATTTTTACACAAACACACGTTTCTAAGTTAATCATGCAACTTAAAAAACATCAAGAAAATTAAAATTATTGGGTTGACAGAATTTGCTTGTGTGATAGTTTTTAAATTTAAATCTGTTTCGTTGATGTGTTGTAAAATCGTTGAATTTGTGTATTCACAACGACCATCCACGTTAAATCTAGCTATATTGTTTATAATAAGAATAAACTATTCGTATATAAATTCGGTGGAATAAAGTATTTCTTGAAATACTTATTTGGCAATACACTAAATCCTCCACAGTTTAATGACACATTTACACCTACTTGAATTGGTAAGAAGGCAGTTAAGTACAAATAAACTGAGCGTACAATGTACTTGACAGATTTATAGATATCTTGTAAAAACTATAATACTTTTATAATAGATATACTTATTAGTCTTGCCACTTGATTTAGTTATTGACACCTAAGAAAAAACAGTGGAAACCAATTATCTAAGCCGAATAAATAGAAAAGAAACATTACTGAAATCCCAAGTGTTGCTAATTAAATAGAAGAAAATTACGATAAAAAATGCAGCATAGCTCCTAAACTGAACAGACTCAAAAGCGCTTCGGGTATCTGTTAAGGTAGGGGCAGACTATAAACAGGGTGGGACACGACACCCGCCGCGACATGTCTGTGACTCACACGTCATAACGCTTTAATACAAGTGTTATTTACAATTTACGTTGCGTTGCCATCTCGTCGAGTCTGCTGTCTGCCCCAGCTTTTATCATTGACCTTATGGTTCGTTGACTCATAGTTGACTTGGTTATGTATACATTTTATCAATGACTTTTGTCAATTAAATTAGCATGTTCAACTGTTAAAATTACGAGTAAAACTCCAGCTTGCACTGTCACAAAACAGTAACAGAGGTCAGATCAATAGTGTACTGTTTTAGCATATATAAATCATATGCTAATTTTATTGATACTTATAATAATGTTTCACAGTCTTTTAATTTGGGTAATTATACTTCTGTGTGGCCCCATTCCACTTTAAAGAATAGGTATTATCGTTAAGGGAGAAAATGAAGAATAGAGTTTATTAGAACTCAGCATGGTAAAACCGTTTTAAAGTCGGTATATTTTTTTTTAAAAGGTAATTAATAATCTATCAACTTACATTGCCGTTATAGCAAACTCCGAAAAATACAATTACGTAAGATACTCATATAGGTTTTCATCAATATTAATCGAAAACCATCTGTACCTTCCTAAGTTTTGAGGTGGTACGTTATGGATGCATTGACGTGATATGAGAAATAAAAGTAACGTTGAAAATGAATAAAAGCAATCATTGAAGTGAATAGTATATCGTGCCAAAATTTGATCTAAATCGATGCAATACTTATTGAGTTTTTGAAACATACACTGACAAGTTAGAAAACATTTTAATACATATAGAAATTATATATTCGAGCCAAGTTTAAGTACTTACTCATATTTGTAGTCGCCATTATCTCCAATATAATATTCATTTTTAATAACAGGTACTGGTGTTGTTGTTGATGGAGCCTGTTGAGGAACACTCATGCTGTTGTCCACATAGTAGTCATTTTGTACTGGAGGCACCCAAGGAAGTGGCTTAACAGGTTGATAGGTTTGCCAATTTCGTTCTCTTTGGCTAGGAGACAGGTATCTTGCGGCCGTTGCGAATATATTTCCTGGCAGGATTCCAATCTTGGCCTGCTGGTATTCTTCGGCCAGTGCGAGAGCCAAGAGAGTGAAAATAAAGACCTGTGGAAAAGGGTGTTTTTTTTTTAATCTGAATTTTTCTTATTTAGTACATAAAATAGATTTTGGAAATTGTTTGTCTAGATATTGATATCATATGGAATCTTGTCGCATTCGAATTCGCTAATGAAACGAAAGTTCAGACAGCATACCATTAACATATAAAAGTGAATATATGAATATATGAATAGGTTTCATTGCTAATTGGTTGTAGCTACTAGGCTTAATTTTCTTTATTTAAAAAGATTTTTTGTAGCTTTTACTAATTTAAAAATTGTTTCATTAGTAAATAAGAATAATCTTTAACAAAATAATGGATGTGGTGCAAATTCATTTAAATAGTAATTAATTAACATTTCTAACCCTTGATTTAAAAATAATATTTAATAGTATAATTGCTATTATATATATATTCTTTCGACTTATTTAAAATTTATAATTTACTATATTTGGAACAAAATATAAATTAAAAATTAAAAAAAAAGTAAAGAATATATTCGTAGTCAATTATTTCAATATACTACAAATATATGTATATATATTACATATAGTACATATATACATAATACATACAACCTTTAATAAGCAACTTTGCCACTAGTGATTTGTTTTTTTTTTAAATTTGACACTGATATTCTCCACATATGACACAATCACAAATATCCAAGGACTCACCAGCTTCATGATGTTTGTCCTTCTAAGTCGGTTCCCCGTTGAATACTGTGCTTCTAGGGGACCGCCCCACATTTTTATAGCTATCCTGCGTCCTCATGCGTCCGCACATCTAGGTTTGAATGTCCGTCAAGATACAATGATCTCTCAGTTATAATCAATAAGTAACATTTTAGGTTAAACATTTATCCATTAGAAGTTGGTATTTTATTATGTTATGTCAAACAAGTTTCATAAAAATTAATAATGTATTTTTTTTATACAGTTAGAATTAAGCAACCGAAAAAAATCAATAAGGTTCTATAATCTAAATTAATTGATTTTACTTTTTACTGTTAGTTTTATAATATAACGATATATTTGTTACTGTAGGATGAGCCTCCTGACTTCAAAGTACCTTCATTTATCAGGATCACTAGTTGATTCTCCTTGGTTGACCCTATTTTGGGATAGGGTTAGCAATAGCCCATTTGGTGACCACCATAACCGTAACGAAAAAGAGACAGATCCTACTTTGGTATTGAATTACAGACTGATGAAACTAAATGTCTTTTTTTCAATGCAGTGTTGTTGTCCCGTTCAAAGATACATTTTAAAGAAATATAGGTCACTGCGTTCATAAACACAGTCAGGTAAATAGTTCTTGTTATAATGATGTCAGTACTTTTTAATTTGAATTATAAAATGTGGTTAGAGAACCATGATAATTATAATGTCAAATAAACATGTAAACAATTGTCAATAATAATGACATCCGAACACATATTACGGCTGTTGTATTGCTTTGTCATACTGTATTAACATACATAATCTTTTGTTCTTCAAAATTTGCTTCATTGTTTTTGAAATTTTGTGTATTAGTTGTTAATTAATTCAAAAATAATTCAAAAAACCCTTAGACAAATAGGATACTATGATATTGTTTCATTTTTTCTTTCAGATTACGAAAACCAGAACAATATAGAATAACTAATTTATATCTAGAACCAAGCTTAAACAAGTGTTGCTTTTGATGTACTATTTATGACTGTAATTATAATTTTGACCGCTTCATAAGATATCACAATAACACCACAAGGAAAGCGTCATGTCATGGTGTATTGTATCATGAAGTATAATATTTTTTTACCATGATTAAACGAATATTGACAAGCCTACGTAAACACAGTCTTAAATATAAAGAGTTGAATCTACACCTCTTACAAATAGGCAAAATTAGGCTGCCTCGTTCGTCGTTAAGTGACGCAGGCAACGTATTCAATAGTCGTTTATTTGTTGCTATTGTAGTAATAATAATAACATATCTCTTTATTTTACACCAGATTAAACATAGAGGTAATTTAAAGCTAAGGAAATACAAGTGGCGGACTTATCGCCCGTTGGCAATTTCTTACAGGCAACAATGGGACGGAAAGAAAAACTATCACTATATAGTATGGAGTATAATTTTAAGGCCGCTTATTTAATGCCACTACGCTTGGGATGTAAGTAATTTTTTTCAGACAGGGTATAGGAAATAAGTAAATTAAGGTATAGAAAGTAAGCTAGAGTAAGAGATACCACAATTTTCTGATGAGAAATGGGACTGAAATACCATACTGCAGTATATCTTGTTACTAAAGCAGTCACTAGGACAATGACTGTGACTGGTTATAGAAATACGACATTCTGTTAATTAAAATTCTAATCGGCGCAAATTAGAATAGACAACCGGTTAAATACCTACGAAAATTTCTATTTATTTTTATTCATACTAGCCGTTGCCCGTATTTTCACCTGTATTATTAAACATATTTTTATTGCATATCAATGACATGTTGACCCTTGGCGATATATATTGCTATGCAGACGACAGCACAGTTCATGGACGATACTATGGTCACCCGACAGCCAAATTATCGGACGTTGAGGAAAAACGACAAAAGCTTGTCACTGAGCTCGACCGGGTCCTAAGCCATATTTCTCAATGGGGGTCATGAGAATCTGGTCAAGTTCAATGCTAAGAAATAGTCACTATCTGCCAAAAAGTCTCGATTCCTTCACCTCCCCACTTTTCAGAACACTCAACTGCCACTGCAGGACAATCTCAATATCCTGGGTATGAATATTTACCGGGACCTCAATCCGCGAGAATATATCGCGGAAGCTGGGTAAACCGAACAGAGTGAGACGGTTCTTTGCGCCTGAGCATCTGTGTCTTTTTCACAAGACCCAGGTGCATTCCTGCGTGGAGTACTGTTCTCATCTTTACGATGGATCCGCGTAGTATTTGCTGGACGTTTTGGATCGGTTACAGTTACAGCGGTGAACAGTCCGGATTGTCATTGAATTCCTTGAGTCTCTGCAGTTGCGAAGAGATGTCGCCTCTATGGCAGTCCTCTATCGTCTTTATCGTGGAGAGTGTTCTGACGAACTCTTCCAACTGATCCCATCCTCTCCGTTCTTCTACAGGACAACTCATGCTGACCTTGGAAGTCACCGTTTCAGAATGGTAGACATACGCTCGCGTGTTTCCCTCCCACTACGATCCCGGGTTCTTTAAGCGTGGCGTGAAGAATTATCTCACTAGGCCGCAATAGCATGGGTCGCCATACTGCACTGTCTGCAGTGAGTACGGCGACCACCGCTCTTGGATTCTATTCATGCTTTCCATCAGGCAGAATAGAGTCACTTTGGTAGGTTTCTATTCAAAAAAAAATTGCAAATCTTGTGACTTAAAATAACAATATCCTTATTATCTCAGTGAACACTATTAAATCCAAAATGAGTTACCCAAATCTGAGAGACGGTTAGAAAATTTTTAGTAAATAGAAATAAATAAAATCGGTTATAGGTCATCATGTCGGTTATGACGATAAATAGTAGTAGCTTATGCGTTATTCTGATGTATAAACTATATTACTGTATTGTCTCATCATAATCCGTACAGTAGTTTTTACTTGAAACATTAACAAACATCCATACAATGTTACAAGCTTTCGCATTTGTAATATTTAAAGTTAAAAAATATTTAAAAGTTTATTCATAACGAGTCTAGGTACGTTAATCAATATAGCGCCATCTATCAGAAACGGTGGCTATTTTTAAGAAAATCTAATAACAGATTTTGTACTATATGTAATCGAGCAAAAAAAATAATAGCGCCATCTATCGGCATTTATAAATTTGGAGTGATTCAAATACACATCATAATGGATTTTTCCAAGAGAATCAAATGTTTTACTGCGGTAATAAGTAGCCAATATAATTCTTCAGCCTTCTTGCTATATCAAGATTTAAAAATAATACCATAAAATTCCTCCGTTGCGATGTGAATGAAAGACAAACATTTACACAAACTAATAATGTTAACAAGGAGTGTATGTAAATACGAAGAGATTCTTTGTAGATGTAGTAGGTCGTGCTCGGAGGACTGTGTCAATTATTCGTAGTATACCAAATGATCAAATAATGTAAAAAATGTTATGTACGTAAATGGCTTGGTAATTAATATATATGTATACATATAATGAAGTTTAGGCCATATTGATCAATAAAATAAAACAAAACACTTAAACTTTAAAAAAATATGCTTAAAACTTGACCACTGGTTGATCAATGGTAAAAAAAGTAAAAGAAATTGAAAGTGTTCTGAAAGCGAGAGGGGGTTAAGAAAGATGTAAAGAAAAGAGGGCGATGTTGTTTATAGGAATTGATTGGTAAGTTAAATCATAAAGTAGGTTAAAAGCAATCAGTAATATAGGTTAAAAGTCAATAGAAATATTAGACTGATATCTATGATAAGCAAATATAAAAGTTTTGAAAAGCAAATGAAGGAGTACATGCTACCAAAGAATGAACTGGTGAATTCTAGTTCAAGTAACTGTAACTGTCATGCTTAATTGTTGATAGAAAATGAATCGCTCAGTGTTCAACACTCCCCAACTCGCTTGGTCTAACCTGGCTTATAGCACCTCTTGTTGCTTACAAACGATAATCATACATCCGTTATAGCATAGAACATTTTATGAACTTTAAGAAAAACTACTCGTAACATTGTAAAACTCAGTGATGAGGTTGGAAAGGCTATAGGTCAATTGCTGATAAATATGATCAGTGATTTATTAGTAACGATTTCTGTATGTCTGAATTAGATTTTAACTGCATAATTTTGATAGTTTTAATGGGAAAAAAAAGGTAATCCGGATAGTGGTGTGTCAGATAAGAAACAAACAATTATATTAACATGCTGTCATGTAGAAAAACTTTGCCGGAGAAAAAAATCACATTAAGTAAAAGTTAAATATGCAGCTACACAATATGCTAAATTATAATACAAAGTTTCAAATCATTGATACTAACTATGCTGGACAATGTTTATATGTACGACGAAATATGGGTGTTATCTTTCATTGTTTTGTAAACGACGGTTAGCAATATCGCTATATTATTTTATTGATAAGAAACCTAGAAAATGGCTATTATTTCTAATATTTTTAACTAGATACAGGCTGGGCCATGAATTAGTTAACATTTGAAAAAATTGTATAAGAAACCTATTTAATATATTATAAAAATTGATTATTTACGAGAAAGTTTATTAGTTGGAATTTATTTTTTAAAAATTACACCGTCTGAATGACCACCATTTCGACGTTTACCCTCTTCTAAGCGCGCACCGGAATTTTCAAATACTCGTTGAACGACGAGACCGCGACATCGTCGACATCTCTTCGCTGATTTTTTATTTTAGTTGACGTAGTGTGCTCATCTTCAACTTCAGTAATCACATGTAAGGTGAGTCTTTCAGCAGGGAGCGTGCTGTACATGGTGACTCGTTGATTTTGTATATAAAGGATATTGGTTTTGAGAAACGTACAGATATCACGAACTTCTCTGTTGAAAGGACAATAGAAATAAATATAAATGAAGTCTAACTGAAAGTATGTAACTCAAACAAAATTGTTATTGTGCGTGGTGATTTTAATGTAAATATATTGAAAAAAACACACTTGTGATTAAGATTAATAAACCTATTTAGATTATACAATCTTAAAACAATTTTTTTGAGCTTTCTAGAATCACTGTCATCACTGCTAGATGTTTGTATAATATATTTACTGATATAGTGCCTCATACTAAAGAAATTATAAGTAAACTACCCTCTGATTCATGTGAACAGATGTGTGCTTTTAGCATGAAAAACAAAACAGTGGTAAAACGAACAATTAATGTGGTGCCTAAAAGTGAAACGCGTATTAAACTTTTAAAATAAACAGCTCTGCAAACTAATATTATTAATGCTTTATTTTTAACATATATTACTGAGAATTTCAATCAATTTTTTTAGTTCAGTGAGTGGGCCATGCTAAGTATACATAAACATAGAACAAGGTTTTAGGAATTTTATGAAGAATTATAAAACTAGTTTAGAATTTCGAGATATGTCAAACAAATTTCTGTGTTATTCAAAAAAATATATCATGTTGCAAAGGTTAATTACTTAATATTTAAAATTAGTAACAGTTCCAATAAGATCGGAATGACCTGGGCAACAATTAATACTGAAACTGGAAAAGCAAAGAATAAATGTAATAGTTACAGGCACATAATTGTTAATAAAGTAATTGAATCCGACGTAGATGTTGCTACAACTTTTAAAAAATGTTTTCCAGTTATTGCAGTTCTAATATTAGCTTCATTGAACTCATGCCCCACTATTGTAGAATCTCTATTGAAAGAGAGTATTAAAATTTGTTTAGATTTATTTGTATCACGGGTAGAGATATTGTTAAAACATTTGATGCTCTTAATGCTAAAAAACCGTTGACCTTTGGGGTAATAGTGTTCAAATAACCTTAGGAATATAGGAGGATCATTTATTTGTTTAAGACGGGTAGCACGTTTGATCCTAGAAATTATATACCTATTTCAGTGTTGCCATCTTTCAATAAAATTTTTGAAAAAACTACATATATATCGCAAACTCACTTTTTACAGTCCTCTGTTGGACATACACCTCTTCTTAACAAGGAGGTTTTGGCTTACTATACCACGTTGGCCAGATGGACCAGAATAGGTTTGTTTCAAGGTATCCTTCTCTTTGTAGTCATATTTTCCTGAATAGTTTGTTCCCTTAGTCACCTCTAATGACACCCAAGGGTTGAATAGGGGTGGTAAGCCTACATGCTCGTTTTCTTAATTCGTCACGACATGGCACCCACTGTAGTGAGAATAATTTTCTATACGGGAAACAGTTTCGCTTCAGAAAAACTCGATTGACAATGGAGGCTGGTGTTGAATTTCACAGAAATGTATATAGTGTCTGGGAAAATAAACTGGACGCATTAGATATTTTTTATTATTTCTCTAAGACATTTGATTGGCAGGAAATTTATTGACAGGAAAGGATATTGTATCACTATGGGATTCGGAATATTTTCTTTTATTTGAACAATATGATCCAGAAAGTGGAATTTAATTGTTAGAGGTCTCTGAGGTCTCTGACCTCTATAGGGATACCGCAAGGCTCGATTCTCGGCCCATTTTTGGTTTCCCTTTTATATAAATGACCTATTTAATTTGATAAAACATAGTCAAGAGATAGTGCTATATGCGAATGATACTTCTCTTTTATTTAAACTTAAGCGACGGCAATTTGTTACTAATGATGTAAATGGCATCTACTCTAATATCGTAAACTGATATGATGTTAATAATTAACTTTTAATCGAAAAAAAATAATAACAATATCAGACTTTTAAACCCAATGTTAAACAGTTAAAACTTAGTGGTCTGATAAATGGAAAGGAGTTGAATCAAATGAAAACCACCAAATTTCTGTTTATAGCTCCAGATTCGAAAACACAATGGGCTAAAGACTAATTATCGAATTGTATCAGCTCTGCAGCTTAGGAAATTCGTCAATTAACCGATGTAAAAACAGTTAGACTTGTATTTTTAAATACTTTGACAGTGAAACGTCATATAGTATTTTTTGTGAGGAAATACCATTGACATTCAAAGTATCTTTGTGTTATAAAAGAGATTCATGCATTTTATTATCTTAGTTATAGACAGTCATTGGGAGATACGTTTAAGGAAATTGGTATCCTAACAATTGCATCTCAATACATATTTGAAAATTTTGTGTACGTAAAGAATAATTTAGGGTGCATAGAGAGCCCACCAAGAACTTAGGGATCCAAGCCAAATTTACCTGCAAGTAGTGTACCAGCTGATCGACGGACGAGGGTCTGGCAGACAAAACATCTCGATTAACGGCATTAGGCTAGCCACCATGTGGGACCAAAACATTGGCGAAAAGTGGAAGAAAAGTCCCTCCGTTAAAATAAGGGTGATTTTATGCACATAAGTATACTCGTATGTAAAAAAAATGTTCATTTTTTTATAAAATTTAACGACATTAATAGTATTAACATATCTTTTTTTTTTCAATTTAAATTGTATAGTAAGTTTCTTATGTGTGTAAATGTGAAAATAGTGTGGGCTTGTAATATTAGTTTATGTAAAGTAACTTTCAGGTATTTTTGAGTGTTTTCTACAACCTACATGTACACGTTGGGTTCAGGTAATAACAGGTTAACTCAAAATTATGGCCCTTTCTTCAAAAGGCCAATCCAGACCCTACATTATACTCACATGATTTTATTTAATATTGTTCATGGATTCAAAAGACAGATTCTCTGGTTTGTGTGGTATCTTGGGAAATGCCAGCTTCTTCTAGCTTTAAAGTTAGACTTATAAAAAATATCTATAAAAATTTACCTTCAGAAATAAGTTCATTTATTATTTTTAAATAGGTCTCTCCCATACATGATACCCCACATAGCACTTTATGTCGTCCTAGCTATTTTCATCAAGTTATCTTTTCATTTGGCTACCTTTTAATTTTAATAAGCGAAAACTTCACTCTAGGGTCTACCAACTCCAACGGCGTTTGGTCTTTAAAGCAGTTGTGATCAGATTATGGCTATTTCAGTATGCATACCGAAAATTTTGTATGCTAAAATGGTCATAATCTCATCACAATGTCAGTGACTTTAGTACTTTTTCAGATGAATTTGGTGATATTTTATTCTTCAAGGAAACACCAATAATGGCTCACTTTAACAGGAAGGTCATCCTCCGTCACATATAAGGCGGTTGGATCGACGTGCAATCAAGTGAAACAATTCAGATCATACAAATAACTTTGTGCATATGATTTCAGGTCGTACGGAAAATTAGTAATGTTAGGAAATTGGTTGAGAAAAAAAAATAGCAACGCACTTGTGATTCTTAGTCACAGTTTAATGTAGTCTGCTCGTTAGCTCCCAAAACTATAAAAATAATGTTAAAGTACTCGTATTACATGTGACCTACATAAGAGTGATGTTTTATATTTGGTTTTAGATGCTGATCGTAGAAATTCTTAATTATTATTGTTATACTGTCTTTGTAACACTTTTAAGATTTATTGTAGAATATAATAAATATTTAAATTGTTCGGCTTTTACGCAGAGGCAGAATTTATAGCACTTTTTACCTACTTCCGTCGTCGTCGGTTTTGGTTGTACTGTCAAGTCGTTTTAAGATACGAAGTCTTCTATCATTTAGTTTGAGAGTGGGTTTTTCTTTAAGTAATAATACATAAATAACGGTAAGCTGAATAATCGATAGATAGCATCATTCTTTTAGACAGTCTAAAAATGCTAAAATTTAGACATTTACTTCGCTACTTAATGTTTGACTACATGAATTAAATCAAACTTGAATATTCTTTGTAAATCACTCTTTTATTCGATAGGATTGGACAAGACATTGGTTAAGATAAATGAAGAATATATTTAAATCAGTTGACTTTTTCTAAAAATATATACTTAATTAGAACTTGATGTACGACTCGTATGGTCAACTCGATTAAATGGTTTTCATTACTGACGTTTTAATAAATTGTAAAATCTTTATAATCTGACGTGCTGACAGTGTAAATTAATTTGAAATCTTGGATGAATTAATTGACTTATTAATAGATTGGTTTTGTGTGTTAAGAAAGATTTTTGTGCCTAAAATGTTCTTCGCATTTCAACCCTCGTTTCATTATCTATTGATTAAATCGCCCTTGAAGAGAGGCGCCTTAAGGATTAGTAAAGTTCTTCATTTTACGCTTGCTTGTTTTAGTACCACTTAAAAGAATATATAAACCTCCGAAGAGATTCCTTCAGTAACCATGTATATAATGAAATGGGTTGTTATTCTGTTTCAGACACTATTAGTAATAATATACACTACAGATTATTTATTAGCTTGTACGTAGTTTTCTATGAGTTACTTTACAGCTTTTATAAATATGGGTTTCTAAACTTAGTTATATTTACTAAGTTCAAAAATTAAAAAATTTTTCAATCAATTTAAAAAAAATTTTTTCATACCACTTACTTTTTTCTCATTTTAAATTTGAAGAGGTGACATCAATCTTAATGGTCCAGTTGTGGACTAGGTCCAATATGAGTAGGAACAATAAAAACACATAATTATGCATAGAACTTATTAGTTTATTATCGATACAAATAATACTTTGAACATACAAAATTATCACAACCTGTCTTACCATCAATGATCGAATTCACAATTTACAATCGTGATTAAGATCACTGACAATCGATTTATCGAAACAAATCGATTTGGTTAACATCACTAAAATCGTTCAGAGGTAATTTAATTCGTATATCTATGCCACTTTGTCCATCAAAGTGTATTATAAATAGGAAAAATCACAAATATATTTTATATTTTTAGAAGTTGTTAAAAAATCTCCGTCCAGATACACTTTAATGGATGGTCGATACACATACGAGTAGAAGGCACACTCCATATTTTTTACATAAATAATCTCTATCATTTGTAGTTATTTCTAAACTTAGTATATGTCACGTTGTACACCAAAGTTTTAAGTTTGTTTGAGTATTAAACGTTGTAGTGTGGGTTGTAAACTTGCTGTTGAGGCTGGTTGTAACTCGGTTGCTGTTGTGGGTAGTAACTTGGTTGCTGAGTTGGGTAGTAAGTCGGTTGTTGGGTGTGGTAAATAGGGTATGTTGGCTTCACTGTGTAACTTGGACGCGGAGTGGTGTAAATGGGTTTAGGTGGATAAGTGGGATGCAGAGTAGTGGATTGAACTGGGTAAGGAGCTTGAGTTTGAGTAGGATAGTAGGGGCTGTAACAAAATTAAAGTTTATTTAAAAATTACTGAGAGAGTTTCACGGTTGTGATGTTGTTGAATACTGACCGTTTATAAGAAATTACATTTTGATAAGAAAGTATAATAAAAGTCTAGCGTTTTTTTTTAACATACTTACACTATGTGATAATATGATAATAAATTAGTGATAATAATAATAGTGTTGTATTTATTTCTCTCATCATAAAGGTAGGTACAATATATGAAGTACAGAAACAGTTCGGTTCATTTCCATTGATATTAAAGTCATTGTGGCACTTTTAAGTACACGAAAAGAAATTAATGGTTTTGTTAAAAATAATAAATAAAATATACAAAATTGGTGGAAAGCCTTATCTGAATATCAAGCTGATTTCCATATTATAAGTAACTTTTACAAAGATTATAAAAAGGGTGCACTCGCCTTACTAGCATCGCTTATCTATTTTTACTTTGTGCTCCAAAAAGTCTAATCTCAAAACCAATTAATCGTGACCGATGTAGTAATTTATACACCCCCTGTTACAAACATTTAAACGAACACAAAGAACTTTCAGATTCCGAACAATATTGCAAATCACATAATGTGTTGTTTGATATGCGAATCGAACTCAAAACCTTAGCGCAGTAAGAAGCGGTGAAGTGACTGTTTCAACTACTATTACTAACAATTTTAATATATTAGTATTATTTGCCGTGACAGCTTTTAATTATAAGAGCTGTCACGGCAAAAGGATTGGACATCTGTATTCCGTAAAAATGCTGCGATGTCTATTAACTTATCGTATTCTCATTTACCATCTTATTTGTATAAATAGCAAGGAATACGTTACATGTTGTAACTCGTGTTTTCACATTCATCTTTTTTTTGTCAGTGCAATTAACGACTGATTTATTCCGGTCTGACGATGAACACGGTCTGGCCGTCATGTAAAATGCTAATATATATTTTGATTTGACAGATAGTGTGTGAACTGTTGCTCGTATTGTACTTGGAACTATTATTTCGACAGCTTTTGTTGATGTTAATTTGATACTTTCGTACATTATTGACTCATAATTTTTGATGTTTGCAGATTTGCATTAATTGATAATGCTGGAGCAAATATATTTAATTTATAGATATTGTCGGGCGACGATATATATTTTACAGAAGTGCAAAGGAAAAGATGTTTTCTACATATATTTTTTAAAGTGCAATTTAGAATTACGAAAGTTTAGATGAAGTCTTTTTATAAATTAAAATACGTATTTTTTAAATCAAAATTTTGATTAGGAGCATTTTTTCTGATTCATAAAACTTGTCCACATAACTTACTATCGAGCTTGGTTTTGTGGTTTCTAGTTTCCGTTGTCTGGGAATTTAACACACCAAAAACGTTAAAGGAAAACTTGCATTTAGAAATTCCAAATCGTTTTAATTTTAAATTATTATGTGAATTATATGCATTAGAATCGCACTCGTAAGTAAAATAGTGCTGAAAGATGTTATAACAAGATATATTTTTAAACAATTGTGCTTTGCATTCAGTCATTGGAAGAGAGTACAGCTCCATTAATGATCATTATTTATGGAAGTGCAACAGAAGTGCGACGTCAGCGTTTTTTTTTCTATTATTTATATAAATCGGTATTATTTGAATCGATAAATTATATTACATGTATGACTTACCGATTAGGTGAAGGCAAATGAGCACCGTATGCGTGGTAGCCAGTGTGGTCGGCCCAGTAAGTGACCGTGTAGGTAATGCCATCAGCACCGACGAAAGAGTACCAGCCTTTCTTCACTAGACTTTCGTCAGTTTGCTTGGGGTCGGTAAACCAACCTTGCTCGCCTACGTGAGTGCCATCTGCCGTCTTATATCTGAACGAAAAATAAACATCACTGTACTATCTATATGAAAAGAGAATGAAATCTATTCAGGCCTTTAGCCAAGCGATCCAACCAGTTGTTCCACGCAGTATTTTTGAATTGTTTTAGTAAAAGGTATTGATACACCTTTTGGAAGTTGTCATCAACATGGAATTTTCAGTACATTTCTTTTTTATAGCTGTCTCTATACCTCTAGTTTTATTTGCGGTCTGAGGTTAAAAAGATGTTGTAACGAGCTCTGTTATTGGATGTCTTGCTCACTGAAACGGCCAGTCTCAGTATAAAATTAGATATGAATGTTAAGCTTAAACTTAATGTTGTGGAGCAGCTTCAGAACTACCCGTGGCGTGAGAAATAACTACCATTCTTACAATATCACACTTCTTAACTTATTTGTAAAAGGAGATCGTGTAAGATTTGTGTTTAATTTGTTGAAAATAGGAGAAAGATACTATAGTTTCGGGTATCGTATAGGAATTTAATAATTTCGTATTTATTTAATTTTCATGTGTCTTACACATTCACGCACGATTTCTAGCTTAGCAGTCAATCGTACAGACGAATGTACAGCTATACCAGAGGCATTTCGTAATTTTTCTATCAATGATTTAAGCCTTTCATAAAAAAAATACATCCTTCCGGAAAAAGTAAAAGTAGAAAACTGTTTTTAAATAAATGTCGTTTTTTCGACCACAAGGAGAAAAATAAAAAATACTTACTCGTATTTGTAATCACCATTATCACCATAATATATTTCGTTTTTGATGATGGGGACTTGAGGAGTTGTGTGATGGTGATGATGACCACCGTTGTTTACCCAATGGTAGTCATTTTGCATCGGAGGTTTTGCTGGCTGCACCCAAGTGTTCACTGGCTGGATAGGACGTTGAGTCACATATTGCAGGTTGGGTGGTACGTAATTACTAGCGGCTTTGACTAAATCAGCACCATCGTTTAAAACCTCGATGCTTGAAGCTGCAGCTTCTGAGTCTTCGATATTTGAATTGACTTCCCTCTTCTCTTCTTCGGCGAATGTGAAAGCCAAAATGGCAGTGATAACGATAAACTGTAAACAGGAAACATTTAATTTTCAGATAATATTTTGGTTGTAATATAAAAAGTTAAAATATTACTTTTGCAATATAGTCGCGTGAGTTATCTTTGAATTTTAGATACTATTTTATATTTAAAACAAAACACTAATTCACACTATCGTACAGAAAATTTATAGCTAGTGAGTATAGAACAATAACTCAAAGTTCGACATTCGGCAAGATTTTTGACAATGTAAACTCCGAGTTACACTGTTAACACAAGGTGGAAATTTCAAAACAACGTTGGTAATAATTTTAAACTATATCTGTATATGTCACGACTATAATGTTGGTAAAGTTTATATTTGAAAAGTTTTGTTATGTTGTATATACAATATACAAATTATATGCTTCACAAACTAAGCGGCCCATTATATCAGTGGATTAGGGTTGAAACCTTTAATTTAGACAGTTATTTCAGTGCAACCTAATTAATGAAACGTAACCAATTTAATTCAGATATTTAATTAATAATCTCAACATTAATATACAGTTTCTAAACTAAATTACTAAAGCTTCATTTTCGTAATTGGTAATATTATTTTAAAAGGTCTAATTCAGACTTAATTCTTTAATTATTTCTGCCGGTCGAGTTGATTGTGGATATAAATATAAGAGAGACCGTCATGATACGTGTTTGGATTTATTATTTTCTTATGTTATGTGTATTTACCTAAATCTACTAAGTTAATATCTTTAACTGCCTGATAATTTAATTCTATTGGTCCATACATCTATACGCAATCGCTACAAGATTTTATGTAGTCAACATAATCTTTCATTTTAGGAAACAATTTACAATGTTTTTTCTGCAATAGCAAAACGCAAGTGTCTTGCAGTTTAAAAGGAATACGAATTATAAGTTTCGTGACTGAAATATTTTTTAAAGAATATCAGTTATACATTGATTAGAAATTTCACTATTTATTTTAAATATTTTTTTTTTTGAAAAAGGATTTATTTTAATAAATAAAAATGTTTTATTTTTGATTTCTGTTTCACATGAGGCACTTGCACAAATATCCGAGGACTCACCAGCTTCATGATTGTGTCCTTCCAAGTCGGTTCCCCGTTCGATACTGTGATCATAAGGAGTCGCCCCACATTTTTATAGCACAATATCCTGCGTCCTCATGCGTCCGCGCATCTTGGCTGCGCATACGTCGCGGATACAATGACCTCACACTCAAATTACCTAAGAATGATTAATAAATACCATTTGGTCGAAAAGTCACGTAGAAGTTCGAAAAGTAGATAATTTTATTAAGTTGTTAAGTGTATAATTAAGAATTATTGTATGTTCAATCAATGGATCCAAACTTATTAGAAGCTAGTCTTAATTTCATCAATTTCTTTCGGGGTTTATTTAATTTATATTGACATATGCTCTATATTATTTGTATTGGAACAAACACCATATTACTTTTGTGGAGAATTCACACACTATATTATAATCAACCTAATATTACAATTATCTACCTGTAAATGCATTATTTTTAACAAAACTTAAAGAAGAGTAAGATGTAGTCAATAAAAAGTAAATTGAAATATAGTCATTTCGTCAGCAAAACTATGTAGTTTGCTACTTTCTTTGACCTTACAAACAAATGAATGTGTCACCAAAAAAATTTTTGCTACGCTTTTCGCTACTACATATTACAATGGTTTTGGTCTTGGATTTCAAACGTAGTAAATAATACCAGTACCGGTCACATATCGACATTTGTAAGGAGAGGTTAATTAATCGGAGTATATGTTCAAAATAAACAGATACTTTTGACTAGCTAACAAAATTTTCTGGTCTACAATTTTGAAGGGCTTTAGAACTTTTTCCGTCAATCTGTTTATTTATAACCTTGTTACTACATTTCTAATGCTTTTGTTGTAAACTTTGAAAAATAAAGATGGACGAAATAGATGCTCCATTCAGAAGTAATTGGTTTGATGAAAAATTAAAATAACATTCGTATTTTGGTTATCCAACAAAAATGAACGTTAATATAAAACCACATACATATATTATATTTGCTTAAAAAATAATTTCTATACTTAACTCACTTGCAAAGTCAAGTGCTTTAGGTTCGCATGGCGTTCTGTTCAAAATCTTTGTTGAAATGAATTATAATTCTCTGATTTTTATATAAATCAATATATAATCCTGTATGTATTTTGGATTAATATTCAGAACAAATAATGTGTGAACGCATTATGTGTCTCATATATTTTTGAATCGACTAACTGATAATGTGTAGTACATATATGCGAAATATCAAAAGTTTGTATATATCTATGCTATATTGTATTCTGTGAGTATATTATATTGATCGACTATGGGTCACTACAGCGCCGTGTGTTATTCAAGAATATATATCAATGTCAAATGCATTTGTAGATTACGTGGGCGTAACCAACGTATATTTGTTTATTTATATTTTAACCTCTAACCAAATTAAGAGAATACGCATCACCGTAATGTACTTTAAAGGCTTGCATTTGTGACTCACATACTAAAACGTCTATCCCATAAGACACGTCAAGGTGATACTCATTATTATTAACTTAATAGAGTACAAGTTAATAAAGGATTTTATAAATTGACTGCACGTATAACACAGTGGTTTAAGCGGCCGACTCGCCGATTTCTGCTGTGCTGAGTGTTGTAGGTTTAAACTCCACATTTTTCCTTAATGAGACCAATTCCTCCCACATACTCCAACAGGATTCCTATACATCAAGAGCAACTGTTGTGAACCCCACATGTGACAACACTTTATGGGGTCCAGAAATTGTTGTTCAGAATTTAGGTGTTGTTTGTGTTTCTGTTTCATGCATGTTTGTAAAATCATACGTGATGAGGGATATATTGTTAACGAAGGGGTTGTCCAAATAAAAAAAAAGATTGAAAAATAATGGGATTCAAAAACTTGTTTAAAATCTTAAATAAAAAGATGTTTTAAATCTTAAATAAAAAGATGTTTTAAATCTAAAATAAAAAGATAGGACCCAAACCTGTCATGATTTGTTTTAGGAATTCATGTCTGAGATTGGTTAATTGAAAGAAAATTAAAAAAAAATACCTATCAGTTTGTTCTTATCGGCAGTTCTATAAAGAAATATAAATATAAAATCATTAATAAAACTAAAGGTGTTAGAAATTTCGCAAAAATATAACTTATCTAAAGAATTATTTCTTATGAGGAAAAGTCTTATCACGTATCGCGTTACAAATGAAATATCCTTTAAAATACTCAGCTTCGCGTGTTGATTAATGTCACGAATAGATAAATTTAATTATCAAATAAACAAAAAAAACATTTGACGATTACAAGGTTTGTTTTTTCGATATCAGAGATGAACATATTTTATGCAGATAAATGTAAGGATTCAATATTATTCTTAATGTTTCATTAAAACATCAAAATATTACACAGGACAATATAACCTTGTGATAAGCGTTTTATACGTCCATAAAATGAATATATGGTTGCGGATCTAAGTTATAATATTTCAAAGCAACCGAATACTCTGAGTGAACATGCAAACAACTAATCTAGATCGAATTCCTGTACTTTTAACTTAATAACTAGTGATTGGGACGTGTGCTGAATATGGGAATATTTCGTAATATTCTATGTTATTTATAAGTAAAACATTTATGTATGAGGATAAAATGTAAACAATTTTAGTATGACATGAAAGTTCGAATGACTAGTACATGTGTGTATGTACACTCATGTATATAGAGGACTCAGATGTATCGCGAAGGGGTAAGCATGTTAAACACTCTGCTCAATATAACTTTACTTCTATTTACGTAATATAGATATGTCGATTGCTGTACACCGGATACTTTAAGTAAGGAAGTGGCGAGTAAATTGTAAGAAATGGTAGAGTAAGAAAAGAAAACAATGGTAGAAAAGATATATACTAACATTATAAAGGTGGCTATAAGCTGAAGAGTTATTTTGGTTGAACGCACTATAGAGGATGGTTGCCAACTGTGGAAAATAATTGGTGCTGTATTCGACGACCTCACTACCACACGATACAGTGAACCTTAGGCGGCTATTGTGGATGGTGGAAGTCATGACGATTGGCCAAAAATTTTTCATGATACGTTGAGAGCTTCTGCATAGTTGTCGCTTCCAGGTTTATGTTCCCTCAGATCAAAACCGTTGGCGATCTCAAAAACAAGCGATTTGCTGTAAGGTAGTGTCCTAGCTCCGCTCTGATTCCACTTTAATATAAACGACCAACCGTCCGCTACAACATTAAACAATAGCATTAAAAGTTATGTACTGGATAATTACGTGTGGTTTCAAATCAACCCCGGTCAAATGGATGTACCCATTGGCCGGTATAGTGCCTCCAGTGGTAGAGAGGGCTGAGGTGAAATCTACAGTGAAGATAAAAATGGAAAACCACACTCAACCTCAACAAAGACGAAGGAGTTAAAAACCTGCAGAAGTTTTGCAGGATGTATTGACTCGTACTCGAATTTAGGAAGCCAAGAGTTTTGGCCCAATGACCTTATACCCGTCTCAAGCAAGGTGTAAATTGTGGAGAAAGGGGGTGTCTTTGCCAAACCTGTTCGTTGTCCTAGCAGAGAGTTTACCGCCTAGACATAAATTACAGTGCTTTATATGAAAATCTTTAAAGAGACTTCGTACTCAGGTTGACTGGAGCATGGAAAAATGTCCAGGTCCAGGATTCTCGGACGTGCTCAGATACATACACTCAAAAAGACCTGATGGCTACCACCGACAATACAGTCAAAGTAGCCACGTTCTGGTCTACCATAATAAAATTATACCGACAGAGAACGTTTGCCGTCGTAATACTAAGAAGAAGAAGAACGCGTTAAAGTGAGGTACTACTATTTCGAAACATAAAACGTAGTTTTAGTTACTTTATTAAAGAATTTTATAGCCTACTCGTCATTGTGCCACGGTTGATAGGAGCCAAGAATCAATGAAAAACGTTGCTAGAAACAGATCATTTATTATTTCTTTTGAGAGACATAGGTGAAGTTACACTGGTCAGTTAGTTGGTCATATGAATGAATCCGGGAATGTAAATAAGAATTCGAGCATGTCAGGGTCGCATACCTGTAACCGGTACCTATTCACTGTTGAGGGAAAGTCCGGAGTATGACTAATAGTAATTTTAATATCGAGCAAGTTAGTCTTCTGGGCAATTATAAATTCCTCTTATTTACCTTGTACAAATAAACGAAGTCTACTCCACATTTACTTGAACGATGCAATACTTTAAATGGTAATCTGGTTAATTGAGTTCATTATCCATATTATTTTTCTGATTCACAAGTCGAGTCTTGGGTACGACTGTACTTTGGGGTGTTAATTAGTAATTTGATTATAAAATGTATCTGAAATGACGAGTTCACGGGTTTAAAAGGTCTAGAGATAAACATATGTATATTAACATATTGGTAAAAATATTTATTCCCTTTGCTTGATCAGAAGATCGGTCAGTTTACTTTGTTATAAGTTTCTGCTCATATTACCAAACCTGAACTGCTATTAGTTTTATACTATATATATATATTACTTTTAGAGAAATGATTGTTCGATTTCTTAAGATGCTTGAGTAAATTGTTAGCAAACACAGTGAGAACAAAAATTCAGCAGTTATAACCTCTTGATTCGTCTAGTAGCCTAGCTGCCAGTATGCAAATTGAATTTTTTTATAAAAAACAACATATTTATGTAAATATATATTTCAGTTTTAGGCTTGTGCAGGCCGTCCAGCAATGTCAAAAAAATCAGTAACGTAAAATTGCAATTACTAAATAGTTACGTCAGAACTATAAATATAGCAAAATGACTTTCAAGAAAAACAAAATTCTTTACAAGCATATCGTTAAAGAGACCTTTGTTTATTTGGTTTTACTCTTCATTAAAGGATATAAAGTAATATAAGGCATAATAAGTTTGTACATATGTTTATCATTTTTGTTTTTTTTCAATATTAACAGCCTGCCAAAGTGACTCTACTCTGCCTGATGGAAAGCATGAATAGAATCCAAGAGTTGTGTCACCATACTCATTGCAAATGCAGACAATGTAGTATGGTGATCCACACCATGGCGGCCCACTTGGGGACGTAAAAGCCATGACAGTCATCGTGACAGTGTAAGACTTACACAGTTACCACGATAACTGTCACCCCTGCATCAATGGGTTGGTCTTTCGTGCGAGGGTGGTACTGCCCCGGTCGAGCCGACCCATTTGTGCTGAAATCAGAGTGGCTCTACTACCTGATCCTAAATTTTGGTGTAAAATGTACATTTAAAATGTGTGTATCTCATATCATTTTTCTTCTTTTCAGGTAAATGGTGATTAGAAGTAAATTATGGCAAGTGTATGAAAAGGGTTAAATGCATCTGATGTTGATGAGTGAGAAACACAATGCAGATATTTTTCGACCGTAGATTATTAGAATGTGGCCATAATAAATCTGGACGATCACTTGTTAAGCTGCAGGTTTGTATGTAAAAAGTTTCCAAAACGTCCTTTATTACTTTTTGTTTTCAATATTTCATCATTGTCTCAAGATATTCTTTTCTATCTGATTTTACGTTTTCTTGTCGATAAAATCTTACGCTGCCCTTTAAGCGGACAAAAAATAAGTAAGAATACTTTTTGGTATTTTGATAATTTACCTCATTTTACGAGGGTCCCGCTAATACGCAGAAAGATGATTCAACAAAACGTTTTAATAACGGTTTTATAACATTTGCACATGTCGGACACAGTAAAGTGGGAACAGAAGAAATTAAAAAGTCTTATATGAGCTAAGTGTTTCCGTAAAAGACTAACTGTCATGAGCGTATAAGGTATAATATGTTGAACCGCTAACATTTAAGGTTTTTTAGTTGTATTGAATTGAGATTTAATATGTTTTCGAATCAACCTATCGCTGTCCACCGCTGAACGAAGCTCTTCCCCAAAGAGCACCATGTTTTACTAGGTACTATTGTGTTTTCTGATATAAATTTTAATAAATTAATTGTTGTTGAACAAAGATATTTAGAAGTAATTACTTTAGTAATTAAGATGTAACTATCTACAAGTTAATAACAAAACAGAAATAGTTAAGCAAAATAACTGTTGTACAGAGAAAGAGAAGCAATGACCATATCACCGATATTTGTAACTTCAAACGTCAATGACGGTTCCAGAGTTCTTTTTACGTTAAATATAACATCACTACTTTATGTATTTAACTTTTCTTAATTTCAATAACCACATTGTGTTAGTTTATGGTCAAAAGCCACAGCCGCTGGTGCAGTGTGTACATAACAGTATCGAACCATTATTTGTTTCTGCATGTAACTGAAAATGTTTAAAATACTGAGTGCTAAGACGAGAACAAAGAATGTACTAATCAACAAATAAATTATCTCAGTGGTTTCAAGTTTGTTATTCAACAGCATTATAATATCTACGTCCTTCCTATAGGTCAATATATAGTGTTGTATCGTCTCGATACACCGCTTGTTTGGCAGATTTCAGATCCCAGCACATTGGTTTCAGTGGTGAGATAGGAACCATAACAGGTTGTACGATCAACTGAAGGGGCAATCATTTGCGTCATTCAGTGACTTCGTAAAATGCTTTGATCATCTTTTGAATTGTAATAAATTTTATAAATTTGACTTAAAGTGACGATTGGCATCAAATTCGTTTTTAAGCTGAGCATTCTCGAAATTAATTTGCTATGAATATGCATAAATATACATCAATAATCACATATTGACACTGTAACGGTCATGATTCTGACAGGTTCTGACACCTAATAAGGCGACACCTCAATTTTATTTCTTGTTTTATTCGATGTAACAACATAAAAATTGGCATATAAAGTTAAGAATACTTGTAATATTATCTGCATAACTATGTATAACTTTTTCAATGAGAAAACTCGGTAAACCATATAATGGGGGTTCCAATGACCTGAAAACTTTGTAAGGAGAACAAAATTACTTGAAAGATATATTCCTAAACGGTTTTTTAATCGCGTCGAATCGAAGTCGATGAGCAATTACCCACAAACGATTACTAGTTTAATCGATTTCTTATTATGGTAATCAAAACGTTTGTCTATACTACTTTGGCTTTCAAATGCATCGTGTGGGTAGCTTTAATTTTATGTCGAAGGTTAAACTTTGTTTCCTTACGTAGAATAGAGGTAGTAAGCAGATGAATGGATTCAAAATCATTATCTTATAGATAAGTCAAAATTCATTTTGATCTCATTTAAAAGATTTGTACGAGAATTTCCTTTCAGGTTACGCTAGTTAAGCTAGTTGTTTTTATTAACAAGTAAGATTAGACTACTTTTGGTTCTAGACAGTTCTTTTAAATTTGAGAATAATCTGTGACGCTATGCTATAGGAACGCAATCTACCATTCTTTTCATGAGAGTTTTGCCATACTTTGCCGTAATAATGGCTCCTTACTTACAGGCTTGAAGCATGGCTCTTCCACGGATTGTCTAATATTGTTAGCTAATTGCAGCATGAACGGGCCAGCTTGACCGAGGCAGTACTACCCTCTCACAGAAGATCAACTTAAAGCGACAGCATCTGTGCTGTCGTGTTTCATTGGTTATTGCGGACCGGATTGATGCAGGGGTGACAGTTGTCGTAGTAAGTGTGTGCCATACAATACCACGATGATTGTCATGCTTTTTACGTCACCAAGCGAGGCGTGAAAAAGCATCTTACTAGGCTGCCTTAGAGTGGGTCACCATACTGCATTATGTACATTCACATTGAGTATAGTGACAACAACTCTTGGATTCTATTCATGCTTTCCATCAGGCAGAGTGGAGTCACTTTGGCAGGCTCTTGGCATAATTTTTTTTTTATAAAAAACGTAAAATACATTTGACGGATAATGTAGAAGGTATGTTATTGGTTGCTTTATGTTTAATTACATTTCATGTTTACAATGAAACCCTTAACGTTTTGTGGTTCACATTATTTAGCAACTTTGTTTATGTAATTAAATTGTATGTACCGTATAATAGTCATTTTGAAATACTGAAAACAATAAAAAACGTGTCAATGACTATATAAATATTAGTTTACCTACTATCGTTTTTTTACTGCTACTGGCTTTAGCTACAAGATTGAGATTGATTAAAATAACTGTAAAACTTTAAATATATTTGATGGGGATTATCAAAAAACTTATCAAAGTTTTATACACTTTACAAGTTATATCTATAATAAAAAAATGACAAGTTCAAAAATATATTACGAAAATAATTAAATGCTTAACATTATAATATTTTAATGACTTAGAAAGAAAGAAATACGAGTAAGTTAGATTGCTCATAAAATTGTTCCTAAACTTAAATTTGTTACTTAGAGATGTGCTCTAGCACATTGTTTTTTGTTATAGGTAGGTGGTCTATTTTAGAGGACCGGCTATATATCAAGAAAGCACATTGATATTCCACCTCAACATGTCACATTGCCACATGTCTCAACATTTTTAACCTCTACTTTGGTGTCTAATCCATGAAACATTACTAATGATTGTTCGCCACCACCGTTTAATTTCTGCGACTCTATATTTTATGAAATCGACCGATAATCGATTTGGAGCATACAAAGAATAAAATGATAGTACGCTTTTTTAAATTTTTATTTTAAAAGCCTGCCAAAGTGACAATGCAATATGGCGACTCATACTATAGCGGCCTAGAGAGACGCTGTTTCACGACCCGCTTGGGGACGTAAAAGGTATGATAGTCATCGTGACAACGTAAGGTTCTCCACACTTACCACGATAACTGTCACCCCTGCGTCAATGAGCCGAAAGTTTTTCAAACCAGATATCTCACTAACCCGGACGAAAGCAAACCATGAGTCTTAAGAAGCATATGCATGACCATTGCGGATATACAATGTCAGCAGACAGCAAAAAAAATACAGTACCGTAAGGTAGATGGCCGCTCATATTGCAGTCACAAGACTAGCATATTTTTCTTGCTACTTTTTTGAAATAACATTAAAGTTCTGTAGTGTTTTCTTTCGGTTGCTCAGGTTGTACGGTAAGAATAATTTAGGTCAAATCCACAAAAATACTTTGATACAAGCAATGTATAAAAGTACTCTTAAAAATTTACTACACTAAATAAAGAAGCCTCACAGAAAGACGCAGTAGTAGTGCAAGCGACTGCTGTCGTGTCGAAGCAAATGTTTGTATGATCTGCAAATATTCATTTCGCAGTTTGGGTGTTTTGTGTGTATAATATGTACGCATTTAAAGTACCCATATTCAGTTGTCTAGTACCCATAGTATAAGTTCTGCATAGTCTTAGACTAGATGGCATTGTGTGTCAGATGTGTGAAATTTTATATACTTATTTAAAGCGGATGAGACTCAAGAATGACCTCATCGATGGATATTTTTATAAACGTATTTCATCGGTCACCCGAAATGCAGTATAGGTGCAAATGGAACTAAGCAAACTGCTTTTTGACTCAACAGAAATAATCTAATCTAATCATCTCATCACAATCTTCACGATTGATGACAGATGAAAGATTAATTATCTTTTATTAACATTATCTCTAATGTATGCATTTTGACTATAACTAAGTGCCTTAAGGTGCTCTTTTGAGCATGAAATAATATATAACACAATGATATTTCGGACATCTGAATCTGGCACAAACTTAATCTAGTCCCAAACTAAGCAGAGCTTGTACTATGGGTTCTAGAAATCGGATATAAATACATTTTCTTGTGAATACATTCATAGTATATATAGAAAATACCCAACCTTCGAAATAAATATTTGCAGATCATACAAACATTTGGCCCGGAATCCGAAATCTCAAACCTAGCAGTCATATACGCTACCACTGGGCCATTGAGATAGACAAATAACATATATAGTATAGTACAAACTGACCCGGCGAACTGCCGAACCCAGTCTATTTTTTTCTTTTTTTTTACATTTAAATGCCGGGTTGATTTGTGAATCTGAACCATCTGCCTCCCAAATGCATACATAAAAGCAATCAAATCGGTTCAGCCGTTTAGGAGGAGTTTAGCGACATTTGCACGAACAGTAAAATTATATATACGTGTATATAAAGATTAACCAATATAACGAGGTATAATTTTTGATTCACATATACGAGTATATTTAAAAAAGTAAATGCAATTTAATCTATGATTACTTGTGAGTTCATATAGGTTAAAATAGTCGGATTTGAACTAAAGTACAAAAAATACAATAATAATCGCCTGATGCATAATTAAATAGAATACTTCCATATTATATTTTACAGATAAATTACGCTTAGACAAAAAACAATTATCCTGTTGATCAAACAATTACTTCTCTTAGGTGTTAATCGAGCCCACATTTTCTAATTAATTGAAGCAAGTAAAATGCACTCAATTAGCCTTCGTAAGCTGGATCAGCTACTTCTGTTTTAACACATATTTATATTCCTTATTGATTAATAAAACTGTAATTAATTTTACATTTATGTGTACCTTGTACATTAAAGCAACAAGTGTGACTTACTCGTAAAAAGAGGATGATAATGCATCTTCGTCATTACGAGTATAATTAAGTCTCTGTAACTTGAAGACGGTCACGATTCTCTGTCACTAAATATCAGTGCCTTAACTGAAAACACTTTATTTATGAATGTAATCACTATCCATTTGTTGCACGATTTTTATACTTATAATGCGAACCTTGCAATTTGTTACTAAGAAGCTGTAAAACAAATGTGACAGCGAGGTGGACAGTTAATGCATTATAATAAAACACATAATTTGATTGTAAGTTTATCTGTATCTTCCTGTTAAGCTTTCAAACAGCGTGAATACAATCAGGGATGCGCAAGAATAATACTGTTTCTTTAAAATGGTTTTCTGAATTATTTCAAACGATTGACTTTTGGTCGCAATGTCAGTTTGATTCCTATTAAGTGTAAATATTCTTCTACCTGTCCAACAGTGTAGTAAGAAGAACAACTGCCTCGTTGGATTATCGGCTAGCGTATACAACTGCCGACCAAGAGGTTTCGGGTTAGGTTCCCATGTCAAGTTAAAAAGTGATATTAAATTTTTCAGGTTATAGAAGTACTTAATAACATCCCGCTGTTTGGACGTTGGGGTCTAAACCTCGTGCCTCGGAGAGTATGTACAGTCGTCGGTCCTGCGCCAGATCTCTCTCCACTCACGTAGGATAGCCATGGGATCTTATAACCCATCGGGTTATGAGTGTGAGGGAATAGAGAGTGCACCTGTATTTACGAAATACAAAATCTCTTGTGTAGTTAGCCGGTCTTCGTTAGAACTGGCCGTGGCCGAAATCGGCTGAGTACATTATCATCAAAAAAAGTAAAAGTTATTTTCAATAGTATGTCGATGTCAAGGCCAGTAGCAGTTCAGTGAATTAAGCTGAAATAGCATACGATGAAAAAACTTATACTGAGTGTAATATTGATCTTTAATTGTATCGATTCTGTCCACTCTGATAAGATATCGTGAACGTTTACTTTATGTAGGTAATAGTGAATTAAAAAGGCTTAAGTAGTCGTCCTGATTTTATATTTTACAAGATAAATAATAAAAATTATATATAATAAAATGCACTGGTACGACTTCGTTGAGGTGCTTCTATCGTCGAACGGTAGTAACCCTGACTAAAGTGGATTTGTATGAATGAGTTCAGATCTTTGAAACTGAACTATGTTTGATAATCAATACTATTTTGACACATTGTAAGAGAAACACTTAATAATGTTGTCACTTTAAATTATAATCATTAGATGAAAATGCGTGGCAAATTAAGAAATTAGTTGTTAACAAAGGCAATGTCATCACATTTTTTATCAAACTAAAACGTCATAAAGTCTTTATTAGACTCTTTATTTAATACAGAGATATGTAAAGACCTATGGCATTAAATTTAAGTTGCAATTTTAGACTTATCTCTCATCCAATTCAATCAATTTAAGAATTGCCTGAATTGGATTAGAGATAAGTTAAGAATTTGGTTGAGTTGGTTGGAAGAGAGGTCTACAGGTGCGTTCCCTTTACCCCAATATTTAAATGTATATAAAAAGTCAAATTTTCGAAGTGAATTTAACGCTTCGATAATTTTATTTACAAAATTATCGTTTGTGTTAATAATAAATATTAGGATTTGGAAGCGAGGATATTGAACTTCCAGTGCCAAATAAAACCAAAAGTAACTAAAAATGTGACGGTGTGTTCAGATAAGTCATTAGTTTATGCTTTTACTTATGTAGTGTTACTGTGTGTAGTCTTACACTTGTACTAGTGAGGCTACTTGTAGATTTATTGTATTCAGTAGCTTTTATTCGGCTCGTGAGTTTGTTAACATAAGATTTATCAAAGAACCATAGCATATCCATTATTTGTAAGAGATTCACAGACGTTATCGAAATTTTTAACTACAGGTATTAATTTTTTTAGTAACACTTTAGTATTCGATTGAGAGTTTTTGTTAACATTCCTAATAATAAGGAAATGACATTAAACCGTTTCAGAGTTATTTAAGTAAAGATATGCTACAGATAATTACTAGATTGCTATTTTTTTTCACCATATTCTTTGATATTTCGACTGGATTTTGTATGAATCAAATTCGTAATTGGTACAAGGTCTGATGACACATAGCCGGTTTCGTCATTGTTTTAAAGATGAAGTGAATCTAGTTTTTCATTTTTTTTTTACAACTTACACATCGTTATCTAATCCCAAACTAAACAAAGCCTGTACTATGGTGACCAGACTGCTGATAAACATTTATATTTCTAATTACATGTATATTATAGATAAATTACACGCAGGCACAGAACAAACGATCGTGCTTGTCACAGAAAGATTTGTCTTGGGTGCGAATCGAACCCACGATCTCTGGACCACTAGATCAATAAGTTCGTGATTTTAGACCCCTACTGATAAAGTTTAGTAATAATAATAATAATAATCAAAGGGATGAGTAGATGTAGATGAGTAGTGGATGATTCTCCTCTAATTCTTCCTATCTATCTCTTTCATCCCGCCGAGCCATTGTAGTAACGTCGGCGGATCGCTAGATGACATATTTACGGTTAGAACTAGGGCGGTATCTAATCGCCTTCGAACCTCTAACTTTCGTTCTTGATTGATGAAAACACCTTTGGCAAATGCTTTCGCTGATGTTCGTCTTGCGACGATCCAAGAATTTCACCTCTAACGTCGCAATACGAATGCCCCCAGTTATCCCTATTAATCATTACCTCGGAGTTCTGAAAAGTTATATTAAAAGTCTTTTATCGGGCGGTAACAAGGTGCGAGCCTATAACAGTTGGGTCATGCCGGTTCTGATGTATTCCTTTGGTGTACTTAGATGGACTCAGACCGAATTAGATTCCCTTGACAGGAGAGTCCGTACATTGCTGACTGCATTCCATATGCACCATCCACGTTCATCGGTTATGAGATTGTATATTCCGCGAAAGTTTGGAGGTCGTGGTCTATTAAATATCAAGACTCTACACAATCGCGAGATATACAATCTCAGAGAATATTTTCTACAGACTAATGTGGGAGTGCATCGTAATGTAGTTGCAGTGGATACTGGTTTTACCCCGCTCGCTCTGGCTAAAGAGAATTGGCGCAAACCTGTAGTACTTAGTACTACTGATCGCAAGGAAGTATGGAAGGGTAAAGAACTTCATGGTCGATTTTATCGGGCCCTACACGGGTCTGATATAGACTTTAAAGCGTCGACGTCTTGGCTACGGTATGGTGATCTCTTCGGAGAAACTGAAGGTTTTGTTTGTGCAATTATGGACGAAGTTATCATGACGAATAACTACCGGAAATATATCCTGAAAGATAGTACGGTTGACATTTGTCGGGCGTGCCACCGTCCTGGAAAATCTATTAGGCATATTATTTCTGGTTGTTCTCGTCTTGCTAATGGTGAGTATTTGCACAGGCACAATCAAGTAGCCAGGATTGTACACCAACAACTTGACCTTAAATACCAACTTGTCAATTTTGAAGTGCCTTACTACAGGTATGTGCCCGACCCAGTTCTCGAGAACGGTCGTGCTACGTTATATTGGGATCGATCTATTATCACAGATAGGACTATTGTTGCCAATAAGCCTGATATTGTGGTGATAGATCGATTAGAGCGCCGCGCAATGATTGTCGATATCGCCGTTCCTCATGACGAGAATCTCGTGAAAGTTGAAAAAGAAAAACAATTAAAGTATTTGGATCTGTCTCACGAGATTGCCGACATGTGGAATGTGGATTCGGTGATCATTGTTCCGATAATCATATCTGTTCACGGATTGATAGCCAAGAGCCTCGACCAACACCTTAAGAGGCTCACGTAAGAAGGTTGGATCAAGGGTCTGATGCAGAAGGCAGTCCTCCTTGACACGGCCCGTATTGTGAGGAGGTTCCTGTCTCTGGAGCCCTAACCACCGGTATCTTGGTCCCTGTACCCGATGTCGGTGGTCTACTATTTTTTATATTTTTAAATGTGTATTTTTTATTTTTTTATATATTTAAAAATGTAATCAATATGTGTATTTATACGTAATAAAGAGAATAATAATAATAATTAGACCACGGTTATGCCGTTTGCCCATTCATAAACGTAATTTAGCGCCTGTGAGTGGCCTGGATTCGCTGTTATCAGACTATTTTGATAACAGCGAAGATCTTAGTGATACACATTCTATTCTATACTGTGCGGCTATTACAGTTTGTCGAATAGCTGATGTTAAATGTATTGAACGTGTAAGTGCTACTCGACCCGAAAATGGCGTACCAGCTTGGCAGTATAGAATTGAACGTCGTATTGCTGAGACTAGGACACTCATCGGTAAATTAATTAGTTTTAAAAGTGGTAATACACGGCCGAGAGTCATGCGCTTTGTGAAACAGGCATTCTTGGGAACTTCCATTAGTCCTCAACAGTACATGTCCTGTGTCACAGAGCGCATAGACTATCTAAAGCAGAAAGTTTATGCATGGGCAAATAGGATAAGACGTTATAGAAAACGAGTTGATCGGTATAATCAGAATCGAATGTTCCAAAGGAATGAGAAATGGGTTTACCGGAAATGGGAGGAACCGAATCCATGTGTGAGTGACGGGCATTTTCCAGATGAAAATACCACTAATTCATTTTGGCGTAACATCTGGTCAGTGCCTGTCTCTCATACAGAGGGTGATTGGTTGGAGGATGTCAAACGCTCGTGTGAGTCTATAACAGCTATGGAACCCATTGTTATTAATAAAGATGATGTAAGTTGTGCAGTCCGTTCATTACCGAATTGGAAATCACCTGGTCCAGACGGACTACACAACTTTTGGCTTAAGTGGTTCCGAAGCTCACATGCGTGTTTGGCATCACAATTCCAAGCAGCTTTGGATTCTGGTTCATTGCCACAATTTTTAACCACTGGTGTAACCCATTTACTCTATAAATCTGGTAGTGCCATGGATCCCAAAAATTTTAGACCCATTACTTGTTTACCAACTACATATAAACTTCTAACATCTATTTTGAGACTCAAAATTACTACACATATAATTAATAATTCGGTACTCTCTATTTCTCAAAATGGATGTAGAAGTGGGGCCCGTGGCACTAAAGAGCTCCTTATCATAGACAGGACCATTAGCCAACAGGTACGTCGTAATCGTAAGAGTCTGGCGACATGTTGGATAGATTATAAGAAGGCTTATGACTCAGTTCCACACACATGGCTTTTGAAAGTGCTAGAGTTGTATAAAATTGATGTAACTCTGTGCACTTTCTTAAAGTCGTGTATGAGTCAATGGAGCACAACACTTCGCTATCCAGGATGTCGGCAGGCTGCGATAAATGACGTACTTATAAAGATCGAGCGAGGTATATTTCAAGGTGACAGTCTGAGTCCCTTGTGGTTTTGTCTAGCTTTGAACCCTCTCAGTACTCTGTTAGAGGGTTCAGGGTTAGGCTATCGGTTGCAGAAAGATGATCAAGTTATATCTCACCTTCTTTATATGGATGATTTGAAATTACTGGCCTCCACAAAATTACAATTGATGGCGTTATTAAAGGTCGCTGAAAACTTTAGTAATTCTATCAAAATGGAATTTGGTGTAGACAAGTGTGCAGTCATGTATGTAAAGAAGGGCGTGATTGTAGAATCTGAAGGAATAGAACTTTCAGATTCAACAAAACTCAGATCTCTGTCTGCCACCGAAACTTACAAGTATCTAGGTTTTTCACAGTCCTTGGGAATATCAGAATCTGGCGTGAAACAAATGTTACGGGAACGTTTCTTTGGTCGCCTAAAAAAAGTACTTAAAAGTCTTTTATCGGGCGGTAACAAGGTGCGAGCCTATAACAGTTGGGTCATGCCGGTTCTGATGTATTCCTTTGGTGTACTTAGATGGACTCAGACCGAATTAGATGCCCTTGACAGGAGAGTCCGTACATTGCTGACTGCATTCCGTATGCACCATCCACGTTCATCGGTTATGAGATTGTATATCCCGCGAAAGTTTGGAGGTCGTGGTCTATTAAATATCAAGACTCTATACAATCGCGAGATATACAATCTCAGAGAATATTTTCTACAGACTAATGTGGGAGTGCATCGTAATGTAGTTGCAGTGGATACTGGTTTTACCCCGCTCGCTCTGGCTAAAGAGAATTGGCGCAAACCTGTAGTACTTAGTACTACTGATCGCAAGGAAGTATGGAAGGGTAAAGAACTTCATGGTCGATTTTATCGGGCCCTACACGGGTCTGATATAGACTTTAAAGCGTCGACGTCTTGGCTACGGTATGGTGATCTCTTCGGAGAAACCGAAGGTTTTGTTTGTGCAATTATGGACGAAGTTATCATGACGAATAACTACCGGAAATATATCCTGAAAGATAGTACGGTTGACATTTGTCGGGCGTGCCACCGTCCTGGAGAATCTATTAGGCATATTATTTCTGGTTGTTCTCGTCTTGCTAATGGTGAGTATTTGCACAGGCACAATCAAGTAGCCAGGATTGTACACCAACAACTTGCCCTTAAATACCAACTTGTCAATTTTGAAGTGCCTTACTACAGGTATGTGCCCGACCCAGTTCTCGAGAACGGTCGTGCTACGTTATATTGGGATCGATCTATTATCACAGATAGGACTATTGTTGCCAATAAGCCTGATATTGTGGTGATAGATCGATTAGAGCGCCGCGCAATGATTGTCGATATCGCCGTTCCTCATGACGAGAATCTCGTGAAAGTTGAAAAAGAAAAACAATTAAAGTATTTGGATCTGTCTCACGAGATTGCCGACATGTGGAATGTGGATTCGGTGATCATTGTTCCGATAATCATATCTGTTCACGGATTGCTAGCCAAGAGCCTCGACCAACACCTTAAGAGGCTCACGTTAGAAGGTTGGATCAAGGGTCTGATGTAGAAGGCAGTCCTCCTTGACACGGCCCGTATTGTGAGGAGGTTCCTGTCTCTGGAGCCCTAACCACCGGTATCTTGGTCCCTGTACCCGATGTCGGTGGTCTACTATTTTTTATATTTTTAAATGTGTATTTTTTATTTTTTTATATATTTAAAAATGTAATCAATATGTGTATTTATACGTAATAAAGAGAATAATAATAAAGTTAAGTAATAAGGCTCAGGCTCTTTCAGGCTTTGTTTAGTTTGGGATTAGATAACGATGTGTAAGTTGTAAAAAAAAAATGAAAAAATGAAAAACTAGATTCACTTCATCTTTAAAACAATGACGAAACCGGCTATGTGTCATCAGACCTTGCACCAATTACGAATTTGATTCATACAAAATCCAGTCGAAATATCAAAGAATATGGTGAAAAAAAATAGCAATCTAGTAATTATCTGTAGCATATCTTTACTTAAATAACTTTATTACTAAACTTTATCAGTAGGGGTCTAAAATCACGAACTTATTGATCTAGTGGTCCAGAGATCGTGGGATCGATTCGCACCCAAGACAAATCTTTCTGTGACAAGCACGATCGTTTGTTCTGTGTCTGCGTGTAATTTATCTATAATATACATGTAATTAGAAATATAAATGTTTATCAGCAGTCTGGTCACCATAGTACAGGCTTTGTTTAGTTTGGGATTAGATAACGATGTGTAAGTTGTAAAAAAAAAATGAAAAAAGTTACTTAAATATCAAGACTCTACACAATCGCGAGATATACAATCTCAGAGAATATTTTCTACAGACTAATGTGGGAGTGCATCGCAATGTAGTTGCAGTAGATACTGGTTTTACCCCGCTCGCTCTGGCTAAAGAGAATTGGCGCAAACCTGTAGTACTTAGTACTACTGATCGCAAGGAAGTATGGAAGGGTAAAGAACTTCATGGTCGATTTTATCGGGCCCTACACGGGTCTGATATAGACTTTAAAGCGTCGACGTCTTGGCTACGGTTTGGTGACCTCTTCGGAGAAACTGAAGGTTTTGTTTGTGCAATTATGGACGAAGTTATCATGACGAATAACTACCGGAAATATATCCTGAAAGATAGTACGGCTGACTTCTGTCGGGCGTGCCACCGTCCTGGAGAATCTATTAGGCATATTATTTCCGGTTGTTCTCGTCTTGCTAACGGTGAGTATTTGCACAGGCACAACCAAGTAGCCAGGATTGTACACCAACAACTTGCCCTTAAATACCAACTTATCAATTTCGAAGTACCTTACTACAGGTATGTGCCCGACCCAGAGTTCTCGAGAACGGTCGTGCTACGTTATATTGGGATCGATCTATTATCACAGATAGGACTATAGTTGCCAATAAGCCTGATATTGTGGTAGTAGATCGATTAGAGCGCCGCGCAATGATTGTCGATATCGCCGTTCCTCATGACGAGAATCTCGTGAAAGTTGAAAAAGAAAAACAATTGAAGTATTTGGATCTGTCTCACGAGATTGCCGACATGTGGAATGTGGATTCGGTGATTATTGTTCCGATAATCATATCTGCTCATGGATTGATAGCGAAGAGCCTCGACCAACACCTTAAGAGGCTCACGTTAGAAGGTTGGATCAAGGGTCTGATGCAGAAGGCAGTCCTCCTTGACACGGCCCGTATTGTGAGGAGGTTCCTGTCTCTGGAGCCCTAACCACCGGTGTCTTGGTCCCTGTACCCGATGTCGGTGGTCTACTACTATTTTTTATATTTTTAAATGTGTATTTTTTGTTTTTTATATATTTAAAAATGTATTGAATATGTGTTTAAATGAAATAAAGAGAATAATAATAAATTCTTTATTCAAAAAAACAATTTTATATACAATTTTACTTATAATAAACAGCAAACATTCAAGTAATTGGTATTTGAACTCTGGCACCCATGATAAGATTTAACTTGTGTTATGGGTACCAGGGCTCCACCGCAATCTAAAAGCGACATTGTCCACTTATTTGTAAGTATAAGGGAAACCACAAAAGAATATTGCCGACCAAATTAGATTTAAAATAAAAATTAAAATTAAAATTTAAAATTAGTACTGAATACGTTATTCATATACAGTTAATTATTTTTTTCGATATTCTTAAAACTTATTTTTTTCGATAAAACTGTATGTTGGGTTGATTAATTAATGCAGTTAAGTTTATGAATGAAATATTATTCATTTTATTATAAATTAACGTGCATGTGACTTCATTTGCGTAGGATTTGAATTTTTACCTTAAAGACGTAGTTTATGCAGCATAAATCCCGATCTCGTGGTAAATACAGAATAAAAAGTAGCGTATATGTTGCCCAGTATTCTTCTCTATCTCCTAGGTGAAGTCCCACTAAAATCAGTTACAGAAAGACAGCTAAAAATTAAAAAAAATAGTTTATGTTTTAGTAACGTGTAAAAATAATAAGATCTTGAGAGTACACTTTTTTTTAAAACACGAGCAGACACTGCAATGTTTTCTATATGCATTGATATTTGTAGATCGATATTTAATTAATTTATTGTCAGATTTATTGTATAAGATATAAAATTTGACAACATGAACAAATTCATCGCTAAAAGTGCATTCTGGTACATGGTATCTGCATTATGTGAGTACTGTTCAATGACTATCAGATCAAAATCACTTTATATTCAAAGATTTATGCCAGTGTTTTAAAATAATATTCAAGTGTTTTTTAACAATCGCAATCTGATGATCTAATCTAATATACGAGGACTTGGGATCCGTAAATGTGTTATGATTGTTTTATAACTTTCAAGTTTTTTTATCAGCTTGAACTCAATTGTAAATTTAAATATTTTTGAAAATCTTGGTTTTGATTGTTTGTCAAATGACTCTTTAAGAGATATTACAGACGACAAAGTAGGGCAAATAAAAATAAAACATACATAAAATATATTTATTATACTTTCGGTAAGACTTTTAAGATTCAAGTCTGGAAAGGTTTAATAAAAAATAAGTCTTATTTATCAGAACATACATTTTACCAGTCATTATCCTCACACGATGGAATTTCCGATATTGAAGTCTTCACAATGGTTCTTGATATTTTACTTAACCGTTTTTACATAGAGATGATTCATATTTCAATTTTGTTTTAAAAATAAATTAAATATTTCGGACTTTTGACACACAACGTTATCTAATTTCAAACTAAGCAGAGCTTGTGCTATGATAACTAGACTGACTGATAAAATACTTATATACTTTCATTTTGTAAATTTTATGTATTTACAAAATGAACTAAACTAAACTTTCATATTGTAAATATATACATATTATACACAGAAAACACTCAAAATTCGAAACAAATATTTGTAGATCATACAAACATTTTTTTCGACCCGAAAATCGAACCCGAGACCTCAAACACAGCAGTCGTATTTATTACCGCTGCACCACCTAGGCAGTTTAAATTAATATACAACTTTATGAATTTCTGTTTTAGCGTATTCTAAGAGAAATTCTATATAATGCTTAACATTAATCATTATCAACCTTTAACAGTCCACTGCTTTTCATAGACCTCTCCTTAGCAATGAGGTCTTAGAAGTTTTCCTTCTCCTTGCAGTGATGTTGTCCTGGTTAGTATGCCCCGTTGTCGTCTCTTACGACATCCACGGGATGAATAGGCGTGGTGACACTTCGTATTCTAAATCCGTCACCATACGGAGATTTTTCTTTTTTCTTATCCTTTTTTTATAAAGCCGCATTAGGAATGAACCCTGTGTCGTGACACTATTCAAACATACAAGTAACGGACTCAAAGAACACTCAGACTCAGAAAAAATTGTGAATCATACAATGTGTTGTGCCATGTGGGATTTGAACCCATAATACTCAGCGCAGTAGTGAGTGCCATGGTGATCGTTTAAACCACATTTTTTCTTTTTTTTTATCGTGTAGAAACCTACTCGAGCCGTCACCCCAACGGGGTTCACGGCGGATTGGTGTGTCGGAATCGGACCGACTATCACACGGTGGGCCACTCTGCGCCTGAGATAGGAGGGATCCGGGATCGCTTAAACCACTAAGCCAAGCGTGCAGTCATTTACGGTAATGTGATGTATAAATAACAATCCTTGATAACTATGAGAAATAAAATTTGATGTCTGTAATTATTTTACCCAAATGCATCAAACGAATCTCGACACTATATTGAAATAAAAAGTACATTTTAAGGATGAAAGGAAATGCTCTTTCTGTTTCCTTTTCGTGTTTTTATACTGACATCATCTACCTTCCAAATTGACCTGCCTAAATCTTTTGTTTAATCAAATAAATATCAAACCTTTTTCTTTAGAGATATGTAATAAAGTGCACCCACGTTGTGGTCAATCGAAGGTAACTTTTACAAGAGCGGTCGGCCCAAAATTTTGATAAATGGTAGAATACTTTGAACTCAAGATAATGTACTTAAAACTTATTTTTGAATAGTCGCTTCGGAATTTAAATTCATAAAGAATACATTTTAGGACCTGTGTGTGCTGAGTGATAAAGTCACTGATAAAGTCTCTGGTTGATTATATTTAACTTATCTGCAAGATTGCAACAGATTTCTGTTTCAGAAGTCTTGGATAGAGATATGTAAGTCAGATAATTAAATGTATGTATAATTGTATATACTTGCAACATTTGTCTATTATATAGTGTTCTATGGCAAATAACTATCTACATAGATAAAACCTTAGATTACCCTATTTATTAATGATTTAAGAAATATTTGCAACAGATTTTAGAAATTAACTGAGTCAAATTATAAGGGAACAAATGAGTTATTGATTTCATAACCCTACTGCCCTTAAAGAAAGGGAGAAGCATTATTAAAATATTTACAAAGACCGGCGCGGTTTATTAAAATTTACTAGCCTTCGGACATGGGTCCGTTCACAAGGATCAGTTCCTCTCCTCTTGTACGTATATGATAATCATTATAAAACCTGTTTTTATTACAAATTTTATCGAAATTCGTTGAGCTGTTCAGGTTACTAAGTGTCTTTATTAATGATTATATTTATAATATTTCTAGTGACTCATCTTAGTTTCGCACGGAATTTTTGGATATTCTTCAATTTTCTCTACCCGATTACGCATTTACTATACATATGTGAACTTTTTTCTTTAATCAATCTGTCTATTAGTCAAAACCATATTAGAAACTGTTGCGTAGTTTAAAAGATGCAAGTGTACAGATGCAAAAAGCAACTTCGTTTTATTTACAATGTAAAGATTGGGATTAAGTGATCGATGTGTATGTAATATACAGCGTACTAAATGATTTCGTTTTCAACGCATGTTTTTCATTCCCAAATGATTTATAAAACATTCATTAACGATATCGCTCTGACTCAGTGATGAATTTACTTAGATAAAGAAGTAACAGTTTATAAACTTCGTGACTGGCGCAGACCCAATCAAAATTCAATTAGACATATCTTTGTCAGATAAGTTTCTTTTAATTTTCATTTCGATTTTAATTTTCTTTGCGGTCACCAGATGTTATAATATTTGTGAGTTTATACATTTTGTATTATAATAAAATACAACATTTAATTATTACATTTTATGTACTGCGCTGTCTATCTATATATAAAAATGAATATTTGTCTGTCTGTCTGTCTGTCTGTATGTTCTTTAAAGAATCATAACTATGCATTTGATGATGTGATTATCTTTAGCAAAGTTTTCGTGCATGAGCCCACGAAAGTTTCTGAGTTGGTATAAATATATTTTTTATGCCTTGTTCAAATTTATTTTAGTTGATCGTGTAGCAAAGCGCGCAGTGTACAGCTAGTAAAGTATATAAGAATATAATACGTAATAAAACCTTAAAAAAGAGAGTTTCGATTATCTGGTATGCGTGATAACCAATATGTTTATTGGTTGTATTGTACCTTATAAGCGCAATTGTCTCTATTCCCTCTTAATCCAATTTAATTATCAACTTATCGCCGTCCAATACTAAACAAAAGTCTCCCCCAAAGATCGCAAACTATGCCAGTCTTGGGCAGTCCGCATCCATCCGCTGCCACTTTCTTGAAATCGTCCGTCCATCGTGCCACAGCGCGCCCCACAGTACGTGTGTCGGACTTAATTTGAAATTTGGTTATTCTTATCAAATAAACAGAACTATAAATACATCACTAACGTGTACGTTGTTGCGATGATGCACTAGATAACGTAATAATTTTGTTGAAATAAAATCCGTTAAGACTTATTTATTATTTAACAAAATGTGATTCACATTCAGATAAATTAATATTAAATTCACGACATGATTATTTTATGTTGTTTTCAGATACTTATTCTGAAATTTGGGGTTCTATGAATTTTTAAATACATTTAGTTAAGTACATAAGTTTATATTTATTTATTATATTATATTTATCAGCTTAGGTAAACAATCAACAATTAAGCATATTATAAAATCATTTATGACATCTATTAAATATAATTGGTTCACATTACAAGCGTGTAAATGTTTATATAAGAATAATTGAACTGCTAAACTTTACCGACGTGTACAATTTCCTTCCACATTATTAAGGTGTCTTATGAAACTAGCGCCTCCTAAATCCCAAAGGATCGTTCCGTAATTAAGTTTCCTATACAGACAGATATGTCCATATTTACGAACGATAAGAAAAATATGGAACCAATTCACTGCGTGATTTATATTCGTCGAAGGAGATATTTCTTTTAATTGTGGTTTGATACATTTGTTTTGACGTTTTGCTAAAGGTTCGAAGCGTATTGTTGACAAATATCACACTACTTTACTTTGTTAAAATACTATTTAGGTTCAATATATAATTTATTTCAAATTATATTGAGAACATTAACAAATAGTTTAGAAATTTTAGCTTTTTCTTATATTTTTATGATTGTTATCTTCTGTAAAGTTCAGAAGGGAAAGAACGTGTCGATGACCTACTTTTTTTGCTCCTAGATATCAATCCAGCTTAAAAAACTTCCAAGAATAGTGCCACATTTTTGAGTGACGACGGAAAAAAATCTGTACGTTTCTTAAATATTAAATTTAAACCTGTTTCTTGTGTTAGTGACCCCTGATAGTGAATCATCACACTGTTTACCTTACCATGACAAAATTAGGGTTTATATGTGCTTTTGATTAGTTTCATAGAGATAAAACCCATTTTTTATAGCATACATGTTATTGCTAATTATTTTCTGTCGTATTTTATTAATGGGTAACAAAATAACAAGATTTTTGAACTTTACATCTAATCCTATTCAATCATCACATCATTCAATCATAGGCATTCAAAGGTTATGAAGGTAATTGTGTTTCTTGACGCCTCCACGCGCCTTTTTACGCATATAGGGCCGTTTTTCAGTTTAAATACGTAAACCAGTATTCACGGGCGACAAATTTAAATTAACTTCGAGCTGTTAAACTAGCATTCCCTTATAAGGGTTGCTACGAAAGTATGGGTATTTAATACTACAGACATTTATGGAATGTTAAAATTTTATAAAAATATCTGTATATAGAATAAAGCCTAAAATAATGGCAATCTATGGAAAAAAACTCATTTTACGTTTGTGTTCAAAGTATTAATAAGTTTAACCTAGATCATTAGGTACATTTAATATTAAGTGTATTTTCAAAGACTAGAAGTGTGAATGTTAAAGTCACTTTGTTCTTATTACGCAAATAATTTACTAAAATTTATTAAAATTCACTAAAATACCAAACAGACACGGAGTTTGTAACATGAATGCAAATAAATACAAATTAATGCAATTAATTATGCAGAAAGTCGACGAATAAATTTCAGATAAAACCACGAAATTGAAGGGACGATCACACATAATTTAAATAATGGCAAAAGGAAAAATGCAGAGAGAATGTAGAGAAGTAAATGTATCTTCTGAAAGATTCCACAACCAAGGTCATATAAGGTCAACTAATTTCAACATGGCATAGACTGTTATGAAATCACACTAACAGTAATTACAACTGCAGCATCACTTACTTTTTGTCACAGTTCTTTGCCCTTTTCAAAGCAAATAGTTTAGTTTTCTGTCATGTATACTTCTTAGTGGTGGGATGGCAACATCGTTGTAAACCACGCCTAAAAATTACATATTAGGATAAATATTTAAATATGACTGGCAAGTTTCTAGTCGTTGAAGCTGTAGGTGGTTTACTATTGTTTTCAAAGACAAGTGTTAACAACTGTCTTTAATGATTAAGAATACATTGACCTATCAAGCTTGCCAGCGTAGTTTTTAATGTATTATAGAGGATAAGATGTGCTTTGTAAGGTTCAGAACAGAGAAGAAAGTTCTGTATTAGGGCATGGCCATTATCTTAACACACTAACTTATTTTAAGTGCAAAAGGATTACCTACGGAAGTCTACTGAACGTGTTTTTTTACCTGTAGTGCCACACTTAAGGAGTTTACATGACAGTTCAACATTTTCACAGTTTTAAATGAAAAACTTGATGAACTTAGGAAATCTTAAAAAGTCCTACTATTTTTATTCAGTAAAACAACTGAACAGAAAAATTTATACCGAGGTATGTAGTTGATATTCACTTTTAAATACTCCTTTGCTGTCTTCGAACGAGTAACTCTAAGAAATCAGGAGACTCAGTGTTTCTGGAATGACTTTACTTTTTTTTATTTTTAAAAGCTCATAATGCCACAGCCTCTAAGAAAAATTAGTGTTAAGTAATTCTTTCGTTGCTTTTCTACTAGTAAATGAGATTATTGAAGACCCAACACAGGGCGAAAGGTCTTTAATGACTGGACCGTACTTGGAGAAGTTTTAAGCCTCAAAAGTACCATGAGATGGCCAGAGGTCACTGCCCCTTGTCCGATAAAGAGAAATATTGTATAGACCATAAATTGTTCACTCCGACCTTTTCTCAAACTATTGTAGGTGTTTCACACTTTTGGGGGCTATTCTTCATTGTTTTGCGATATTTTTTTGTTGATGATTTCAATTTGGCAGTTATTGATTGTATTCGTCAATCAAATCGGTATGGATCGTTCATGGCTATATGAACAATTTTGTTTTTTTTTCTAAAACAAATGTCGTAGGTCGATTTGATACCAGTTTTTGTTAGACAGTGATACGTAGTTTTTTTGTCTTGTTTTAATATCATTTAACAATCTGAATTAGTATAAATTATACAAATGAAGTAATACAATCAATTTTTTGATTTGATCATGTTAGTGGTCGAGACATAAATGTATGGGATTGAATTATATTGTCTTCGGAGATGTTTTTGTTTTTAATTTATTGCCTGCCAAAGTGACTCTACTCTGCTCGATAAAAAACATTAATAAAATTCAAAAATGATTGTCACTATGCTTATTGCGAATGCAGTATGGTAGCCCACGCTAGAAAGGGTTAGAGAGATACTTTTTCACACCTCGTTTAAAGGACCCAGAATCACAGGAGGGAAACATGTGGTCAGTTTCAGCTTTTAACTGATTGGTACAGGACGGAAGAGCCGAACCGTTTAGTTCAAGAGCGTGTGTTTACCATTCCAAAATGGTGACTTCCAAGGTGTTTTTAACTATAGCTTTAAGTTACCTCCTATTTTGCATTTTAACGATAAATTTAAGACGTCAAAAGTTAAATCATACTGTTCTTGTAATTTGAGGACTGTTATTGTTTTTATTTGAAGAATATTATGAATTTTCGGCGACAGAATATATACTTTTTAGATAAGTAGAAGTTCATTTGTTGAGATTTTGACTGTATGATACATTTTTCTAAATAGTCTTGTTTACTTTAGTCGATATCAATGAAATAGAACAACAAGCTCTTACAACTCTTGTAACTCTTAAAAATGGAACTGTTGAAATCATTCGTTTTAGAAATAATATTATACATTTTTACTATTTTTTGCTTCATTTTCGTTATTTTTACGCAATTTTTTTACGATATTCATTGTTTTTTTTGCAGCCTTTGGTTGCATTTTTAGAAATATGAATCTTTGTTGTTTAGGTCACATTAAAGTGTGTGTGTTTGTGTACATTGTTACATTTTTGTTTACCACTTTCAGCCTTGGCAGCCTGCTGTTGTTTTGCATTCGTAAAATGTTTTTTTCTATATTAGGAGCCTGCCAAAGTGACTCTACTCTGCCTGATGGAAAGCATGATTAGAATCTAAGAGTTGTGGTCACCATACTCATTGCAAATGTAGTCAATCCAGTATAGTGACCCACACTATGGCGGCCTTGTGAGATGCTTTTTCTCACCCCGCTTGGGGACGTAAAAGGCGTGACAGTCATCGCGACAGTGTAAGGCTTACACAGTTACTACGATAACTGTCACCCCTGCATCAATGGGCCTCCGGTCTCGCACTTACCAACGAAATACGACAGCACGGATGTTGGTCTTCTGTGGGAGGGTAGTACGCCCTGGTCGAGCCGGCCCGCTCGTGCTAAAATCAGCGTGGCTCTATTACCTAGGAAGGCAAACGTTACAAACAGTTTGAACTATGAACGTCGTTTATAATCAGAATTAGTTTTTTTTAGTATTATGATTATGGTCCTGTATAGTGACGGATATAAGGAGTGTCACCATCCTTATTCATCCCGTGTGTGTCGTAAGAGCCGACTAAGGGAGCAAAGTACGCAAGACAACCTCACTGCAAAGAGAAGGAAAATAAATCCAATACCAATCCGTCTGGCCCTCGTAATATAATAGGTCAACACCTGGTTAAAGAGAGGCCCATGCGCAGCAGTGGACTGTTAAAGTCTGTTGATATGATGTGATGAGTGTGATTCCCATGATTTGGAAGGTAATTAAATAATTTCATAAAGACAACGTTGATAATCTTATCATAGTAACCTACTTAATAATATCTTACTTCAAATGATGTAAGGATGTTGGTTACTCTTTCACGCAAATGTACTGAACTAATTTATATGAAATTTTACAGTAATATAGTTAATACATCAGAATAAAACATGGACTACTTTTTATTTTTAAAAGCTAGTACACAGTATTTCATATTAACACGTTTTTTCTAAATCCATTTTATTTAAGAGAATGCGATGAATATGGAATATTGAAGTCAAGTTCTAAACAACAGTTAAAACAAGTGTTTAGTTAGTTATATAGTAAGGTAAGGTATAGACAGGTTTTTTTAAGTTTTAGCAAAGATGATACATTTATGTTAAATATGACTCTCATAATACTACGCATTCAATTCTGTGCAAATTGCTGTGAAAAGAAAGGCCCGGACGAATTCTTTTTATATCACAATAGCTAACATAATCACAAGAATGAGATAAGTTATGTTCAGCCTTGAAAGAGAAGCTACGCCGAGTTCTATTCGCTCTGACTTTTTGAAAAGGTACAATGAAAGTAGTTACTTCAGTTTTTCAGACATTCTGGTTCATCACTGTTGACGCACAAAACTTAATTCACTATAAATAAAAGTTACGAGTCCTGGTCTAATGTTTGAAGGTAGTTCTCTTAAGAAGATAATCCAAGTAATTGTGCAGAAAAAATAAGGTAATGTACTCATTTTAAATTATTATTGAAGTCAGTTTAAATGTAAATGTTATAAAAAGGTCACAACCATAACATTAAAGGGAAATTAAATGACGACAAATATGCTCCATCATATGCATAAACTTAATATTCTGCGTATACCTATCGATTATGTAAATCCTTTTGATGATGACACGAATATAATCACTGATGTAATTACCGCGTCGAAAGCAATCTATGACGTCATAAGATCAAAATACCAGACAGAAATATTTGATGATGACGTGACAGTATTATTATCGAAGCTATCATATTTACTTTATATTTCTAGACACGTATGAATTCTAGATTATCATCGGTGTTATGAGCATGACAAACGACAAAGCCTAGCTGCGCGTGGGATGTTCCAGGACAGATGTCCTTGAGGATTTTACGTACATGTAACGAATGTATATTGTCATCAAATTCAGTCGCTGCAGTAGCAATTTGTTTTACGCAAAGATGGCTAACGTAATCTCTCCGGTCGTTATTTATTCCAACATCAACTTAAAGTAAACATTTTATCGCACGTGTCCTATTTCTTGTGTCAACGCCTTATTGTGGGTAAAACCTCAGTTCATATCATGCTTATTGGTCATATTAAAAATTAAATAGGGTAAAATTCATATGTTTAAAACATAAGGTTCGTTCCCGTGCATGTTCACCCAACATAAACTTAGACTTAACTGTTATCGTCATGCAGGTTGCAAAGATCTATCCAAGAAGGTTTAAATATTGTTGCCAAATTATATCATTGTTTAAAAGTTCAATTTTTCTGCTATGTCATTTCGTCGAATTCATCACTTACATAGTCTAATTCGAATGAATTCAACTGACAGTGAAGTCAAATATTTACAAAAATCTCTTTATATAAAAGTGACAAGCACAAAGTCCATCTTACGACTGCCAGAGCCTATATTATAATTTTCTCATTGTGTTCCTGCAATTAAATATTTACAAAAAACTCTTTCTAAATGTGTCAAACACAAAGTCTATCTTACGTCTTTCAGAGCCTATATTATAATTATTTTCTCATTATGTTCCTAGAAATCTTTAGTACACTTAGATGATCTTGATACCCCTGTAGCCCAGAACTCAAGTTCACATGTTCCGAGAGGTGTGACCTTGTATGAACACAATGCCGCGTAATGATGCCGGTGCCATTGTCAACGAACCGTACTCAGATCATCGATGTCTGCATTAACAGAGGTTACACTTAAGAATTTCTGATGACGGCATACCACACAGTTAAATATGGAAACTAATATTATTTTACGTTTTGAGTATTTTCTAATTCTTCCTAAGCGATTCCGTAGTCCTAACAGGGTACTGTCTGTTCGCCCCTCTGTGGTTTGGTTAAGTAGCTGTATGTACCAGAAATTTGTTACGTTGCTTTGATATGTATTAAGGACGCTGACATCAAATCTTGAAACGAAAATATTTTAAGCTCTGTATGCCCCTTTCTAAGGAGAGTTCTATGTCCAGCAGTGGACTGTTGAAATTCAGGATATTGACTGACCTGCTTACGAAATGTGAAAGTTTAAAGTGATAATTTTTATTAAAGTCCACTCCAAACCTAACTGATAACTTTAAAATCTATTAAATACCTAGTAGTTGTATATATTTGTTATGTAGTAGTGTGAAATAAGAAGTAAATTTTTATATTTTATTTACTTTTATTTAATAAGTTAGTTACCAAATTCTTATTCCTTATAAAAACACTTAGGTGAACTTGTTCTTATTTAAAAAGGACATTAAATTTTACATGAGACCGTAAAAGTTAATTAACTCAAAAGTACAACTCAACACGCACTTGCCCTGTTTTATTTACTTTTATTGTCGAAAAAAAATGTGTCTCTTAGATTTATTTCGAGGGTAAATAAATTTGAATGAATATAACTTATAACGAAAATAAATAGCTCTTTCTTTTGTTACATTCTCATGGAAAAATTATTTTCAGTTGACTTCTATCTGTTCATTTGATATTTATAGGAGGAATATGACAATGTTCTAGATTGCTGACCACGTGAGTTTAGTATAAGAAGTCTGACTAATGACGTAAGATGGTATTTTTGCTGAAGTAAATTTTATCTTTTGTGTTCCATTTTTATACAATCGTCTTATTTGTTACATCTATTTTTGAAAAGTCGTCTCGATATGATTTATTATTGTAAGCAATATTTTTGTCTATTATAGTATTTTCTCAAGTCTGTGCGAAATGTTTTTATTCGAGTACGCATGACGTGGTAGATTTTATCGATTGTTCACTTGTTCGCTTATGTTTTATTTGTACAATTCTCCATCAAAGATATTATAATCTGATTTATGTTTCGAAACAGATTGCGGGTATCTAAAAACAGCAATGTGACATTTTTTATACACTTATCCTCTTTTCGTTTTGTCGAATCAGCGTTACCTCAAAAATATTCGTTATACGTAATACTATATGTACTTCGTTATATGTTGAGTGTGATTGGTTTTGACGGTTGAGAAATTATAAATAAAACTTTATTTTCTTTTGCATTTTGTTAAAGACTACTAATGAGAATATTAAGAACAACAGAATGAACTGTATTAATCACAAATGATATTCAATACTAATATTTCTCACATTGACTGAAAATTGATAACTCCTTATGCCTAAAAGTGAAATTTAACCTTACCTTACGAAAATGAAGATTGTCAATCAGTCAACGAACTATTATTTTGAAGCTTACTTGTATTTTGTGGTTATCCTGAATGTACCATTTTCTTCATTACAGGCCTGTAATGATTTAAAGCAGGCTCAATAGGAATAACTACATTCAAATGTCAATCCCGGTGAGCCTTACTACGGCGCAAATGGTCGGGCTCGAACATAGGATACCACGGGATCTCAGAAACCCGGTTTAAAGCAGTTTTCTCGTTGCTTTTCGGGAGAGGGAGTTTACCGGAGTTAGTTACTAGGGAGCACCTGGTTCCTTGACTACTATTACCCGAAACTGGTGTGCAGTTTTTAGTCGGTTCGAGTCCTACATAACTACCTGTTAGTGGTATCTGCAGGGATTTCTGAACGGTAAAGAAAGAGAGCTTACCATAGTCGAAACTTTCTTCCACCTAGTCACAATTGAGTTACAGGAATCGATGGACAGGGACAATCACTTCTCTACATGGGAAAAGTCAGTTTGTTTGTTTCTTTATAATAACAAAACTAGCTAGGAATGCTACAAGGAACTCATTGATACCCATTGATGTATTTTTGAAATAATGTTTAATTTCTTTAGAGATTTGACATCCAAAATACATACTAGATAGTGTAGAAGTAAACCGTAAAGTTTTCTCACCTGCATTTATTATAATAGTAATAAAAACATATAATTTGGGAGTAGTCATCGTCTGAAATTTATTATACGTGTCTAAATATGGTTTTAAACAAAGTGTTAACAGTTTTATTTGTGTATCCATAAGTCAGTAATATGATACAGCTTAGAAACGTTGATGTATTTCTCGTTGTTGTTAAAAGCAGAGAAAAAATAGTTAAGTGTGAGTGATACTTACATAGAAATAAAATATTTTTCATAAAACAATTAGGGGTGTATTAACTTGATTAACTTTGTAGAGGAAATAAGGTCGATGGTTAGTCTTTTGCCGTCCACATAGTCTTTACTATGACAATGCGACTTGATAAGATTTGCTTTTTTTTTTTATATTACAGGCCTGCCAAAGTGACCCTACTCTGCCTGACGGAAAGCATGAATAGAATCCAAGAGTTGTGGTTACCATAGTCATTGAAAATGCAGACAATGCAGTATGGTGACCCACACTATGGCGGCCTTGTGAGATGCTTTTTACACCCCACTTGGGGACGTAAAAGGCATGACAGTCATCATGACAGTGTCAGGCTTACACAGTTACCACGATAAATGTCACCCCTGCATCAATGGGCTTCCGGTCTCGCACTTACCAACGAAACACGACAGCACGGATGGTGTCGCTTTAGGTTGGTTTTCTGTGGGAGGGTAATACTGCCCCGGTCGAGCCGACCCACTCGTGCTGAAATCAGCGTGGCTCTACTACCTACTACGCTTTTACGATTGTTATAATGTAACTTGATTTTGATTTCTATGACTCAATTAAAAATAAAAGTAGTTATTTATACTTTAAGGTTGTCATGAATTGTGACATTAATATATTTTGTAGTAGTAGGTAAAAATCACAAAGTTGTGAGTCATGGACGTATTCATAGTTCCATAAAAATGTGCACCGCAAAACAATGTTGTAATGTAATAGCTAACATATATCATTTGTTGAAGGTTCTTCTTGTCAAGCCCCTAATTCTTAACTACAATAGTATCACGTTACATTAGTTGAATATTTGATTTAATATTAGTTTCAAAGCTTTTTGTAACTTATTTAGTAACGGCATGTTCTTGAATACTAATATACGTCAACAGACAACTTTTGACAATGACTGCACGGATGGCTTAATGTTTTAACCGGTCGGTACGCTGTTATCTACTGCGCTGAGTATCGTGGGTTCAAATCCCACTTAGAGCAGTACTTTCTGTGATTAGCAAATTGCTGTACTGAGTCTGTGTATTCTTTGTGGCCGTTTTATACATGTTCGTAAGGTTCCAGGCGACACACGAGTATATTCTAAATTGCAGAGTTGTCTTATAAAAAAAATTGACGCTATTAATATAACTGTGTCGTACAGTGTTAACCTTGGGCAATCTACGACATGTAAAAAACAAAATAGACTTATTTATTTGTCAGTATACAGTACTTTTTACTAATTAGTAACTTTATTTTGTAACTTTTTTACCATTTAGTAACGTTATTCTTACGCTTATATATGATATCCATCATTTCTGGTACATATTTTTGTATTTTTATATAAATTAATCTTGAATCTAGTTGTCTGACACTTTAGAGATATCAAAGCAGTCTGTGTAGGCAACATTTATTCTGACACAGGCTTTGAAGAAATCCACATAAAATAACTTCAAAGCCCGCATTACACAAAGATAGTGTCGACTACAGTTCATTCGTTTTCACTGCTCACTTAATTCATGTTCATCATAAGCCTTCTCTAGATCTAAAAAGATATAAAATTAGAGTATTTATCATCATTTAACAACATTATTAAAAGATGGTTGCCGAGGCTGTGTAAATATTTTCTTTATTTTTTTTTTGTTACTACTGTGACTGACATAATATTTATTTACTATTTGTACGCTTTTAATTCAACCGGTTTTATACGCTTACTATCAATAATTTTGAAAATAGATAGAGCTCGATTTTGAGATGTTATTTAAAAATATTTTGATCAAAAAATATTCTTATTCAAAATTAATTCTAGACAACCTTGACAAAATTATTATGGTACGCAACAAAAAACTGTGTCTAAAATGACTTTATGTTTACCATATTTGTTACATCCGTCATAATAAATCGATATTTTAAAGAATTCATAGTAGGCTTTATTGGATAATTGGATTTTTAACAAAAAAGCCTCTTAGAGAGAAACGATTAGTATAATGCGAATAACATGATCGATTGTAGGTTATGAAAAAAAGGTCACAGTTGGTGACAACGACTTCAAATTATAAAAGCATTAAGTGTTTATTTTTTCATTAATTTATGGTACTTAAAGTGGACTACTGCAGACACAGTGTCGTTAACGTTTTAGAAAAGAGTGTTATGTAAGAAAAGTTATAATTATTTAAGACCATGCTGTAATATTATGTGTAGATACAATCAAGTCAAGAAGCGTTTGTCCTTTCCAAGTCTGCCGCTGAACAAGGGCCTTCTTCAAGAAGCGCGAACTACCCCGAACTAGACAGTTTACATCCATCCGTTTTAACTATTAGTTAAGTTCCTAAACAACGTTATACATTGTATCCCGCGGCGCTTATCATCTAATAGTAATAGAACTTCAAATTATTTGCATTTTTAGCATTAGCATTAGCAATTAATTAACTAACGAAGATTGAACTCAATAGGTATTCGATTTCTTCGTATCTTTACATATACCTAGTCTTGCCATAAATATTGTAATAAAGAAAAAAGAAAATTGTTAACTGCAAATAACATTTATTACTTTTACAGTGTGTCAGTTTAATACATAAATATAAAACAATTAAAAATATAAAAAGCTTATTCGAAGTGGTCTCCATTGGCTGCAATACAGTCCTTTAAACGATGAGGCCAGTTATCAATAGAAGCACGCACTCTTTCCATGGGAAAATTCTTCACTGCCAATCGTATAGATTGTTTTAGGGACTCCAAATTATCATGGCGTTTAGAGCAAGCTGTACTCTCTAAAACTGACCACAAATCATAATCCAGCGGATTAAGATCGGGACTAGACGACGGCCAGTCTTCAGCTCTGATGAAGTCCGAAACGTTCGATTCCAACCAAGACTGCGTGGACCGAGCTTTATGACCCGGCGCCGAGTCTTGCTGGAAGGACCATACTTGGTTATTGAACATGGTGATGTTAAGGGGCTTAACTACCTTCTCAAGAATGGTATCTTGATACACTTGTGCCGATGTTTTGATACCTTTTTCACAAAAATATGGCTCAGTCACTCCTTCATAGCTAACACCCCACCAAACCATCACTGAAGTCGGATAATGTCCACGTTGCACTCTGTCGACTAATTGGGAAGCTTCCTTAGAGCTTTGAGCATAAATACGGTCATTTTGTTTGTTAAAATGTTGCTCAATTGTAAAAATTTTCTCATCCGTAAACAAAATTTTTCTGTGACCTCCCTTTGCGTACCGCTTCAGTAGTTGTTTCGATTTTACCACCCTATTCTTCTTTAAATTATCAGTTAAGAAATGGCCAGTGCGTCTCTTATAGGCTGCAAGTCCTAAGTCATCTTTTAAAATACGCGACATGGTTCTAGGTGCTATCTTCATTTCCCGAGATAAAATCTTTTGCTTTCGGACAGGATTTCTTCGAATTCTTTCCCTTACTGCTTTGACCACCTTTTTCGTACGAACACTACGTGGACGGCCAGATCTTTTTCTGTCACAAACAGAGGAGGTCTCATTGTACCTATTAATAGCCCGGTACACAAACATTTTACTAATACCAAGTGTATGGAGAGTTTTAAAAATTGCATTTGGCTCCATACCTACTTTGTGTAATGCTATCACAGCGATTCGGTTCTCTTTATCACCCCACACCATTTTAATATCGCAAAATATTTTACAATGTATTGGCGCCAAAATGAGAAAACACAATGAACAATCGTATAAAAATGACAGATTCGAAATTCAAATGTAATATTTTTTTATAATTAAGTGTAACAGTATTTATGGCCAGACTAAGTACATATATACATATAAGTATCTTGTACTTATAACTTAAAATTCCAACATTAGCCTTAGTTTAAAAAGTTTTATAACCTTTTTACTTTATTCACGAGTTTGTAGAAACCAATACAATCAATTGTATTGCAATGAAATTATAATAAATTTTAACAATCTATATTCTTTAACCCCTAGTTTTAAAAAGGGAAAATGTTATCAGTCATATGATATTACGTCTCAATTAAAGAAATAATTGAAATTGAAACCGGTTTATAAATAAAACATAACAGACATTTAAAAGATATAATATAATATATAATATAAGATAAAGAAAAGAGTTGAATAAAGTTCTAAGTTGGTTAAAAGTCTTTGTTATTAATAATGGTTCTATTCCATACAAATATTGCAATAAACAGCCGAGTGTCAAATCAAAACTTACGGTATTATTTTCGACTGCGCTCCAGGAATTTAAATAGCTTTTAACCAAACTGCCAAATCGTTGACCTGATACTTGTTCCCGGACGTTGAAACAGGTTTGGTGTTCGGTTTGAGTTAAACCAGGATAACATCGAGATTATAATATTGTGCCCCAAGGTGGCGACACGCACGGCCCTTCATGGATCTCGTGCCGTCCCCGAGAAAGTTTAGTTAAATCAAATCATAGCAATTTATAACAATAACTTTAATTCATTATTATTATTTTTAAAGGGAACTGTTAAAAGTAACATTTTCGGTTGTTAAAAGGAAAACTTCGATTGTTTATTTTTGATAACTAATAATGCATTATATTTATCATAATTTTTAATTGAAAATATGACATTTAGTTTATAATTTTTCTAATTTAATTTTTAAACGAATACAACATTTGGTTTCAATAACCACAGTCTATATCCAAACAATCAATTTAGTAATTGGACGAAATTAAATTGTGTAACAAGAAGTCAGATTTCTGAATAGATTATAATAACTTAATTTATTTTAATTCTTAGATTTGTAATTTATCTTACAAATAAGTGTGGTACAAATATGTATTGAATTTTTTTTTTTAACATTAGTTAGATTAAATTTTTATTTATTAGAGTTATATATGTTTATATTTCAATTAAATCTTATATGTAAGTTCTTTTAAGCTCTATACCTAGTCTTGCCATAAATATTGTAATAAAGAAAAAAGAAAATTGTTAACTGCAAATAACATTTATTACTTTTACAGTGTGTCAGTTTAATACATAAATATAAAACAATTAAAAATATAAAAAGCTTATTCGAAGTGGTCTCCATTGGCTGCAATACAGTCCTTTAAACGATGAGGCCAGTTATCAATAGAAGCACGCACTCTTTCCATGGGAAAATTCTTCACTGCCAATCGTATAGATTGTTTTAGGGACTCCAAATTATCATGGCGTTTAGAGCAAGCTGTACTCTCTAAAACTGACCACAAATCATAATCCAGCGGATTAAGATCGGGACTAGACGACGGCCAGTCTTCAGCTCTGATGAAGTCCGAAACGTTCGATTCCAACCAAGACTGCGTGGACCGAGCTTTATGACCCGGCGCCGAGTCTTGCTGGAAGGACCATACTTGGTTATTGAACATGGTGATGTTAAGGGGCTTAACTACCTTCTCAAGAATGGTATCTTGATACACTTGTGCCGATGTTTTGATACCTTTTTCACAAAAATATGGCTCAGTCACTCCTTCATAGCTAACACCCCACCAAACCATCACTGAAGTCGGATAATGTCCACGTTGCACTCTGTCGACTAATTGGGAAGCTTCCTTAGAGCTTTGAGCATAAATACGGTCATTTTGTTTGTTAAAATGTTGCTCAATTGTAAAAATTTTCTCATCCGTAAACAAAATTTTTCTGTGACCTCCCTTTGCGTACCGCTTCAGTAGTTGTTTCGATTTTACCACCCTATTCTTCTTTAAATTATCAGTTAAGAAATGGCCAGTGCGTCTCTTATAGGCTGCAAGTCCTAAGTCATCTTTTAAAATACGCGACATGGTTCTAGGTGCTATCTTCATTTCCCGAGATAAAATCTTTTGCTTTCGGACAGGATTTCTTCGAATTCTTTCCCTTACTGCTTTGACCACCTTTTTCGTACGAACACTACGTGGACGGCCAGATCTTTTTCTGTCACAAACAGAGGAGGTCTCATTGTACCTATTAATAGCCCGGTACACAAACATTTTACTAATACCAAGTGTATGGAGAGTTTTAAAAATTGCATTTGGCTCCATACCTACTTTGTGTAATGCTATCACAGCGATTCGGTTCTCTTTATCACCCCACACCATTTTAATATCGCAAAATATTTTACAATGTATTGGCGCCAAAATGAGAAAACACAATGAACAATCGTATAAAAATGACAGATTCGAAATTCAAATGTAATATTTTTTTATAATTAAGTGTAACAGTATTTATGGCCAGACTAAGTATTTACATCGTGGAAGTAAGGAAAAACTTTCTCATCTATAGATAAATATAGATAAATATATTAAAAAATAGACACACATTGGATTCTAATTTTAAAGATAATTTGTACTCTTGTTAAAATAGTATAAAGTAGTAACATTAATACAATTGATATTTTTTTCACATCAAAGCACTCGCTTAATGAATTGGTGTTAAAAATTGTATTATAGGAATCACTTTTAAGCAGCAATGGAAGTATTTAAAAAATACATGAAAGAAACACTTTCAAATTAAACTTTTCGTACATATAATGACTTCATACATACATATATTGCATATACATTATAAATTAAATATATAATAAGGTAGAAATGACAATAAGGTAACAAGTAAGACACAATATGAAATAACACTGCGAAAATAATAATATTTTTTTTACGCAAGTAAATATTTTCTCAAATAATACGCAGTGTTTAGATATGAGGTCTGTATTAAAAGAATAAAAATCTTTTTTATTAGGCTTATTTAGAATTTCCAGAGGCTGATAAATCAATATCGAAAAGAATATTAAACTTCAAATTGTCCATCAGATTAATGAAATCAGAGCTGTGTATATTTTTTTTAATATTTTAATCGAAGTTATACATTGCGATATATTATGCTTTTTAAGGTAGTAGAGCCACGCTGATTTCAGCACGAGCGGGCCGGCTCGACCGGGGCAGTACTACCCTCCCACAGAAGACCAACCTAAAGCGCCAGCATCCGTGCTGTAGTGTTTCGTTGTTAAGTGCGAGACCGCAGGCCCATTGATGCATGGGTGACAGTTATCGTGATAACTATGTGAGGCTTACACTGCCACGATGACTGTCATGCCTTTTACGTCCCCAAGTGTGGCGTGAAAAAGCATCTCACTAGGCCGCCATAGTTGGGACACCGCACTGTATTATCTGCATTTGCAATGAGTGTGGTGACCACAACTCTTTGGATTCTATTCATGCTTTCCATCAGGCAGAGTACTTTGGCTGGCTCGACATATAGAAAAAAAAAAATTGTAAGACTTAGTACGAGTAGTTTTATATCTACAGAACATGGCAATAACTAATTACTATCTGCGGTCATATTATCTTTGTTTTATGCCATATACATTTCAATTCCCCGCACCCATGAGAGAACTACATAATTTTAAGTTGAAAAATAATCTATGTGTTCCAGGGTATTAACACCATCAATACCAAATCTTATCAAAATTAGTCAAATCGATTTAGAGTGTAGAAGTAACAAACATAGAAACATATACTCACAAATTTTCACTTTCATAACATTAGTCAAATTTATCGTTTAGAGAGCAAGTTTTTCCTCTTAATTAGCACGATAGTTAAATATATTAACACTTTTGATAAATATTTCACTTCGAAGGGTGCCGATACCCAGCATAAGTAAGCTTGAGAGGGTTGTGGTGCGTCCCTTGCGCTCCTCTTTAAGCAGGTGCTACAGAATTCTATATATTCCATAACGGTTGTCAATTCTGTAGCGATTTACACAAAAATAAACATAATATGATATTTAAAACCAACTAACATAGATTATTATGTAGTTTCTTTATTTTGTTAAAAATGCCTAAGTAATAGGCTTAATTGCATTCTAATTAAAGAGAATGTTCTATACTGAGATTCACTCTTAGAATTGTTTATCACTCGATGAAATAGAATTGATAGAATTGCAATCTGTAGCTAAATGTAAATGTACCTACTATCTTTTTATCTGAGGCTAACATGTGGAATAATACCCTCAGTGTCTCTTTGTATGTGTGTGTCTGATATATTTCAGTGGAAAGTTTCAATTGTTATATTTCATTTAATAGAAATGCTCTGGAAATAATAAAATAATTTTATTTTTTGTATCACACGGACCTAATAAAAGAGCTACACGATAAACAACAGCACTCTATAATCCACAGTCTCTCAGCAATAATTTATGCTTTATTCCCTCTATTTCGCTACATAAACACCATGTATTCACCCCCATTGTTTAGGGATGATAAATTAGCAGCTTACCTGTCGAGGATTAAGCCTATACGATCGACACCCCTAGTTTGTAATGTTTTATTTGCATGAAGGTTTCATTATTTATACAATAGGATGTTTGAGTGTCCTGTTGTACTGATGGATAGTAGATTAATTGTATTGTACGCTATGTTTTATAAAGTAGGAATCAATAGGGCTTTGAGAATGACACATATCGTTTAAATTTAAATATTAACAACATCAGAGTTTTGAGATGTATTCAATGTTTTAATGTGTAACTTGATTTTCTTTTATAGACAACTTCCACTAGGAATACTTATGTTATGTGTCGCAGGAAACTTTAAAAACATATATGAAATGGACACAAAGAAAACTGAGACTAAAAACAAAAATTTGTAGATTATATAAAGCGTTATCCCCTGTGGGGATCGAACCCATAACACAGCGCAGTAGAAAGCGGCGTGGCGACCGTTTAAACCAGTAAACCAGGCAACTTAACGGTTCTACGGTTAAAAAGTGCTAGTTAAGCAAGTCTTCTAACCTTTACATCTGTTAAAAATGGGCAAAATTATCTTCTTTCTTCGTTAGTAAGTTCCATTTCATATAAACAATGAAATGTAGGGTAGACTTTTAAGTGGCCATCTTGTCAACTGTCAACGCTTCTAGTGTTGTGGGGTCAAACATCGTAACGGACTGATATTTGTGTAGCTCATAAATTATAATTTATATTAACACACGCACATAATTAATAATTATTAATTATGTGCTGTCATGTATGTACTTTAGATCTGTGCGCAACATAGCAATGACAATATTTCTTAAAAAGTAAAAAACAGAAGTAAATGGTTAAAATAAAAAGAAGTTTATTTCTCTCTTCAATAATGCCATGAAAGTATGTAATTAAAAAAAAATAAATTACATGTGTTACGGTAAATGGGTCAAACGAAAACTGATTGTACGTGTTAATATCGGTTTTGATATTGATACTGCTATTATACTGGTTCTACGTACGAAGATGTGGAAGATGATGAGATGTCGACATTACTCTTAGAAGTACATTAGGAAGTAAGAGTGATATACATTGTAGTAGTTAAAGTGGTCGCTACCCGTTCTCTATTCTGCTGAGTATTGGGTTCAAATCACATATGATTCAACACTCTGTATGATCCATAAATTATTATTCCGAGTCATGGTGATATTAGTAGCCGTTTTTTGTATGTTTGTAAAGTCACCCATGAAATATTATTACCATTACCCTATTTAGTTATATTACCGTATTAGGATGCGGGCGTTGTCATAAAATAAACACAAATATAGCTCTGCTATTAAGTAAAATAATTGTAACTAATGAGTATCACATAATTTTAAAAAATTAGTCATTGGCACTAAAACTGCACACAGAATCGTGAACGATATTAAAGTCACTCCAATTACACCTCACTTAGGAAGGTACAAGGCGTCTCGTCGAGTTTTTGTTGGTGTCGGTATGAATTATGACGTCGTCAGCTATCTAAGCGATAAATTACGAACGCTACCGTACATAACTGGAAAGACTTTATGGTAAAACTTTATTTAGACTGCTTAAGGAAACTGTATTATTCAGGAGTAAGATAAATGCAATAAGCACTGCATCTAGTACAATGGTAAACTATAATTTCTCTATTTTATCGCAGTTGAAATATGGTTGTGGATATGAAGTGTTAAATTATGGTAACTTCTAAGAGGAATTTAAAGTATTTCAAGGTAGGTTTAATTTCTCAGTCGAGTGTGTAGCTTAATTTCAGCGCGTCAGACTAAGATTAATGTGTTTTACAAACTATGGAATTAGATTTGCGTACTATTTCTAGGAATGTCGATTCTCTGCTCTTAGTAGTTAACGATAATGAAGATTTTCTTTAACTACCGACATAAAAACATGGCGTTACTGTCATTTATATATTATGTAATAGCAGTGTAATTTCTATAGTTTTAAATAACGAAATCAAAAAAAAATTAAAACTTACGAGATGCTGGATTAAAATTCTTTAAGAAGACCTGGTTCCAAAATCTTCTTTTAACTGAATACACAGCAGAACAGAAGTAAAATACATAGTTATTAATTGTAGGTCTTCTGATATCAATCTCAGCTAATTTTACACTTCGTAAAATCAATTTCTAAAATTAGCACGGAAAAATAAAAGATTTAGCTTAACTCACCTGTGTATTTCGAGCATGGTTCACTAATTACCTTACAGTTGGTTCATCCCTAGACAAAATCTCATTTTAAAGTTCCGAATTAGTCGCGCTTCCCGAAATAAGCATGAGAGTAAAACCTTATGTAATGTATACCTAACTGAATAAACCACTCACGAATATTTTATTCTATCTTATAATTCTATTAACATTTTGCGCCTCGGTATGAAGTATAACGAAATATATTTCTCGCAAAGAAACCACACTCAGAAAAACCTTCCTTCAGTAGGTATCTCATGGGCGGTTATCACTCAATTGATAACTTTTCGAGTAGGTTAGGATGAAAATAAAATATATAAACTTTATTTATGCGTTTCATGTATTCCTTAACCACTTTGGTGGGCCTGTTGATCTAGTGGTTAGTGGTCCGGACTGCTAAACTGGTGGTCGTAAGTTCGATTATTTTGTACAACGTTATTTTATTTTGGAGTAGGTAGAACTGTAATCGCACTTACTGTGTGTCTACTATGATTATAGGCGAGCCAGAAACCACCATTAACATAGTAGGTAGGTATACAGAGGTAGGTATACAGAGGCTGCAATAATCGCTCTAACTTGACCATTTTTGTATCTATGTATTTCTGAATCTCTATCTGAATTATTTTCTTGTTTTTTTCTTCTTTTTTAAACAGTCCGGTTATACTTTTATACTTTAATTTTTTATTCAAGAGCATGTTTTGTTTTTACAAATTTGTATTGAATATTTTACATCTTGTGTCATATCTCTGAAATATAAATAAGTTTTAGATAAAGTGTATCTTATGTACGAGTAATGTTATTCATGAGAGTTTGAATAACTAATGTATTGACACGAACAACAACAAAGTCTAAGAAATTCTCTCATTTTTTAAAAAGGGCTTTGTAAGGACGTTGTGTGATCGGTAGATGAGATTATTATCAGTAAATAGATTAACTTAAAGTAGATTAAAAACAGAGTACAAAAACCAAACATTTTTTTTAGGTTGATAAAATATTTAGCATATCAATGCACTATTAATAATCTTCTACAGTAAATAAATCTTTTTAGTTCATGCATAATGTTCTTACTATGTCTATAATATTATTGACGCACTTTAAGAAGTTTTCACTAGTTGTACTTACCACAAAGTATAAATTAAAAGTAACAAAATATGGAAAAAAATGTTTTCGAAATATATTAAAAATATATTTCAAATGTCCGTTGAATCTTAAATTAATAACGAGATTATAAAACTCCTCATCGGTTCTGTCTATACCTACTAATCAATCACAATTATATTAAAAGATAACATAAGGACGTATCTTATATTTTTCGAGCTAACAAATTACAATCAGATTACAAACGGTATGGGAAATGTGCTACACAAGATAAATTGTGAATTAAAGACTAGCGTAGACCGGTGTCGGGCCGTGTGTCGGCTCGAGTATCGGACGATAGAGATTGATCATGAAAAAGCACCTTGTCAGATTATATTTCGATTGCAACATATCGATCAACGTATGACATGAACAGATTTTGATCGGGAAAATGTTATTCGATTAAGAAACGAAACACCCTAAAGTAGAGAAAGTGGCCGGTTTTTCTTTGTTGAATTTTGATAAATTCCCTCGGGTACTAATGTGCTGGATAGCACTTGGAATTGATTTACACACTGTATTATTTTCAAGATTAAAGTAAATATTGTTGACAATACATTTTCCAACAGGTTTCTTTACAGAGTAAAATTTCAATCAATATACAATAATTAACATATTGAAATATAACTATTATTGAATGGTAGCGTAATAGTTAGGTTTGGCGAATTTAGTTTAAGGTGATTGCGTTTTCTGTTCTTCTAAAAAATCTCTATATTTTCTGCAAAAAACTATATTACGATGCGAATATCTTAAGTCACAATCCGACTGTTATTTGTTTTAGGGCAAACCCTTATTTCTGGAGCCACGTTTAGTAATATTTAGTGTGAAATAGGCTGCCTAGACTGACTTTGAGTAAGGTCCTCTGTACTAGTTTTAAAGATCACACTATGGTCAAATTTCAAAAATAGTTCAGTTAGTTTTATTTCTTTCATTGAATATTTCTTTTTGCAATATAGAAACGTATTGTGACTATTTTAATTTTCTTAATTATTAATTTCTCATTACCAAATAGTGTTTTCAATCAAATCTATGAATTAAAAATATTAATAGGTGTGCCTATAATTTTGCTCCGTCGATTTCTATTTGATCCTATCCTAACATCCGAATTTCCATTCATTTAAGAAACGTTAACTAAAACGGGGAAAAAAATCGAAAGACTTGTTTAACATAAATACGCATTTCGCGATAAATTGAATATTCTTAACTATTCTTCGTTCAGTAGAAAACAAAAGGTCACTACACATCAGATATTGGTCAAAAACAGTAGATAACTAATAGTTAAGTGCATAAACTTATTAATTATATCTATATAACTTACTATATTTTTTAAAAGTCAAAATCACATAAAGAGAGAAATCGAAATTTAAACTATTCCGACAGAAAACGATTAAGTTCTTTGTAACAAGGACAGTTTTCCAACACCAAGCAACAAGTATTGCTATCTTATTATATAGGCACTTAACACAATTTACAATACGTAAAAAATAAACCTAGTACGTAATGCTTTACGTAAAATTTTCGTAGCATTTTTTTTACTAAGTAATTCTTAAAATGTTATTAATGTACCTGGGTATATATGCAAATGAAAAATATGTCCGGAATGTGGTCCGTCAGGGGACTTACGACGTACCCCTTTCTCCAAATATATTTTTGGGGTATAACAATATTTCTCCCTAGCAGCTCGGTAAAACATTTGGCCCCACGAAAGGGCAAATTAAATCATACACCGAGCGTCTCAATTATTCCAAACGCGCGGTGTATGCCACAGGCAGTTACAAAAAGAATGGTGGCGCTGGTCCTTTGAAAAGCCCATCGGGGGGTGCTCTCAAAGCTGTCACCCTCAGAAGTACACTTCACTACGACTGTAAATATCCAAGGCTACGAAAATACACGAACTAACATCCATTGCTGCTTATGCTGTATGAGGGCAACACACATAAACAATCAGCGCGGCAACGAACACAATGCAAAGCGATGGCGAGGGAGACATCATACAGGGATGGAATAGCGGCGCCGCGGCGGCTAGCCTAGCGCGCATGCGAACAAAATCTCGCCCCATTGGTCTACGGTGACGTCATCAGGGTGAACCCGTAGGTCTGAGTGACACTAACAGTCACCCCCGAGCTATGCTAGGGAAACCTTGTGTCTCCAGTGGTGAAACAAAAACAAACGTTCAAATTACTGATAAAGACAGTGATGCCGGACAATAATTGGTGTTCTTAGTGAAATTAATTGTAGTGTAGATTGGTAGAACTGTGTTTTGCAACAAAATCCAGAGCTTCATTGAATAAGGTAAATCTATCTCATGTTGTTTACACTTTCTGCTCGTGTCAGTGTTCTCAATGATGCTAGCTTGTAAAGTATTTCGCGCATCATTTTTGCAAATTTTGCTTCAAGTTTTCGACATTTAACTGAGTGAAAGATATTCGCATAAAAAGTTTATCCTGATATCAGAATTCTGTCTAAGAATGTAATTAATTGAATATTTATCTTTGAAAAATGATTTTACAAACGTTTTGTTTCTTATATCAGGATATTTGTTTATATATTAGTATTATGTTGATAACAATAGGCGAGGTACCAGAAGGAAAAACTTTTGATCTTAAGTTATTCTGTCGGTTATATTATATAATATAGTGGGTTATAGGGGAGTTGCATTATATTAAGTTTAATCCTTATTGAACACTTTTCTCAAACTTTTCATTACGCTTAGGAAGAAATCGTCAGTGTTTTTGGTTACATCCGTTTCAAATACGTAAAATATTGTTTCCTCCATTTTTAATAATAACAAGCTCATTAAGACACTCAAGTTACCCACTCAGGCTCTATTTAAATCAGCAGTCACGTCCCGTATATTCAATAGCTCGGGGTTGGTGTACTGTAATGTAATACTTTCCATAAATTAAAGTACTCAATATGGATCCATCTCTGATCTAACCAAGCATTTCCGGTTTTCATTTCCTATTTGAATATTTTGAAGAAGCGGGACGTGGACTGAAAATTTTAATGTTTTTTAAAGTGAAAGTGGTTTCATTAGAAATCTCTTAAGTAATCCCCAAACAAAGTAAGATAAAAAGGTAAACGATCTAGATGGGTTTTTAACGAACTTTTAAGACATAATGTCGTTTTAGGTTATTTTAGTAAAAGATAAATGTTAATCTATTCTTATTTAATATAAAAGTTGATGGTGTACTTTTATTTGTTTCTGTAACTTTGCACACACTTCCATGTGCCTTTAGTTTATAATCAGGCTTCAAGTTAAGTTTATATTTCGTAAAATGTTTATTACCATTAAAATATTTTTATCAATTAAAATGTTTTTTATTCAAAATATGAATTCTTATCTGTATTTCAATTTTTAATAAATAAAGAAGTGTTATTTATTTCTACTTTATAAAATATGAAAATAAACTACACTACGAGTAGAATAGATTTAGAAAAAGTAATATTTTGCTTATGATTGCAAGTTTTCATGGAACTTGTTAACCCTTGAAACTGATCATATAGAGATTACACTAAGGATGATTTTTAGGATGAAAGAACAAATAAGAATATAATAATGTTCTATAAAAGTAGAAAAAATTAAACAATTTCAGCGTATTAAATTAAGAATATAAATTTTATAAAATTATGCCAAGCAACGGTAAAATAGCATGACATGCATCTTTTCAAACCTACTAAAATTACGCACACGCAGTCCAAATATGTTCTCTATGATGAATAACATTTAACTGTCTCAGGAAATTACAAAAAAAACGAGAGTTCATTAAAATGTGAAATGTACAACGTTTCAGTTTAATAACATATACCAAAGTGTAGCGTCATTCAAACAGTTGTAAGTGGTAACAAGGTTCAGCCCATTCCGTGTTTAAAACTATTTCGATTGACAGACATTTAGTTCATATTTATATCGAAACTCACTGACAGTCTAATATAAAAAACCTACACATGTGTTAGTTGCTAAACGATAATTTATATTGTAAGTGATCATTACCAATATAACGTTATGGTATCTCTGAACGGACCCAATTCACGGATTCATGAAAATCATTTGGCAGTCATCCTTTATATTTATGTTCTCAGACACTTTTTCCCCAATCTTTAAGATATTTAACCTTTATGATTATAATATATTTTACCGAAAAATATTGATTGATGATAGAAAAAAACTTCTCTGGTTATGGGGTTTGGCGTCATCACACTTAATTTTGTTTGAGATAATTTACAAATAATTTAAATAAATACTGTTGTTTTGTCAAACAAAATACACATATTAAGATTATTCTTTCGAGTGCTTTTTATCCAAAATACTTTTGAATGTGGTAAACACATAAGCAACAACTGAAACCTATTTGCTAAGTGTCATGTATTGTTTTTAAAGAATGCTGATCATGAATTTACAGCAAAATGCGTGTTTTTTTGCTTTCGTTAAGACGATAATTCACTTTCTTGAATGTTTTCAATTTTATATAAGATGATGTTTTAAGATTTGCAAGAGATGTTTTTTTTCAAGGTCACTCCATACATATCGAAAGACATTAATGTTCTGACACATTGTAACTGCGACCGTAAATACGATTTATTATCACATATTTAAAAAAAGAACGCCATTTTGAAATATTCAATTAATTCACATATTTTTTTATATTTTAAAATGTATTTTACGAGTTAAACTCATAAATAAATTCATAGCTGTAGACAGGAAACTCTAAAAATAGATAAAAAAGTGTACCTACTCTTCTTTGAACTTGTTTTAATTTGAATCCTATACACCAAATGAGTTTTCTGAATTATGATTCGCTACTTGGTTTTTGAGCGAATATACCTAGATAATCAGACAAATCTGAAATCTTTGCTTAAAAATTTTATGTGAAGATATTTCAAGATATTGTTTCATTAATGCGATCTAAAATTTCTTAAACTCATTTTTGAATTACGAAACTTGCGACCATGACCTTTTATATCTATTGTATCTTGCTTCCTTTATAATTTGGCACTGTTGTAGAAATTCATTAATAATTTTTTAGCTCGCCATTTTGTGATTTATGAAGTAAATTTGAAGTATTTTTTTATTTTAATACGTTGCAAGTTGTCTGTAGTAACTCAACACTGTTACACTGTGTACACTATAAATTAAACTACAGTAATTCTAATTGATTAAAACGTACAATATATATTAGGACGTATAGTGTGCGTATGATTTTAGATTACAACATTTTTTAGTCTTAAAAATATGTCTTGAAAGTGTACATCATTGCATAAGAACATTTTATCACTTCCTATTATACTCAATTTTATTGTAACATAAACAGACTGACTTTAAACTTCCAAACAAAACATCCCGATTTTCGACAATAGGCTCGGCACTTAAAACGTGCGACGTAAAAAGTAGGCGTTTGACAAGCCCCTGCCTACCCCTCAGAAGAAATAAGTGTGATTTTAAGTATATGTGTACAAGTAGACTTACAAAACTTATATATATCATATGTACAATTACCCATAGTAGTAGTCTATAGTCGTATACACGTCACAACATCACAAATCATACTTTGTGACTCTAATGGTGTTTGAAAACTATCCTGTTTTCGTAACACCCTTACATTCGGATAATTATTTAAAAATAAATTTCTGTGTTCATTTGAGTTTTTTGAAAAATATTACAAATGATCGACGTAGTAATATCCACTTTCAACAATAATCAGTAATTAGAAGTCTATTTATCTAGAATTTAATTTCAATGTACGTCTATTGCATGCGCGGTAAAGCAATTTGAATACCTTTGTTGAAATATACGAATACAATCTCTTTATCATTTGTGTCTTTGTAAAAGTAAAGACACATGTGTCTTCTTTCCTATCTTTAATTTCTTTTAAAAGTAGTTTTAAAATGAAACTTTATGTAAATGTACTAACGTCACAATTATTTTTACGTTACTTCATTTAAGTATGAGTATATATTTAAGTATGGTTTAGAAAATACTTATTTCTCAAATTAAATAGAAGGGAAATAAGAATAATTTAGTTTCATAAACTTAAAAAAATAAAATAAAATAATAATTTATTTTTATTGGTTGTAATAGAAAATGTTATAGCCACGTTAAAAGATTTTTTAAAAACCAATAAAATTTTATGTAGTTTATTAATAATCAGTCTCGGCTTGAGTATAAAATAAAAGCTTCAGTGGAATGTACTTAAAGCCGTAATACGATCAACATTGCACTCTCTAAATCGTATAAAAAGGGACGCAATATTTTGTTAGATCTGTTGTACAAATAAAGGCAATTACTGGGTTGGCTAGCCGCATGTATGTATTCCAATAATTGGAACTAATCACCGTTCGTGGAATTATGGAGAGTTATTAAATTTTGTGGAAACAATATCAACATGGGTTTAAACTTAAATTTATATTTGTTACTGCATATTTACCAGGAAAAATCAGTATTTACTTTTATTATAGGTCTTGTAATGCCGTTGTTTAGTCAATGAATTATTAAAGAAGGATATTATTTATAATTAAAGGTAGATACAACATAATTATAAAAGTAACAAAACCACAGTAATAGAATATTAACAATATTGTCTTTACCGTCAATATGGCTCGTTAATAAAATTACAAGAACAGTCAATAAAGTAAAAATACAAAAGAATAGATAATCTGAAACTTGTAAAGACTCTTTGATAATCAACATAATGATAATGTGTTAAACGATAATTTGTCCAATTACAACGAAAGATTATTCGAAATCCCTACAGCGGGACAGTAAAAGAGTTTAATCCATAGATTAGCTCCAGTAGCGATCGTTCAAACGAGTCCTGATCGGCATCGCTCGATAATCGTTCCTAATTTGATTGGCACTCGGGCAGCTGGCAACGACGTGAAAACTCTATTACTCGCCAACTTTGTAGGGTTTTACGGACCATCAAAGGAAATTTAGTATATTGATTGGCCTATTTACGTTCCTTCCACTTAGTTCTGTTATTTCGATATCTATCTGTTACCTGGTTTATATGTGTCCTGGTTCTTAAGACGTCAGTTGCTTTAAGCAGTAGTTTCCAAGTGATGTTTCACCATTCGAATCTTTTGATGCTGAGTCAATAAATTCACATATTTATCGAATCTTTTCGAGTAAAAACTATAAATTCAGAAGTTAAAGCAGAAACTCTATTGCAAATACCGTTTTACAAACCGTTATCTTCGTAGGTTTGCTAATAAAATGTGTCATGTTAATATTAAAGACTAAAACTCTTTCAATAAAAAATATTATAAAACCATAAATCAAATTAATTATTGTAAACATTTTTGACCATAAATTCAGAACCGTTACATGTCTGGGATTGGTTATAAACTTTTATTTCTTTTTAAATTAAACAAACATTTACAGCTAAAAATATGGGTATAGACATTTCTTCGGTTATGGACAAAATATAAGTATTACTACTAAGTGCTAAAGGTTATATATATATACTTATACGAAGTAAAGTATTGATACAAAGGATGGCACTACATTACTTAGTCGTTGTGTTATATTTGGCAGTAAAATATATCCAAAAAGTTAAACTTTTTCTAGAAAATAATAATCCAAAAGTAATTTTCATCATTTTTATCATCAACAACTTCTAACAGTCCACCTCTGGGCATAGGCCTCTTCTTAGCAAGGAGGTTTTGGCCTACTATAACACACTGGCCAGACGGTTTGGTATACTCGTAAGATATGTTTCAAGTTTTCCTTCTGTTTGTAGTGATGTTCTATTTTGTTCTCTTAATCGCCTCTTACACTCTCTGTACTCTCGGTGACTCTCTGTATTCTTAAACCGTGATAACAAAGAGAATAATTATATGGAGTAATGTTATAATATGCCCACTTCTTTGTTATGAATGACCTAGTAAGTTGGCTTACCACATAAAGAAATTTACTGAATTTCTTTAAATTTTGAAATGTAATAGGTAAACTGGTACATTTTTAACAGATCAATGTACATAGATATGTTTAGCAGTGCACATAAATCTTCTTCTGTCCATTATATGCCATTTTTATATAAAGATTTCGTATTGATTTATAAACGACTCCTTCCATATTTACAGGCTAGACCCTTATCCTTACACCTACAGGGGACAAAGGGTTATATCAATATATAGTACGTAGTAAGTTCCACCTGCAGACTGATAACATCGATCGTGGTAGGTATAACTTACAGATTTATGTCAGAGGAGATTGTAGGACACTCCTTTGTCGTTATAGAGGTTGACAGCGAAATACATATCAAAATAATTTTATGTCTAAAGTGAAGGATGAAATCTTATAAAATATTTAATAATATTTTATCATTTACATTTATGAGTAGGATTTACTGATAAATAATTGAGAGATTTGAGTTATAGATTGAAATATCGACAGTTGATATGTATGTATATACTTACATGAATTTATACGGGTAAAATTTGTTTAGGGATTTGATACAGCGACACAATTACCACGGTATCTTCAAGTTTATTCAGGTGATTTTTTAAAAGTTAGTGTTAAAATTTAACGAGATCGACGTTTTGCGGTCCGTGCAAACGCAACAATGCGATCGACTGCATCAATGTCACATAAAATTTGCTGTTCGCGTCGGTCTTTTACCTTAAAAGTAAACCCACGCTTCAGAATGTCAATCAAAACTGATATATATAAGGAAAGATAACATTAAAAATCCTCTATAGTCAAGTGTTTATTTACCAAATCGACCGAACTTAACTAACATCATTAAGCACACATGGAAAGTGGTTTTCCGTGTTAACAAAAAGGGGAATCTTTTCTTTTCAATGATTTGCTTAATTGACTGGGTTTAATCGCTTGGAATAAATATTCACTTGTTTGGTATAAAAATCTACGGTTGGTTTTCTTAAGATAGATATTTCGGATAAGACTATACTTGTATCACTTGAATTTTTAATATATGTATAAGTTAAGATTCGTAATTGTTAACATCATTATCAATACATAAGACTACACGGTTGGCTTAGTGGTTTAAGCGGTCACCACACTGCTCTCTACTACGTTGAGTGTTGTGGGTTCAAACCACACGTGGAACTACACTTTGTGTGATCCACAAATTGTTGTTCTGAGTCTGGGTGTTCTTTGTGTCGTTTCTTGTATGTTTGTAAAGTACCCAGCGAAACAGGATTTAATCCTAGTGCGGGCGTTGTCTGTTTTGAAAAAAAAAAGAACTTTAGTAGTATAACGTTTGACATAGTTCTCTGTTCAAAAAAATGATTTTGGCTTACTATCATGTAATGGTAAGACAAACTTGTGACAAGTTTTCTTTTTTTTAACGCTGCTATCTTATGTAGTATGTTAATAGAAGTGGCAACACTCTGTATTCTTAATCTATCACCATATCACACGGATATTCACATTCACATTCAGGACAATCATGTTAGGGGTTTAGAAGTTTAATACCTATTTTACTAAGGATGTAGACAGTAAATTTATGAGACTCATCTAAATTTATGAAACGTTAACTTAAATTTTTAATTTAATAAACTTGATATACATAAAACACATAGTTATAGAACTCCGGGGGACCACGAAACAAGCTCATAACTAAAGATTTCGTATATTGAGTAGCTGGTTATTGAATTAATATACATTGCTTAGTGTATGCCGAATAGATTTATTCTTATTTATATAATGTTATTTATAACTGATTAATGTGATATTTGATTAGAAATCATTCTAATTTTTGTTTTATTTTGTTTACGTCTCAAAAATTTTTGCCATATATTTTCACATATATTATATACTTTAAGGACTTTCTAGAGTTAATGTTTACTGGCACGTGTACGTTTTAATAGTGTAGTCTAGTTAAGGAAAATATAATTATTAATGCATTGTTGTATGAATGAAATGTGGGTCATATTAAATCGCGGTCATTAAGGCCACAGCCTTTGTTGTAAACAAATATAAATATTTTTAGACTCAAACTCGTACTTTATATAAAAATATATACTTTCTTGCAATGTTTTCTTTGTACTAAACTGATTATTTAAGTCATTGTTTACACTGAGATGTTATTTGTTTGACTGCTTGTTTAAACACTCTAATCTCTGCAACTATCAGTCGAATTCGATTCTTTTTTCGGATGAGATAGAGTAGGTAGAGTAGGTAGATAGAGTAGAGATCGGGGAAGGGGCTCAAGAGCGGAACAGCAAAAGTAAACACATGTAAAATTGCAGGAATCACTACTAGTTAAAAATTACGATTGAGCGTTATGTCAGTTTTTAACTTTATTGGAATAAATAAATATTTAAATATTATTAAGAATATTTTTACTATCTCCTGACAAGACTGTAGTAGCATATAAATAATGTGTTAATTTTCGTACAGGAACATTATAAAAGTTTAAAATTTATTTTTCTTCGGATAGAGTACTTGATTCACTTAGGCTCAAAATTCTGAATTACTTGAAAGAAAATTTTATTTGTGTAACAAAGAAACTTTGACATAAATGTTTTGAAACTTGTACATTAGACCATAAACAAATTCACAATGGACTTAAGAAAATATGGCCCAAACTCAAATAAACGTAATAACAATTACTAAGTAATAATATCAAATGTCTGACAAAAGAAGCTTAACTTGGTAAACCACTAGTATTAGGCAATCAAACCCTTATTTGTATTTTATAAAACTAAGTACACTGGATTCCTTCCAAAAATTTTGACCATTCTCATCGCCAATTTCATCGGGGTTAGATATACTACAAAAATCTGCAAAAAATCTCCGGTCCCAAGAATCATTTTATATTTTTTTCTCTGAGTATAAAAATCCATTGTCAGTGTAATTGTTGGAAACCATCCGCTAATTAACACGTCAAATGCACACACCATAAATTCTGTATCTGATTATGGAGGATCCCTTTGGTATGGTAACAATATTCCATATTTACGTAGGGGACAGTGGGATGTCCCGTATGTCCGCCTGTCAAAGTCTTGATTGTGGCAATTATGAGTCGTTTGGATTGTTTGCAATCGTTTGTAATAATACGGACTCGTATGTGTGAAATTGATAGGCTATTTGTCAAGTTTAAATAGCTTTATGGAACAGATTTGTAACTTTTTTTTTAAATTTTGGATAAATACCCGTGAAAACTTTAATTAAAAGTTTTATCTGTATATCGTGGTACTTTCGTAGACAATACACCGGTGGATATAAAGTAATGTAAGTTAAAATGGTAAAGTTACAGTCATACTCTCAGGAGATTCTTGAATAAACAGAAACTCGAAATTCTTTCTGTAAATTGTTGGACGAATATAAATCATTTCTTCCGTTTTTCAATTAGTGTCTGCGTTGACAATCAAAATAATCTTTAGAATTGTCATGAAAGTTTATATATACTGTTATTACAAATGCTAAAAATACTATACGCTTCTTTTGTAAATACACTCATATTGTAAATAGAAAACATCCGAACTCCGAAAAAACTATTTGCAAATAATATAATAATAATATTTCGGACATCTAACACATAAAGCTATCTACTCCCACACTCAGCAGAGCTTGACTATAGGTATTAGACGGCTGATATCAATACACATTATACATAGGAAACACCCAAACTCTGAAACAAATATTTGCAGATCATAAAAACATTTGGGAAATAATCGAGCCCGAGATCTCAAGCACAGCAGTCGCATACGCTACCACTGCCCCACTAAGGCAGTCTAATAAGATGGAAAATGCCCATCCTCTGTGTATTTTATTTTAATTTAACTTAAATATAAATGTATAATATAATAATATTATAATGTATCTCACATTGCTCTAAAACCTTGAAACTGAGATATTATTCAATTTAGGCGTTTCTTGAACCTTTGACACTGTCTTGAAGAGGATATATGATATTCTGATACAGTTGCCTCACGATCGATGAAAAATCTCAACATCTCAACATATTTATTTCAGTTTTCGCCTTTATTATTCAAACAAAATTTTAGGTACCTTTAGTACAAAATTAGGTATAGTGGTTACAACAGGAAAAAGATATTGACCCCATGGGGAAATTAATGTGAGTAAATACAGCGAGCAACAAAATCTATAAGTTTGTAATACATTTTTTTAAAAAAGAGTTGAACAACTTCAAATAACATTAACAAAGAACTAAAAATTAAAAAACAATTACAAATCGAAATTAAAAACTTAAAATAAGTGGAACCTTCAATTGTTTCTTTTTAACAGTGAACATTATAATAGCACATTCGAGTCTAGTTTGTCACTATTATTTTGTTTAAAATTTAAAAACATGATCTCCAATTATGTCAAACTCTATGTACAAGTACATTTACACTTTTCTACTTGAACGGTACGGCATGTTTCTTTCCAAATATTGTAAATCACATCAACATCTTAACATCCCTACTTATGATATCATTAATTTGTCCCCTTCCAAAATAATTATCACTTTAAACTAAAGTCACTAAGGGAGACACGTAATGAACCCTCGGCTTAAAGAGTTTGTAAACGTTAATGCGCACGTTAGAAAAAGTAGAACTGTATCATTATAAATCATTTTTTAACTTAATGAAGAGATAATATATCAATCTTTTGTCTCAGGCTCTCACCGGGGCGGACGGGAATGCAAAATTGAAAAATGGCCCGCACATTATGTAAATTATTATTTGTTTATAAATGAAACGGTGTTAAAGTAATGAATTAAGGGAAGGAAATGTGTGCTTTTTGTGAAATTAAAATTACGAAAATAGCTCTCATTGTGTTCGTAGTGCAAGTAATTTGTTTAGCTTTTGGGTTCGCCTTTTATGTGTCACACCTTGGAAATAGCAAGAATATTGTTCAAAACATTTATTTTGTGGCACTTTGTTGTCCGGTTTTCTCGTATAAAGCCATTGTTCTGATCAACAATAAGATGAGTAGATTATTACACTCTGCGTCTTTGACGATCGCATAGAGTCGTGGTATGAAAAGACGGGACGGGAATGTTACTTCCACTGTGTTTATAGTTCAGAAACAAAGTGCGTTTTCTTAAGATAGTCTTAAAGATAAAAGTACTTAAATCATTGTTTATTACGTTTAAGAGAGCTTTTGGATAAACAAGAGAATTATTGTCCATTAGAAAAGTTTAATAAACTGACAGTGTACTGCAGAGATTCAAGGAGATTCTATGTTTAATCTATGGCTAGTATTTAAAATATATATTTTTTAAATGTTTTCATAACTTTAAGCATAAATACTTGTTTATAACTACTTAACTCTTCTAAAAGTATAAATTGTTAAAAATTCTTTATAACCTGAGTCTCAAGTTTGTTGCAGAACTCCTTTTCTTGGTGAACAAATATTATAATTTAAAATATAAATGTATTTAGGTCAACCCTTTATAAACAGGGCTAAGCACACATTTATGTACGCTCTCATCATAAAATGTCTTTGCGTTCATACACATATTTTTCCATATGAAGCGTGTTCTATATTTAGAGTGTCTTTTTAACTATTCAATGAAAGGAGTAGTTTGCGAATGCTGTCAATATTAAAACATTTACATATACTAGTAGATTCGTTTCATATTTACGGCTATTTAAACTGCGACTATGAAGAATGGTTTCCGTATCCACGAATTATGTCCATTGTGTTGTTTGAGATTTAAATAAATAAATATTTCGGACATTTGACGCAGAACATCTAGTTTCAAATTAAGCAGAGCTTGTGCTATGATAACTAGACTGACTAATAGAATACTTATACATATTTTTTTTGTAGATACATACATATTACGCATAAAAAACACCCAAACTTCGAAACACATATTTACAGATCAAAGAAACTTTTAACCCGACTTTGTGACTCAGGAATCGAACCCGAGAGCTCAAGCACAGCAATCGCATTCACATAATAACATCGTTCTTGGTCTTATATTATTTCTTGACTATAATTTGAATATCTCCAGGGAAGTAAGATATTGGGGTTGTTTTTTTTTTTCATATTCTTTGTTTTAGTTTATTGGACGAAAAGACAAGATACTACGAAAATTTGTTGAAGACTCATAAAGTAGCATCTTTTACAGATTAAAGTAAACAATAAAAACCTCATTTTGCTATAATTGGACATAATTTGCTATAATTTATCATTATGATCGAGTCATAATGTTTAGTTATTTTGTGCTTATTTTAATTTATGCAAATTTAGTGTCATTATTTAGAAAAAACGCATTATATTTAATAAGCGCTGCTATGTAACTATTTCTCACTCACCTCCCACGGATTTATTGCTCCTAAATTATGACTAAACACCCACAATTTACAAAGCGTAACGTTTTTGCTCAGAGCGATATACGATTGAAAAATTGTCGAGCTTACGTAATTTCATCCTGCCTGTGAGGCCTGATATGCGCTCGAGGCTCGTTCGTATTCGCCCGGGGTTATTACAGGACACGGGGTAGACAGTAGCTGCTTACGCGATGCATGGCTGACTCTTGATGGAAGTGAAAATTATTGGGAGACAATTTCATGTACAATTTGAGTGTTTGATATTTAATAACCATTGAGATCTAATTTTACAGAGACTTATTTCTTTTTTCAAGTTGGAAAACTAATGTTTAATAGAATTCTAAAATCACTTAAGAAGTAATGAAATGACATATTATTATAAGATCCGTTGGCCACATATAAGAACTACATTATAAGTATTACCTAAACGTATGGACATGTTTTTCAAGGGCATCAGGGCAGGCACACAGATTTCATGTTGATTAGGTCAAGTCCTTTGTCAACTTCATTAATTTTCCTGAATCTTTTAACAGTTTTAATAAAAATTAACATAGCAACTAATGTAATACAGAGTTAATTCTCATTAAAACCACACGTACAGATATAAGTACGCAGTCTACATGACATTAGTCGCGGCCCCTGATTCATCACGTTTGGTACTAATATAGGGGTTAGAATCGGATTAAGTACAGGGCAGTGTTGGATGAGAGTACAACGATACTGTGACGGGTTGCTTTTATTGTATCTGGCTACACTTTGTACCCTTTCACCTGAAATGTTATTTAGGTACTGGATTAACATACGTCTAACATTGTTTTACTGACGGAGTTTAATGCGGTCTGTTATTTTAAGACCTAGACCATTTTATGTTACGACCACATAACGTTCTAGGTTTAAATAATTAATTTATAAAGATTAATTGTGTCTAGTTTTAGTCCACAATTTGTAAAAAGGTCTCATGGTTCAATTTTTGTAAAGAAGTAATGAACGATGATATAAAAATATTACTTGCATCACAACAATTTATTGTGACAGTTTGTGTGTTGATGAATAAAATATTTATGTAACCAAGAATATTTCTAAAACGATGGCTTAAGTTTATAATTCGGCGAAAACTAGCACAAATCTTCAAGAACTGATGCCCGAGCAGGACGAACTATGAACATGTAAGTTTGTTATGGCTCCATATAGTTCTTTAGAAGAAAAAAGTCTATCAAGTAAAAATCTTTATAAAAATCTAAATAACTCGTCCGGGGCAGTACTACCCTCCCACAGAAGACGAACCTAAAGCTACAGCATCCGTGCTGTCGTGTTTTGTTGGTGAGTGCGAGACCGGAGGCCTATTGATGCTGGGGTGACAGTTGTCGTGGTAAATGTGTGTAATACAATGCTACGATGACAGTCATGTCTTTTACATCCCCAAGTGAGGCATAAAAAATCGTAATAGGCCGCCATAGTGTGGGTCACCATACTGCATTGTCAGCATTCGCAATAAGTATGGTGACTACAACTTTTGGATACTATTCATGCTTTCCATCAGGCGGAGTAGAGTCACTTTTGGCAGGCTATTAAAAAAAAACAAAAAATATAGGCACATGTATGATCTTTACACACTTCTACAATGGTATACCCGTAGGTGTAATTTTATAGGATATCCGTGTTCTTTGACGCGGTGAGGGATAAGCATGCGTCAAAAACGTTTTGTTACACGGGTATGAGAGGTAGATATGTTATATGATTTTAGGACCTACAGATCCCATCGTTAATAATACAAACTGCTATTGGAAAAAAATTGTACGTTAAAATTTTGGGGTAATTCAAATTATTTTATTTTGTACTCAGTCACTTACTGTCACATACCAGTATACTTATAGATTATTAACTGCTTCGTTAATCTAACGGTTAACTATGTATGTACGTAACTGCTGATTAACAGTTCTTGGGTTTAATTCCTGGATCAGGCCAAAGAGTGTAATTGAGTTGTTTCTGATTATAGAAAAGCTGAATAGCAGCCCGGAATTCGAAAGTTGGAGACTTAACCTCTATGCATCGGCAACAAGTAAAATCGTCGGTCCTTCGCCTGGCCTTACCCTGATTGTGTCGGATAGCCTTTCTATCAGATTGTGAGAGTGAAGGAACAGAGAGTGCGCCTTGAGAGATTTGTTGCTCTTTGTGACTTACTTTCATGGTATATTGTGGTGTTTGTGCACGCGTTTGTATACTATAATATCTCCTGCGTAGTAGGCTGGTATTTGTTGAGATGGGTCACGGTGGTCAAAATCAGATAGTCGTAGAGCATCATGATTATCAATTATCAGTTTCAATTTACTCGATATTTGTGAGTTCACTTTCTGGCCTTAAAGATTAGGAGTTGTCTGCGATCTTTCACAACTTATCTGAAACATTTTACTGATGCTTTGACAAACTATTTCAATAATATATTTTAAAAGAAACAATTTACACAGCATGATAACATTAAATTAAAAGCGAAATACATGCTTATATCCTCTTGAGGTGAAGACACATGTTATATGTATTAACAGCTCTCAAAGAGGGTTGGTGAGCAACGTTTTTGGACGGCGACCTCTCAGACATTCTAATGAGCAGGCCGTGTGTTAAGAATTGTTCAAACATTTTGTATTTTCCAATGCAAGTAACATTTGCGGAACATTAATAATTTATAAGAAACTCTTCAAGAGCCCAACGAGGAGGGTATCCTCGTAGATGAGGTTATTATAAGTCTTTCAGTTTAGGAGATTTGTTGCTCTTTGTGACTTACTTTCATGGTATATTGTGGTGCGGTAAGATTTAAATGCTCTTTATTGGACCGATATCAGTCCATTACTTGTATTTAGCTATAAAATGTCCAGTAGAAAAAACAGGGTAAATATTTTTAAGTTTTGCACTGAATTTTACTTAAGTATTTGTGTACTTTGTAGTAGTTGTCCCTTTACCGTTTCTGTCAATAGAGATCAGTTGAAATCAGCATCAAAGTAAGTTTAGGGTTTTTTTTTCGACTGACTCTACTTTTTTTGTAATGTTATTTTTACATTTTATGGAATTTATATATGTATATTTTCGATTGTCTTATGTTGAAAATTTTTTGATAGATAATATTTTTAATTTTAAAATTCATAACTTTTTTTAATCGAGATGACTAAATAAAATATTTTAATTTATTATTCACGGCTCGTAATAGGTACCGTTCCTCTCGAGCTATGAACAATACAAACCATGATAAATTTTAGGTAAAATGGGAATTCTGTATCTTTGAATCGTTCGCGATAACTAGGTTGCCCATTTATAATTTAATTGAAATTATGTTAAAAGCTTATGTTGTCTCGGAATAATACACGAACATTGTTATGAGGTTTATAGGTATACAATTAGCACATTCATCTTTGCAAACCATTTATAATAATTACAGTTGCCTGAATTATTAGTCCAATTATATCATGATTAATTCAGAGATTAAAGGTCTGTCATTTGTGCAAGAAATTATTCAGTTCAGTATATAATTTATATTATTAGTGTTACATTACAAGATTTGAAATACAAACTTACATAATAATATTGAATAATAATTAATAAATAAAAATTTGGGACATTTGACACACAACATCACCTAGTTTCAAATTAGGCAGAGCTTGAACTATAATTACTAGACTGACTGATAGAATATTTATACGCTTTTTATTTTGTAAATACATACATACATAGAAACATTCAAACCCCGAAACAAATATTCGCAGATCATACAAATATTTGATCCGACACGGGAATTGAACGCGAGACTTCAAAACACAGCAGTCGCATTCGCTACCGCTGCGCCACCGAGGCAGTCAAATAGTTAACAATAGCAGTATAAGGTGTTACAATATTTCTGTTGAAACATTTGAGAAATTTTAATATGGTGTCTGTCAATGTTGTTAAGGAAAGTATTTAATTACTTAAATGCAAACCAAATCATCCGAAAAATAATGTACACGCTTAGATCTTTTTCGGTTCGGTTTAGAATTTGTCATCTTATCTTCTCTTTCATCCAAATTATGACTACACTTCAAAATAATTCTCCGAAAGAACTTATTGCAATGTCATACTCCAAGATGTTGAACGAAAGTAAAACTAAACATTGCTTAAGAAATGTAAATGGCCACATTCTATACTGTTTAAAAGGTTGTTTCGTTAGAAAGTAAAAAAAGCTAAAGTGTATATAGACCAGTAGACGGGAAAGATTGTAAGTGACTTATAAAGTAACTGATATTGACTAGCTGCTTCAGGGAAAATGTGTTTGGAAAATGAAAATTGCTGTTATGAACTGTTAGAGAGTGCGCGAAGTATCATTTGTCGATGTCAAAAGTGTTCGGTTTGATAAAGGATAGGGAAATTGAAACAGACGTGCAAATTTAATAAGTTTTTTTTATCTTTTACTAATACATTTCACAATCTGATAAAATCACAATGTGATAAATGTTTTTCGCCATAATTGCGTTGAAATTATCTTAATGTTATCAAAAATTTCAAAATAAACTTCATCTTCCTTATCTTTTTTATTCTGGTTAGCTACTGATTGGGTTGGCGACTGCCATTGGATCTCCGTAACTCTGAGGGGTATTTGAATTCGAAGGTTGAACCAATTGTCAGTATATTTAAGGACCATAGATGTTTATATCAACCAAGATTGATGACTTTACGTGCTATTCAAAGCACAGTCGTGAATCACCACCAAACTCTAATGCCATGCAAACCAACAATATTTTTGGCCCAATCCGGGAAGTGAACCCGAGACCTCTTGATTGCAAATAATTTGTTTGAAATATATGGTAACTCATAGTAAACAACGTTGTTTAAAAACAGCTGGCAGCATTCTGCCTTTGAGATAAATGACGAGATGGCAGGCGGCACCTTACAGGAGCTTCTTTTCCATACATTTGGTGATCATATTTACTTAAGTCTCATCACTAATAAACCTGTAGCGGTCACTGACCGCGCCCTAGTTTTATTCTAATGACATCATGACATTAGCATTAGTAATAATGATGCAATCTCAACCTTTATATATAGTGTATCCATAATAAACTGATTACATTCCTTTACCACACCTTAACGAGTTGACATTATTTTGCTCCTCACCAAAAAACCCTATACATATACATAGACGAGATCTCCACAAACCTACTAATATTAAAAATGCGAAAGTAACTGTGTTTGACTGTAATGCTTTCACAGCTAAACCGATTTTAATAAAACATGGATACTTTGATTTTTGAAGAAGGCCATAGGTTACTTTTTACTACGATAGCTGAGATACACGCGGGTGAAGCCGCGGGCAAATTCTAGAATGTAATAATAATTTCAAGTATCAGCATCAAGTTGTTTATTAATTTCCTATAAAACAGAAATGCGCTAATAAACTACACGAACTGTACAGTAAAACACAGCATCCTAAGTTAAAATCCAAACGGGGTTACACCCCCTCGCGGTCCGTACGTTCTCTCTAGTTTAAACAGAACGCGTACCTCGCATGCAATATTAATAGGAATGCAGTCGCACCCCAGCAAGGGTGGGTTCCACTAACGCTAAATTCATCACAAGTATTTAGTGGGGTATCTACTTAACGCCACCAGATTAAATATTGATTGAACAAGTTGTACGACACGATATAATTAGATCTTGTTTCGTGTGGTTACTTACAATAAATACTCAATTTTGTTCTATTGATGTCTAATATTTCGATGATACATTGTATAAGACATATACACGAAAGCAAAACAGTATAATTGAAAGCCATATAATCGAAGCAAAAAGTTATTTTTCTAATAACTATACAATACGAACATAGGACACACAACGTCATCTAGTTTCAAACTAAGCAGATCTTGTGCTATGATAACTAGACTGACGGATAGAATACTTATATACTTTTTTTTGTAAATACATACATATTATACGTAGAAAATACCCAAACTTGTTCGACCCGGGCATCTCACCCGAGGCCTCAAGCACAGCAGTCACATTCACTACCGCTGCACCACCGAGGTAGTTAAAAAAAATACAGTCTCATCGTCGATGCGGATATGTGCTAAATTTATGTATAAAAACCTTTTCTTAGTTCTTACTAACTTTCATGTAATATACCTGATGTAAGTATATTGAGAAACTTTTGTGAGAATATAACGGCTCCATAATAGCAACAGTTATATTATCTATCACTTTGTTGGCAATATATTCATCGAGCAGAAATTCTTGGAGTCAGTTTCACCACTTGCTGCAAAGTCCCTAAGACTAACATCAACTTACCTGCAAAATAACTACACATTTCGGTTTCACGAGTCTTAGGTTGAAACCTATATGTCAGATATACATAAATTGATTAGCAAATTTTATCTTTTAAATAGTGTTATATGGTTGATAAGTATCTGAAACTTTATCAGGAAGTGGTGAAACTGACCCGTATAGTTCTTACTGCAGTAAAATTTTGTAAGCATTATTTTATTTTATGTGAGTGTAATAATTTTAGAGAATCAGTTTGAAACAACTGTGAGTGCAAACTTGCAAAGAGCTTACAACATATGCGGTGATTTGTTTTCGTACTATACGATTCATTAACATCTGTTAGCGAAATGAATTTTTCAAAGCACAGTGTGCGACTAACATCACGCTATGACGTCATCTCATCATTATTCAGCATGAACGGCCCTTGTTTGTATTTTCCTGCACATCCTCCATATACACTTTGTTTGTCCCGAGTGTCGTCGCACTGTTCATCATACATAGCTCTCTATCTACAATAGGTAGTCGTTTTAAGTGGATTACACTCAGCATTGGACAATGCTTTAGTTTTTATGACCGTTTAAGCTCTGAAACGGGTGAGGGATGGATTGGTCGTTAGTACTTCTCTGTTATGGCCTGGGGGTGTAAATTTACGGCTTTTGTTTCTTTTTGGCACGAGATTAGGGTTTATTTTTCAAAAGTGATACTAGTCCATTAGTGTTTTTTTGTTTGTAGTGAAAAATATTTTCTATTTGTTGTTCTAGACGTGATGTAATTAATATATACATGTATATATATACGTAAGTATGTTTATATGATATTTATAATTATATTTCTACATATTATAATTAACAGAGTTGCTTTACCGCATGATATTGGTGTGAAAACATTAAGAACCTATTAAAAGCAAAAGTGTTATCATGTTAATGATAAAGTAAACGTATAAACTTAGTTTGTGTATATATCTTTAATGTATGAACTTTAAATAGCTACAAATATCATCTCTGGGTGTCCAATTTCGTTTAGCTGTAGCACTTTGTAAAGTATTTGCAACCATTCTCAACGAGTGGGATATTCAACGCGAATAGTTTTTGTTTTGTTTGTAATCCTAACGCATATTCTTTCAAACGTATTGTTATAATAATAACATATGTTCACCGATGTTTTTAATTTACAAAATTAACGTCGTTCTTACCTATGGACAAGTTACCTATTATAAAATGGATTAAAGAAAATTTTATTGTAAATTGAACTACGTTTTTGAATAAGACTTTCCTTAATCTAACATCAAGTATTTTTAACATCCTCTACATCGTGTCGACGGCCTTAAAGTAAACAACATCTATTTTACATTTGGTGACGAGTTCAAAAAAATAACTATTTCAAATGTCATATATATTCAAATTGACCCGAGAATCAGATTCATCCTTCACGGTCCTACATCGCGTTATGAAAATTCATTTTGTTTCTTGGCAGAGGCTTTCTAATACAAATCTAGTGCAGCTACGACACGTGTCAATATATTTTATTCATGTTTGCACTGCAGATTGCGCTCCGTAGGATGACTTTGTATTTGTAGAATATGAATACACTTCATGTTTTGTATGCGTGTTGCTTGAAGTGAAGTCTATTTAAATGAACAGTGCGGTTAGTCTGTTTGAAGTGACATTTTGATGTATTTATTTTGCCTGATCATCAGCACCTAAGATCGACAACTTCCAGATAATTGTTATACAGCTTACCGATAATTTCACTTAGTCATCGTAGATCTATAATATATTAATATTAATAAATCAATAAATATTCAATATTGCTAATGTAAAATTAATTCTTTCTATTAAGCGTTAATTTATTTTAAAATTTGAGTTGAAATATTATAAACGTTGACACCGCCTCATCATATTCAAATGATTATTATTCAAGTCAGATCATAATATTCAAATGATTAAAGTCATTTGAATATCAAAAAGTGATGGTACTTCAAACACTCTCCAAGTGAGATTGGTCAGACTGTAACAGCTATGTTTATGGGAAGTTAATTTTAATTACAATAATTAAATTTCATTACTGCATGTAATATTTATGTACGTTTACGTAAATAATTGCCATTTAAAAAAAAAATTCATCAACGATGACTAAATTATGAATTTGTGAGAGATTTAGAAATATATTGCTGTCCGTAATTTGATTTAGAATGTTTCTGGTTTTTTTTTAATAGAACGCTAGCGAGTGAAAATAATCTTACCTAAAGAGGTGTCGGTTTAGCATAAAATCGTCATATAGAGGGATTACTTTGAGGTTTCTTTGAAAGGTCATAAAGCCAGGCTAACCAATTTTATGTAAATCTAGGGCCGAGGAGCGGCAAGCTTTTTTAGGTAACCACAAAGATATACAGAGGTGCGGTATTTCTTTTGTGCAAACATTTTCGTTGAGAGTTTTTGTTGATTGCCTGTGAGGATAAAGTTTTTCCGCAGCTGGAATTATTTTGCAGTTCTTATGTTGAGGTGTTAAGCTTCAACTTAGGTGGAATTCTCCAAACGTCATAGTTCGTCGTAGTTCGAATTTCGCTACTCCTTAAATTACTTTGCTTCTGTAGGTACGGATTACACTCCATTTCCAGAAACAAACTCCTTTTGCTTTATTACCTCTTTTTTGTACCTTCATTTAATTTTAAAAAGTTTTAATTTAACCACCATTTAACGACTCAATGTAAGTCTATTACTCGAATAAGACCAAGTTACATTAGACAACTATGTGTGTTTAATTCGCCTCTACTTAGTCCTTATGTAATAAATATAGCTGTTCGTATATGTATATTTAATTTTAACTTCTGTATCTGAAACGAAAAATAACATGTTGACCTCTTTTCAAGTCCAAACAAGCTTGAAATAATTACATCTGTGGTTCCAAAAGCTATAAAAAATACCGTAATGTAAGCAGCAAATTCATACCGATTTTAATATTACGTTGGCAAATGAAAACCATTGACTCTTTTGACTTATAAAGAATTATAAAACGGTGGTATTCTCACAGTACAAGTAGGATGCTGTGTATGATGTTATTTTTAAACTTTTAATTAATGTTATATAGTAAATTCAAAATGAAATTACACATGCACGATTTTAAGTTATCGTAAATGTCTCCTTCCTTATATAACATATACCGTTTTAATAGCTTAAAATCAACGTCCTACACATTTTTCTTCTAACTGTTATGTGGAACTCATGAAAAGATTGTTAACAAGATAAAATGATATTTTTCTTTTTATATAATCAGACGTATGACGTAATGTTCAAGGCCTCTGTTAGGTACAAAAAGTATGATCATTTATTTCACCACCTACTAACAATGAAGGCAAATTGTAACGATGGTAATGAAAGCCTTGTGTGTGTCTAGTGTACATACAGAAGGTCTTTGATGTAAGTCTGTATACGTCTACAATTTGGGAAGAAACTTACTTCATTGGTGAAACTGAAATAGCTTACATTAAAGTGTACCAGTATCACTGTGGCGTAATTGTCTCGGGGTATGCTTTGTTTAATACATTTTTAGGTTAACTGGAAGAAGTTTTAAATGAAACCTCGACTTGGTCAGCTTGGTTTGGCTTGGAAAATTTCTTGCAGTTAGTCAGTCATTTTACAGTCGTCGTATAAGACGTTATAAACATTTCTACATATGTTTATAACGTCTTATACGACGACTGTAATACGAGTACAGTATTATAAATACGGTCGTCATGGACAACTTCTTATTACCAAGAACTGTATATCTGGTTGTATTAATTTTGTGTTTCAATAGTTAATATGAAAAAATTGTACTAACTACTAAAGTAATTAATTAACGAATAATTTGATTTGATTTGAAAAAAAAATGTAAGACTTAAATTTTTAAATTATTTTAGGATTTTTTCACGTGCTTCATCCAAACTAAATTGTAGTCCAAATTTAAAGGAAGTCACGTATAACATTTCTTACTAAATCTAGACTTGAAGATAAAAATCAGGACAAAAACTACATAAAATGTTCATCTATTTACTTAAATTTTACATATAAAAGAAGTTAATGGAAATTTATAGTCGTGTTATGGGTATATTATTAGCTTAGTAAACCGCAGAAAGAAAGATTAAGTATCTACAGAAGAATGTCTAAACACTTCCATTTATCATTAGATGTTAGATTGAGATATTTACTGTTAGATTGTATTTGTTTCTACTAATGGAGTCGATGCCCGTTAGATTGTTTACTTATAATGTGTTTTTGATGCAAAAGGTGGTTCGTCTTCAAAAAAAATTGTGTTAATCTCGTAGTTTGGCATAATTTCAGCAAGTACTGTAACCGGCTGACCTCTTCAGTATGAATTACGTTCTTGTAACGTAGCCTGAATAAGTTTTATATTTAGAAAATAAAGGCAGAATAAGTTTAGTTAGTTTATAAGTTAAGTTTTGCCTAGCACCCACAGAATCTATAGAGGATCTATAGATCTATAGAGGCCAGTACTAGTGCTCGATGTGATTGTTCAAAGTAGAGTGTCATTAATAATGTTATTACATTATTAGTACGTGTTAACTTATAGCCAACTAGAATTTTGCTTAAATCACTCTTCGTACGTCCTCCTAAAATAAAGCTTGTTTTAGGTACATTGAAGTCACTGATTTTTTCAATTTAATATATATCACTGATTATTAAGATACCATTTTTTAGAGATAGATAATATAATCGGTTTGGTCAAGGGAAAATTATAAAAAAAATATTCGGATTGAGTACTGGTTTCCTGAAGTCTATTAAAATTCAAGTTTTACTGTTAATTCGAGTTATAAACCTACATACATAAAACTGCACCTGTTTCCCCTGAGGGGTAAGTAAAAGCCATGTTAAACGCCCAGTTTTCGTCAGTGTTTGAGTTCTACGTAATAAGTGGCGAGCTTATTGCCGCTAATCGGGATGTTTCGTTTGCCAGAGCCTCGCCCGGCGATCAGCAGGTCTACCACTAGCAAGTGAGATTGACTTGTGGCCTTAAGTTCTTGATAAGAACCCTATGCACCTTATAACTCTTATGCCTATATATTGTAAAACAGTTGCATATACATGTGGAGAATCTAACAAGCCTTAAAAGTGCCGCTACTATACAATCCTTTCTTGATAAATGAGATGGTACGTATTAGATCTCGTTGTTATTAGTGAACACGTTAAAGTAGACATAGTGATTCTAATTTAATAAAAACCGACGTACATTAATCACGTCTACATGGCGACAAAATCTCCATTTACAAGTGATTAAGTTCGATTTTTTTTTGTCTATCAATATTTAGCGGTGTGATTATGTTAATCGGTTACTTTAGAAATGTTACCATTGATATGTTTATGACAAAATAACATCTAAAAGATTTTTTCTTAAAGGATAAAGTTTTATAAATGCAACGGTGTTACAGGTGTAAAGCCGTGGTATATTAGCATATACCACTGCTTTACGCCTGACGCTTTAAACGACCTGTATGTTTCACGAATGATATTTTTTTTATTTTCTTCTTAGGCAAAATAATCGCATTATAAACCTCCTTGCTCAGAAGAAGTCTATGTCCAGCAGTGGACTATTAAAAGCCGTTAATGATGATGATAAATCATGTCATTTAATTTTGAAGGAGGATTGATAGAAAAAAGTTTTCTTTTACTAAAATAAAGGTACGATTTAAGTCCATATTGTTCTATTTAAAAATCAGCGCATGTGACAGTAAGGATTATGAAGAGAATATGCTTAGGACTTTTAATTGTATTTTTTACCATCTCAAGCAATCTTTGCGTAGAAAAAGTTTGACTAGCTTTACTTATTTTACATTAATTTAACCTTTTCTTCATCTTAGTAAAAACCACAAAATTATACATAAAAATGAGAGAGCCTTTACACTTTCTAAATCCGACCCTGTCGTAAAAATATCTCTTGGCGTGTCCATAACTATAAACCACTTCATTGCTAAGTTGTAGGTCTCTAGTACGTAAAATCAAGGACTTTCATTTAAACTTAAGTCGATTCTCACACAAAACTTTTCCATAAACAAATTTCATTTCCAGTATCTTTAAAAATATTGTGATTAGGGTAACTATATATTGGGTAGCTATAGGTAAAAAAAAAATATATTTCAATTATATATTTATTGAAATCCCTACTGTATTATGGATAAATATTACATTTATCCATAATACAGTAGGTATTATAGGATATATATATATATAGTACCTGGAAACTGAGTTTGCCTCGGTTTTTTTTTTGAAAGGACGGCTAAAACAACGTTTTCTAAAAATAAAACTTAGCTAGATCGATTTATCTTTCCCGAAATTACCTGTATACTAAATTTCATGAAAATTGTTGGAGTCGTTTCCAAGATTCAGTATGAAAATATATTTTCAAGAATTGCTCGTTTAAAAGTATAGATAATCAAACACTTATGGCATAGATAGTGGTTCTATATTATCTATGAAACCGACGTTCAAAGCAGTAGGCTGCATGTTTTATTAGCCGTATACCATTTTGTTAGAAACTGTCTAATTTCGGAGTGCATCTTTTCTTTCACATTTTCGTCAATAGCCTTTTACAGTTCAGAGAGGCCTATGTCCAGTAGGGACATAGGCCTCTCCTTAGCAAGGAAGTTTTGGCCTACTATACCACGCTGGCCAGACGGGTTGGAATACGGTTTGTTTCAAGTTTTCCTTCTCTTTGTAATGATGTTGTCTTGCATACTTTCTTCCCTTAGTCGTCTTTTACGACACCCACGAGATTAATAGGGGTGGTAACACTATGTATTCTTAATCCGTCACCACACGGACAAATAGTTTATAAAAAGTTTTTTACCACATTTTATAAATAGTTAAATAGAAGATAATAATTATCGACCATGAGCTCAGTTATCTTTCCAAAGGTCTTGAAGGAAATCGAAAAAGCCGTTTATATCTGTCAATATACAGCTTTATCTTTTGGCAATCTATAACACATCTTGATCCAACAAATGTGTCATAATAAGAAGTGGTACAAGATGTTACTAAAGCAATAATTGTTTTACTACAATATCTCTCTCGTGAAGAACATAAAACGGTCGTTGCAGAACTCCTGCACGCTTATAAGACGCAATAAAAGTGGATATCTCATAACGCCTCACATTCACATTTTTGCAACAGGCGCTTTGTCTCTTAAATGTTCTTCTCGAACAAGTACAGTTCTGCATACTAACACGAGAATTAGAACAGATTCTTTTACATACGTTGTAGAAGTCGTCTGGGATACTTTACATCTTAAGTTTTCTAGTTTACACTTCATTTTCTGTTGTAATTGGTTTTGTGAAACTGACTCTATCTGACTAGATTTATTGCTTTACTGACTGTAACTTTCTTGTTCTCAGCAATTTCGACTGTATTTAAATCGTCTGTTTTCGATTTTTGTTGCGTTCAGAAATCGATTTTCAAAAATAGAAAAGAATACTTTTCAAAATGCCAGTTACAAAAAAAGATATTAAAAAAAGAATATGTTTTGAATGTGTCTAATATTATCGAAGTCTTCTTAAACTTTTTGATGAGTACTTTTACGAGTTACGCAATAAACTCAGAAACATTACTGTCATTTTTAAATATTTAAATAACTTTGCTTTACCTTCGAAATTAATTATGAAACGAAAAAGAAACTGTTACGTTCAAACAAGATACGTGTATTACTTGTGCTTGATTTGTAAGACTAAATATGTATTGAAAAAATAAATTCCAAATGATAATATTCCAAATTTTTACTTAGACTTAAACAGAGACATCCTACAAATCGTTATGTCAAACTTTAAGCCACGTGATTGTTGGGTATGGACGCAGACAGAAGGTGGTCCACAAACGAGACAAGTCACGTCCTACACAAGTTGACGTAACAATCTGAATATTTACCCGGAGCTCCATGTAGTTCGTATGCTCGTTAGTCAGCTTGTACGAAATTGTTCTGTAAACTTTGTTTGTGGTATTTTCCGGTAGAACCTTTTATTAAAAATATGGTAGCAAATTGACACGAGACGACTTGTTTTTATTTGCCGTAAAATTGACGTATAACTATTTGGATTGATTTTTTTTTTGATTTATTACTTGTGGTTTATTTTATGTGAATTTACCTACAAGGTGAAAATAAAGGATGAGCACAACGATTACCTTAAACCTTCAGAAAAGAACAGATAAAATTTTCTAGTGTTATTTTCCCTATGGCGAGTAGAGGCCCAAGTAATACAGTTAAGGAGGCGCGGTACAATCAGTGGGTGAAACGTAATGGGCTCTTGTGCACTTAGTCTAGTAATGGATTGTAATTTTTGAGTTATTACAGGATACGAGAGGCCGAAAAGTGTTTGTTACCTTATTTGCAAAAAAAGTAAATGTATACTAGTACTAATTGAGTGAACCTTTCGAGTTGAGTTCACGGGATTTGCTATGTCAAGTTCAACAGTTTGAGATTCTTTGGTTTTTTTTCAATTTTGTTCCCAAATTAAAGTGTTAATTTTTAGTTTTACTTAGTTACTTTTGTTTTAAGAAACTTTAACGATATTACATAACATAGCTATCACGTCTAAGTCTAATTTATTTTAAGATTTACATGTTAACCTAAAAAGGAGGGAATCAGTTGAATAGTGCTAGATATTCGTCATATAATTTGTTAGTAAAAACTCAGTTTAGTGAAAAAAAAGATCTATTTTGAATGAAGTTTCTGTTCTAAGATTTAAACTATATGTGGCAATTTAATAAATGGGGAGGATCTACTCCTAACCGAATTCGACCACGGTGGCCAGTCTGAAAGGAGACTTGCCAAATTCACAGGAGATATCATAGTGCACTATTGTGTGCGCAAACACAGGTGCGTTCTCTGTTCCTTCACTCTCGTACACATACAGTTTTACGAGCCCTCCAAGACACGGGGTTTCAGGCTCTAACAATCAAAGTCAGGGTTGTTATTAAGTACACCTGTAATCAAGAGAACTCAATAATTCTTTTTGAACAAACCCTAGAATCGAACCCAAGGCCTTGATCAGCTGTTGTAAATGTTAGCCGCTAGACCAACGAGGCAGTTAATTTATTAAATATAATATGAATTAATGTGCATTATTGCTTAACCTTTCATTTATATAAACATTGATACGCTGTTTTAATGAACATTTACAATCAAAACAAGTATTGAGAGAGACCGAGCAACGTCCGAATGTAATTTGCAACAACGTTAGGCGCCGGCGGATAAGATAAGGGTCCGTTTGCGGTGAAACTTTAATATTGCCACATTCACTCCTTAAGAAAACCATCGAGGTTAAGCCGGGACGTGCATAAGACTTTCATTACGGACTTCTTGTATGTTACTTGCTCTTCATGAAGGTAGGTTTTAAGCTAGTCTTCTCTTCGCATGATCTGGCTCTTTTGCATAAGCATTAAGTTAAAGTTTTGATATTAAGTATTTAGTAAGTTTAGGTGTCCATACTCGTTATTAACTTGTTCTGTTGTAAAGTTGATTGCTCTTATTTTTCTTTCATTCTTTTAACAATTAAGGTTCAACACATTCACAGCGCCTGTTTAAAAATAAAGAACAAATCAACAAAAAGTCGTTAATTTATTCGTGGTCGGAAGGCGCTGTGGGAGCTAACATTAAAATTTGAGCCTTGTCAGGTGTTAAGTCTATAATTTCCCTGGGGAACAATCCGGGATCGTGTTTTAAGGGTTTTCATGAATGGCAGTTCTAATTTGTACAGCCACTAGACTTCTATCGTCTATAAAAAGCTATTTGTACAAAGTAACCGTGTCAGTTATGGCAGGTTTTGATCCTTCGAAATTAGGGATACTTGTCACATTTACAAACAAACTGTGTCATATACTACGATTTGTAGTTTATTTTTATGGGAAGGATCTGTAAATTGCTACTCACACACTCACTTATTCATGTGGAATTAGAAAATGATTGTTTTTCTAATAGTGAATTGGTTTGTCTAAGTTTTATGATTTCTAATAGTTTTAGTTAAATAAAGTAGAAAATACTTTTAAGTTTGAACTTCTTTAAGAGCGATACAATGCCCTGTAATCATCTTTTCGGTATAATACGTACAATACAATCATTATCATCGTTATCAACCTATGACAGGCCACTACTACCACTAATTCCACTTTCATAAATTTCACTTATTTTACTATACTTGAAACACCCCATATGGAATATTTCACTTTTTCATAAATATACATGAATTTTTGTAAATATGAAAATATTAATAATAAATTTCTGTTGCAGGTAAAACTTCAAATTTGATCTACATGAGGTATTATTCATTTAGTAAGTTAAAAGACGTTTAGTTTTCTTTTACTCGTGGTTAAAATTTTTATAGTTTAGTTAATAAGTGTCAGATTCACAAAAAAACAGAATGAAGATATCTAAAATATATGTAGTATTCTCGTGTTTCCTTCCCACTATGATCCCGGGTCCTTTAAACGATGCGTGAAAAAGCATCTCACTAGACCATAATAGTGCGGGTCACTATGCCGCATTGTCCTCATTCGCAATGAGGACAGTGATCACCACTCTTAGATTCTACTCATGCTTTCCATCAGGCAGAATAGAGTCATTTTGGCAGCGATTTTTAAAAGGAAACATTTGTAGTTTTTTAAATTGTTTTAAAATGTCATACCAGTGGATTGCACATCATAGTAAAAACTTACGGCAACAAAGCATAGTCGATCACGAAGAACAAAAGATACTAAGTACTTATTTAAGGTATAAGCCAAGAGGGTACGAGCTTTAACATATTCAGAATAAATTAATATAATTAGAAGTCACTTTGTTAGAGTAGGGGCTCCCTCCTTGCTACAGCAATGTTTGTAACCGTAAATAAAGAAATATCAGACACATGCTTAAACAGAAAAGAGCATTAAAATCATAAATCTGTGTACAAATGTAAACATTAAGTTAAAGTAACAGAGTGTATTTTGAAATGATCACAATCCCTTTGACATCGTAGATAAATACATGAATATTCTCGGTCCCTCGTTAGTAAGCATATCTACCTGTAATTATTGAGGTACCATGATTAGAACGATTTAGACATCTATTATTACCGACCGGTCATTACGGATGCTGATGATCGCATGTGGATGTATCTTGTGACAAATTGAATGTAAGCTATCTTGTAACGAGGGGATGGAACATATACTGCATTCTATGTTTTTATTGGTTGGTACTGAAGAGCTCAATACTGTAATAAAGTACTAAAGGACAGTTTTCTATCGTATGCATACTATTGCAAGTCATGTTTTTCACACAAATCTCTTTTTTCTCTTTTTTTTTTAACATGTGGAAACCCCTCGGGCCGTCACCCCACCGGGGGTTACGGCGGGGTGGTGTGTCGGAATCGGACCGACTAAAACCACACGGTGTGCCACTCTGCGCCTGACATAGGAGGGATCCAGGAACAGCTGTTATTACGACATCCAGTTACACAAACCTCTTGTACTAACCTAATATGGAGAGAGCACTTTAGTAAAAACAACTTGCCACGAAAAAACTTCTCTTGAAATACGTATTTTTTTTCTATATTAAGAACCTGCCAAAGTGACTTTACTCTGGCTGATGGAAAGCAGAAATAGAATCTATGAGTTATGATCTCCATATTCATTGCAAATGCAGTATGGTGATCCACACTATGGCGGCCTAGTGAGATGCTTTTCACGCCCCTATTGTATTCCAAAAACAAGCCTAAAAATAGTGACCGTAACATTTTTTGTTACTTAAATCTTATTATTAGTTCAGACTCTTACAAGTAACTACCAGAGTAGGCGTGATTAACTTTTGAAAACAATAAAAATCCTTAAATAACTTGAGAAGAATGATTGTCAGTTAAAAAGTAAATAAAAATATTTTAAGCTGTGTGACGCTAAAGAAAAATCTATTTCTACAAACGTTATCATATTAAAACAAAAAACAAACTTCGATCTATCCATTACTTTTTGTCGATCAAGCATAAGTTATTTAGTAAAACTACGAAACTTGATTTAACATGTTGTTTTATTACAACGGCCGACTTCGGTTCGTTACGTTTCGGACGGTAAAGTTTGTTGGAGGACTCAATGGAAATTTCACAAGACCCGACAAGCTAAAGCTGAACAGGACCGCTGGGTAACGAGCCGGTTATAAGTGCACCTATAAATAGAGCGATCTTCGGGTTGTGTTTATGGAACTTACTAAATGATACGACATCATTTTTTTTTAAAGTGATGTAATGGAGTAAAACTAGAACAATTGTATTTGTTAATGAAAAATAAATTAAACCTCATTTCATTTAGCGTAAAAAACAGTGGTCACTATTTTAAAATATTCTATTCTATCTTAAATATAGAATAAATGAACAACGTTGGTTTCGTATAATTAATCACATCTATATCGTATTGGATTGCATCTAAAACTAAACAACTCTCATTATAAGTACTCGGCACAATTAAGCGTTGAATACAATATACAAAGTAAAAATTCAATTTAAATTTAAAAGTTGAATTTGAGTTGACTGAGTTATAATTTTCCATACATATTTATGCTAAAACTATGGAAAATATCTGTACAATATTGTAATATTATTTTACTTGATCAAAATTGGTAAAAAAATCTTCACTTTTGTAACAATATCAATTGCGTAACAGCCTAGTCTTATAAAGTTGACAGACTTCAGAGTTCACATTATTTTATTTTTACTGAGTTTTCTCAACATTGTATTGTTTTCTCGTTCGCTAAAGATAATAAAGTTTAAACAGAAATATATTTATTGAAACAAATCACTGGTAGAATGCCTGTAAATATAATAATATCGTCACACATCTCACACAGCCGTCTGATCCTAAACTAGGCAAAGCCTGTCCTATGATAACCAGACCCTTGATAAACATAGTTGTTTATTTCTAAATATCTACATATTATAGATAAATTACACCCAAACACAACAAATGATCGTGTTCATCACACAAAGATTTATCCTGGATGGGAATCGACCTCACGACCTATGGCTTGGCAATCAGGATCACTAACCACTAGACCAACAGACTCGTAAACATGGTGTATTTTACTTATTGTTTGTAATCCTTCAGCTATAATCTGTATTTGTTGATCCATTAATATCAGTGCTAACGATTAAAAAGTGGGATTAACAAACTCTCTTTTAGAATGACATTCAACTTCGAAAGACGAGGTAACAAGGGGATCAAGAAATTCTTAGCTCTTTAATTACTTAACTTGACAACGATACCTAATGAATTTTTGGGGCTCTTGGAATCAAAACTTTTTGAATTTATTCGTCGGCCCTCAAATTTTCTGTTACAGATTAAAAAGTAAGAGGTTGGTAATCTCTTTGGTCGTATTTATAGTAACATTCGATTTGAATGGATTTAAATATTATGACGTCATAAATTATGTACTCACTGTACTGTTTCGTGTACTCAAGTTAGAAGCCCTCTTTCGTATGTCACATTTAATAGTTTATCATCTTATTATGGAGATTTTACTTTCAGAGGAAATGTTTTATGAATTTTATAACGGAAACCTAAAACTATATCGTGACACTATTTCAGGTTTTATGTTCGTTCTAGTACCTGTAAAAGTTATCAGTTACTGCTTGCCATGGGGACTAGTATGGCAAAATGATTCGGATGTTATAAAATCAGAGTTTAGTATTACGTGGCTCAGTCGTTCTTATTTCTATATTTTAATACAAGAGCTGTTGAAACTTTATTTGCAAAAGTATCTAGTGCCAAGTTAAATCAACTGTAATGTAATTACAGAGTTGTTTACATAATAATATAATATATTCTTCATTTGCTCTTTAATGTATTCTTATAATAAATGAATGTTACAAACAATTTTGCTAATTTTGGATATTTCTACCGTCAATTTATTTAAATAGATGATCTTCAAAGAAATTAAATTTGATAATAAGTAGTGAACTTAATAAATATGACTTTTGCCTTTAAATGAAATGAATAGATTTTTAATCTTAAGCTTGAAAGAAGTTAATAAAACCATTAAAAAATTTAGACAAGTTATACACGGAGTTTGTTGATAAAAATAATTATATCATTGCTGTCATCATCTAGACGATCATTTTAGGTTAAAGTTTTTTTCGATATAATAATTTCTGTACTATATTATATATTAAGGTTTCATTCAAGACCATACGTTTACTTAAAACAAGAGCTTTCAGACTGGATTCCGGAGACTATTTTGCGTTTTTAGTTATAATATTTTATTTCTGATATTTTATGTATGGACAGATATAACTTTGTGTCATATATATGATAGCCCTCATTTATTTACCTGTATAACATCAAAGCGATTGGACGTATCTTGATAGAAAATCTTTTTCCCATGTTGATGAACTTCAGTTTCCTTATGCGAATTTTCTTCTAATACAGTCTATGTATTAAGCTCACGTAAAACTCTAAGAAGATTTTTGAACATTATTGACAGCAAGACAAAGTGTTCAAGCCACACTTAACATAATAATGACTTAGTCGCTCGCTTGACTCGTGACAGGGCCACGCTCGAGTCCACTCACCTGAGTCTACGTCTAGGCGAGCCCTCGACAATGCCTATTCAGGCACCACATCTTTGCTCCTCAAAGGTACTGCTTAGGTCAACGAACTCACTCGATATAATTCATGGTCGAGATGAGAGAGTATCGAGTTGATTTAGAATTTCTCTAGTACATATCGATGGGATATTTTTGGTTACATTAAAAAGTTTCACAGAATCTTATAACCAAGGAAAAAAAAACTGAGGAAAGTAAGCATAGAATAAAATACTGAAATATCTTAAGCCAGAATTTTTTTAATTCTGTTCCGTAAATAATGTGATCTTAGTCTTTTATTGTGCTCAGCATGGCACTAGAGTAGATTTATGTATATGCCCAAAATATGTGGCATATAGTTGTGACCTTGCGAACTAAGTATTAAACAGTTCACACTAATATTAATAATAATAAACTGGGGCGACAACTTACGCTAACGAAATAGTTTAGGACGTATACAATCGTTAGCACTAACAGACACACACATAAAATGAATGAATGTTTTGCAAAGTATGAAGTAGATACCTAAGTGTAGGCGAGTCGAGAATATTCCTGCATCGATAAACGCGTGAAACTGTCGGTGCCGATTATCAGCCGAATATTTATGATAGTCGTTAAGGGCATAAACCTGAAAAAATCTGATAAATTGCCGAGCATATTTTTTCTGTCTGAACAGCAAAGGTCAAATGATGAAGTTTTGAGTAAATTGTGATTAAGTGAATTAGAAGTAAGTGGATACTGGCACAAAGCATAAACGAAAAAGGTTTTTGGAATTATTTTTCACAATTTTTTCATCGTCATTTTTTTTTTGTAATTAATTATATTCAAATTGATATAAAACTTTTCTTTATACATGTTTTTGCATCTTAATCTTATATATTTTTTTGTTTTAAAGATTGCATATGTTTGATTCCGTATAATCACTGCTTCATTATTGAGGAAAACTTTGAGAAAAAGCAAGGCAAAGCAAAAAACGTTTAAAGTTTTATAAAAAATTACTTTAAATGAAACCTCATTGTGGTTTTTATTGAAATTTCTTATAAATTTCTTGCTAACAAAATTTTGAATAAGAATGTTTGAGGGCTCTTACTTTTTTAAGAATTATTTACCTTTAAGAATCTTTAGCTCATATAACTGTGTAATCTCAAAAATCTTCAAGTAAATTTTAGCGTTACATATTGAATTTTACGTAAGACAATGACACAAACTTTCAATATTCATGACCGACATTTTCCTGACTTGGCAACTTCCATTGATAGGATTGAAACTTACTTTTGAGATTTTGTTCTTCGAATAAATTTATGTTATTATAGGTTATGTTAAAGTAAAAAGTTCTTATCTGTCTATATTCTATGTTCAATAAATTACTAAAGTTGTGTCTAAACTGGAGTGCAAGACACGTCTGACACAGCTTTTATATGACTTGTTAGTCGTCGTCACACTGTCTGCTTTTTTTATGACAGAGCTGCTAAACGAAAAGCGGGTCACCTGGTCGGCCTTCGAGAAAAGAGTATGATGACGATGGTCTCCTAACTGATTTTTGCCACGACGGTCAGTCTTAGCGAAGATCAGCCAGTTTCCTCACTCACACAATCTGATGGGACGGTTATCCGACACGACCGGGGAGAGATCAGCCGCAAGACCGACAGCTTTATATGCTCTTCGAGACACGGGGGTTAAGACCTCAACTTCTAAACTCTAGGCTGTTATTAAGTATTTTTATAATCAGAAAAACTCAATAACACTTTTCTGGTCCAACACGGGAATTGAACCCGTGACCTCTTGTTCGGTAGCCATACGCTAACCGCTAGACCAACGAGGCAGTATCCGTTATACATTAATCATTGAAAAATATTACTACTATATTATAGTTTGATTTGAATTTATTGAAGCACTATCACTAACTGATAATTTTAGAACACATTATGAGTATCTGAAAGAATTTACGAGATCCATTTTCAATCCAAATTGGAAACTATATACGAAAGTTTTTAGGGAAAAATACCCTTTCAGGCACATTGTAACCCCGATCGACGATATACGTCACAGGCCGCAACAGAATTTTAATATGGGCCCATAAGGAGCGGGGTGTCTCACGCCACCTCTAGGGAGTTCCTTGAAGTTAGACGATTGTATTGTAAATCCATTTGTCACGTTTCCTATAGAAAATAGTTCCTACAATATCTTACTACACGGCTTGTTACAAGTGTACAGTTTACGACTCGGTAACTTGTGGTCGATCCTGTTACTAATGTGTTTTAGTGCAAAATTATTACCATTCATTGCAAATTGAATATTTGCAGATTCTATATATACGTTTATATATTTGATGATTTGTACATGGTGTAATAAGAAAGCTACCGTTCGATTCACACTGATTATTATATATTGTACGAGGAAGAAAAATTCCCTTTTCAAAAATATTCTTATAATATTCTTAGTTGTAAGTTATGGCCACATATATTCCATTAACTCTTTAAATAACACCACTGTTCTGCTTATTTTTCTACTGTTCTAACAATTGCAGTTTATTTTATTTATTCAAGTCTAATGTTGTATCACTAAAAAGTACTTTATTCCTTTTTAGAATAACTTTTCAAAATACATCAGCTCCTATAAAATTGAAATGTTATTATCATTCATGTAACGTATTAGGTCAATATGTGAGGACAAGATTAACGATTAGATAAAACAAAAAAAACAAACCCATACATTCTATTGCGGAAACTTTGTTACAAGCCTTGAAAGTGAGCCAAAACAAAAACGCCTTTATCTGTGACGATATAAGATTGAGAAGGCAAACTGATATTTTTTGCTACTTGTCCACATGTTTGATCGAAACCTCCATGGCCCTGCAGAATTTCAATAAAGAAGGTCGAAGAAATATCGGTGCAAGGGTGGTATAGTACTCCGATAGTACCTTCATAATGGCGGTACCTCGGAACTAAACAGTAATAACCAATATACCAGCTTTTATGTGGAATTCGGAAAATGTTTGGATATCGTGATTATAAGTTTATGAGTTACGTGATTTCGGAGTTAGTGGCACTCGGGGAGATTAAATAGGATGGATCATTATGAAGTTATAACGACGTAATGAACAGTAAAAAATGTAATTAGTGTGTAATACGGGTAATATGTGTCAGGAAGTAATTTATTTACCGGATAATTTTCTAAATAACACGCGATAAGATACAACAGGAATGTATATTTATTATTTTTACTTTTTAAATACATTGTTTTATAACTGATCTTATGCGGTTTCGTGGTAAGAATGTAATGGCAATGTAAAGTGTCATTCTGATTTATATATTTATAAATATTCGCAAAGTAATAAGATGTCTGTCTTAGTTGTGATTGTCTTAGTTTTAAATTGAAACAAAAGAGATGCTCATAAACCTGATGCATAAATATTACTGATAAAAATATTTACAAATGTATAAATGAACAAAAATTAATCACTTTAGAACCATTAATTGTTTCTAAATGACAAAACATCACTATAATATTTTTGCCGTACCTGGGAACGGAACCAACAATTCGTTTAGTTTGAGATGCTTAAGAAGATTGACAGCTTCAATTTCAGCAGTAATGCTTACATAAGAATATATACCTTCAATTATTCACTGTGGCATACTGTGGCTCCAAAACATAAACAAAAATTATTTCTGAAGCGTGTAGCGACTGCACAGTTGACCTAGTAGTTTAAGCGGTCGCCACACCGCTCTCTACTGCTCTGAGCGTTGTGGGTTCAAACCCCATATGGGACAACACTTTGTGTGATCCATAAATTGTTTGTTTCTTTGTGTCCGTTTCTTGTATATTTGTAAAGTCCTCTGTGACAGGATTTATTTCTATATATAATGCGGGCGAGGTCTTTTTTAATAAAGAAAAAAAAGACGTATATTGTGTCAAAATTTGCTAAATAAGTACAGAACTTTTTGAGTTTTTGAGAAATATACACAAACCATCTTGAAATCTTTATATATTTATAGATTATCACAAATTATATAACAGCTGAATCTTGTACTGTATATCTAAATAGCCTACTGTATAGCAGTGTTAACCTGTGTTTAGATAATATCCGACTGTGAATGCCAAACGGAGCGTGGAGATTACGTTCGCATTGGGGACCGGACAAGTATATTGAAGTGAGGAACGCATGGAAGACAATTTAGGATATTATAAGGCTAAGGCTGACTTTATCTCATTTTGCTAGTATTCAGTTTTAGATAATGACAGAAAGACTAAATTTCACCAAAACTCTTTACAGTCCACTGCTGGACAAAGCCTCTTTTTTAGAATATTTTGGCCTACTATATTTCGCTTTTTATTTTTGTCACCTAAGAACATCTTCATTTAAGTATAATAGTTATTTGAAAACACATTCAACTACTAACAAGAATTATTAAAGTTTATAATATTCATCAGTAAATAAATAAACAATGTATCAATGTTTTTCATTTCAGAAAATTGATACAAGAGCTTCTCAAGTCAACAGACTACCCGATAGAAGTCAATTACTTAAGTTTTTAATTTTTAAAGATGTTGTTTTCCTTATCATCTTTCACATAAGCAAAAAGTAGATGCCGAGATATCCTCTCGTTGTTTATCCTTAAGTGTCAATCTTACCGACACGAGACATTCAATCTGTACCAATTCCTTATTTATCCCTTCTGACAATACATATATTGAAATTTTCCAAACATTCTAATGCTGCATCCTCACTCCTACCCTAAGGATAATAAATCGCTATTTAACTCTCAGTTTTCCCGCTTTAATACGAGGACATTGGTATTTCGATAATGCGCCTGTTATCTCCCATATATCTCCCCTCCCTTTAGGAATTTATTTGAGGGTGAACATGCGAAAAAATGCCGTAATAATGAGTATTGGGGACAGTGTTCCTTAACTTGGTTCGAGACTCCTTGAAGTCAGAAGTAGGTACTTACTTACTGGACAACTGGTAGTCAACATAAATTGCATTGGTAAACAACAAAACTGTTAAATAACACACACATAAAATATCTTAGTGCATCTGATATATGTATATAAAGTACACTAATTGTAAATTAGAAACAGTCACATAACGTTGACATTTAAAAACGCGGTTACAAGATAAGTTATCTGCAACCTACATATTTTTATGTGAATGCATTCGTGGGTGAAAACTTGTATAGTACCTACATCAATCACTGCTTTTTAAAAAAATTAATACGGGGTCTTCTTTACGCACAAAAGCTTTCGACAGCGATGAAGCTGAAATAAAATAAGGTTAATTGACCTTCATGAATAAATAGTAATGCTAATTGTGTCCTAAAATAATATGAAGGCACACGAGAAGCAAATTTCGCGAGGCTAAAGATGTGGTTTCACCCACAGTTTAAGTAATAAATTAAGTCGTTTCGAGATTATTGTATAGAAAACGGGACACTTGCAACTTCCATTTTATAAGAGTTGTAATTTCTCACCCTCTACTATTTTTTTGTTAATTGCTTGGAAAATCCTTTCAGGGACAACAGTAACCAGGAGTATGTGACGTTGCCATAAAAAACACCCCGATGGCCATTTTAAGGCGCACTATATTATTTCAGTTCTCCTCCGGCATCAACGCCGAGCCTAGACAGCCTTTTTCCTGGAAAAACCACAAAGGCCCAACTTATCGGTCTCTTTATTTTGCCACCAGAGGTCCCTCTTTGGTAGCTTGTGGCTCCGCCGACGGCTGGTATTGCCGCTTACGTCCTCTACGTTCGGAATCAACCCTCTTCCGATCCTGTTCAGCGGTCTCTTTCTGAAGCATTACAGCTTTACAGTTAGAGATCACTCACTCGCATTCTCACCTTTCTCATTCGCATTCTGCGACTATTTCAGCCGTGCGCGCCACTGTGAAACGCGCCAAAGCCTGGCGGTGAACATTCTGTCACATTTCGAACTCGTCTTGGTCTTCACCGCTCTTACACCATCGGATGGCGCGAGTCTTGTCATAATCCCTTGCGTCCACATCCGCCAAGATATCCAAAGGCGGAAAACGTGAAAACGTGGCAGGACTGTTGCCATTTCCAAGATGATGCGGTACCCTCGTACGATCCAAACAGCCGCAACCCACTGTGCTTACCTGAGCACAATTCCTCTTGTGGACCCCCTAAATTAGGCAATAGCCTCTGGGTTCATCCGCTCATTGGGTACATAACTGTGAACGGATAATCTCACGAATTCAAACCACTATTCTACTAAATTTATACAGCATCATCTCAGTAACAACTCGACGTTATAGCATATATGTGGAAGATGAAAATATAATTAATAAAGGAAATACAAAAATGCAAAAAAAATAACAAATATTTGACTTCAAAGGACATTCAAATGAATGACAAGGCAAATGATACATTTTGAACATGCTATGTATAGTTTTTTTTTGAAATCTGTTGAGAGGCGCTCACTCTGAACTAATAAAACTAAAAAAAATGTTCAAAGAAATAATAACTATAAATTTATAAAGTACTAGTTTTATGTTGCATGATAAGATCTAATGCCGAACCGAATGTCCTATATTCACGTGCAAGAAAATTATTTTCCCATATTATTACTTAAATAAACGAAACGTACCAAGTGGGACAAATCGGATCGCCTTACTGATAGAATCGAAATGTCAGCAAAAGTCATAAAAACAAATCGATAACACGAATTTAACCCTCCGTTAAAGTCCCCTCCCATTTTCCGCATTTTGATTTTCCATTGATTGGGTTTAAAATGCTCTCCCGCTATTTTGATAAAGCCCACAACAAAATGTTGGATCATTTGGACCCTTTGAATGTATGAAACTGTATTAATAACGATAAATATTAATTTGTTGTCTTTACACGGGATATTGACTCATATTTTCATTCATTGACAATTATTTTATGATATTAACATCCTCAATAGTAAAATAAGAAGTAAGCTATGTTACAATTGTTTTATTTGTTGGGGACAATCTTTTGAGCGTGGCATTGCTCGCCTGAATATATATTTCGTTTATAGGTTAACTTAAAATTTTCTATTGAACAGATTTTTTACATCAAACATTTCATTCCTCTGATTACTCGTTATAAAATTATGATCAAGATAATCAGTTCATTATTAAGACGTGAAAGCGTAAAAAACACATTAGTAAAGATTTATAGCAAAAGTATAAATAAATTCACAAGGAAGTAAGGTTCTTATAATTCAGTGTGTTAACAGTGATTCAGTGCAGAAATACAGCGGGTTAAAGCGACGTCCCATTGGTTCTGAAATCGATTCTCTGAATCTGCAGTAGGTGTTAAATATATATTACTTTAGGTTTTCATAGAATATTTTTTTTAAAGCAACCTACCAAAGTGACTTTATTCTGCCTGATGGAAAGCATGAATAGAATCCAAGAGCGGTGGTCGCCGTACTCACTGCGAATGAAGACAGTGCAGTATGGTGACCCACGCTATGGCGGCCTAGTGAGATGCCTTTTCACGAACCGCTTAAAGGACATTGATGAGAATAAGTAGATGATTTTAGGAACCATTATTCATATTAGTTAAAAGTATAATACTTAACCTTGAAACAAAAGAGCCGCCTCAAGGACACATATTCCTAATACAGAGACAAACGCAAAGAAGAGGTTTAGATCTTTAACTGCATAGTTGGCCTAGTGGTTTAAGCGGTCGCCTCTGGCGCCCTCAGAGGATATTGGCGGTTAGAGCCATACGCGGTTACCGCACCGTATCGACGGAGGCGGCGTGCGCCTTGGCCGGCACTCCCCCGTGGGATTTGGAGGCGGAAGTGCTTGCCGAAGTTTATCGGCGAACGGCTGACTTCCGGGCGCGTAGCGGCATACGGCCCCCGCCCGAAGAGATACGCGAGTGGCGAGAGGCCGCTCGTCGAGCCACAATGGCTCGTTGGTCGTCCCGGCTGGAGGCTCCACGTGCTGGTTTTGCCGCCGTGGAGGCTCTCCAGCCGGTCATCGCCGAGTGGGCAGGGCGGCAGCACGGGACCCTTTCCTTCCGACTGACGCAGGTCCTTTCCGGGCACGGTTGCTTCGGCAAGTATCTGCACTCGGTCGCCAGGAGGGAATTGAGTCCCGCCTGTCACCACTGCGACTGCAGTGAGGACTCGGCTCAGCACACGCTAGCGGTTTGTTCCGCCTGGGCGGCGCAGCGTGGGGTCCTCACTGCAGTTATTGGAGGAGATCTCTCGCTACCGGCCGTCATACGCTCCATGGCCGGTAGCGACAGGTGTTTTACCGCGGTCGCAACCTTCTGCGAAGACGTAATTTCGCAGAAGGAGGCGGCGGAAAAGGCCCGGGAGGACGATATCCACTCGGACCCAATTCGCCGTCGGCGAGCCGGGCGGCGGAGGCGCGCATACCAGCGCCTCATGCCGCCTTGAGTGTGGCCGCGGATGGACGGGACGGGTTTTCCCCTCCATCCGCTATAGTGGCCAGCCGCGAGGAGGTGACGTGTGCGTGTGCCGGACGTCGCCTAAATGGAGAGTTTATCCGCAGATGGCGCCCGCGAAAGCGGGCAGGCGCTAGGAGGGATTAGGATGTCGTAATAACAGCTGTTCCCGGATCCCTCCTCTCTCAGGCGCAGAGTGGCACACCGTGTGGTTTTAGTCGGTCCGATTCCGACACACCGCCCCGCCGTAAACCCCGGTGGGGTGACGGCCCGTGGGGGTTTCCACACGTTAAAAAAAAAAAAAAAAAAAAAAAAAGTGGTTTAAGCGGTCGCCACGCCGCTCTCTACTGTGCTGAGTGTTGTGAGTTAAAATTCCATGCGGGACAACACTTTATGTGATGCACTAATTGTTGTTCTGAGTCTCGGTGTTCTTGTATGTTTGTAAAGGCTCCCGCGACACAGGATTTATTTGTAGAGCGGCCGTAATTTTTTTTTTTAAAAAAAGAACAAAAATTATGAATGTTTCAGTAAAACAAATAACTTTTCAATAAAACTAATAAAGTATATCTTTAAACATTGGTATTATTTGTTTAAGTATAGGGCTAAGTAAATTCACGGTATAAAATGCTATAAAAATAGGACACAGCAAAAAAAAATATCTGTTGCATTATGATAAACGTGTGTAAACAAACGTAATATATATTAAACGAAATGCCCTAGACACAAATCCTTTGCTGTGTTCAGGTATAAAATCCATACTTAACTTTTACAAGCCATTGGGTTTTTATCGCGGCCGCTTCTGTAACATTTGTTGATGACGGCGATGGAATAACAAATCGGGTGGTATGCTTCTTAACGTAAGCTATGGCGTGTAGCAAAACTGTGCAAATGACGTAGCTTAAAACATATGACGCGATTATTGTTGTTTAGTGTACTATAACATTATTAAAAACATGCTAAAACTTTAGGTTTATGTATGTAAATAAATAAATAAATATTTCGAACATTTGACGCACAACGGCACCTAGTTCTAAACAAAGCGGAGCTTGTACTATGAGTACTAGACAACTGATACAAATACATATATACTTTTTTTGTAACTCCGAAATAAATATTTGCAGATGGTGCAAACGTTTAGTTCGACCCGAAAATCGAACCCGAGACCTCAAGCACAGAAGTCAGATGCGCTACCACTGCGCCAAAGGCAGTCATGTAGATCGACTTACCCATATCCCCCGGTGTATATTCACTTTTTATTTTCACAGATTATAATAGTTAGATACTTCGCAGTTGTGGAGATGGTTAATTAGTCTGTCGGGCCAGGATTTCGTAGAAAAATTAACGAAGAAACCTGGCCATCTTGCGAGAAAACGAACCAAGAAATTTTCTTTCATTCTCCCTTTCACGATTTTTGTATGCTTGAAAGTTACGTGGCTTATAACTTTCTTGAAATTCACATCTGTAAATTTATGTTGTGATATGATATGTTATGATATAATATATCTATATGTGATAATATTTCCCACGTGGGATTATCCACGTTCAGCAATATTGTAACCTAGTAAATTATGTGTATATGCTAAATTAGTAACTTATTTTAACAGTTCACAAGATTTTTTTATTATCATAGTATGAAAAATAATATTATAACGGCTAAGATGGTGGTACAATAGCTCATGCTCTAGGCATCATCGATATTTATGTTCAGGAAATATAAAGGTTTCAAAGAATTCTCGTCTGCTGACCAGAGATTTATAAAAAACTGACTAAGCCAATTCTACTCTTGTTGTACATGAATGAGAGCAATGACTGAAGTACAACAGTTCAAATTAAATAAATCATCATTATCATGTGGATCATAGTTATCTAATCATTGTTTTGTACAGATACACTAAGGTTACTGGTTCGTTTTCCCATATATATCACAAAAGACGGATTAACGTCTATACAAATATTTTTTCACAAACGAAGCTGTCGTTTTTCATTCGAATCCATTACTATTTGCGATAGATTCTATAAAAAACTGAATGTTCATAGGTGCTTTGAAGGTCGAATTTCTATTGAAAAATACGAAACATGGTGTTTTATGTAGGGTGAATTTGTTGGTGTCATCATTCCAGCTTTGTAGCATGTGCCACGTCAGCTTTTAGGGTTCTATCACGTGCTTAATTTAACAACACGATGTATAAATAGTTACGATAGTGTTTCCTTTTTTATATGTGACTGCATAGAGTTCGTATGATCTAGATGTCCCTCTGTGGGATTTATTTTAATATATCTTTTTTCTTTTTTTAAGTTTCATGATGCTGCTTTCCTTTCTTTGTGTTGATAATTATTGTTATATAAACTGTAATATATTCAGGTCAACATATCTATTGAATACGTATAAGTAGCCGTATACTAATTTACCCTTATAAAAAAATAACTCAAGTTTGAAGCCTTGAAGAGCATTCAAATAATTTCTTCTTAACGTATTAAATAAGCAGATTATTTTCAAATCATCGTTGAAATAAGGCTCATTTGTATTATGTATTATGTTATCAAGTTAAAGGGAATTCACTTATTTGCTGTTGCCTATTTAAATAACAAATCATTTAAGTTTTCTTAGTTGACTGAGTGTGAGATTTACGACATATATTTTTAAGCAAACCGCAATTCTTTTCTCAAATAAATTATGTTCATTCGATATGAAAACTCTCAAAAAGTAAATTCGAAATTTGTAAGTCGCAACACAAACAAATTTCATTACGGGACATTTTTTAAAAGAAAATTTTGACAAACCTGTGTTTCCATTTGTTTCACAAATCAATTTAATCTCTGTAAGTAAATTATTAAGGTTGAAATTCGTTGTGTTGTTATATAAATGATACATGTTTTCATTTTCGCGTCGTGACAGCAAGGGGAGACGTATGACGGGAGTCCGCCTGCAAAATCCAATATGACAAATTCGGAAGTACGTGATTGGAATGAGTGCGGGTAGCGAATTCTGTCCTGTAACGTTTTTTTTCTGGGACACCTGAGTCGTTACTACGGTTGGACGAATCGATGACTTTCTGATGAGAATTATAAAAATGAAGAATATTTTATAAGAAAATTGAGGGCTCATTTTTGTAGGGAGAATTGTGTCGTCTCAATAATGCACACATGATTGATTCGTGAGATGTGCCCTTAGCATCCCAATTATTTACAATTAAAGACAAGGAGAAGGTTAGTTTTATACATATTTTTTTATTATAAAGTTGTACACATGCAAGTTATACTTAATTTTTGTAACAACATGATCATATAAAAATAGTGGAATTGAGAAGTCTCGATTTTCATGCTAGAACCATGTTATTTCAACTAAATAAATGTTATGCCTAGAGTATCTAAACGATTACTTAATCAGTTGTGACTTGGGAGTATTGTTTCGAGTCATGCCCGGTGGAGATATGTACGAGTATATTGCCTGTATTAGTACAGATGTTATTGGGTATTTTCAATTTTCTTGTTGTGTTCGGTACTGATAATCCTTTTCAAATAACCTATCAAAAATCGTATTATATTGTATTTTATACTGAGAGTAATCGAAAACAACTAGATAGCCTAGATTTTTAAGCGTTTAGTTCTATTCAGTCCTGCAATATACATTTTTTAATCTGATTTTTAAAATGTGTAGTAATAGAAAACGACTTGTATACACAAAGCATAAAAATAGGCTGTGCCATGTATTTCTGATACCGAAAATTTTAATTTATTCGTAACAGTACGTGGCATTTACAATACAATTTTAATGTTAGAAGTAGATGTTTCTCTACGTCATTGTATAAAAAACAACTTTGCAACAAGTCTTGGAATGACTGATTTTGAGATGTACTTTCACCATGAATAGACGTTACTACGTCTGATGAGGACATAATCACTACTAAATTGTTATGACCACGTTTTTCGTCATATATCGTAGTGCGATATGATTAGCTGACCCGCTAAACTTCATCTGCGTCTCTCAAAAGGAATACATTTTCCTCAACTTTTGCTAAATTTTTCATTCTACTCGGCTCCTATTGATCAAAGCGTGACGGTGACTAAAGTTCGTACAATATTACGACATCCTCGATAAACGGACTGTTTAATTAAAAAATAATAAGTAAAATTAATCCAGTTGTTTACGCGTAATTCTGGGCCCAATTGGAATAGGGATTTATTTTTACACGTATAGTTAATTATTTTTAATGAAAAAATACAATAAAGTTAAACCATATTATAAAACAATATTTATTTGTTTTGTCATTTAAGAACAAAACAATAATTTATTTATCATTCTAAAATCGTATTATTAAACGAATAAAAAATAAAATATATGAAACGAGCGTGAGTCGTAACTACGTACAATCATTTCAATAGGCTGTGTGATTGTACAGGTTCTGTGGAAAAGCTTCGTATGATAATGATTTGCGTTTTCTCCGGGTTACATGTGTAGAAATGTTACATTCGTCTTTTAAAGAAAACGCTTTTTATTCATCGTAATATGTTTATTGAAATTTACAAGAGCATGACGACGAACGATTGTTATTTTATTTATTTTAAAATTACACGTTCTTGCATTTATAGAATTTAAATACGAGATAAGTAATCTATGCAGTAGTGATTCCATACTATATAATGGCGAAGTGGCTTAGGCGGGCACTTGTTGCTTTGTACTGCGTTGAGTGCTTTGGGTTCAAACTCCACATGGGACAAGACTTTGTGTGATCCACTTGTTGTTCTGAGTCTGGGCGTTCTTTGTAATAAAGTTTCCCGAAACACAGATATATTTCTAATGTCGGAGTTGTATTTAAAAAAGAAATAACTGTGCATGTATATATTGGCAATTTATGAATAATTTAAACCTACTAAAAGATATATCTATGCTTGCAATGACCGCTCTAGACAAAAACCCTCACGATTACGGATCACGTAGATACAAAATACACAATTCTCTATTTGTTAACACCGCAATAAGAGTATCCGCAGAAGCGCGCACAACAAATATTTACTATCAACAAGCAAACCGAAAGCCGAGGAAGTTGCGCAATTGCTAAAAGTAACGCTAAAGGACTTGTACAACAGCCGCGAGGTACGGAAGATAGATGGACACCTCTAATAGATATCGAGAGTCCAGTCTGACTATTAAAGAGAATATAAGACTATAAGACTACACTGGGATTGTTATTAAAAATTGGTAGGTGATTTATTAGATAATATTTGTTTTTCATGTAAAGTCATACAAGCAAATGAATAAATTAAGCCGTAGTTTGACTGCGTAGAAACTTGAGTTTGAATTTTGTATTATGTATTGGCAAAAGTAATAAAGGAGTTTTAATTTTTGCAAAGGTAGTAGAAAGTAAAGAATATCCTATTTTTTATAAGTATTTCCAACTTCAAAATCTCAGGCCTATAAAAAGTTCTCACCATTAGCAAGTAAAGTGTTTGCCTAAAGTACAACAAAACAGGTCTATTTAGACATAAAACTAATAGAACGGGTTCCTCTCGAGAACAAATCCCAGCTTTAGCCTTGACCGCAGCTTACGTTAAGTTTTTGTTGAAACGTAGGTCTTGTCCCTGCCAAAGAATACTCGGCCCTACGTATTCCGGTGACTGAAAGATTTAGGGGCAATAACGTGCGATGTTGGCTCCAAGCAATACGATCTCATTGTTCGTTCGATCGGATTAGTATCGTGAAGATTGGTCGCAGCTCAGTCGGGTATTGGAACTCGGATGTAATCAACGGTACACTGTGGATCTGTCGCGGGCGATAGTGATGTATGTTCACACTGTATATTGTGTCGATAAACTCTTGGAATCAATCAGACGTTGAATGTATAAAACCGTTTCCTTTTTTTCTATTTCTACACATTCTTTTTATGTTCTTATGTTAAAGTTTGTATTGGAAATGAAATAAAGTTGTAACTATTATTTGATTTCGTGCAGTAAGAAATAAATTCATCAACATAAAGTGTGTATTACTTACTGGAAAAGTCCTATTTTATAACATTTATTAGAAAGTTGCATGATAAACTTCAAAACGCTCATATTTAGTACTCTAGTTTTTCTATATGCAATGTCTGGATATATGTTTAATTATTGAAAGGTAAAAAAACAATAGGTATAGATTGTATAGTAGTGTGGAGAATTCAAATTTTTTCAGGTTCACTTAATTGTTTTCGGTTATACTGTATTTAATTTAATTTATTAAATTATTAGCTACTTAATATACGTAGAAAGGAAGAACCACTCTGTAAATTTACATTTAACTTACAGAATTACGAAATTAACAAACACTTCATGATTTTATAAAGTGATACAAAGTTTGTTGAAGTAATAACTTATTCGGAAATAAAGACGAGATACTTATTCAATTCATATATGTACTATGCAGGTAAGCAGGGAATGAATTTGATCACGACTGTTTTTACATTTACCCTACTTTACATCAAAACTAGATATCCATTTTACATTTCCCAACTACAAAGCGAGGTGTCTCAAAAAAATAAAGTAAAACACGGGAAATTCGTATCCCGGGATCATTTGTAAGGGAGATCCCAAACCTAATAAGGATAAACACAGGGATGCAAGTCACGCACCGGGTGAATTTGCCTAGGACTACGCCTAAGTAATTGACTTTCAGACTCAGTTGATACAGGGGATTACGGACTTGGGGTCAACTTGGTGCACTCAGTTTCTTGGGGTAGGTTTGGTTGGACTCAGACATACCTTGCGAAGTATCTATGATTTAAATGGTTTATTGAAACGACTGTAACTATCATATTAATAGTTTAGTCATTATTATTATTAATATATATTTGTATTCAGTTTAAATTATTTTTCTCTTAATATTCTTTCGTTCAGATGCGGCATTCAAAGCCTTTAAAATCTTTAAGACTGTAAAGTAAACCTGCAGAGATATCAATATCCAGAGATCAAAGGCCGTAGTAACCGAAGTGCTCCTTGTGACGCAAGGTTCACTTCACAAATATTACTTAAACTCGATATATAACATTTATTTGAATTATTATCATCGCTAAAGTGTGTTATTACACACACGAAGGGCCTTTGGTCTAATAATAAGTGATCATGCTGAGCTGCCCAACCAAACAGGGCAATTAGTTGTGTGATGTTATCATTTGTTCTATATCTGGGTGTAACTTTCATGCAATATGTATGTAGGTAGAAATAAATAACTATGTTTATCAGCAGCACGAATATTATATCTATGGTAGTTTATTTAGTTACAAAGAGCAGAAGTGTGTGCCATTCATGAGGTTCTCATTGTTGGTTTGTAAAAGGTATATATAATATTGATTCATGTAACACAGAAATTCCTTTATGACTTCTGCGATGTATATATTTTTGTGACAATTAAATTATAAACCAAGTTCTTTATATTATTACGTCAGCAAATTTTCTTGACTTACAGAGAGACATTCATTCCTTTAATAAAGGAACCACATTCACTCAATAAGACCGACCTTCATTGCTTCCCTTTTTCATTTTAAGCCCAAAATGGAGGCGATTCGACGATAAAATTTAAATAACGGTCATTTTCTCTTTTTAAAGTTCAAATCTTTGCCATTCAGTAGAAGTTGCGGAATACATTTGAAATGAGAAGAGTTCTTTAAAACGTATGCTCTTCTGAATTTTTACTGTGAAAAATATTGCTGTGTGTAGAACCAGAGACAAACTAATAATTCTTATTTTAAACTTTCAGTGAATTAGATGCGCTTCATTCAGGTAATACAATCTAGGTTCATTCTTCATGTATGAGGGATTATTCTGTCTTGCTACGTTCATCTGCACTTTCACAAGTTTAACCTGTGAAGTGGTCTACTACTACATATTTTACTTAAATATTAAATACGATTTATATCTCTTTGGTTCAGATTTATTGAAAACGATCAGAGTAGGTGTTGCATCTGAGTCAATAGTAATATTCACTAGGCTCGTTTTCCTTCGGAATTAAGTTGACTTAAAGATGACATAACTAAGTCAAAATAGGCTTAAGTTTACTTCGTATGTCTACTTGAGACTACTTTAAGCTCAAGCAAATGGCCAGGTAAATTCATTATATGAAATGTTTTTCTATATAAATATGGTACTTTAGATATCTGTATTTATAATTTTAAGAAACCATTTTATCTCAAACAACATGTATTTATATTCTCTCTATTCGTCCCTCACTAAAAACTTAATTCACAAGATATTTGATACAATAGAAAATTTTATTACGAAGGGCAAGATTTAAACAATATCTAGAACCAAATTATTAAGCGAACCGCTACGAATTTAATCAGAATTAAATGTCTTTTAGATAATTGCCACTACAAGCAAAATTACTTACCAAGTCAAGTATCAATTATAAAGAATGTTTTTAACAGTAACATAGTAATATGGATGATAGCGTTCAACCTCATACCTTAACGGACAAGCAAGCTCCTATGTTTGAATATTTTTTATACCTCAATTTAATACCTAAATAAGTTTAATGTTTTTTTAAACAGATAATTTAATGCGAAATTCTAAAAATATTCGTTAATCTGAATAAATAAAATAAAGTGTCAGTTTGATCTGGGTCCTGGGACAATGGGTCCGTTACGAGTATTTTAACAGTAGCGAGTAAGTTAGCAGATGATAAATATACATTTAAGCTTACAATAACTTTTTAGGTACTCGTATATTAATTTAAGAATTGTTTATGTTTCTAGTAAATATTTAGTAAAAACTCATTGTAAGTCTTTGTCATAAATATTGTAAAATCAACAGTTAAAATAAATATTTAAGTCATATTTCAAAACTTCACGAACAAAAGATTTGTTACTGTGAAAGCATGTATATCTGCTCGCTGTTTTAGACTATTGCCATCCACCGCTGAACTGTATATCTAGTCTATTTTAAATGTTAACAATTAATAAGTCATAACTATGTCTCTAACAAAGTATATCGGTCACGTATTAGATTCCAGATACTCTGTTAAAACTTACAAGTGTTTGAAGGTTTAGGCACGTTGTTATAAAATAAAACTGGATATCATTATAATACCTTCTAATATACGTGAAGTTTTATAAGCAAAAAAAAACCTTAATTCCTAAAGGAGTTTAGCAACAAAAACAATTCAATATTATCCAGAATAAAACATTTTACTTCTGATGGTATTATTCTCCCGAAAGGTATGAATTCCAGATGAATTTAGCATGAAGTGAGTTGAATTGACCTCGCCTTGAGTTTCCATACATAAAGAATGAGACCAGTATTGTTCTGCCTCTTTGAATTTAATATTTCCAGTACTTAAAGTCAGAATGGATGCTTAGCGAACAATTTTAATCACACCATTTGGAGAACCTAATTAGGGTACGTAGTAAACCTCTTTTGCAAAACGGACTAAAACCTTTAGTGACGATGCGAATGTAGTTTTTGTCTATTTGCCGAGGCTTTAGTTAGAACTGTTGTTATTCAAGGTTTTTAGTATATTATAATACAGTTTTACTTGATATAGCTCATAACACGGATGTCGTCAGCGCCTTTTAAACACACATTGCCTAATTATTTCTTGTTGTTGAAGTTGTAACTTAAAAAAACTTTTTTTTTTTTCTTTTTTTTTTTTTGTTGTCGGGGTGGAAAATCCCTTCGGATCTCCGACTCCTTGGGGACGCAGGAGGCAGGAGTATGTGGTGTTTCCACTAAAAACCACCCCGGCGGCCGGTCTCAGGCGTCCTTCTCTGAAGGGGACCCGGACCATGTTATTTCAGGTCCCCTCCAGAATCAACGCCGCGCCTAGTCAGATCCTATCCTGGGGACGCCATAAAGGCAACCCCACCTATCAGTCCGGTTGTTATAATTTGTTGCGACCCGATCGCATTTTTGCTACCAGGCCGAAACAAATCATTCCATCGCAGACCGCAGCAACTAATCCGCCACCAGAGGACCCCAGTCTTTGGCGACTCGCGGTCCCGTCGACGGCTCATAACGCCGCCGGCGTCTTCTTCGTTCGGGATCGGCCCTCTCCCGATCCCGTTCAGCGGTCTCTTTCTGGAGCATAACAGTTTCGCAGAAAGAGACCACTGCGGCCCAGCTTTCCTCACCCGCCAGCATGGCAGCAACGATTGCTGGCGGCGATAGGTCTCGTCCTATTTCATCGACTAGGGCTCCGCGTTCAGATACCGACGCGGGGCAGTCCTCCAGCGTATGCTGGGCGGAGTCCCAGTCGGCTGCGCAGTGGTGACAGTGTGCCGTCTCCTCGCGTCCGATCTTATTCAAATACTCACCGAAGCAACCATGCCCGGTGAGTATCTGCGTCAGTCGGTAGGTGACGCGACCTCCCTCCCTACCTACCCAAGCTTCGAGGTTGGGCAGAACGGCACCGACAGCGCGTTGGCGCGCATTTTGTGGCTGTTCTAGCCGCGCGCGCCATTGTGTCAATGCCTGTCGGTGGGCGCTCTGCCGCATTTTGAGCTCGTCCTGGTCTTCCCCACTCTCATCCCGGCGGATAGCGCGAATACGGTCATAGATCCTCGCGTCCATATCGGCCAGGATATCAAAGGGCAGAAAACGTGCCAGGACTGTTGCCGCCTCAGACGAGATGGTGCGGTATCCTCGTACGATCCGAATGGCCGCTACCCGCTGCGCTCGATTGAGCTTAGCTCTGCAGCGGGAGGAGGCCGATATGCGCTTGGCCCATATCGGCGCTCCGTAGAGGGCCATGGATCGTAGCACCGCACAGTAGAGGCGGCGCACTTCTTCTCGCGGGCCCCCTATGTTAGGCAACAGCCTTTGTAGGGAGCCTGCCACCCCCCGAACTCGTGGGATCATCCGCTCGAAATGCTCCTCGAAGCTCCAGCGACTGTCCAAGGTTAGGCCGAGGTACTTAATGTGTCGACCGACCTCGACTTCCGCTCCTTCCACTCTTATAAACGAGCTGGTAGGAACGACACCTCCGCGTTCCCTGTGGAACCACAGGGCTTCCGTCTTATGAGGTGCAACCCGTAGACCCAAATCGCTGATCTTTTGGACGACACAGGTCACCCCTAACTCGGCGAGCTCCAGGACTTCTTGGAACCCATACCCCCTAGCCAGTACTAGAGTGTCGTCCGCGTAGCAGACGACACTCACTCCAAGGGGTAGACTGGTCCTCAGGACCGCATCATACGCGAGGTTCCACAAAAGGGGTCCTAAGACCGATCCCTGGGGAACCCCACATGTGACCTCCCTTTGAAGTACTTCACCATCCCGACCTACATAGGATATGGACCTATCGCGAAGATAGGCCCCGATGATGTGCTGCAAGTAGAGGGGCAACTGGTGATATACCAGTGCCTCTCTAATTACCCACCACGGCAGGGAGTTAAAGGCGTTGACTATATCAAGACTGACGGCCAACGTCACTCCCCCCCGACAGACAACCTCTTCCGATAAGGAGCGGACGCGTTCGATCGCGTCGAGCGTTGAACGTCCCTCTCGAAAGCCAAATTGGTTGTCTGATAAGTCAGGGCCCACTAGCGACAAGTGTCGGCTGATACGGGCGGCGATAACTCTTTCAAAGAGTTTCGCCGCCTCGTCCAACAGGCATATAGGTCGGAACGCCGAGGGAGTATCTGCAGCCCTGCCAGGTTTCTGGATGAGTACCAGCCTGGCTTCCTTCCAGCCGGAAGGGAATACGCTGTTACGGAGGCAGCTGGTAAACAGTTGCGTCAACCTATTCCCTAGGATCACCGAAGCGCACACCCATGCTCGACCCGGAATCCCATCCGGGCCAGGAGCGGTGTTGCGGGCGGCGAGTCGCTTCATGGCTCGGTCCAGCTCATCCTCCGTCACCTCAAAGTCGTCGGACCACATAGTGGAATCCGACAGCAATGGAGTCTGATAAGTCAGGGCCCACTAGCGACAAGTGTCGGCTGATACGGGCGGCGATAACTCTTTCAAAGAGTTTCGCCGCCTCGTCCAACAGGCATATAGTTTGGAACGCCGAGGGAGTATCTGCAGCCCTGCCAGGTTTCTGGATGAGTACCAGCCTGGCTTCCTTCCAGCCGGAAGGGAATACGCTGTTACGGAGGCAGCTGGTAAACAGTTGCCTCAACCTATTCCCTAGGATCACCGAAGCGCACACCCATGCTCGACCCGGAATCCCATCCGGGCCAGGAGCGGTGTTGCGGGCGGCGAGTCGCTTCATGGCTCGGTCCAGCTCATCCTCCGTCACCTCAAAGTCGTCGGACCACATAGTGGAATCCGACAGCAATGGAGGCCATGAGGGACTACCCTGGTCCCTGGGGAAGAGAGTATCTACAACTCTGCCCACGAATACAGGATCCAGGGTCTGAGTCAGTGGTGGGACCCACGGTCTGAGCTTACCCAATACAAGTTTATAAGGGCGCCCCCATGGGTCCCTGTCTAGTCCCTGTATGAGCTCCTTCCAAGACCGAGCCTTGGCTTCCGCGATTGCAAGGCTTACAGCTTTTGCTGCGGCGCCATACTCCCGCCTCACTTCGGCAATCTCCTCGGCTGTGGCTCGCCGTCTTCTTCGGGTTCTTTGAAACCGGCGACGGACTCTCGAGCACGCTGTGCGAAGTTGCTCGAGTTCCGCTGTCCAACAGTACACAGAACCCCTCCTGCCTCCCGGTCTGACCCGTGGCATCGACGCGTCACAGACGTCAGTCATAACGCCACGGAACCAGGCCGCCTGCGCTTCTGGATCAGACGAGACCCGTTCTTCTTCCCCTGGCCAATCTGCGACGATGGCTGCGGCGACGAGCATATCTCGGTTCATTCGCTTGAGGGACCATCGTCGCGGAGGGCAGCTACAGCGGTGGTCTAGGCCTGCGGCCGGGCGGCAGATGGCCACATCGAAGACGATGTGGCGGTGGTCCGACAAAGTGACCACCTCTTCTGCCACCCTCCATCCTGACACTTGCTCGATACCAAGGGGAGTCGCCCACGTCAGGTCGACAATTGACTCCCCTTGCCATCGCACGCAGGTGCTCACTGAGCCCCGGTTCACAATACCGAGGTTCAGTCCCGCCGCCCACTCAACGAGTGTATCTCCTCTCACGTTGTCTAGACGATCTCCCCACTGTGTGGAGCGGGCGTTGAAATCGCCCAGGACAAGTACCGGACGGTACAGGTACGTACAAATGCAGCTCCTGAGGCCGTCCAGGTACGCCTCAAATACGGGGAGGCCGCAATTCGGCGATATGTAGCAGCCCACAATGACCATGGGGCCCCATTCAACTGCCACAAACCCCAGTCCTCGCTGAAGGAGGGTACAGTGGAGGCCATTTTCGACCCCTGCCCAGAAGATAGCGGCAGTGCCGTCAAACGACCCGAACCACCGAGGGTGATCCGGGACACAGTACGGTTCCGCCATCACCGCTAGGGGAACCGACCGCTCAGCGAGTATCTGCATCAGCAGATCTTGCGCTGCGCGGCAATGATTGAGGTTACCCTGCAAAACTTTCTGGGGAGGCACGAATTTTAAGTCTCCATTACCTCCTCTGCCGGACGGGTTGCCGGAACTTAAAAAACCTACGAAACAAATTACTCAAAAAGATACTAAGACTATGTTTGTAGGATGCCAAACTAAAATTTTTACGTAAATCAATAGCTTTAGTTGAATTTACCCTTGTATTATATATTTATATTATCGTTAAAACTTCTCAAAAAACGACCCAAGTGTTCAACTGCAAACGACTCAAAGATAGTCAAGCATACATTTTTTTTAATTATGTCTAATTACTCAACAAATAAAATCTTCCAAAAATCACAAAAAGACGTCTCAAATCCCTTTTGAATACCACATCATCCTCACTATACGCTTTAGTCAGTCGGTCATTCTTTTTTCAAAGACCGGTGCAGAGAGGGTGAAAAAGAAATTAAATTCTCAATGAAAGCCGATCTCGCCGTGAGATAAAGGGGGATCTTCTATGAATTATATCCCCTTGAAGACGAGAGGGTCCTGAAGAACAATAGTGTAATCGTCCAATTAAGTGTTTGTATGAGTTCAAAAGCGTCACCGTCTAAACTGAGAGTGTGGAGGTGGGAAATTTGTCTTGTCTCAAAAGGTGTTTAGGTAAATCCTTAATCCATACCACTTCTAAAGCTGAAAACGTATTATGAGTATCTATTAATGTATTATTGCTTGTTAACTAAATGCAATATCTTGAGCTTCATTTATTAATTCTATTAATTTATATCATGTTAGGTATACCACGCTATTCTTTACTGAGAATACTGTGGGTTGCATTTATGAGAAATATGAAATAATATTGACACGAAATATTTATAAAGAATCCTTAAAGCGATTTTTATATCGTGCACAATTAGTTCACATCTTTTAAGATTTTAAAACATACAATAACTAACTTAATATTTTTATGTACATAAAATATATCACTCATCACAAGTTATTTATCACTTTTGTACAAGGTCTAAGTAATTTTACATTTTCAAATAATGTTAAGGAAATAGTATTTAACAATCACAAAACTCTTGGTGTCTATTTGAATGTATACATTTTTTTTAAGTCTCTTTCAAATTAAGTTCTACAAACCTTAATCACATGTTAAACAAATTGAATCTTACAAAATTATTCAAATTGTTATCAGTTCTACATATTAATGTAACCATCATTCATATTCATATCTGACATGGTCGTAAATTTGATGGTGGTCGTGCAACCGACGGGTCTGCTTTGAATCGGTCATAATTTTCGATTTTCCGCACAATTGAACCAGATCGGCACCTTTTAGGAGCAGTTAGTTTATGGCTTGAGAAGTTGTAATTATTATTTGGTTTATTGTAACATTAAATTTAGATTTATAAAAAACTGTGCGGTAAACGTAAGGCTTTGTTTTAAGTTTTGTAAAACACTGTCAAATAATGTTTTACGTGATTGTATTGATGATGAATAAGGTCCATAACTGACGTGAAATATATAAAAAAACAAATTTAGAAGTTAGTTGTACATCGTATCTAAATTTATAGTTGAATTGGCGCAGAATGTTTTAAGACTTTAAAGAGTAATTAATTCAATATTAACAAATTTATTTTTAATTTTTTTTTTACCTGGATTACGCTTTGGTAGCGTATTCGACTGTTGTGCTGAGGTTGCGGTTTCGAGTTCTGTATCAGATTAAACTTTTATTTGATCTGCAAATATTCGTTTCGAAATTTGAATATTTTTCGTGTATAATAAGTATTTATTTAAAAAAAAGTTTAAGTTTACTCAATCTAGCTTTGATAGTAGTGTCTAAAATATTAAGATATAAATATAGTGAATAAAAAAACTTAACACTTTAATTGATATAAAAGAATAACTGCATGGAAAGACATTTAGCAAGTTTAAAGTGGGACTCTGTCTCTCCATGTAAAGGACTGAAAATATTGCATCGAAAAAGTACAAAAAGATCTTAAAAATAGTATTCGCAGCTTCATTTGAGCCAGCAGAGAGATGAATTTCGATATCCTTTTATTCATATAACACAATTATCCGAACGTGATTAATTAAGCTGCTTGAAAGCCCCGCCCAAAATTAAATTTATATATATGTTACACTTTGTTCCTTTATACCACACAAAATATTGAAAATGTACTTTAATATTTACGGGAATAAGAATAAATATGTGATTAGGTACTTTGTTAAATTTTAAAGTCATCGATCCCACACTAACTTAAGATGAAAATTTTTAGCCGGTGTGTCCTACCTTTCATAATTTATGGAGCTAAACGGTTAGTCCATAAGCTCAAAGTCGCTCAGCGTGCCATGAGGACAGCTCTACTCGATATTGGGGATAGCATCAATAATAAGATGATCCAGCAGAGAACTAAGGTCATCGACATTGCCCCCACAGATTAACCTGACAATTGTTGAAGAAAACGAGTTATAAAGTGGCAACCGCGTCTCGGCAAACATAGTGTATGACACTCACAGGTCAGTCAGTGTGACGATTTGAGTGAGATGCCTGGTAGGAGTGGGATGTGAGAAGCCCAAAATCGACCAGAGTGGTGTACAATGGGAGAGGCGTACATCCAGCAGGGGATTGCAATAGGCTGTTGATGATCATGATGACGCTGATGAAACACAGAATAAAAGTAAAAAATCAAATGACGAATAAAAGTTATAATTCTTTTAAATAAAAGAGCAAACTCAGAAAATAATTATTTGGCAGTTGAGTTTCACAACAATAACAATAAATTACAAGAATATTAATTTTAGGCACTTTAAGCAACGTTAATATTCAAATTAAAAACAAGCTCTTTAGTGCAACAAGACTTGGTTGCTAACTGCCAAACATTTAGGTTAATGAGTTGTGAGACTTTAATCCTTCTGGGGGATTTATATTATAACAAAAATCTCCTTTTAGACTAATGATAACATTAAAAATACGCAAATTGACCCATGCTAAATAAATTATAATGTATTAATTAATTATGTAAAAAAGCCTAGCATTTGTGAAAATAAGAAAATGATTCATTAGTAATACAATAACGTATCACTCACGATAGTATAACTCGTAAATTTAAAGAATAAAAAAAAATGTCTGGATCAAGAATCAAGAAATTTTAAATTCTATCTTCTTAGTACAAAAAATTAAAGTGTATCTAATACATAACTGACTGTGAACATAACAAACAATATTTCTCATTTATTTTCTTCTAGCGATATTTTAAATGCATACACCTATCATTCTCGTGAAATTGCCACCCTTTAGCCTTGAGCCTGCTTTTTCACCCTCAGTATTCTAAGGAGCTAACACTTAGATTAAGATTGGCTTAAATTGTCTTTTGCCGACTGCCACAGATTTATTTAAAGTAGAAACAATTCTCGTACTCTCTTTAACCATGTGCACGTTTCAAGTTTCTTTTAAGAATAAAATATTTGTATGAGTTAAATAAGAAATATGTAAGTATTTAAGAACCTTTCCAAATTTATTACATTGAGTTTATGAAGATGAAATTAAATACAAAGTAATAAAACAGGTAATGAGAAAAAACCATTTTGCAAAAATATTCTAAAGAAGATAAAAGAAGAAAAATAGTGTATGAAATTAGAATAATACAATTGTTATGAATAAATTTAAAATATATAAGTATGAAATTAATCTTATCTTTATAGGTTTCTTTTACTTGTCCACATTGAGAAACCTTTCTCAAATATTATAACGAACTTATTTTGAATGTACGATGTCAATTACACGAAATCTGCAAATTCTACATACAACCCAGACTAGTCATAGAACCCCTTAATCATGTCCATTTGTTGAGTGATTCCGTCTCAAAGATTTAAATCTGTTTCGTCTTCTCTCAGTATAATTGGCTCATTTCATTGTACGGTAAAATTTACGTCTGTCTGTCGACATTTTACTAGATGTCATTATCAACCATTCTTAACAGAGACATATATGTAAATAAACCTACTACACAAAAGAAACTTCACTGTTTTGATTCCATGTTGATTTATAATTTTATTTTGTTTGGATAACTAAATGATGAGGTGTTAATTAAAATTTACTAATAAAATGGATTTTGAATATATGGGTATGCCACTGTTAAATTAACTCACACAATAATATTCTTCCGTTCGTGGAGATTTAAAGAAAATTCTATTTATGTTTCTCTAGTTTATTTGAACTGTGATTTTACTATTACAAACACCTAAAAAAGGTTAATTACTGGCGGTAAGAAACTTTGAAAATTGTTTTGGGCAGAAATATTTTTTCTAAACGAATATCTCTCAGTATTTGGAGTATGTAAAACATGACATTACTGTATAACATATGTACTGCACTGTATATGAAGCTATTTAATTTAGTAAAAAGTTTTAAACAACATTTATAAACAGGATTAAAGGGAAAATAGGCAGGTAGTAAGTTATGCATAAAACAAACAACTCCCATCTGAAATATCCTAAACATCATTGTTTTCCAATGGCCTCCTGGTTTAGCTTACATAAATCTTGATAATATGCAAATTTTATTTCATTAAAGCGGTTGGTCTATAAGCAATATTGCCCAGCTGAGTTACTGCGGGACCGCCCTCGGATTAACTAATGGCTGTTTATCTTCTAAAGATCCCTTGCAAGAGCCCTATTGAAGGATGTGTTCGAATTATTAATTTAGACGTTATAAGATGACTTTAGACGTTATAGGAGTTAGTACGTGTTAGTGGATTATAAACTGTTCGAATAGATGTTATGTTAACATTATTTTTGAGCATCAATTGTTGCTTTAAAGTTCTTATGTACATTACAATAATATTTGAAATTTCTTACTTCAATTTATTTACTTTTCAAAGTACATGAAATTATTTTAACAAAGATATGTACTATGTTAAAGTATAAAACATGAAATAAATCACTCGTTAGTTTTGAGATCTAAGATTTTTTATTAATAATAATTGATGGCCCTGTTTCGCTATTTTTGATTTTTTTCTGCACGACAATTTTATGTAAAATCATGACTACTATATATTTGTGACCACCATTTAAACGTAATACATTATAGGGACACTCTTCGATTGTAACTTAAACTGTAGGTTTGTTTTTAATTTAAATATAATTAATATGTACTAATCTGAACATGACAACTTAGTAAATTCAAAAGAAAAAATTTTGTTTTTCTAAAACATATCTATGTTTCAGTATGAGAATAGTATAATACAGCAAATTAAGCTATTGTAGTCTAGTATGATGGGGACTTCAAATCACTCCCTCTGTTCAAACGTAGCAAATTTAACGCAGTTAACCGTTAAATATATGCACCTCGTTAAATCGGCAATCAGTTCTGTTGACGCGGTCGAAAATAGTAAAACAACACACTCTTGCGTAAACTTAACAAAAGCAATCGAACGTATTCATTACAAATTTGCGTTATTAAATTATGATATCGATTATTTGGTTATTCAATTCGAAAACTGATAATTGGATGCATCCCGAGCGCTCGTGACAGTCGGAAATCGGTAATAAATCGACGTTGCATTGTTGTTTTGTTGATTTACGTGAGAGGAAGTGACAATGATGATTTTTAACATTGAATGAATTCGAAAACGTTCAAATTTTGTACTATTCAGTAATGTAGAATATACACTATTTTATATTATGTAGAGCGTGATGCGTATGATTCCTGTACAGACAATGAAATTAAGATGTTTAAGAGTTTCTAAGCAAAAGTTACCGATATTATCCTTGTAAATGTTTTAAATACGTGTTTATTCAAAATACAATTTCTTGTCATTTTGTACATTTCCATTGTTTCAACCTCAGAAACACACACTAAAAGACGTTCAAAAGCTAGAAAAGCAATTTTCTCCATTCATACACACAAAGGCTTGCATATTTCGTACGCACTTCTCGCGGATAACGCTGCTCTTTTCGAAATGAAAACCACTGTTTATGTTTCACACAGTGATTAAAGTGAAGTGTCAAAAACAAAATACTAACCATCTGGGTGGAAGGGAGATCCATTTTTCTTGCATGTTGAAATGGGAACATTATGACTTCGACGGGGTGTCAATAGTGGTAAAGTAAAGACTATAATTTCTCTGTTTTTCCGCATTCACTTTGACGTTATGTCCTACCTGAAATACGAGTTCATTCAATGGAGATTGGTTTGCTTTTTATGTGTTGAATATTTCTTTTTAAATTGTTTTCAGTATTCTTCGTTCGTTCTTTATAATATTCGTTTTGTTTATAATATCATGGCTATGTATGGATGTTATGAAATTTGTGGTTAGTTTTTGAATGGTTTTCGAAAAAATAACTTTATGATATAATATATTGTTCAATAGTGTAGCTTTATGCTTTCTCCACGTAAAAATATTAATTATTTTAAATATGAGTATTTCGTACTTTTTTTTAATTTAATTTTTTTAACATAATGCGTAATTTAAGTCTTATTTATAGTGGTCTTTAATGCTATCAACATGTGAGTTAAGGTATAGACAGCAATTATAGAAATAAAAATGTAAACACTATTAAAACAATATACTGGCTTAAATATACTACTTTTAACTTGTACAGTAAACATCATCATCATCATCATCATCTTAGCCGGAAGACGTCCTTAGCCTCCCCCAAAGTTTTCCACGAAAACCGGTCCTATGCTGCCCACATCCAGCAGTTTCCCACAACTTTCACTGGGTTGTCGGATCACCTTGTAAGCGTCTACCCACGTCCTGTCTTCCAGTGTGAGGTCACCACTCCAGAACTTTTGAACCATATCAGACGTCTTGTTTGTGAGCAATGTGTCCCGCCCACTGCTCTTTAAGTTTGGCAATTTTCTGGGTAAACATCAAATAAAATGAAATATGCAATACTTATAAACATAATTTGAAACCGAGTTTGTCCAAATACAATACATTAATGTGGGCAGATTAATTTTATCTGCCCATAAATTTAATTACACTCTTGTAAAAGTCAAACTCATAATATAAATACAGATAAGTCTGTCAATGTCTATGATACTTTACTGAAATATTTGACAGTTTGAAGTTTGTTTAGACATCAAATTGCCACTTGATAGATTTTAAAGCGAATGACATAAAGGGGAGCATACCTTATCAGTAAGACGCAGACTTTTTAAAAAACAAAAAGGGCAGAGCTCGCACGCACTATCACGAGGGTGTCGAGAAAATCCTAAGAGATTACGTACTGAGTGATTGCTGTTTCTAAACTCTTGTGGCAATGTTCGCTTAAAGTGAATCTTAAGGATGTGTTTTTAGTGTCTCGACACGCAAAATACTTGAGTGGAAATAGTGAGTTACTGTTACTTTTACCTTGGAGTAATTTTCGGTGCATAGTAGTGTTTAATCTACTTAGACAGTGTTGCATGCAATGGGATAATTTAACCTGTCTAATCTTCTGTAGAGTTCTTAAAAGTAAATGAAGTTGAAGTAACTCTCCCGCAATTTTTAATCATTACAATATCGAAAAAAGGTGAACTTATGAATTAGTGAAACATAAATAAAGTGTGATTTAGCTAACATAGTGATTTGACAATTAACTACTTTAAAGAATGATTATTGATAATAGAAATGTGTTAGTAAAGTAAAATTTACCCAATAAACGTGATTACAATCAGAAACATTCTAGTACTAAAAGATTTGGCAATTACGATACTGTACTACCAGTTTCATAATATTAAAGAGTCAGTACACAACCTGATTATTTTAATATAGGTATTTCTTCTATAATTTTTAAAAATATTTTACTAAATATATCAAGTACTCTTCGTAAAGTAATACATTTTTGATATGGAGAGAGACTTCGCTGTCTTTAAAATAAAATTTTGATTTAAATATTTAGAGTAATATCTAAGTTACAATCTATGCTAATATTATAAACTGGAAGAATCTCAAAAACTACAGGTCCAATTTAAAAAAATATTTCAGTGTTTGATAGTTCAGTTATCGAGTAAGGCTATAGAGTATTATACGTCATCACGTTACAACTAAAGAGAGCGCAGTGTTAATGAAAAATGTTACAGAAACGAGGGCATATTATTTCATTTGAGAGCTTCCGTTATGTGCGCTTTAGAAAAGGTAAAAGTTTTGTTAAAATATTGTATGAAAGAATTGTTTCCCTTTAAAGTTCTATAAAAAAGACCGCGCAGCATATGCCTGTCTTTTAGGGTTAGTAACATTATAGTAACAATCTTTTTAATAGGAAACAAATTTGTTTACACTGTATAACATCATGTTACTAATTAATAAACAATAGAAGACGCAGATGTAGTGTTGTGTCAGCTAGTAAACTGTAAGAAAAGGTGAAACAAATATTGCTTCGTAACTGTCTCACTCAAAGAAACACGCTATCTGTAACAGAAATTTTAAGTGATAACCACATCTGGTTATTTCTTTCGAATATTTGAATATCGAATACTTAACATATAAAGCACATCACTAATGCACGAATGATTTACATACACGACAAACATTTCAGAATATTAACACCCAAAAATAGACTCTAAATCTTTGGGGAAACGATGTTTTATGCATTGTGATTAAGGGTTGCATGAAATTGTTGAATTGCCATCTCTCAACATGAATGCACGCTGTGATGGGGAAAGTTTTCTTATTATTTTTATTTATTATATTCTCCGCTGTTCCGCGTGGTCTCATGTTATGACGTAGTGCGTCTATTGTTTATAGAAGTCTGGTTAACTGGTATAGTTTTAAAATGTTTGAGGATTATTTCGGTAAGTTCAAAAATCATTGGATTGGTTTTCATACTCAAGTGTCGTATATATTATTATACTTTAATTTACACATAATATCTTCGATAGTAAATTTGATTTTCTTTGTGAATTTTAAACATGATTGAACATGTTATGAAACGTTTAATTGCTGTTCTAACTCAAAAGGTTTTTACTATATGTATTTACAATACATATCTTAAAATACAAAAGTGACATCTTTTTTTTAAATATGTAGTTTCAGTTACAGACGTAAAACAATTTAGTTTTTAAACATTATTGGTTGTGAAATCTGAAGCTACTGCTGCACTATTTAATGAAGGCTGTACCTAAGCAACCGGAAACATAAACCCACATGAACGTCACCTGATAGCACGACGGCGGCCACATCCGCTGGCGCTGTACGTTTCCGCTCCACGGCCGATTCGTTTACTCCCCATTGTTTATTTAATTTGTAATCAAAGCTATTCTGTTTGCTCAATAAAAATTAGTTTTACTCACATCTAGAGGGTTTGTTTGACATGTTTATAAAGAACTTGTGTAAATAATGAGTTTGTATTCATTACTTAGACTAGTATTAATAAAACAGGTAAATCTTTACACTGCCTTATATTAATTCCGAAGCATTTTTCTCCTTTTGTTGGATATCATGTTTATTTTAAAAAAAAAGGAAAATATCAACATCTAATTTTTTTTCTTTTGTAACTTGACACATCTTACACGCGGATTTCCGATTCCAAATTAGACAGTCTGTGCTATGGTTACCAAACTGCTGATAAACATACTAAAATGTTTCCAAATACATACATACATATTATAGATAAGTTAGAGATTGTGCTCATTACACTAACATTAGTCCAAGGTGGGAATCGAACCCACAACTTTTAGCTTACAAGTCCTTGTCATTAACCACTGGACCAACAGGGTCGTTAAGATTGCTGAAAATAAAAATGCTGAGGTTAATATGTAATATAAATATACTTGTAGTAGTCGTATAAACTATGATAGAAGATTATTCGATACTTCATCGTCCATATAACGTGGAACAATCGTATCTAATCTACTTGTATAAATTACTTTTTCTTTAATAAATGAAAACTGATTCTTTCTCCCCATTTCCATTTAAACAAAAAATAACAACATTTCATAACTTGAAAGTTCAAATTATACTCTTAATGAAACGAACAGACACTCAAGTAAATGAACCTCAGCTTATTAGAATTTTCTTTGAAGTATGGAATGAAATTTATTTCATTTTAACTCTATTACACGCCTGAAAAAATTTACTTCTGTTTGGTTAAACTCATTATAAGAAGGCATATTCTACCTAAAATCCGAAACGAGTAAGGTATTCAGCGGTCATTGTTAAAAGCGTCCGGTCAGCGACAATAAATATAGAATATATTTCGCTTGGGATGAGGACATAATCCGGATTTAGAGGAACCGTTTTTGTTGGTCGATGCTGAAAAGGTACGGTAACAGTGATAGCGGGGATGTGCATAATATTTGAAAAATCATTTTTAGAGTACATTATTTAGTTCCTGTTTACGTGTTATTTTATAGAATATGGAGCGTCACCAACACTATTTACCCTTTTTTTTTCTAAATGCGGCAAGGGGCGGATACGGAAGCATACTATGAAAGACAACATCTCTGTAAAGAGAAAGGAAAATTTGAAACAAACTATATCAACCCGTCTGGCCTGCATGGTATAGTAGGCCAAAACCTTCCTAAGAACAGGACTATATCCAGCAGTGATCTGTTGAAGGCTGTTGATGATATTATTATGCACAAATTTAGGCGCCGTTGGCTGGAATATTCGCTGTTAGAAAAAATAAATTATTTGTTATTTTCTATATATTAATAGTAGGATTCTTAATATTAAGAATGACATGATACGACATAAAGCTATACCATTAAAACTGTGAACGCTTTTTTTTATATGTATTTTCAAGACTTTTATTCTAACTCTTTAATGAAAACGTTATTGTAATCCAAGAATTACATCTACACATATCAAACATCAAATCATTGAATACATTCGATATTTCGATAATGCAACAGAATTTGAATACTAACAATTACTCGGTCAAATCACAGAGAGTTTACGCTGCTAAGGCGACCACGTATCGAAAATTCAACGACGCTTATAAAAATGCGCATATCATACGCCAGAGAAAAGAACAGTTTTGGGTAAATCTCGCTCTTTGTTACCGGCATAATGTCATCTTTTGTAGTTCACATAATAAAGAAATGAAATTGTTGCGCCATGCCGTGTTGGGTTATGTCTGCTTTTTATAAATTTATCGCGTTATGGTCTCAAGAAATGATTTGAAAATATTTTAATAAAAATAATGCTAATAACAATAATAACTCAACACAATTTACATATTGTGACATGCTGATCCCACTACTGATGAGGCTCTACCTAACTTTGTGTTTATTAATAATTTGAAAATTAACGTTGAAAGGTTTTGTTTAGTAAAAGGATGTATAATCATAAAAACCTCACACCCTCTGGTTAGTCATCATCTGTCAGAAACTGTACTGTAGTATATAAATTGCTGATAACCACAGCTGTGTCTTTCCAAATATGTATATATTACGATTATATTAAACAAATAATTGTGCTGATGACAAAATTATTTGTTAAATTAAAGTACAAAATCAAAGCGACGATCTTTGGGTCCACAGTCACTATACACCAGATAATTAGGTCCGACATGTTTTGAAAAAAAAACATCTATTTATTTTTTATGTTTAATCGTCACACAAAAAAAGAAAACCTCATACAAAAATAAATGGATAAAGGTCTAATTTAACCTGAAACGTGAGAGTTTGTGAGATAAATTTCACGTTTCAACTCCCCACATTTTGGCCACATAAAAATCCCTCATTATTAGGTAAATGTGAGTTGATCAGGGTTCTATTTGAAACATATACGTATGATGTTGTGTGAAACCGACAATTAAACTTACGTTAGCCGGATGTTCAACATAAGCAGGGGTTTGATGACGTACCCCATGGTCGTGGAATGGCTATAAAAACAATTAGATGCATTTGATGCGTATTTTTTTCTCGAAGCACGTATCCCCATAATTACAAGCAGATGGCACCATTCGTTACGAGCAATATCGTCCATTCATTGTGAGGGAAACTATTGAAAATTATCTGCACTCGTTATTAATTCTGGGGAGCATAAATTTGCAGTTTATGCTTCAAATTTGAAAACTAATTTTACTTTCTTAAATCTTTTACTATTATTTTGGTTCCTTGATGGGACGAGAGCGACAATACTGATACAAGTGTGTCAATATGATTACAAACTAAATCTCATTGGTTAGTAAAATTAAAAACTCATAAATTATTACGAGATTAAAAATTTGAATATAAGGTGATAATGACTTCTGATAAATAGACAAACGTCATTGACAAGATTAAGGTCAAATGTTTTTTTTTTAAATGTACTATCGTTTTAAGTTCAGAAGTTTTATATAATTTAAAACTATTTTTTATTCGTATGTATTTTTTTATTAAAATAAAGTAATAAGAAAAAAAGTAGTATGTAAGTTTAATATGCAAACTATAAATGCAAATAATTGTTTCCACGTTTTTTAAAAATCTTACAATGTAATTATAGTATATAAACAAAATAAAATGGTTCTTCTTGTCTTAGCATCTGTGTCTTCTTCATAAAACCCAAGTCATCTCTTGCGTGAAGTACTGTTCTCATTTTTGTGAGGGATTCGCGTAGTATTTACTGTACGCTCTCGATCGATTGCAACGGCGAACAGTCCGCATTATAAACAGTCCAGAACCATTGAATTCCTTGAGCCTCTGAAGTTGCGAATAGATGTTGCCTCTATGGTAGTCCACTATAGTCTTTATTATGGAAAGTGTTCAGAGGAGTTCTTTCAACTAATCCCACCTTTTCCCTTTTGTCTACAGGACAATATGTGCTGGCCATGGAAGTCACCGCTTTAGAATGGTGTGCATACACTCTCGAATTAAACTGTTCGGCAGTTCTTCCAGTGTCAATCAGTCAAAACTTGGTACTCACTATCAGCGCGCGTGTGTCCCTCCAACCATGAAGTGCAACCTTTAAGCAGGACGTGAAAAAGCATCTTACTAAAATAGTGTGGCTCACAATACTGCGCTATTTGCATTTACGATGAGTATAGTGACCACCACTCGTGGATTGTATTCATACTTTCCATTAGGTAGAGTCATTTTGGTAGGCTCTAAAACAAAATAATAGCTATTCAAACTGAAGCGAAACGATCAACAGTCTCCTGATACTTTTCACAAATGCCTGCCATATTATTAATGAAACGTCAGCGTGACCGGCGAAAATACAATTTCGATAAGCATCAATAACTTGATACGTCAGAAAATAATTTGTATCATATTTGTAGAAAAATCGAACAGATGTGAATGGTCTCTCAGAATCCTTTTTTCGTATTAACTGAGGCATGAATATTTAATGTCGGTTGCCGGAGAACAAAACGAATTTATTATTTTATTGTTCCTAAAAAGTGTTTTTATTATATTAAATGAAAATGTAATTTAGGTCTCGATTTGTTTTTAGAACAAAGAATTCAAATATTTGCCTGCTAATTGCAAAGGGTCTATGTTACAAAAATTTTTATCATTGCAGATTTTATTAATAAAATAAAATATCTGATATAATTTATTTGGTATAAAAGCCATGTTTATAAACTAAACCAAACTTTAGAGTTTTTATGACCCGAAGCCTTAATTATTGCCTACTTTATTAAAATTATGTGAATAAACATTTTGAGAAGTACTAAATGATCCTACTACATTGTGGTTCTTTCAGATGTATTTATAATAAAAAAAGTACATAGAATATATTCGTATCTATCATAAAACGTTCTTTATTTTTATAACGCTGCTCTAATATTTTTGACGGAATTCATAAAATGTCCCAAGGCTTCTAATTACGCATAACGGTTATCGTTTGCACAGAAATGACAACTAGAATGAAAAATGTAGGATCTAATGTCGCATTCGGAGCACGATGTCGTCTAGACATGTTAACAGCCTTTAATCATGCAAGGTATGACCGGAATGATATTATTAAACGAAGGTCGGCCATTAATTGTACCCTAAAATAATTTGACCAGTTATAACAAGATTAAGTTTAGCTTATCAGGATTTATTAGTACCTCCCTCACGATCCTACGCGACAAATTTACAAAACATTCTTGAATTGACCTCTTTCAGTAGTTGTGAACTATTTCACTTTGTACTTTCACCTCAAGGGTATGAAATCTTCCTTTAGCGGTGACATTCTTGGTATCTCGCAAGTCATGATAGGGTACAAAAATAATTAATAGCCCAAATTCTATTATGACGTCATTAGACACCCCAAATATTGGACAAGCGTTTAGATGGGTGGTGAAATGGAAAGATAAAGCAAAATACATTAGCTATAGGTACCTACGTAATCTGGTCTTTTTGTTATATGTATACAATCAACGATAATCTTATTACTGCTCACATTAATTAATGAATCCTTTCTTAGGAAAGGGTACGAAAAGTAGGATTAAGTAAGAACAATTATTTCTATGCTGACAGAAGTAAAATTACAGTATAACGAAAACTTTTGATAAAAAGTACATTTTATATGTTATTTAAAACTCCATATATTTTTAAACTGTTTCTCTATGTATTCTAAATACATATGTACACCTACTGCTTACTAGCACCTGCGTAAACGCTGACGATTTATGTTGAGTTCTACTTGAAATTATACTTTCAAAATAAATCTCGTATAGAACAAGATCTCTGAACCATTGAAAATGTATGAAGAAAATAACGAAGTTATTGTGATATTTATTGCTTGGTTGACAAAAGTTAAAAAACTCTTTTGCTATAGCAAGAAAGTAGTAATTTAAGGAGATGATAAAGACACAATTTTAATGTACTTATCTTAGAATGTTTTCGTGGAGTGTGAATAATCAGATTGTAGGTGAAAGTGAATTAAGAAAATTTAATTCCAAATTTAAAAATTACTGAAATATTACTGGACTATAAATAAATTTGGAATGCGAATGCATTTAGAATAAAAAGTACATGTACTCATTTCATATAGAAAATACAGTGCTACAAGTCTTCATGTAGGCGTTCGCTACAGTCGAAAGCTAGTTACCTAATTGTTTTTTTTATTATGTTTGATCTTAGTTCAATCAACTTGAGTTGATAAAGAAATATACCTACTGACCGCTAAACCGAAACAGTATCAGTGAAGAGCAGTATTTTTGTACTTTACATTTGTACTAAACTACCAATAAATATTCGCAGTTCGTCTAAGAATATATAAACGATCACAAAGCACTTAAAATACTTTCCTTAACATTAGCATGTACTTACCTCCGTATTTATTTAATAGGACCGCTTTTTAAAGATCTATACTTTCCAATGGCAACGAGAAGCTTCCTTTGAAGTAAAGAACCATGTACACCAATGACATTTGTCGCTTAAATTTTTAACTAGACATGTTGGTTTTGAAGATTAAAATTGAAACATGTTACGAAGAGAAATCGTAATGTTTAATTTGTATATGGTCTTTAATATACTCTTGTATGTGTGATTAAACTTTTCTTTTCGTTTCTTTTTTGACGTTGTCTGTTTTTTTAAACAAAAGACTATAATTATATTTTTTAAAACAAAAGAATAAATCGTGTAACGGGGGAGTTTACAAATATACATAAAACGGACACAAAGAACACCCAGATATAGGAAAATAATTTGTGGATCACCCAAAGTGTTGTCCCATGTAGGGTTTGAACCCACAACACTCAGCGTAGTAGAGTGCAGCGTGGCGACCGCTTAAACTACTAGGCCATCTGTGCAGTCAAACTGTGTAATAAAGTTTATTTTATTCTATTGTAAATAGAAAAGCTTGTGAATGTGTGCGTGTACACGTTAATAATGGCTTGATAAAGTCGAATATAATTTCTTATAGTGTTATAATTTATAACTCTCGAGTTAATCTCAAATTCAAAATCATTTTAAAGCAAATAAAGACACAGTCAATAATTAAATTGATTTTAAAAGTCATTAAAAAAAATGAGATAGTTCTTTTAGAGAATTTAGAAAATAAGTCTTTTTTTGAAGTAATGAGTGATAGGTCATCAGTTAAATGCATATCGCAAAGTATCAATTATTTTCAGACACAGTAATAAGTGTAAAGGAGCTTTTAGATACTTTCATGTCTTCCTCATTTCTTTTCAATAAAGTTTCGCTAAGAGCTTTTCAGAATATTCATGAAGATGTCTGCTCTTTTCAGGTGGGTGTATTCAATTGGTACCGCGGTGAGTAATTGTTCTTTTTTAGGGTTTCTTAAGTTCGAAGAAAAAACTTGCACTACAGATCGTCCGTCTGTGTATCCGTCTGTTGCAAACAAGTTTTTAGATTTTAGTGGACTGATCAAAATGAAGTTTGATACATACTTCAAAATTCAATTTCTGTGATTCGAACACATATATTTACCTTATTATATAGTATGTTTTGTACATATTTGCTAAGATTTGAGTTGTTTTTAAGTTGTTTTATAAAATATGTAACCATACACTATTTCCTAATTCTTTGTCTTTTAAAGTACTGAACAAAGTTTTAAACCCAGTTAAATGTATAAGAAATCATGCTGTTTAACAACAATGTTAAGTTTATTCGATGAATATAACAGAAACATTAATTTTACAGAACCCTTTGCACGCGGGACGCTCTCTACTTTTTTGCTTTTTTTTAGATACGACCATCTCGTCTAGGTGAAACTTAGTTAAAACTTGTTTCAATTATAGTTCGTTCAGTTTTTGTTCAAGGAAACTGCCCCTAATTAAATCTGTTTCCTGAAGCAGACTACTTAGTTGTCAGTTTGCATGCTGCCAATTAGGAGAGTTACACGTAATTTATTTGAAGCACTAGATTACTATAGACTGTATATAGATTGTCACCACTCTTATTCATCGCATGGATATCGGTATCTTAAGTCATCCTAAGAAAGCAAACTGCGTAGAATAATATCTCAGCACTGAGAAGAAACACTTGAAACAAACCCTATATCAACACGTCTGGTCAGCGTGTCATAGTGGGTCCATTCCTCCTCTTTAAGAAGCAGCGAATATCCAACAATAAACTATTAATGGTTGTTTAAGCTAAGGTTGCCATATTTAGTGAAATAGCTAAAAAAAATTAGAGTACATTGCTTTTTCTGATATAATATCATTGCCGAGACTTAACAACAGCCTGAACACAAGATGCAACTTGACCTCTAATGGCCCTTTCACAACTTGGTCGGACAGTGAAGGGACGATAAGTCACGAACGGAGAGGCCATCAGTTATTGGTGTCATGTATCTTGGTAGTCGTGCGTTTTACTTGATTTTTAATAGAGGAAAAAGAAAATAAACTGTATATATTAAAAATGATTACTTGTATTTGTGTTTTTATTTTGTGATATTTAAGCGCGTGAATGAAGAATGAACACGTAATTTAAACTAAACAAAACATTGTCAATGCGTCAAACCAATATTGGCAATTCGTTCTAAATTATTCAAAAAATAATTTAAAAACTTTCAAGATATAAGACAAAAAATTAAAAATATATTGCTTGGACCTATTCCTAAAACAAAACAGTAGCAGTCGTGGGACTGCCGATAGAAGTGAAAACGGAACTATTAAGTTGAGAGTAATTAAAACTATATGCAAAAATTATATGAAATTTTTTATGTTTCATATATAGCTATATATAATATATAATATCATATATAATATATAATAATAATAAATTTCATATATAATATATAATATCATATTCTCCATAGCTATAGATATACTATTATCATTAGCATGTCGGTGACGCGAACCGAGAATTTTACTCTCTACCAAAACGCTCAACGCGCCTAAAGAAGTTTTCACTTCAAAAATTGGCTATTGGTCTGTTTATTTATATTTATTTTTGTTACTACTATATGTACATTATGTTTATCTATAACATGTTGGATTCATCTCAACCTCTTCGGTCTTCTTGAATTCGAACACTCTATATTAGTATGCGTCATCTTTCATTGCAACCACAAACAAGTCCCTTTTGAACTCCAAAGGCCAAATATCCAATACGAATGGATAATCAGATACTCATGTTCTATATACTTGAATATTACCTGTCGAGGCCTTTAACCGTATTAACCTGTAACCCCATTACGTGAGGGATATTTCATTAAATATCTATTTTAATTCGTAATACGAGTGGGTACGACGTGGAAAGATAGCTTTCGATAAGTTTCGCCGTGTAATTTATTTATGAAGGACCTGTTTACATTTTAAATGTGGAATTATGTAGAGTTTGGATGATGGAGTTTAGTGACTTTTTGTATGTTACTAAATGCTCTTTTTTAAAGAAAAAAGGAGAAGACGTAACTTAGTTTAAATGTTTGTTAGTTTAATTTTAATTTGAAAACACTTATTTATTTAAAATAAATGTAATTATTACGCGCCTAGACTGTAGGTCATGTAATTCTTAGCAATTACCTATACTTAAATATTTAAGAAATGCTCTTTCATTCTATCTAAATCATTCCAGAAAAATATTCTAAGATTCAGTGTACTGGTTGATAAATGACGGTATATGTATGTATATATTGACGGTATATGTATGTATGTATGTATATATTCTACTATTTTAATAATTAAATCATTCTTTAATGGAAGTTCAACTACTTGTATAGATGTATGTTATTATATCTGAAGTCGATTTGATGTCTTAGGCTAACAAAAAATCAATTCACCGATATTTTAAGACGTGCAGAAGTCACGTCTCAGTGTCCGTGGGCAGGAATGACACCCTAGGGAGTGGACGTAAAGATTAACGTCCTGTCTGTCCTCAGGCCTAAATCACATTATGGCCCCCCTATTCTTTGTTTAATGCCACCTTAAGATGAACGGCTTTCTACGAGTCTGTGATTTTTTTTAGCATTTTTTTAGCTCGTCCTTTAAGAGACAAACATATGTTAACTAATTTCTGATACTAACGGTGCTCTATGTATACGTAAACTATAGACTATATGACGTAAGATATACAAGGAATTATCTCAATATTTCAGGTTGTATATTTCAACGTGTAATAGATCGATATTCTATGAAACATTATGAACAAATTTATAAGTGTGGTTATTTATTAACTACGTAGAGTATTATAGTATTATAGATCGTTATAGTATTCAGATGATATTAGTCATCTAATCTAGTTATCATCATGAAGTTTATATATCGGTTAATTTTTTTTTTAAAGATCCACTTTTATGCCAACCCCTTGGGATAATCCAAAGACAAGTAACAATTGACATGCGAGGCTTTAATTTTAAATGATTATATTTTAATAAAGTAAAAATAAAATTAGAACCAATTTGATAAATGAGATACCACTTTTGTTAGCCTAATCAAATGGGCTTATTAAAAAAATCGTTTCCAAATTCCTAAATCGAAGATTTTGCCAACAGTCACTGAAGAGTTCCACATTCCACTTAACGGCTTCATCATTAAACACCTCCAGAATATCATACAAACTAGGTACACATTTTTAAACTTTCATTTAATTCCCATATTTTCCCATTGATGTTGTTTTATAACCAACTTTAAATAGAACCAAACGAGTAGTATTTTATAAACAGAAATATCTAAATCTGTTCATAAATTGCGAAGTGCTGAGGTAACCAATACAAAATTAAAATATGTGGCATCTCCTTCTTTTTTAAAATCACTTTAAAAGTAACCAAAAAATTTTGCTTCTTACCTTATATTACTTTAAATTTTTTTAATACTCCGTGTTACACAGACACAGGTAAATTTACATTTATACTTTTTCAGTATTTTAACAAAAACGGTAATCAATATAAGGTCAAATAAAACAGGACAGCCGCACCCTTAACTTTTAAATGAAATACATTTATCTCTTGTTTTTGTGCCTTTTGATTGCGAAACTTGGACAGTTTGTTCACACAAAATGGTTTATTTTTTTAGGCAACACACCACGGCTGTAACGATGTATTCATAGCAACACGTGAGGACAGAACGTGGGCGTGGATATGCATATTATTGTACTAAAATGTCCCTACTATCGTTACACAAGACTGAGGGCCTAATATTCTGTTGTTAAACCGCAAAATAAAATTTATTATACGTTGTAATAAAGGCTATCTCGATGCTCGGTTAAATGCTAGAAGTTATTTATGATGTATAACAGAATTTTTGGGATGTTTAGCGTTAAGCGATTTAATTTTGCCTATTTTATGGTTTCTGCTTGTAATATTTTACCGTTGAATTCGAAAGTTTAAAAATATGAGAATGTTTTAAAACTTTTCTAGTCTGCCACAAAGATGAATAGTAGGCCATTCGTTCCTCGTTTAATCCTACCCTTGTCAGTTTATTGGATAAACTTATATAACTTCCTTATCTTGTTTCTTCTTTGAGATCGTTATTGAATTATTTCTAGTAAACATGACATAACAAAATACGTGTATCAGTTTTTGAAATATCAAGAAAAAATGGTATGAGTGGATTTGATTTTCTATATTATATTTTTGTAGTAATTACAACACCTTTAAGATTCTTTAGTATCTTTCATTCTAACATCAAACTGCATAAATGTTGTTATGTTTTTTCCTCTAATGTTAATATTTTATTATAAAAGCTTATAACAGATACAGCGATATCCACATACTTCAATGATTATAACTAAGAAGTACTATATAATTACTACTAATTAATTGTCTCGAAATAAATTTACTTATATCAATAAGTGTAACAGATCTTCTTAATATCGACCGTCGAGATACGGTTTACCAGGCAAGACCTGATCATTTAACCTGGTCAGATAGTACTCCATTTGTGTAAGCGGGATGTAATACTTATATCTCAGCATTATAAATATTTAATGAACACACGGTGCACTTACGCACGGTATGAGTCGAATATATATGTATTTTTTTTTTATTTTAAGAGGCTGCAAGAGTGACCTTACTCTGCCTGATGAACAGCATCTTTAGAATCCAAGAGTTGTGGTCAACACATTCATTGAGAATGCAAACAATGCAGTATGGTGACTCATACTATGGCGGCCTAGAGAGACGAATTTTCACGCTCCGTTTGGTGACTTAAAAAGCATGACAGTCATCGTGGTCACGTAAGGGTTAACTTACCACGATATCTGCCACCCTTGCAACAATAGCTCCTGAAACAATGCGTATGTTAGGATATGGGTATAAATGTTTAGTCAAGTAAATAAATACATTTGTTTTAGATTAAGCAACATACCTAATCATTACTTGATAGGCCTTTTGTCTTTTTTTTGTTAGGTCTGTTATTTTTTGTGTCTTTACGCTATATTGCTAGGACAAGCAATAACTGTATTGAATGTGATACTGTGATAGCTTTAATCAAAACAGAGAGAGAAAAATCAACACTAAGATATGGATTTGTTATTTAACTACATGATTCATTTGTGATTTATATTGTATTTGAAATATATGTTTTTAATATATGATTTATCTGTTATTTCTGTTGTTCATTAGCTTATGTTTGGCCTGTTAAAATTATTGGAATTGCTCAAGTAAATAACAAATACAAAGTCGTGAGACAGTTGTGAAATGGGTGTCTCTCGGTTTGCTAACAAGTTACAAAGTTGAAGGGTTATATTAAACTTATTTGTATATCTGAAGCGTTGCTGTAACATCTGAAAATAAAGTATAAGTGACTTTGGAAATGAAATATGTATGTACCTAAATTTGACAGATTTTGCAAGATGAGACTGCGCTAGAAACATCTTAAGCATATTTACAATAAAAATAAGCACGAAACTAAACTACGTATTAATGTAGAATGTGGATTCAGTGATCATTATTTCCGATAGTCGTAGTGGTAGATCTGCTCACGGACTGATAACCAAGAATCTTAACCAACATCTTAAGAGGCTCACGTTAGAGGGCTGTATTAAGGGACTGATGCAGAAGGTAGTTCTTGACACGGCCCATATAGTGAGGAGGTTTCTTAGTACCTGTATCCGAAGTTGGTGGTTTACTATTTTTTATGCTTTTCAATATGTATTATTGTTTTCCTTTTTTATGTATTTAAAAATTTAATCAATATATGTATAAATATAATAAAGACAATAATAATAACCTCATAAATCTCACACACGGCTGTCTGATTCCAAATTAGGCAGAACCAGCGCTATGGTAAGCAGACTGCTGATTAACATACTTCATCATCATTAACAGCCTATTGCAGTCTGGTGCTGGACATGGGCCTCTCCCATTGTACACCACGCTGATCGATTTTACACCCAGATACTTAACAAATAATCGAGCTTTTCACACAGATATTCGTCCTGGTTGGGACTCAAACTTATGACCATAGGCTTAGCAATCAGTTCCAATAATTACCAACAGACCTATCAAAGTTATAGCTACAACATATTGATATTATTAACATATTTATTACAATATTATAATTAGATAAAATATTAAGAAATACATATGTACACACATGTATATATCGTATATAAAGACTTACACCAGTGCAATTTAACTTCATAAAGTTATATGTTTAAAGTAGAAATGAGTGACACATGTCATGGAGGTAGAATTCAAATTATTAAAAAAAAATTAAACATTGTTGGATATATCAAAATATTCAAATATTACAGCAGACACAAAGAGAAACATCGATATTCCAATTCGTTTCATTCATTTTTTCAAACGAATGGCCACTCACAAACGTTTTTTTAACCACAGAGAAAATAAAACACAGATATGTATCGCTACTACACCAGTGCGCCAACACGTGTGATATGCCACTTGATTGTAAGTGTACACTCAGGTTTATTTTATTGACACCTACGGACGTAAGTGTGCGATTTGGTCAACTTTTGGTTTTGTTGATTTTGTAAACAGTTTGTATCAGATGTCACTTTTACATTTTCATCCCTGTCAAATCTCTTCTGCTAAACTTTAAGAAATGCGTAAAAGCCGGTTATATCAATAAAATCACAATAACATAATCCTAATCCATTTTTTTTGTTTCACGTAATTGATTCACGAAAATGAGTACGAAACCACAAAGCCACAAGTAAATTTAGTTTATAGCATCTAAAGTATTTTATATAAATTGTGAGGTCGATAAACTCTCGTAACATAGTAGGCCGTAAATCAGCGCGTGACGTCATACCGCTCCACGAGCTTCGTAGCTGTTGTAGCACGTACCGTAGTACCTACACAGCACTAAATATGTAGTGTGTTAGTAGTTCTCTAGTAGGTAACTTTACTTTATGATATCCAAACCGTATAATTTCAGAGCTAAAGCAACGACTAGCTTATGATTTAAACTGCAAGGAATATTTTTAGGTTCTGTATATTGATATGTTATGTAGTCTATAACCTAAATACTTAAATTTCGATGACTCCTTATTGAGTATATTAAATATAATACCAATACGAATACAAAAGTTATATAAAAACAAGACGTATTAAGAATTGCAGAGTTAAATATTATTTACTTTACTACTCACTATTATTGCTGTCTTTAGCGAATTATGATATGGTAACCCATTATTCTGGGATAAAAGTATTATATATTTTATTCTAGACTATAATTTATGTGTTTTAATTCAAATGTTCAAATGTTTTGACGTTATTATGTAACAAATTTACTCCTTATGAAATTTCTATATCAAGTCTATAGTTTTTTTTTCACTACTAGCTAATGCCTCGTCCACATTAACATCGATAACAACAGTTAATTAAAAAAGTCTCATTGAAAAAGCACTTCGTTTGTGATCAGTAATAAAAACTGTATAACAAAGGCATTACACTACAAAGGGAATAGTCGAGCTGAAAACATTACGAGTATTTTCTGGCTAATAGAGCGTGATTAAAGCATTGTTCTTTTTCTATAAAGCTAGATACGAGTTGGCTCTTTGTAAGAATAGTGTAATGCCCACTAAAGTATCAGAGCTTAAAGTACTTTAAAAAAAACAGATTTTATTATGTTCGTCGATTGAATACTAAGTTTATATAATTAGTTAATCCTACCTCAAATACGCAAGTTGATACTACGTTAATAATAGTGTAATAATAGTAATAACATAGAGTTGGTAATACAATTATAACTACAGTAATAAATTTATGCGGGGCAACATACTTGCAAATAGAATAAACAAATAAAATAATTCAATTTTTGTGTTTTTTTAACTTCATCTTCGACATCATCAGCCTATCAGAGTCCGCTGCTGAATATAGACTTCTCACACTGCACGCCACTGTGATCGATTTTCGGCTTCTCACATACAACTCCTGTCAGCCATCTAGTGTAAATCGTCACTCCATTTGAGCCGTGGGTACCCTATACTACGTTTACCGAGACGCGGCTTCTACTCTTATTTTCTTTAAACTTAAATTTGCTTAATTATGATACTATTAAGTGAAATACGATTACGGTAAGGAAAATGAACACGTCGTTTTGCCTACGTATTTATATCTGTGTACTGTTTAATATTGTACCAAGGTTACATAGGTCTGGACTGATATAAAAGTTGTTTACGCTGTTGTGTGACTCACCAATTCGTCCTTGGTTGATTTCATGTTTATAGGTACCTTCAAGTACAATGCCGCTAAAGCTTTTTGCTCGATTAGTTTTATTAAACATATTTACATACATAGGTCAAGGCTATACTCTAGTACCGAAATCTACGACAATATACCCTATATTGTTTTACCTAAAAGTGTTGAGACAACGAGCGCTGAGATAAAGTAAGTATTATGTGTACACTAAAGGCATAACGGTTTGCTTTCGACGAAAATGGTTATGGGTTTGTTTGATGTGGAGAAAACCATATTAGATAATATCATAAGGACCGGCATCAACTTTCACTGTATAGAAAATTTCTGAGAAATCTCGCTATGTGCTACATTGTCTATTACATTGATGTTAGTGTTATATGTGAGTGGTGGTAGACACTGGAGATTCCTTAATATAATTTAGACTCTACATCGCATCTCTTCTCGAATAACGTATAATTGTTATATTTGAATAAGTACACGCGGTTTGGTAAGTGGTTATCGACATGATGATTGAATGATATTTTGAAGTACAAGTTTTTCTTCATTTAAATAAAAAAAATAAGCTTAAAAAAAACGATTGTATATTTTTGTATGTTTGTTACACAATATCTCTGTCTTGGGTGTACCGTTTTATTAAAAACTCCTTTTAGGCATCATGTTTGTTTACATAAAGTTTATTCTACTCATCAAATGCTCAATATTTATCATATTGAATACTATGAGTATATTGAAAATTGATGAATTTTTATTAAGTACCTATATTCATTCCATTGTTGTATTTCTTGGGAAATGAACTGTAATAAATTGAAATAGATTCTCTTTCGCAGTAGTCCATTAAAACCCACTGCCGAAATCATTGCGTTCGAATTTGTACACAAAAAGGCTTTCAAACACTTGGAATTCTAGCTGACGTCACTATTCCGTTTAAAAAATATTAGAAGACAGTTTATTTAATTGTATTTCATCAAGTTAGTATTATTTTTATAACTTAATAATATTATAATTTATATTATTAAATGATATTTCTTTCTCTAGAACTGTTTTAGAATTACGTCTTAAGGATTAGTTTAATTAAATTTGTTTTTAACTTTCAAAGTGGATCATCAGCTAGTTTTGATTTCGTTTTTACTCTTATATGAATACTTTTGTTAGATTTCAGTCAACGCGATTCGAAGGTTTCGCTGTTGTCGATTCCTTAGTACAATGAGAGTCTTCTAGACCCCTTTAATGACTTGTGTCACAGGCAGAAGTTTGTACAATTAGTAATTCATTTAAAACTTCAAATTGCTTACCCTTTGCTTTATATGCAATACAAAATTTTCGTAAAAGGTACTTATGTAGAGTACACAGAAATTATATTTTAAATGAGTTGCGAGATGATAATATGTATACATCCGACAGTGGATTAATAATGAGATGTGTGACAATAACAATATTATATTATGACATAATATAATAATTATGTTATTATTATCGTTATTAAAACTACCTAATTAAACCAAAACAGTGATAAATAAAAAATGAACTCTGTGTAAGAGAGGGTTAACACAAATAAAGCTAGGGGTATTTAATACCAATTATGTTGATAGAATCTTCGGATATCTCTGAAAATGTTTGTTTAATTTTTTTACAACTGTAAAACAATTAACCACAGGCTTAACGGCTACAAATAACGCTCCTAAAACACCTTTCTCTAAAACTCTTTATAAAACTAATTTTGTAATATTTTACAGGTTATTATTTAACTTGCAATGTATGTATGTAATTATATTTATTTGGGTGGAATCTTGGAACTCAATTTAGAGGAAGATTTGTACAACCGTTTAAGCCAAAATTTTGCTCGCATATGTATATCGCTTGACAATGAAATATTTTGATGAAATAAACCTGATCTGATGGTTGAGCTGGAGATGGTCATAGGAAATTGGAAATAAAACGACACAAGCCCATCGAGCTTGGACTCGTTAGATTTGTCTTGATGAGTATTATGTCTTTAGATGATTGGACTGCCCTGTTGCTCCAGTAGTAAGCATCTACGAGTATCGATCAAGAGGGTGCTGGTTCGATTCCTTGGAAGGATAAGAACAATCTTATAGAGCTTTACTGATTATAGTAAAGCATAGTAACAGCCAGGAGTTTGGAGTTAAAACCGTCGGTCATATGCCTGATATTTTAATTTATATGATGTAAAAGCTTGACGTGAGATATACCTGTTTTTTTCTATATTAAAACCCTGCCAAAGTGATTCTACTCTGCCTGATGAAAAGCGTGAATAGAACCCAAGAGTTATGATCACCATACTTATTGTAAATGCTAACAATGCAGTATGGTGACCAACACTATAGCTAGGCTATGGAGATGCTTTTTCACGCCCCGCTTGTCCACTCCGGGACGTAAAAGGTATGACAGTCATCGTGGCAGTGTAAGGCTTACACAGTTACCACGATAACTGTCACCCCTGCATCAATACGCCTGTATAGATAAACATGTATAGGGTGGGCCAAAAATTCGTTAACATTTGAATCTAACATCCTACGCAAAAATATTATGAGAGTTTTTAGGACCGAATTTGTTTGCTACAATCGTAACACATGGTTGTAACAAGATGGAGACATGTTTCCGGAAAAGCTGATTTCCAAACGAGGTGACATTCTATGGCCACCCAGAAGTCCAAATCTATCCCCAGTAGACTTCTTTTTAGGGAGTTATTAGAAGAATCGTGTCTACATCAATAAGCGAAATACACTACGTCAACTAAAAGAAAAAATCAGAGAAGAGATGTCGGCGATCTCGTGGTCTCCTTATCGACGATTTTTCGAAAATTTCGGTGCTCGCTTTGAAGGGTACTCACTCACTACACAATGTAACTTTTAAAAAATAAATTCCAACTAATTAACTCTCTTGTAAATAAACAATTTATGTAATAGATGAAATGGTTTGTTTCATACGACTTTTTTCAAATGTTGACTAATTCATGGGACACCTATATATTAAACAATTAAGCCTGATACACTTTAATTTTAAGACTTTTAAACTAAATAGATACGAGTACTTAAATCTCGTGACAAGCTTTTATATCATATAAATCATGTAATGACGTTATAAATTGATAATAAAAATATTTGAAGGAAAAGTTTATTTTCTTCTTTTCTAAGATTCGTGTGAGCTCATAATTAATGTAAACTTCTGAAACTATATATTTTCTGTATTTACTCCAAGACCCTTTCAAGTTTGTCAACATTGAAAACCCTTTACAGATGTCACGCGAAGGGAAGAGGGAGTAGGTATTCCTTATTTAGGGCGTAAGTTAGAAACGAATAGGTTCTTTTGAAACTTTGCAGTTGTTCGTACTGCAAAACTCTTTACTTATATTTATTATATTCTATTACAAAGATTTTGTTTTGAAAAAAGAACGCTATAAGGAGAGATTTTTGTATTACTAACAGAGTGCATTTATATAAGACTTAAAATGAAGTTACAATTGTCGAATAAATATTTAGAACAATTTTAAAGTTTAATCAACCTGATATTTTAGTCCATGACGATTAGTGACGTAATCGATTTAATTTTCTATTGAAAAACTACCTTTGCTCTTTCAAAATCTCATTTAAATAGTATTAAATTACTTATGCCGCAGATATGTTGATGTTGATGATTAATAAATTTAAAACTGACCTCGCAAAAATTTTGTAGGCTTAGAAATCCTTTAAAACGCCTCTAACATATTAGTAAATATTATATCTTCACTTCGCTAACTTATCAATATAGTCTATTAACACCATTTCCTAAACCTTCTGGTTAATAATAATTAAGACGAAGGTTCGAATGCAGTTAACCGCTCAATATCACCGGAACGAGCTGAAGGCACCTGTCGATACTCATCTTACTTCTAAAATCACCCCCTCTTTACTTACACGGAGTTACGAAACTTCTAAGTGGATTCGTAGGAGAGCTGTGTTAATTATTACACTGATGTTGGTAGCACTGAAATGTGTATTAAGTTTTATTACTCAAACTGTATAGTTACACACGGTATTGAACACAAAAGTTATTTTGGACTTAGTTCTGTTATTTGAACAGGAATTATATTCTACTTATGTATAACTTATAAATATAACTAAATGGGTAGTGCATATATATCATTTTTGAGGCTGTTGATCATGGCTTTGCTTCCGTGATTTTTAATTTTTTCGTGTCTCTATCTTTGAAAATGACAAATTTCTGTGGTACCTTTGAACCTTTATTTGACTCCTTTAAGGGTGAAATTTCCAAAAATCCTTTAGTGAGTGCTTACAACATCAAAGTATCAGTTAAAAATTTTCAAGTTTGCAGACCCAGTGGCTTAGGTTGCGTGTTGTTGAATCAGTCTGACTGATTGATTCGTCAACGCGCATCTCAGGGATTACTTTTATACGTATAGATTGATAAAACAATAGAATTAATGAAAAAACATTGACAGTAAAGAAAATATTATCTGTTGTTATTTCTCATGCCAATTAATAAAGTTTTGATATCTTCACAACATCAGAAATATTTTGTCATATCCAGAAACTTTATTCGCATCCCACTGTCCACACGCACACAATGATTCCCGTACATTGTCTCTCACTCAAAGTATCAGGTGTACAACATGAATACCTAATCTTAATGGAGTATGAACATGTACTGGAGATAAGGGTAGGAATAAATCATCGACTAAATGTTTTACCAACTTTCCTGTGGGAGGGAACAGATTGTAAAGTTCTCGAGAATAAAACAGTATTTTACGACGGCGAAAGCAACTTACTTGAGAGCGTGTTTCTTTCTTTTTGAACTTTAAGATAAAAGTGAGCAATCCCAAAAATACAGGAATTCTAATACTACACTTTATTATATTTAGTGATATTTTGGGACTAAATTGAACTAAACTGTATCATGTTTCTTAAAGTCTTATCTTATTTCTGTTATCTTGTATATCAATCATGCGATTTTGTTTGCGTTTTATTTCGATTCTATATATAAGAAAAAAAAGGGTTTCATCTGCAAGATTCGGATATTACGAGAACGAAATAATTTAGCAAAAAATTTCCATTAGATAAAGCTGTTTCTCTTTCCTCCACCATTACCCAATTTTGATCTTTGACCCGACTGTCATAAACTACATTTTTTAACGACATTGCAAATTTTCGTGCAGGCGGTGAGAATTAATATCCAATTTGAACCGGAGTGTCTTCGGATAAGGTTGATATTTGTTTGGAAAAAGCTTGAGGGTTGTGGAAGCGCCGACGTTCGTCACGTTTAAATATGATTTATGCAAGTAATTTAGTTAAGTACATATAGACGTTACGAGCTGTGCGTGTCAGATAGATTAAAATGTTCGTCGCGGATCCTTTTGTGGGTTGCCATCCTTGTACCTTACGGCAATAAATTACATGTAACCTCTGATAGAGAGAAAATAACGTAATTTGATATTTGCATCGTTATTGTTAGATTTCTCATTTTTACTGAATGCGTTCGTCGAACAGTTCAACAGTGTTTTGTTTATCAATAATAATAAATCATAGAGACGCAGGTTACTGTGAAAGTGTTTGACGTAATTTCCTTTAGCTTTGCGTCATTGACTGTTTTGAATATGTTATAATGATAATTACTTGGAAGAATGTGCATAGATTATGTACAACTGTAATGACTTGCTAATTTCAGATCGGGAAGAATTCATACTGAAATCTATTTCGCATTTTCGGCTTCTTTTTTCGCATATTTACATTTTTGAATAGTTTTCTAGTGTTCTTAAATTCAAAAAATCAATAAATTGTTAAATGCCTATACCTTATACTTTATCTTAAATTGAAATTGAATGAAATTTAAGATTTACGTGTTTCACGTAAACTCTTCGATGTCAACCATTTTTTTTACGAGCTACCAAAGACCTAATCTATTTCTGATGGCATTAAGCAACGTATTCATCCAGACCTTTTTTGTACAGATATAAAAGAACCGTTTTAACCTTTGCTAAGGAGAGGCCCATGTCCAGCAGTGGACTGTAAACGGCTGTTGATAATGTTGATAGTGATTTAACGTGAAAAGTTACAAAATATAATAATAGCGTGATTGTGTTTTATTCTTTTTCTATTACTCTATTTACTATAAACTAAATTAATGAACTGTTTAGTGTGTTTGTGTAAGAAATGTCAATATTTAAATGATTTGAAGGTGTTGTGTTTATTTATTTTCTTCTTTTGTTTTTAAAAAGACAATACTCGCACATACAAGAAACGGACACAAAGAACACTCAGACTCGAACAACAATTTGTGGATCGCACATAATGTTGTTCCATGTGGAGTTTGAACCCACAGCACTCAGCGCACTAATGACCGGCATGGTGAGACCGCTTAAACCCTTAAACAAACGGTGCAATGAAATCAAATATGTGCTTATAGTTCATTTGATATAAAAAATGCTGCAACGAAAACATCAATATCAAAAATGTCTTAAATAGTAGTAACACAATACTATAGTACTAAACTAAAACAAGTTGTATTGTCGTCCCGTGTCTATTTTCGTAGACAATGCCTTTGGGTGCGACGTAGTGTGAACAAGGTATAAAATTTCCATATAGCGAGTTCGAGGCTGCTTGACTTATAATTTATAAGAGAAAGCGGACAATAATCGCTCTTATACGTTGTTAAAACAACTTTCTAGTAGAAATATCTTCTTTGTAATGGACTATCACTTAAGCAAAATATAATCATTGAGGTTTTACTATTTCCGTTTTCTAGTTTCCTACTTAGCTACTGACGATACAAAAATGTTGAAAACTGGCAAATTAATTTTAAAATAATTACTAGGCAGTTAGATACAATATGTAGTTAATGTACTTATACAGATATACTAAATTTAATAAACATACAAATGTTACATTTAATTTGCCACGAACTCAACCAATTATGGTGTTAACGTTGAAATAATAGAGTTTGTTCTAGTGAGTTCTTTTACATGAAAACTTAACTCTATTACGTAGATGTATAGATAAAGACAGCTTTGATTTTATGACAGATATACAGATCAAAATCATTTGGATACAACGTAACTAGGTAAGTAATTGTCAATACTTTGATTACAAGTTTGTGCATCAAACGCCTATAGCTCTTGTCTTGTACTACAAATCGTGACTCACCGGCCGCATAGCCTGGAAAACTCTTCAGCTAGTTACGTGACCACGTCGTGACATCAACGTGTCTGCATCATGTTAAGGCTATTAATATGGAACAATACGTATTCTATTTTGTTATTTACGTTTTTACATATTTACAAGTGCTTATATATTTCTTTGTGATTTTATATATTACGTACTATTGTATTTTTCCGTTCTTTTTGTGTAAAGCCACAAGTCATTCTAAATGTACGTCTGTATTTAATTAAAATGGCATAATATGTAAACTAGGATATTAATAGCACTTAATACGTATTGTAAATATATTTATTTTTGAAGATTTACATGGACTATTTTGAATTATTTTAATTTTTAATATATAAACATTAACTAGTTGTAGAGGAACGTATTTCTTAGGTATTAAGCGTTCTCTTTAAGATGCCTAGGCCTTAGAGGAAGGCCTTAATAAGAGCTCAGATGGTAACAATTAAAGGTGTTTGATGTTTAAAAAATAAACAAAACGATCCAACAAGGGTAATCTTCATCTGATCAAAAAAGGGATTCTAAATTCATTTGCATTTATTTTTTTAAATGCTGTTAAATATTTTTACCAATGTTACTTAATTTCCCTTTTCACTTTGCTTTTTTGCTTTCATGTCATTTTTCTGTTTTACATTTTATATAAATATTTTACTATTACTCCGTTAGTGTATTTCATTTACCATTTAAGAGAACGTTCATTTGAATACTAGCTTTTGATATCAAAATTCTAATGCTAGAAAAGTAAAGTATGCTTTACACTGAAAACTATTTAAAAATCATTTAACATTTCAAGTTTGACGCAACAAAATCTTTCGAAACAAAATTTTTTACAAATAAATGTTGTTTGTTGACTTCATATGCCTATTAAATTAATAATATATATAAAATTGATAAATGAAATAATGCGGATAAATACTCGAGTTATTATTTATGTGAGTATTTTGCTCACAACTCAAATTATATTATTAATTTTGAATTTTTTACCCCGTTTTTGCTACCGAAGATAGAAGAACCATAGAAGAACCAGATAATGAAATATCCAAATATCTTCATATAAAAACAATTCGTTACAAATTTCTTGTCAAAAATGATTAACGCCGACATCTTGGAAGCAATATACCGCCAAAACCGACACGGTACCTTTATTTATTTCCTCTAACAACTTACTTAAGGGTGAACCTAATGATGTATTGCTGTAATATATGGCGATTAACTTGCAGTTTCTGGCCAGCCCCTTACAGTGCAAGTGCAAGGATACTCATTTGATGAATGCTACGATAGCACGCGATCGTATTTCGTACAGGATTAAGAGCTTAAAAGAACACAAGAGAATATATTATTTCGAATATAAAAACCGTTCGAAACACTGGTTTCATGAACATTGAAAAGGGAAATATCAATTGAAACAAAAATGTTTTTTTCAGCTGAATAACACAGCACACGAGTAAAATGGAACAAAGACTTATATAGTGAATTTTTACATTCAAACAATGCAACTGTATTTTGTGAAACAATAAAAACAATTTATGACAAAAGTTAGGATTTATGTTAATTACTTGTAAATTTTACTTTTAGTTTTTATCTAACTATAAATTAGAGTTGTCTAAAATTATTCCTTATACTTTTGGATATAACTCATACTCTACCTCTCTAACTGAAAGTGGGTGAGCTCTTCATATAGAACTGTTTGAAATAGCCAGTAAAAACATATGACGTTTGGTTGATTTACGAAAATATAAAATGTGTTATGTTATAATATACACATCTAATTTCGTCTACAGACAAAAATACGCAATAGACTCTTCAACTAGTAAAATTAAATGTACAAATAGAAAACATTATTGGCAAACAGGAGTGACAAAAAATCAATCACGAGAATAAGCCTTTAGGCGTTTCTAACTTTCTCTACTGTCCGTTGTCAACGAGTAAAAAGTGTTCAGTTTCCAATTAACGATATAGAGATTTTCCACGTCGTCGGTTGTAATCCGAATCAACTGTAATGGAGCGCAAAAACCTCTTGACTTTTACGCATCGAAATTACTTTTCAGTGTGGAGTGTGCGTTGGGCTTAATTTAATTCAATCTGGTTGCAATGACTCTTATGAAACAAGTATTTTAAGTGTAGCATGTAAAATACGAATAAACACCTGTTTTAAAAATTATTCTCATTTTAATGGTTGAGTTCTCCTAATAGTCATTTTTGTCTAGACCGTGGAAATAATTTATATTCCTACTTTTTAATATTATGGCACGTGACATAATTTAAAAGAGGATAAACTAATATTTCTATTTAAGATTGATGGTATTCGCAGTATTGCTATTGGTATAATTGTATAATTTATTTTCGCCACTGTCATAAATATCAGTCAAAATCGTAATATGAACCTGTCTACCTAATTCCTCTTCAGAATCACAAATATTAATGAAAAATTTATATTTTGTATAGAAATATAGTGAATAGCTTATGAATCAAATCGATTCTAACAATTTGTGTTTGGAAATGTTTGTAGAGAGTTTTAACATTCCATTACGAATTAAAAATAGTTTGTAGTCCGTCTAGATACCAAAATTTGCATTTACGACCTAGGACTTACGTTCGTGGAATACGAATACGAAATTCCAATTAACTTCTAATTTTTTTCCACCCATAAACGATTTCAGTTCAGCACGTACTTAAATCGTGGTATTTTTTTCATTCTACGTACTTGGTGTCTCCGTTCGTTTAACTGCTTGCAATTATTTATCAGATCTAATGCGTTTTTGTGCTAGTAATACGCACTTGCAAAATGTAAATAAAAGGTTTCATGTAAACTGCACATTAATAACGACTACAGATTGCTTATTAGTAGAATTTCAACCGTAAACTATTAGCTTTAAATGTTATATTTGGTATCGATAATTGGTGTTATTTGAGCTACTATCATACAAACCTTTCGTACCGCGACATAGCAATATTATAGGTCTGTTGTAAGTAGATAGAGAAGTTATTCACATTTGTTTCAGACATAGTACGGATATTATTGAAAATAGTAACTCTATATATTTTTTGTGGATCTAAAATTCAATATTCTTAATGTTTGTATTCCTTTGTGTGAAAAATATGCTTAAAAACGAGTAACTGCTATGAGTTACAACAATAAAATCATTGAAAACAAATTGCTCACGAAAGACCGTATGATTAGACTTAAATAGCTATTCTATTTTAATATTCATCTTGACAATTATATTTCATAAATAAGAAAAATAGATTACCGTGATAAAATATTGGTAGAGACTGCCTTAGACATTGTATCCGTACTGTACTTAAAAAGCATTTTGCATTAATAAAAATAAATATTTTCAAGTCTAACTATGAAAAACAGCGTTATTAGTGTGTAATTTTTGAAGCTGAAAATCGGTTGTAAAATAGTGGCCATTTGTGTGTTATTTGTAAAGAACAGATAAAGCAGTGTTACAAACTAAATCAAGTATTATTATGAGTCATACCTATTGTTGTTGCGACATTGTCTGAACAAGTACGCTTTAATTAATAAATAAACATAACAAAACATCCACTGCTGAACGTAGGTCTCTCTCAAGGAGCGTCAACCATCCTGGTTTTGGGCAATTCACATCCATCCACCGCCAATCACCTTCTTCAAGTCGTTTGCCCAATCGTGGTCTCAACTTTAGCACATTTCGGTTCCAGCGACCATCGGTTCGCCTGGAGACATAAACATTATTATTCTAAGTTCTTCATTTTTTCTTTCTTTTATTTGTCATTTTTATTTTATCAGGTATAAAGTTGTCGATATAAAATAAAATATATTACTTTCTACTTTATAAGCGGTTTGTACAAATCGATTAATATTTAGCAGTTACGATTTATACAATGCCTTGACCTCATACGTACACATTGGTAGTATAGTATGTAGTGCCGACAAAATCATTAAATTATAAATGGCAAATATGACATCAATCATTGAATACTAATAATTCTCTTATAGGTATATACAAAAATGCTAAATAAATTTGTGGACGCTTCGAAAACCACGCACTGTTTGAGCTCGAATTTGAATATTTCAAAGATTGTTTTTATATTTTTTTTGTGTCATTTTGTTCCTTATTTATCCTTATCAATCCAAACACAATGTGCCATGGGGTAGCATGGAATGGTATGGCTAGTGTTTTATTATTTTTATGTTTATTAAATGACTCTTTTTATTCTTATTAAGTAAGAAAAGTCGATAAACATACAATCCAAGTATCCTAAATTCAAATCAACTAATGAAAATCAGTTTGGCCAGAACGTCATCCGCAATTACTTGCGTGTCGGTCTCCAGGGCCATTACCAAGATGGACTAGCTTCTTCACAACACGCAAACTCTCGTGTCTATCTACGTAGAAATAGATTGATCCGGGGTTGGGAGGGTCATTAAGGTGAAAGGTTTCAGGGATTAGCTTGGGGTACTGAAAAATACACACCCGCTGTTCAATGTGTGATATTTTTAACATGGCTTTTTTGGTGCAGTCAAGTTATGGTTAGTTGTATTTAGAGAATTATTCTATAAAAGAATTATCTTTATGTGACATAATTATAAAGCATTTGGAGGTTACCTGGATCAATTAAATTATAATGTGAGCGAAAGGTCAATGCTTTCAAAATAATAGGTTTAATGGCATTGGTTATTGAAATTACTTGATATGTTAAGATGCAATGTCATTTAATGTTCGTAATATATTTCACGTGAAGAAGATCTGAGTAATTCGAAGTCCCTTATAAATTTAACGTCTAATTCTGATCGCCCAGTTTTATATTCGTAGTATGATGTATCGGAAGTGTTACGTACGCCAAAAGGGGCGCAAGTAATGGACGGTAATACCTCGGTACCTCTAACGCATCATTTATCCATACAAATGACGTGAGAGTAAAGATAAAAGCGAAGGGTATAAAATAGTATACACAGGTAAACTTGTATTTGGGTTAGATAAATTAAAAGTAAGTTTATGAGTGTATAGTTTCTTCAACGTCATTGTTAGTTTAACCTTACATTTTTAATTCTTTACGGAAATAAAATTAGGTCAAAGTTATTATGTCTTTATAGGACATTCGGGGAATAAAACTCATAGAACTGTTCAAGTTTGATGACCTAGAACACCGTTGGGTTGTCTTATGTCTGTGATTTACATAACGTGAATACTAAATAGCAAGTTTTATGTACATTTGTTAACGAATTCTTGGCGTCAGAAAGTAAATGAATACTTTATTTGTTCCTGATAACGTATAGTTTTTAGAAATTTACTTCAAGTTGTTGTATTGAGGCTGTATAGTAAGAAAGCTTTAAAAATATGTTCAAAAAGTAATTACTCAAGTTTTATTAAGTTCTAAAGTGTCACGTCAGTTACAATAGATTTTATATTATTATAAGTTTGTATTTGTTGTTCTAAATTTATTAATACTATTATATTTATTGGTTAAAATGAAGTTCTCAAATTTATGGCCGCCTGGTTATTTGTCATTTTAAAATATCTTAAAATGAAGTATCTATGATAAATTGAAATAAGTACACGCCTTTTTTTTCATATACTCACTAAAGGAAAATAAAGGTTCCGTTCAAAATTAAGTGGTAGCACCAGTATATCCATGTTTTTCTGAACATTCTATTTTTAAACGGTTTTATATAGCTTGCCCTGTTTGTTTATTTGTTTATTTACGTAGTTAAATACTCACTGCACCTACTATTAAACGGTTTTATTTCACTTCTACAAAATATTCTATCAAATACGGCAATTTGATCTCTTCCTGTTGAGAGATTGATCTGATATTTGAAACTATTGAGTTAAATCTACAGAGAAGTAAACATTATTACCACACGTTACAAAAAGTATAGCCCCTTGGAACTGTAACGACGTAACTTGGAAACCTTTTGAATTTAAAACTAAACATATGTATGTCTTACTTATACGCGGCATAAGAACAATACCGTCGCTATGATTAGAAAAAGACAAAGCGAGAAAAAAGAGTTGATAAGTTCTGTAAAAAGGATTCACATTTTGTTTTTGTGAATAGTGTATTTATCATTGAATGGAATAAGAATTGTTCATATTTATGTGTTTTTATAATAAAACAAACTGTTTAGAATACGCAAAAAAGAGAAAAAATATATTTCGTGTGTACATTTTACAGAGATCAGAAAGGTTTTATAACTGTCAAGAAGTAGCCAACATAACAAAATACAGACTATACAGTAATACCAACTTACAACAGTTAAGGTTACGTTCCTCATTACCAACAAGAATGACTAATAAAATAGCTGAATGATTTCTGTTAAAATAGTTTGTACAAAGAAAATCAAACACCGCTGTTCACCGTTTTTAGACTGTTTTTTGTAAATTTGAATGAAACCTCACGATTTTAATTAATTTGCTACTTATCAATTCTCAATTAAAATGAGTGTGAAGACTTAATAATCCAACATTAGTTCTTATCGTGTCTCATTAATATATTATTGTCAAACCATTTAAAAATAGAGAACAAAGTAAATTATTTGCTTTATTACAAATTTTTTTATTATAATTAGATAAAAAAAGATGTGTTAACGGTAACACTGTTTATAAATTACAGTTATTAACTTGTTATTTCGATTATTGCGTTATTTGCCTTAATATCAATACATAAATAATATATTTACTTGTGAAAAATATTTCCACTAGATTTATGATAGCTTTGTGACATACAAATGTATTTTTTTGCTACGCATTTATCCATCCATTTTAATGATTGTTTTTGTCATCTGCCACCACATTAACCGCATTTGGCGCCACATTAAACACTAAACTGACGTTTGCTTTGATCTCAAGATCAAGTTTTTGATTTCAGTGACAACATTCTTGGTTCGTAATTACTGATCTAGTGTGTAATAGGTCAATGTTTGATACCTTTAGTTTTAATGAGTTTACAATAACACATTCTGACTTATTGTAAATTCAAAATGGTTGCCACCACAAAATGGTAGGTTTATATTTTTATATAACTATTTAAATATGGGTAATAGAAAGGTCTTGATCAGTATAATATAGTTCACTATGAAAAACAAACAACAATCCAACGAAAAGACGGATTAAGTGTATGTATTTTTTTACAACCTCTTCAATAATAAATACTGTACGCTATGTAAAATTCAGTAACAAAATTAAAATTTTATTTTATTATTTATTATTATTTATTATTTGAGTTACGTTTGTAAATTTTGATAGTGTTATTAAATTAATAATAATATAATTGTTAATAGTTTTCTTACAATAAAAAGTATAAACAATAGACAACATACAATAACAGAAGGAGTTAACGTCACCAGAAACTAATACTTTAAAATAAGTAAATAATAAACACCAAACAAGCGAAATTGCTCTGTTTCCCAATTCAAATTTGAATCATTCTATTCACAATTGTAATATCAAGCTTTAGATCTCATAGTACACATATCACAATATAAACCTAAATGGGTTACATACAAGCATTGTTTGTGCCACTAAGTAATAAATTATAGAATCATTGTCAATTGAAGCTTGACATTTGAATAGGTTTAGGCAATTTCTCTCCTTCAATATGCATGTATGTGTTTATATTGTATACATGTAGTGTATGTATGTATATACAGTATGTAGTAGTTGTTTATAGGATCACGCGTGAAAACAATGTACAATACGTACTTTCGTCTGTGAGAGGGTCAAAGACAGTCATAGTTAACAACGTGAATCTCTTGAATTCAGCGTTTGTTTTTGATACTATTAAGGACTTATTTATAAACTTGAGTTTTGATCGTATTCATTGGCTTAAAAATAAATTACAGTTAATTAATATACTATATGTTACTTAAACTATCGTTACGTAGTCACGCAGGCTTTATTTTGATTATAATTATCAATATCAACAAAGTCATTGAAACAGAACTGGCAAGGCATTGCCATTTTTAAGTTACGATTCTATGAATTCTCCGTTTTCTAATTTTATTTTAATTGAATATACTGTAGAAATTTGATCTTTACTAATGATTCTATTGGTTGGTACCAAACAAAGTATAATGTTATTTTCTAAAATTTTAGAATTTGATTCATGTACAAACCAAGAATATTTTCCCTATATATGCAGCTTATGTTTTAATAAAGAAACAATGTGTTTCTTTTAATTATGCTATGTATATTGAAAGTACTTTCGCTCCCAGTATCTTAGCTTTTTATCTTTTATTTTTTAAAAAATACAACTCCCACACTAAGAATAATGTGTCGCGGGGTCTTTACAATCATACAAGAAACGGACATAAAGAACAACCAGACGCAGAACAACAATTTGTGGGCCACACAAAGTGTTGTCCCATGTGAGATTTGAACCCACAGCACTCAGCGAAGTAAAGAACGGCGTGGCGACCGCTTAAACCACTAGGTCAACCGTATTGTCGAAAATTACAAATTGCCTTGAAAATAACACCTTATGTAAACATATGTTTACAATTTGTCTAAATAATAAACAACACACCAGCATTCAATTGACTATATCATTAAAACGAACACCTGAATTGTGATCATGACAAATTTGTGGCAAGTTATTATTACTCACAGACATAGGCTCTCAAACATATACCTTTTGTTCAAAGTCTTTAAAACGAACAAAAATCTTCATTTAAAAAGACACGCATAAAGTCCCTGTTGGTACGATCGAACACATCATAAATCTCGTTGATCCATGTAAGAGATCAGCTCACGCTACGCATGATGAATGGACATTTTTAGCAAAAATATCGCTTGCAAGATACGTAAGGGAACAAATATGCTCTAAGGTTATTATATATCAAGTTGAAACAATGGAAAAACAACATATTTTGTTTTGGGTTTCATTTGCGTCAGCGTATCGACCTAATAGTTATGATGAAACATACTGAAGCCACCTTATATACATTTGCAATAGATAGATTTAATAATTTGCAATAGTAATTAAAATATTTTAAATATTTAGACATTTGGACATTTAATGTACAACGCCATCTAGTTTTAAACTAAACAGAGCTTGTACTATGCTAACTAGACTGACTGATAGAATACTTATATACTTTTTTTTTGTAAATACATACATATTATACATAGAAAACACCCAAACTCCGAAACAAATATTTGTAGATCATAAAAACATTTGGTCCGACTCTGGTCGACTTTGGTCGACTGAGTGTTAGAGAATAATGTAATCATAGTAAACAGTAATATAGTAGATCCCGAAATTAACGCAATGTTGTAGATGTGTTAACAAAATCGTGGTGTTCATTGAATCGAAAGTGACTTGTTTTGAAAGTAAAATTTTAACATGAAAGTCTATCCACGTGGATAATATTGTGCGTAAATAAATATATACCGATAAAATCTAACATTAGAATACTTGTGAGAGTCCATAGTTGTTATTTGAAAATAAGTATGCAAAGATAAGCATATTTCGAAGTTATTTCAGACCTTACCAGTTATATCTATAACGCACTTAATAATATTTACCACAAATTTCTCTTAACCAGTTGTATAACAATATAAAAACAGGATAAATTTCAGGTGACAGTGAGAAGACATCTGTCTATTCATCATCTTCCTAGTCTTTATTACTCCCAATATTATTTGAGATCGGCTATTAGTTGAACTGGTTTACCTAAATATTTGTTTGTCCACGGAGCGACTGACGTCAGACCCTGGACCCCGCAACCCTGAGGTCAAACTGAATTCGTAGGTTGAATTATAATAGTTATCAGTATATTTGCGGCCATAACTTCACAATAAAGATTGCTTTATTTTTGATTTTTGACATTAGGAGTAAAAATTTTACAGTTAAATTTTGTTATGCACTATTAAGTGAACAGCTTTTATTTAGTGAATCATATTTTTTAACGTTGTTAAATATGTTATAGGGCAAAAATAATATTAATTTTGTATAGAAATAATAGATTAGATAAGAAATGTATTTAGTGTACAGATATTATAAATTTGCAATCTGAGTCATCAGTGACATATGTGTTAATTTCGGTGACCATATTTAGTTCAGTAATTGCATTGATAATTGCAGAATAATATTTTCGGCGTAGGGCATTGCCATCACTTGGCGATTAGTCACTACCGCCGACCACGGACACCTGCAACTGGGACACACACAAGACATACAAGTCGGTTGCTTCCCCTTGGGACCTTCCCCCCTGGATAATTAGATGGAGGGTTGGGCCTCCAGGTTACTCGGTCCAAAAGTCTACATGCCAAAGTATAGCTTTCCCACAGACAAACGTTGCATTTCCGTTCATTTTCATTTTTTGATTTCAAGCCTGCGAAAGAAAAATAAACCCTGACACTGTGTACCAATCTGAAGACGACTCGTCGGACACGTTAAAGTCAAATTATAAGCAATATTATAAATATTATTCATACCAACTTATAAAAATAAAATCACGTGCTTTGAGATCATTCGAAGTACCATTTGTACCAGGAATTGTTAAATGACGCATTTTGACGGATAGGCACAGATTTTTTTGCAATGAATCTGCTTATATGTAAATTTGATTCATAACCACTCGTGGGATAACATAAAGGGAAGTTAAGGTATGGAACCATAGTATGGTTAGAAAAAAAACAGAGCACAATTATAAATACGGTGATGTAATTATTGTGAAAAAAATATATGATATTACTCTTAAGTTTATATAAGTTTCATATTAACAATACAAAGAAATAAATAGAAGTACGAGTAAATTCAATGCTAGAATTTCAAATAAAAGACTGTGTAATGGATTTTTAGAGCGTTTCTCTTCGAGCAACTTTATGGTTGGTTTGAAAGAAAGAAAGGCAGTCGATTTTTATCTAATACCTTTGAACGAGCAATTCCTGATTGAATCCTAAAGATTTTGGGGGCGATAAATCGATCTAGCTAGGTTTTATTTTTAGAAAACGTTGTTTTATCCGTGTCTTCAAGCTATGAAAAACTGTTACAAGTTATAAGAATACGTAGGTAATTGCTGCTTTACCGACACAGCAACGCAAAAGCTAAATACTTCAGTAGATGGCGTTGTCCAATAGGCACGTTTTGACACTTATCCATGAGACAAAATTAGAGATGGAAACAAAAGAAGTTTTTACCAAAAAAAAATGAGCAAAGTTAATTTTAATACTGTGTAAAAATAATGTTATTGTGCACTCTCTATTGAGTACAAAACCTTCCTTTTAGTACCCGTGATCTCATTTGAAAATACAATACAAAATTTAAAACAGTTTCAAACCAATATAATAAATTATTAAACTTGTAATTTTTATGTGTGCCTTCATTTTTTATATTTATCCTTTTGTTACAGGTATTCATCAAATAGCATTTGAAGAATATAGAAAGTATGTATACATACCAGCAATAATACTTTTAAATTTACGTACAGAAAATAGGTGTAACAAACTAAACTTTGAAATATCGGCGAGTTATATTGCGAACCGTCCTTACGAAGGAACTATCCTTAGCGCTGATCGCTCATGTTGAAGATAGTTAAAGGGTTTCTGAGAAAACTGTTCTGAAGAAGCGATGACGACTTTAAGTTTATAGAAGTGTTGACTTCGATTACTCATAGAAACGCGAGAAACGAAGATCTTCCATTTGTAGATCAAAATCTAATAAATTAACGTCGTTTAAATCTAATTTTGTGAAAATCAACAAATGATTTAACGCAATTGTATTACAGAAATAGCATTAATAATGCTTGTAGTATGGATTATCATTCTTTTTGAGTATAATCAAGGGCTGTTACATTCCTACTGTATAGCTTTTAAGTTTAAAATACACAAAGTACATGTCTTCGTGTAGCAAATATCTTATAAAAAATAAATATCAATGTATCCAGTAACTACAATATGAAGCTATGATTAAGATGTTATTGTGTTTATTTAAAAATTAACAAACCCATGATTGCTTCTTAGTATATATAATAACTCTCATAAACAAACAGATCTGCGAACATAATTACAAAGATTGGCAAAACTTCATTATGATTTCGTCATCTCAACGAGGATAAAACAATCAGTGGTATAAAAATACCTTTGAAATATATTAATAGCTGTTTTCCTGGAACAATCGATTTTGTGTAACACAAAGCCATCGTTTATAACTTGTGAAGGCCGCCGAGTGAGTCATATCGTACAGAAATTGGGGCATTTCTGTTACACGTAAAGTCATCATATAAACGCCTAGGTGGGGTAATTGAGCCTGACTAATATTAGAACGATGTATACTAATTTTACCAACGTTATTGCTTTTTAGTGGTAGTTTTACGCCTTGAACTTTATAGTGTGAATCATATTTGAAGTTTGAGATTGTACAACAGATAGGCGTAAGCTACGTCTTTGCTATTAATATGTAGGGTCATTTATAGCGATTAATAATAGTTGCTGTTACGTAGGTCATGCTTTATTTGGCTTTTGTTGAAATGACTAAATAATGGAGTAATCAATCTTACGTGGATTGTGTTTTATTGTGTAAGACGCATTTAAGGACTCATTTTGGTTAAAGAAAAACGATTTGGTTAGGTAAGTTTATATATACACTACTGGAAAAAATTAAAGGATCAAAAAAAAATTCCAAATTTTTGGGCAGTTTTCAACAGGCCGTAACTTCGAGAGAAATAGTCTTACAGAAAATAAAAAAAAAGAAAATTGTAGCTCCAAGTGTCTAGTTTTTGGATTTGAATTTTAAAATTTTATAGCCTCCGCGGTTTTTGAATAATCGTAGAAAAACCAGCAACGAAAAAATTTTTTAAATTTTTTTAGTTTCTTTTTTTGGTCTACGGACGTGGAAAAAATTTTTTTAGCTTAACCACTATAAAGATCGGATACCTTGTTTACTTAGCTTTAATTTGTTTTTTTATACACTCTGATACGCCCATTTCTCGCCCAGATATCGGTTTTCAAATGGAAAAAGATCCTTTTGTCTTTGATTATCGATATCTCAGCAACCAATGATTGCACAGAAATTTAAAGGTAGGTTTCAAGAACATGAATAAATGTTGCTTAACAACTGGCCATTGTTTTTTCGAAAAAAAATTTTTTCATTTTGTCACATGAATTTGAAAATGCAACAAAAAAAGGGCTTTTGGTGGTTTTTTGGAAAATCAAGTGCTGGATCGAAAATATTGAGGAAACCACTAATGTTAAGTGTGCCTTTTACAGTTCAATATGTCCACAAAAACCCCACAGAAAACCAAATTAATCTAGCTAGCTGTGTTTTTGTTTCACTCGATTGAATTTTTGAAAAAATGAAAGGATCACGTTTTTTGCTCTGAATGCTCATAATTTTTAAAATGAGAGAAAAAAATTTTTTTTTCCGAGCTTTCCCCACATTTTTGTTCCAGAAAGTGCTTAAATTGAAAAAAAAGGAAATTCAAATAAAAAAAAAATTCTTTTGAGAAGTTTAATAAAATAATTATAATTATCGCCGGTATTAGCGCTATCCAAAACGTACCACGTGGAGGTAGCGCGGTCGAAGAATTTACGCTTCTGTGTGTGTGTGTGTGTGTGTGTGTGTATGTATGTGTGTGTGTGTGTGTGTGTGTGTGTGTGTGTGTGTAGTATTTCAGGAGAATTGAGAACCGGTGGCTCGTCAGTTCCACCGTATTTAATGACTCCAAACTCATGTTCCGAAGATTTTTGTTTATTTAATACGGGATGTTACCACCTCTGTTTTCAATAACGGCTTTCAAACGTTCAGCCATGTTAATGCAGACGGAATGGAATTGAATTTCCTTTTTTTTCAATTTAAGCACTTTCTGGAACAAAAATGTGGGGAAAGCTCGGAAAAAAAAATTTTTTTCTCTCATTTTAAAAATTATGAGCATTCAGAGCAAAAAACGTGATCCTTTCATTTTTTCAAAAATTCAATCGAGTGAAACAAAAACACAGCTAGCTAGATTAATTTGGTTTTCTGTGGGGTTTTTGTGGATATACTGAACTGTAAAAGGCACACTTAACATTAGTGGTTTCCTCAATATTTTCGATCCAGCGCTTGATTTTCCAAAAAACCACCAAAAGCCCTTTTTTTGTTGCATTTTCAAATTCATGCGACAAAATGAAAAAATTTTTTTTCGAAAAAACAATGACCAGTTGTTAAGCAACATTTATTCATGTTCTTGAAACCTACCTTTAAATTTCTGTGCAATCATTGGTTGCTGAGATATCGATAATCAAAGACAAAAGGATCTTTTTCCATTTGAAAACCGATATCTGGGCGAGAAGTGGGCGTATCAGAGTGTATAAAAAACAAATTAAAGCTAAGTAAACAAAGTATCCGATCTTTATAGTGGTTAAGCTAAAAAAATTTTTTCCACGTCCGTAGACCAAAAAACAAAACTAAAAAAATTTAAAAAATTTTTTTGTTGCTGGTTTTCTACGATTATTCAAAAACCGCGGAGGCTATAAAATTTTAAAATTCAAATCCAAAAACTAGACACTTGGAGCTACAATTTTCTTTTTTCTATTTTCTGTAAGACTATTTCTCTCGAAGTTACGGCCTGTTGAAAACTGCCCAAAAATTTGGAATTTTTTTTTGATCCTTTAATTTTTTCCAGTAGTGTATATTCTGTATAGGTCTATGTTTTTGATTGTAGTTTAGGACTTGTAAATTAGCATATTAACTCTTAAGAGCGTGCAACGATTACGGCGATGGTTGTCGGCACTAGATGGAACTTGTAAAAATACTTGTAAAAACTCACATGGACGAGTACTTTTATTCCATTGTTTTTTAAAACTTATTCTAACCGGTTTTGCCCTTTGACATTATCAAATTGATAATGCCGTAAGACGAAACCATAATAAACAGTAGAATACAAGTGACTTTTATTTTAAGAATGTAATAAACAAATTCTTTTAAACGTATCAGTTGTGTTGTTAATTCCTTAGAAAAGAATCATGATACTTCAAATTTATTTTTACAAAATAGTGTTAAATAATTTAGAATTTGTTTATTTTAGAGAACGTAGAGGTTGCCTTTCACCACGATTCGCAATACGCAATTTGTGCAATACGCTTCATTAATACGAAAGTAATATACTACAGATGCAATACGTAGCAGTCTTTGTATAAAACAATTGCAACAAATCTACAGAGACGTTTATTGTTTCGTCTGGTTTATTTAAAGGTATGAAGGAAGAATGCATTGTGGAGTTCCGGTATTAGAGACAGTTTGTGTTGGGCAACGTATTTCTGTAGTATATTTGATCTTAAGTTATAAACCTCTAGCACAATATATACCTAAATATGTTTTGATATTTTTTATGGTGTCGTTTAGAACACCTGACTTGTTTTTTCCCACTAAGTGACCATTCGTAATATGAAGAAAATTTTATGCTATACTCGTAGCAACTCTAAGCCACAAGTGGCACCTCACATAAGTACTCGTATGCTTATATTTTTCTTCGCAAATTTGCCATTTGTTAACCGACTTATATCAAAATGACTTATACTTCAATAAATAGCTAGAGCTATTTGCATGTAATAGGCGTTCGTGAGTCGTGGCACGCAACAGAAGCACGCACTGCTTAAAATAAATGATGTTCTGCAGTACACCGTAAGTACTCTTCAGGTCGACAGCGGGCGCCGAGCGGTGTAAAACGATAATGTACTCATTTTTATACAATATCAATAGATGATACCGTCATCTTCTCAAGAGCAGAACATTGCACGTTTAAATTCGTGTATTATTTTGAACTATTTTTATAAGGAATGTTTGTTTAAAAACTACGTATAAAATTGACTCCTATCATATCAGTGTTCCAAACAACATTACTATTTTATTCATCCTTTCATTTAGAATTCCTTGTAAGTTTAACTTAAATTATATCTCTTTCCTCCAAAGAGATTTCAGGAATTTAATTTACTAATTCAAATAGCAAGAGAACAAAAATGTCCAATTTAAAAAATGCGATAGTGTAATCCAAAAATGTCTAAACTACTTATAATATTTCTTGAGAAAGCAGTTATAGGGTTGGGTTACTGTTTGTGAACTTTCCCACTGCTTAAACAAACTCTCAAGTGTTTCACACATCAAATACATATACACAACACCGTCTTCTTTAGTATAAAGCAACTTTGGTTAAGCTTTTTACAGGTTTCAATTAAATGCTGATGCTATGTCATCATGTTTTTTATGGATCAAACTTTGTCGGTTCAGTGATAATCTAGTATGAAATTTTAACTCTTTGACCATCATATCAGATTGACATTAACTGTAGGAACGGATTTACATGCTTTTCTTCTAGCAAAAAACAAATAAAGAAGTTGCATTGCGTGCAAAGCGTTGCATAAATTTGTTCTTTAATGAGGTGCTTTTGCAGGGATAAGGAAATAACTACACGTTGCAGACCATATCTTTAAGAATGTTTACGCTCTATATATGTATTTCTAGGGAAATATTGTTAAGAGCACCAAATTATAATGCACTTTTATTCAAATTTATAAATTTATACTTAAACTCAAATTTGACAAACATGTGAATATAAAGACTCAAATGTACAAAACGTAAATGGAGTGTTTTTATTTTGGATTTTTGCTGCTGCCTGAAACCAAGTGTGTACACTTACACTTTCTTAAATGAACTGTCCAAGCTTCAAGGTAGACAGGGGACAAGATAAATACCATTATCTTGAATTAATGGCTTTCTGTCTCGGGTTAGGGTGTCCATGTTCATTGGGTAGTGCAGTCACCGTCAGGTCTAAAATGGCTTGAATTTGTCTTCGTTACTTCGACGTATTCAGTGTTGTGAACAGAATTCTGATCTTTCGAATCAATTTGTTAAGATTCGCACGATAATGCTTAGCCATGATCACATTTAAGAGAGTGACTGTGGTAATTGTTTTTGGTATTTATTCATTGTTTCTATCTAATCTACACATGTTCACAAAACTGTACTCTTAATTCTTTTGAAGCGGAATATGTGGCGTTCCATTGCAGCGGAATGGAATATGAATTTTACGAGTACCATGCAGTTACACAAGTGAAAACACAGTAGGAATGTAAATTGGTGCCCGATAATTGAACACGAAATAGATTGATCTCGTCTCGAATATCGGTGCGTTTGGCTGCTCCATTGAAGTACCATTTTTTTTACTAGTGGTTATATCTAACTCGACGCGATAAAAACTGCACACTAACTCGGCTATTTCTAGCCGGGGAACCTGGTTTACTCTACAAAAGAAATTCCTGGCACGCAGAGGTACCTAAGCCACCTTAGGCTTACAGATGGCCTCCTCCTATGTGGGAACCCTATTATGGTTTTTTTACTCCCAAAAGAGCGACCTGTTTCTGTTAAGCTTGCGTCAACCCCAGGCTTGCGCTTATGGAGGTTGGAGATCGTTTTGCGATCTCCGGCGCCTGAGTTGTCTGCAGTACCTAACCCGGTCCAGAGTCTTGTGGTCCAGAAGAGTTTGAAACCTCTCCCAGTCCCGCTATGAAGTGAACTAAACGCGAATAATAATACTAAGCGCTATTGCCATATATTAGGACAACATTAATCATGCAATGGTAATTAATATGGACTGATATGATAACAATGTATTGTAATTTACGTATTCGACGGATTAATTAAACCATTTCCATTTATTAGTTCGTAGTATCTATTAGTCTATTAGTATCTTTGTTTTTGATATGTTTTATAGGAAAGTTATTGGTAGATAATATTAATGAAAATATACATCATTGCGTACCTTAGAATGAGCTTTGTACTTGTAATATACTATACTACTAACCTGAAATATTATAGTAATATCAAATTTAGTAAATATGTTATGAACGCGCTGCGTATGAATAGATACAGATACATAAGCAAAATAGGACGAATTTGTAACAAAAATACAGTATATCACTGTATTTTTATAACATTTTTTTAATAGCCTGCCAAAGTGACTACTCTGCTTGATGGAAAGCATGAATAGAATCCAAAACTTGTAGTTACCATACTGATTGCGAATGCTGACAATGCAGTAAGGCGATCTATTACGATTTTTTTACGCCTCACTTGGGTCGTAAAAGACATGACAGTCATCATAGCAGTGTATTGCACACACTTACTACGACAACTGTTACCCTTGCATCAATGGACCTCCAGTCTCGCACTCACCAACGAAACACGACAGCACGGATGCTATCGCTTTAGGTTGGTCTTCTGTGGGAGGGGAGTACTACCCCGGACGAGCCGGCCCGTTCATGTTGAAATCAGCGTGGCTCTACTACCTGGTAGATTTTGTTCGTAGGTGACATTAATTATGTTTTACAATTAAAGATAAGATGTCTACGTGTATAAGAATTCGTACTTTTTTTTTACTTTTGGTTTCAACTTAAAGTGAAAAGAAAAGAAAATTAAAATAATATAGCCCTTTGTTATGAAACCTTGTATTGGTCATCCCAACGCGTGTAAATCCCTTTTATAATACAAGAGGGCATTGTTTACTGTAACATCTCCATGCATAAATATCCCTGAAGTATAACATGCTCAAATATTTAACACTTTAAGCGTACTACCTCCATTGCAATTTATTTCACACTACCTGTTTTCTCGCGAATAATATTTGTACCCATGACTTATGTGTAGTGCAGGGTGCATTTTTCTGGCTTCCATTATTATCAGCACAATTCAATATGCACTTTAATCTCCTGTGTTTGAGGGTGAATTTTGGTCGGTCGCTCGCAGAAATAAGTCGCCGTCGTCGTCACCTGAGCAAATGTTCGCCCCACAACAAGTTTATATCAATTTTCTGCCGAGTGCGTCTGGATGGTGGAAAACACTTAACTGTGTATGTGATGCCTTTATGTTCTTTTAAATAAACGATTTTATTTATTTTCTTAGACTTTGCAGATGAAATTGAATAGAATTCAATGAGAGTCATGGTGATGAACAGAAATGTAGGCAATAACTTTATTTGAATTATTAAAAACAAATACTTTCTATTGCTACCATATATTATACATATTCCTTTGTGCACATATGTACATGTGTTACTAAGCTCCTCTTATATTACCGGTCTAATTTTTTTGTTTGTTTTACTAACATGTATTCATGTAAGTTTGTATATTATTTAGAACTCATTGGGTGACAGTGCATCATTCAATTTTTTTTTTTTGAAATGTTAGATACTATGTTTTATTTCTTATGGGTTGAATTTTCGTTCTTAGTTGTAGAAACCGTTTTTAGCAACAAAAAATAATTCAAACGGGAGTTTCTGCGAGGGTAAATTACTGACATATATAGAAAAAGAAAAGTCTATTAGACAACAAGCTTCCGTTAGTAATAGTATCAAGAAGTATAAAAAAAATATGAAGAATGGAAAAGACTAGATTGAATAAATATTTTTTTTAAAAAGTTCCGTTCAGAATGTTATCAGTATTCACTCTCAACCAAATCCTACATGTATGCTATATTTATTTAAGTAAGAACACAATAAGTATCTAGTCTATGGTTACGTGGTTAATAATAATGTGAGTCATAATACTAAATGTCTATGTATATACGTGAGTAAACCTACATCATAGTTATGAGTGTGTTTATGTTCTTCATATTGATTGGATTCTACGCAATGCCTTTACCAATTACTTAAGTAAACAGTCTTGGTAATTTTTCTGTAAATATGAGTTTTCTCAATATTTACCAAAGTGATTTTTCTTTCTCAGTGGAATTAATTAGAGTATTTATCATAAAAATATACAAAAGTTTTACTAGAAGCTAACTTCTTAGGTAGGACGTTAAAATTATGAGAATTTTTGATATAGAGTACGATAATAATATTTTGTCAAAAATGATAAAAAATATACAATTATTTTTTAAGCGAGTCTTAAGTAAAGGTTACTAATGGTCAAAAAAGTTTTTGTGAAATTAAGATTGGTTACCGTCTGTCCGTGTGGTGATGGATTAAGAATACATAGTGTTACCACCCCTATTCATCCCGTGGGTGTCGTAAAAGGCGACTAAGGGAACCAAGTATGCAAGACAATATCATTACAAAGAAAAGGAAAACTTGAAACAAACCCTATTCCAACCCGTCTGTCTAGTGTGGTATAGTAGGCCAAAACCTCCTTGCTAAGGAGAGGTCTATGTCCAGCAGAGCACTGTTAAAGGCTGTTGATGACGATTGGTTTTGTAACAACTTGGAACAACGCTTAAACCTATAATTCGCATCGCAGACCCACTTCTATTAAGAACATAGATCGTTTACTGTCCTCTGATATCCTTCGATGTGTACAAGATTCAAGAGTTCTGATTCTCTCTATTTCCTATTCTATGGTATATCTCTTAGCAAAATGAGATAGCACCAGTCTAGGCTATACCACTGATAAATTATATTTATAGATGAGTCATCATTACGACTTTAAAACAGAATTGTAAAGCTTGGAACCATTATTTAAATTTGTTTGAAGTTCGATCATCAATCAGCCTCAAATTTAAGGCCTGTCTTTGCCCATTTCATTGATATAGATATTTGTGTCTCGCCTACAAATGGAAAAGATGACGTAGTAATTACAGTGGTCGCCATGTTGTTTTTAGTGTTGTGGGTTCAAATTCATGGGACAATACTTTGTGTGATCTACAAATTGTTGTTTTGAGTTTGAGTTTTCTTTGTGCCCTGACTGTTTGTTCAATCCCACGCGACATTACTGTTATACTTTACTATTTTATTTTATTTTATTATCATTGTATCTTCTGTAAGATATCTTCTACTGGATGTAGACCTCCCTTCTAGAGTTCTAGACTTCTAGAGTTAACTCATCTATACTCTAAAACCTACAATTTGTCGTGAAGAAGTATTCTTATCTAGCCGTTCTTCGAAGTTTAAAAGAGAAATACAAACTTTTTCTATTTTTTTTAATATTTGTCAAGCAAAGTAAGCAAACAGAATGTAAGTGTTGTTTCGTAGAATTTCGTGAGCCCGCATTTTAAATAAGACTTAAATGTTCTTATTGTGGAGATTTCGGTTGCAGGTTTTATGAATTGAGGGGTTACTTATGTGTCCTTTTGGAGTATTACCTATAAACATGGTAATAGATGAATGCTATAATACGGTAAAGGAATATAGGAATGTTCAATTTATATATGAAAGTATTTTAACCGTCTGAGCTGTAATTAAGATATACCTTTTAAGGCTTATAATCAAACAACAGCGTGTATTGGGTTTTGAAAAGACTTTTGGCAACATTCAATGAAAAAAAATCACTCTCTTCAAATTATTCTATACTGTTAGGACAATTACTGTGCCTATAGCTTCAAACCAAAATTATTTGTAATAATTTTTTCGCTTCCATATCCTGTGTATATGCTTCGTACTCACAAGATGAGGTGGAATAATATCATAAATGTAAATGTAGTATAGTCAACCTAAGGCATAGACATTGTAAGTCAGTAAATTAATTTTATTCCTAATAGGACCCTTAAAAATGCAAGATATCTACTATAAGGCGACAATGTTGTTAAGTCCCTTCAATACCGTCATCAAACATCATTACACAAAACTTTATAAGCAAAATCGAGGAGCTTTTAAACACTCATTATTTAAGGCCTATCAAGATAAAGGTGCAGTCTCATTACCATTTGTTTTTAGGGTTCCTCCATAAAATTAAAATGAGAAAACTTTGTGGTGTAATTTCTTAACCGTAATCAAAAGCAGACTTTCTAACAATTAAGAGGACTACAATCAATTTAATATATTTTTTTGTAATTTAGGTCATGTAGAATAATCTTGAATATACATATCTTACACTTAAGCTTATTGGACCCAACAAATTTCCGAGGCCGATTAAACCTAATTATGTAGAACAAAATAAGCTTATAAAAAAAACAAAAACGATCTTAGGTTCGTGCTTACGGTTGGTGTAGTGTCATTATAGCGACAATTATATGCCAGTAGCCGTTAAAGCAATTGAAACTTTTTGCGTCTGTTGCAGCCATATTTAAAAGGCACGGTGCTTAAAAATGGTATGCAGGAAAACGATTACACAACCCTTCCCTCTAGGTATGTTTGGCTCTTGCAGTACTGTGTTGACTATCATTGTGATAGTCAACACAGTACTGCAGGAGTTGAACTTAGGAAAAATTAATAATTCAATTTGCATATTTAGAATGACAAGGATGAAATTTTACATTTAAGTGTATGTTGTCTTCCAATTACATGAATTAAATTTTACTCATATAATAATTATCGTATTTATTACAATATATAAAAATATTACACGTTATGTTTTCTCTTATAAATTTTAATAAAGATAAATTTAGTAATCACCGCAAGTACTGTTTCACTAGACTAGAGTACGAGTATACAAACTTCATGTTGTGGTTCGAAATTGTTTTTGGTCTTGTTCTTGTGTTTTCACAAAACCAAGACTACAATTGTAGCAAGACCAAGTCTAACCGATGCAAACTTTAGAGCAAGAATACGATGAATCTTAACAAGACTTTCGTCTCTCAAAAAATTTAAATTAAGATTATGTTAATAATTTATTAATTAATTGATAATTTGCAGACAAGGATGTGCTACTTTCTTCACTTTTCACTGTTTTCTTCAAGATTTTTTGACGTATGTATTTAAACTTTTTAGCTGCTTATTAACTGTATGTTACTATATTATTAAAATATAATTATACCAAGGCAACATTCCTAAATAAGGTTAAATTGTTTCATAATCATCATCATGAGTAGGCCAGATAGGTTAGTATAGGGTTTATATCTAATTTTTCTTCTCTATACAGTGCTGTTGTTCTGTCTAGTTTGATCCCTTTGTCGGTTCTTACGACACCCACGGATGAAATAGAGGTGAATTCTTAATCCAAAAAATTATTCAAACAAGAATTATTCGATAAGTACTATATGTATTCAAAACATAATAAAACAAAAAACGCTTTAACATAACTTAGGAGTTACGCTTTTTACACTTACATCACTATTTACATGTACTAGCAAAACTTTTCCTAGAAAAACTAATTCGCACATGTCCGTTAATTTAGTCATACCAACAAAACAACAAAATGAATTCTTAGAACACAAATTAGTAACTTTAACTGACATTGGTAACGTCATAAAGAACAAACGACTTTTCGACCAAAGAATTATGAATCAGGCAACAAACAAGAGCGGGTGATGCTTTTTTTGGTCTTTCCCGCAAGTTTACCTTTGCTTCCTGAACGATGAATATGGTTAGAACACATATTTAATATTAAAGATCACATATTTAGCCTAAATTGTTTTGTAATGTATGTATCGTGAGAAATCACAGCCGTTGGTTAAAGAGTTACACCACAATATTAAATCAAAATATAAAAAAAAATCAGTAATGGAGATAACGGTACTATTGGTTAGTGACCCTGACTACCACATTGGAGGTCATAAGTTTGATTCCCACCGTGCTTAAATATATGTGCCATGAGCATGACCGTTTGTTCCTGTGTTTGGGTATATATATTAGAAATATTTAAATATGTTTGCTATTCAATTGTATTTTTGTCTGTACTCTTGTTTCCATAGAACAGTTTCTGCCTAGTTTGGGCTTAGATGTGTGTAGTTATTACAAATATATTTAAGGGAAGAATTGAGCGGAATTTGTATTTGAAAAAAATTCCTGACGACATACCTTTTGCAATAGTACTGTAGGCAATTTAGAGGGTTCTATTTAATTCGTGTCAAGATTACAGCCATATACTTTATTAATGTACTAATTTTAAGTATTACACAAAATATAGATAATATGCTTTTTACTGTTTAAACAATAAGGTGGTAAACCTTAAAACAATGAATCAGCTGTATACCAGAAAGGTTGTGTCTGCACTAGTTAACACAACTGGGGTTGGATTACAACACGAAAATAAAAATGGTATATTTCAGTGCAATAAGTTTCGAGCAATTTAGCAGTCGTGTCGACGTCGTGTGCCCACCAATTTTTGTTCATTCCCTACTATGTTCCTCGTACGTAACAAGCAAGCGTTAATTGAAACCGGAATTTTGCCGCTTAATCCTGCTATGCTCACTTTAATCAATTCTACATGTCTTAGTGTAAATCGATTCAGTATCAAATCTGATTGGTTTGGACGGTGCTTTGTACTTTGAGTGCTAAGCGATATTTTCGTCGCTTAATTTACAACAATTAATTATTATTTTAAATACGTTAGTTCATATCGTCCTTGTGATTCATGTTATTTTTTGATATAAGGGATGTGACTGTCATTGCTCATAGTCACCTCAAAGGCTGTCATTGCACTTATGACTCCTGAGTTGCACTTAACAGACACAAACGCGTTGCCAACCATTCAGCCTTGCACTATGGGTTCTATTCTTGACTGGATGTCGTAATAGCAGCTGTTCCCGGTTCCCTCCTATCACAGGCACAGAGAGGCACACCGTGTGGTTTTAGTCACACACAACCATGAAAACTCTATTCGTAATACGAGTAAATTCCTACTTCCTATTTTCTCTGCATCACCCAAAGGTTGACTGGTAGAGAAAGCCTTAGGCGTTAAGTTCGCCTATGTACATGAAGTGCATGATGTATACATAAATAAATAAATAAATACAAAGATCGTTCCTCTTTAATTAATAAATACAAAAGGTAAATTCGACAAACCTGTAACCTTTTGTAAGATTCTTTTAAATATTTGAAGCTTATTTCCACAAGCTTCATGTTCCGTAAAGCTTATTCATATAAGCAAATTAAGCGTATTTGCAACAAAGGTTTCCATTTTCATATTAGTCCTGAGCATGTTGTGATATAATTCGGCAAGCTTTTGATTACTTAACAATACTCGAATTCACCCAGACAATTTATTAGTAGGTACCGACGAAATCATTCATTGGAATAATTTGGAGAAAATTTAATATACTTGTTATACTTTTGTAGCAGTTGAAGTGAGTGAGTTTATTCAGATTCTAACAAACTGGTTGGAATTTCGTTAGTATGAAAGTTTTGGTTGGTTAATAGTATCTCGGGTCTACTCGTACAATATATCATCCATTGACCAAGTTAATAATTCTAATTTAACGCAGATATTATAACGATAATTCTTCAATTTCCAAATAGTTATATTTCCTAACCTACTTACTATTTATCTATTTGTAAAATCTTTGTAAAATTGTCGAATTACTTAAAACAAAGAGGTTTCCCTTTTTTAATCGTATATATTTTGTATAAGTACCTGATGTAGAAATTTGTACAGTATTTTGCCCGCGACTTCGCCAGCATGTACGTCGGTTATCGCGGTAAGTAGTAACCTATTTTCTTCCTCAAACATCTTAGTATACACATGAGCAAATACATTAAAATCGGTGCCGTGATTTAGCCGTGAAACTCTAACAGGCAGACAGAGTTACTTTCAGATCCTCACTAATATTGTAAACATTGCATGGACCGCCACTCAATTCTGCGTTCTGCCTCATAGTCGGTGCTTAATGGCGTTTCACTTGAAACTGGTATGAAATTACTTACAAGTTGCTTAGTGCAAAGTTCATCAGTATTTAACACTGAAAGATTTAAATGTATTGATTTTGATAAAAAATTGATGAATGCTCTAAAAGTGTCCAATTTAATTGTGTATGGCTCACTATTTAGAATATACTGACCTCCATATAAAAGATGGATACGAGTATATGCTGTCGCAAATTTTATTTAGAGCTGTTTAAGTCAAGCAATCCCACAGTATATTATTGTCTTATAACTCAAATAGTTTAGGTAGCACTCGTCAGGATAGTACTCAGACGGCAGAAATATTTTCGATGTACTTGATACTTATCGTTATATTTTGATACAAATCGCACGAAATCTTAATAAATTACAGCATATGTGTTATTTTGCTGTATTACTGTAAAGTTTTATCTAAATTCATTCAGTTGTTTTTGCGTGAAAGAGTAACAAACATTCATATATCATTCAGATATTTTTTAATATCTTTTATATAGGTATGTTTATCATATATCAGCAGGCTGGTTACCATTTTTTTAACATGTGGCAACCCCCTCGGGCCGTCACTCCACCGGGTTTTACGGTGGGGTGGGTTGTCGGAATCGGGCTAAAGTGCGGGGCTAAAGGCTGTGTCTAACTTAGAATCAGACTGCCGTGTGTGAGACGGTGTGAAGTTATTATTAATATTTAAGTCCAGACATAGATGTAGTTCTAGAGAAAATAATTTTATCCGAAATTCTCACAGGTACCATTCTGTTTTTAATACTAGATGGATAACAACATGTCGTCTGGCAGCCGTTATTCTGGTTTGCCGACAGTGAAGTTATGTGTATATAACTTTACAGATATACTGAATTAGAAGTTGCAGTTGCAGTTCACACTCATCAAATACATGTATACGACATGCTTAATTCCTGGGAGGAAATTCATGTCTAAGATAAAAACCTGTTAAGATGTGATTTACCATAGTTTATTATAATTACCTAGTTCATGAGTACATACATCAATAACCGTATAGGTTAATTGTTAAAAACGTATTATCAAATTATTTATATTTTTTTAGTACACATTGTTCTAAATTATATTTTCTAAAGAGTTTGGTAACAATATTTACGTATTACACTTAAAACATTATATCGTGGTAACAATATCAGTAGCATTTAAATCAAATTATACCAACAATTTTATTTACGTTGTGGGAGGTTTTTCCTATCCTAATTGTTCGTAAAATTAATTTAATTAGAACACTATGATGTTAAAGTGAGCGAAGTTGTTGGAATAATTTACTAATATACAACATTTCATCATTACTTATCTTACCAGAGCTAACAGATTCATAATGAAGTATTACGTCTACTACCATAACAACAGTATTAAAATAAAAAAGTTCTCCTTATTTAATCGTATAATTTTTATATAAGTAATATTTAATATAATTATTTAATAAATAAATAAATTTATACAATATGTTGCAGCATTTTACAGTCTGCAATAAACGTATTGTGTATTGTATCTTATAAAAATATATTTTGTATTTATCAAAGCAAATTTAATCCGTTAGATAGAGTGTGATTAACTGTCGAATAATGTCTAGACAGACTCAGTTAGAATTGGGCCATTATGTAACTCAGTCAGCGGAACATTAACTGTTAGAAACATGTCACACGTCGCAACTGTATTTAACTGTATCTTAAGATACTTGTGAGTACACGTGTACTTTCTCAATGATTATTATTTATCACTTGATAAGCTTAGCGATTATTACCGTTATCTTTCACAATATCTGAAATCAAAAAATGGAATTATCACCTTGTCAAGGTTGTATTATGTAAATAATCAGTAAAAAAAGTACTTTCCCGAAATACCTATTAATAGAAATTTTTCAAAAATGCACGATTAAGTACTTGAATCACCAGTAGTCATGCCTTGTAAAATTTAATTTGTAGACAATAGTAGCAGTTGAAGCTTCTTAAGGTGTCAAAAATAAACATCAAATGTCTTTAAAGTGAAAGGTTTAAGTGGCATTCATCACAAGTAAAGCTGTCAAAGAATGTATTTTCCATTTACTACAAACGCAAAAGTTCATGTTAATGCGTTTGATGGCTTAAACACTCCCGATCTTCTGTCGACAAATTCTCAGAACCTTTCCGGAAAACTTGACACAATTGGCTTATTGTCTGTTGAAGTGTTGTTTGTTGTTTTTAGGCGAGTTTGAGTGTTTTATAATTAGAAAATAAATCATTATAACACAAATTATAATTGTATTGGTAACAAACCAAACAAGTTTAAATGTCACAGTAAACACCAAGTCAAAATTAAAAAGATATATTCAAAGCCATAAAGTAACTCTATGGTAAATTACCACAGGGGTTTAGTTGCAGGATGCAACTGGCTTAAAATAAAAGTGTTTGAACGATACCTAATTTTAAACATGTTCCACGCATGCTGACAAACAGTGAAGGGTTAACAGTCTGCTGCGTAATAGAGGGTGTACGTAAAAGGTATGTACATCCTAAAAAAAGAACCAACACAGGTGATGTTTTCTAAAGCGAGAAAGGGAAGTTTATTCTTTCTTTATTTGTTTTTTGCCATTCGTATATACGCAATGGCCTTTAAATTTAGCAAAAATTTTGATACTTTAATGGAGAAACAGTTATAAAACATTTATGTATATTAAATAAATGTAAGAAAACATGTAATTTAATTATTTAAGAGCTTTGATTATGAAACAGTAACACGTGTTGCTAATAGTTTTGATAGCGTAAGTAAAATTCAAGCAGTCTGTCAATTGGATATCTTAGCTTGAGTTGTTTATTTTTTGCGCACGTGACTCCGATGGAAACCTTTAAGACGTGTATTGCACAAGTATCTTATATTTTACAAGAACTTTTGAGAGTTTCTTCTCATTATTTATGTGTACTATTATCACAAGATGAAATTAATATATTAATTTTATTTATTACTTAAATATTAAAATGTTTTTTAAACTACTAGAATTTGGTTTTCAAAGCATAGTGTAGTAATAAGCTGTGTCAAAATATTTTATTCAGAATAATATGTAAACTGGTGGTTAAATTAAATATCAAGTTAAATATTATTACAACTTTTGTCATGTGACTAATCAAAATTGAGCGAAAAGGGCCGAGTTTATTTTAAGAAAGCATTGGTGAGGAAATTTTAATTCTTTTTCTATAAATATTAGAATAATTTATAATAGAAGTTCGCTTGTCATTAATGAAAATTAAATTTAAACCTTTTAATTAGTTTTTCATCAAAATATTACAATACCCACTATACGACTCTTCTCTGCTTCCTTCCTTATTTCCTGCTACAGTCAAGATAGCTCTCTTGTTTTGAACGTTCTATTTTTATCTTCATATAAAAAGTATCGTCATAACAGATCATTATTTATCTCTATTCATAACCCAACGCAAATGGTCGACAGACGTTTGCTGATGGTAAAATAAATCAGTAACGATGCTCCGATAGATGCGGTCTCATCAAATTGATAAATGCATGCAACATGAGGACTTTCAAACCTATGGACGAGGACATTAAAGAGATATGACAGAAGAATAGAATTAATTTATACAGGGAAAACAAAAATTCAGTACAGTAGGTAATATAAATATTGAGTAGAAGGAAGAAAAATTTGATACTTTGTACCAAGTGCTTTGTTTATAACGATTACGGTCCTAATTTTATCTTTTTGTATACCTATAACTATTTATCTTAATAGGTTTTCCTTAAATTACAGTTATTTTTAAAATAATAGTCTAATTTAAAAGTAATGCCTGAACAAAATTAGAAATCCATTAGAAATTACGTCAGAGATTTTCAAAATAATTGAATTTGATTACAAATAACGCTTAACGATACATTATAAGTATAAAAACTTACGTCTCTTCTTAGTCTAAATAAAACCATGCCTATAGAAACTATCTTAGATGTGGGAAATAGAAATTCACCATAATGTTATTCGATGGTATCTGAGAGATAATTTATCACAGTTTTATCTGAAGATTTTTTCCTTCGACTAAGTGTTGGGGTAAACACTATTAAGTGGTGGTGATAAATTATACTTTTCTATCATTTATATTTCCTTGATCATATCGTGTGTGCAATTTTTTCGCTAAATCTGAAACTAAAATTCCTTAGTGTGTGTGTAAATACTAAACTTTTATGTAAAATTTACACCTTACACTGTTGGTTATGTTTCTCAGATTAATCGAGGAAAAAATATTTTACATTACTTTAAGACACTACATTTTTTGTAAATAAACAAATCAGTTTTCTGTATTACTATTTACCAGCATTGTTTTCCTTTTTATTATTGCACATATGTTTCTCTCTTACTCTTTCAAATACATGTCATAGGGTATTAATAAAAGTCTCAATTCAGTCTAATTTTCTCATTTCAAATCTATTGTACACAGACACATTCCATTGGCTCTCAACTATCAATCCTTGTCAGTCTTTTCATTATCCATACCAAGCACTAGCATAGTTAATCGCACCACAACGTAGCATTCTAAACTGTGAATGTCCAGCCCCGTTCGCCGCATTGACCACATTCAATCGGTCGGCCTCTGCTCCCCTCGACCTCAGACATCGAGAACCCTTCAGGGAATTCCGAACATCCAAGGATGGTTTTTTAATTCCGAGTCTATTGCAGATGCACAATGTACTGAGTAGATAAGAATGAACTCTTTTGTTGCATTCCCTTGATACTGATGATGTAGCTGTGCTTATACGGAGTGCCTATTGTCGAATAGAGAGTATTTTGTAAGAACGTGAAAGTATTTATAATAGAATAAAACGTATACAATCAACTGATTTTGTGTGAGAGTTACTAAAACCCAACTTTTATAACAAATAAAGGCTTTTTGCTTTTAAAAGCTTTAGGAATCAGTGTCAAAATAAAAGTTATACCCCAAAATATACTTTTTCAGATTTGATAAGGGTCAAGTCAATAACGAACGGAATAATAATCGTATCAGTTCAGTTCGTAGGTTGTCTTTGAATGAGATGGCGAATTCCAAACTAATTCCAGATGGGAATCTTGGCCATTGCCGGACTTCGAATACTTTTGATTCTCTAGAGAACAGTCCCAGTATTGGAACGAATAGTGGAATGAATACTGAATAACGAAAATTTTGGAAAGCTTTATTTACTTATATCGGGAGTAGATATGGATAAGAGTTTGCCTGACTTAAATTTTGCTAATATGGACATTATTTTCAATTTCTCAAGAGCTTAGTAAAGTAGTATTATGTAATAATCTCATCTCACTGTTAATAGTTATAATTTATTAAAGTTTATACAACAGCTTTATATGACATACATAAAGGAAACATTACTATCAGCCTATTGCAGTCCACTACTAGACATAGCCCACTCCCATTGCACGCCAATATAACAGATTTTGGACTTCTCGCTTTCAACTCCTGCCAGCATCTTAAGTAAATCGTCACTGTATCTGGCCTGTGGGCGTTCTACACTACGTTTGCTGAGACGTGATCTTCACTCTAGAACTCTTTCACCGCGACGGTTGCCGGTACTGCGGTCAATATGACCAGCCCAGTTCCACTTCAGTTCGCTAATTCATAGGGTTATGTCGACGACTTTTGTTTACTTTTTAATTATTATATAAATGACCAATAAACAAGGGAGGTGATTTAAATAAATAATATTATTAAATACATATTTTTAGAAGCAAATACGTCTCTTTGTTTTTCATACTATTTCCTTTCATGACTGTGAAAATATTTTAGCCGTAAACTAATTTGCGATGGCAATTAAACCAGCAAGCATGTGTTTGTACTTTATAATATCATTGTTTAAACATACGACATACTTTACTACGTATAATATAAAAAAAAATGTAAGCATAATACACATATGGGTATACAACATCTAATAAGTAGTGTCTAAATATAAGCCAGAGTAAATAACATACTATTTTACAATTAATTTTGATAAGGATTGCATAATCTTAATATCTTTACGTCTCACAAATCAGAACACAATTTTTCTAGAGTAAAAATTGTGAGATCCAGTGGCAATAGCACTCCCAAAATTTGATCAGAATTTCTATTCTAAAAAAGACTACATCGGTATACGCAATTATTAATGATGACTCTGAATGAATATATTATATCAGTATAGTATAGTACACAATATTAAAACCTCATTTTCTTCAGCTTCACAAACCCCTAGTTTATTTAAAAGCGGCCACTAGTTCGACCGGATTTATCATAATATCATTTTTTTTTACGGAGTGAAAGACATCTGATCTCCATAATTTTGAGAGCGAATTGTATTCAGAGCTTAAACTAGTTATCAATATATTTTAGGACACTGTAAAAAATAAAAGACAATCACACAGTATCGAATCTGCAAATAAAAAGGTTTCATCAAACATTCCATCGTGAAAAGGCTCACATTAATTCAAAGGGCACGTTTCGTTTCCTGTCTCGGCGAACACTGTCGAAATGTTAATTCACCGGAAATTAAAGTTGTTTCAAGTTGTTACCCTTTGAATATGACTCTTTTGCAGTATTTATGTGATTCTCTTGAATAAAATATTTATGTATAGCCTTGATTTCATATGTTATCGTTATTTTTGTCACGTATACAACACAAAGCCGTCTCTTGTTTTTGGACATTTGTTTCCTGCCTTTAAAATAGTTTGCACTCACACAGTTACTATAGAGGACGAGATGAGATTTTCAGTTCAAGTTTAGAGCTATTTGATTAAGGAAACGACAAGAAGAAGAAGAGGAAATGGACAAAAATGTGCAATTTAAAATTTTACTCGAATAAACATTTATGGACTTTAATGACTGTACTATCAGTGCAAGAAAGTATGTACTTCTTTGCAATCTAAGTATTACGGTACTGCCTCGTTGGTCTAGCGTTAGCCTAAACGACTGCTGATCAAGAGGTCTCGATTTGGTTCCCAGGTCGGACGAAAAAGTGTTATTGAGATTTTCTATTTATTATTATTTTTTCACCATGGCCAAAATCGACTAGGTGCACGTTATAAAGGCAATAAAAAAATATAAAATATTGAATTTTAACTTACTATTTACATAATTTTATAATTTATTCATATAAGTACGAGTATAATGCGTTTATCATGAAGAGCATCTGTTAAAATACAGTCAATTTTGTTTAATATATTACTTTCGTTGTATTTACAATAAAATATTTTTGTTTAAAAAAATTCAATTCAACATGGAAATTCAGCATGCATGGATTAGAATTCACCATTTATTGCATATCGATCTTGTTTCTTGACATCTTCCGTTCGTTTATATTTCAGATTGCTTCAATTATTTTATCATACCGGTACCTTTATTACAATTAGTAATAACTACAGCACGACGACACGACACATCAACGACTTCCTTACCATAATTGGTCGTAATTACAGACGGTTGGACACTCAAGGAACAAATTTGTTAAATAATTCCATACACATCCGATTCTTTCTATGTTCTTGAAATAAATATTATGAAAAAATAAAATAAATAATATAAACTTTTGAGTCCATACGTTATCAACTCAACACTCAATACACAACTCGAAACTTTATGAAAAATCACGTGATTCTTTACAAGAGATAGCCTCTCTGAACAAAAATCTCAGTTAAAAATTAATTTAATATACTTTTTATTTTATGTAGGCAGTTTACACCAGAAAATATTAATCATTTATTAATATTCCAGTAATATTAACTTACAAACAAAATAATATATGACCAAGGTTAGTATACCTATACAATAGACGTACACGTCATGCTAAATCTGTAAGACTACACGTAATTTAACAATCGATAAAATTATTTTCCCGGAAATCGAATACATTCCATGCGTAATTACTCAAACTGTCTTAAAATCTGTTAACATCGTAACTAGGGCAATAGTACTGAAGAAGTACATAATACATGATGGATGAAATGACACAAAAACAATAGATAAATAGATAGATTTTAATTTATTTGCAAACCAAGGTTTACAAGCATTTTACAGTAATAAATTATTCGTGTAGTGACGGATTAAGAATACATAATGTTACTACCACTATTCATCCCGTGGGTGTCGTAAGAGGCGACTAAGGGAACAAACTATTCACACAAATATCACTACAAAGAGAAGGAAAATTTGAAACGAACCCTATTCCAATCCGACTGGCCAGCGTGGTATAGTAGGCCAAAACCTAGGAGAGGCCTACGTCCAGTAGTGGACTGTAAAAGGTTGTTGATAACAGTAACAAAACTAACGACATTGTGATGTACAAAGAGCGGCCTTATTGCTTTTAGCAATTTCTTTCAGGCAACCTTCGGATGGACTAATTTAATTTATAAGCTGGTGCTAGGTAAACGAGTATACGAGTTTGAGTTTTAAAAGTTTGAGTAACAAATACAATCTTCAGCTGTGGAACATTTATACGAGTATATATATATATATATATATATATATAATGTTGATATTGTTTTAATAAAAAGATAACTTTCATCGTCATTATTGTTATCAACACAAGAACCTCAAAAATAAACTGTAATATTCAGTACTGAGATTGAGAAGGGTATGGGCCAGTTGCTGGTAAATACCATCATCAACAACTTATCGCAGTCTATTGGAAAAAAGCCTCTCCAATTGCACGCCACTTGGTTTGGACCTCGCCTTTTAGCGTCTAGCTGGTGCCAGCCACCTTGCTATAAATCATCATCCCACCAACCCTGTGAATGTCCTACACTTGCAAACTACGTCCGGCAAACGTCTGGTTTAAAAAGACACGAAAATTTAAAAATCAAAAGTGAAGATAGCTTAGATATGTACTTGATTCTTACAGGTTATAATTTTCTATTGAATTTTACGTAAGTGTTTTGACTATTAATATGCGACCATGAATTATGACTTTCGTCAAAAGTCAACAGTACATACATTGTACATTTTAATATATTCATTATGATAGAAAATATATACCTGGGATATTATAATTTGATACATCACCTCGTTTGTTTGACTAACGATAGTTTCTGAACTTCTTAAAATAGCATGAAAACCTATAAAAAAAGTTAAGTACCTTATCATCATCATCATCGACAGCCTCCAACAGTCCACTGCTGGACATAGACCTTTTTTAGCAAGGAGGTTTTTGCCTACTATACCTGGCTGGCCAGACGGGTTGGTTTCAAGTTTTCTTTCTCTTTCAGTGATGTTTATATTGCGTATTTCATTCCTTAGTCACCTCTTACAACACTTACGGGATGAATAGGGGTAGTGACATTGCATCATTAATCCGTCACCACACGGAACTACCTTATCATATTGTTGACTAAATTGGAGATCATTGTGATTAATTTCTTACCAGATTAAATGATATCAATTTATGTTTATATTATTGATTCGCGTCTAGTAAACAGTACTAGTATAATCAACTTGTGTTCTCATCATTTAATCTCGATTGGTAAGCTTAGTTTTGTACTTGTTATTAAGCACACGGTAGTAGGTACTTACTTGTAGACTTTATATAATAATAATAATAATGAAATTTCAAGTCTTTTAGTGCTAATTGTATTAATTTGGTCCGATAACCATCGTAGCAATAGAAGTTAGTTAAAGGATAAGCAGTAGTGTAATTCACGATCAAGAACATTCTGTTACCATAGGTGGAAATACGAGTAAATCAATAGTAACTCATATAGAGGTAGGAAAAATTATTGAGAGAAAGTGAATAGTGTACGCTTATACATCACAACTACCATAAATACAAGCTGTACTTAATAAGCTAATACTGGTGTTGGTAATAGATTAGTGCAATAGAGATGATCCCCACTCACGTCATCTAATAACTGATATCGAATCTCCAAACTGAAGGGTATCGCTACGAGCTGGTTAATTAAATTTGAAATTGTCTAGTATATTTGATATACCCTAGACTGGATTATGTATGGACGTTATTTAGCAACATGTTTAAGGGTTCTATTAGTGTTATATATTCCAGAGTGTATTCAAGTGTTCAAATTTGGCTTAATTAAGTGATACAAAGAGACTAGTCTCTTTAAGATTAAAATGAAAAAAATGTAAGTTCATAGTATTTAATTAGCACGTGAAGTTAAGATTTTATTTCATCAAAGGTGATTATGAGAAGCAAATACACGATCAGCTATATTAATTGTATATGAGAAAAAATATCCAAATACTAATCGGTTTCCGTTAAATAATCCTTATTTGCCTAAGATTGATGTACACTCCTGAGGTAACATTTTTTACTGAACCTTTGAAATTATTAGTTTCAGAAATCTCGTCAATTACTTAGGTAAAATAATTAAAATTACACATACCCTAACATTAATAAGGTTTCAACTTCAAAGTTCGCTTTGAATAAATCTCTGGATCTATTGCAGATAATCATTAGATGATCTCATTTACATATTTATTGTGCAACTAAACGCAAGGAAGCAACTAAACTATTCTGCATGTAGGCATTGGTTGAGCATTGGTTATACGGTTATAAATTCTTCGGACAGTACTGGTCTGCTTAGTTTACGATGCATTTCGTGTTATGGAAGCTATGCATGTTTGAAATACCTGTGACACAAATGTACACATACTTATACAGCTTAGTTTACACCTCGATTACACGTTATCCGTACAGATTATTTTTCATACGTAAGCTTAAGCCTAGTTTGAGAAGAAACCCTTATACATTTGAAAATTATCGTTTGCATTAAATCAAAACTTGATATTGTTATTCATCTATAGTTTACCCAATACCATATTATTAAACTGAACTTGCTGAATTTTAAAGCTTAAATATTCATGAAGGCTAATCTTTATCGTTCAATTCGCACCATTAAATCTACAAAGCCAAAGGTTAATAAATCATTCATCTATAATTATGATTCTATGAAGCAGTACTACCCGCCCTATCGAAGGGTAGTTACGGTTATTGTTCGAAAATTTAACATAATCGTAAATTAATGACGAGTATTCACTGTGCTTGTCATTATTTCTTTTGGTTTTTACTTCTCGAAATTTACTGTTTAAACTTATGACTACTCTTCTCTCAAGTTTAGTTTTAATCCAAAAATAGTTAATATGTTGTTTTTTTTTCTATTACACAATATTTGATAGGCTTATCTTATAAACTTTTTCAATTGACGCAACTTTTGAATTTTTTCTGATGTGTGTTTTTATGTTGAGAACCTGTCCGAACATGATAGTGATTAATAATGAGATTACAAGCTAAATTTGCCGATTAGACTTGTTTATGTTAGCAGAAGTAATATTAATCTGTTTAATCATAAACAATTGCTCTATAAAAATTGGGTCATGTAATCAATATAATGTTGAACATTTTAAAAACCTATTTGGGACTGATTAAACTTCACTAAGCTTATATCATTGTTTTATAATTCTATTTCATATTTCTATTAACTATGTAGCTTTTAAACTAAGAACTATGTTGTAAATATCTATGAGTAGGAAAGTAAGTACCTAATAAACTCAAGTTTTAGTCATAAAGAGACTTCCAGACTTCCCGTGAATTGAACACGTCACGGAACTGTGGACAGTTGATAAAATAATTAGCTATTACGGAGAGCGGTCCTCCCTTTGTCGTTGATAATTTTATCTATTCGCTCTACTGAACTGTGACTCATAATAATCTGATTTGAAGGCCCCTTACCAAGTGATTTTAAACTCTGAACTTTACAGTAACCCTCACATCGTCGAGAAAACGGTAGCGTTTACAAATTCTTCGACTTCCTTTGATCACTTCCCTTTTGACAAACTTTTATTTCGTAATCATATTAAATATGGGTGATGTGAAAAGAAAATGCTGTTTTGTATTTTTTTGATATTTCTTATATATATCTTCTATAATTTTTTTAACCATTTATAGGAAGGACTAAATGGGTCAGAACGATAAAGTTTTGATTAAAGACCACATGCTATAAAGGTTACGGATTAATAAAGAAAATAAATGAATGGCTACGATTATAAATAATAAGTTTTACTTTATTTATAAATAAAAAGTAAACCCAAAAGGAAATAATTATCGAAAAAGTTTAAGTTTATAAGTAAATCATATTTAAGTGTATATTTCTACAATGTCGTTTAAAATTCTTTCACACTGAACTAAGTATGACAAATGAACATAAAATTTTTAACACTTTATTCTGAACACAAATGCAAAGCCGGTTTGGCGCAAACGTTCATTAAGGAAAAGATACGGTCGTTATTCATTTTACAAAAAGCACTCTAGTGTAAATAAGAAATTAATTGTTATTGAAAAGTTTTAGTCTGTCGCTTTTTTCGTAAAACCATAGCATTTTAACGTAATTTTATTCAACCATACAAGTGATTTACTAAACTGTATATCTGTAACTGTACGAGTATATGTAATAAGGCATACTATACTGATTTAAGTGGAATCGCGTTTCAATATATCGTGATCAAGTATTTCAACCACCCCTTTCAATACAGTTTGTATTTAAACAGTGCATCTATGGCAAGTATTGAGGTATAGTGGAATAACTAGACGCATTATACGACGTCATGTGTTGGCTGTCTGCATAACTCGATAGGATAACTATGCGAGCTTTTCAATAAGGTACAGACCAACTAATGGCATCTCGTTATGAAAGAATATTTTAAAAAGAATTTTTGATTAAAGACCTCCTTGTAGAACTTGTTTGAATTGATAGAAATTTCGACTTGTTCTAGAACTCGGTATGAATAATCGCTTGGGATTCAAACTAAGTTGTGGTTTTACTAAATTATTTATAGATTTGTTAACTATTTTTATTAAGTAAAGAATAAAAAATTGTAACTTTGTGATAAAAAATTAAGCAACGAATTAGTTTTAAGTGTTACTAACAATAATATAAAGGCAACTAATAAGAGAATCAATACTTAATGGAAATTCCATTTCATGTAAATGGATGCAAAGCCTATTTGGCGATGATCATTGTCAATGAAAAGACATTATTCATTTGACGGTAAGCACTTTAGCATAAATCACAAATTTTGTTCATTAATTGCGTATTTCACTAAAATCAGTAAATTATTAAAAAAAATGTGTTATATAAAAACATTTCTTTTTGAGAAAAAAAAACAATTTGATCTCTGGCTACTGAGCTCCATTAGAGTACCTTACCAAAAAAACTGCTTTATCTGACGTCACATGCAGTACGGTCGTCATAGACAACCTCTTATTAACAAGAATTATCTGGCCCTGTTAAATTTGTATTTCAATATGAACTAAAAGAAAATTATGAAACAAAGTGCTTTATTAAAAAATGTTTTGATTTAATTTATCTTAGGAATGAAGATTTTGCAGATTCTATTTTTTTGTTTCTACTATTTATTGATATAATTATACATTATTTTTTATTTATTAAGTTAGTGAAATCGGTACTAACCTAAGTAGTGAATATACCTTTACATTGAGAGAGGCCCGTGTTCATCTATATACTACAATGAGGGCACTTATTGAAGGTAGTAGAGTACCCACTTATAAGTATACGAACATATATTGTCTATTTAGGTCGAGTACTTATATAATATCAACACTACCTACCTACGTGATAACATTAGTAATTGTTTACTGTACGAAATTGTGCTGTACTGTGCTTGAGGTCTCGGGTCGGACCAAATGTTTGCATGATTTGCAAATCTGTAAATATTTATTTCGAAGCTTGGGTGTTTTCTATGTATAATATGTATGTATTTACAAAAAAAAAGTAACTAAATATTCTATTAGCCAGTCAAGTTATCACAGCACAAGCTCTGCTTAGTTTGAAACTATATGACGTTGTGTCAAATGTCTGGTATATTTAATTTATTTTAATTTATTTACAAAAAAAATTAAAAGTAATAAATTTTACACGTTACAAAACTTTGGTGCCGACATTTTTATTTATATTGTAAAGCTGAATGTATTCTGCAAAGAAATAACTCGGCAACTTGGCAGTTTTCGCAGCGTTATAATTAATAGCCATAGATGGTTTCATTTCGGGGGCAAAACGGACCAAAAGTGGGCAAAACAAAAAGATAATTGTGCTCAATTAATTTCGACTCTTTGCAAATGAGGGTGTGCTCCTTTTATGCTCCCTTCAAGCTTTTATTGGTTTCCAGGCGATAATTAGTTGGAGCCGATTTATTTGTTTCAGCATTTCTCGCAATTTAATGAATTTTCTATGGACAACCAATGTCCGGCTATTGAAAATTGCCGAGTAAAGCTATATTAATTGCAATAGGCACTTTTAATTAAAGAATGTTAATGATGAAAATAATACTATGTGAATTAAATCAATATTTTTTTGTAGTTTTACATATGCTACCATAGTGCACTTGATTCATGCTTCAAAGTTAAGCCATTATTTACAATTCATCATCAATAATTATATACTATATATAAAATTATACATAATATTATACTTAAGTACGGTCCACAATTAAATCCATTTTTTATATTCACTCTGCAGTAAATTAAAGAAAGCGTTTAAAGACACAGGGTCTATGTCCAAATATTATAAACTGTTGTAACGTCTAACAATAGATGTATAAAATAACGTACAATACAACTTTGTTTATTTACACCATTAACTTGAGAGTTTTCGTGGCCCATTTAAGATAATTTTTTTTAAGAGCAATTCTTGTATATATGTATATAATCTGATCTAATTTGGGTTTCGGGGACGATAAATCGATCTAGCTAAGTTTCTATTTTAGAAAACGTTGTTTTCAAGTAAAAAAAGAATGCTACATGTCATTAAAATGAATACAAAGACAAATACTGCTTTACCGACACAGCAACGCAAAATCTAAATACTTCAGTAAATGGCGTTGTCTCATAGGCCCGTTTTGACACTTATCTTTGCAACAAAATTAGGGATGGGAACAAAAGGTGTTCGTAAATTGCGAATCGACTATTTGGTAGATTTACCTAAAAAAATACCGAACAAAGCTCGGGTTCCAGGTTATTAAATAACAGTTGCAATTGAGTGTCTCAAATAATGTTTTTAAACTAAGTTACAAACAAAGTAACTTATCGAAATCAAATAAAAAAACAATTAACAAAAACAAATTTTCGTTAATACTTACTATTATAAAGTTAAAATAATTAAAACTGTTATTGTTTTGTTGAGTGTGTTAGATTACGGTTTCCAAAAGATATTGTATTCTTAGAAACCTGTCATGCAATTAATGTGTCATGACAACATGACATGATAACACATAAATTATTATGGCTTTTTGTCATCATCGGCCTTGCGTCATTATCGATACCGACATTGATACTACATATCAATATTATCGGCTTTAAATTACATTCGTCTTAAGACATTAATATCTCGATACTATTTATATTTATGTTATGGATACGCGGCTAATTGCTAACTGAAAAGGTGAAAACATTGCAAGCAATCAATCTATCCTAGTCAGGTCAATCTATGGATGGGTGTCCATTTTTGACATATTGAGACCCCTCCATGCCTCGAAGAGCACGTTACGTCGGTCCTAGTTGCCATAGAAACATCTGTAATAGTCGTTACGGAGCCCTAAAAAGATTGACTCCAGTTTTTCTACAGGACTTTAGTATTGAAATAAATAGTAGACTTTCAGCCAACCCCAACCTAGTTTAAAAAGGATCGGTGGAGGAATTCACATTTATGATGTGCATAGTCACATAAACCTAAACTTAGTCGGCATTTGATACTTACATCATATTATCTTCTATTGCAGGCTGCTCTCTGCGCTGACTACAGCGTTCCTGTGGATTGTGTAGCAGCCGGTCCAGCCCCGCGACCCAGTTCCTTCCACGAAGTTTCAGCGCCAAAAGTAAGTTAATCCATCCTCTTAGGGAGCATTATACAAGGCGAGAATTATTTAGTAGAGGACTTACTTTAGTTCCTGTGTACTTAGGTATATATTTCGGTAATGCCTAAGTAACTTCAGATCCTATTGGAATGCTTTGTCAAAAGATAACAGGACCTGCTACGACAAATACAATCGAAAAATTTTAGGACTCAAAAGCAGGCATATTTCACATAATTGATATCTTTTTTACATGCAGTCATAATTATTGAATAACATGAAAGTTAATTTGGTTTCGTTAACTTAATAAGATTACCTAAAGAGCAAAATTAGGTAAAAATGTTGTCAAAATGCATAATCATCGTTTGTTATTAGTTTCGTAGAATCCAATAGGTATATAAAGTATAAATGTATATAATGTGTTATTTTCGTGTTTGCTATCTTATCGTAGGTTATGCTTTTCGCTAAAGTCATCATCACTTTATAAAAGTCAGCTTTACCCGTCATCGGTTTAATCATTTAGTTTGAAAGGATGATTATATTGGTATTTTTATATGTTAAACACTTTGTGGAAAAAGAAGCTGAGCACTGTCCGTTCTGTTTTAAAATTTTGATAAGTTATTTCGAGTTATTAAAAAGTAAAAATAGAGTTATATTAAGAGCAAGCTGACTGAAGAGTAACTTGATATACGTCTGTAACAGCGTCAGCCCGGTCTGCTTCTGCCAGGGTAACTTGCTCATAGAAAGAAATGGCTGAGTTCCACATCTCTCGCTCCATATCATGGTCGTAATCATATTACTGAGCGAGAGAATCTCCACTCCGACAGCCACCACGAGGTCAAACCTCTACTTCTACCACGTCGGACATTCTGCCAACGTGTGAAGTGCTGTGTCCACGGTCGACCTATCGCAGTGGTGTCACTCAGCAGTTGGCTCCTTGCGGACCAGATACAGGTGATCTCTGAAGTATCCTATTACAATGATCACCTGTGTCAGCCGATATTTTCATATTCTTTCGGGTAGCAAGACACCTTTTGAGCCAATCTCCGATAGCGAGTCTTACCACCGCTCGGTGTGCCCAACGCTTGGGTGCCCAGGGCATTTCGTCCACTCCTCTACGAGGACCTAACGGAGTTGGCTTTTATGATATTCAATTTCTTGGACTCTGACCCAACTTTCGCACCTCCTTGCGCCGCTAGTAAAAAACCACAAGGGCTCATGCCTCTAGGTCCTATAGTAGAGTTCTGGCCAGGAGGTCAAAAGAGGTCTTAAGGTACTCCTTTATGATCCTTATGGCAAACACTCGCTGCAGTTATTTCAATAGCGTGATATTGCTGGCCCATGAAAAGCCATAGACCGCACAATTGAAGTTGCAGTTGAAGACAGCAATTGGGCAGCAGCCGTACGAATGCACACACCACTTCAACCAACATTTAGACCAGACTTTTAAAGTGATGTCCGAAGTTCCATCGGCCGTCATGAACTATCACGATGTTTCGACTAGATAATTTAACTAGACTAGGATATTACTCTTTTATATAATCTTCTCATTTTTACGTATATTATATAATATTTTTTATGTGTCTATTTATTTTAATTAGTATAAATATCGTATCAAATGCACGTGTTTCTACTATATAGCACTATAATAATTTGAAATTGATAAGAGTCAACATCTTGCGTTGTGATGTATCCCATGAACGTTTTTACTTAATAAAAATATTGTTTCATGGAAAAGTTTTTAGAGTATTTACTTGTTCTTAGTGTCACGTGAATCGAGCACGAGATAAAGCTTAACCAGTACAACAAACAAAATAATCTTTATAAGATAAAGCCTAATCAATTTCTTGTTACAAAGCGATATTTTCTTATTACAAATAACTGATGAATGAATAAAATTGAAATCTTTTATTATAGCATTAATATCAGCAATTTCATCACTCCCAAAGAGGTACACTGTACAATGTACCTACGTAAAATGTGTGTTAGTAATATATGTAAAGCGAGTATCAGACTTGCGCAATCGTTCACTTCATACGAAGATATAGCCCTACCCCACTCGAAATGATCTCATCTAAAGTGAGATGAGCCTATAAAATTTTAATGGCTCACATAAAAATATTATAAAACTCTTTGCTTTCAGAATATTTATACGGGTTGTCAAAAATATGGGTATGCGTAATTTTTCTTCGTAGTTACTGTAAATAGGTATAGTACATTCAGTATTTTAATAATAGTACAGTTTTATTAGACGTGGATGCATTTTTAGACGTTTTTTATTTCTTGAAGTTGATATTTTTAAATTATTTATCGTTTTATTACACGTACTGATGCAAATATTAACTACACAGCATATTAACTATTGATAAAACGGACTCTACATTATTTGATACTAGCTTTTGTCCGCGGCTTCGATCGCTTGGAATTTGGTCTGCCACACTAAATTTCGTAACAGATCATTTTAAATTTAAATAAAAAAAATAATAATTATTTTTGACTTAATTGACTTGTATCGTTGTATTACGACCAAAATTACATAAAGTCAAAGCTGTAAATCAAACTGTAGCCTATATGTTATTACGATGTATAATCTATATTACTGTAAAGTTTCATCCAAATCCGTTTAGGAGTTTTTTAGTGAAAGAGTAACAAACATCCATACTCACAAACTTCTCATTTTTAATATTAGTAAGATATTAATGTCGAATTTTCTTTGAAATAAATAATTTATATATAATAGATATAGATTAATTTAGGTTGTAGTTAGATTAATCAGTGTTAATAAATGTGCTCTTGAAGAAACTTCTCGTTAAACAGCTGCAGGTGATCGTGACTTTTCGTTTTATATGTTTAGTTAAAATAAATACAGTTCGCGAAGAAAAACATGTGTATTTTTGTTTGGAATCTTTATTTGAACATTATTTGTTTTTAATATTTATTAAAGTTAAAACAAAAACTAAACATAGTATTGACGTATTCTTTTACAATGGTACCAAATTGACTGACTTGACTGCTTTATTGATCTAGTGATTAGCGTATGCGACTGCCGATCTCGGGTTGGATTCCCAGGTCAGGCCAAAATAGATTTATTGATTTTGCCTGATTATAGAAATGCTTAATAATAGCTCGAAGTTTGAAAGTTGGGGGTCTTAACCTCCACGCCTCGGAGAGCACGTAGTCATCGGTCCTGCGCCTGACCTTGCCGCAGTCGTCTTGGATAGCCATTCCCATCGTATTGTGAGAGTGAGAGAATAGGGAGTGCACTAGAAAAATTTATTTAATGCTCTTTAGGTACATGTTACCTAAAGAGTAATAAAATAAAGGCCCTTTTTACTTAATTTCATTGGGACGGATGTCATAAGTAATACAGACAAACGACATATTGTAAGTATACCTACCGTCGTCGAACTTCACTTATTTTACTTTTAAATATAGATATACATACTTAAATAACTCGTCTCAAGTTGTTTTTATGATCTGCCTGCAATTCAATAAATGTAGCAAATCTGCACATAATAGTGTTTTATGTTGAGAAAAAATTAACGATACAAAAACTTGGTTCTTAAATCAACAAGTTACATTTTATTTAAAACTATTTATAATTAATTGTATAGTTTATCTTTCAGACAGTGAGTTTATATTTTTGTATTTTATTTTCTTTTACCTATTAAATAAGTAAGAATAATAAGAGTAATTTATTGTCGTAATTTAGTTATAACAATTTTTCTCTTAATCTAAGTACAGTGTTACAAACCTTTTTAAATGTGATAAAAGACTGTTGACGATCGTCCTAGTGTAAATTATGCAATAGTCACTAGTGCCTTCCACCTAACGGTATTTTTTTTAAAATTGAATTGTTTGTGCCTAAAAGAAAAAAAAACAATTGAAATGTAAAATTTGTTTTGATAACGCTAGTACGTAATTAGTACATCAGTACTAAGTAAGTACTTATCTTCGTTTTTGTTTACAGAGCAAGTTTGATTAATGAAGACGAAGTTCTCTCCAGAATAGTTTGACAACTTGGTCAATTAATAGGAAAATAAAGTTTGATGTCCTAAAATATACTAGCTCACATTCTTGATACACCATTTATAAAGAATAAAGATTATTTTAACACTAAAGGAAAGTGTACCGAATTAGTCATGAGCTTTAAATAAGTTTCACCCACAAATTACACACCTACACCATCGTGAGAATAAAAAATCAATGAACAAACTTCGCGATGACCTTTTCAAGAACGTCATGTTGTGAAAGAATGACTCACCCAGTCATTCAACTCTACTCCGTGCGATCTACAATTAAAAATACAAGGTCTAATATTTTACATTGTTTAAAATACACCAACTTATATTTGTTATCTTTTCAATGGTTACGTTTAGGATTCAAAACAAAAAACGCAATGGAGCTCAACCATGCAAACCGAGTTTTACAACAGCTGTTTTCGGGGTAAAGCATTCAATGTTAGTCGGTCAGTCTGCATGTTCAAGTAAGAATCCTTTTTAAGTTTATGACTCAACAGATAAGTTAAAGAATGTTTAATTAAGTAACGAACCGGGTTCGAAGAATGTGAAACAAATGATAGTGATGACGTATGTATATGTTGAATCTGAATTTTCAATACTAGTCCTGTTTACTCGACTGCTAAAAAGGGTTATTTTAAAATTGCATTGCTTCTCATGTATAATGTTAACATTTCAAATATTAATGTTTTAGCTTACATTAATGACAATCGTAATTTATTAAACTTAAATTCAACCGCTTTTACTAGGTATTGAGATGTTATTATGAGAGCATACACTATAAAATAACTAACCAGTAGTGATTAAATCTATTTTAACTATATTAAGAGAACTATGAATATATTTGTAATTTGAAAAATAATAATATAATTTGTTATCTTTGAGCTGACATAATAACAAATTGTAGAGTCGCAAACTAAACATGTATAGTTTTGTATAAATCTCGATAGAGGGCATTATTCCTTCTATCTGAAACGCGATATTATTTTGCTCGATCCTGTGATATAAAAGACCAGCATATTGCTTTTTTAGTGTGACTCAGCTCTTGGAAATAATACAATATTTTAGAACAAGTGTCAAGTTGTAGTTTCATTTATTTGATTTAGCCTTACCAGTGCAATTTTGTTGCCCGCGATTAAATACTAAACAACTCTTGGTATATACAATAATAGAGACAATAGTAACGAACCGATGGTCACTGGAGCCGAAGTGTACTAGAGTGGAAACCACGATTAGGCAAGCGTAGTGTAGGGCGCCCTGTGGCGCGATGGACCTACGACTTTTAAGAAGGTGGCTGGCAGCGCGTGGATGTGAATTGTCCAAGACTGGGATAGTTGGCGCTCCTAGGGGGATACCTTCGTTCAGCAGTGATCGGCGGTAGGTTGATTTGATTGAGACAAAAGTGCGCATTGGAATTTTTTAACGGTAATAAATCTATCAAAATGGCAGGTTAAGGTATGATATGTTGATGAAGACGTTAGATATGTATCAACTCTTTTTTACTTTACGTATTGTAAAGTTTTTTATTCTACTAAACTATATATTTATATATATAAATATGTTAACAGGATATTAAACTGCCATAGTCTCAAGGTGTCGAATGTATAAAAATAAGCAAAGGATTTCCTTTAAGAATTGTAATGGAATTATAAAATAATTGATAATTACTACTTAAGAGCCAATGACACTGGCAAATGATTCACTGTAATCAATTAATTAAACATTCTAATGACTTGCTGGTTGGATTTCTTGATGAGTCAGAACACGTACCTTGTGACTCAATCATTAACATCCTTGGATCCCTGACGTGACCACTGAGTAGCCCTAAAACGGTATTTCAACTATTTCTATAAATATTGTCTGCTACTGCTTATTATTATAGAATCTTCCTATAGAAGTCATTCTTCGATTAACGGACAGGAATGGTAATATTGGTATGTAGCTTGCAAAACTAACATATTCAAATTAATATACATTATAAAATATATCTATGTATTTTTCATTCTGTATTTTTTGTACATTTAACTTTTTCTTAAAATCGTGAACAGACACAATGGAAAATATTGTAGTATATTTCTCAAATAAATAAATAATTTCGTAAATTTGTTTATAAATACCCGAGTTTTATTTGTTATCTAATAACTTATGCACAAAAGTATAATGACGGATTTAATACCTTGAGCATTATCAACCAGTCTACCGTACGGTGGTGTAGAAATTATTCAATTTTAGATTATCATTTCAATTTTAGATCATTAGATACGCACTAAGGAGATCAACACCTGACAAGCTCCTTTCTTCCATGAATTTATAAAAAACAAAACAATGTTGACCTACTGTTCTTTTTTATATTGAGCTGGATATAATGAGTCAATTTTTCCATCCCTGACTGACACGTCACAGCATGTGTAATATGATTGTAGGGGGGGTGTGTCATTGTTTAGACTACGAACTATTGTATTATAAATATGGCTAATTGATATTTCATAACATATGACTTCTATAAACGTCTAGGCCGATGAGTAAGTATGTTAGAATGGTCGTGTAACGATTAACATGTATACGTATTTATGTATGTAACATCAAAAACAATAACTTTCTCGTTTTTGAAGCACTAACATCTTAAAATAACGAGCAGATTTCCAGATGACCTCTGAATGTATTCGTAACGATTGTTTCAAAATATTTTATGTAGCAACTTTTGTTTCAATCACTTAATTCACTTTAAAACCTGTCGCAAGTGGCATAAGTATACTCGTACTGTTATAAAAGTTGAGCTTTTGAACACCATGTGCGGTTAGGAGCATGAGTCAGTAGCTCGTAAAGATCTCTTTTTATAGGCCATTAAGAGTCAATTACTTTCCAATATAATCAGAAAGTTAAAACTCATAACACAAGCTTTACGTTGCTCAAAGATAACTAGATATTCCAGGATATTGTGCTATTCTGAAGTTTTTATCTAAATTAAACTTTCTTATCTCACCTCAACTGCATCACGCAAGCATAATTTTACAAAATATATGTTAACAATTTTAAACTATAAGGAGTCAAATACTTCAACAATGTCTTTTGTGTACATTTAAACTACCTTCAGTAGACGACTCTTACTTCAAATGTAAGTTTATCTAAAAACTGATAAAATTTTACCAAAAAAATATTATCCATTTCTATAGAAGGTAACAGATTAGGTCTATCGCCGTATATGTACATACACTTTATATGTAACACATGATTCATTCATTACATAAAATACAAACAAATACTTCTTATACTCTATAATCAGTACTTGTTGTTATTATTAAATGCCTCAAAGGTTATACAAGGTCATTATTTGAAGTGATTAATGTATGTTTCACATTTTCTGCTGCTGTGAATCCCCATAACCACATTCAATATGTTTATTCTTAGAAATTCCGAGACGAATGGACAATACGTACGGATCGAAGCGCTATTAAAACGAGGTTCTGGGACGTTAGCGTAACTCTGTAATTTCCTTATATTTCTTTAATTACACAGATTAGTGTCAGACGTCTATGGATGATGTCATTTCAATGATAAATATTGATTTATCATTTTAGTTTTCCTTCTTCTTCTACTAGGGTTCCCCAAAGAAAAAGTTGTAATAGACAAACATGAAGTATTATTTCAGAAGGCATTTAATTGTAATTACAAAGAATTTCAACTTGAATTAAAATTTTTAATAGGTACTATGTGGTATTTATGACCAGTTTTTACTAGTTTTTTCGCGTTTGTGAATCTACTCTTATATTTGGCCAAAATCAGTCGACTGTCTCGCAGTTAATTCTCTATCAGTCAGAAACTGTGTTTTAAGTTTAAATTAATAGAGCTATTATTCTTAAAATATAATAAATTTATCTAGTTCTAACACTATTGTTATTTTTATACTAGGATATGCAAGTCACTTATCAAATATTCGCCATTAACGCCTACGCTCCACTCGTCACAAAGGCTACATTCAAGTGCGTGACATCACTGTGACGTGTTTGGACGTTAAACTTTTGCATTAAAGATTATTATTGAAATGATTTGACGTAAACGTAATATATCAAGTACTGTTGTCTCGTTGGTCTAGAGGTCTCCGGTACAATTCCCCAGGGCGGGTCAAAAGTGTTATTGAGCATTTGTGGTTTCAAATACACTTCATAGCATCACGGTGTTTGGTAGTTGGTGTCCTACCCTCCGTGCTTTGGACTGAACGTAAAGCCGTCGGTCCTGCACCTGATCTCTCCCCGGTAATGTCGGATAACTATTCCATCGGATTTTAAAAGTAAGGGAACAGAGAGTGCACCTGTGTTTGTGCATACCCTTGTGTATTTTAACGTTCCTGCGTAGTAGGCTGGTCGTCATTGAGACTGGCTGTCATGGCTGAAATCGGCTTGGAGAACATTACTATCATCATGTCAAGCAATGACTAAAGCGAGTCTTCGGGACTCGGTTATTTTCTATAATAATAGTGACGTTTAATGAGTAAGTTGGTTTGTATTTTCAATTGTTTTCTTAGTGACTAACGCGAAAAAAATATGAGTTGGGTGTCAAACCACAGGTTGTTGACGATCCATACCTGTCATTGTTGATCATTAATACCTGCATGAATGGTATGGTATGAATGATTTATCTGTGTGTATATTTCACGGCATACGTATAACATGTAGCAATATTTTTTACAAATAATATAATTATAACTTTACATGTTATACATTAAAATTATTAATTTAAATTTACAGACTTTAAACTGTTGTGTTTTAACAATTGGAATAATATTTGTATTAACTATACAGCCTTCTTTATTCCGTGAGCGAATACTAAAAGCTTCTTTATATTAAGACATATATTTTCAAGTAAACGTAACAGCATGATATAATATACACATTTATGCATAACATACAGAGATTACAAGGCAGTAGAGACACGCTGATCTCAGCATGAGCGGGTCAGCACTACTCTCCCACCGAAGATCAACTTAAAGCGACAGCGTTCGTGTTATTGTTTCGTTGGTGAGTGTGAGACCAGAGGCTCATTAATGCAGGGGCGATTATTATCGTTGCTAGTGTGGGTGCCTTGATAATGAGCCACTGATGACTTTCATGCCTTTTACGCCCCAAGCGGGCCATGAAAAAGCTTCTCAATATGCCGTTATAATGTGGATCACCATATAATATTGTCTGCATTTACAGTGAGTATGATGATCACAACTCTTAGATTCTAATTATACTATTCAGAGTAGACTTACCTTGACAGTGTCTTAAGATAAAAAAAAGAGAAGAAAAAGCGTCCTGCTAAATTTATTTGGCAAATCTTTGTAGGACATTAAAATCTATCATCATTATCATCAGACAGTTCACAGTTTCACATTCACAGTCCAGTCATAAAACCTATAGTTAGGTATGCTTATTATCTCTGAAAGTCTTTGAGGACACCTTGCCATATGGGTGGTATAGTTATGAAACAAACCTCCATTTACAACTCATGTAATAAAGTACCTATTAAAAGATTTGTCAACAGCGGTCAAGTCAATTACTCACTGTCCAGACCTTTTATGTTGTGATAATATATTACGCATCACCAGACTATGCCCTGAGTGACGCAATTTCATAGAAAGTGCGTTGCTTCGGCGTACTCTGTTCGTCATTCTATTCCTACAGCCTGCGGTTACAGCTCTGTCATTCAAAATATGATGAATGTTTCGAAGTAGACAGTGCTAATGATGATAGAATGCAATGATAGACGGTTTATTCATTAAGAATATTAAAAAGTTGAAACAGGGCAACGAAATCACCCGGGCTGCTCTGCAGTAGTTAGGTTAAATCATATGCTAACACCTAGATTTCATCCCACTTAATACATGTAAGTCGGCAAGGCTTAACTCCCTCCAAATTCATTTCAGTAAGTGTTTTCAAACTTAATTGCAGGTTATAATTAGTACCAATATAGTGAAGTATGAAAGTATACAGGAGAAACACATTGGAGTTCAATTTGAAGGGTTAAAGTTATGCGATTCCCATTGCTTGGAGAAATAATTATTAAAATATTCAGTTCATAGTGGAATTGTTGTACATAGTTAATTATATATATTACCATTTTTAATTAATTATATAACAGCGCTATTTTAGTGTGCTGATGGTGATTGTACAATTGCTATGACTTTAATAAAATTTAGCAACTCGAGCAACTTAAACTTCTTCGTATGCTGATGGATTAAGAATTTAGAGTGTCCTGTAACCACTCTTATAATTTTCTTTGCTTCGTAAGAGGTGACTAAGAGGAAAAAATATACAAGACATCATCACTCCAAATGAAAGGAAAACTGAAAACAAATTATGTATGTACTAACCCGTCTTGCCAACATGATATAGTAGGTCTTTGCCTCTTTTCTACTGAGGGGTCTATGTCCAGCAGGGAACTATTGAAGACTGTTGACGAAAGAATCTAGAAATATCACATTTTCCACAATTTCTAATTAACTCTGTAGTTTTTCCGAGTAGCATTCCGAGTAAAACCCATATGACGTATAGACTTTCTTCCATTAAGAAGTAAATTATAAAGTACAACAGTAAACTGCTTTCGAAATAGCACTATTTACATCGTCAAACCTCGTAGTAAAGTGTTTTAATCTAAATAACCGGTACTGTCTGCATACAGCACTATTTCTTGCGAGTTTTTAACAAGAAGGGGTAACTACATCTATTTCGTGATCCCTGTTTTTTACTTTAAAGATTTGCTACTAATTAATCTGAATTAATTTTTAATTAAGATATTTGGCGTAAGTAAAAAAAATTACTACAATCCCTGTTTTCTTTTGCCTTGAGTTTGTCAACGTAGATTATTTTTACTCGATCACAACTAAGCCAAAAGCAGTGGTAATAGTTTTGGCATTCTATGTTTGCTTATGCCACCGTAACGCCGAAATTACTGAACCGATTTTCATAAATGAGATGTCAGTAGATTCGTTCAACCCGGGTGACATACGACTATACTATACAGCTATATGAATATTATCAAAAGTTTTTAAGTAGATGGGTTTTTAGAAAGTAACCTTTATTTTTCAAAGCGTAACAAATAATAATACCTAGGTTATTGTAAAATTTTGTCATGCTTACATAATTAGTCTCAGAAACAAACTTAAGATTAATCTTTTGTGAACACAATACGCAACATGTATGTATGCATGTATGCTACTGTGTTAGTATTGTGACCGTCTTGCCAACCCATTATCGTGTGGCTCAAGTCAGAAGCTATATATATCAAAGTGTATTTTTACTATGAAAAAACTTTTTCTATGTCACGCCGAACAGGTCATTAGTACCGATTTAGAAGGTTTAACTGGATGTTATGTAACGAGTACTAATTCATATATAGGCAGCATGATATAAGTAACAAGAATAAGTTTTACCTCATAGGAGTTGGGAGTACATTTTCCTGGTAAAATTATGAAGTTTTAAGCCTAACAAGCTGGTATGTGTAAAATGTCACTTTGTAATTCACGGGTACCGCAACGTGACTCAAATGTTAATTTACACACAATGGAAATTTGTAATTATTATAAGTAAACTTTTGTAATATGCTAAATAAGGAATATGTGTAATTATATTTTGTGAGAATATTCCTGTGTAATCATACTACATATATAGATATTTACTACAATACGAACCACATTTTTTCCTTAATAATTTAAAATCGATTCGACATATGACATACATGATGTTTCTGATACAGAGCTACACTTCTAATTTCTGTATAAAAGCAAACACCAATAACAGTATATCTTTAATTTTTTTTTTTGAGAAATAAGTCAATTATCGTTATACGCTATCGATTGTCTTCTTTTCGTTGAATACGAAAGTATTATTAAAATAATATTAGTAGGTACATACGCAGTACGTACGCAGGTTACTGTGACAACAATGCTTTCAATGTCACTACTCACTCTTAAGGATTACACTTAAAATATATAAATGACTCATCTTTGAAGTGGTAGATAAATGTTATCACAATCATAAGTTGTTTCTTTATACTCAAAATTATTGGAGACCCCTTTTCTGAATCCGACTAAATTTGAAAAGTAATCCGTAACTAGGTTTTTAACTATTTTTTTTATGGCTGAGCAAACAATCTAAGTCTAAATTTGATATTTCTGCCGAGCTTTTTCTCAAACTAAGTTGGGGTCGGCTTTCAGTCTATTGTGACACGGTACTTCAATTTTTACGTGGAGCAAACCTTCACAGCCCAAGTACTTGATGGTATTGATGTTCTATGGTAAGACTGCTGTTGAACTTCATCTTCCATCTAGCTGTAACGACTGCCACAGTTGTTTGAATATTAACCAACACCGACAACTTAACATCCGAGTGTTCTCGAAGGCAGGATGGGGTTTCAACGTGTTAAGAATGATTATGAAGAAACGTGGTAACCTTCTTGGTCACTTCTTAGCCATAAACCGAATTTGATACTACTAAAACATTTAAGAAAAATTAAAATATACCAAATGAACATTGAACGTTTACGTTACAAAGTCCAGTCCTATTCAATTTAATGTGGCTAAACTCCAAGGCCCCTCGATTTACGTGGAAATCTTGTTTGACACATAAAAGCAATTTTTATTTTTAAATAATAGCTTAAGTCACTCGCTCCACATTTACCCCTCATACTATACAAGTGAACACCTGCACCAAAATGACTCATTAGTCTCACGTGAGTTACTGCCGGGCCATATGTGACCGACCAAAGGTTGGGAACCACCGGTGAAGTGACTCAACTGGATAACAGATGTAAATACGTTGCAATGTAGTACACGATGACTAACAGATACTTAAAGAGGGTTGCCTAAAGAGGCTATCAACTTGACGATAATGTTTGTATTAATGTTACAGTAAGTACACATTATAAATTTTCATTTGTTTTTTTATGCAAGTAAAGATATTTTTTGTAAAATAATACCTGCGTCTGTTCTGACTTGTAAATTATATTTTGTTCACAGTACAGTTTATTCAGATAACATTATTAATACATTATTTTGCACAGTTTCTGTAAACTACTAAATACAAAAGTTTACATTACATGAAGTCTAAAATAAAATGTTAAGATATTTGATTACCTTTTCATTTTTTTCGGACTCAGTATATTTTTATAAGTCAATGTTTTCGTCACCATTTGGGACCAGTGCAATTGTTGTTACTGCAAACACTGAGCCAACATGGTAATGTGAATTTACATCACCTCCACATCCTTTAATAGTACACAGCTGGACGGAGATACGCTTCTTCTCTTAGAAAGGAGGTATATATCTGTATATTTGTCATCAAATATACCACTAAAATATACTTCAAATCCGCTAAAACAGGAATATGCTATTTTTTAACAGTACCGTCCGCTTTAGTGATATATCCTGTGTCACGGAGAACTTTAGAAACACATAAAACGGACACAAGGAGGAGACTCAGTACAACTGTTTGTAGATCACACAAAGTATTGTTCCACGTGGAATTTGAAACCACAACACTCAGCACAGCAAAAAGCGGTGTGGCAACCGCTTAAACCACTAGGCCAACCGTGCAGTCATATTTGCTATTTTACCAGTATTTTTATCTATAATTACCTACTCCTCTACGGTCACCTTATGATAAGTAAGTACATGGACGCCTGCAACTCGAAGGTTACACGCGTGTTTCTGCCTTTTGAGCCCGAAACATCCCCCTGAGTCCGAAGCCCATCTTCGGTGATCTTACTCACTATGTGGAAAGCAAACAAAGAATTACTTAAGACCGGTTCTGTGGGGACGAAGTCGAGTATAGCTCACCCACGTTTATATGAATAAATGTCAATAAAATAAATTGCAGTCAGAAAGAGAACATTTTGAAGACATTCTATAGTCAATAACGTTTATTCGTCGTTTCTAGTTGGAGAATGACTAAATGTCGCCAAGAGGTAGGTTCTAGCAATTTCATTTTATGACACATGCTCAAGATAAAAAAACTCGTTCTATTTCCTTGCACAAGTGTTGTGCAGTATCTTCTGTCATAAATTTTATTTCGATTGCGAGTTATCTCAACAGCAACCACACTGTAAAGCAGATTAGATAGTGTTCCCAAAAAAGACACAGTTCTGTTGACATTAAATAAATAAAATTATGCACAGATATTTAGACTAAGTAAATACAGTATACTTGTAAGTATAAACTAAGTATGTATAAATACAAACAGGTATGACGATGAAGATATACATATTGGCATAAATAGGGAAAGCAATGCTTCTATACTATGCATGTATGAATGTATCTAGCTGCCTCGTGGGTGTAGGGTCTAGAGTATGTAACTGCCAATCAAGAGAGTCTTGGGTTCGATTCGCGGGTCGGCCTGGACAGTTATTAAATTTTCTGATTATAGAAATGCTTAATGGCAGCTCGGAGATAGGATGTTGATGTCTTAACCACCGTGCCTTGGAGAGCACGTAAAGCCGTCAGTTCTGCGCTAGATCTCACCCCGGTCATGTCAGACAAACGCCTCATATGAGAGTGAGGGAACAGAGTGTGTGCTTGTGTTTGCGCATACACTTGTGAACTATATCTACTGCGTAGATAGCTGATCTCCGTTATGACGGGCCGCCGTGGATGACATCGGCCAGGAGTACATCATCAGGCATGTTTTTTAACTAAGAGTAAATTATGTATTAAAGAAGTAGAAAATCTTGAGAAAAGTATACAAACTAAATAATAGTATACCGAAGAAGGGTCTACTTAAATGACCTGGTAGCCGATGACCGTGTGTCAGACCGAGATGTATATTAGGATGATAGCAAATAGTTTCCTAACGTCTCTACCTACCCCAAACGGGAGTAAAGTATGACTACAAAATGTGTATATTTGTGTATAAATAACAGTCTTTGTCCTTTATTGTATAACGTGACTCAGCGCGATAACGACACAAATGAAGGCAAGAGCTATCATTACGAGATATAAGACATCTTTGTCTCTGTAATAGAAATACACAGTAAAGTAATGTGATGCAGTTCATTGTACTAAATGAATGTATAAAAACAATAGGTAATACATTCATTGAGTTAATTAAACAGGAACGTTAATAAGTCTGCCGTTTTTAGTTCGTGATTCATCTTGTACCTACCTACCTATATGAATGAATAAAAAAAATGAATTTACAATTACTTATCACATTTAAAACAGTGTATGAATACGAGAAATGGTAATTGTTTATGATTCAACTAAATATGAAAGAAAAAATCCTTCAATCGTGTGAAATATACTTTATTAAACAACTATAAACTTGTAATTATCCATGGGCAGATATTATTATTAGGTTTTTTAAGATACTAGCAAAATTATTAAATAAATACTTCAATTAATTTTGGTTTAGATTTTGATTTATTTAAATCAGTAAAATACCTAACTCTAAGTCACACAATTATACGTTTTATTTCTCTTCTGTGCCTTGAATGGTATTTTTAATTAGTTTGCATACAACTATTTAATTAAACAAAGTCAAAAGATCAAGCTATTAAATTGAAATAGTTATCAAACAATTGTCTTACATTTTTAGTATGTTAGCCGTATGAAGTCATCGATATAAGGTCGGCCGACATCGAATAACGAGTGCATTCACCTCATTCACTCTTAGATCATTAAGGTTTACTATTTCGTCACCAGTCGTTTTGCATTTTTATAATAAATAATAATCAAACAAACATCATACAGATATATACAAACCCTGTGCTGACGGATTAAGAATACATAGTGTTACCACCCCTTTCATCCCGTGGGTGTCGTAAATGGCGACTAAGGGAACAAAGTATACAAGACAACATCATTACAAAGAGAAGGAAAACTTGGAACAAACCCTATTCCAACCCGTCTGGCCAGCGTGGAATAGTAGGCCAAAACCTCCTTGCTAAGGAGAGGTCTATGTCCAGCAGTGGACTGTTAAAGGCTGTTGATGTTGATGATACAGATATACGAATATCTGCTATTTGTATGGATTGTGAAACATGGCATCTTAAGCAAATACATGCATATGCGTGCATACCCCAGTATGATGAACAAATGTCTGTCAAAACTTGTTGTCAATCTAATCGTTGAATAAGTAATGTTTGCATAAACATGAACGTATACAGTGTTTGAGAAATTTAATATCATTTCTGTTTACTTCTACATGTATTATGAAACTTATGTTAATTTTAAGAATATTTTACTTCATAAAGACTACTTAAATTGTATAAAACAGTCTATATTCATATTTACTTACTGTGCTTCTCATTTCGATGGATGTTCAAGCACTAATTGTGATAAGGTCATCAATCAAGTTCTACAACCATCTCAATTGTACTAATTTACCATTGGGAAGCCTGTTGGTCTAGTAGTTAGTGATCCTGAGCGCTGGGCCAGATGTTGTGGGTTTGATTCCCATCCAGGACTTATCTTTGTGTGATGAACACGATTACTTATTCTGTGTCTTTATTTCTTATATGCATATATTTAGAAATATACAAGTATGCTTATCAGCCATTTAGATACCATAGTACAGGCTTGGCTAGTAGTAGAGTAGATACTCGTAGTATTGGCTTGTCTTGGGATCAGAGGGCAGTTTAGAAATTAGAATTTCGATATTAAAATAAAAACCATGGACTTAACTCAAGTGAAGTTCACTTGGGGAATTTGTATTGAAACTATAATGTGTGATGTTGTGTCGTTATGTAAAAACTTTCAAACAAATTATTAATATTATTTAGCGTCGTGTATTCATTGATGTGTCAAAGTTTACATGCATGTGTATATATACATACATAGACAGAAGCGTTTATAAAGATATCCATGCTGAGAACTACAATTTTGTCCTATTAGATGTGTAACCTATGCAGGCAGCAAGAACGCCACATAATATTTTTACTAACAACTCAAGTGTTACAAAATCTTTGTCACTAATTGACTGCACTACCCTTCCAGCAACCACTTCCACATCAAACCAGGATCGCTATAATTCGAACAAGCTGTTTTCGAGTTGATAGGTACAATTAAAAAAAAAATTAGTGTATCTATAAATTGAAATTCTAGTAATAGGCAAAGTTTTATAGTCAGCATTAAAAAGTGTTTGAAAATCCTACATCCGTTGCTTATATTATTTTACTACTTAAAACAATTAAATGTTGTTTAAATTCTATTGTAACAACGATCTTGTTATTCTATTGTTCGTCGTTCTTTTGTATGGTGTGAATAAAAGACCTTTTAAACTTGTAACTGAACAATGTTACCTAAAATATTACAAAGAAGGAGTGTGTCAAGTAATACTTTTTAGTTTTAAACGGGTATTTATTAATATGACGTCAGACGTTTTTTATGATAACTTGTATTATAAAAAATATTTTGTGATATTTTGCCGACCAAATTTTAGGAGAAATATGAATGTATGAAGAATGGGTCCGCTTGGCAGGTGTTATTATAGCCATCACAGTCTCATAGAAAAGCAGTCACAGGTAACTATTTGTTAAATAATAGTAGATTAAAAGAGTCTAAAATACTCTATACGATTTAAAGCCTCGAACTGCCTGGCAAAAGCCAGTTCGACTTACACTTCCCATTTCATCTGTATAACCAGTATCGCCTACCATAGTCTAGCTTATCAAATTTTTCCTTTCAAATCGAAATTCTAATTTTCTATTTACTTGCTAAAATCACGTTAGAAAGGAGGTTTTCACCTACCATAAAACGCTGCCCAGATGGGTCGGTTTTCTTCTCTTTACAATGATGTTGTCCTGCATAATTTTATCAGTTAATAGCCTCTTACTTATAGTATTCTTAATCTGACACCACTCGGAAAATTCCTAAAGAGCCCGATTGCTGCTTGCTTCTTTATAAAAGATTTAAATTATGGTTATCTACATGGACTTTAATACTTCTCTGCTTACTTTTCGAGGATGTAGATGTGAGTGTATATATGCATATTGAGCAATATGTGCGAAAATGTTATTGTATTACATGTTTTTTGTAAGAAGTACGTCATTTGGAAGATGAACAACAGAGATTATACAATTATCAGTATGCATGCTAAAATTGTTTTTTGTTGTAAATGTTTTCATTCACTAAATGCGTAATCTGTATCTAATAGATAGTAAATTAAAAAAAAAAATATTTTGAATCGATTTTATCCCACTACGTAACTGTTAAACTTTTCATTGGACCTTAAATGATCGAAAATGACTTGTAATGGTCCGGTTAGCAAGAAATGCATGAATATTTTAATTAAATTCTCTTAAGTTAGTTCATTAATGTATTACTCAGCATGTGATAATAAAAACAATATTTATTCAAATGATACTAACATCAGGGTCATTGTCTATTTAATATTTATGTTAGCTTCTGGCACTTAGCGTGTGATATTTACATGTCTGTGGGTATTGATTGAAATAACTATTGACTGAATAAATCACTGTTTAACTTCCATGAGAGTCAATTTGGTCATACAAAATAGCCTTTACAAAGTTGTTGTGTCTAGCATTACGGCTCTGAAGATACATTTTGCATTGTTTAATATTTCAACTTTATTTGGTTCATTTTAAAGTAAATAATTAATGTTACAAAAGTATTTATTTAACTCAATATTTTTTTACTACTTTTAGAGTTACTGAATTAAGGATCTCAAATTTTTAAAAGTCATTAAGAAAACGGCATCAAACATGAAAATGTCAACAGCAAACAAGACATATTTCTTAATATTTAATGTAAATTTATTATGCCTAATGAGGAGGTTAGGTAATTTATTTTATCGACAAGCACCTGTCCTTTTTTAGATTATTCCACTGTGATAAAAAAATCTATGTATGTAGATATATATCTATGTGTCATTCTGTTCAGATAGCGGTCATTCAATTGATACGTGATCAGTACCAATCACCAACCACTTAGATTAAAATGATCCATTTTTGAGACTATCTGAAACAGACATAATGGTTTTGACATTCATCATCTGTTTCTTTCACATATGTACATATATGGATAGCATATAGGAATGGTGATCTGTGTCTTTGAAAAATCACAATGTGATTTTAAATTACGACTATTGTGAACAAAAATTATCACATTACTGTCTATAATAAAAACATGAACATATAACAAAAATATGCAGCTATTTATGTTAAAAAATTATATAAATACCAATATTCATTCAGTCGGAAAGTTATTCAAGTTACGCAAAAACCCGTTGTCCATAAAAGGTCACTAGGGACGTATGCCAAAACGCGAGACTTGGTAAAACTGGTATAACACACTAGCCATTTATTCAATTCTTGATCAATCCATCGATCGCTATTAACAACAGTAATATTGAGGTTTCCCTTCCAAAGAACTATTGTATAGTGAAATAACACTACATTAATCTGGCACCTTGTGCTATCTGCATCACAGTACGTAAGATTGTTTCGAAAGCGCTTACAACTATTTGCAATCTAGTTCGTATCTATTTTAATTACAAACTGAGTAAACCAGTATTTTACATTCCGAAGACAACGTTTCTCACTACATTTCACTCTCCATACGGTAGGTACCTATACGGTGTAGTGATCAGTCATTATTCTGCATATTCTGCGTACAAATACAAATTCATTGTTGCTTAGAACTCGTAAACGACCTCAAAACGGCATTCGACCTAGTCGAGCGTAATCTAACATAACTCAAGTCGGGCCAAAATCTAAACGGGAAAGTTTATGTTTAGTTACACTCACTTTTAAAAACATTTTATGTCTTATTTACAGGTTGATAAAGTTCATTATTGCTCTTCACAATCAGGGACACGTGCGGAATGGAGGTATTAATGGAGTTTGTTATCCACAACTAAGCAGTGCAGCGCTCTACAATTCTGTAGCGCTTAGTAACGTGCGTGCTATGGAATTTTTAAGAAAGCGCTTCATCGCTGTTGTGTCTATTTTAACTGCGATGACTCAAGCCTCGGTAAACAGTATGCGGGGCGATGAGTCACCATTTTACACATTCGCGTATAGCGTTTGAGTAGTGTTGTCAGTCTACAGTTGGACTCGTCAAGTAACCGTGTCGTCCTAGGCGTTTATATCGCAGGTTTACTGCCAAACGCCTAGACTTAATATTATTAGTAATATATGGTATTGTAGTAACAAACATTTTGTGTACATTGAACAATAACAAGTTTGTGTGAAAGTGTACAAGTAGGTCTAGTTTGGTAACTTGTGTGTGTGCGTGTCGGCAGTGAAACGGTCGATAAAGTTGGTGATCGTTTTGTGCTATTTGTGGATTTCATACATACTTCAGGATTGGATTGTTATAAATCGGATTTATGAATTAACAATGCCGTCGAACAAAAAATTAATGTCAAAGATGCGACAGATTGCCCAGTGGATTCTAGTGGTCCATGTGGTAAGTGCATATCATTTGTAATTAACAATAATATTTAATTAACTAATCTACTAATCTAGGTCAATTTAATACTTATTTATTATATGTATTTAAAAGAAGTACATATATTTTTTACCAAATAAGTACAAGTTGCTAAATATAAAGATATTTTAAAGAGCAAGAGTATATTGTGAAACATGAAGTAGGTAGGTATCGATTAGGGTCTTGAAGCAATATCGAGACTGACTTAACTCTGTTATAAGTTCCGAGAGCAAAGTTACTTGTCAATATGGCAGGCGCTTTCTCATCTCTGATAACTACCTACGTCCGTAGATATAACGATATAAAACTTGACCTGCGGTCGGCCAAGCTGTAACAACATAAAAGTAAAGTAAAAGAACAAATCACACTGTTTTTGATTGTTCAAAACTAATGATTACAGCACTTGAATAAACAATACCTACTCACAAGCTATCTACAACACAACGACCACTTATAATGAATAAGTTTGACTAGTACAAACGATATCATATCTTCATCCTGTACATTTTTGTCACCCTTTAAAAGGAATATATTAGTACATATCCTCTACAAAAAGGTTAAGGAGCAGATGAACAATGTTTACAAAAAAAGTTCATCTGTAAAGAATCTTTTTTTAATCACAATGACAATGTTAAAAGTCTATTCACATTTTTTCGTGTCATTCTTTAAAAACAATTGAAACAGCGAGACAGTCTTATATTTGAATGAATAAGATTTCAAAATACCTACCTACTTAGATTTATTACACTTGTCAATAACGATTTAAATTGTAGAGTGCTGTGACCTGTGGAGGAGGTGTTGAAAATTTATTCTATAATTGCTCCTTTCTTTGAAACATTTCTAAGGGTCCACTTAAAAAGACCCTCGTGCCCTTCGGGTGATTTGGACGTTGCAACTTAGTAATTAAAATTGCTTTCGCCCTTATTTCGCAGTCTGCAACAATGGTGTGCCCAGTTGAATTAGTTACACAAACGCATTCTAATAACATTATCCGAAAATACTGTTGACACCGATTACAAAAATACTCCACGTTGGTATTTGCATGAATCAGAGATATTTAGCAAAACGTCTTATTTTGATTTCGGTGATCAACAATAACATTATGACTTGTTGACTAGACAAATTGTAGACGGACATCTATCTGTTAACGTACAATTGAAAAAGAAACTCTAAAGTAAGAACAACAAAACGCAATCTGATTAATTCAGATACGGTGATTCTGTTTGCGGTCCACAGTTTGCTGAACGTGATCAGACAGAATCTGGTGGCCTAGGAATAGCCGTGCCAATTGTGAACTGGTAAATGCAATTGCACCAAACGAATTCTTTTTATTGTGAAGCAATATTTACAGATCTGTATAAAACGAAATTGATAGACTTAGGGCCAATTTTAGCACAGGCACGTTTCTTAATAACGAGATTTTATAACGACATACTTATGTACTTGAAATTATTTTGCAGCCAATGCCTTGTGTTTATCTTAGTTTGTAAACAAAACAAGCAATAACACTCGTGACTCATGCTATAGTTAGAACATTATCATGGTAGATTCTTAATCATTTAATCTTTGATTTAATACACATTTAAGCACTCACTTCTCCTAGCAATATAATTTAATTAAAACATTTTTATACACATTTATACACATGTAACGTATTATATCTAGTATGGTCTACGTCACAAAGCAGACATTTCCTCTAAACCCTCTAAAACTACGTTTTTCCGAAACTATATTTATAAGAATCAATCAAAATCTGTATTTAACGTTGTTTTGTAGGTATAACTCATAGAAGCGAGTTTTATATTTTAAAGTTTGTTGATTCATCTACTAAAAATAACATACAGATGTGAAGAAATTTAAAAGAAATATATATCGGTAGGAACGTAGATTACCATATTACACGCGCGACACCGCGCTATTTTAGTTCGGGATCCCAGGAGGCGTGTCTCCGGTATTAATACTCGGTCGAGTCGGTGACTCATCTGGTCGTCTGAAAGCTCCGTCTTGTCCCACATCCTTCATACTGTTTGCATTACTCATGTTGGGTGAACCCGGAATCGTTTTTATGGGCGACTTCCTTGGCATCTAGTACCTGCTTAAGCTTTGTTTCAGACACAAACAAATTATGTTATTATGAGATAAGTGAGATTTAAATTTTTCCTCGTTTAAAAATTAGGAATGCTACGCTAAAAATATTCAGTGGAAGATTTTGTAATGACATATGAGAGAAATATCTTTATAGATCATGATGCGTCACCGTAAGAACATACGCGAGTACACACGTTTTGACACTCTAAATTTCCATTTGTTTTTTTGAGCCTGGATTCCATGATGTAAACTCTAGTCATCTGACGTCATGTTCTAGGTAAAACCATAAACTTGTCACGACCCTAAGATCTATCGTTTTTAAATTAAATTAAATACGTAGGTACATATGTACGTACGTTTATTATCTGTATGAGTCAGTCCAATCCTGATGAAGGCCGCTATTGTTTATCTTAAGTCGATTTCCTTCCTGACATTTGTTCCATTTAAAGTTATATGGAGTTAGCTGGTTTATTATACGAATTAGATACTGTTACTGTTTATTTGATATTGTCAGAAATGTAATATCAATACATACATATGTACATATAGCGAGGCGATAGACAAAATGAGATAGAACTTAAATACTAGTCAAAAATAGATTTGCACACGACATAAATTTATGTGATCTCTTAGGTTGTCTAAATGATACTGTGATAGCTAAAATGACGTCACTTGGTGAATAAAAATGAGCATGTTGATTGGGAACTTATGATGATTAGATGCCCATCAGAAAGACATTCTTCCTAATGAAAGGTCTTTGTTAACTAACTAATAAAAACAAGTAGGTCAATTAATTATCAATAATCGGTTATCGACAATTCGCCTTACAATGCAGTTAAACAAAATAGAGCTAAAATGATTTGTCAATTAAAACAAGCGCAGAAAACGAATTATTATTACCTACTTTAGCAATATAATTTGATTGGTCAGTGCGTATACGCCATGTTAGTACAGGAAGTAAGCTGTTGACCACTCTTCCCCATTACAATCTATGAATGGCCAGATACGAACATGTGTGCTTGCGTAGAATTCAATTTAATATTTTACAAGTTAACCCTTGTGATCGAATGACTGTATTGATTTGAATCCCTTCCCACACATGCACACAAAGACGCGATATGATTTATTACAAACTAGGAGATTTTTATAACAAATTATTTGTGTCGACATCGCTTACACAATGTGACAATATTTATCTATGCATGAATGAGACAGGTATATACAATTTTATGTGATAAACTGCACCTAACGACTAGGTAAAACTAAACTTAATTTATTGAGTGTTTAAATTAAACATGAAAAAACGCAAATAAACAATAGAAAAATCTCTGTAGACATCACTTATCGTAACTGGAGGGTGACCCTGACGAGACGTTTAATTATGTAAATAAATTTTCATGCATAGAGACGAATCATTAAACAATGCCCCTTTCTATAGTAAAAGTTTGGAGAGAACTGCCTCAAGGCTGAAAATGGATCACCCTTTTATTTTTTTATTGCAAAGTTGCGCCCAGCTCACAAAAGCAATATAAAATACCAAACAATTTTAATTCTTTGACAGAATTTATAAAGACATATTACAACGAATATTCTTTATAAAATGCTTATCGTAACAGTTTTAACTCATAATATTAATTAGTAGGTATTTTCACACAGGTTACAGTGCAGGTCGTACATTGAACAGTTTACGTAAACAACACTCAACGAATCACCCACGAGTCACTAATTTAACCTTTAATGAGAACTCTTGGTAAGAGACCCTTCGTGTCCGGAGGCGCGGAAGCGGGAACTCATCATTGACTCTAATGGCCTGAAACCACCCACAGGATAAACAGATATCGTCTTATTTATAAACAGATTCGTAAATAAAAATACGTGAATTGTGTCTTTATTCTGTACTCATTATTTCATGTAGTGTTATATGTTAAATTATAGTTTCTCTCGTTAATTGTCATTTCGTTTTTCTTGCTGTGAAAGTAGTTGTTTTTTAACGATTTTATTTAAGAAATGTAGTAGTTATAAATTCGTATCATGTTATCGTGCCCTTGCGAGCAAACATTTCAGAAATGCGCTATAAAAATTTGTCTTTTCACCACTAAATTTGCCAGCGTCCCTCCAAATGTTATCACCTCATAGTATCGTCGATCCAGGCACAATATCTCATAATATTCTTTATATCCATCCCCATAAACAGAAACGGGTCGCGGTAATGACGCCCCGTTGAGGGGAGAGAGAACGTCTAGCTGGCCGTTACGGTCGCTGAATATGTGACCGCTGCATTTTATTACCACTTTACTCTGCCACATAATCGACCTTCATGATGAAGGGCTTCTCTTCGACTAATAGTCAAAGGGTATGCTGGCATCGCTCTACATACTCCAATGATGGGTCCTTATAACCTTAATCGTTTCTTTTCAAACAAGTTTTTATACAATTGAAACATTGACAGTACGAACATAGTTCAGTGAATAATATTCTTCTTTCATTTGTTGTAGGTTGAATTTATAGAAGCATATTGCACACCTCGTGACACAGCTCGCCGTTCACCACAGCGAAGCAGGCGTTCCAGAGAACCACGCCGCTCCCCCGATACCACCAAATGGCGTTACGACTCCCGCCGTACAAACTACGACGTTGACTCAAGTCGACGTTCCTACGACTACGAAAGTCGAAGATACTACGGAAGAGAATTTGACGAAGATTCAGGCAGGAGGGCAGAATTTGACGCTGGGTCAGCTCGAAGGCGGGCCGACTACGAATCTGCTAGAAGGACCGACTTTGATTTGTCGGCTCCAAGCGTTTCACGAAGAAGTCCTGAGAGTGCACCGGAGGGTTCCGTTGAATCTCCACCGGAGCCAGCACCTTCAGCGCCATTTAGGCACGAGAAACAATCAAGGCACCGGTCCCAACCATACTACGAATCTGGTAAGCTAACAACAAAATATGAGTAAGAAATTTTACTTTTTCTTTCGTTTCTGATGGAAATTAGTAATTTATTATCAATGGTGCTAATAACAGCATTGAACCAGTTGAGAGTCACAATCATACTTGTCTTAATGATTTAAAAACAACAACATTAATTAAGATTGTTTTAATTAATTGGTTTTTAATTATGCATTATAAGTTTATAACATAACGCAAACTCTCATAACTCTCATTATTTATTGAAACTTACTTACTTGTGTGAAACTTTTTAATTTTGTTGTTAAAACTTTCATATTGGCTTGAGTTCAAAACTTTAAATAACTTTTAAAGAAAATTTTAAATAGCTAACGCTTATAATGTTCTCCGTTTCATTTTGTTAGTGTTCATGCAAGCTCTTAGGTTTTTAAGAACACTGTACATAGGACGTCGGAACAAAAGATCCTTTCTTCCGTTGCAGCGATCTTGTTGGAGTCTACTTACACTATTGTTTTCTTGTGGCTAGGCTAGACAATTTACCTTAATTAAAAAAAAACGTATTGTTACTTTAGAATAATGCATTTTGGTGCATGTCATTTTAGTTGGATGTTTTTTAAATTATAGATAGTTTTTATAGAGGTCGATATAGAAGAAATCTACTCGAATTAGCCAATTATTCGCCTTCCGATTTGTTTCACTTTTTTAGTTCTGAGACTTTAGAGTTCATTAAGAAATAATAAAATGTTTGAGATTCTATTACTCACAGTGTATAGAAATAAAATTACAATATCGGAATATTATCGTATCGTGTATTGCGAATCTATAGATATGTACGTCATATCTTAAAACTGGGCAAAATGTTTTATAAATCATTGATAAAAGAAAACCTAAACACAAAAAAATGATTGACATGATAAGGTTCACGTAAATAAAACAGATATTGATGCGATTATAAGGAGATACAGCTACAGAATAAGTAGCATAGTGGAACGGTAATAATCCGACTTCGTTTCTATCAAGCAAAGAGTTTCATCCATTAATATCAACGTAGTGATGCAACAATGGCAAGTTTTAATCAGCCCTTTTGCCGTTTGTCCACTCGTCTAGACTAGTCTGGAAAAATATCCAGGATTTTACATTGATAGACTTTTATTGTGAACATTACTACGGGTTCAGATTACTTTGGAATTAATATTTTATCATGGATTTTATGCTAGTATTTTTCTTTATTAACAAAAAAAATTTTCATATTACTTTTATCGTTATCCGTTGTTAACATGGCAAAGGATGTATATATTAAAATTGTAATGTCAAAAACTTTGTCCATATGTTACTTGTGTTCTTACTCCAAAAACACGTAGGTACACAGCATACATGGCTTCAATTACTTTCACTGCCAACACTTACGAAAGACATTAAACACGTTAATCGCGACAATTTAACAAATTTCGGCTAGTGCGTCCTGTTCGTCCACGCGGAAAAGTAATTACGTCACGTAATGACGTCACTTACCCTCCCATCTGCACTCTTCACGCTGCTAATAGACAATTTGTACAGTTTTGACGCCGTTTTGTTCAATGGACGACGCGACGTATTGAACGTTCAAATGGCTCTTATATTTCGTTACACTTATATGCAAGAACACAATGAGAGCAAACATTTATATTGAATTAAAAACACTGAATATTTAAGGTCGTTTTTTTAAGAAACGCGAACAACGAGAACATAATCTAAATGAGGCAATGGAAAATACGGTAGTGAAACAAAAGACTTTGTTGCAGGGAGTTTATTAAAAAAGCATATTATAAAATGGCATACTACGGCAGCCTAGGATTCATTATTTGTCTCCTATCGTCGTGGCTTTTAAAATCCAGACTTTTATGCTTATGAGGCATTCAGAAGGAGTCCTTTGTTACACGAAACTAGACGTTCTCGTTAAAGTTTTAGTTTTCGTGCCTTTGAAATAACATTAGTTTCACGTGTAGGCACTTTAATAAGGGGTTTTATTGCATTCAGTAGCCCAGATACTTGAGAATCAACAAATGGAAATAAAGGCCTTCATTTTATGCGAAAATAAGTAAAAACCCTTAAAACTAAAAATCATACTAAGTACGTTGCAAATGAATCTCTAAAAGTGATGATCGATAAAATATCGAATGATAAAAGTTTTAATAGTAATCAAAAATAGGTTAATTAGGAGTTTTTTGAAGACCACACATATCTAATTCTAATTTTCGTAAATATACAATCGTATTTCAGTATTTTCGTATTCGTATTTTACAGAATCGTCCTCAGACGACAGATCAACATCATCAGAAGAAGAAGAGGAGGAGTTTGGTGAATTTGATCCATTTGCCACAGCGCCATCTTTACATTCTCCGGATAGTGGACGTTCAGATCCGCGATACGCAAACGCACCTCGTCGGAATCCTAGTCCCTATTACTACGGCGATCTGTTTAAAACGTCGGCACAACCACCGACACCATCTGCTCCCACTATTTCCACCACATCGTCATCTCGAGGCCCGCGATACAGAAAATCAGCTAGCTTAGACGCTCCTCACGTTGCACCACGACCCAATCTGCCTAAAAGATTTTCAGTTGCTGAAGATGGTTTTCGCGAACTAGAGCGGTCGTCATCTTCGTCCGGTGAGAGCGCGTGGATGCCGCCGAGGCGCCGTGGGCGCGACGCGGCCGGCTGCGTGTGCGCCGCGCCCGACGATGTAGAGGACCATCGTTCTTCTCGTAGCGTCTTTTACGTGCCGGCGCCATTGCCCCGCTGGCCGCAAGAGATGACCACCAGACAGATATATGAAACAGCTTTTGACTGCAAAGTTGCACGGTCGGATGACGATCTAGATGACTTTGATCGAGTGAGTAATCACCCAGCTCTTTTGCATGCAGAGGGCCGAAAAGTCATATCGTCAGCATCGTCTGCATTCGATGCGGTGGAGCATAGTGAACCAGATGTTAAAGGTCGCCGTAAGGTGACTATGAAAACTGACAGTGTTCGGCGATCTAAAATTCCCACAATTCGTCAAAAGAGGGAAAATGAAAATACTGCATGTGACCTATCAGAGGAATTAGAAAATGTTCACATTGAAGGAGATGGAAGAACTGCTTCAGCATCTCAACTTCCACTTCGTGGCTATACACCGTCTCCCCCATCAACGGCCCCATTACCGACTAAATTTCAACAAAAAGATGGATCCGCCATGAATAGCATTAAAAGTGCCCCGAATCTACCACAGTCACAACCAGCACATCCTCGTCTGAAGGACTTGAGACTTCCGGTTAAATCATTACGTGCTCGGGATACACCGACAAGCAGTGAAGCTAGTATGGTTGATGTAAAAGGTTCAACTGAGCTGGATCTCGGCCAGCGACTAAGGGATTCAAGTCGTGAGTCTCGCGATGGAGATGACGAAGGGGGACAATCAAAAGACGGTATTTTTTTAGAGATTAAGGGTCGACCCACTTCCGATTCGGATACACCTGAATTGAATCGGTATACTGGGCCAAAGGGGGTCGGCCCTATAATGGAGTTCAAAGGAAGGCCTGGCGTAATACGTCCACGTCGTAAATATTCTAGCACCGAAAGTATGGCTACGAGCAGCAGCGGAGGAAGTATGGAGTCATTGCGAAGCAGTAATAGTGAAGGAGATAGAAGTAGCAGTAGTTCAGAAAGCCGTCATTCTTCTTCGCTGAGTTCACATAGCTCTGACTCGGGCAATGTGCCATTCACAAAATCACATCACATGCAACTGTCGGGGTTTGGTCATCATACCGCTAAACTACATATTTTAAGTCCTATATCTGATAAATCATCACAGGAACCGGCTTCCGAAACATCTGACAATAACAAAAATAATAACTCACAAAAAGTCTCTCCTGAAGACATTGAAACAGGAAACGTGACGACACAAACAACTGTCGAAATTGTTGCCAAACCTAAACGTCGGGCTCTACAAAATAGAAATATTTTAAATCTAACGTTTCGACATTCTACTACAGGTGACGCGGAAATTCAAGGTTCTGATAGTGGAATATCAATTCACTCACGAGAGGGTGTGGATTCCCGTAATGCTTTCATTAATTTTAAAAACAGTAATACTGAAGAGGAACGTAAAGATGAAGATGTAGATTTATCTGATCTTCCTTTCGATATGCCAAAGCTGAGAAGACGTCGTGCTGAAGCCGAAGCCGACTTAAGATCCTTGCCATTTGATATGCCCAAATTACGTAGAAAACTACGAGGACAGTCGCTACAGCTCAACAATGATTTTGCAGGAGCTATCTCAAATGCGTCTTCCAGCCAAAGCGTTCAAGACTTAAATCAAGGTTAGTATTTTAAAATTATTTTAGTAAAAAATTTCAATTAATTTATGAGTGTATAGTTTTTCATTTTACTACGTTTTCATTTTTTATGACATTATTTATTCTCTAAACCATTTTTATGTCTATAAGATAATTTAAGACTTTCCTGACGGGACTTAATAATTATGTTATGTCAGATGGATTTACGTGTTAATTTCAAAAAAGGAAATATTCCCGAAGGGCCTGTCAGTTCTGATTGCTCGATTCCTCTAATTTGAAAAGACTGCATCCACATTATGCCGATTAAGACGTATGACTGCGAGGTTTTACACATGAATTTCTTTAGGCCGAAGCCCATCCAATATTTAATTTACTTGAGTGCTTTTTGAGGAAACTTTCCCGCTATATGTTCGGGGCAATTTGTAACCGTTCACTTGAGTTAGGAGTTCTTAAATATAGACAATTGCTTGTCACTTGATGTGTTATGAGAAGAGGCATCTTAGATTCAGTAAAAATTTTATTTTAGGTTTATAATGACTTATAAGAGGCATCTTATATTTAACAAAGTCGTAAATACTTTTTTTTGAGGTTTTATCAGTATATTTTTCTTTATTCCAGGAAATAAACACAAACCGAACTTGAAGTTGAATTTCGACAGTGGTAGTGGTGGCTCTAGTAGTTCGAAGGGGTTACATTTAAATTTAGGACCGATAGCTCCACCACGGGATCTCGTCGATGCCACTCTTCCACTTGACCGACAAGGGTATGTTCAAACTATTTATATACTTTCTAACATTTTCTTGAATGATATATACACAAATAGTGTTCCAGACAATAACAGTTTCGTTTACATTACAGGTGGTACCATGGGACTTTGTCTCGCGTTGAAGCTGAAACTTTGCTTAGAGATGCGGATGAAGGTGCTTTTTTGGTTAGAAATAGCGAATCAGCGAAACACGATTATTCCCTTAGTTTAAAGTGAGTATTTTTAATTAAACCTATAATGGCTTTAAAATTTAATAATCAGTTAATTTATTTACAAATAATTATGAATAAAATTTATTTAATTTATTTGAGATACTTCTCATGGTATATTTAATAATAATTTTGTTTTAGATCGACACGCGGTTTCATGCACATGCGTATTTGCCGTAGCACGGAAGGTTACACTCTGGGCGGCGCAGCGACGGCATTTCCCAATGTGCCAGCCTTAATGAGGCATTATGTTACTGCGCAGCGTTTGCCAGTGAGAGGTGCGGAACATATGGCACTGTCCACTCCTCTCCCAGCCGTCCTACTATAAACGTCCTGTCCACATAGATGGGGTAAATTATAACAGAAGAACCAAATTGGTCGGTTCGAAAACTTTAAACTTCGGAATCACTACAACGGTTTTAAGACCGTGGTGTCAATGTTTTGATTGCTGATAGAAGCACAAGAGAAAGGAGTCGATTGTCGTGTTTGTATAGCTTTAGGAGAATCAAGTGAATAATACCAAAGAGTTTTAGGATACTTTCAGTGTTTTGCTATAGAACTGGCTTATATTTCTTTTGTATACGCTCAGGTGACACTCTTATAATGCTAGTCACCACATTGCAGCACCGTATTTATAGTTAAATAAAAATATTATTTATTCGCATATAATCATTTTTGAAGTAACATAGTATATTATGGTGTATCCAAATAGATACTTATTTTGGAAATGCTTCATATTACTCACAAATTATTTATCTCGTATTGACACTATGTATCTTGTATCAGCCAGTTTTACTTATGTGTATAGTATATTTATTTGATATTGATGCAAATCATGATATTTGAGTAGTTATCGTAATACATGATTAAGCTATTTGTACACAAAATGTCATGAATCATCATAATGTTGTTATCTTTCCAATGACCTTTATATTATTTTGTAATTGTATGGCCTAAGCAGTAGTCTGGTGACGCAAATGCCACTGGCCTTTACAAATGGAATAATTTATATCAACATAATTATTGCTTTTGCTAGATAATTGACATACGAGTATGTAATCTTTAACTTTATTAAAGTCTGAAAGTAAGTGTAAGTACTAACAGTAACATATTTATTTCTCAACGTTTTTTAATTTTACTACCATATTATAATAGATAGTTTCTTCGCAGACATTTTGATGTATTATATTGATTCATAAACAGTACTTACACATGGAGGTGCCCACAGGTGTAAAGAATTGATTCTGTATATAAAATATGCTTCAAGAATAGTGAGTCACTACAAAAATATTCAACTTTACGTATTTAAAGCGCGTAAACTGCTTACGTAAAGAATATGACGTTTCCACCAAGGTTGAAAACAAATCAAATTGAATATGGTGAATTTATTTATGTAACCAACATGTAGTAGGCGGGTAAAGTTGTCACATTCAACCTTACATACATTTAAACAAGGTTCAATTTATTTAGAAACGTAATGGTATGAGTCACCTCCGCGTGGGCCAGATCACGAAAATAATATCGATTTAGTACCAAAACGTTCGTGAAGTAAACTTAATAGCTACTGGAAAATTGTCACCCTAAGTGTCAAATATAGTCTAGTACTTTTTTATATCAAAACACAAGTGTATTTGTTATTAAAATGTTCGATATTGCCATGGAATGTCTCTTAATGTTTTTGTAATGATTCTCAATCGTTCGTTTGGCAGATGTATTTGAGGTCGGATGATTGTCCAATTTAGAACTGTATTATTAGAATTGAATATCTATATAACTTTCATACCATTACAAGTGTAAGTTAACCATCATAATAATGGCACACAACATATAAATATAAGGTCATAGATAAAGATTGCACATGTTATGTGACTTACACGTGAGGACTTATTTATATGTTTTGTTAAATTAGACATTAGGTAGAGTAACGGGATGGTAATTATGGGGCCCTCAGTAACTATGTCTAGTTAAGTTCCTTCATAGTATTGTATCACTTGGTATTTTTACAAATATTGATTCACAACAAGTGGTGTATTCAATGGAAGGTATAGCAGCTATATTGAATAGTTGTTTCTGTGATTTTTTGTTTAACGTTTATAATAAAAGCCAAAAAAATGTTGTAATTATGTACTAAGTTCGTATTTATTGTAAAACACATAGTCGTGCTTAATTATTTCAAGTGTGTATAGATATGTACAACAAGATCTCATTATATACTTCCTGTGGATGGTTCGGTTACCTTAGAGTTAATTTTGATTGATTTGTACCTGATTTTTTGAAAAATAATGTTGTTTGAGACTTACCTAATTAAGTTTTAACAGATTTATTTTGTTAATTGATTTAGTGATCTTAGATTAATAATAACGTAGATATGTATGGGAATGAACGAATTTTTTCGAATGTACGTTACTAATGTGACTATTAGTGTATGTATTTACTTAACCACCGCAGAGCAGCTTTTGCAAGCATGCAATTAATCTTAGTTTAGAATTTAGTATATTGTATTATTCTTAAGTAGTGGTACTTATTACATGAGACCGATATATAATGTTTGGGTCCAGAATTATTGTCATCAGACAATTTTTAAAGTTCTACTCTCGTAGAAAAAACAAAAAGTTTCTTATACAATCGTCTCATGTATTAGGTACGATTTTCGATTATGTAGTAAACGCGTAATGGAAGGTAGACGTAAAACTAATGGATGGAATTCTTATATTTGGAAGTTTTGGAAACGTGTCAAAATTTTTTTCATAAACGATGTAGATTCTGGTATGGAGTTAGATAAAAATTATAGCTTATAGTAGTTATAATCAACTGTAATTTTGAAGGTGTAGTTTGAAATTAAAGATGAAATAAATAACATGAAAAAAATTGCATTGTTTTTTTCTTTTGCTGACCTTGAGGTAATGAAACAATAAGCAGAAAACATAACACACAGATTATAGAGAGACTTATTTATATAATTATTTATGTAGTTTATATATTTGAGTTCAGTTTTTTTTTCTATATGAAGAGCCTGCCAATGTGACTACTCTGTCTGATGGAAAACATGAAAAGAATCCAAAGAGTTGTGATCACCATACTCATTGCAAATGCAGACAATGTATTGTGATGACCCACACTATGGCGGCCTAGTGAGATGCTTTTTTACGCCACGCTTTGGAACGTAAAAAGCATAACAGTCATCGTGGCAGTGTAAGGCGCACATAGTTATCACGATAACTGTCACCCCTGCATCAATGGGCCTCCGGTCTCACACTCACCAATGAAACACGACAACACGGATGCTGGCGTTTTAGGTTGGTCTTCTGTGGGAGGGTAGTACTGCCCCGGTCGAGCCGGCCGGTTTGTGCTGAAATCAGCGTGGCTCTATTACATAAACCTCTATTGTAGTTATCCGTCTTTTTACCCCTGATAAAGTATGGAAGGTGCTGGTGACTAGTTAAGTCGTGTACATGTAGTAAATGGACATAGTCACATAGTATTAACATGACTAGGATAATAAAGCGAGATATAAAGTTACGAAGAACTGATACAAAAAGTAACTTATTAAATCGAGATTTTTATTTTATAATAATCTCTCACATTATTTTAAAGGCCCCAGATTAGGCAGAGGTAGTGCTATAACTTACTTATATATTACCGAATACATACATATAATGTGTTGTATGTAATAGATAATTATGATAACTGAATTCACGACCTCTGCCTCTAGCTTAGTCAGTTGGAGCACTTATCACTAAACTGGATCCTTCTAGGGTTCGTCAAATGTATTACTTATGTAACGTTTTGCTATCTTGTTTTAGGTACCTACCTACCTCCTCAATACTCGTACTTTTGATGTCGGAGACGCAGGAGCCAGGAGTATGTGGTGTTGCCATTAAAAACCACCCCGGCGTCCGGTCTCAGGCGTCCTTCTCTGAAGGGGACCTGGACCATGGTATTTCAGGTCCCCTCCAGAATCAACGCCGCGCCTAGTCAGACCCTACCCTAGGGACGCCACAAAGGCAACCCCATCTATCAGTCCGGTTGTTATAATTTGTTGCGACCCGATCGCATTTTTGCTACCAGGCCGCAACAAATTATCCTATCGCAGACTGCAGCAACTAATCTGCCACCAGAGGTCCCTACTCTCTGGCGACTCGCGGTCCCGTCGACGGCTCATAACGCCGCCGACGTAATTAGGACCCACCTAAGTACATTTGTAAAGTTTTCTACCTGTTTTTTGACACATGGATATCGTAGCCAATGATTATCAAAATAACGATATAACTGTAATATTATTGAGTTTCGCGGCCCACATAATACATGTAAACGTTAGAAATGTAGTAAAACATGTAACAGAAAGTCACAAACGCAAAACAATTTCTTCAAAACAGCGCCATCTATTGATAAGCAGGAAGAATATTGTTGTTTAAGCTAAACTACGACATCTATACATTTTCTTATGAACTTGCAGCAATTACATCCAACGTATTGTTTCCGAACACAGATGGCGCTGTACTTGAAGAATTACAAAAGAAATATTTTTGTTATGTACTGAACTTTCTTGAAATTATAAATGTTGTGATATGAGTAACTAGTTTAATATAAGTCATCAAATGTACTAGTTACAGTGCTGCTTAGTCCTTTCTTCATATTATATTAAGTTTTGTTCGTTTAAAACAACATAGATGGCATTATAATATATTTTTTTCACACAATCATCTATGACTTTTTTATGAAAATTAACTGAAAATATTAACATACATGCTAAGGTTATTCCATTTTACTTCTCATTTAATGAATATTAATTATAACCTTTAGAAGGTTGACCGTTCATCTTTTCATAGACGTCCTATGTTGCCCTTTTCTATCTATGCTTTTCAAGTGTTCACTACGGATAGTTCAGTTAATTGGGCACTCTGACCTGTCTGTATTTGTGTGCTAAGTGTCTTGATCACTTGGTAATACATTTAAAAGTGGTTAGCAATTTTCAACTGCCTGATTATTGGACTAAGCCCTTTCGTGTCATGTAATATGCAGCAGGCCACGTCATAACCTTACGAGATACAATTTTGCCATGTTTTTTGTTGCATATTATCACATGGCACTTGGAATAACGTAATTTTTAAGTGGATTAAGATCTTTGTAAATATATATATTAAATAAAGAGATTTTCTTAAAAATTAAAAACAAACATAGACAATTTCACTATTTTATTTAGTTGTATAAATTACCACAATATGTATAGATATGAATTGTATAAAATTAAATTATTATTTCTCTTTAATACGAGTATATAATAGTTAGTTTAACTTATGTAACTAAACAGTGCTAAAAGTATGACAGCTTATTATTTTTTTTTATTTTTCTTAGAGCTTTGTATTTTTGTACATTAAATTAAATTATATTCTTACATAGACGCAGATGGTTGAGACTAGAGATTAATTTGGTTTATAAAATTGTGATAAAAGTAATCTCCATAAATTCTTACTTTTTTATTTACCTAACTATTTCAAAGGGCAAAGTTCAACTGAGAAAAATACTATTTCTCGAAGTGGCCTGTCGGTCTACGTCTTCGAGAAAATTAATGAAACAGCCCTTTGACCCTTTCAGGTGCCTTCCGACAGTTTTTCGCCTGAAGCCATTAAGCTCTTTAAGTGTTTCTATAAAGGTTCACTTAATTTATATAAATGGTATTTTAAGTCCAATTATGATTTTTCTCAACATTACTTAATGCTTAACGTATTAAAAATGATAAGTAGAAAAACTTTGTGATAAATCAAACTTAAAACTGTCAGTAGGGAACAAACATGCAAAATAAAATTTAATGAAATTGATAAAATTGCAAAATTTTAAGAACATATAGCAACAAACGCTGTGAAAATAACATTTAAACTCTTCACGAATCGGTTATATGGATGAGGTGCATTAATCGAAATTATGTTTATTTATATCAGACATTTATTTAGTTATTTTGAGATTATTTGCAAAGTTTAAACGAAATACGAGTACATTCAGTAGGCTAGCCATAGGACACTTTTTCTGTTTCGCAGTCCACGGCACAATGATCAATGACCTTTCACACATACAATGTAATAATTAATAAAGTTTAAAAATAAAAAATAGTTTGAAAGAAAAATCAAACATATTTTAATAAGCATACGAAAGATAATACCGTGTATGACAAAGGGGTTCATAAACTTTATTTGCTTTGTTATACTCGTAAAATAAAAGCATGTAATTGGCTAATACGTCACAGGCACCATTGTTGCCAACCTACAACTATCGTATCGCATCGTAATTGCGCACCTTTTTATCCATTGATTGTTAACAAAATATGTTAATAAATAAATTGCAATATTTTTAGGTTTCGTAAATTATATTGTTTATTTAAATATTTTTTACAGTACGTGACAGTTACTTCAAAAACACATTCTAATTTTGCCCTAACTTTAACAATTGGCAGAATTGATTCAATTATTTTATGTTTAAAGACTCGTTTAAAGGATTCTCGAAAGTATCCTCAGTTAGTGAGTTATCCTAAATAGTATCCTTACTTTACTTTGGTTTGTAACGAGTCCCGCTAATTTTATTAAAAAGTGTTAAAAAATATTCATTGTGTTGTGCTTAGTGTGTGAATTTGAGCGTTGTGCTTGCTTGCAAGTCCTCAAATTATTTTGATTTACCGAAATTGACATTCAGAATGCAGTGAGTGACTTTTTCAGCCGTGGAATATACTGATATGGTTTGAATTTATGGGTAATGCCATTAAAACGCATCTCTTGCTTTGCGGACATACCGTGAGAGATATGGAACCACTCGTCCTACAGACAGCCAAATTTTTGCAAGGGCGGTACAAAAATTACGAGGCAATCAAAGTTTGGTGGAATGGTGGTGGAACACCGGCCGCTGTTGAAGAATATGTGTTGGACCATTTCATGCATAATCCTAGTCGCGGCTTACGCAGGGCAGCTTGTCAATTTGAAATTCAGCATAAAAAAGATCCATGATGTCTTAAAGGCTGATAAACGACGGCCCTTCAAATTTCGAAGAGTACAGGCCTTATTGAACAGGGATCAATCTGTAAGAGTAGTGTACTGTCAGTAGATACGTATCAAAGTAACAGATGACCCTGAATTCCTATTCAACATTATATGGACTGATAAGAGTACCTTTACTCGTAACGGCATATGGAATCACCACAACTTGCGATATTGGGCTACGGAAAGTCCTCATGATGTGCACGAATCATCGCACCAATACCGTTCTCGTTAAATGTATGGGTAATAATTGGTCCTATTTTCATTGATGGAAACTTGACTGCTGTTAAGTTTTTAGAATTCTTTGAAGGCCCAGTGTCTGACTACACAAATCAACTGTCTGTTGCTCAAAACAGGTGTTTATGGTATCAGTTAGACGGAGTGCCTTCACATTCAGTGGTGGCTGCTAGGGAGCGTCTTTACAACATGTTTGGTGAACAGTGGATAGGACGATATGGGTCTGCACAATGGCCACCTAGATCACCAGATTTGACACCTCTAGACTCTTTTGTTGGGATGTGTGTAAAATGAAACGTACTCAACAGACGTTAATTTAGTAGAAGAACTAAGATCGAAGATTATTAGCGCACTCGGTAAAATATTTAAAAGCCCTAGCCGCGAATGAAACTTTATGTGCTATATAAATACGCGAAAACATGTTGTGTCGATGCATTGCAGTGAGCGGTAGACACTTTAAAAATTTAAATTTTTTAATAAATTAATTAAATAAATAAATTAAGTTTGTATGCATTGATTTGATTTTAAAAAAAAGTGAACCAAGTCAAAACTGATCAGTGATAAGAATGTAATATTTCGCCATGCGACGTGACATGGCTCGCGTTTGTTTTTGCCGCCATTTTTGTGTAAGAATGTAAGAAATAATTGTATTTATTTTGTTGTAAATGACATTTCTGTATTTTTATAAAAAAATATTTACTAATTTTAACGGAAATATATTGGATCGTGTTACAAACTAGTTCCTGTCTTGCCAAAACCTGGGCGCCACATTGTATAGCATTTCACAGTATTAAAGTACTAAAAGTTTCTCGTACTAGACCTATTGCTCGGAACTCTTTGATAGTTTTAAGAAATTCCGTGCCCACCTCACACCTCTCTTCTAGCCAATCGATAGTATGCGGAGATCTGAAAAATTCACAACATATTTAATGAATTTAAAAGGAAAACTGTGACATATAAGTGAGCGTTGTTAGTTTACGTGTAATAGTCGACCAACTAATTCAATAGTATACCGAAATTGATAATGTGAAATGTTTATAATTATGAAATAACAGAACGCTCTTACTACGAAACTCTGCTTGACTATTTTTTCTTTTATTCTATTTACTCTTTTCAGAGTAATATATCCAGTGTGTATAATCTATCTGGTAAAACATCTGACTTTCGTAGTTGTTTTTATTATCGGTTAATACCAGTACTATGAAGTATCATAGTGGAATTCCACGGCTTTTGAAACTAAGAGTGTCTGTTTGAGAACAGCAGTTTATTTTTGAAATTAAAATAATTAAATTAAAAAAGTCAATTTAAATGTTTTTAATAAATAAACCAACTTTCACAAGATATAGAGGTAGAAGATATATAGATTATAGAGGGGTCAACAGTGGTTTCAAATGATTCATCTTACACACAACTGTTGCGTCGTCAGTATAATTTTCTTAAATTCGAATTACTGTCACTTTGTCTCTATTTTTTTTGAATTATTACTTTCCTCTAATTTGAAAATTATGATTTTTATGCGATACACTTTCGTTTATATATCACAAAAATATATACTCAAATAACTTGACTTGCCTTCTAACTGAGGAACTCTACATATGACGTTAAAGGCCTAATATCACATAGAGTGTTAGTAGTAGTAATAGAAATACTGAATATAATCCGTGTTACTGACCTTCGGCTGAGATTAGTTTCCATGTTCCACGTAACCAAAACTTTTTTAAATTAAAATAGTACCAAAAGCCAGCGAACCGCCTTCAAGTGAATCCCTCAGTGTAAGCTACACAAACTAGGGAACGAAGTTTAAAGACGCCGGTGATCTTGTTTAGACTTTGGTTGGTGTTTAACCACTATTCAACATCCTTAGGAGTTACATAAGAGCTTGAACTTCAGAAGTTCTTTTAATTTGAATAAAAAGGAGTAAAGTTAAATAGTTTTTATTGTTTAAATTGAGCAGAAACAGTAGTTGTAGGTATGTACATATATAAGTATTATGTGTTCAAAGTGCTTTTACCACACAATAATCGGCCATGCCTACAGCATTCCAAGAAACTGGTTTTATTAGGAAACCGCCGACTTATATAGCGACGAGTCCGGTTGTTTGTCCTATTGTTCCTTAACATATTTAATACTTTATAAATGTATGTAAAAACAATTTTCATAATTATAATAAAAGATAGAAAATACTATAACAATAATAACATCAGAAAGTAATAAAATGAAATAAAATAAACAAATATTAATTTTCATGACACGCTACCGATTCATAATCGTATTAATAATTTGTAGATAGTAGAAACACGCCAATTTCAATAGTACTATCCCGGATCGAGCCGGCCCGTTCGTGCTGAAATTGGCGTACTAATATTGACGTACTAATAATACTGCATTATCTGCATTAACAATGAGTGTGGTGACCACAACTCTTCGATTCTATAGAAGCGTTCCATTAGGCCGAGTAAAGTCACTTGGGCAGGCTATTAAAAAATATCACTTGATATGAAACACCGTTTAAATTGAGAAAAATAAGGTCTCACTAAGCAGCCTTAGCCAAATTGGTATTTTACAAACGTAAATGTAATAAAAAAACGAACATATATATAGGAATGAAGTCTTTCAACGCTGAGTCACATGCCCAAAACAAAATATTAGCCAATAATACAAGAGAATACAGGCATTCGTGATTGAGAAAGAGAACCGAAACACTTGGCTTAGTGGGTTGAGCATTTGTATCAAACACATAGGAAACCAAATATTTTTAAAGCCTAGTCACCATAATACGACATATGACATTTTTCAGTTCATTATTTCGTTTTGAGATTCACTTAAGGGATTATAATAACCGAATACTAAGCATAAACAATATAGGGGTATTTACATAAATATTAGTAATTACATAAATATGATTCTTAAGTCCAGTCAGTTAACATGGTGATGTCTATTAATGGGTATTGAATGATAAATGATATTCGAATCTGTTTACTCGAATTGAAGAAAACTGGTTGCTGTGTACGTAGCAAACCGGAAATCAGAGGAGTACCCATTAGGTATGTGAACAGTGTTCCTTTTGAATTAGACTCTAATCTAATATCATTAAATCTCACTAAATCATCTTAAATTTTTATAATATAGTTAACGCAAAATAAGGTCATAATTTTAACGGCGTTTGTGATTTTTTTTTATATAAACTTACCAAAGTGATTCTTTTCTGCCTGATGGAAAGCACGAATAGAATCCAAGAGCTGTGGTCGCCGTACTCACTGCGAATGAAGACAGTGCAGTATGGCGACCCACGCTATGGCGGCCTAGTGATTCACGTATGACTATTTTTAAGGACAGCTCCCACACTAGGATTATGTCCTGTGTCTTTACACACGTGAAATAGACTTAACGAATCCCCACGCTCTGAACAACAATTTGTAGGTTGCAGAAAAGCGCAGTTCGGCAGGAAGCCAAACAGCGAGGTGATCGCTTTAAACGCTGTCATCCGTGCGGTTGTATGTACGAGTACAATGTAGAAGAGTAAAACCACAATAGCATTCTGTTTTTATTGGTAGTTATAAAGTTTTTAAACGTCATAATTTCTGTAAACAAGTCTTTGTCAGGTGGGCAATAACTTTGTTCCTTTTTGCCAGTTTCTTTTTTAACTACACAACACAACAACATAATCGTACGCCAGTCTAAATATATATTTTTATTCTATTATTTTATGTAACCGTTTTTAACGCAATGTACACAAAGAAATTGTATAATTTTCATAATTTGTAAAGCAGTAGAAAAATATTTGGAAACAGTCAAAAGCTTAAGCGGTTCGTTCAATATTTTATATTAAATAATATCGGCAGTTAATATAGTTCAAGTTATACGATTAAGGAAAAAAAAACAAAATAAAATTTAATTGATATCTTCGAAACTCCAATACAAATCGATAAGACACTTTCTTTCTTTCTGCGTCCCTTTCTTTCACTCGCCTAATCTGTTATAATATGAATAACGATATTAATTTACCGTGCTGTATTAAACTACAAACATTTAAATGTTTACATTAGATCAGTTTTCTTTTAGCGTTCCTTCCTGTAATATTCTAGTTTAATGTAATGTTATTAGTTGTGAAGTTAAATCGTACTATTTCTGCTCATATATTCTATTTTCATGTTCTATTGCAACTGACAGAATCACTTGTTATAAACTGAAAGCAAACATATCTCTTTCAGTGGGGTGGAGTTTTTTTGCGTTATTTTTGTCCAGAGCCCGAGGTCTCTTTCGGACATTTCTGAAGATAGTTGCTTTTTTTGCTGCTCACTACACCTCAAGTTTGAAATTACAGTGTCTGTAAATTAATGTAGCAAGCTTATACTGCAGACTTGGATAAAACAACTTCTGATAGATTGCTGACCCATAGGCACCCATCTGTTTGAAGTCATTATTAGCCGTACGAAAGCATAATTAATATTTTAAACCTTATAAATAAATGGTCAAATCTAGTAGGGTATTAATGTTGAACACTAAAGTAATTACTGGATAGTGTTATTAATGCTGCATTAATAATAATAGACAGTGGTAAAGTATTCTACAAGGAGATCTTATTTCATCACATTTTTATCCGGTAATATTATAGAATTTAATTGGTGTTGATGCTTGCCTAATGATTTACGCCAGCAACGTCTTCAAAACTTCAAAATATGCTTAGATTAACTTTCTGTCGTTGTTAACTTAATACTTTTTTGCTGCACTGTCGTTTTTCTATTTTTCTAAGTTTTATCCTGTTTTTTAATATTATTTTATTAATTATTATTTAAGTTTTACAGCATGAACATTACACTGATGTGTCTGGCACCGTGTTCATCTAATATGTATCTCCTGTGGAAGTAACATTTAGAAATTTTCTTGTAACTATTTTTAAATGGAAAAGACAAGGTAAAGCTAGGTCGTTTGTGAAGAGTGTAAATTATTAAGTATGAGAGGTCATGCAATACGTTCGTTATCCTTTATTGCTTGTGGTGCAACACTGTAGTTCACTTAAGTGGAACACGAGCAATAAAGGGTTTATTACATACATACTAGTACACAACAATATATGTTTTTAAAATAATTTTTTTGGTACTCTGCTGTTACAATATTTTCTCAACGTCAAATATCTCTATATATATATCTGTCTATATATATCTATCAAATTTGTAGATAAATAACTAATACTTCGTATTAACTAATAAACTAACTTATTGATGAATAATGTAAGATCTTATCTTGGTTGCCGTAACACAATACACGAGCTTAGTGCGGAAGCCGTCGTTAAGTTCAAACTTGTAATTTGTTTTTAAGCATAAATGAATAAAGAATTTTTCTGATCTTCAAGGTTTACAACTTTATCCGAACTTTTTGTTTTAAGATTTTCAGTCAGAAGCTTTATTATAGAATGAAGAACTTCTATGTTTGAGAAAAGGTCGTTCCTGTAGCCTATTTTTTATAATTTTATTCCTTTGTTATCGAATATTCTGGACGTCACCTGTGACCGATACAATAGTAGACACAAAAGAAATGTGCCCGTTAGGGATGACCGTAACTTGACATTTACTCCGATAGGTTAATGCCTCTGGATCTGAAACACGATCAGTGGAGACTGTACTATTAATCTTCATGATATATTCTTTTCTAGATCCCAATAGATTTCCTCTGTACTATTACTCAAGTAAGATCGAAGGTTCTTGACAGTGAAGATACAATTTCATTTAATGGAGTCTCCTTTATATTTTTTACTAAGTATTTTCAACAGTTTGAACTTCGTTCATAGCCGTTTTTTTCTTTCAATACTCAATACTCTATTTACTAATGAATTTTCATATATATATTTTTCAATAATCATTACTATTTAACTGATTATTCTACAGCTTTTTGCTTATAAAAAACAGTATTTCAGCTTCCTTGCGTTTATGGAAAATACGATGTAAAGTTAACACAAACGTACATTTAAAATCCTACTGTGCAAATTACACTGTATATTGTTCAAATAATATATTTGCCGAGCTTATACTAAAATCATTTATATAATTTACCTGATATGATTTTCTAAGTAGGTTTCTAAAATGTTAAGCAAAAAAATCTAAAACCAGCGTTTAGATCTTCTGTTTTGCTCGCTCCCATTGTATACAATTGCTGTGCTGAGGTCTTGGGTCCAATTTCAATTCGGGACCAAACTTGTTGTTTCGAAGTGTAGATGTTTTTTATGTATACTTTGTTTGTACTTACAAAAGAAAAGCATGAGTATTGTCTCAGTCAGTTTATCTTTTATTGTGCAAGTGCTACTTAATTATTGTCTATATGGTATAAGATGTCCAAAAAAGCCTAGATTTATATTCTCATAGGGGTAACTAATAACCTTATCTATGAAGTTATAAATAAATGCTGATGTTTAATACTATAATACTGTTATCGAGCTTTTATTAGATAGGTAAGTTAAGACGCCTATAAACCGCTTAATCTGACACATAACGAGTCTATACAGATTTAATTTTGAAGATATTAGTTTAGTTTGTTACCTGTCTAGTTACCTAATTATGCCGAAGTGGAATGACAGCGCTTAAATGTAACATAAAGCTGCAATGATGATGTTATTAAAACCTTACCTCACTACACATCATATCAACAGCCTACTGCAATAGTCTACTGCTGGACATAGGGCTCTCCTTAGAAAGGATGTTTTGGCTTACTATACCACGCTTGCTAATTTTCTTTCTTTTGCAGTGATGTTGTCTCGCGTAGTTTTGCTTCCTTACTTGCCTCTTACGACCACGGGATGAATAGGGGTAGTGACACTCAGTGTTCTTAATCCGTCACCACACGGAGAGTAACATTACCTGATTTTTATTAAAACAAAATCATATGATATACATTAATTCATTTAAAATATCACGACAGTACATATATATTAATATCATGTAAATACCACTATGTTAAAGGATAAGAAAACAATCTAATTATTAACTCACTCATTTTTCCGTCGTTATACGTTCATTGAAAAAAAATGTAAGGAAGTTATTATGTGTAAAGCTAATTAGAAGAGGCTTTTGTCCAGCAGTGGACTATTAAATGCTGTTAATAGTGATTAACGTGTAAGTAATCAATAAAAATTATCGAGTTCGCACTTTCTTTATTGCTGTGCTAGGTAGTAGATCCACGCTGATTTCAGCACGAGCGGGCCGGCTCGACCGGGGCAGGACTACCCTCCCACTGAAGACCAACCTAAAGCGCCAGCATCCATGTTGTCGTGTTTCGTTGGTGAGTGTGAGACCGGAGGCCCATTGATGCAGCCGTAACAGTTATCGTGGTAACTGTGTAAGCTTTACACTGATACGATGACTGTCATGCCTTTTACGTCTCCAAGCGGGGTGTGAAAGAGCATCTCACAAGGCCGCCATAGTGTGGGTCACCATACTGCATTGTCTGCATTTGCAATGAGTATGGTGACCACAACTCTTGGATTCTATTCATGCCCTCCAACAGGCAGAGTAGAGTCACTTTGGCAGGCTCTTAATACAGAAAATAAAAAGAAATTCGAGTAAATTAATAAATTTTACATTAAAATTAATAAACTATTTAATGACTTCTGTCGTTGTGCCTTGATAACACAACTAAACACAATGTCTGAAAGGTCTCTGTTGTTTTTGATAACTTGAGATTTTAAATTAATTTAGCAGTGTTTAGATTTACTATTTTAAAATGTATTGTTTTTAGTAATTAAATCTCACTTTCATTCGGTACTCTAATTTGAAAATGTCTAATTCCACTTAAAGTACTCAATTAATCAGTAAAATAAATAGCATCTATTTTATTTAAATCTTAGCTCTAAATCTAGCTATGAAACTGGGATTATAGTGTGACATTTTAATTTATCTGATCTTCAATTAAGTTTTAAATAGTAATTTTAAAATTTAGCTTTAAATTTGTTTATATAAAATATTCTTTATTTACTTGACAGAGAAGTGTGTAAAAATACTTCTTCACGTTTTTGTTGAACCAAAAACAGTTTCTATTGTATTTTTCTAACGAAGATTTCTAACATGTCTTTACATTGAATTATAGTGACAGCTAAACCCCGTGGACTAAAATCTATATCATAGACGGCATTGCTCGTATTTCGTGCAATGTTTTTCTATTTCAAGTTTTATATTTTCTAATGTATAGCTAAATATAACCAAAATTAAATTTTAAATCGGTTTTAGGGGTTGATTTAATATGTTTTTAAGATATAAGGTAAATAATGTCATAGCTTACAATAATCACGTTATAATGTCTTAAACACTTTTAATCGGAGACTGCATTGCATTGTAACATGAAGATGTTTTCGAACATAAGATTTCAGTTCTGTTTTTTTATCTTTGGTAAACACTCTTCCTGCTCTCTCTGCTCACATTGCTGGCTTAAAATTTTAAATAACACTTCGTTTACATCATTGTCAAATTGAAGTCGGAGAGTCGAGAGAGAGTCGAGAAGAATAATACGACTTTGTAATACAAATACACCACTCTGTAATATATGTAATTTAAGTTCAAGTATTTCATTGGAATCTCTGTATAACTGAGTAAAGTGATATCACAGTATTCTAACACGGCGATGAACGAAAAACTAGGATATTTTAACGTGTCAGATCATATCGAATTGACCTAGTTGAGGGACGGGATCATATCCCTCCATCGCAAAGGAAGGATCCTTCAACTAGGCCAGGTGATCATGCCTGGCGGGCAACGGATGATGTTGGAATGTTGTATATATGCTAATGAGCGTCAGAACTTCTATATCACGATACAGGATTAGTAGTTACTACGTAGTTTGTTATTCCATGGTTCGATGTACCCTCGGTAGATGGTGTTATATGTCTTTGTTTGTACTGTAAGTGGAAGTCGTCACATCCATCTTCTCCAAGACCAGAGATCGATAAATAATGTGTTCTTGACTGTGCCAGTGCCAGGAGAGATTGAGTGTGAGTAATTCCAGTAAACCGGCATTAAGTGCTGCTATTTCCAGTGAATCAGGGGATGTAGTCTGCCTATCCCAGTGAGTCGAGATAATACGCGGTGCGCAGTGCTATGGTAAATTCTCTAGTGAACCGCGGCCCTTACTACGTAGTAGCTGACTGCTGTGTAGACGGGTGAGATGTGCTCTAATTACAAAAACTGTAGGTGTAGTATACTGTGCCTAGACGTTGAAGAGGCCATGGGGAGCAGCCTGCTGAGGCCAAGGTCGCTGTAAGTGCGAACTCGACGACAGTGACATCACTGCTGCTGACTTGCTCCTTAAAAGTTGTTTCCAATCACGTTGGAGTCGCTTCTGTGGAGGAACGAGTGTCATGTCTCTCCAACATCAAGAGAGGATTCTGCGACCAGGTGAGATGACCGATGACTGGCTGGCCGCGCTTGATGGATGATTTTGGAATTTGGTATTTATGCTAATCGGCACGAGAACTTTTGTAACGTGATACAAGATTAGTAGTTACTCAATAGTCATTGCTCCGTAATTCGATATGTCTTCGGTAGTTTGTGTAGTATGTTTTTGTTTACGCTGTATGTGGAAGTCGTAAATAAAGTAGAAGTACGCATTGCCCTAATTGTTGGTGAGGACAAACTATTCATAAAAGAAAATGTGCCTTTATCTTATTAACCATTCTTAACATAAAATAATCTTAATTTAAATTCTTAATAATCAAGACCTTGTTATATTGTCTCGTTACTCAAAGCACTAACAATATTGACGATACAAATAAATAAAATTCCATTCATGTTATCTGTAATCCTCAAGTGTCTGGCAAGCTGGTTTGGCCTCTGAATAATACATTACTCTTTTACTAGGTCACGTGATATGTTTCGTTCAATTACGTTATAATATTAACTTAGGAGAGTCACAATTTATGGTGAGTTTTTTTAGTGTCGTGTTTGTATTACGTTGCCATAAGTTGCCACAAGAGTACTCTTACAATTTTAATGAGCTCCTTAGGAGGGAATAGAAAAATCCGGAAGTTATTTCTTATTTTAAGAGACGACACAATTAAATATGTATCTCTGAAAACCCTGGCAATAAAGAAACATGAGTGTATTTTATCAACGAATGTTCTATACAAACATTCGCTCATTTGGACGCATATTAGGTGTTGTAGGATTTTAATGATAGAGAAGACGAAACTTCAGCTTCAGTGACGTCGGGAGATATGACGGGCCCACTTCCACTTCACCGGCCTGATTCTTCGTGCAATGATAGTTACTCTAGTTCTCTGCCGAATACCCTCGTTATGAATTGAAGCGGGTAGAGAAACACCTATCATCGCACGTTGAATTACTTCAAACTTGTGGACCAGTCCAATGGTGAATATCCACGTTTCGACTCTGTATGTCATTACAGGAAGGACGCACTGGTCAAATACTTTGGTCTTTAATCATTGCAGAATCGGTGACTCGAAGATATGACGTAGCTTCTCGTATGCTGTCCAGCTCAGACGAGTTCTCCTATCGGCCTCTCGATCGAGGCCAAGGTAGATGTATTCTTGCACAACTCCGATAATGACGCTCATTTACGCTGACGGGACTCGGAGATACATGACTGTTATGCATGATTTTCGTCTTTTCGTTGTTCATCCCCATTTCCACTCATTTTGAAGCATCGCCCAGACTGTTGAACGTTTATTCCAGATCTTGCGGAGATTCCGTTAGAATAATTAAGATCACTGCTAAGAGAAAGGCAAATTTGATATAAACTCTAAACTAATTCATCCAGACGGGCACAGTAGCCCAAAACCTCTTTTCGAAGGAGAGGCCGATGTCGAGCAGTGGGCTGTTAAAGCTGTTGATGCAAATAGACAAAATACTTTCAGGAGAAAAACAAATTCACACATGAAGTAAATAATACTTTTAAATTATTGCTGAGTCACTGAACTATGAGATATGTATAAAGTCTTGTCGTGTGTTAAACTCAGCAGTTGGAAAAGGCTTTTAATAACCATTTTAATGAGTATCGTTGAGTATATCCTTTAATGAGTTATGCAGGGAATTACTACTCGATTCATAAACAGCGAATGTGAAAAGTGTCTTCCTTTCAACTAGTAGGTAGGTTTTTTATTTTTGCTTTTATTTTTTATTTTTATTTCTTTCTATTCATTATCGCACTTATGTGATTGTAGGTTTGTATTATTTAGTGTTCCAGAACCTGTATTAGCTTGTACTGTCACTACTCGTGAAAACCTATAATTGGCTTGATGTTGTGTATAAAACTATCCCTTGATTTTTAGTAACTGCTGGTTTTCCAAACTTTAATCAATTAATAAGTAAAAAGACGAAAATAAATACGTATCTTAATGCTTTTTTTCCTTTTTATTTATTTATTTACTTCACTTAGGAAAAGCATCAGCTAGATACATGATAATTATCAATGTGATTATATAAAATCAGTATAATTAAAAGTTTTCAGGAATTGTAACATTATAATTTAACAGAGTTTCTGAAACACTAACCAATATACACTAAACCACCCATACAGTACACCCACACACCCATACAGTAAATAATAATGAGTGTAAAAATGTTATGATTGAACGATTACGTACCTACATTTTGGTTTAACATCTGTGTACTGTGTATGATTTGTTGAATTTGTCGCTTGCTAAATGTGATTGTTTTTAACTTATTATATTTTAATAACTTATTAGTTTTAATGTGTGTTTTGTGAGAAGTAAAACGAACGAGGAGAAAGAATCGCTATAAAATATATGGAAGTAATGGATTTGTTTGTATAATTTTGTGATACAATACAAGAAGTTACGAAGAAAATACAAGAAGTTCTGTAGAAGTGTCTTGTACTCAGATAAACTTATATAGTTTTAATGCATTTACGAGTATATGCTTGTTATAGTTAGTGTTAAATTTAAAACTTTAAAGAATTAATTAATTAGACATTTAGGTCCTTAAAACCTTTATTACTAGTTAAAAGTTTGACAATTCCACGCAAGGGTAATGTTATTTCTTAAATTTAAAGACATCACTTGTTTTTTGACAAGTTTAAATTTAAAGTGATAGTATATAAAACGATTTTCAGGTGACCTATAAATCTCGTGTTTGTTTGACTCTTTCAAAGTGATATCTAAGACAAATAGTTTTGTCTCCCAAGCAAATGGAGGAGTAGCAGTAGAATGTTAGATTATTATATATAAAAGGTTTTGAATGATATGTTTGAAACAAAAGGAGACTCTAAATGGATGAGCTAAAGGTTAAATGTATTATGGCTTACGCAGCGTAAAGTAGACCCGAGACACTAAAGTAAAATGTACAGATAATAATGATTGAGTGACTTCTAAATGAAGGGCGACCTATGTTTTGGTTGAAAACTATCTCAGAAGTGAAAAGGTCAGACATTAATATTAGATAGTCCAATTTAAAACTGTCCACTCTGTTCAAGTCCAAACTATCGATGGTAAATTTTTATTAAGATTTTCTATTCAGTTATACGTTTATTTCTTATAAAATTGTTTGCGAAAACCATAGGGAAACTAATTTCTTAGAGCGCTCTCACTTAATTAAAAAATTACACAAACTACTTCATCAACATAAATAACTAGAAGCTGAATAGTCTTTAACATTGTAGCTTAAGCGCTTTAGTTTATTCGAAATGTAGTTATTTTGTAAACATATTGCCGGCTCTCATCCAAATTACCATTTTCTGCTAGAATTTTAATAAAAAGTTTGATAAAATAGCACCTGGCGTAAACTAATAGCAATAAATGAGTGAATTAATAAATAATACCGCGTAACTTGACCGAAAAAGTTTGAATATCGATTGAACGATAAGTAGGTCACGTTAAATGTAGTTTGTTATTTTGGTAACGTCCTTTTTGATGTTGTTCTGGACGCTAACATAAATAAATAATAGTAACACGTGGTTGACGGTTAACATTGCATATTCATAACCTTATTACAGTTGCTAGTTGAGATTGTTAGACGCTATAGGTAGGCACACGATAGTGTCTCATGTGGTGCCCAAATAAAAAATTCGTAATGAAAAAACAGCACGAAATCATGGTTTTAATATTTATTTTGTGGGCCTATAAATTATTAATATCAATTTCATTTCACTGTTTAATTGGTTTGGTTATGTCACATTTTATTTGTGCAAATGAGTAGGTGGTCTACCTCATAGTACGTGTCTACCATTACACATGATCACATATAATTTAAGAGGTACAATAACGTTGGCACACTTTTAGTTATTTACGTCGCTCTCTCTGCCATTCGAAATCGGTTAGAAGGGGATAGATTTGAGCCGCTGTAACCTGCCTGAGTTGGTGAAAACAACGACACAGTTGTTGAACACCGGTTTCCTGTTAATCGCTCCGGTCAAGCTCTCCCAAGATAAGAGAAGAAAACTGGCTCTGTGAATAGCTTCCTAGAGATTCTGTTCAACATTTTTTTCACATCTACATTCATTCCGTTGTACAGATATGTGATAGGTGTAGTTTTTACCAGTAAAATACTTGTAACAGACTAGACGATAGAACTACAAAGTTTCATAATTGATTACTTCAAATATTGATTGACATTTGTAAACAGTTTTCTATCATTACGTAAAATAAACAAACCATTAAGTTTAAACTGTTTACATGACCCGAAGCTCTGTTAGGGTGTAATTTCCTATAATTTGTGTTAAATAAATTTGCCAACTACATTTTATCATAAATATTAGTAGTTTGGTTTAAAATTGCATAATTTGATTGTGAGAATCCACGGTTTGATCACATAATATTCATTTTTTATGTCATTCATATATAGAAGAGCGATACATATGTGTAAACGCAGTTAAGATTGAAAGAGTTTAATATCACATAGTATCTTTCAATACATGTTTATTCTGTATTTTGTTCTGTAATGTACTATTCTATATCATTACCATCATCATCTCAGCCAAAACACGTCCACCCCCGAGGTTCTCTACAACAGCCGGTCCTGCGCCGCTCGCATCCAGCTGCTTCCCGCCACCTTCACCAGGTTGTCGGACGACCTTGTGGGGGGCCTACGCTGCGTTTCCCAGTACGTGGTCGACACTCCAGAACTTCATGGCCTCATCGGCCATCGTTTCTGCGTGTAATGTGCCCCGCGCACTGCCACTTAAGTTTAACAATTTTACTGGCAATATCGGTGACCTTGGTTCGTCTGTGGATCTCCTCATTCCTGATTCGATCACGATACACCATTACGTAGAATATATTACTATAGCTAGTACATTTAAGCTTTCGGCTAGTTACGAGTAAAAGCTACAAAATGAGTAGAAAAGACAAATTAATGCCCCTAATTAACGTTTCCAAGACGTGCAGAAAATAAATTACGCGTTGCAGAGCAAGTAAAACAGGTGTATCATCAGTTAGCAGGTACGTTAAGCTTTTCCAAATTACGGAGGATTGAAGTTTATTAGTGAAAGAGTTTGTTTTTCTCTCCCCGTCTATCGCTGTTTACATTTACAAACACAAGGTTAATAGCGGGCTTCTTTTCTCATTTATTATTTAATCATGGATTTTCGTCAAGTAAACTTTAATTTATTAAACATTCATTTATGAATTAATAAAAAACTGGAATATTCATTGTTAGACATTATAATATATGAATAACTTCGTGATGTTATGTAATAAATTTCTCGATAACGGACAGCTCTATTTCTAAAAGATAGTGATTTGAATTTCAAAGAACTAATGTGTTAAAAAATCTTTGTGGGTGTTTGAAAGAACATTAAGAGAGCTCGATATAAAAACATTTACATAAAAAGGGTAAAAAGGATAATGTAAGATTGACTATGAACATAATGCATAAAGTTTACTGACCATTTAGCGTCCATTCAGAGACTTTTTTAATGATCATTCAGCTATACAAGCGCGAGTCGATAGTTTATCACCATTGTTTTTACTGAAATTTTCTTTCTATTTTATTTTCATTGCTAATTAATACCTGGTGGGCTAAAGAACTTTTTATAATTTTGATAATGAACACTTGTTTTATTTACGAAGTTTTAATTTCAAGCGACGATAATGTGTATCCACATGGTAGGGAGATGGTTACGCAACAATTTAAAACTAACCAAACTATTAACAAAATTCACTTTGTATAGTGTGTTCAAACTTGACGTTAATTTTACTGATTTTGCTTTTTTAGTGCCAAAAAATTATATATATATATATACATTGGCATTTTGATAAAATTGTATACTATGAAGGTAGCTGACTACTTGCATTAACACGTAGACTACTTTTATGAGCAAAATTTTAGTGTTCCTGTGTCAAGAAAATTAAACAAAAATAATTGAAATGGAATAGAAATATGTAAGTATTTTATAAGTTGGTAATAACGTGCAGCTTGAAGTTGATAGAAGTGATTTTCAAGAGCTTAATTGTACGTCTGTTGCCTTTGACGTGAAAAATAAGCTTATTACAGCTACGGCATGGTCGTGACGTATCTAGTTAGTTAAAGAACTAATATGTTTTCCAAATCTTTTTCCATGCACTAACTTCATATATGTAAAAGTTATCGTTCATGACGTGTCAAGAATTTTTAGAATTCTCATTAGTTATATTAAAAAACTTTCTAATTAAATGAAACTATATCTATCTATTAATCAAGTCAAAATATTTAATTTCGTCAATATTTTTAAAGTAAGTAAGATTATAACATTTATACTCATTGTGATCTTAATATAAATTGCATGTAAAAATCGCTTTCAACTTTGAGCATCGTCCAGGTGACAGACGAACAATATATATAAGAACTATTTAAAGCCTAATTAATAACTAAAGCAAAGAAAAAAAAATTAGTTTTTTTAATTACTCGGTCGATAAAAATGACAGTTGTTTTTAAATATCTTACTAATCATTAGGTACCACTCGGTAAAATTAACTTTTAAAATTATTTACTGTTTTTGTAAGTTAAAAAACTATTTACTTATTTAATGTGTTCCTAAATAGAGCTAAGAGTGTACATTCTATGTATTTTCTATTCAACCTAGTCTCATAATACGTCAACAAAATGTTTAACAGATTATTCTGTCACCAGATTTAATTTTCACGAGACGACAAAGGTAAATATTAAGTCTAGACTACAATGTCGGGCAAACTGTAGTGAAGCTTAATTAAGAAGAGACCAAAAAGGCTAGCGTTCATCCAGACATCGTCGTGGGTATTAACCCGTCACCACAGAGTTTACTTTAACATTTATGTTGCTATTTTTTTCTTCCGTATCAATATACAATATGTACATATACAAGATACGGATATTACATAATGTATGATTTATAAATACAGCCTTATGAGCAACTTGGTTTGTGTACGTTTCTAAAACTCAAAAAATACTGCACCGAAGTTTGAGACGATTCTAAGATAGTTTTTATTAATTTTACATCATTTCTCATTAATACAACCACCATGCGCCACAGCCAAGCATGGTAGAGTGCAGTTCGGTTATAATATAATTATTGTATCTATTTTTCCATGTATCAAAATACAAGCTTACACCAAGAAAACAGATATGAACTCTTACGACACATCCATTAAAGCCAGAAAAACTTTTTAGAGCACATCAAATGTATCGTTATGTTGACATAGATTTGACAGCACTATCCAGTCACGATTGGTCTCCTTGGTCCTGGTGTAAAGTCATATGACCTTTTTTGATAAATGAGCTATCTGCACTCTAAAATAGATATGGCTAGAGATAAACTAAAGATAAACATATTCAGTCAAACAAATAAAGGAATTCTTCAGCTTTGTATAACAGATTTTCAATACATGACACGTTGTTATCAAAATAACATAACTTTATGGCAAATTACGTAGTGTACACTAGCGGTTGTACTTTTTATAGGTAGATCTAGACGATTCCGGCCACGGTCTCCAGTCACAACGGAGACCAGTCAAATATACAGGAATTATTACAGGGCATAAGGCCGGTTATCCGATACGACCGGAAAGAGATCAAGTGTAGGTTCGACGACTTTACGGTACGGAAGTTAAGACCTCAAATTCTAAACTCCGGGCTGTTTTAATCATTTTTGTAATTAGGAGAACTCAATAATACTCTTTGTGTCCAACTCGAGCATCGAACCGGAGACCTCTTGATTGGCTATCTTACGCTAACCGCTAGACCGCATCGAGACATTATATGATTATAGGTACTTACTATATTTTGTATATGAATATATTATTAATATTAATTTACATAATATTCATGAGTGCATGAATATTCATGTGTTCATAATATTCGTGTATTAACGGTGCATAAATATTTAATTATTATTTTAACTATTAGAATACGTTGTTATTGATCTTAGTGCAGTAACATTCCATTAAGAGAATTGCATGCATTTGAGGGCCTCCATAGTAGCTTTAAATTTAAACAAATTAACTAAAGTTAGATCTAAATAAAATATTTGTACATGTAAATGATTTTATATTTTAAGTACAAGTATTTTAGGTGTATTTTAAAAATTTTCTTCAATAAAAAATAATACTACATTAATCGCTGTCTGCTTATACTTTTTTTCTATGAGGCTCAAGTTTTACTTATGTCAATAATTTATAATGATTTATTCGTCATTTCTATTTATGAAGTTGTATAATAATGTATTATTAAACATAAAAAGAAAATATAAATAGGTTATTACAGGCATAACCTTAGGCATAATTATCAGTATGCAGTATGTAGTAACGCTATAAATAACATTATCCATTAGCTGAAGTCCAACTACGTAATTTTCTTTGTCTTTGCCATGTCTTTGAACTTTTACAACGAGAATATGCACATGTCTTAGAGCGAACAGTTCGTCTGCAAAACAATACACCCTTTCCTTCGTTGTTCAACCTTTTTTCTTTCGATGCCTTTGTTGGTGCAATGCTCAAGCAAAACTAGGTTAATTAAATGCGGAAATTCAAATTTCGTGGATTTTTTTACACAAGTGTAGTGTTTCTTATAGTTCCTTTTTGGAGTAGACTTCCGTCTATGTTTAAAGAAAAATCATGTTAAATAAGATTTATAGTATCCTAAATCTATTACGAATACTTGCTAAAGCATTAGAAGTGTCACATAATATAAGTATGGTTATATTTACTCATAAGCTGCCTTTAATCGTCCACACTGGCCTCTCTTAAATATGTATTTACTCACCTCTTCTACTCTATGACCAGATTACATTCGAGACGTTTCCAAAGGATCTGTTCAAGATCTTTTTGTGAAAAACACGATAAAATCGTCTTGTTAACCTAGTCAATGTTACATTCTTGTCGCGTACGCAAATCATTGTTTCGACTTACGACACCGCCACATCTATTTTATTTTACTCGTGATCCTTATTTTGAAGCACCTTCCTTTTACTGCGACTTTAAGTGGCCCTTCTGACTTTATTTTTGTTTTTTTTTTACTAAACAAAAATGAATAAGTGGTTTACTGGCTACTCACTTGTTCCTTATAAATTATGGCGTTTATTTCAAGTGACATTTTTATAAGAAGTGGTGGAGTTTGTTTACTGTTCTTATCAATTTTACTAAATTTTATCAACAAAACCATTTACAATTAAGCATCATTGATAATGTAATATATACTGTATCTATTTAAATGCCCATTAAACACTAGCCTAGGACTAAGAGACGGAATCAAATTCAGAGTTTCTTGAATCAGACGTTAAGCTCAATCATACTTAATTTGTAATAGGATATATAGAGAGGTTTCACAAAAAAAAAAGATAATGATATTTGTCTATGTACGCACTAATTTTAGTAAAAGTGGGGTTACATCTTTACGTTGTAGTTTTTCTATGTTATTTACGAAATATTTTTGTAAAGGATGAAGGAAGGTAAAAAGTGGACCTTTTAAAGAACGGAGAAGACGAACTAAAATAAAATTTCAATACTTGTATTTTTTTTATTATTCATCTTCAATAATTGTGATTGAAATGGTCAGACGGCACATTACATAGATTCCTTGACGAATGAATTAACTAATAAGATGTTAAGAAAGTACTTAGAGGACTGGGGATCATAATGGAAAGGAAACGTGCGCTGGGAGTAACGTCCAGATTCTGGCTGATTTGCACAGGAAGGAAGAGCCGAACCATTTAGTTAAAAACTGCTACAATACAACTTACAACTAATCTTATACATAACAAGTTTTAAGTAACATTTTTTATATCAGAATAACAAATAAAATCTTATGGACTTAGTATGGCCGAAACGCAAGGTCCTGCCAAGTTCATAAAATAAACACTGAAGTAAACATATCACCTGTAATAACAGTAGATACGAAATTTATTGCCTTAATTGACAATTTGAATGACTTATTTTTTCGACATTTTATTATATATCATTAATGTCAGGAAAATAGTTTTGGTATATTGATAATTTTTTGCAAGCTTTAAGAGCTATATTTCTGAGGGACTGGATATTTCACCAAGTTAATAACTCCAAGGATATGGATAAGAAAAACAATTCCGAGCAAATATAATTCTAAAACGAGGTACTGTATAAACAGTGGCAAGTCGCTTTTGTGAGATGACTAAATTAGGTATGATTTGGCCTTGTCTTAGAACTAATTGTAGGATGTACAGTCATTACTGGAAATTCTTTGTATAGGTCTGAAGTCGATAACAAATGTTTTTAAAATTTATTATCGCTTTTTGTGTCTGTTTCACTCTGGTAAGATTAGTTTTTAAAGTACTAGAGAGTACCCAAGAGTAGTATACAATACTATTTATTGTAGGATCTCAAATGTATCTTACTTTCTTGTAAAATACACATTAAAATGCAAATTGTGAAATACACATTACCTTTCGTAATCGATTACGGACCTTCTCAATGTGACACTTCCAGTTTCAATTCCGGTCGATAATTGCACCTAAATATTTGACGAAGGAGATAGCAGAAAGTGGAAAACAATCAAAGAGCGACTTTATACGACGACTATATGACTACGTGGTCTTTTATGCTGAAATTTTGGAGGTAGTTTATTATCATATGCACTGAAAGTAATGTATTTTGTTTTTTGAAATTAACCATATATTAGCAAATTATCGTCAAGCCGATCAAGAACAGTCTTTAGTCCGTCTTTGGTTTACTTTCGGACTTTATTACATGACGGTGCGTTAAAAATAAGTAAAGTGTCATAAACAAAAGATAATATTGTTTTGTTATTAATGATAGTTTCACTAAGATTATTTACGTATATTAAAAAGAGTTTCGGTCCAAGACAGAACTCAAACCTATATTCAGGAGGCTTACTAACTATACCATCGACTGCAACGGCCTGAGTACGACCACTGCTATAAGACTGACGAATTTCGAGATTCACTCTAAAATAGAGGTTTCCAAGGCCTGTTGTCCTATAGAGGCAGGGAAAATGTGGGACCAATTGGAACAGCTCGTCAGAACACTCCACAATACAGGTGATAGAGGAATGCAATAAAGTTACTTCGTAACTATATCCTCGTAACTACAGCGGCTCAAAGGACTCGGTGTCTCTGGGACTATTGATGATGCGGACTGCTCACCGCTGCAGCCGATGGAGAAGTTCGAATTTATATTTTTCTGATCCATCGCAAAGGGTAAGACAGTACTCCATGTAGAAGCGAACTTAGCTCTTGTTGAGAAGACACAGATGCTCGGGCAAGAAGAACTGTCTCACCTTGTTCAGAACACCTAGTTTCTGTGAGGCCGCCTTAGTGAAACTCTCGATGTATTCACACGGGTTGAGATCCCGAGAAATATTCATACACAGAAAGTCGAGATTATCTTAAAGTGGTAGTTAAGTGTTTTGATAAATGGGGAGGGGAAAGGACGGAGACTTTTTGATAGAGAGCGCACATACCTCCCACCAACATATGTTTTATTTTTAATACTGAAAGATTGTAGAAAAGCGAACGGCGCAAAACTTTACAGAAAGCTGTGTATTGGTATGTCAAGGCTGATGGCCAAGTACTTCCCATGCCTATCAATATAATTTGTTTTAAGTAAATCTTTTCTGAAAGTTACATCTATTTAATTTAATTTTAAATAGAATGTCATATTTAATGTCGTATCCTCTAATACCCTTAATATAACTATGTAAATAAGGTTTTAATTCAATTACTCAAAGTGTGGGACGAATTTCAAGTGATTTTGGACTAACATTGTTAGTATTAAATTAATATTTAATACCACGGTACAGATGGGAAGCGTTAATCTGGAAATTGGTTTATACGAAATTGTATTAAGTAACATTCACATAACTGAACTTTGAACAAATAATTTAAAAGACTGTTAATATAAAAGCCTAAAATAAGCCATTTTAATAAAGTTGTTTTTAAAGGGTAGCCTAATATTTTTAGGTATTCTAAACAGTAATGTTTAAAACATAAGCTTTTAAACCTTAATTAGGTTAATTTTGTTGAGTAACTTTTATATTTTTGGAAGACTAAATGCTAAGGGATTTCCTTCTGGGTAGGTAGTAGGTACATAGAGGTTACATATTATGTAATCGATGAAAATATATGTTTTTTTATATCATAAGCAATTAAAACATACGCAGTTTGCTGAATAATATGGTAATTACTACTTAACCAAGTGGGGTTCTGTCAATGTGATACAATTTTACTGAATATTTAAAAGGCAAATAATATTAGTCAAAATCTTTGCAAAACATCATTTGGATGGACAACATGAAAAACAAATATCTATTGCTTTCATTTTTATGAGTCACCGCATGTTACTAAAGGATCGCTTCCCTTTGTGACAAAAACACACAACATATCCAAACAAATACCACATTGCAAAAATGTTCAAACGATTAAACACAAAAACCGTTTAGAGCAGCCGCGAATCATGTGTTAACTGTTATACATTTCTAATGTTAACACAATATTGTTTTATCAAAAAGGTTATGGACATTTAGGATTCTGCATTTTGACATTAAAAATGGTGTCAAATAATGAGGATGATATTTCTCGTGCTAAGAACGAAAATTGAACGGGTAGCTCAAGGTGTGGTGTAATCGATCGTTGTTGATGCTGATGATGTCAACGACTTCTGTGTGAGGTGGTAGCATTTGTGAAAATACAATGACGTTATGTTAACATTTAAATCTCGCTCCACATAATAAATGAAATGAGACAATATATGAAGTAGACGAAAATGAAATTTCGTTTAGTTCTCTGTTTCTAAGAGACTTTAGTAATCAAGTAATAAAAATTTTTGTATTTGACTAAAGACATACAATATTTTACACACTACTCATAGTTTCAGTTTATGTATTTTATAGATTTTTTTATTCTAGTTTTGATTGCCAAAAGTCGCAAAGGGTTACACTTTCTGTGCGTAGGAAATTATCAAATTATGAAAATAAATTAACTTAAACATTTTGCTTTATTCAGTGGTAACAGCTTATTCTCCACATCCTCAACATACTCGTATTATGCTAACCTATAAGTTTAGATTACTTTAATCATTTCCCATAGGCATCGTAGCCTTGTAACAGTCTGCTGTAAGGATAATAACTAGAGCGGATATGCTCACCTCACAATAAGGTATTTCAGCTTAAAGAAGGATCTTGTTTGTCTTGAGGAGTTTGACCTCTCAAAAATATAATATTTTGCCACATATGGTTAGCTTTTATTGCTTGATTCATCTATAGTTACATTTTATTTGGTTTTAATTGGTCCCATTGTGTGTTATGGGTTTATAATTTTGTGATGATTTTTGTTAAAATAAGTTCTAAAATAGATCGAACCGATTAACATCTAAAGATCAAACAATGTAACTACACAGCTTCTCTCTACATGATCTCAACTGAAATAGAACCTGAAGTAAAATAGATACTTCATCATTCCTATCGTTTTATCCTTTGACAGTCTGTCTACTGCTGGACTATTAAAGGATACCAAAACCTGAGGTTTTGATCTACTACTATCTTTTACATACCTTTGTTTATTTTACTTAAATGTTCAGTTACTTGTGATGATGTTGTTAAAAAATAAATGATATTGCAAAGCACCATACTCGTACATAAGATTGACATCGCCTTTTCAAAGTCTTACATAAATAAAGCGTTAATTAACTTTATTGTTTGTATAAACATTGTCGTGTGTGACTGTTGCTTATATTTACTTTGGCAATTAATTTACATTGAGATTTCACTATTTATATTTAAAGAACTTCGTTGCGAGTCTCGTTTTTCAATAAGTTATATTATAAATACATTCTAATTTATTATTATTAAATCTCACTTATTGTAAAACAATGATACCAATCCGTTTGTAGTATCTCTAACGTAAGGCTAATATTGAAATATTAGAAACCTTCCTATGTATTACAAAAAAGTAAATAGAACCATTTCAACTGTTAAGATTTACGAAGCGGAAAGGTTATTTATTAAAAGCATTAAGTTTATTAACGGACATAGAAGAATTTAATATTTTTTAATAGAAGACGGAGAGTAAGCACGTCAGCATTTTTACTTAGTGGCAAATAAGAGTATGCAAGACGCCTTCCCTGTGCTGCAACCTGAAAGATTTATACTTTGGATAAATAAGACAGATGGAAGTTATATTCCGAGTTCGTTATGAAATTTCAAACAAGCAGAAAAAGTAAATATCTGGTATAGTTGTATTACATTGTCTGAAAGAGGAAACTTTAAAGATGTATTTTTTACCTACTTTTGAAATGGAAGTTGTAACAAATATTATCCACCTATTTCTTTCTTAATCAGATTTTAATTAAGTATATAAATAAGTCTTACGTCTTCTCTGCACTACTCGCGGAGTTGGACGAAGTTCCTCGGCGAAGTACTTCTAGAAAGTCCACCCGAGGCGAGGTAAAGTTTGACGAGGTAAGCCGAAGTGCCTCCGTACACTAATGTGTTCGTCTAACATCGTCCAACTTCGCGAGTAGTGCAGAGAAGGCATTAAAAGTCGCATTTAACTTACTTCTAATTGCTTTAGAATTGAAAATTTACTGGAAAATGTGATTGGAAAGCAAATTAATATAGATACGATGTGAATAGTGGTACTTCACAGTGGTTACTAGTAGACCCCTCTAGACCCCTCTAAACACTTAACTTAAGGCTCATATGATTAATTTTGACGAGTTCTGCGGACTGAGATCGGTGAATTGGATTGGTTCATTACCACAGCATATAATAATGAAGTCAGTTTGTTGACGGATAAAAAAGTTCGGTTTAACGATCTTTATTTCCCATTAAGACAATTGTCACTTACATGAGAACAAATTTAAACAAATAACATAACATTAATATCTCGGTGCGGGTAGAACAAAAATAAAGTTGCTACCGCGTAAGGAGCGAGTTCTCTGCATTCCTGTGATAAGGTGGTGGTCCAAGTGAAAACATGTTGCTTAAAATGTTTCATTATTATATATCTGAATAAATAATTTATTTTTGAATGTTTTCAGAGAATTCGCTTCTTTTACATCCGCGGGAAGTTTGTTGTAAATCTGTGCTCCCCCAAACGTTAAGTTGCGTTTTCCATAGTTAGTTCTTATGTCAGGCAATACGAGGTGATTGGCGCGACGTGTGGCGTATTTATTGGCTTTACCTTTCATTATGAAACTAATTTGTGAATGTATGAGTTTATGATTTATTTTATAAATTAGTATACATGTGTTGTACATAAAAAGTTGTTTTATGTTTAGTAGTTTAGTGTCTCTGTAAATAGTTTTAGTTGGTGTAAGAAAGTTATAATTATGTAATACTTTGATTATTTTATTCTGTAAGACTTGAATTGGCCTTAAGTTTGTATCAGATGCATTTCCCCATAACTCTATGAGGTACAATAAATGAGGTTTAACAAGGGCATTGTAGATTAGAGGCCGAACTTTTTTGGGAATACATTTCACTATTCTGTGTAATGAGCCCACAAGTGAGGAAAGTTTATTTGTGATATGTTGTATATGGGCGTTCCATGTTAAGTTGCAATCCAGTATCAAGCCAAGATATTTTTCTTGTTTACTAATTCGCAACACTTCCCCGTTTATTCTAAGTTGAGGATAATCGGAGAGTTTTTTTATTTTTGGCTTTAAATATTACGTATGATGTTTTAGAAGTATTGACTGTAAGGAGGTTGTGCTGAAACCATTTTTGTAGTATGTCAAGATCAGACTGAGCACGTTCAGCGATTTCAGTGATATTGCTTCCAAAATAAAACAAACATGTATCATCTGCATATAAAGTTAAATGTCCCTGTAGCCCTGCTTGGTGTATGTTGTTAATATACACTAGAAACAATAAAGGTCCTAGGACAGATCCCTGAGGTACCCCGCAGGTCAACCGTTCGCGACTACTTTGGTATTCTCCCACTTTAACCACCTGATATCGATCACTCAAGTAAGATTCAAGGATGTTGTAGGCGGAACCGGCAATACCAATTCTCAAAAGTTTTCTGAGTAGCAGAGAATGACTGACGGTATCAAAAGTTTCATTAATTTATATTTATTTATTATATTATATTATATTATATTATATTATATTTAAACAAACATTACGTAAAATTATAACAATCAAAGTGAAAAAAAAAACTTAAACTAAACACATATTCTTGTTATTCGGCATTCGGCTTATCTTCCCTCTTAACAGCTTGTCTTTCGACAAAGGCCCCCTCTTAGGATTTCCACTTCTTTCCGTCCTTTGCTTTAAGTGATCATTTGGGGCCAGCTACTTGTTCCAAATCATCTTCCCAATATATTTTCATATGTATATATCTCACAGTAATACAGCTGTGATTTATTTACTTGATCACCTAATTCATGTCTTTAATTTACAAGATGAAGGGCATGAAATAATTTAAAATGCTTACATTATTCCAAAATGAAAGGGTCTCTTTTGATCTTTGATATTGAAAGCAATATGACGTTGTTTTATTTCTATAGCTTGTAGTTTTCAATACATTTAATATTCTGAAATGTGTTCTGATCCTTTGCACAGTGGTGTGAGGAAAACGGTAAAATTGATGGTGAAAAATTGAAGTATCGTATTATTAACTCGGTGAACACTGCCGCGTATATACTACTAGAGTCTAGTTTGAACAGGGAGAGTTAGCGAAATTAATAGGTTAAAATAAATTAATTTCATCATAATATTTATCCTTGCTATCTGGACCACAACTTTATTATTAAAATCTGGGGCCATGGACTTTAAAAACTTCATCAGAAGATTTGATTGAATTTTAGGACACATCTGATATGTAAAGACATATCCAATAAGTTACTATAGGCCTCTGTTTATTGATACAAATGTATTGATTGTATTACGTAAATATACATTTAAAAAATCTGTTTTAAAGATTTTGTTACCGTACTTGCAGATACTGTATGAGGAAACTTAGATTATGGTTTCGGTGTATGCCATTGATCGTAGGGGACGTCAAGGGACAATAAACCATAAAATACTGTAAAGGTGTTCAATGATTGATCATATAATAGTAACACTGCACCATCTGAAGTTAATAAATTAAAACATAATGTTAAATTAATTATAACAAAGTTACTAGAAAATTAAAACCTTTTGATAAAATTAAAGCTCACTTTAATTCTGCCTAAGTTTTCACAGCAATTTTTGATTTCCAAAAGAAAAATATTATTAAATTAGTGTTCTACACTATTAAAGAAATCTGTCGTTATATAATTTAATGGCGTTTTGTGCTACGAATCAAATCTCAAACTAGACGGGGAAGAAAGGAAGTAGTAAGTTATTTGTCTTCTATTATCACAAACAGAGTTCAAGCTGATATCAAAGATTTTCGTTTCTGGTCCGGCAATTATGCAGGCAAATGATAATCGATAATTGTCATTTTTATGTACTTATTTGGTAGCAAAACCTTTAAGGCGTAAATCATTGTTTTCTAGTAAAAGGCAAAACGTTAGTGTAACCGCGTTCAATAAAACAAATAGCAAAGAATAAGTTGATATGCGTACCTTGTTTAATAGTAGATATTGTTATGTTGATTTGTACTAACTTTCATAACTATACTAAGTTCTAAACATTGCCTTAAAGACATCAATTAAGTAGGAATCCAGCACTAGCGTCTAGCAGTAGACGCTTGGTTGATACAACGCTGAGGTCTTAATTTTTAAACTTGTGATACCTAGTACCGTTCTTTTTTTAGAGTCTTCCAAAGTGATAGAGTCACTTTGGAAGACTCTACTCACAAGGTGACTCTACAAAGTGACTTTACTCTGCCTGATGGAAAGCATGAATACTAATGAATAGGATCCAAAAGTTGTAGTCATCATGATCATTGCGAATGCTGACAATGCAGTATAGCGACCCACACTATTGCGGCCTATTAAGATGCTTTTTTACACCTCACTTGGGGACGTAAAAGGCATGACAGTCATCGTAGCACTGTATTGCACAGGCTATACTTACCACGACAACTGTCACCCCTGTATCAAGGGGCCTCCGGTCTCGCAATCGTCAACGAAACACGACAGCACGGATGCTGTCATGTTTAAAAATAAATATTAATAATGTTTTTAATTATTTAAAAATATTTAATAGTTATGTAGACACTGTGAGATAGTAATTGAAAGACTTATACCTTATATTGGTGAAAAATAGGAAGATATTTCAAAGTTACTTTAAATATATATTTTTAAATAATATATAATACCCTAATAGTGATAAGTGAATTAAGTACAATTACCTAAAGTTATTTATTAAAATTATGTCTTTGTTTTTCTTTGCTTATTAACAATCAATACTAAACCTGTTCTCAGCGGCGATCTCACCTATTTGAATGTAACTACTTGACTGCCTCGGTGGTGCAGTAGCAGCGTGTGTGACTGCAGTGCTTGAGGGCTCTGGTTTGATTCGTACAATCTGCAACTATTTTGGTGTTTTCTGTGTATAACATGTATGTATTTACAACTAAAAAGGTATATATGTATTTATATCAGTGGTCCAGATGGCGTTGTATGAATGTGGTAGAACATAAAAAATCATCATTATTATAAAAAACATGTTTTTATTATTCTCACGTACAAAACTTACTACTAAACTACATATAAGAATTGACCGTAGAAATAAATAAAATTAAATTAATGGAAAACAGATTTTCTTAAAAGTTTTCTCAGCGTACTCTTAGGTCATTAAAACAGATTAAATATGCAATAATCTTCAAATAATCTCACGGGTGTACTTAATATGAATGACCTATCGGAATACTCAAAAATTGTCGACGTACTTTTATGAAGAAGCATTGTTAAAGGAATGTGCGATGTAAGCAGTCTTTTAAACCTCTAATGTAACGCGATCAGTAGAGCCACTCGCAACTTTGCATTTTTGCCACCGCGCTGGATATGATTTTCATTTTAATATTCGCAGAAAATTTTAAGTGAATTATTTTGTTCCTGAAACTTTTCTAGAGAAAAAGTGTTTTCAGTCACGTCATTTTAGATACATGCAATCAATGTAATCACATAGAATTACTGATTTTTACATGTACATACGTACATTACATGTTTAGCATTATGTTTAAAGTGAACAGAAACAAGAACGTCATAGAAAACTAAGGTATAATTGTAATTGGTACGACTTAACATAATCACAACGAACTCTTCGCATTGCATCGTAATGATACGTAGATGAAGATTTTAGCTAGAGAAATTTAGAACAGGGTTACTCTCGGCCTGGGTTTATTTTGCCGGATGAGTTGAACTCTGGACCCTTTAAGAGTAGAGTGAACAGGTTTCTTTCGGATGGGCGTGTACCACCTTCGTCTTCATCTACACTTTCCGTCAGGTGAGATGGAAGACAAATGCCTATTTCATTACCACTATAAAAAAATCATGGAAGAAAAATGAGTACCAGTACAAATTATAAAAATATAATATACACTTCTTGAGAATAATTTAGTTAAATTGAAAAGTCGACAATTATATATCCGATAATTTTATCATCATAATTTTTCCCAAAAGAATTTGCATTATCATTATATCGATTATGTTACATCCCTTTATAAGATTAGTTAAGAAAATACACCTCAACATTCCTGAATTTTAGAATAGAGTATATAAACTCTTCTAATTAAAACAGTTATAATATTAACCTAGAGGAACCCTGAAATTCTGTGCGAGTAATAACGAAAACAAAGGTATTAAATGTTTAACCCGTGAGAAATTAATTTCAGTAGGCTGACAACATAATCGGTAGGTGAGCTGGGTGACTATTACATCTTCGTTTTTGTATCTATACTAATTTCGAACTGCTTTTTGTCTCCTAAGTAATATAATTATTAGTAAGTTAAACCTTATTTTTATTTTTAAACACATAGGTACGTATGTCATTTCATATGAAACGAGTGGGGTAGCTTAAGAGTATCATGAACTTAAGAAACTCACAATTGCTAGAGCAAATATCAGTACTTAGTAGATTCTTATATCTTTTTCTTTCTCTCTTTGTTCTATAAGACAATAATAATATATTCATTGTACACACATCATCATCATTACCAATAACCTTTAATAGTCCACAGATAAAAATAGGTTTTTATTAGAAAGGATATTTTGTCCTACTCCAACACCCTGGTCAGTTTTCCTTCCCTCTGCAGTGACGTAGCCCTGCGTTATTGACTCCCTTAATCACCTCTTACGACAGCTATTGGATGATTAGTGGTGGTCGCAATCTGCATTCTTAATCTGTCACTAGATGGATAATGAGATATATTTAATATTTGGGACACGCAAGGTAGAGATCACGCGAGAGTCTAGCCTGTTCACATTACGATCATATCACGTTACGAGCGAATGATCGCTTCCGAACAAATCGATTCACTAGACCGCCATAGACTAGGTTGCCATACAGCATTGTCTGCATTCACAATGAATATGAACCGACCACTACACTAGGATTCTATTCAGGCTTACCATCAGGCAGAGTAGAATCACTTTGGTAGGCCCCAATACAAAAATAAAATAAAAAAAAAGTTAGTTGCTGCTTTGTTAAATTTATTTTGTTGTTTTATTTCACGGGAAACACTTATTCTTGAGTACATAGTTTACATATTGTAAACAATTGATGCACTTAGAAATTCATAAATAAGTAAAAATAATGGATTAAAAATTTGTTTCAATTATTAAGTTTGTTCTTCAAATAACCTTTATATTGACTTAATATTACACTATGAGAACTGAGTGTAAAAGCTTCTTATTTATAAATATTTAATTTAGACTAGTTCATTCGAAATCCCTCTAGTTACGACAAAGTCGACACTCGTCTCTTATGCGCAATACATTATAAATTCATTCTTTGGACGCTGTTTAAAGTGCTGTATACATATTTAATTGACCAGTTTCATTTATTTACATGCACTATGCATTTCGGATTTCAAATGCTTATTTTTAGGTTTTAAATATTTAATATACATGTATTTATTCCCCGAAAAGTAATTGAATGATTACAAATATCCTGTCAAAAAACAATTAACGTACACAAATGATGTTATGTAGGATGGGCCAAGAATTCGTTAACATTTGAACTTAACATCCCACTTAAACGTGTTACGGGAGTTCTTGGAACCCATGCTACTGGAATTTCTTGGTTACAATCGTAACGCTTGATTTCAGTAAGATGGAGTCACTTGTCACACATCCAATGAGTCCCTGCCGGTGGTCAAAGGCACGTTTCCGGAAAAGCTGATTTAAAGTCGAGGTGACATTCCATGACCAACTAGAAGTCCAGATTTATCCCCAGCAGGCTTCTATTATAGGGTTATTTAAAGAATCGTATCTACATCCATAAATCGAATACACTACGTCAACTAAATGAAAAAAACAGCGAAGAGATGTCGGTAGTCTCGCGGTCTCTTTGACGACGAGTATACGAGTATTAAGACACTCGCTTGTAAAAGTGCAAATGTCAAAACGGTGGTCATTAAAACGATGTAATTTTAGAAAATAAATTACAAATAATCAGCTTTTTTGTATATATTGTTTTTTATACGATTTTTAAATGTTAACTGATTCGTGGCCCACCCTACATACCTTATGCAACAATTTGTGTACAATTATAAACTTAAAATTTGTTTTGAAATTGCACAAATACATATAAGTATGCGTTTTAGGTCTCGTAACAAATGTGTTGTAGAGTGGAAAAGCTATTTCAGCGAAATAGAAGCAATTAAGTTAGTGCGCCAAACGCTAAATTGCTCTGGCACACATAGCAAGTTAATTAGTATAAATTGCAAGAACCGGGAAAAGGACTTTATGTGAAAGATTGAAACAGACAAATAAAAGACACAAAATTGATCTAGTAGAAATTGTCCTGATCTTCAGTTACCTAACTGAGCTAAAATACAAGTAAATCACAAAATAGGATAGGTTTTTGCAGGTACGAGTAGATATAAACAGTAAAAGAAGAGTTAGGTAGAGGATGTATGAGGTGAAAAGGTCTCGGTTCATCTTATTTGGTAAATATACTTTATTCTTTATACGTCACATACAGTTTATGCCATTTTATATTATGCATGTGTAATGTAAAGTTCTTTGTTACCTGCTCACAAAGTGATTGAATTCGTCACATAAAATGTTTCCTTCTGCTCGCAGAAATGTAAATTTTAGTGGTGAAAAAATTCACTGTTTTTTTAATAGGTGTTCTGTTTTACAGTGAAATGTCAATCATGTTTTAACCTTTGAATTGTTCTAACTCTATTATTAAAATGGTTACTTTAATACAGTTAGTAAACAATTAGATCACTTTTTTGCGGTAGAAAAAATGCGTTGGCACTTGCGAGATTTAAATGTTAAATTTTTATGTTGAATGGGGTATTTCACGGGGTATATTCTTATGCGAATATGTTATACTAATTGTGTGCATAAAACAAAAAAAAAATACATACAATACAGATATATTTTAATTTAGACTTTAGGACTGATTATTTTGTCTTGTCTGTGTAAAGGTTAATGATGATAATTTTATTAGTTATGTTAACTTCTTTTCAGTTCTACAATCATCAAACTTTTAATAAATTAAGTTAATGAGTGAACAATGAGAATTGATTAAAAAAGTTATCTTAAAACTTTATTGATAATAGTTATACATAATTAATGAAGGTTTATTCCACTTTGTTCACCCGGGTGGATAAAGTGATTAAGTAAACTTTTGAGTTGCCTAATCCCTACTAATATTATAAATACGAAAGTAAGTTTGTTTGTTACGGTTTCACGTGAAAACTACTCAACCGATCATCATAAAATTGTTTACACATGTTCTTGGAGGTATTAGAAGTAACATAGGATACTTTCTGTTAAAAAAACATAAATACTAGCATATATTTATTTAAAATGGCGTACCAAATCCAAATCCATGTGAACGAAACCGCGGGTAAAAGCTGGTATCAAATAAGTTTAAAATTCATTACACAATTTGTGGACATCATTATAATAAATGGTGGATTACAGAACTTCGTAGCACTATTCGATCCAAGGTGGATAGCGATAGTAGATCTAATAGACGAAGAGGACTTATCATTGTAATTACGTCCACAAATTCTGTAGTGAACATTAAACTTATTTAAAAGTCGTCTGTAAATTTGAAATTTTTTAATGTCTTACCTTCTGTGGGTGATTAAAGTACACAAGAAGAATTAATTCCGAGATAAGCAAAGGCCATCGCTTAAGTCAATAATTACACTTGAGTGATATCACCTAGGTGAAATATACAGTCCGAAAATACAATTACATACCTATTTTTCTTAAAATATCGTCATTTGAAATTCCAGTTTCAAATAAAAAAGAAAAAATTGTAAATAGCGTGCAAAGAGGGAGCTTACGACAAAAACATTCTTGGGATTTGCGTATATTTTCTACTTTAAATATTCAAAATATTTGAATAAATTTTATTTTTTGTTGATTTTTTTATTTTTTTAAAGATTTATTTCATCAGTCGTTGGCCCTTGAGGGATGAAATATCTAGGTAATTGTTACTTACCGTAACTCAATCAATAGTTAGGTCAATAGGTAGGTAAATATATATTTTAAAACATTTTCTAGTATTTATCAGCGATAAACTTAATTTTCTTTTAGCGTAAGATTATCAGTACATTTTACTGTTACCAATAATTTGCATCTCTTCAAATATTTCCGTTACTGCTTTGCAGTTTGTAATGTCCACATTGTAATTGGATTCTCACAAACTCTGAATACCGAACGCAAGGGATTAACAATTGCAAAGTGGAAGAGCAGGTAGAACATACAAACTTTACTATAGTTTTGTTGGTTTTAGAATTAGAGAAATCCACTGATTACTTGGAAAGTTGTGAGAACCGATACAAGTTTCAAATGTTTTAGCCAAAACGCAATTTCTAAAGTTAAACGGAATCAGTTAAACAAGTTCTCAAAGACATGTCTGTGCCAGGGTAAAACAAAACAATGAAGTCGCTGATAAAGTTAATAACGGCTTTTGATCTGCAATAGAGTGAAAGGCATACGGCTTAAACTTAACACAGTTTATATAGCGAATGGAACCAGCTTCCAGATCACAGCTGGTCATGATCGGAAACGTTCCCCAAGTGAAGTTTGCTTCGCTAGTTTAGGGACACTGTCAATTTCGTCACTTATGAAATTTATAGAGCATAGATTATAATTCAATTTGGTACATCGACTAAATAATTATATCGTTAATCTATTTAAAAATAAACATCGTCCTAAATGTTTACATTAATAAGAAAAATTTAGAAGTTAGCAATAATTGTACATGAAAAATTGTCTACAATCAAGTTATCTAAAATGTAGGAGAATACTATCATCTATTTATAAAAACTAAACGGGATTTATTTTCATTTAATGCTGTATAGTAAAACTATAGTACAGTATTTATTCGAACTGTATGGTTAGAGTTTTTTCTTTAAATACTTCTGCCATTGTGTTAACCAATGATTGAATATTCTCTTTTAGATTTCAAGCTTACGTTTTTCAAAGTAACCCCTTTGTATCATTTCTTTGACCTTCTATTTGTCTCTCAAGACCCTTTTTCTCAGTCGTGTATGGAGTTATCCAGAAAATTGAGAATTTGACTTCAAAAGCTTGTGTGCGTTGTCAATATACAATATACACACAGCAAACAGACTCCAGTGAAAATTGCTTGCTTCTAATGTTATATACTAATTCTATTTTTTAAGAGCTTTTATTGAAAGTTGCCCGGTAATTGACTCTTTATCGATCCATGGCGCCAGTAGTCTTTGTTATTGTTTTTAAGAAATAGTTATAAAATTAAAAGCACACCTTAACATTAAACAAAAATTTAGCCCCATCTTGTCTGGAGTTCGTGTTTAAGCTACTGAGTTTTATGTGTTCCGTTTATTGCAAATTTGGCTTAAGCCGGAGACACCATGTGTGTTTATTCGGCTTTGTTTCTACATAATTGCCTTGTCATACCCTCAGTGGTGATCTTTTCAAAGGCGAGAAAGGCACGTAGCCGAGAGTGGTTACGTGTCATTTTGATCTTTCAAATATTACTACTCATGACACTTAAAGAATGTCCACAATATTTTTACGTATTCACTGGTTTCTGGTAAAGATTGTTAGTGATCCTACTTATGACACAGATATAATAAAAACATTATAACTTAGTTTTGTGTTTACTAATATTGTTTCACAAAACACAGTATGACTGGAATCAAAACTGTTGTATTGTCTATGATTTGGAAAAAATAGATTATAAGTCACAATACAACCATTTCAAACTCACACCAATCAACTTAATACTATAAAATTTTGCTTCAATGTGCCTGTGGAGGGAATGGGTTTCATTTCCCTTCGACACAAAGGCAGAATCCTCCGACCAGGCAAAGTGATCATGCCTGGCGAGCCGCGGCGGGATGCTTCATGTTGGGATGTTGTGTATAATAAATTGCCACTTAAATCTCTATTTCGCGATATAGGATTAGTAGTGGCTCCGTAGTTCATTATTCTCTGTAGTTCAATGTATCTTTGATAGATGGCGCTGTAGTATGTTTTTCTATTTGCGCTGTATGTGGAAGTCGTCACAAGCCATTAAGTAACTATTTTTAAAGTACGTCGGAATGAAGAAAGTGATCACTTGTAGGTTTTTTTATTCGTGTATATTTTAAACTTTGTACATATTTGTTACAAAGGTTTTTCTATAGGAATCTCAAACATGTAATCTCCTTTTTTTAAGTTACAATACAAAAAACTATGAATGGCTGTTGATATGATGATATGACAAATTAAAATTATATTAAAATATTATATGTTTCAATACAATGTTAAAAATATACATCAGAGAGAAATATTAATCACATAGTCGCTTTACATTTCGAGTGATTAAGCCTCGACATTCGTAGATAAAAATACGAGTATAGTGCGATAAAATATTTCCTTATTTTTTTGTATGAAATCTGAATAAGTACAGTCAAAACCAAACTTTTCGGCAATTTAGGGCATTTTGAAACATATTTTATCACATTGTAGTTTGTAAAAGTGAACTGTGAAATATTTGTAATTAGCTATTTGGGACTATTTTTACGTGAGTTAGTACAACTCACATTCATACTTGGGCTTTTGTGTCTGCTACGTTTTTCAATTTATTGTAAGAGCTCATTGGTCAGATAGTGTTTTTTTAGAATATATATGTAATTTTAATATTTAATAACAAATGTTGTGTTAGGCATAACATAAATTATAACTAACAAAATACAAATTCACAATTCAAAATTATCAACTTAGTGGAATGCAATGAATTAATGAAATAAGATGTACCATGCACAGTATTAACCCGGTATCGTATTAAATGTCAGCTAAATTAAAACATTATATATTTTAAATGAAAAGGGTTTAGAAATTTCGAGTAAAATGAAAAAATAATTCAAAATTAGTCCACAATTGACAGAGTAATCTGTGAGTATACAATACATGAAAGAAAAATACATACAGTGGCACATAGAACCTCCTCCATTTTTAAATTCGTTAACAAACACACCATAAAAGAGATAATACAATATTTCAATTAGTAATGAAAAATTCATACCAATGTTGAACATAATTATGAATACAAACAAGTTACAAACTCAAAACAATGTTCAGTAGACTCAACTTTGGTGCTAAAATTAAAGCTTTTGCCAAATTACATGCGTGCGACTAAAAGTTGGATTAACATGCTGCGCTACATATGTTTAAATATGCATTAAATTTTGAAAAGTTTTTAGGTAGAAGAACCACACTGATTTCAGCATGAACGGGCCGGCTCGACCGGGGCAGTACTATCCTTCCACGGAAAATTAACCTAAAGCGACAGCATCCGTGTTGTCATGTTTCGTTGTCGTGTTGTCAGGGGTGACAGTTGTCGTAGTAAGTATGTGTAATACAATACCACGATGACTGTCATGTCTTTTACGTAACCAAACCAGGCAAAAAGCATCTTATATTACATACTTTGCATTTTCATTGTATGGATCATCATACTGCAATGTCTGCATTTGCAATGAGTATGGCGACCACAACTCATAAATTCTATTCATGCTTTCCATCAGCCAGAGTAGAGTCACTTTGGCAGGCTCTTAAAATAAAAAAGCTTTTTTTTTTAATCGTACAGCATGGAAATTTTTAGTTTATTTAGTTAGACTTTAATTAACGTAGTTATATCAGTATCATTTATCATTTTGTGGATCACACATAGTGTTGTCCTATGTGGGGATCGGGCAGCAGAAAGTGGCAATATGACCACTTAAAACACTACGCCATCTGTGTGTTAAACTTACCATTTCATTATCACTTTCTTTTCACATTACTTTCTGTCAATTTAATGTTCAAAAATAAATATGCAAACAGTTTAAAATAGAACCTAAAAAAATTGCACTTAAAATTAGATTTTCCCATAATGTTTAAAAGTGTTGGATAACATGCAAATCGGCAATATACTGCAGGTGCATTCAACTACAGGCCACTGCCTACTATGTAGAAAGCCGTACATACATACATTCAGGTTGTATAATAAGTTAGATTGGATTTATTTGTACGGGTCAAAGGTGAAGGAACTCTTGCGTGATCGACTGTATTGTGAGCTAGACTGCATCGACATGGATCTATGAAACAAAAGTGAAGGTGACGTTTGAAAACACCTTTCTTATAGAGGTGATTTAAAAATATATATATACTAAGTCTTAAGGTTCAGGGATGCATTTTTTCCTGGGATAGGACGTGATAAAGCTTGACGTCAATTCGAAGAGGATTTGAAACCAAATTAACTAAATTTCTCTTCTAAGCAAGAGATTTTCTACCTCCTCAATAAAGAACATTCTTCTGATTTCATTATCTGTGTTTAGAAATAATAAAAAAATTTGGCTTAAACTATTATTTTGCATTGGCACAAATGTACGATTTTATAACAGAAGTCTGAAGTGTTACGTTTACTGACAATACTTGATATGGAGACAATTAATGACATTTTTAGTAACTCTGTAATTATATGATAAGCACGATTAATTGTTCTGTGTTGAAGTGTAACTTATCTATAGCATTAAGTATTAAGAAATAGTATATTTTCATATACATTTAAAGAAATAATCAGCAGTCTCATTATCTATACTAACAGATTCTATCTAGTTTGGAAACAGCCAGTAGTATGAGGTAAGAGAGAGGTTATTATTATCAGCAAAGTAAGTACACAGTCTACAAAAAAAGGCACTCCCACAGAGGTGCATTTTTGATCGGTCAATAGCGCCAGATGCGTTATTGGGATAATGTACCCCGAGTCATTACACAGAACTGCATTTTATCGTCCGATCGTTCGGGTGGCCCCTTTTTTATAAAAAGTAATTGATAATTTTTTATTCCTAATAAATTTTTCGCTTTTCAAATAAACTCTTTATAATTACTTATGAGACAAACCTAGTGGTCGATAAGTGATTATTTAAAAAAAAATTGGCTCAACATGTAGTGCTTTAATCAATTTAGTTAAATGCTTCAATTGCTATCACCGTTGACGCACTACTAGTGATCTGCTATGTGTGTGTTCGCATGCGTCCCAACACAAATTGTTCCAAGAACTTACATCAGAAAATCGCAGGACAGAGGAACAAAACCTACGTCTTGTGCGCTGTTATTATCGCAGCAATATGTAGCTTCGTATATCCGTTCTAATGCATAATACAAAAACAGATATAGCAATAACGCATCCGATATCATCGAACGATAATAACGCGTCTGTGTGAGAAAGCTTTTGTAGTCTATGCTTTTTAGAATCATGGCCACAATTAATTATATAGGACTTTTTTGCTTTTCCTAAAACAAATACAGATAGTATATATACTAAAATAGAGAAACCACAGCAGATGAAACGTTAAACTATATAACGACATGACTGACAATGAATGATAATGACTTGTTACAGTTTATTGTGATTTTAAACATTTCTTGACTGAAAGCTTAGCTATTATGGTTATGATGCCTTGCATAAATATTTGTAATTTTAAATAAGGATAACAAATATAAATATAGTGTATTAAACACTGCTACTTAAATTAGTTCTGCTGCAATAATGTGTCTTTTTATGAAAGTGACAAAAACTTGACGTGAAAAGAGACAGAAAGAAAGTGATCTAACGGAGAGAGCTCGTTTTGTGCCTTATACGTCGGTTTAGAATTATAAATGTCAAAATCATTTAAGTTGACTATACGTAACTGGTTTCTTTATGGATTAACATTATTAATGTCTTCGACTTATTTTTAGGATAAATTAATTTTCAACGACTGTACTAAGAATAATCACTGCATTTCTACTAATCAAGTGCTAAATTTATCTTAATGATAAAGGTCTAATAACCCTGATTAACTGCGACCGAATCAGCAAGTTATTTAGATTTGCGATGTGCACACGAGTACGTGCTACGAATTAATCCAACGATGAATAGTGCTACGACGTAGAATAATTAGTAGATAACTGTCTACATAGTTAGGATGAGTAGATGTTGAAATTAAATTAATCTCTACCATTACGTTTATCATATATTTTTCTGAAGTACATGAGTAGCAAAAATTAAAAAAAAAGGAACAAAATTAAAAGTGCTACGGATATTTGATTTACGTTTCACAAAATACAATGCATTGTTATAGTTTATGTTATATTTTAATCAGTTGAAACATAATGTAAAAGTATAATCATGTGGCACATATGAGAAGGTAAAATTTATGCTAAACACTGAGCACACCTATTTTCATGGCTTAATTGGAAGATCTAACACTAGGGTTCCTTAATTTATAGACAACGGATATCCGTAAGATAGTGGCGTCTAGTACACTTAATTTACAGTCACATGGCTACATGGATACAAATTAAACTTTCACGAGAATTTCATGATACAACTATGTGTCTAAGATGTGCAGGGATAAGGATTCTAATTTTAAAAATGTTAAGGTACGAGAAAAAGACGTTGACGAAGTCCTCAGCTGGTATTTTGATATTTTTACTAATATTTGTATTAATTGTGTTTTTTAGATTTAGAAATGTGAATAATACAGAGCGTCTATGAAGTCAAAGTATCTTGATCATGGTGATTTATTTTCTGATAAAAAAATAATTTAAATTAAGTAATCTTAAGCATTTAATTAAACCTTAAAATAAATTGAATACCCTAAAAGTATTTTTTAGGATGTTTTTTGTTAATAGTGGAAATGCTTTTGTCTATTTCTGTTTAATAAACTGACAATTAATTCAATGTACCTATATATCTCAATGTATAAATATATTAATTCAATGTATATATATTCATTCTGCATTTATAACACACATAATATTTTAAATTAAGTACAACTCTTTTATTAAACTTGAACCGAATTCAATCAAACAAAGAATGATTACAAACTTAATTGATAAAATAAAAACAGTGTTATCCTCAAGTAAAACATTATATCAACAGAAACCTATAAAGTTACAAAGTCTTAGAATATTAAGATATTCTAAGCCATATATACATACGTACATCGTTCAAAATACTATACATATCAATTGTCGATATAGATTCACGTAACATCATATTTTTTTTATGATTGGCAGAACTATGAAATGCCACGCACGAGACTGATTGACTTAACCCTTTCATTATTTAGCCTTGTATTTTTACTCTGTATTTATAACGAGCTCTTGAAAGAACTTGTAGTGTTACAATATAAATTCCTACTTTACTTTTTAACTGCGAGTAAGATCAAAAAGCACGTTAAGCTGTCAGTCCTAGTTACCATAGGAACATCTTCACTAATCACTAAAACGCAGGGTTTGGAACCCTTAATAATCCGGCAACAGTCTTCCTACAGAACTACTGCAGAATATCATCTAGTAGTTAGGTTATGGAAATCTAATAGAAGTCACTACATATAATAATTGAAGTTGTTCAAGTAAACCATTCTCATATATTAACTTTAATTGCAATTGCATCAACCATCATCATCTTCATCATTATCATCAATGACATCAATGTAAGCACTGGAACGCTGTTTTATTCATGTTTTTTTTTAACTTTTTAAAAAGATTGGAATTCGTGACAAAGCGTTATTAGCCCCGTTTGCTTTGAGATGATTCGGCCTGCAAGAAAATAAACTACTTAAACCACGTTAAACTCCACTTCACAAACAAAACCTTGTTAAGATTTTGAAGTTTGTTCTTTCAACTTAGTATTGGCTCTCAATGGCTTAATTTGAAAGGTTCTTTTTTAAGTTTGAGTTGTATCAGATGCTACTCCCCACAGAAACATTCTAACTTTTGTTGGCTTTAGTTGATGTAACCTTTTTCCCATATCCCTGCGGCAGATCTTATTAGAATTGATGGTTCTTGTTGTTTTTTCATGAGCACACTGGCACCGGTCACTGGAATCAAACAGATTAAGAACACATGGTGTTCCGTTATACGTGAGTCTACTGCAAGGTATTCGAGTATCTAGAAAAACTTTGACAGATGCTGGGTGACATAAATGAAGAAGGCATATTCTATACAAGTACTTTACCACACAAGTTGTCAAACTGTATCTCTAGCTAATCTTCCATTATAGGTTTTCCTTCTACGCAAGTAGTGGCGTACTTACTAATATTATATCTTAAAAATATATGAAATATTTTCAAAATGTAATATTAGTAAGTAAAAATGTAAAAAAATGTGGTATAATCTAAACCTTTTAACTATTATAAATGTACATACAGTTCCTTATCTTCCAACAGCTTAACAGATTTTCTTGAACCTTAAGCAATAAACCTGCAATACACAAATCCAAAAACTAAATCAAATAGGTCTACAATACAAGACATTTCTAGAACTAAAATGACATTCACAGATACACATACATACACGTGCAGATACAAAGTTATAAACTTTAAACTTTAGATTCCAATTGGTTGAGTTGATTAGAAGCCTGCTGTCTACAGGTAAATTCAGAAGTGCCTTGAAACTTAAGATTTGTCAACTTTATATTAGACTAGCTGACCCGGCAGACTTCGTACTGCCTCATCGATAAATAAAAGACCTAATCTTTTGTATAAAATGATTTTAAAACAAACAAATCGAATCCGTATTTAATAAAAAAGCATTTATTGAATAAATCATGAAGTTTTATTATTATTTTCGATACATCATGTTGCTTACTTAGAAAACAGAGTTTTCCTGAAATATTGGCTATTTATAAGGTTTAAATTTGATATTCACAGACACACACTGTTAAAATACAGTCTGTTAATTAATTTAAAGCTTTCTCATAAACTATATTTTTTGTTTTGTTTTGTGGTGCGTAAATAAACAAAGAAGACGGTTTTCCGACGCGCGAACACGCGACGTATAATTGTCCATGCGCGAAACAGGGAAACTCCAAGTTGATTCCACAAACTTCTAACGACTGTCCTTGCGATTTATTTATGGTCATCGCAAAGGCCAGACGTACTGGAAATTGTAAGCGTTTAAAATCGAATGGTAAGTCCGTTGGAATCATCGGTATCCGCGGGATCAAGACATCCTCTCCTTTGTATTTTCCTTTTATGATTGTCGCCTCAATGACGTTATTCATCAGTCTTTTCACAGCCAGTCTTGTTCCATTGCATAGTCGAGTTGATTAATGTTACGCAGCATGATGACAACTGATCCTATTTTCAACTGCAAATTGTGAGGTGGTAATCCAGGCAATTCCAGTGAATTTAAGAACTCAGTGGGATAGTTGACTACGTTATCCTGGTTCATTACGGTGTCGACTGATTTGAAGGAAACCAACTGTCCTAGAAGTAAATTCTGAATGGTCGCATTAAGATCCTCGACATCTTTATTTTTCGCTGCTAATATTGCTCGTTCACCCAGCCAATTATGGTTATTGAATTTTTGCGCTATATCTGGGAAAACTCGCTGAATAAGCTCCACTTTTGAGTCTGTGATGTGACAGAAATCTGTAGGTAATGTGATGAATCCGGTCGAGGTGTCCACTGCAATATTATTATTTCCAATGTCTAAAAACTGCTTCGCAAACACATTTTCAGTTTCATCTTGTTGCAAAAATACTCGCATGTTAGTTGTTAAGTGGAGTGTCTTTACGTACTGCCACAAATTTGATGATTTTAGGCATGCATTTAGTTCATCAGCAACAGTTGATCGGGGAATAACTGGAAGAGTCTGACGAAAATCACCTGACAACAGAATCATGGCCCCACCGAAAATATTTTGGTTGTCACGAAGATCTTTCAACGTTCTGTCCAGTGCCTCCAGTGACCTCTTATGGGCCATTGTGCATTCATCCCAAACAATCAATTTGCATACCTGTAGGATCTTGGCCATTGCGCTATTTTTGGCGATGTTGCAAATTGGTGTTTCGGTGATTTGCATGTTTAGTGGTAATTTCAAGGCAGAATGTGCAGTTTGCCCGCCTTCTAGCAGAGTTGCAGCTATTCCAGATGAAGCCAACGCTAGAGCAACATCATTTCGCGATCTGATCCTCGCCAAAACCAATGAAATTAAAAACGTTTTTCCGGTTCCTCCGGGAGCATCAAGGAAATAAATTCCACCAGATCCACTGTTAACAGCTTCTATCAAAGTGTCGTACGCAATTCTTTGTTGTTGATTTAATTGTGGAACATTTGTACGAACTGTTTCGGCCAATGCTTCAATGTCGTACTGATGTTCTCTTTGCAACTCGTGGTTTAATGCATCGTGCATATGACGATTGGGTGCTGTCATTCCCAAACACGACAATACTTTATTTGCCATCAATAAACACATATCTTCTATCATGATCAATGTGTCATTGTAAATTTCTTCAGTCATTTGTAGTGTAGGATTCAAAGTTTGACGGCGCACACGATGCAAAACATCCTCAGACATGTCATCTCTATACTTAACCCACAAATCTTTTGGATTCGAGGGGAAACATGTCGATATGATAATCGCAAACAATGTACGAATTTGATGCGGCGACGAAGATATTACGGAATCCTTGAGCGTATCATCCCAGTGCGAATCGTTCTCAAGTAAATTTAATAGTTGACATGCCTCACGGTAAGTCGCACACAGCTGTTCATTAACTGTTTTCAGTTGTTTAAACGATGTCGGACTACGAACATTCACCAACAACAACCGCAAATAATAACATTCATCGTTATTTGGATGTACTGTGTAGATGCGACCCAGAGCATCTGAAGCAAATACATTTGGATGTCCTTCAACTGGTGTTCCTTGTCTTCGACGCTGAAACGATTTCGATGATGCGTTCCATGTGTAATAGCGTGGCATGTCAGCATACAGCAAAGTGCGAGCAAAATCATCAGTTTGACAGACTGTAAAGAAACTTGTTAATGTTGTCGACGGTGGATGTGCTGCCCTGTCTGCCACGTTAGATTCATTAAAATAAACTCGTTGACCATTTTCTAAATGGACTGCCAAATGGACTACTGTAGGGTGTCTTTCATGGATCGCAAATGAAAAGATACGCCAAATAGCTTCGTTGCTACTTACATAGCGACCCATCTGGTACTGTGATATTTCATCATTTGCATTGGTTACACCGAAGACAGCCATATCACTACCTTTATTAACATATTTACATATGTACTTTATCGACTTCACAGAATTACAATATTCCACATTGATGTGAGTCTCAAAAGCTTTGGACAATATTGGCGAGTATGGCACAATCCAACGATTGTCTACATCAACATTTTGTCCTCTTACCTTCACAACTACCGATCGCCCACTGTCCGCAACTGATCGCCGACGATACAATGGGTATCCATCATTTCCCGTTATGGTTTCAGCAAGCAGATCTCTTGGGTATCGCTTGGAACACCTACCGTCGACCATACAGGGTGAGTTGTAGTTGAAATGTCCGCAAGGTCCATGTATCATGTGTTTGGTAACTACTGTATGCAATTTTGGGTCAACTATTTCATCTAGAAATTATGGAATCAATCTCATCGGGCCTTATTTTGTCCACTAACCATACTAAAATGTGCGCATGTAGCAATCCACGCTTTTGCCATTCTACAGAGTACATCCAACAACGGACTTGGCCATACACACAATGCTTTATTAAGAAATTCATGAGAGATTTTAATTTTTGTTTAAAAACTCTGGCAGTTATGTCATGTCTATCAACTGGTGTTTGGCTATGTAGTAATTACTTCTCGATTTCGGACCATTTTGGGTTACATGTGAATGTAACAAATAAGTCTGGGCGGCCATAATGCCTAACATATGACATAGCATCCTGAGCATATTCATGCATGTGGCGTGGGCTTCCTATATAAGTAGCTGGCAAAATTGTCATTCTTCCTACATTATTCACATTGCCATCAGCATTTATAGCATCGCGGAGATGGATGTATTCCTCTGACCGTAGCCGTCGTTGGTTCAAACGGATGTATGTCAATCGTTCAGTCTCAATTTTGATATACATGTCAACTGCAACCTGATGAAAAAGTCGTTGACACATCAAAATATGATTTACTTCATCTTGACGGATCATGAGTCTGTATGAATAGAAATTCATAGCACTAAATTTTTTGTTGGTTTCAGCACCTGCAATCAAAAATGATAAATGTTTAAATTGTTACTTACATGAAGTGAATTTAAAAATATTATTTAATCTTGTTCAATTCATTTACCTGTTACTTGATTTACCATTTTGATATTAAAATGGTATCCATCTTCCCCCTTCCAGAAGATCAAAGGATATTGTAGTGCATCATAACTCCTGTGTGTTTCAGATACACGTTTTAAATCACTATTCCGACGATGAAGCACAATATCTCTAGATTGTAAATTTTCTCCCACAATGACAACAGCCACTTCATCAATGGTAGGTGAATTGAACTTCCTTGTGTGTTCATCGGCAGGTGTTTTGTCAGCTCGAATAATAATATTATGGCTATCAGATGGCATCCGATCCAATGCTATTTTGAACATGTTTACTAAATTGTTATACTGATGAAGAAACATTTGTAATTGTTGGACAACGGTTCTCTTCACTGTTGGATTGTGAGCACAACGATTATTAATTTCCGCATCTAAATTCCCCATAAAATAAATTTGTAAAAATTGATGATCTGCATCAGGTAGTGGTAACAGAGTTCCCAGTAAGTGATAAATTTGTCCTTGAATCTGTAATTTTTTAAAATTTGTCCATTAATTATTTCCGATATAGTACAAACTTGAATAATATAAAAAAATATTCTTATATAATACCTTGAAAGTGGGCATGAAATTGTCTTGTATAATATGTGTAGCACCAAATGATGTCATCTGGAAACAGTTGTTATATTTCTGAATGTTGGTCAAGAAGTGCTTAGAATCATTTCCAATCCCAGAAACTAAAGAGCGTAAAGGATCTGGTGGTGGGACCAATTGTGGCAATTTTACTTTGCCTTCAGCACAACATAATCCAGTAGATTCACCAGTGTATTTTAACGCCTTACAATATTTACAAATTGTTTTCATTTCCCTAATTGTTACCGATTTGTCGGCACAATAATCAATTGCCGGATCATAGTGGAATGCAGCTCGTTCAAGAATCACAGGAGCACTGCGTCTGCGGATTCGCTCAATTTCATTATATCTAGCTTGCTGTTGTTGTGTTTGATGTGCACGAACTCGTTGCATTCTAAGCCTATCTCCTACATTGTCACTCACTAAAGAACGCAATTCTTACATAGCAATACGACTATTTTCTTGATCTGTCTGTCTCTGGTCATCAGTGCGGTTAGCACGTGAGGTAGCTCTTCGCACATTTGATTGACTACGACGACCTAAGTCAGGTCGTCTTCTCCTCGGCATCGTAAATTATAATTAATCAAAGTGAGAAAATTTCCCGCTCATTTAGCAGTAAAAGAGCACGTTACTTGGAATGTCACTATCACAAAGGATCACCAAAGTGAAGAAAGTTCTCGCGCACGTAGCCACAAAGATAGATATAATATCGTAATACTTTTTTCCGTGCTCTGAAATGCGACAGGATTGATTGACATATTAGTTGGTTGTCAAATCTAATGTCAAATATTATGATTGCGTTCAGAAATTTAACTTAAGATTTATAATTTAATTTGTGACAAAACTTAAGACTTATCTTTCGATTTCTATATAGTCTTATTAAAAAAAATATCAGACAGTTTAACAACTGAAGTTAGCTAAAATTGAGTTTCTCGAAGCCGACCACTTTTTATGTACTATGTATTTTGAGACTATGTAATTTTGTCGCGTTCGCGATTCACTTTCACTTTTGTCGAGTTTCAGAACGCGATATTAGATCCTCCAACGCGCACGCGAATTTGAACTTTATGCAGGGGTAATAAATTAGAAATTGACTCTCCATTTTATTTAGAAAACGTTTGTATGGGAATTAGAAATATGCTGTTTTGAGTATTTTACCGGCAAATATTCGAATTTTTCTCACCTTCTAAACCTTCCCTAGACCTCCACGAATAATTCAAGACCAAGATAAGATAAATCCGTTCATCGAGTTTTAGCGAGACTAACGAACAGCAATTCATTTTTATATATATAGATTTGTATTATTTAATTATGAATATGTATTTAAATAATTTATGTATTAAATTAAAATATAAAATGCTCTGAATTTATATAAAATATCAACAAGTCAGTAAAGTATTTTTTCAAATACTTCATCATCATTTTCAGCCTTTGAAAGTCTACTATTAGACATAAGTTTCTCTTTAGCAAGGAGGTTTTGGTCTATTAAACCACGTTGGCCAGATGGCTTGGTATAGGCGTTGTTTCATGTTTTCTTTACCGTGATGTTGTTCTGTATAATTAGATCTATTAGTCACCTCCTTCACTCCGTCACCACGGTATTTTTTAAGTCATAGTCTTTACCCCCCTTACAAAGGCCCCTTACAGCCCAGTTTGCTGCAGGAAGTGGTTGTGGACCTTTTTTCACAGCTGGTCGAAAATACTCCCACATCGATGGCCTCATTGGTCAGCCCTCGCTTTACGATCGGTAGCGACAACAGGCAGGCGCTAGGAGGGTTCTGGATATCGTAAATAGTAGCTGTTCCCAGATCCTACCTCTCTCAGGTGTAGAGTGCCACACTGTGTGATTTTTGAGTCAATCACACAGTCTGAGCCTGTCACACTACCTCACTATAAATCTAAGCAGCATGACAACCTAGGGGGGTTTGCATACGTTAAAAAAGGGTTTGTTTAAAGTTTTACTTCTCTTTGTACTGATCTTCTCCTGCATAATTTGCCCCTTTGACACTTTTTACGACATCCATGAGATCAATAGTGGTGATGACATTCCGCATTCTTTCTCCATTACCACTTGAAATATTTGATTATACTAATTTATTAAAATATATAATCTTAAACTTTAATATCACTGTCATAAAGTCTTACTTAAAGTTTTGGAAATCGCAGCCAAGTGAAGGGATGCTAATAAAAAACTTATCAAGCTCAACTTAACTTAAATTAAAATTTAAAGGTAAAGTTTTCTCTACCTGTAACAAGTTGAAATTAAAATTTTGAAGCTAAGTTTTCTTATTTGCTTCCTCAAGGAAAGTTTTCATAGCAAATAAGAGTACGGTTACACAATAGGATTTAATCAATGTAGATTTTCCGTTCAAAAACATTGTGTCGTCATGACATAAAAGAAAAGCTTACGTTATTTTATGTTTTCACGTGAATAGAGATACAATTATGCCTAAGGTATTGTATTTGTCGAATAATGGGTGATGATTCTAAACCTACCTGGTACATTATCATCGTGGAGCTACTTCTAAACAAGCATTTATGTTAGTTGGTGGGATTAATTAAAATGTCAGTATAATTAAGACTACGGAACCTCATTGCTATATTTATATTTTAAATATTTATATATATATTAATATATTTAGATTTTTTTTTTGTTTTTCACTTTAAGATGATAAAAATAAAGAGATTTTAAGCTATTGCATAGCTTTTATCGCGGGCTTCTAGTGCGGCAACACAATCAAGAAATTTCATAACGAAAATAAACCTGACATCCCCCACTTTGACCGGTACAGTGGTGCGGCATTCAAAGCCGTGCATCATCTAACGTCGTTTCAGTTCAGCAGACTTCGGCACGGTCTTTGTGTGCGTACGACTAGACGTATGTGTGTAGATTGTATGAAGCTCGCACGGATCGAGACGAGCTGCTCTGAAATATTATAATTGCATAAGTTGATAAAAAATGTTATGCAATAGCTTTACCGCGGCAGTCCCCGAGTGCCACACGTATTTTTTTTAGGCTACAGCATAAATCTCAAAATCATCAAATGATGAGTAAAGTTGTAACGGCAAAATTGCAACTGAGTTTAATGTGTAAACTTGATCCTCGTCAATATCTTGAGACCCTTTAAATGAACTTAAACTGATTTGTTTAGGTAGTTAGGTTCGCTTGTTCATTATGGCAAATCATTTAAAATTTCGTGCATTCGTTTTCGTTTTGATAACACAACTTTGTATTTATATTAAATCGAGAGACTCAATAAATATATATGCAAAATATTTATTTTTGTAGTGTTTATATACATTTACTATGAAAGTTTTCGTACATGTCGTACAGGAAAGGACATCGGTTATATTTAACCCTAAAAAATGTTTAAAACGGAGTGAATAATTCATTTTACGCGAGCGAAACCCCGAGGAAAAGTTAGTACATACTCAAAACCGATAAAATTATGAATACGCGGTACTGGCACCAAGAAAGCAATATCATTTATCATAAGTGATTCAAATGTGTGTTTGTAAGTACTACGATTTATGCTTGAAAATGGTGTATCGTACTACGAAGCTACGTATGTAAGTCTACGGCATAGTGCTACGATACGCATAACACGTACCAAGCATTTATAAAGGCACGAAATTCTACGTGAAGTTGTTTCTTTTATTTGATTGTCCCTGATAAGTTTTTTTTTGTTATGTTATTGTCACTGGTAAGTTTTTACCTTAAAGCTTAACGTACATTTTATTCTTGTTAGTTTAATTTGTGTTGAGTATTCACTGCTGCGTGTCACACGCATTACTTAAACCTATCAACATAATTATCACAATGATAGCATAAATAAATTTCACTTAATACAATTCATAGTAGTTTTTTTTTATATGACTGAGTTGAAAAACTAGCGCCAAAATTTCTGTTGAAGAGTGATTACAACTCTAGAAATTAAAAGTTTATCATCTTAATATCCACACTTAGATTTTGCCAAACCTATCGACTCTAGCAGTTCTACTCTGTAGTTCAGTAAACCTATTCAGAACATTTACATAGAACTGCGCTAGTAGTATCTAACTACAAATTTCTATGACCCACACTTATCATCTAGGAGAATATAGTGGAATAAACTGTTTAGATATGTACACATCAAAAATAGACAAGTTATAATTTTATTTATTACTTATACGAAGATTAGATCATCATAATTATAATTTTACCTTTTTAGAAGGTAGCTGTACAAGGTTTTACTAATCGATTAAAGTAAGATTTTATTTCAGTAACTAAATCATGCCATCGAATATATTTAGTTTAACAGAATTCAAAAAGACGCAATGAAAAACATGACCAACACCCACAACCTTGTACAAGCTTTCGTTGCCTCCATTTAAGTCGATAACCCTTGCAATAAGTGCAGCTTTAACCTTAGCAACGCCAGTGAGATATTCTAGTCTATCCTCAACATACATAATTGAGTCAACTTTACCGTGTCGAGCTCAAGCATAGTATTGATATACTAAGGCTAAGATCGGAATGGTCTCACATTAAGTCTGCATTTTGTGGATAAATATTTAGTCAGATTGTCCGCTGGTAAAGTAGAAGTTATTTCTGAGTGTTCTGCTGCAGCTTCCAATAGAAAATATATTTATAAATGTTGAAAATTTGAAATGATTGTTTGTAAGTAACTGATGAGAATGTAACTGATATTTTTTAACTTTACTTAATTCTGATGTCAGTTGTAAACACTTTTAATATAACTATGATAGTACGAAATTTAATCGATCTGATAAATTATTTGTGTACAACTTATAAAACACTGCACTGAAATAAAAATAAAGAACCGTTACGTAATAAAGTCAATATTTCTGAAGTTTATGACAAATCTAACAAAATCTCTAGGACCAAATTTTACCGTAGTATGTGTCCTTTAGGGTTGCAAAGAAAAAAAAACATAAATTAATTCTTAGACTTATTTGGCAAATATAATCTACTTTCGAGCTCACTCGGATACCTACTAAAGAACATACGCTGTAAGTACTATGTTGGCGTAAACTTTTATCGGTGAGTGAATTTAGTAAATACGAGTACCTATTGGATCCATCGCCTTGATCATCGAACATTGTAAGTGACCTGTGTGGCGCGGCAGTCCAATATTTCGCTTCAAATTCGTAGTTGCACCTTTTCTGTTTCATATTTTCAATCATCAAAGTGGCTGAAACATATTGAAGGATAGAAGGTATAAAGGTTTCTTGAAGCAAAAAGAAAAAGAAAATCAAAATGTGTTCCCTAAACAATGAAATACTAAAAATTAACTTAAAATGTAAGTGTATATGTATATCTTTGACATCAATCTGCCTGGCCAGCGTGTTATTGTAGAGCACAACCTCCTTTCTAAGGAGAGGCTTATGTAAAGCAGTGCACTATTAGAGGCTGATAATGACGATGATGATATGTATATTTTTTCTACGCTTAGTTCTGGAGTTATTTATAAGCAATAACTATTTAAATAAGATGCTTAACTTTCAAAAACAACATTTTAAAACAAAATTGTAACGATTTCGTTCAGTAAGCAGATATCATCAATTTTGTTATTACAATCCAATTCGCAGGAATATTGTTAATATAAAGTTATTTTACTTTCGTATTTATTGTTTCTTTTTAATCTCGTCAGGATACGAGTGAGTCTGACAGGAGTAGATAAAAATCTAGAGCGTATGAAAACTGTACAAACAATAGTCAAAAGCACTATTCTAAGGCCTAACAAAAGGTACTTGATACATATTTTATGTTGCCGTGTTACGTGACCTAAAAACCTGGTGAAAGGAAATGTCTCCAATTAAAAATTGACGGTCGTCGGCCATCGTTGTGAACGCGCCGTGGATGAATGAAATCATGATTGAACACGGCATTTAATTGACTTTACTTTCTTGATACTCAATTTTATTTTACACGTTTATAATCTCTTAAATTACTTTATTATTTTCGAGTAAACGTTAACAAAAATGTTTAAAAGCTAAATATTACATAATAGTGGATATTATAGTAATATTTTAATAACTATGCTCAGTTACATTTTTTTTATGTTGAGACAACAAATTTTGATACGTTTGAAATTTATTTAATACTTGCGTAAACGGTTAGTTTCGCGAAGGTATAATGTGCGAAAGAATTATTTCCCTTTAAAAGTTCTAATAAAATTCTACAACATCATATATCTATCTTATAAATTTGATTCTCTATAACTTTTTTTATAGTAAATAAATTAGTTCACGCTGTATAAAATTACCCTACGGGCAACAGAAGACGCAGACGAGGTTGTATGGGCCAAATAATTTTTCATAATGACAGAGACATGATTATGGTGATTTAATCTTTGAAGGTTATTCTTTAGAAACTTATTACTGGACTATTTTGTATTCCATTAATTCAAAGTAAAGAAACTTAGTTTCACTATAAGTACTATATTTAAGTATTCCTATAAAGTTTTTTTAACAGTAACAAAATATATTTGATCTCTTATTTAAGGAACATCTGGTTCACCTGGTAAATATTTGTTTTGCAATTTACGAACCAGTTTTAAAAGAACATAAGCTTAATGTTTTACAAATGACAATACCACATTTTTTTTATTTTTTTTTTTAACGTGTGGAAACCCCCTCGGGCCGTCACCCCACCGGGGTTTACGGCGGGGTGGTGTGTCGGAATCGGACCGATTAAAACCACACGGTGTGCCACTCTGCGCCTGACATGGGAGGGATCCGGGGACAGCTGCTATTACGACATCCAGATCCCTCCTAGCGCCTGCCCGCTACCACGGGCACCATCTGCGGATGAACTCTCTATTTTAGGCGACGTACGGCACACGCGGACGTCGCCCCCTCGCGGCTGGCCATTGTAGCGGATGGAGGGGAAAACCCGTCCCGTCCACCCGCGGCCACACTCAAGGCGGCATGAGGCGCTGGTACGCGCGCCTCCGCCGCCCGGTTCGCCGGCGGCGAATTGGGTCCGAGTGGAGATCGTCCTTCCGGGCCTTCTCCGCCGCCTCCTTCCGCGAAATTACGTCTTCGCAGAAGGTTGTGACCGCGGTAAAACAACTGTCGCTACCGACCATGGAGCGTATGACGGCCGGTAGCGAGAGATCTCCTCCAATAACTGCAGTGAGGACCCCACGCTGCGCCGCCCAGGCGGAACAAATCGCTAGCGTGTGCTGAGCCGAGTCCTCACTGCAGTCGCAGTGGTGACAGGCGGGACTCAATTCTCTCCTGGCGACCGAGTGCAGATACTTCCCGAAGCAACCGTGCCCGGAAAGAATCTGCGTCAGCCGGAAGGAAAGGGTCCCATGCTGTCGCCCCGCCCACTCGGCGATGACCGGCTGGAGAGCCTCCACGGCGGCAAAGCCAGCACGTGGAGCCTCCAGCCGGGACGACCAACGAGCCATCGTGGCTCGACGAGCGGCCTCTCGCCACTCGCGTATCTCTTCGGGCGGGGGCCGTATGCCGCTACCTGCCCGGAAGTCAGCCGTTCGCCGATAAACTTCGGCGAGCACTTCCGCCTCCAAATCCCACGGGGGAGTTCCGGCCAAGGCGCACGCCGCCTCCGTCGATATGGTGCGGTAACCGCGTATAGCTCTAACCGCCAATATCCTCTGAGGGCGCCAGAGGCGAGCCCTATTCTGGGCGGTCAGAGCCGCCGCCCACACTGGTGCACCATACAGTGCCATTGACCGGACAACCCCCGTGTATAGCCGTCTCGTCACAACACTGGCTCCACCCAAATTGGGCAAAAGTCGCCCAAGGGCAGAAGCAGCGCCGACCAGCTTTGGAGAAAGCTGTCGAAAGTGCTCGTCGAAGAGCCACCTGCCGTCGAGGATCAGGCCCAGATACTTCATCTGGGCCTGAACCGGTACGAGGACCAAATTGACTACTATGGAGGCGCCAGAGAGTGGACCACGACGGGGCCCATGGAACAAAAGGGCCTCCGTCTTGTCTAGGGCCACCCGTAAACCCAACGCCTCAATACGCCCCACCACCAGAGAGACACCCGTGGTGGCCAGGCGCGCCGCCTCTTGAAAGTTCATCCCCCGGGCTTCAAGGTAGTCTGCCACAAGCCGCCTCAGGTACTCTGGCACCCCGTGGTAGTGTAGTGCTTCCCTGATGCAGCTAAATGGCAGACTATTAAATGCGTTGGCGATGTCCAACGACACCGCCAACAACACGCCGCCACAGCTCACCGCCTCTTCGGTAACGGCCCTCAGGCGCAACAAAGCATCGACTGTCGAACGCCCCGCTCGAAAACCGAATTGGGCGTCCGACAGATCGGGGCCCACCTCGCAGAGGTGCCGGACGATGCGAGCAGAGAGTATCCTCTCAAAAAGTTTACCCGCCTCGTCCAGCAACACGATGGGCCTATAGGCCGCCACCGAATCGGCAGGCCGTCCCGGCTTCCTTAACAATACCAGCTTCCCACTTTTCCAGCACTCAGGGAAGCGTCCGGACGCCAAGCTAGAGTCCAGGACTTCCCTGAGGCGGTCCGACATGTGCTCGAGGGCTCGGGCCAGTGCTCGGGCAGGTATCCCATCTGGCCCAGGGGCGGTGTTCTTAGAGCGGATACGTAGAACAACCGCCCCTACCTCCGATTCCCTAACGGGTGGCACATTGCCTTCGTTCTCCTCGTCGTCTCCGACCAAGAAGGCCATCGATGGAGGGGTGTGCTCCGCCCGCTGAGGGAAAAGGCCCTCGACCACTTCCTGCAGGAAGCTGGGCTGGAGGGTCTCTATAAGGGGGGGGCCCGACGTGCGGAGCTTTTGTCGCGTCGCACGATAAGGGCGACCCCAGGGGTCACGATCGAGACCCTCCAGCATCTCCTTACGCTTAATTTCTTTGGCGCGGCCGATGGCCAGCTTCAGAGTTTTCCGCGCCTCTCGGTACTCCTCCTGAAGCTGGTCCACCCCGCCTTCTACGTGGTGTCGCCGCCGACTACGGGTATAGGACCTCCGGGCACGAGTACAGGCCGCGCGGAGGTCCGCCAACTCCTGGGACCACCAGTAAACCTCCTTCCGTGGAGGCCGACAGCCTCGGATGCGGGGCATGGCCGCATCACAGATCTGCGTAATCGCATCGAGGAAGCGACCAGCCCCCATGTCGACCTCCTGGGTCGGAGCCTGCGGAGACAGCCAGGAGTGAATAATGGCTGCCTCTTCTAGTAGGTCCCTATTCAGTTTGGCTACAGCCCACCGCGGAAAGCAAGAAGAACGCCGCGCCGCGTGACCCCTTCTGGGGTCCTGGGTCCGGGAGAGCTCAAATCGGATGTAAAGGTGATCCGAGAGCGTCTCAACCTCTTCCAGGACACGCCAGTTCCTTACCCGCGCGGCGAGAGCAGGGGTAGCAAATGAAAGGTCCACTATCGACCCCCCCTGCTGTCGCACGCACGTGTTGGTGGAGCCTCTGTTTAATAAGCAGAGGCCCACTGAGGCCGCCCACTCCTCTACGGCCTCACCTCTTGCGTCCGTCCTGGGGGAACCCCAAGCAATGGACTTTGCGTTGAAGTCCCCCAGCACAAGGACGTGCCCAGACGTTAGTCGCCGCATCGAGGTCTCCAAGCTGTTGAGGAAAACCTCGAAGTCGCTCAAACTCCGGTTGGGGGAGAAGTATATACCGTATATGGTGATCCCCCCTCACTCAGCAGCAACATATCCAGTGCCCTTGTCTCTTAGCGACAAGGGTGGGGAATGAGCCGCCGTGGAGCCGACGACTGCTACAGAGCCGTCCCGGTCACCCAACCAGTTTGGACGGGGAGGGACATAATAGGGCTCTGCGGCTACGGCAACACCAATCGACCACTGTGCCATGGTTTGCAGAAAGAGGTCCTGCGCCGCAGCACAGTGGTTCAGGTTCGTCTGGACAAGGAGGCTGGAGACTCGATCCATCACTGGATCGTTTCTACAGCCCCCTCCATAGGCGACGACGTTGACGCACTAACTACATCAGAGGCAGCCTGGGTCGACTGGTTAGCCTCCGACGCTTGCCGAAAACTGCGGAAAGACTTGCAGCTCCCCTGTCCCATCTGATGATTGGCAGGCCTATTGCCCGCCGCACACTTTGGGCAGTGAGGGACGGCAGAGCACTCTGCTGCCTTGTGTCCCAGTCGACCGCAACGGAAACACAATCCGCTGCAGTCGAAACAACTATCGCACTTGATGCGAATGTGTCCCGTGGCCAGGCATTTGAAGCACCTCATCGGTCTCGCGGCCAGAACTGTGACTCTGGCGTTCACGAAACCGACAAGGATTCTGCCGGCATCGCCTAAAATCTTAGCTGACGCTACAGGACAACTTATCCACGTCGCACCAAGGCCTCCTGGACCGGGACGGATGGTGCCAACCCTGATGTTGTCCGCGTTGCACCCGGTTTTCTCCTGAATCGCAACGCGGACATCCTCAACCGTCACGGAATCGTCCAGGCCTGAGATTCGCAATTCTGCACATTTGGTAGGCCTGGCGATCTTTACACCATCCGTAACAGAAAATATATTCCGCAGCTTTTCGGCAAAAGTATCCGCCGTCTTTGTGCCATCAGCCCCAGGGAACTCCAGTACTCTAGCTCCCGTTTGGGCGAGGCGTATCTTGACACCTACATTCCCAAATTGATTGGCGAGACTATCCCGGGCCTTCTTGAATACGGCCGCATAGGATAGCCGCCGTTTGCCGCCTCCGGTGATACAGTGATCACTACAGCCGCAGTCTTTGGCGTCTGTAGTTTACGCGGCTTCTTCTGGGTGGCCACTGCCACCGATGGCGACTGCGGGGTAGAGGCTACGTTTTGGGTAGCCTTCTTACCCAATTTACGGGACTTCTTGGCCGACCCGACTACCTGCCACCCATCCTTTGACGGAGCAGAAATAGAAGGGCCAGATATAGGTGCCGGAGTGGGAAGCGGAGGGAATTCAGCCCTCGACTTTGCAGTAATCCTTAGGCCAGCTTTTGGAGCCGCCGTCTTTGCCACAGTCGTATTTGAGGCCACTTTTGCTGCTCTAGTCGTCTTCGCAGCAGCCACGGGGGCGAACGTAACTGTTGCCGCCGCATACGACACACGACCACCTGCACTGGGAACCGAAGTCGGCGGCGACGTCTTCGATCGGCTGATCTTCGCCCTATCCGCTGCAAGTGGCGGCCGAGTTACGGGGGCTGGAGGTAGCCTCGCCTCGAGGCCCGCGAGACGTCCTTTCAACAGACGCCCCACTGCGTCAAGTACTTGGCGCAGATGGGCATCAAAAACGTCCCCAGAACCGTGACTGGGGGCAGACCGTTCTGAAACCTGGCCTGGTCGTTCAGGGTTTTCCGTCTGCGCCCGAAACTGAGCAAATTGGGTGCTCAGCTCAGCCACCTGCCTCGTGAGGCGGTCATTAGCCGCCTCCAGGCGCGCTACGTCCCCGATGAAGGTAGTAACCACTCCTGCAATGGCGGAGGAGGAGTCCTTAAGGGCCCTGACAAATGGACCCTTAAGGTTTGTAGATTTCGTGGCCACCTTGTTAATGATGGCCACAGCTACATTCGCCCTCTCCTGCAGGGACACCGGTGCCTGGGCTGCCAAATCCTCCACTGCTGGTGCCCGAATTTTTTGCAGGAGATCCGCTATTTCCTCCTCCACTATAGATTCGCCTTCCACTCTGACGCGCCTGTAGGCTGCCGCCTTAGAGAACACGGAGCCTGAGGGAACCGAAACTGGAGTGCGTGACCTCCCTCTGCGGCTACTAGCCACTTTGGGAGGCAACCACTCCTGAGAAGTTTCTTCTTCTTCGTCTGTGGAGCGTCCGCGTTTTCGGTTATCGCGAACCTCCACCTCCATTACATCTAGCGCCTCAGTTACTACACTAGAGTTACCCCTATCTGACGGCATAGCGGATTTTGAACGTAGCCGTTCTGATCTTCTTCGGCTCCCTGAAGCAAGATTAGCTTCTGAGAGCGATATAGGCGTCACACGTTCCTTCTCATTAGTCGAGAAGTCCTCCGTCTTCCTAGGCTTTCCCTTCCGATGCTTCTCCTCCTTTTCGTCGTCTTTTTTATTATAATTTTTTGGTTAACATATCCATAATTATTCCCACGCGTGGGGGAGAAATAAAAGTCGACCTGGGCAGAGATTCCCCAATACCCGGACAAGCGTAAATTTGTGCCCAACCGAGGGGTCCGCAGGTGCCTCGGCTGGGAGTGCGCTTGCGACTGAACTACCCATCAGCCATGCATCCCCAGGTCACGCACCAGAACACGGGATTCGGGGTAATTTTTTATAGAGGTGTTCTTCCTCGCAGTCCGGGCGGCTAAGCCAAGACCCTCGCCCCCGACCGGAGTTGTGAGACATAACCACGACACTCCTCTCGAGATTACGATATGACAACGGTGGCAGGAAGATTAAATCTACCAATGCCTGCTCGGCGGCAGTGTGAGTACACACCGAGCCCGTTCTCCTTTCTCCACCATTGACAGTGGAGAAACTCCGACCCATGAAAGGGTCCCATCTTCATGATTTTTTAACGAGGTTTTCCTCCTCATTGCTCCGAAGAGCGAAGAGCCAACAGAGGAATCGACAGACAAGCCCGCTCTGTTGGACCAAACCTCAACCGAATGGCCAAAAAAATTGGCCTCCTCTTCGTGCTAGAAAATTAGCCGTTGGCGGTGATGAACAGCGCCATCGTCCACGTGGAGGTTTTCTAGCTAAGCACCCCAAATGACAATACCACATCGTACAACATCGATGACAAAGGCAAACATTAATTAGTTATTTTGTACGAGCGCTAATTACTTGGCATTCGAAACAATAACTCGTAATGTCTTAAAAAATAAAGGCATTCGTTGTTTGACTGGAAATTGTACTAACAAAAAAGCTTATTTATCAAATTGACGAAAATAAGACGTTGTTAAAAATTTGGCTCTTCGTCTTATTTAAATTGTAAGTAAAATTACTCTTACTACTTTCATATGCTGCGTTTGTATAGGCCGATTGAGTGCTAGCAAGTCGTGGTGATGAGTAAACATTCATATTATGATCTGGAAGGTCCATTCTTTCCAGTTAAAATTTTGACCAAGGTGTACACAGTACTAAAACCATACTGGCAAAATAAGAGTTTACTTGTTTGTTGCTCTGAAGTTGCAGAGAGGCATGGCTATCTTCTTTTCAAAGCGTAAATATGGATCTCTAGAAGTCGACTTTCTCTATTGTTGTTCAATACTTTTCTGCAGATACCTTTTGCTAAAGGAAAGTCTTACGACTGTCTTGAAGCATAAAAAATTTAGATATTAATTAATATTTGTTTAAATTTGACTTAAAAAAATTAAAATTAAATGAAAAAAGGATATTTCCTTTTGATTTGAAATCATAAAATTTGATATAGAAAAAGGTTTACGATAATCAAAGTTTTGCATTTGTTACAGTTGATCTAAAGTTATCCCAAATTTATATTTTTGTGCCAAAAAATTTACTGTGACAAATAATTTATTTTAAAATTATACAATTTCATTTTACAACGCTACACTATAAATTTCGCATAGACATAGATGTACATAGATCTACATTTGACTTTACAACAGGTCGTGTTATCTTGCAGCGAACTCTTCCAGTCAACCTTTGCACGAATATGGTAAGATCTGATTTCTGGAACCCCGACTTCCACGTGTACTTTTATAATAATTTAAGTAACAATAATATATAAAGTTATGTACATACATTTCCTGTATACATTCTACTGAGATATATAACACAAATATTTACGTAAATACCATAAAAACACATATTACTAATAACTCATGACGTTGGTACCACACATTAGCTACAATAAATATTCCTTAAGCAGCCTTCACACTATTAAGTAATAATTAGTGAACTTTTCTTGAAAATTTGCAGAGATTTAGCTTTTCTAATTATCTCAGGTAGGTTATTCTACAGTCTAACTGCTTGCACCCTGAACGAGTAGTTAATAAATTTTGTAGTATGTCTGGGCATTTTCAACTTCAGATTTGCCGACGATCTCAGAAGCCTACAATGTGAATTATGAAGGAACTCAAAATGTTGTTTAAGATAAGACGGGGAATGGGGCGAACATGAATATTCCCGTGAAGGTATATAGGTAATCATTTGGGCTTAACACGATACTCAGAGGTGTGATTATATATTTACGTAAATTTCTCTCATGTTTTGTAATATTTTTAACCTTCACACGTCTCACAACGCTACTAAACTTCCATACTTCGGGTTATGTTTAAAAATCCCTTGTAGTTTCCTTTTTTTATTTTCTTTATTGCTTGGTACACAATAATACTTTTGGACCACCCCAGCATTAAAACCTGAGCTTTCTTGATTGACAACCGCATACGCTAACCACTAGATGACGTAATTTCTAATACTGACCCAGGCTACCGAAACGCGAGAAGAGACGCGAGAGCTTGCTACCGATAATGAAATAGCAGTGTATCAACCGACTGTTTTTACTGTCCAACGTTCCGCCGTGATGTCAATGTTAAAGGCAACGAGTCGATCGTGCCACTACACGAAACACCTTCCATACATCGAACAACATATAATAGGTAAAATACACCGAAATGTAGAACAAACAATCGTAATCACCCCAAAATTCTTTGTTCTGAGGTGGCTGATCTCCTACTTAGTAGTTAAGGTCAAAAATCACTAACTAATTTAATTAAAAAGTAATTTAAATTAATTTAACATTTCAATTAAATTAAAAATGTAACCCTTAAATTAAATGTAAAATTAACTAAACAATCTATTCATGTTAGATATTTTGACAATTTATAAATATATTACACAGCACATATGGAGTCAAACTTTTTAGAAGAGAATTTTAAAAGCCATCTAAATAAATTGACCGTTTCCATTTAGATTATTGGAATAAAAGTTTTACGATTCCGTAAAAGTTTTACGACAAACAATTTAATCTGTGACATCTAAACATTTAAAATGCATTTTAGAGTATCATCCACATATTTTTAAATATACAGAAAATTCGTTTTATTAATATACTAGAAACTATAGATATTTTCTTTCTCACATAGTGGGTAAACTGCCTCGTCGATCTAGCGATAAGGGTTTGCAAGTGCCGGTCAAGAGGTCTTAGGTTTGATTCCAGGGTCGGGCCAAAAATTGTTATTGAATTTTTTTGATTATAGAAACGCTTAAATAACAGATCAGTACTTGGAAGTTGGGGTCTTCATCCCCCGTGACACGGAGAACACGTAAAACCGTGCCATCGGGTTGTGAGAGCGAGGGTACAGAGAGTGCTCCTGTATTTGCACACACTTTTGTGCACTATAAATCTCAAGCAGCCGCAATCTACGGCTCAAGCGTTGAGACTGGTTGCCGTGGTTGAACAATACTTTCTGAATCCCTAATAGTGGCTAAAATTTTTCCAGCTGAAGGTACTTGGAGGAAGTTATCCGGAGCAGATTTACCCGGAAAAACCTATTTATTATATTTTGCTCTTTGCTGTATACTAATGTATCCAGGTCACTAATCAACAATGGTGACAATTCGATGTAAAACTCTTGCTAATTTTGTTTAAAATGGTTTAAACACTGCTTCGGCATTGTTACTCGTAACTACTTACTGTCCAATATTAGCAATTGCAAGACTCATCTCGCTGACACCTTTCTCACATCTGTTTTATCAATTAAAATTTTGATTGCCATTTCATATGAGACACCTACGTCCCCAGTTACTTTCGTTCGATGATCAGTGAGAATTATACCATATACCTTTTTGACTATTTTAACGTCTGACGGGCTTCCTGGCCGCTCGTCGTCGACCACGCTTTTACTCTTTGAACCAATATCTAACGATTGTCATAGGCAGCGAAGAGTCTGCAATAAACAGCATACAACTTCACTTTTATTTCATCGCATGTTTTCCGTCGAAAAATAAAAAACTAATTACCGATCGGTTTTAACTCTTCTATTTTATCAAGAAAAAACAGACACGAAAAATTCAGACAACTGTTTAAAAAAAAAAAATAACCTCGAATTAAGTACAATGACATTCAGTATATTACAGTACGCGATGATAATATCAAATCCACTAATTAATGTCACCTGTTGTTAAAAACGGGGACTTATTGTTCGACTAGGATAGAACAAAACAAATTAGATACTAAAACTAAATGTTTATTTAAGTTATAAAGATTAAGGAAACGAAATTGAAATTTATTTTCCTTCCATAATAACGTAATTAATAATTTAATTAATTAGTATAATTTGGAAAACGAGAACTCTCTTGGGGTTAGAATCATGATATGTGTTTCTTGAATTAATTTACTTTCAAATTTATAAATAAGGGTCTGACTGTTTCTGAAGACTGATTGTTACTTAACTGTATCATACCAAGTAAAATATATACGTACATGTTACTTAGATTCACACGATAAAGAGATAGACTTGTTATCTTTTGGGGTAAAAACCGGGTGCTGAATAACTATAAACTGGATTAATTATATAAAATTAATCTTTTTTAGCTGGGTCAGGACACCATTACTAAAAATCTTATACCTACCAATTGAAATATAAAGTAAAATTTGAAGATTACAGAAAGGAAAAATCTATAAATTTAGGAATTCGGTGTATCAAGGTCTGTAAGAATGTACAACACCTGGATATTCTTTGCTTTTTTATTTGGGACCTATCAAAGTGACTACGACGACTCTACCTGATAGGAAGCACGAATAGAGCACTAGATAACTAGTCCGTACAACACGGTAAACCAGCTATAAAATGGACAAATATCTCCTGTCAGCAGGGATGGCAAAATAGTGTCTAGAGTTTTCTTGTAAAAAGCTTGATATTGCTTCACTTAACCGACACTTCTCTGCTTCATCTGAATTTAATAAGATAAATTAAAATAATAGATTAAATTATCTTTGAATACTGCTCTTTCTACTCTTCTTTAGTTCTAAGTCAAAGCGTCTGTTTGTGACGTTAAAAAGAGCATTCGGTCCATTAAATTTATCAGTCGCAATATAGATCAGCTTATCCTTTATTAAATTTTATTCATAATCACCTGTATACTGAATGAATCTATTATTAGCACAGTATTTCCATCAAAATGGAAAGAGGCTCAGATTATTACTCCTTCTCTTCCCTTAACCTAAGAATCGTAGCCCCGTATCCCATTTAGAATATCGACCTATCTCTATCTTACCGTACCTTTCAAAGGTCCTTGAATGCCTTATCCATAACCAGCTCAAGTTATTCCTTTGCAGAAATAATCACCTTAACCCATTCTAATCTGATTTCCTTCCCGGCCACAGCAAAACTACCGCTGTCGTTAATTTAATAGAACTCATAAGGGTAGGTATGGAAAATTCACTATGCTATGTTTATTAGACTTTAGCAACACCTTTAACGTAGTTGACTTCGACGTTCTTACTTACCCGGGTCACTTACTCGGTTACTACCCGGTTACCTTACCCGGTTACCGGGTTACTTATCCGGTCTTACTTACTCGGGTGTTGTAAGAGGCGACTAAGGGAACAAAATATGCAAGATAACATCACTGCCAAGAGAATAAAAGCTTCTAACAAACCTTTTTTTTTTTAACGTGTGGAAACCCCCTCGGGCCGTTACCCCACCGGGGTTTACAGCGGGGTGGTGTATCGGAATCAGACCGACTAGAACCACACGGTGTGCCACTCTGTGCCTGAGATAGGAGGGATCCGGGAACCGCTGCTATTACGACATCCAGAGCTTTTCCTTCATCTCGGTTCTCGTACATGACGGTACGCTCCTCAAGATAGTCTGCCACAAGCCGCCTCAGGTACTCTGGCACCCCGTGGTAGTGGAGTGCTTCCCTGATGCAGCTAAATGGCAGACTATTAAATGCGTTGGCGATGTCCAACGACACCGCCAGCAGCACGCCGCCACAGCTCACCGCCTCTTCGGTCACGGCCCTCAGGCGCAACACAGCATCGACCGTCGAACGCCCGGCTCGAAATCCGTATTGGGCGTCCGACAGATCGGGGCCCACCTCGCAGAGGTGCCGGACGATGCGGGCAGAGATTATCCTCTCAAACAATTTACCCGCCTCGTCCAGCAACACGATGGGCCTATAAGCCGCGACCGAATCGGCCGGCCGTCCCGGCTTCCATAGTAGGACCAGCTTCCCGCTCTTCCAGCCCTCAGGGAAGCGCCCGGACGCCAAGCTGGCGTTTAGGACTTCCCCGAGGTGATCCGACATGTGGTCGAGGGTTCGCGCTAACACTCGGGCAGGTATCCCATCTGGCCCAGGGGCGGTGTTCTTAGAGCGAATCCGTAGAACGACCGCCCCTATCTCCGATTCCCTGACGGGCGGAACATTATCTTCGTTCCGTCCCCCGTCGTCTTCGACCATGAAGGCCATCGACGGGGGTGTGTGCTCCGCCCGCTGCGGGAAAAGACCCTCGACCACTTCCCGCAGGAAGCTGGGCTGGAGTGTCTCTGTAAGGGGGGGGCCCGACGTGCGGAGCTTTTGTCGCACCGCACGATAAGGGCGACCCCAGGGGTCACGATCGAGACCCTCCAGCATCTCCTTCCTCTTCACTTCTTTGGCGCGGCTAATGGCCAGCTTCAGAGTTTTCCGCGCCTCTCGGTACTCCTCATGAAGCTGGTCCACCTCGCCGTCTACGCGGTGTCGCCGCCGACTACGGGTGTAGGACCTCCGGGCACGAGTACAGGCCGCGCGGAGGTCCGCCAATTCTTGGGACCACCAGTAAACCTCCTTCCGTGGAGGCCGGCAACCTCGGATGCGGGGCATGGCCGCATCACATATCTGCGCAATGGCATCGCAGAAGCGACCAGCCCCCATGTCGACCTCCTCGGTCGGGGCCTGCGGAGACAGCCAAGAGTGAATAATGGGCGCCTCGTCTAGTAGGTCCCTATTTAATTTGGCTACAGCCCACCGCGGAAAGCGAGAAGAACGCCGCGCCGCGTGACCCCTACTGGCGTCCTGGGACCGGGAGAGTTCAAATCGGATATAGAGATGGTCCGAGAGCGTCTCAACCTCTTCCAGGACACGCCAGTTCCTTACTCGTGCGGCGAGGGCAGGGGTAGCGAACGAAAGGTCCACTATCGACCCTCCCTGCTGTCGCACACACGTGTTGGTGGAGCCCCTGTTTAGTAAACGGAGGCCCACCGAGGCCGCCCACTCCTCTACGGCCTCGCCCCTAGCGTCCGTCCTGGGGGAACCCCACGCAATGGACTTTGCGTTGAAGTCCCCCAGCACTAAGACGTGCCAAGACGCTAGACGCCGCATCGAGGTTTCCAAGTTGTTAAGGAAAACCTCGAAGTCGTTCAAACTCCGGTTGGGGGAGAAGTATACACCATATACAGTGATTCCCCCCCACTCGGCAGCAACATATCCAGTGCCCTTGTCTCTTAGCGACAAGGGCGGGGAATGAGCCGCCGTGGAGCCGACGACTGCCACGGAACAGTCCCGGTCACCCAACCAGTTTGGACGGGGAGGAACATAATAGGGTTCCGCGGCTACGGCAACACCGATCGACCACTGTGCCATGGTTTGCAGGAAAAGGTCCTGCGCCGCGGCACAGTGGTTCAGGTTCGTCTGGACCACGAGGTTGGAGACTTGGGCCATTACTCGGCCGTCTCTACAACCTCCTCCATGGGCAACGATGCCGACATGCGAACGACATCAGAGGCAGCCTGGGTCGATTGGCTAGCCCCCGACGCTTGCCGAGAATTGTAGGGAAGTTTACAGCCTCTCTGCCCAATTTGGTGATTGGCGGGCTTGTTACCCGCCGCACACGCCGGGCAGTGAGGGGCGGCAGAGCATTCAGCTGCCTTGTGCCCCGGTCTACCGCAGCGGAAACATAACCCGCTGCAGTCGAAACAACTGACGCACTTGGCGCGTGTGTGCCCCGATGCCAGGCATTTGTAACACCTCATCGGTCTCGCCGCCAGGACTGTGATCCTAGCGCTCACGAAACCAATGAGCAGCCTGCCGGCGTCGCCCAACATTTTGGCCGACGCTACGGGACAGCTGACCCACACTGCGCCAAGCCCTCCTGGACCGGGGCGGATGGTGCCGACCCTAATGTTGTCCGCGTTGCAACCCGTCCTCTCTCTTACTGCAACGCGGACATCCTCGGTTGTTATGGAGTCGTCCAGGTCCGAAATGCGCAATTCTGCGCACTTGGTGGGCCTGGCGATCTTGACACCATCCGTAGCCGTAAACATACCCCGCAACTTCTCGGCAATTGTGTCCGCCGTCTTAGCACCTTCAGCCCCAGAGAACTCGAGGACTCGAGCTCCCGTTTGGGCGAGGCGCACTCTGACACCTACTGTCCCGAAATCGTGTGCGAGACTGTCCCGGGCCCTTTTGAAAATTGCCGCGTAGGACAGCCCGCTGCTAGCTGCCTCCGGTGACACGGTGACTACCACGGCCGCGCTTTTAGGCGCCTGTAGTTTGCGCAGCGTCTTTGTGGCAACCACTGCAGCCGATGGCGCCTGCGGGGTAGAGGCTGCTATTTGTGCAGCCTTCTTACCCCGCTTTCGGGACTTCTTAGCCCCCCCGACTACCTGCCAACCATCCGTAGAAGGGGCAGATGTGGAGGGAGCACTTGTTGAGGTGCCAGATACAGCGGTTGGAGTGGGGAGCGGAGGGAACTCCGCCCCAGACTTTGCCGCTGTTTTGAGTCCTGACCTCGGTGCGGGCGTCCGGGCTGTTGCCTTGGCCGCCTGCCGTGCCCTCGGAGCAGTTGCAGGAGCAGCAGAAACTGGTACCGCCGCCGCGTAGGACACGCGACCGGTCGCAACGGGAAGCGATGCTGACACCGATGCAACCTTTGCTTTATGACCCGCAAGCGGCGGCCGGACAACAGGAGCTGGTGGCAGCCTTGCCTCCAGGCCAGCTAGACGCCCGTCCATCATGCGCCATACTGCATCGGTTATTTGGCGCAGATGGGCATCAGGAATGCCACCGAGGCTGGAAGAGGGGGCAGACTGAGACGGGGACTTGACCGGATCCTCTGTCGGGCGATGCGCCCGGAATTGGGCGAACTGAGCGCTGAGCTCAGCCACTTGCCCCGTCAGGCGATCGTTGGCCGCCTAGAGCCGAGCCACGTCCCCGATGAGGGTATCCACGACCCCCGCAATAGCGGAAGAGGAGTCCTTAAGGGCTTTCACAAAGGAACCCTTAAGGTTACTCGACTTGGTGGCCACTTTGTGAATGATGGCCACCGCCGTATTCGCTCTCTCCTGCATGGACGATGGTGTTTGAGGAATTGAATCCCCTACTATCGGCTCCTTTATTTTCAGCAGGAGATCCGCAATCTCCTCCTCCGCCAAGATTTCGCCGTCTGCCCTGACCCGTCTATAGGCTTCCGCCTTGCAAAAGACGGAGCCTGACGGGACCGAGATCGGAGTTCGTGCCCTCCCTCTACGGCTGCTGGTGACTTTAGGAGGCAACATGTCCTCGGACATGTCACTCTCATCATCCCTGGAGCGTCCGCGTTTCCGGCTCTCGTACAACTCCATTTCCGTAAGCCCCAATGCATCCATATTTGCACTAGAGTTACCGCCCGCAGTGGATCTGGAACGCAATCGTTTCGATGTTCTTCGGCTCCCAGTAGCCAAAATGACTTCTGGGAGCCCCACCGAGATAGGTGTTCCAGCCATTACATCCTCTACGTCAGACGAGAGGTCGCCCGCTCTTGTATCCTTCTTTTTCGCACTCCTCTTCTTCTCTTTCTTTTCTGCTATATTTTCATTATTATTATTATTTGTGTTTTTATTTTCATCCATATTTGAACCCACGAGATGGGGAGAAGAAAGGTCGACCCCGGCAGAGATCCCCAATACCCGGGCAAGCGTAAATTTGTGCCCAACCGAGGGGTCCGCAGGTGCCCCGGCTGGGGGTCCGCTTACGACTGAACTACCCATCAGCCATGCATCCCCTGGTCACGCACCAGAACACGGGATTCGGGGTAATTTTTTAGAGAGGTTTTCTTCCTCGCAGTCCAGGCGGTTAAGCCAAGACCCTCGCCCCCGATTGGAGTCGCGAGACTCCAACTCGGGACTACGATATGCCGACGGCGGCAGGGAGACTACGTCTCCTGATGCCTGCTCGGTGGCAGTGTAAGTGCGCACCGAGCCCGTCCTACCTTTTCAACCGCTGAGCGGAGGATTTCCGACCCTAGAAAGGGTCCCAACATCGTGATTTTTTACCGAGGTTTTCCTCCTCAATGCTCCGAAGAGCGAAGAGCCAACAGAGGATCCGACAGACACGCCCGCTCTGTTGGACCAAGTCTCGGCCGAATTGCCGAAGAAATGGCTTCCTCTTCATGCTAGAATATTAGCCGTTGGCAGTGATGAACAACACCATCGCCAACGTTTCCAGGGTGCACCACGTGGAGGTTTTCTAGCCCAGCACCCCAGCTTGTAACAAACCTTAAATCAACCCGTCTGACCCTATTGCTAAGGAGAGTTCTATGTCAAGCAGTGGTCTGCTAAAAAATGATGAAATTACCCTGATTGGTTTCGTAGTTGCCTGCCTGTTCATCGACAACATAACCGCCTTGATGACTTCTATTCCACCTGGTGGATAAGGTGCGTTGGTGGAGGAGTTTTATCTCCTTTGCTATTTTATTAATACCGTCATTAATAGACTTTATTAGACTTCTTTCTTCCTATACGCAAACGATTCGCAAATATATTTTGAAATTAGTCTTAATGAGCTGCCTTTAGGTATTGATGCTTTAACTACAGATCTGACCAACATGTGTCAATGGACAACAATATGGGCTCAAAGTAAACCCTAGTAACACTCAAATAACATTCATTGATGGCTCTAGACTTATTGCAATGGTCGATTGGCTTACATTAGCACAAGTGTATTTCAAAGAAGCCATAAACATCGACAAAACCATTTCATGGAGTATTCAAATATAAAATGTTAGTCGTAGTATTTAACTGAAGTTAAACTTGCACACTCAATTCCTCTACCGATTCTCGTCTATATCGATGTCTGCTATCTTGATCTGTTCGACGACTAATTTAATAAACTTGAGAGGCCTTACAATTTCTGTATATCAGTCCATCTAAAGGAGAGATCGCAGATAGTGATAAGGCCGCCCTTTGTACCACTATTTTTTTGTTTGTATTCTAAAATGTATGTTTACTACTATTTTTTTGTTTGTATTCTAAATATAAATTTTCTTTTTCAATTTAAAAGTTTAAATTATAAATTATTACAAAGACATAAAATTAAAAAAGAAAATTGAAAATACAATAACGATGTTCTTAAAAGTCAGAGAGCTAAATACATTTATTTTTATAAAAACAAATACAGCAACGAAATCAGTAAACAGTTGTTAGCAATGTTTATTTTAAACTTTTCCCCTAATATGATGAAAAAAAAAATGGAAATGTTGCGGTACCCATATTGAATTGTTCGAACATATTTTTATTTTAAGAAAAAAATGTTTATTTAATTAAGTAAACTAAAATACGTTGCTGCTCCTTTCCTTCCTGCTTAAAAACAATGTTGTCAAAACAAGTTTCAGCACCCTATAATATTCTTTTGTTTCTACAACTTCTCAAAATAAAAAAAAATGAATGAAAATTTCACGATACTCATTCCAATAGTCTTAGTAAAAGTCTTATCATGATAGAACCATGTTGGCACCCATAGACTGGCTCGACCGGAGCTAAATCAAAGCCTCCCAGAAAATGACTGCATGGTTGGCTTAGTGGTTTAAGCGGTCGCCACGCCGCTCTCTGCAGCACTGAGTGTTGTGGGTTCAAATCCCACATAGGACAACACTTTGTGTGATCCATAAATTGTTGTTCTGAGTCTGGGTGTTCTCTGTGTCCGTTTCTTGCATGTTTGTAAAGTCCCCCACGACAATGGATTTATTCCTAGTTCGGGCGCTGTCTTTTTAAGTGAAGAAAAACCAAATGTGTGAATCACATTTTTTGATTTCGGAGGACGTAAAATCTGTTTTGATGCTTGGAACCAACATCTTAGAGATCGCCTATTTCGTGATAAATTGATGGATATCGGAAAATTTAACATTATCTAGTACTTTGACTTGGCTTTGATTTGATTAATGTGAAATTAGAATTCATAAATTGCCGTAAATAGGAATAAAAAATTTCAAGTTTTTTGTTTAAATTATACCATCAGGTGTCTGCGCTGCTCGATTGCCCTCATATACCGTTACCATAAAAACAACAAAGCAGTTTAGAAATTTACCTTCATATTAATAATATTAACTAAAATTGATTATCACAGCAAACTAGAAAAATACCAACGGAAGTTAACCTTTGGTACAAGCCATGCATAAGATATACTTGCGAATACATTCGTATGCGTACGTGAACGTGAACGCAACTCATACACTCAAGGCAGACGCGCCTTGATCGCCCTGCCTGCGCACTCCTTGTGGTCCCGCTAATGCCTTATTTTATGTTCTGCGCCACACCACACAGGTTTGTCTATTTAAATTATAAGTGTAACTGTACTTCCGTAAGGGAGGTAATATTTATTTCGGAACATTGAATTTTAAAGTTAAAGTATTGTAAAAAGCTATTTTTTTGATGATCGTATACTTTTTGAATGTGTGCTATTTAAAAAATACACAAAGAATTTAAAAAGTCCCTGTGTGTTAATTTCACACTGCATTTGTCACATAATTAGAGTGTATATAACTATTATTATTAAATCTATTCTCAGAATAGCATACTAAAATATAAAATCTATTTTCAATACATATATTTTTATCAAAACGACCCTATCTTCATACTGGTAAAAATAACTGTTCAAAAATAGATACAATATGAACGGTGCTTATAAATATAGTTTCATTGATGTATTTTAAAACGATCAAAATTATTTTTAATTCAATAACCACGTCATTAACACTACTCAGTTTGCTCCCTATTACTATAACCTTTGCACTCTTCTAAGCGGTCACCGAAATTTTCGAATACTCGTCTTCAAAGAGACCGCGAGATCGCCGAGATCTCTTCGCTGATTTTTCCTTTATTTAACGTAGTGTATTTGGTTCAGATAACCCCATAAAAAGAAGTCTGCTGGGGATGGATCTGGACTTCAGGGTGGCTATGAAATGACGCCTCGTCTGAAAATCAGCTTTCCAGAAACATGTCTTTGATCACCGGTAGGGTCCCATTGGATGTGTAACAAGTGGGTCCACCTTGTTGAAACCATGTGTTACGATTGTAGCCAGCAAATTTCAGTAGCATCGGTCACAAGAACTCCCGTGACATGTTTGCGCGGGATTTTACATTCAAAAGTTAATGAATTCTTGGCCCACCCTATATAATATCGAATAACATTTTATTATTCAGTGATATATACATATGTTACTTATTACACGTAATTAATAAAGATTTAAAAAAATATATATGTAACGCATTTGCGTACGTAATCAATCATAATTAAGGAGAATTGCAAACATTAGCTCTCGACCATTCCATAATGAGCGTGAGCGTACATAATGATTCATCTGTGCTGACACAAGGCCTCGTGAAACAAACAAGGGTTGAAAACATTATAGTTTCGAAAGCACCAATCATTTTGTACGTGAGTACTCTTGTTCTGATATCGATAATTGCTCTCAGTTAACTGCTAGCCTGCTTGTATATAATACCTACGTACAGACACAGACACCTAGCAGGCTAGCTAATAATATAAATAAAGTATCTTTGTTATTCACACACATTCAGTATATTACTGACTCTCCGAAACTTTTTGACAAATTTAGTATGTGTATTTCTGAAAGAGTTTGCGCTTAGCAATAATGCTCCTCTTTTGGCATTAAGCCTGATACTAGTATGTCGGATCCTCCTGTCATGATGCTCTACAAATAACAAGTTTTCTATGTCTTAAAATTTATACTTTTGATTATTTTTCATCAAGCTTCTAGTTTTTTCCTATGTCCTAACTTTTATACATAGCTTCGCATTTAGCATTTTACACGTAGCATTTTTTGGCTAGTAAAAGTAGCATATCTGTTATTCAAAATTATTATCTATTTTCGTGGCAAATATTAAACCGATCCGTTAAGCGATTCTGCTGGAATTCGGTATTAAATATTTATCCTAATTTTCAAATTTAAAAATGATATTCAATAAGGTAGAAACAAGCAAATTTACAAAACTTTGAAGGTATTACAGTATACCTTCTCTAGACTAATTCAGTTTATTTTTAACATCGAGCTGTGCTACCACTTAAGGTTTGAAGTGGGACGTCCGGCAACGGGGACAAGTACTGCTGACGATCTTCACAACATAACTTTCTTTAGCACTGCCAAGAAATGAAACTTCTCATTTGCATGGTACTTAATATTTATAGAACAGCTGGTAGAAATGATTATATTAAAGCTACTTGTACAAGTTGCTTCATATATTACAATTACGGTTTCAGAGCCATGTCTTTTTTATTTAACTTTGAATGACGCTGGAAGAGGTGCAGGGGTGGGGTTAAGGCGATAACGTAATTGTGTTTATTTGGCTTCTATTCTAAGCCGTAAAAAAAGTAGAAAATTAGTTTCTATTGTTTAAAATTGCCGTATTTTGAATATAATATCTTATTATATTAATACATCAAGTATAACGTAGAATAAGTGCATTCAGCTAAAAAAAGATCGAGAGAATCAAACACAAGTTAAGACATGTTTTGATATGAAATAAAAATACTGAATAAACATTTCGGACATCTGACAAACAACGGTATTTAGTTACAAACTAAGCAGCATATAGATTATGCATAAAAGTCTTCCATAGGTCAGATTATACTCTTCCTATGTCAAACGCAGAGTGGCACACCGTGTGATTTTAGTCGGTCTGATGACGACACACCACCCTGCCGTAAACCCCGGCGGGGTGACAGCCCGAGGCGGTTTGTACACGTTAAAAAAAAAGGTCAAGTTATATTCACCAGGCATAATAATTTATTCATTTGTATAACTAGTTATCTCTCCCATCAATAACTTGGCCCTTAGTGTATATATTGTATGTATATATAATGTATATGTATGTATATATAACTGTATTAATGTATATTTTATTGATATACTTACGAGTATGTATTGTCATTGTTCAAATTGTTTATTTTTTCGAGTATACACGAGTCAAGTAAACTTTATGTCTACGTTCTAAACTATCCACTATTTACTCTTAAGGTTCGCTGGAAGAAAATTCAAGTTTGAGTTAAGCTCGTCCTTGCATATGCTTTTTCCTAGTTACTAAATAAATAGAATTGTGTGTGCAATAAAGAATAAATAAATAAAATAACTAGTTTTGTTCCTAGAATCTTATTTTTTTTAGAATACGTGATTCGATTACTTCAATAACCCTCCTTGTTTACTATTATTTCAGTTTAGGTATACGAGCTATGAGACCTACCGAAACATAATAATTTCTTCTTCATCATTATAAATTTCGTTTATAAACACGGAAAGAAATCAACAGATAAAAATTATCACTGATGTACGATGATAAAAATGTATAAGTTGTCATAATAATTCTAAATATATAATAAAATATATAATATATAATAAAATATATAATATATAATAAAATATATATATTAATATACATAAAATATATAATATAATAATAAAATTAAAAGCTACATTATTTTAAAGTATTAACTAAATTCGTTCAGTAGATTTCGCATGAAAAAATTGGACATGTATACATCCACAAAAACTTTTGTTATATTATTAGCTATTATTTTATTATATTTCACATTTATTATATTATTAGCTATTGCCCGCGGCTCCGCCCGTGTTTATGTCAGTTGTTGCGATACAGTGTAGCTCGTGAGTTATTCTGATGTATATACTGCATTACTGTGAAGTTTCATCTTAATCTGTAAGTATTTTTAACGTGAAAGAGTTACAAAGATACATACAGCCTCACCAACTGTTGCATTTATTATGTTACTATAATAGTGATTACGATAAATTATAGATAGCTCATCTTAAAAATTATTAAACCATAATTTTAATAGATAAAATGTTCATTAGCATAGGTTCATACATCAAAATAATATGCTCCATTGTGTTTTTTTTTTAAATTAAGTTGAATGATTCGAAAAGAAAATCCATCTTACACAAGACTTATGTTTTCTACGGTAAGTAGTATTTTTGTAAAGTTCTCGGATTTATATTAATATAATAATAAATAATATTATATAGCATTCCACTTCAATGATATCTTCAGCCCGTTTTCAGTGATACCTAGCCTCCAGCTGGTCTCTAGACGAATGTCCGGGCAGCTACCACACCCTGCTGTGTTCTGGGGTGCTATTAATTCTTTCTTAGTGTTAGTGGTGTACATTTTTAGGAAATTCAAAGAATACAGTAATGATGTAGTATCCCTATTTGATCAAAAATATGTAAACATATTATACTTACTGCACTGGCAGGATCATAGGATGCGAAATGTGTGTTTTTGTAAAAGTACCAGAGTAAGTGACACGAGTGATGAGTAAATACTGCAATTTATTGAGTGATTCTTACATACCCTTCCTCACAGAAGTTTATTTGTACATTTTTTTATTTATAGCATAATTTAAAAAGTTGCATGTGTATGTAAAAAAAATATTGAAAAATAAAATAGTAATTTCTAGTATTACACTATGGAACGTAAATACATGAAGCATATATTTTAGGTCACAATTCAGTTTTTGAGTTTTTAATTTTTAATAGCAATAAAATAAAACGTATTTGTTATTTAATAGTTATTTAAAAAAAAAAATATGAGGATTTCTCTTTGAATGTAAAAAGAAACAGCTTCAAAAATACTTTTTCTTAAAGTTATCAACCGAAAGACCGTCTGAAACTCGAGTTTAAGACAATAAAATGGTCTAAAAACTTTAAAATTGTAAAATTTTCGCAACTTTCAAGGTATTCGTATGAAAGCTGATAGTGAATCGATTTTATTAATTACTGTAGACGGTGAACGCCCTCCTGACGCCGAGTTTAGCATACAAATAAAACGCCTGTTGGTTTAGGTATGATGGATGATACTTTTAACCGCAAATAATCATCGTATAACGTTTGATTATATTATCATTTTAATATGCATTGGTCATAAAGTTAACAATTAAATTTCAATATTTCTTGTAGGAAATAAAAATGTTAGCAAAATTGCTGACGAAAAAAAATTAGAATGGTTAATAAAGTTTGATTCAAATTTAGTTTGTCGTACACACAATCGTTAGTGAACGTGGTGCGGGTCTGTTAAAAACATATCCTGTCTGCTTCTTATACCGTTTGATATCATTTGGAAAATACCTGTTTGTTAAAATACAACGGCCGCCTACCATTATCGTAGATAATAACAACGACTTTTTATTTTGATAGTAGAAGTTACGAACTTGGGAATACAAAGTTAAGATATAAAATTAAACATATGTATTTGGATGTACAGTATTCCTTAAATCATTGTAAAACTTACGTAAAAATACTTCAATTAGAATCTGGGATAAAGACAGAGAACGCTAAGAAAACATTTGAAATAAACGTAGGTGGTATGTAGGTGGAATATACGTATGTGGATATTATAATACATTTGCGTATGTATATCTTATGCCAGGTTAGAGTTAGTAGATTTCCAATGTATGACTGTAATTGTAGATATAAATATTTTTTTGTGAATTAAATTAATTTGGTTGGATAGAAATCCAAATAGGCTCAGATGAGCTCAAATTAAATTACTTAATAGATCATTATAAAATAATTTATAGATATTGTCAGGTATCCAACAAACTATATAATTTAAAATAAAGTATACACACAGCAGAATATTCTAACCCAGAGAACAACAACCTTTTTAACTTTCCTCACATTTAAACCTACACACATATGTTACAAACATGAAGATAATTTACATGTCACCGTTAAAACCTTAACTTTTTCAGTAAAGTAAAAATCAGTGTAGAAATTTATAAATTAAAAATTTATAAAACTCCCGACACAATGTAACAATTATTACACTACTTATATGTTTGTAGTTTAAGTTAACAAATTTTTACCTAGGTATCCTAGTCGCGTTCGACGGGAGACGTGACTGCCTACTCTACCGCCCCTCATACTTAGATAAACCTGAGCTGCTGTTGACTTGCCATTTACTGCGATGCCCCCCACCGTGACGAGGACACCTGGATAAAAATTTTACTAAATTAAACTGTAAGGGCTAACACGTATTTATTGTTTACTTTTTAGAAGCGTTACATTATGCCGGAGGTTTTTAAATTTTTAATTTAATTTTTATTTCACTCTTTTTAGACTGTATTAGATTATCTTTGCTGCAGCATCAGGTCTCTATGTACCTTAGTCTTTGTCACCAACAGTACGTTTATCCACTCATCGAGCCCTTTTCAATGAGGCTAAATACGATATATTTGCTGTTAGATGTCGAGGATTTAGGTACTCTGCAGACTATCCTGTCTGCAGTATCAGATCAAAGTCAATATATTATTATCGTGTTATATGATTTGCTATGTGTTTCAAGTTTCAAGTCAATCAGTGCAGTAAAAGTGTACTAAGCGTACATTAAATGAATGATTACCTCTACATTATGTCGTAAAAGAGCTGATGGCCTTTTATGGCTGCACAGATTTTCATGAAACTTAGCTAAGAACACTCTCGATTAAGTCATCTTTTAATAAAAAAAAGAATCATCCAAATCGATTCACCCGTTTGAGAGTTATGATGCCACAGACAGAATGACACACACACATACGTCAAACTTATAACACCCCTCTTTTTGCGACGAAAGTTAATAAAAATAGATTCGAACACACGAATAAAAGAATAAAAGATGCGCTAGAATAATCAAAACGTTATTAATCGAATATTCTAAGATGCTAAAGTAATAAAATATTCTTTACAGGCTTGGAATAATTTGTATCAAAGTGAGTCAGTAATTTATTTCTTAAATGACGGCGGTGAATTGTGTTTTCTTTTCTACTCCTATTATAACGCTTGAATGTACCCAGAAACACTACACCTTGCCTCATAATGATGTAATAACATTTTATGTTGATAATTTCATTATGAATGACCTTTATGGAGCACTTTATTTAATAAAATACGTTTATAGACGAAAACACAAAATAACCTTACCAGTATAATTTCTTGAGGAACCTTAGTGCACAGTTGTTTGCTTGCCGTATCCTGTCCAACCCACTTGTCATTTTTGAGGCTGTCAGTTCACCTGGTTGAATGTCATAATGTATCTATTGTTTATTACTTTTTAAATATAGTACATTAGAGTACATTAGTACATAAGTAGTTCAGTCTAGAAAACTACACTTACTTTAGAAACTATATGTATATATAATACTTTTAAACTCACTGAAGACAATGTGCAGAGAAAAAGTTGAATTATTTGTAATTTACAGCCAAAGTAACTCATACTTTCAGATTAAAAAAACAGTAGCAGTCGCGGGACTGCCGATAGAAGTGAAAACGGAACTATTAAGTTGAGAGTAATTAAAACTATATGCAAAAATTATATGAAATTTTTTATGTTTCATATATAGCTATATATAATATATAATATCATATTCTCCATAGCTACAGAATAGATATACTATTATCATTAGCATGTCGGTGACGCGAACCGAGGATTTTACCCTCTACCTACCTACTACCTCTACTACCTCTACTAAGAAGTTTTCACTTCAAAAAAGTCAAAAGAATTTTAATCAGTCACGTTTCCTAATAACCATACTCACTTTGATACAAAGTACTGCAAAACTACTACTGCGGTTATGATACCGGTTCTGAATAATCAATAATTTAGATCTCGATTAAACCCCAACCTAAACTGGACTAACCAACAAGCTCAAACCCCTGAAATCTAGGACAGTTCTGCTACCGGAAATTCAAACCACATTCGGATGTAAACACATAGTGAAGTACCGATTAAACCTTATAAAAGTTAGACTTGCTTGACGGAATATTGACTCATGCGACTTCATTTTGATTTACTAATATTAAATAGAATAGAACCGTCGTTTATTGTTAGAAACGGATAATTATTCTTAACATGAAATTAATATTGAATGAGCGAAGGAGATGTTCTACATTAAAAAGTCAAAGTTAGAATATGTTTGAAGTAACAAAATGATGTAATTAAAAAATTGAATGATTTCTTAAAGTAGAAATCAGTGTTGTATCTACAACCTATCGTTAGAAATTATTTCGCATCGTCTTAAAATTTAAATGTGATGAAATAGTTATTCTTCGAAATCATTACCATCACAGCTATAACATGAGAAACTATCATAAATACATGAATATAGTGTCGCAATTAAAGTGTGACGAATCTTACGCTCCCATAAATCACTTTCATTCGACCCGACGTAGCATTCGATAAGCGACATCCGAACCTTGTCTGAATTATTCATGTTCCCCACGTGTAGAGGACGCCCCTGGTGTTACTTCGCGTGACCTCTTTACTACACAAGAATTTAAGGTGTGTGTAATAATGTATGTTTGTATGAAACGGGGAATGAATGTAATAAAACCTTTTCTATTACATACGTTTTATTAAATAGCTAGTTCTTTTATGAGATCAGATTCAGGAGAAAGTGGATTTTTGTAAATATTGTTGGAAGCCTTGTATTAACAACTATTTATTCTAACATTCTTTAGGAACAAAAAGTTTTTACAGATATTATTTCTGGACGGATTTAGGCAACTTCTAAGGTTGAGAAGTATGAACATATTACGGATGATTACGTCAGCACAGGAAGGGTGGTGACATGTGCAAATATCTTGAGTTATAGGTGTTCATGGACAGCAACAGTTACTTATTTCAAATGATCCATAACTTTGCTCCTATTACATGAAAGAAAAATGTTATTAAACAAAGTAATTTAAAGTTTTTTTAACGTTTAATCCATTTTCGAAGTATATAAAAAAAGAACTTTACCTTCCACTATTATAGACTGCTGACGGCTGACTTCATTATAGACAGGGCTTTGTTTAGACAGTCTATTATAAGTAATTCGTTTTTAGGTGCCCATGAATCAAGTATGAACTCACAAGAGAGCTATAATGACATTAATTTGTTTGTACAATTTCCATAACATGTTTGAGTCGTAACTATGAATAACTGAACGCTGAACGCAAGTATGAATACATTTCATAAAACACAGAGAACTTCAAACAAAAAAATATTCTAATTCATTATGCATTTGCTCTCTGTTAATATTCGATTACTAATCAATTAGTAATGCCCGAGCACTTCGCCGATTCGATTAAAAATAATAAAGTTAAAAGGAAATTCTAATGGATTTAAAAAAAGTAAAAGTTAATTATAGCTTAAAATACTAAAGTCGTTTATTAAATTATTTTATGAATATTTTAAACCTTATAAAAGTTTTAGTATCAGAATTTCAAACAGGCTAGAAAGTATCTATTGGTGTAAAAATGTTACCTCTGTTATTACGGGTCGCACTTATTTTAGTTTTTTAATTAACTTTGTAATTATTTTAATTCTCTTAAACAGTATTTGTTGAAGTTAGTTCAACTTTTTTAAAAGGGATTTATTTAGTCTTTTTAATATGATATACGTTTGTAACGACTAGATACGATATTTAAAATACTCCGTTACATGTTACATTAGATTAAACTTAATTAATTTAATAAGTCTCTCATTTTTGTGTTAAATTGGGGTAGCTAATTTATTACTCTTTCATGCACGTGTCTTTGTAACCAAAAAAAAACACCTAACGAACATTTTATAAGAATAATGTAACTAAATTACATGATTATATTGTTAAAAGAGTTAAAAGAGTCAGTAATATGAAGTACTAACTACTAAACATAAATACCTGTATAGTTAGAGAATAAAGATAAAACGCGTTGTTGGGACTCATTTTTTTTTCATTATCAAAAATTGGCATAGTGGTAATAGGACCACCTCGAGAGTGTATATATTTGAATACAAAAATGATTTTAAAAATCGTTTTACAACACATGATTGTATTATATTATTGAAAGAGTTATCCTCTAACTGTTGAAGGTCAAGCACCCTTCCATCATCAGCTCACCAACACGAAATATCGACTACTAAACGTCAAAATCTGTACTTCTAAAGAAACATGCTAAATCACAACGTTGGGCCTGTAACGTTTGAGGGTTTCCTTCGATTTTTCTGAGATCCCATCCTCTGTTCCTAACATACTGATAATGTCGGCAGTATGCTCTATCGTAATCTAAATTATTTTGAAAATCGGTGCATACGTGACGGTAATAATGAGAAATAAACTTAAAAGTACACTCGAATAAAGAAACTCTTCCTTTTTTCTGAATTATAAAAAAATACTTGTAATGACCTAAAGTTCGCTCTGAACTTGGGCACACTATTAATATAATCGATACACAAAGATTTATACAAAATATTACGTCTTTAGTCCTCAGTAAACTGTAGCTGGTTATCTAAAAGGTTCTAATTTGACTATTCACAGAGACTTCACATTTATCTTTACGAAAAGTCAAGTCAAAGTAGCAAATGTACATGTTATTGATACAGCTATGAAAACTCTTGATTCAAAATGGCGTTATAGATTAGTAACTGATTAACCAACTAGCATTAAACATATATTTTAACAATATTACGTTGATTTTTCTATGGTTAAACTAGAAATAATTCAAATCAACCTATCGGCGTCCACTGTTGGACACTCCCAAGGAGCACCAACCATCCCGTTCTTGGGCAATTCACATCCATCCGCTGCCAGCCACCTTCTTCAAGTCGTCGGTCCATCGCGCCGCAGGGCGTCCTACACTGCGTTTACCCAATCGTGGTCTCCATTCTAGTACACTTCGGCTTCAGCGACTATCGGTTCGTCTGGAGACATGGCCGGCCCACTTCCACTTCAGCGTACTGATTCCCCGTGCGATGTCAGTTACTCCTACATATACCACTGAAATAATAGTCTTTTCAAAAAAAATCAAAACACATTTCAACATCCAGCTTTTTAACAATGTTCACATGTAAATATAAAATATTGAAGAAAAAAATCCCGTGAGATTTTCATTTTTTGATACGTATTTACACAAATATTTAAATAAAAGATAGTAAACATATATGACTCGGTTATTTTATGATGAGATACTGCCAAAGACAAAAGAATAAATGGTGATTTGTTCTTATCTAACAAATTTACCAACTAGCTTTCATTTCTGATCAAATTATATTACACACAATTTCTAGTATACATATCTACATATTTGTTTATTTTGAAGCGACCCTTGATTCATTCATTCACGTTTGTATGAACTGCAAATATTTGTTTCGAAGTTTGGCTGTTATCTATGTACAATATGTATGTATTTACAAAAAAAAGTATGTAAGCATTGTATCAGTCAGCCTAGTCATAGTACAAGCTATACTTAGTTTGAAACTAGATGCCGTTGTGTGTCAAGTGTCCAAAATATTTATTTATTTAAAGTTTTGTTAACGCAAATTTAACACTGGTCCGCTACGCGCTGTCGAGAGGAACGCACGTCTTTGCCGATCTCTCACCGTCCGTGTTCGTGACGTCACTTCGTCCGGTGCAGGCGTTGATCGCCTCGTGTTCCGAACGCAGTGACAACAACAACATTCCACACGACCGCGGTTTGCACGTTAGCAAGTTATTTACTCCGCGCTCACATCGGCCCCTTCGGATACCGCAGAGTACACTGCCGCTTTCGGCCCCCGGTCTGCCACCAGCGGCAAGCCCCGGTGGGCCGTTTCGGTGGTTGCCCTGTGCCCTAGGGCGCTGGCCGTGCTGCGCAACATCAAGCCGCCACATTTCAAATGTGAAACGACTTCACAAGAAAGGAAGGCATAATCTGGCATGCCGCCTCCGTCCCAAAGCCATAACGTCCGCACGCCGGGCAATTCGCCCACAACATCAAAACTTTGGGGTCAAGAAGCGAGTTTACGTCCGCTCCCGAGGCACAGCGTTGTCCGCGCTGAGCCGTGTAGTGGCTGCGGATCAAGCTTCCCTAACACGCGGCCCCACGCAGCCGTCACGGCCCTCGTTCACTGGGCCAAGTGTCCAACTGAGTGGGCCGACTGCTGCCTTGACGCCGATGCCGGGAGCTGGGGAGGAGTTTTTCACCCTCCCCACGCTCTCGCAACCAAACACACCATCAACACCCGCTCCGTCGACCCACACGGGTCCGCAGCTGCTATGTCGGCTACCGCATCCACAGCTGCGGCCGCATCCACAGCTGCAGCCGCAACTGCCTCTGCACCCGACGCCACAGCGTCTACATCTGTATCTACCTCTATGGAGGCGTCGCGTCCGATGCCGCAAAGGCCAAAAAAGGCATCAGCCCTTCCGCCACGCTTCCCTGGACCACAGACAGTGGTCGCACCTGACCGCTTCCCATCTCCACCGCAAATGGAAGAAAGGCGAGCACTCTTCAGGACGCCCCCCTTTGACTTACCAGCATCTACAAAAAGCTCGCCCATGGAAGTCGTGGGGCCCAGCTACGCCACGATTGTTGGTAAAACAGCCTCTACTACCCCCACTACTGCTGCTCGCGTTGCTGCACTTGCTGCACCTGCTACGCTCTCCGGCGTCACCTCCTGTGCTGCCACTACCGCTGCCACCACCTCTACCCCCACCGCAACTACTGCAACTACCGCTGCTGATGCTGCTGCTGGGTCCGCTGCTGCTGGCAAGAAACAGTCAACTACCCGCTACCCACCCCTAGTGGTCGAAATACTTCCGAATTGGTCCATGCATTTCCGGGAGCTAAAGAAGCTACTTGGACACACACCAAATGGGCGCCCATTTGGGAAGGGAGTCCGTTTTATCCCGAAGTCGTAGCAGGAATATCGCACCATACAACGGTACCTTTACTCACTGGAGACAAAGGAGAAGATTTCCTGGTTTTCATACTCCCTCCCCGCGGAACGCAGCCTCAAGGTGGCCATCCGTGGACTCCCGGTGAATACACCACCAGAAGAGATCGAGGCAGAGCTCTCAGAACTCGGGTTTACACCAGAATTCGTGCGCCCCATACGAGCCCGACAGGGCCGTCCTGGGTGTTTGTACTTCGCGCAGCTTGCGCGTACTGCAAATCTTACGCCAGGTATTTATGAAGTATCAGAACTTCTATGCATGCCTGGCGTGCACATAGAAGCATGGCGCGGTAAAAAGGGACCCGCGCAATGCCATAGATGTCAACAATTCCGGCATTCGTCTCATAACTGCCACAGACCACTTTCCTGTGTGCGTTGCGGTGGAGCCCATACCGCCCGGGACTGCCCACGCCCCCTTGATGAACCGCCCACGTGTGCGAACTGCGGAGGAGTGCATACTGCAAACAGCGCCGCCTGCCCTGTGTTCAAGCAGGAAACCCGGAACCGGAAGGCTGGCACTGTTGCACGCACATCAACAGCCAGACCACACACAGAGAAGACCATCACTGTCGAGGATGGCAATGCTCCCGCCTCGCTCATGGCAGCAGCAAACCCAGCACAGGAGAAGCACTCTCGTCGCCAAAGACGACGCCAGAAGGCGAAGACGCGAGCTGAACAGGCAACCGCGCCTTGCAACGAGGTCCAGGAGGACGCCGTGGTCGCTGCCCCACCAGAGGGGACGAAGGCGAAGCGGACAGTCAAACCAAAGCCAGCCCCCAAGCCGGTTACGGTAGACCTAGACCCCAGACTAACCAGCATTATCGGTACTTTGCAGAAGGTACTGGTAGCGCTACTGGAGAAGCGGGACCCCGTCCCACTGATCCTTGGCTGCTTAGCTGAACTGTGCAAGTCTGGATCTGCGTAGGCTGCATATACTATTTTGGAACGCCGACGGGATGTCAGCAGAGAAGACCAGGCTCTTGAAACTGCTGTTAGCAAAGCAGCAAGTGGATATAGCCCTACTCAGCGAGACTCACCTAAGATCAGTAGACAAATTTAAAATGAGCGGATACCATGTCTACCGGGAGGACCAACGCTCACCGAGAGGGACTGCTTACAGGGGATTAGCAGTCCTGGTCAAGAGGAAGGTCATCCACCAAATGCTACCAGTACCCACGTTACAGTCTGCGTACGCCCTGGGCGTAGAGGTTTGCATAGGCAGCCAGCCCACCCGTGTGTTCTCGTTCTACAGGCCACCGGGGCAACGACTCGCAGTGGCTGACATGCACACCTTGCTGGAGTCACCGCTGCCCACTATAATCGCCGGTGACTTCAATGCGAAACACACGGCGTGGAATTCCAACGTCACATGCCCGGAAGGCCGCCGCCTTCTAGATGATGCAGACCGACACGAGTACCAGGTGCTAGGACCGGAGGTTCCAACCCATTACCCGTACTGCGTAGCCCACACACCGGACGTCATAGATTTAGCAGTCATCCGCGGCATTGATGCGGCTGTATATCTTGACGTCCTGGACGACCACCTCATCTCAGACCACCAGCCGGTGTGTTTGACTTTGGATGACATCCCGGAAGTGTTCCAATCACCCTCTCGATCGCGCCAAGACTGGCGGGCTTTCGCCGGCTACATGGCAGAGCACTCACCCTCCTTTCCAGTGGAGACACCCAATGAAGTCGACAAACTTACAACGGATCTCAATGTGGCCTTACAGACCGCACTTCGAGTGTCGAAACTTGACGCCGCCGCCGTAAGGAAGCCCTTCCAGCTCCCCGCCTACATCTCGACGATGATCGAGAGGAAGAGGAAACTGCGCCGGCAATGGCAGCGCTCCCGATGCCCAACCATGAAGTCCCAGCTCAATACTCTGGCTGCGGAGATCTCTGCCGCACTAGCAACGAGCGCAGCAGAGTCCTGGCACCGCACCATCGAGCGAGCTAGTGAAGACTGGTCAGGCATACACCGCCTGTGCCGCCAGCTTTCCGGGAAACCTGCTCCGATTAGGCCCCTGCTGGCTGGTGACGGAACCCCACGTTACCGTGTCGAGGACCGAGCGGAAATATTTGCCGACTTCCTGGAATCGCAGTTCCGCCCAAATCCTGCCCACAATGTGCAGCACATAGCAGAGGTTGAGAGGAAGCTCCAACTATACTTTGAGCAGCCGATAACCCCGATCGAGGACTCCATTATCTTCTCCCCTGGTCAAATCCAGCGGATGATTCGCCAAACACCTCTCCGTAAAGCACCCGGCCCCGACTGCGTGACCAATGAAGCCTTGCGTCACCTACCTCCGCGAGCGATCGCTACGCTGACGCGCCTCTTCAACAGCATCCTTCGCACCGGCCACTTTCCAACCGCATGGCGACTTGGCAGAGTCATTATGCTGCCAAGCCGGGGAAGAATATCCTCTTCCCGGGAAGCTATCGTCCCATCACGCTCCTCTCGACAACGTCGAAGTTGTTCGAGAAGCTGCTACTGCTGCACATGACGCTACACCTTCAGCCACGCGACGAACAGTTCGGATTTCGTGCCGGACACTCCACGACACACCAGCTCGCGAGGGTACTGCACGACATCGCGGTTGCGCGTAACAAGCGCGAGCGGGTCGTTGCGGTCTTTCTCGATATGGAGAAGGCGTTCGATCGCGTCTGGCACGCCGGCCTGCTGTACAAGCTGTCCACATCTACTACTCCTCGTCGAATAGTTAAGATTGTGGCCACCTTCCTGCAAGACAGACGTTTTCAAGTGGCGGTTGAAAGCGCCCTGTCCACAGAGCGGGTCATCTGTGCCGGTGTACCTCAGGGAAGTTGCTTATCTCCAGTGTGCTACTCTTGGTACACAGATGACATTCCCGTCACCGACGGCGTGAAGCTTGCGCTGTATGCCGACGACGCGGCTTATATCATGACGTCGAAAAATGGCGCCAACGCTGCTACCAAGATGCAGAGCACTCTAGATGCACTTCCCAATTGGCTGAAGGACTGGAGACTGACGGTCAACGTGGCGAAGACTCAGGCGATCTCCATAGGAAGTGTGACCCTACCACAGCTGAAGCTTATGGGGGAGAACGTCGAGTGGTCCGCGACGGTGAAATACCTCGGCGTGACCATCGACCGCAGCCTCTCCATGAAGCCTCACGTCAACAACATCATTGCCCAGGTTCGTGCTGCGCGTTCCCTTTTGTGGCCCGTACTATCGTCCCGACTGCCACTCCGTGCGAAGCTCGGTGTGTACAAGGCGTACATCCGCACGCGACTTACTTATGGTGCCCCGGCCTGGTTTGCGCTTGTTTCCGAGACAAACCGCCGTCGTCTGCGTGCGCAGCAGTCGCTCACACTACGCACCCTTGTCAACGCTCCTCGCTTTGTGCGGAACAGGACGATCTCCAGGGATCTGCGCATAGAGAGCCTGGATGACTTCGTGAGACGCCTGAGTTCAAACCTATTCGTGCGTGCCGATGGCTCGCAAGCCCGCCACCTGCGCGAGCTCGCGCCCTACCATCGGCGACCGCCGGACAGGCATGGCCTACCGCGAGATCTCGTCTCCGCAGCAATTCCTACCGGACTATCCCCAACACCCTAACATCCTGCCTGGTGCTGGCTGACGGGCGCTCCTCGGGGTCTCTATCCCCTGGAACTCGACCTTGCTAAGCACAGGAGGGAACACAGAGCGAGGCGCAGCTAACATGCTGGTCACAGGGACTGACACCCGGATATACCAACAGGCCCAAGGGCCCAACCAAGTGACCCGCCTGTAGTCGCAGGCGGCGCGGACGACCACTTCGACAGGTCGTAGACCTGGTAAAGTCACCCCAAGACTCCTCCCAAAGGGGTCTACGAGAAGAACCACAAGAGAGTTAACACTGAATAATGGATAATAACTGTTTTAGTTGTATTATTTATAACTTTTACTTACTATTTAACTACTGTAAAATGTATTAGTGGTTCGTGATCTTGAATCTAGAGTCAGCATAATAAATAATAAACAATAAATATTTCGGACATTTGACACACAACGCCACCAAGTTTCAAACTAAGTAGAGCTTGTACCACGATTACCAGACTGATTGATAGAATACCTATATACTTTTCTATGTAAATACATGGATATTATACATAGAAAGTTCCTAAACTAATCAAACATTGTAGTCCTATTAGCTACCACTGCCCCATCGAAGTAGTTTTGTCTGTATAAATAGTTTTATCTGTCTTTGAGTGTAAAATAACTGTAGAAAAAAATTAAAAATATCTTTACAAGTAGTTTACTTATTTACATCACGTTTACATCTATTACTTACACAGATGATAACTTGAACTAAAATTAAACTGCTTGAAACAGAATGAAAGTACCTGAAATTACTGCAGCTTAATATCTAAAATTATTTAAATTATTTTAATTTTAATTATTTAAGTACAACTCATTACCGGCGCACGTGTGGGAAACACGTGTGCTGGTAATGAATCCCACTACGATCCTGGGTCCTTTAAGCGGGGCATGAAAAAGCATCTCATTAGGCTACCATAGCGTGGGTCGTCATCCGTAGTGAGTATGGCGACCACCGCTCTTGGATTCCATTCATACTTTCCATCAGGCAGAATAGAGTGACTTTGGTAGGTTGCAACTAAAAAAAAAGAAAATAAAAAAAATATATAATTCTCTAATTTACAAGTTGGAACCTGCAGCAAACAAAGATCGTACGTTTTCGCCTTCTTTTGAGAATGAACATAAAACAGTTAAGTAGGTACTTTTCAGAAAGTTGAGATCGATTTTGGTTATCAAAGGTCCCAATATCATAAGCCTCAATTGGAGCACCATTGACTATCTATGAAAGGGTTTTACTGAACCCTTCGCTTATCTGAAATTGCATATATGTATGTAAATTGTATCCACAATTGCACGACGATTTGTACATAAATTTCAAATGAAATTATATTCGGAATTTAAATTTCACCAGTTTTAAACTTTGATAAAACAACCAAACTGTTTCTTTTAAGTTATTAAACGAGCTTAGTTACAGCGTTCGCATAAAAAATAAATAAAAACTAGAATTTTATGACCCAGTTTTAAACCAATATCATTTTAAAAATCTTGTATTAATAGTGAATATAGTTACTACGGGCATAGACCAAACATTGGTTGACATAAATATAGACCATAATTTATGTCAACCAATGTTTGACTGTATCTATGGTATAAAATTACAGAATATGACGGCAATAATAAGTGTACATTATAATAATTATATTTATGGAAATAGAGTTTTAAGTATATACCTTAGAATTATCTGACGATCAGAACAGGCTACAATAGTTGTGGTCACATGCTGACTCTCATTAATTTCCGTAAACATTATTTCATATGATGGAACGCTATAGTACAAAAGTGTATATAAGTTGACAGAAAATTGCTATATATCGTGTGATAAAAGCAAACTGTAATAACATTTACGTTAAGGTCGCTATTACTTTTAATGTATATACTATTACAATAAGTAAAAATAGACCGTTAGTAATATCTTATAACAAAGATTTTGAGCTCGGTAAGTGCTATGAAATGTGTCACTATCAAATACAGTGTATAAACATTCATTCTTACAACGGTCACTATGATTTTCCCGGTTGTCGACCCTAACGTGACAAGTATTGTTGATACTATCGATTCAACTACGAAAAACATATATTTTCCTAAGCACAACATGATTTATGCCGTGGAATAAAATAAAAACAGCCATTGTGAATACATGTTCGTACATTTAATTTTTAAAGTACACTAAAATATACGTAATATTTTACTTACAATTGCAATGTTGTTAAGAGCTATTATAGCGACCACCAAAGAAAATATCGAGACAAAATTTGCGCCTCCGGTGGTCTCGTATGCGTCTGTTAACAGTGGTGTTACAGTGTGCTCAGAGTGGTGTACCTACTTACTTAAAATGTAATTAACTGTTGCATTTTCATCTCTATTCCTAGCTTAATTACCTCTACTATTTAAAATTTATGTTTAGCATTCATTAGTCTCGTAAGTTGTCATACTGTGGACAGCTGTATATGAAACTAACTGATGTTATATAAACACAATTTTATTTTAATGCTTTATCAATTTTTTTATCGTATGGTATGTTTACTTTTGTTACGTATGATGTTGGCTGTTGGGTGATGCCTAGGAACATGTTTGTGCCAATAGAATATGTGTTTGTATAATTAAAGATATCATGTGTAAATTATTATTTGGTTTATATTTATATTTTTGTCATACATCTTTTTACATTTTAATGTTAATTTATAAACAGATGATAATCTATAATTATGATTCTAAAAATACTGTTTACAAGTCTTCTTTGTCTTTTGATAATGATTCAATGACATATTAAATATGTCACGTTTACCCAGGCACTTTGGTGACTTGACCGAGAGTTTTACTGACACTAATATACATGTCATCCTGACATCGAAGAGTACTAGGGCTAGACACGTTATTGGATTTATTACTAACATCGTCTCCAATATTTATCAGTAACAGCGGCCAACTTGAAACACCGGTATTCTCCAGACATGAACTTATATTCGACTCTTATCATTAAAGTACCCAAACTCTATCCCCTGTCTGACCCAAAATCAAACCAATTGTTTTGCCCGTATAGAGGTTCAGAAGCTATGTAGGGATACTTCTAATCTGAGTTTAGATGCAGTGTCGTTGGCCATAAGGGTGGATAAGAATATTAAACACTTCAATGGCGCAACACTTGCTCTATATGATGTCTATGTATCTACCAAAAAAACTAAATTTAAGATACAATTTGCTCCTTAAATTGCGAATTAGGTATTTTAGGCGATAAGTCGACGAAATAGTGCCTTTTGTATGTTTAGGATGAATCACACCAAAGAAAAACGTACCTCATGCAAACTGCGAGGAAACAGTGTAATTAGATGATAAGTAACGCTAAACGCTTACATATACTCAACAATACCACCTGTTCATCCCCCGCTAACATATGAAAGTTTCTCGGACGCTAGGTATCTTAGTATTGTACTGTACGCTCGAATAACTACGATGTCAGTGTGGCAAGGATGCGCGCTATACTTCATGTCTCAGGTTCAGTTAATTATAGAAATAAGCCTCTATCCTAAACAGACCTAATCTGGATGAGGGTAAACCAAACCAACAAACCCTACTCGACTGGCAAATGGGAGAGTGTAGCAGTAGCGTGTTTAAGAACTGAGTCTCCTACCAAAACGTCTACTATTTAAAGGGTTTAACCAGAACGTGGTAATAACAGGGCGATGCGATTTAACCGACATTGTAAAAACGATAAGTAACCTAACTTACTTTAGTCCTTTAAGAGAACTAAATTGCCAACACACGGAGGATTCGTTTTAACCATCCACTGAACCCGCTGCTACAACAGATGTAAATATACCTGCAACTGCAACAGATATGTCACCGATGGTGGAACGATTGCAAAATCTATTTAAACAATTTAAACCATGATATTGATAGGTTAGTTAAAGGATTACCGTTTAAGAAATGACCCAGAGTCAGTGGCTCCGGGACATTAGGGTTCGACCAGATCACACAAAGCGGACGTGAGCGCAAAACCGCTTTTATGTTACAAAAGACCAATTCCTTAAACTCATGTTTAAGGAATTGGTCTTTTGTATCGCCTCACCAATCACATGACGGTAGTGAACCTTAGCTACCTCAAAAACGGTCCTGTAAAATCCACGCCGACCTTCAAAAATGGCCGAGCGCGCTGAAATCAATCTTGGGATAAACACCAATTTACGGAGGGATGAGAGTGCCCTGGAGGCGGTAGGATACACTTAAAGATGACTAACCGTTGGATAACAATGGACAATATCCAAAAGTTCCGCTGCAGACAAGCCAACAAACTATTAACTTCTGTATGACAATTCAACATATGCAGAGATCTAAACAGTAACTACACAAAATGATCATTTTTGGGTGAAAAGAAGGGATACCGAGGATTATACAGTACAATACAACTCTCAAGAGACTAAACACGTCCAGAAAGAGACTGAGATAAACAAGATTTCTCCCTGACCGCAGAAGATGAACCTTATGAGCAAACGACTGCGTCTATACGAATCGAATACAACGAAGAAGAGTATCCTGACGCTCATTAGGATATAGGACCAAATACGATCGAAGAATTCTTCAGCGAACAACAAAAGAGTATGCTAGGAAAATACTAATGTTTCCTAAGTCCGTAGGTACCACAACCAACCCTCCTAGTTGGAGCAGCGTTATCCAATGGATGACTGATAAAGAATGCCGTAGCCATTAAATCTGCCAATGTACTAAACGTGAATTAGTATAAAATAAATAAATATTTAACTGTATGAAATTCATGATGGTTGAAATCATGGTACTTATGGGCTAGGTTGATCAACCGATGCTATATAATTATTTCATTGCTTTTCATTATGTGAGTAAGGCTACCAAGGGTACCCTCAGATGCTCTGAAAACACGCAAAGGGCGAGGATGAATTTGTAATTCTTAAGTTACAGGTGCCTACCGGTGGTAATGACTCGTTTGTTCCTTTTTCCGCTATACTATGAAACATACAAGTCATAACAATAAGTAGAAGATATATTTATTTATTTCATTTAGATTGAGGAAATTCACAATTTTGGATAGCAATCTTTATCCAAATGAATTATATTCTGAGGATAGTGGGACTTGAGACGGGTCGCGCTCTGTCCTTTGTAATGATGAAAGATTGTGAGTCTACATGCCAAGCCCATGAACTTGCCTATATTACTTGACCTTGACATCGTTGTGTGATTTATGAAACCTACATACCTACATATGAAGAGTAACCATATGGTTTTGTTATTGCGTTATGTCTTTATTTTTTTTCACGTAATTAATGGCGTAAGAGCGAAATATTAATGCATACACATGCGTGGATAATTTAATACTATATTAATTGTTTTACTTCAAATCTTTATAGTTATATTAATATATATATTCATCAACTAATAATCAGTCTTTTGTAAAATGTAATATTAAAAAGACTTTCTGTTAAATAAAATCGTACAAATCCATGCAGTATTTTTATCAAAATAAAAAGGAGTATAAAATTGGTATGATATGATCACAGTGTAGTCGTTAGTGTCTACGCAGAATATCCAAATTTGTTACATTGTGTGTACTTAAACTGAAATCAACTTAATTAATTTACGTAAGGTAACGTTGTAACTATCAGGCCATTAGTTACTCAATATACGGACATGTCTAGAAACTATGCAAATTGTGATCAGAACTTTGTTAATGATACTTGAAACAGATTATGTAAAGTTTGGATTGAGATGGCCGTTGGACATTTATAAGATAAACTGTAATTGAGTGAAGACTAACGAATTTTGAGATCTAGATGACAAGAAAAAAGTAATTTGGACTGGCGGTTCCATTTCAACTGATGTGGATGATGGGTTGCTGTTTTATCGGCTTAAGTATGTAATTGGAACTACAGCAGCACTTAAAATTATTTAAATTAATTTTAATTTAAAATTATTGTTAAGAAAATATAATATTTAATTAAAATGAAATTTGACCATTAGATGACATCGAGAACATAATATGACATAAATTATTCACATTGACGATAATGATGTATTTCTAGCCAATTTCGGACACGACAGCCAATCTCAACAGAGACCAGCTAACTATCAGGAGATATTAGAGCGCACAAATGTATGCAGAAACACAGGTGTGGCCAAGGACTCTTCGAGGCACGGGGATTAAGATTCCAACTTCCAAACTCTGGTAAATTATTAAAAGTTTCTACAATTTGAAAAGCTTAATAATAGTTGTTGGCCCGACCCGGATATCGAGCCCAGTACCTCTGCTAGACCAACGAGGCAGATAACTGGTTCAACTACAGAAACGATAATTGAAACAATTATCTACGATCTAGCAAAATTGTACTGCCCGAAACAGGTATGTATATACACATTAAAAGAAATAAAGTATCCGAAAAGAAATACAATTTTTCTCTTCAACTGACAGATTACTGTGATTGAGTCGTAGTGATCTGTCGTCTGTCTGTATCTTAAGTCTTTTTTATGACTCATCAAAATAATTCCGGTTATGCTGAGTTGTATTGTGATTGTATTCATAATTACAATTATTTCATTTTCGTGCATTCAATTCTTCGATGTATTCCGTAATCTAGTTCTATGGTAAATTAATGACGAATCTAAACATAATATACAGAGTTACTATACATCTATACTTGTAATAAATTACTAATGGATAAAAAGATAATTATTAAAGATAAGCGGTCTCTTTGATCACGTTTCGTGAATCTTGAATCCCGGTATAAGATAAGCGAAACGGATATGAGATAAGTGATGCTTCCCAATTTTAATATTTTCCGGTCCCTCGATCTACCTCGTTGGTATATTGGTTAGCGTATGCGACTGTCGATCAAGGTTTTGGGTTTGATTCCCAGGTAGTTCCAAAAAAAGTAATTGAATTTTTCTGATTACAAAAATACTTAATATCAACCTGGAGTTTGAAAGTTGGCATTTTAAACTTCCTGCTTCTGAGAGCATGTAAAACCGTCGGTCCTGCGCCTGATCCCTTCTCGGTCATGTCGGATAACCGTCTCATAGAGTTGTGAGAGCGAGGGAACACTACAATATTTCCTGTGTAAGTTGGCTGCCGTGACTAAAAACGGTTAGTAGTGCATCATTATTTCTAATGTTAGCTAAATATTTTCCAAGTAAACTTTACAATTTGTGTACTTAATGTGTCGCAGGGATTGTGTATTTTTTAAATCAATTAATTTTTTCATAAAAGTATCATTGTCGTCAATGTGGCTTCATTTTTTTGTTTGGTCATACACTTCATTCATCATTGTTTGATTAATACGTAAGTAGGGTGACCATTTTCTTCAAATTTGAAAAAAACTAAACGGGATGTTCTAAACATTCTGTTCTGTTCCCGTTCACAAATCAAGCAATTCAAAAAGTAGCACAGCTATTGTGAGCCTTTTCGTTCTTGAAATCGACTAATAAGATATGCAATCGATAAACGATAATTCAAATGTGCTTTTTCAATATAAAAGGCACCTCAATGGAAAGCTTTTACTTAGCTGCGAGTGAACACAACTGTGTTCATAATGAGGTGCCATTTGTTTTAAACTATAATGGTATCTAATATTATAGAATGATTTTGTAATATTGAGAATTCTTGACCAATCACGTTACATTGAAAATTGTTTCAAGGGCCTTTCAACGTTCGTAAAAAGGCTGTAGCCTAGCTATCTATATGCTATTTTGTACACTTTATATAATTGTAATAAGGGAACTTACTGTAAATTACCGCAGTTTACAGAAGATTGGACTGTGTTTCTTGTGTCGCAGCCTTTATCACTTGTTTCTGAGATAATATTGTGTAAGCGAGAGTTCATTATTCTCCGTTTCTCAGCTCTCATTTCCATAGTGGGTCTTTAGAGTTTCTTTAAGAGATAATGATCCGTAAGCTAGATCCATTTTTATTTCTCTGTCAGCACAGCTACGCTATTTATTTATCTGTTTTTTGTTTGAATACACCGGTATTACTTGTATGACATCTCTGCAACGCTACTACATACTCGTATGTAAGTAAAATTTTCTGGGGCTTCTTCAGTTTTGGATAGAGCACCTAACTTATTTATCTAAGTACGGTGACAGTTAACTGACTATTGTTCACAATTTTCTCAATTAAACTCATATGACTTGAGATCAATTTTATTATTATTACTTCTATACTTAGTCCCACATTCAACAGGAGTTGGACAAGTGTTCTTTTTGGAAAGAATAATTGTTGTTATGATTTCGTTTATTCCTTACTGTGTCCCAGAATTTTATAATGCATGAAGTCAGCAGGTGTGTTCACTCATTCGGACGCTATAATCCCTCACGACACCTGCGGGAAATAATTGAGTCCCATATTCAAGGTATCTGGATGGTTTTCACAATTTATTAGTCACCTTTTATGCAGGAGGCGAAATGAAGCAATTAATTTTCAAGCGTTACGCTGGTTTGCTATGACTTTTATAAGTATCATACAATTCAGTAAATCCAGTTAAAGTTTTGTTTAGATCGTTATTAATAATAATATTTATATGTCTTCTTAATGTTACATTTTATTTGTTTGACTACTTCGTTAATCTAGCGGTTAGTGCCTGCGATTGTCGATTAAGAAGTCTATGACTCGATGCCCGGGTGAGGCCAAAAAGTGTTTTTGAGTTTCATCAGTTATCAAGAATTACTAATTCTTAATAACAGCCTGAATTTTTGAAGTTAGAGTCTTAACCCCCGAGCTTCGGAGAGCAAGTAAAGCTCTAGCATATAATATCGACCCGGTCATTCTGGATAGTCGTTTCATCGCATGGTGATGGTAAGGGAACAGAGAATGCACCTGTGTTTGCACACACACTTTTGCACTATAACATTTCTTGGGTAGTTAGCAGGTCACCGTTGACACTGACCGAAAACGGCTAGGAGTACATACATTGTCATCATTATATTTTTTATGATATATTTTATGGTATTCAAACGATCGAACGGATTAACTAGCACTATGTGACTGCCACCGCCCATGGATGCCTATGACTCAAAGTCACAAAAGAACTTGAATCATAGAGTCCATTGGTAAAAAAAAACATCGACAGTAGGTACTTTTTGTTCTCGGTTTTCTTTGAGATAATGGTATGTCTGTTAGAGCGGTAAAGTAACCTATGTTACTCGTTGATAATTTAGCCTTATATTGGTGAAATAATTTTTTAAATCAGCTGAGTTGTTTAGACGTGAAAGCATTACAACTTCACGTTCACATTTATAATAATAGATAGGTTAAGTCACAGATGGTTAAAGGACAAGGTCAAAGTAATATTATGCTGCTGATACAATTGTCAGCGTTATCACACTGTAGCAATCCCTTGAAAGGGCTGGAGATCACATTATAAAATTATATTATGCTAGGATGGTGTGTTGCAGTATACTTTTTACAGATACGAGAAATATATAACAATGATAAGAATATCTAAGTTAATAATCACATTTTTTTTCATACTTCCATACTCTCTGAAATCGTCATACACAGTTTTTTTAAAGACAAGTGCAAAAATAAAACGCATGAGAAATGTAGTCGAAGCCGAAATGTGGACTTAAAATGAACTCGTCAGATCTCATTCAAATTTAAATGATGAACACCAATTTTCGAATGTATTATAAAAAAAATTATCAAATCATTACCCAGTAACCGGTTATGAGGAAACATACAAAAAAAGGAAAATATGTACCTGTACATTAGGGTGTCCTTTAAATTTCAAGTTCGATATTTTTTTACGCATACCTTCTTAAAAGTTTCGTAATAACCCTATATTGTCTAGAAAAAAATATTAGTTCGATATATAAACGATAACCCGTGCCGACTTGCTATTTAAACTTGTCGATACAAGTTGCTTAAGTACTGCCCAGTGACCTGTTACGACATATTTTATTTGCCATTTCGTACGTGATTTTTGAGACTATTAGTGCTTCATTGTTTAGTGCGTAAACATGTCGGTGGAATTACGGAGTGATAAACAAAATATTTTTCTTATCGGATTGACTAGCTACCAAATAAATGGTGCAAAATTACCATCTAATCGACAAGTTCTCTCAGTCCTATTTTACAATATTCGTGAGGTTAAATTGACTGTTAGTGAAAGTGCAAATCTTGTGATTAGGGAGTGCATCATATATTGGGAAAAAGCAAGAATTCCAACAAGGGCATTTCCTAACTGCGTGAAGAAACTTATTGATTTATATCATGTTTGGAGATAGTTGCAAAAAAATTGTAAGAAAACTCAGATTACGTTTAAGAGTCGTGAGAACAATTTTATAATTAATCTTGATAATTTGTTTGATATTGCATATGCTGATGCTTTTGAGAGAATGAAAATAGAGGAAGATAAATTATTTTTAATGAAACAGAGAGAGCCAGGTCGACCGGGATGCTTAGGTGGTGTAGATAAAAAATTGGCGGAAAAAGAACAAAGATCTAGACAACGACGATTGGAAGAAGAGGAAAGGATTGTAAGACAAAGAGAATCACTAGCTGTTGCATCTACTTCCACCACAAATAACTTAGACAGTGTAGAAGATTCAGACGAAGAACAGATCTTGAATTCTGAACTCAGCTTGCCGGACGTTCCCTGCCGTGAACAAAGTTCAAAAAGAGGTAGAAAGAATCTTATAACACCTAAACTAGTTGCAGCTTTAGATCGATGCCAGTTAAGCATTAGAGATACCGTTTACATTCTTAATGCGGTGGTAGAAGCGCTTGGTCTGAGCAGCGATGATTTCTGTATTAACAAATCCTCGATTCAGCGAATTCGTACTGAAACTAGAAAATCAAGGGCAGAAGCAATAAAATCTAACTTCCAAAACAATGTACCCGACATAGTCACAGTCCATTGGGATGGAAAACTATTACCGGGGTTGGATGTACGGAGTTCAAAAGAAGAACGCTTGCCAGTTATAGCTTCATTTGACGATAGAGAGCAGCTTCTTGCAGTGCCGAAACTAGAAAGTTCTTCTGGAAAACATCAAGCGAAGGCTGTAGCAGCAGCTCTCTTTGACTGGAACCTTTATGATAAAGTGCAAATAATGTGCTGCGACACAACAGCTTCCAATATGGGCCGTTTCAATGGAGCTTGTGCTATTTTGGAGCAAACTTTAGGAAGAGAATTGTTGCTTTTCGCCTGTCGTTATCATGTTTATGAATTGGTCCTAAAAGCTGTCTTTGAAACCAAGATAAGGCAAATTACTAGTAGCCCAGATATTCCGATGTTCAAAAAGTTCCAAGAAAATTGGAAAAACATTGATTGTACTAAAATTGAACCATCTCTTAATTTCGTAAAAGCACGGGTTGCCGAGACAGACATTCAAGCGTTGTTACTATTTTATAAGGCAGAATTAGATAAAGGTTTTGTAAGAGATGATTACCGCGAAGTGGTCAAACTGTGCGTAATATTTTTAGGAGGAGACACAGAGGAAAAATTAAAACTAAGGCCCCCCGGAGCTATACATCAGGCACGCTGGATGGCGAGAGCGATCTATTCTTTAAAAATAGGTTTACTTCAGTCACAATGCAGAGTAACTGCGAAGGACAAAAAGGCTCTACAAGATGTTTGCTTATTTCTCGTAATATTGTATGTTAAACCTTGGCTCGAATGTACAGTGGCGACCAAAGCACCTAATCAAGATTTGCGCTTCTTGAAGATGTTAAAAGAGTATGAAAAAGTTGACGCAACAATTTCTAAAGCTTCTATAAGCAAGTTCAGCCATCACTTGTGGTATTTATGTGAAGAGACAGTCATTCTATCACTATTTGATGATGAAGTTGACAACCAAACTAAGAAGAAGATGATTGCCAACTTCAACAGGGACAAAATCTCGGATTTTAGCAAACGCTATGACCCGTCGAAGGAAGAACTGACTCAAAAGTTGTTTGGTAAGTTAAATTGACTTTTTGTTGGATTTCGATTTCAATGTCCAATACTTATTTATTTATTTTCAAAATTGTTGTTGATTTTTATTTGTTATTTAACTTATTTTTCTTTTTTTTTTAGACAAAGCACTGGATGATTTCGTATCGGAAAAGAGCAAACAATTTTTATCACGACTGCAGATCGACGACAGTTTTCTAAAGGAAGATGTATCTTCTTGGAATAACAATGCTGCTTTTCTGGAGGCTGAAAGAAGAATAAGTTATTTGAGAGTTGTAAATGACACTGCTGAAAGGGCTGTTAAATTCATGCAAGATTTTAACGGACTTATCACGGCTGAAGAAAAACAAAAACAGTTCTTGCTGCGCTATGTCCAGGAACATCTAAAATTGTATCCAGACTGTAAAAAAACTACTCTAAAAAGAAGTTACCCTGAATGATTCTTATTTCTTTATGTTTTTAATTAAAGATTAATGTTCATCTAATTTATTATTTAATTTTATTCACTTAATTCATTGCATTTATAGTGAAATTATAGCAGACTGAAATTTTAGGTCAAAACACGTTTTTTACTAAACTTTGAAGCTCGGTCGGCACTGGTTGCAATTATGCAAGATTGATAAAATTTTATATTTAAGTATCTTATAGCATTAGTAAAAATTATAGAGGGTATGCATTTCGAAATTCGAAAAAAAAATTTTTTTTTGTCATGTAAGGGACACCCTACTGTACTTATATAAGAACCAGTTAAATTAAGAACCACCTTTTTGAAGTCGTTAAAAAAACAAATTTATTTGCCTAAACTGCCATCTACAGCAGTTCTACCTAAATTGTAACTGAATGATTAATGTTCCAATTTCGGTTGACACTGAATGAATATTAATATCGAGTAAGAGAACAAATATAGACACAATAGTAAGTAAATAAAATTGTAGCTTTGATCAAGTACAAAGTTTTTGTGGTAATTATAATAATGATATCCGAAGACAACATAGGGTGCTTTTTTACCGTGTGGAAACCCTCACGGTTCGTCAACCCACCGAGGTTTGCGGCGGGTGGTGTGTTGGAATCGGATCGACTAGAATCACACACTCTGGAATAGGGAGGATCTAGGAACTACTGTTATTTATTTATCTGAGCCCCTCTCAGCGCCAGCCTGCACTAGCGCGGGCACCACCAACAAGTAAATTCTCTAATTAGGTGACGTAGAGCTTACGTGGACGACCCAATTTCTATGAACATATCACAGAAATTGGGTCTTGAAAGTTTCATCTTGAAAACGGCACATTCGATTGTTTTTTAAAATATACCTCTAAATAGTGCCTTCTGTTTCCGATACCTATTTTCTGTTTCCTTGTATTTCTAGAAAAATAAAATTTTTGCTCATATCTTTTACGATTATATTTTAAAACAAATTTCGAAACAGAAGGACTGGTTAAACATTTTATTTAAAGAATACAGTTGCCATGTAATATTTTGTAAATAAATTTGTGTCTCTAGCAACGGAATTTTCTAAACAAAACCCCAAAAGAATGACAATGAAAGTAAAAATAAATTCTAAAACTAAGAGAACAAAGTATTTTTAAACTAAATGTCGTCACTGTCGTGTTAAGTAAATAAAAACAAATTTCCACAGTATTTTTGAGCATCGTTTGAAGACAGTATTGTTGTGAAAGAATTTTGGAAAATTACAGTGCTTCGTTTGCGTATTAGGTGAAAAATTGCACATACCAAATGTGTTTTCACTCTATTTGGATCCTTAACTTGCCTGAATAAAGTTGACTATTGTTTGGCAAAGTTGTAGTTTTTTGTTAGTCATATGACTGCACATAAAAGCCGCAATAAATTCGCTGTCAAGAGCTTTTGGGCCCAAAACATCAACTTATCGCCAAGCATTAGAACATAAATCGGTGATACTTTTTAAAGTGAGATAAAGGTTAAGATGTATTTCAGTGAAACCATCAATTATCTAATAAAGGTAATTGTATGTAAATACATAATAACTACAACACTGATAATAATTATAATATGATTAAAATTTGCGTCGAACTGCTGTAGATGGCAGTTTAGGCAAATAAAATTGTTTTTTTAACGACTTCGAAATAGTCGTCCTTAATTTAACTGGTTCTTATATATGTATAGGTACATATTTTTCTTTTTTTGTATGTTTCCTCATAACTAGTTACTGGGTAATGATTCCAAAAATTATTTTTACATTCGAAAATTGGTGTTTACCATGTGTTTGCCCTGCAACACTATATTGTTTCTACAATATAGTAGTGTTACAAAGCACAGTAAATACATAAACGGCTCTACAACAGATATTAAATTAGATAAAACAATAATACATTTTAGCTCGATCAGTTCACAAACTTTTGTGTTTTCTACACAAACCAACTTAATAATGGAATGTATTTTTAATCCGATATAAATTAAGGTAAATATAGTTATATGTGTATAATATAACTACCGAAACAAACCAAATCTTTCTCAACACAACCAAAAAAATGGTTAAGTAATTTTCTAACTCACGAAAAAGTATCGCAAAGGTCTTGAAAAGTCACAATTTATAATTTTAGAATACGTCAAGTCATAAGAAAGAAATGAATAATGAAAATATAATTAAAGATCTTACATTTTCACAAAAACACTGATGTTGACAGTGAGTATAACACCATCGCCACTCTTTACTGCGCCGAGTTGAAGTTGTGGGTTAAAACCCACATAGTACAACACTTTGTGTGATCCATAAATTGTTGTTTTGAATCTGGGTGTTCTTTTCTGTCTACTCCTTGTGGGTTTGTAAAGTCCCCCGCGACACAGGATTTGTTTCTAGTGCAGGTGTTGTCTTTAAATAAAATAAAATTAAAAAATCATTACTTTGACACTATAGGTTAAATTTACGTGCAGCATGTTATTATTGCTAGTCCTTTTATTTGTTCACGTTTTACGTTTAAAATTGTAATCGAGCTTGATTATGTTGTATTTAGTATAAGTTTTAAATTTAAGAGTGTATTTAACTAACGTTTCCACTTAAGCTGATTTAACAGTACAGAATTCAACAGCGTATTGTTGCTAGTCTATAAAAAAGAAAAATGTTTTTACTCCTCATAATAATCGAATTAGATTCCCTGAAATGTCAAGCTTTGTACTTTATCTTATCACAAAAACTGACGTAGAAATGTTTCATGTGACGTGATGAAATATATATTAGGAGAAACGCCAGCAACGCGAACTCTGCTCAATTGTGAATTCATGCTACTCAATCTTGCAAGCTTATAACGTTGAGTCAGTTTGAGTTGCGCTTAAATAGAAAGATCTCAGAAAATATTCTTCACATATTAATACATTTTATTCTAACCGTTAGCAACACTGAAGCATTCGTTACAAGTATATTACATAAAATTAATTTACTGTACCTAAACTGTTTCAAATAATTCTTATATGTTTTACTTTAACATAAGCCCTCACCATTTAATAGTGAACTATAAGGGTCAGAAATGTTACAAACAAGTACAAATCCGAAAACAACAGGGTTAACTTTGATTTAGGCAAATCATAGTCAGAAACGACCCTAGCCGATTTAAATTCAGATTGATTCATTATTTAAACCATCAAGCTCATAGTCTCTTAAGAGCGGATTTAACCCCGGAGGCATTCTCTGTAAACCGACCTTTTGTTTTGACATGTGTTGTTCATATCGGTCTCGGTCTTAAATACACATTATTGTTTACATATCTAGTTGCTTAGTACTTTAATATGAATAACATAATTTCAAATCCACCTGCACTATTAACTGCTTGTAGTAAGATATGGATAATTTATTGAGGAAGTTTTTTTCTTCTTCTTTAATAAGGCAACGCCCGCACTAGGATTAAATCCTGTGTCGCGGGGGACTTTACAAACATACAAGAAACGGACACAAAGAATACCCAGTCTTATAACAACAATTTATGGATCACACAAAGTGTTGTCTGTGGAGTTAAATCCACAACACTCAGCGCAGTAGAGGGCGGCGTGGCGACCGCTTAAACCACTAGGCCAATCGTGCAGTCAAAACTAAACCGTGAAGTAAAAATATAAAGTTAAAATTATTAAATACTCAATTAACAAGTAGTGTGTAGTTTTACCTGCCATGTTGTCTAAGAAATTTTAATTGGATTTCAAAATAACAGTGATATTTTCAGTAGTCTATTCCAGTTTACAATCAAAGTGGGTTGACTTGTTTAAGTGAAAAATAATCACAGAAGTTTATTGATGTAAAACTAAAACTACTGATATAAACTAACATAAATATTATAATAGTGTATTAATAATTAATAAAAAAATAATATAGTAATCAATTATTGCAGAATAGAATATAATGTAATGTTGACTGCCTCAGTGGCGCATTGGTAGCCTGTGCGACTCCTGTGCTTGAGGTTTCGGGCTCGATTCCCGGATCAGACCAAATGTTTGTTTGATCTGCAAATATTTGTTTCGGAGTTTGGGTGTTTTCTATGTATAATCTGTGTGTATTTACAGAAAAAAAGACTGTATTTGTATCGGCTGTCTAGTCTAGATGACGTTGTGTGTCAGATGTCAGAAATTTTATTATCATTATATTATTATTATTCAAGATATTCTATTTGAATTTTATCCAACTTTCATGAATAATATTTTTACTGACAAGTTAACATTGTTTTACATTAGCATAACAGACTCTTGAAAAATTAACATAATTTGGTAGGTGTCTTGTTTTTCAGAAATAGTATCAATTATTGTTTATTAACCTTAAATATCAAAATATATAGTCTCTTGTTATACTGTAATATAAATCCATACACCATATAAAAAGCGTGTTAAACGAAATACCTTTTACTATCTCATAGTTTCAAACTAGATCGAGTTTGAAACTCCTAATAACATTCGAGATTGAGTCATACGTAGGTGATATTCTTGTTAACAGGTTTGGTGGTAATTTATTACGGTTTGACAATGTTGAAGATATTTCAACTCAATTAACACATAAGTTAAAACCTATTCAATCTACAGACGACTTTGGTAACATCAATCAATTACTTACTATACCATGATTGTTTTCCTAATTGTAATTTGCTTTAAAAACGTCTCTAAGTCTTTTTAACCGACTTCAACTCGTCTACTCTTTATTTTTTATGTATATTCACCGATTACTCCGTCAATTATCAAAAAAATACTTTCAAATTATTTTTCTGTTCGGTTTGGCACCGACTTCAAACAGATTTTAGGTACTTAGCACGTATAATAATATTTTATTTAAATTAATTGGTAATTAAGTTAAGATAAGAATCATTTCAAATTGTAAGCACATATAGCTTGATTGTTAAGTAAAAATATTTTATTTTAACGTGCATTTAGAATTTTAATTAGCTCTCTCTCTTTTCTCTCCTTGAGATGTTCACAGATTGAGAATGAGAAATTTATTGCGTCAATCAACACGTTTAAAAGTCTTAAATGATCGCCTCGTCTCCGGTTGATATGATTATATATCGACTGCCTTGGTGGTGCAGTGGTAGCATATGTGACTGCTGTCCTCGAGGTCTCGGGTTCGATTACCGGGTCGGATCAAATGTTTGCATGATCTACAAATATTTGTTTCAGAGTTCGGGTGTTTTCTATGTATAATATGTATATATTTACAAAAAAAGTATATATGTATAATATTTATGTCAGTTGTCTAGTACTCATAGTACAAACTCTTCTTAGTTTGGACTAGACGACGTTTAGTGTAAAACGCTCTAAAAAAATTTGTTATTAGCGTCAAAATCGAATCGATCGTTATTAGTATCAAATTAAATGCAAATCGTGTTCGCATATTTAAATGCTTTCAGTGTGAAAATGATCAAAACCAGTTAAATTTTCTAACGATTTTATTTATTTTCTATTGGCCCTTGCGCTTGATTACTTGACATGACGTCACGTCTGTTATTTTAAGCAATAAGTCATCAGTTTACTTAAATATTTCTGCAAGAACTCGACGGCTTGAAATTTAATTTTTTAAATGATTATTGAAGACATTTTAATTGATAAATGATTACCAACCAAGAAAGTTATAGGGTTTCATAATTATCTAAAATATAGCTGAAAATAAATTTTATGAACTGTATTGCTGCACTTGCTGAATCAGGTCCGAATAATTATTTTTAATCACACGATTGAACATACATTGAGTGTTATTATGAGTGATATATTCGTTCAAAGAATCAATTCTGAATACTTCATAAATTATTATCATCCATTGCAGTTCACTGCTGGACATAGGCCTCTCCAATTAGGTCTGTTTGTGTGATTATTCGCCACAGGAGTAAGTTAAATTATTAAATAGACTTTTCATATTCTTTTTATCAGACACTCGGACGTGAATACGTAGCAGTAAATAAAAAAAAAATTGAACCGTTTGCAAAAAGGTGTATTTACTGCCTAAATATGAGATACTTACTTATTATTATTTATAAAACACAACACTATTCTACTTTAGTCACACTAACAATAGCATGTATACCAACAGTGTCTTCTCAAAAGCATGAAATAACTATAAAATACCAATTAAATTCAGTCCATTTACCAATTGTGTGTCGAAAAAGTTTCAGCCTACGTTTTTTACTGTTCAGTCGCCATTGAAATCTCTCGGTTCAAGTTTTCGACAAAAAATCACTACAATGGAAATTGATTTTTCCTGTTTCAATGTAGCTTTTTATATCACCGATCAAGTACATGTTCCTATAGTTCCTATGAGTCGTAAATGTGCGACGAGAAAGCCCATAAAAGTGCAGCTTTTCTAGATTTTGTTACAAAAATCCGATAATAGCATAGTCAGTGCTAAAATGTTTAACAAATCAATTTGTAGTTATTTATAATTACTTATATAAAGGCTTCTTTAAAAATAAAATAAATGGAGTCGTAACGGATGAAATTTTTATTAATTCTCTTATACAAGATATGGACTAGATCGCATTCGTTCTGAAAATTGTTTCAGAAACCATGGTTTATCACATAAATATGGGTAATGATGTGATGCTACTTACCCTGATTTTAAATAGTTTACTTAATTTTCAATCTAATTTGAATTACTGTAAGGTCTACTATCTTAGGTCACCTCTGCAAGAAGACTAAACAGATATGTGTCCAAAATACTCCTTAATGATAGTATAACTGTATAAATATTATGACCAGATCAAAGAAAAAATACACAATGTTGACCTGATTGTGAGACTGAATACTACAGAAACTTTTAGGAGATATGTGAAGAATACTTAATTACTTTGGTTTTATCACAATATTTTTCGTAGCCTAAAAAGTGATCATTAATTTCTGAAACTGTGAACGAACCACTGAGATATTTATTTAAATTGTGAGACTGTCAAAGTTACTTTACTTTGCCTGACTGCAAACATGAATGAAATTCAAAGTAATAAAATTAATAAATAATATTTCGGACATCTAATACACATCGTCATCTAGTCCCAAACTAGGCAGAGCTTGTTCTGTAAGTACTAGACAACTGACATAAATATATTAACACTTTTTTTAAACACAGTTTTACAAAGACACACATGCACACACACACACACACGCGCGCACGTACGCACACACGCACACACGCACACACGCACACACGCACGCACGCGCACGCACAGATTTTATAGAGATTTATTCTGACCCAGGATTAGAGTGGTGTTCAATATATGTAGTTTCAACACGCCATAAGATCAACTTAATTAATATTAGAAGAATAATGACTTCGATATTCTACGACTAAGTCAAATAAGATTGCTCTGTATCTAATCATAGAGTATTAACCTCTACCATAAGTAATTCCATTCATTAAAAACTAACTTGTCTTACAACCACAGTTTAGTGCAGAGCATTCTAATACATTTTCCGAAGGCTTTGTTATAGTCAATTTTGTGCTTTTTCCTGAAGATTTCAGTAGCTTTCTATGGCTTTGTAGGCTTTGCCATAGTACGCAACGCACTATATCTCTCACAGTGTGTTGTGTAATTTGTTGATGTGTTAGATAAAAAATAGGCATCCATTTCTTTGGGCTTTTCACTAAAGTGTAAGTAAAACTTTCAATAAGGTCGTTTTGATTACATAAGTATGATTCTTAAAGTGTGAGTTTTTTTTTAAAATGAGTGTAAAAACACGTTTTGAAACTTTTTTAAACAGTGAAGGTTATTAGTTAAAATATGATACGACAGCTTATAAATCTATTTGTGAAACAAAAGTAAGTGCAATTGTTTATTTAAAATACTGCTAGTGGCCGTATTTAACAAAACCGCAAAATGTTCTCTAAAGAAATTACGCTCAAATTAGAAAAAGAAGTATATCTTAATGGTGATTTGGTCAATATGATTTCTTATGTATTGGATTTTAGAATAAGACAGTTATGTTACAAACTAAAATCATTTCACCTCCTTCTTCTAGTTACGCTATATCTTTGAGATCTGCTCCTAAGCAGAACTAAACAGAAATATATTTATTCATATGTGAGTTCCACAAACCTTATTAGGTATTTTTAGTTTTAGTTTAAAGTATATATATTATTGACAATAAAATTTATAGGCAAATGCATAAGAATCCAAATAGTTTCATACAGTTCCATGAGCTTTGTGTAAACACATTAATTTTGAATATTTAAATATCTCCGGGAACTAAATTCAGATTCCTAAATTATGTCAAAATGCGAACCTTGTAAAATTTACAGTTCAATAGACACCCTCCGTACTTCGAAATTTAAAAATCATTTTGACATCATTTTGACAAACTATTAGCTAAATACGAAATAATAATAATTCAGAGCAAAACCGTTATAAACACTAATGCATTTGAATGAATTCGAGTGAAATAAGTTACTTGTGAATATAATAATTCTGACGAAATTATTTGAGAGACTACGAATCGTCAATCTCAATTCATTCAATCACATTAAAGTTAAACACCCTTTCCATTTTCTTCGAGAGCAACTTAGCGCAAAAAGATTTTTATTTAAGATTAAAGTTTAGCATCCGATAAGCTTTCAATCTGTAGCCTCGGGACTTACCCTTGCTTTTTATTTACAGGACTATATTTCTGTTTGTGAAAATTTAGAATTATGTGAGAGAATTTCTGCTGGTATTTTGCATACAATTTTGTAATTCCAGATTTGATAAATTAAATAAACTTTTATAAGAACAGGTTTATATCTAGTAGTGAATTTCAAAAGTATTTTATGTGGAGTGATCATAAATAAATAATTGTAAAATGTATAAAATGTGTTAAAACTCTATCTGTGTAAGCGTCTGTATGTGTGTGCGTGAAATATGTGTATTTTGTTGCTTTAATTTTTCAATTTAACTCATTTTTGTAACATGAGCGGTGTTTGTCTATAAGTAGCTGTAGCTGTTGTATTGTTTTTTTTTTATGATATGAACATGTATTGGTTTAAGGAATAGATGTAAACAGTTGTTGTTGAAACTTAATATATAAATAAATAAAATATAGATGGTCTAAACATTGAATTCTTTAAAGTTTAATTTTTCCTCGTGTATCGCATTTCTTTAACCACTTAAAATGCTCTACCAGTGTCTTTAAAACGAATTATGATTGAAGTACCCTCTGGTTGCCATTTACTCACATTGTAAACTGTGATGCAGACAGCATATGTTTGAACTAACGCAAGTATAGTAGCAGAGAAGAAATAATAAGAAACAAACTTAAGAAGCAACTCAATCAGTTTATCAAGCAACCCAACCCTTAGCTTCATGAAACAAATCAATTGTAAAACTTCTATGTACCTTTAACGATCAATTGTCAGTGGCTTGTATGAAACATGATCAATAATAATCATATCAATTACTAAAGAATCAAATTACATTAAAAATAATACGTGAGGCACTCGGGGACTGCCGAGGTAAAGCTATTGCATAACGAAGCTATTCAGAGCAGCTCGTCTCGATCCGTGCGCCCTTCGTACAGTCTATACGCATACGTCTAGTCTCACGCAGACAAACACCGTGCCGAAGTTTGCCGAACTGAAACGACGTTAGATTAGACGATGCACGGCTTTCAACGCCGCACCTCGGTACCGGTCGGAGTGGGGGGTGTTAGGTTTATTTTCGTTACGGAATTTCTTGATTCGGTCGCTGAGGTCAAAGCCTGCTATAAAAGCTATGCAATAGTTTAAAAAAAATTATAAAAATATTAATTTAATGCGTAAATTAAAAGCTGGCCGTTACTTTTATAGAGGTATCCATGTTAGTTTGACGCTTGTGAATGTGGCATGGTAATGATGAATGTGGTGTTTGCCACATTCATCATAGTACATCATTCATTATAAGAATACACGTAGTATTAAGTAGTAAAATTATAGGTAATATCTCTATAAAGATTTTTAAAAATAAGAAACTGGGACTTATGAAAGTACAATGCTTTAATGAACATAGAGAAAGTAAATTAAAAAGTTTATTACAATAAAACTAAGCAGTTGAACTTGAATACAAGGGTACCAACTCGTAAGAACTAAAACAATTTTGTACAAATATTTTTAAAGAACTTACATGAAATTCTCAGTAGTCATGTAGAAGTGTATTCATGGTTTTTGTTTATAACAGTGTGGTGGTTAAAGAAAACTAGTATTTGTAACTTCCTATATCTTATAATTTCACCACATTGATAGGAAAAAAAAGATTCTTGTTATGTTTCATTGAAATGAGCAGGTGTAAAAATGTGTTTTCTATTACTTCGACTAATTAAACTGTCGTCAACTGGTGCCAAACGGTCCGAAAAAAAAAAATTTCATTTGATCGAATATCGATCGTGGGCTCTAGGATTTGTATATCACACCTGTTTCATTTTCATTAATTTTATTTGAATGAGAAGTAGCACAGATATCATTTGTTTTTATATTGAAATTTTTATTTTCCGTTTATTGAAAGTCTTCATTTACATTCTATACATAACTGTACTTACACAGATAATAGTACTTTTTTTGTATACAATAATTAACACGATTATGTAATAGGTATAAGATATCTTTACGTTGTCTGACATTTTGACCAGACTGTACTAGCCTCGGCTATGGTATATAACATTTATAAAGTAATCCAAATTCATAATATTGCAACTGTAATAGTACAAACTATCTTTAGTTTGGGTCTAGAAAGCGCTATGAAATGTCACAGAACTTTATATTAATTAAAATAAAAATACATCTAAAACGACATAAGAATGTACTACGATTTTATGCGAAACTAGTAGTAGTGACATATTTATAAAATCTTTATTTCTGGTGTTTAAATTGTCCATAAAATGAACAAAATTAATCTTATTAAAGGAAGTTATAATACCTTAACTAAAGTATTGAAAAGTTTCAGTCGTAAATTAGACGAAACTAAGGCCCTCAATTACAAATCAAACTAAACCTTACTTAAAATGCAGGTGGTGAAAGTTGTTAACTTAGTTGGAAGTACTTGGAATTTGTAACAGAGTGGATGTCGGCACACATCGCAACTTTACACCTCTAGGAAAGGGGTCCTACGAACTTTTCGCGAAGAATTTATGTTCTACCCTTTGTAATTATACTAACTTTGGGAACTGCTCTTGGCATTCAGCTTCAATTCGAATTCAATATTACGGAAGATTCTTGTATTAAAACTTTTTAGAATTTTCTTACAAAAACTTTACTAGTTGAAGGTCCTTGTTGCTAGCAAATTTTGAGATTATTATCTGCCGACGAAAAATATCTTATATATTTTGCTTGTAGTAGCTTAAGTATTTTAGCAGTTTTTTTTATGTATGTAGTTGTATGTACCTTTCATTTTGTAGTCTTCTCAGAGGTTTTAATTTTTCTAGTCCAAGAGCACAGTCTTGTGCATTTTTTTGTAATTCCCTGTACTTGTTTTTGAAAATTTAATTAAATAAATGAGATATTTAGTTAAACGGAATTTTCACATATCTATTTCTTTTTCGGAGGTATTTACTATAAACATTCTATTACAATTTCTTTGTAGTACTTACCTAATTGCAATTTACTGGAAGGATAACCTTGCGGTTAGAGTGCTCACCTTGCCACCTGCCACTATGTGGTCGTTCATTTAAGTGAAGTGATCCACATGTTATTAATTGTTCAAGGTTTTTTGTATTTTGTGTTTAACTTTAATTGAATGTTTCATAGACTTGTATGGTATAACATGAATTCATTAATACAAGTTTCTTTTTGTAAATATTTTTCATTAGGATAAAAAACCTTTTTTATTTTTTTTTTATCTTAAGAGTATCTTGCTTGTGAGAGTAGCATTGCCTGATGGAAAACTGTTTATTCAGATTAAAGTTTATGTGATACTGTTATATTTTAAATCGATGAAATGTTTAAATTATTTCGCTTGCAAATTTAGGTTTCGTGCAATAATATTTAAGGAGAAATTCTAACATTACTACTTGAGTTGCTGGTATAAAAGATTACATTGACACATATTCTCTTTTTCATCTAGACAAAATCATCAAAAAAAATATTTTAATTTATTTTACATTTTGATATTTTATTTAATCTTTGTTGAAAAGCAAATCAATGAGAATACTTAAATGCATAAAACTGTTCTTGTTCATCTTTGGATTGATATGCCATTTTATAATTTACGCCAGCAGCTAGAGAATTTTAATTATTTCATTTTTAGTGTTAACTTGGACACGTATGTCAAAAGCCATGTGTTTCTTAATTCCTTGGCCTGGTTTCTCCATCTTTTTCTCAGCATGAATATAACTCTATGTGCCAAGATATAGGAAAGTTGTCGACCGCCGCACGTGCCACTTTGTCCAAGAGCGACTGCAGCACCACTAAGTAAGCCCTATGTTTAGATATACCACGTGTGAGATCACAAACGGCATCGTCATGAACAACTCATTTAAACACTTGATATAGTACCTGGCACTTGCTAATAAATAAATAATGTTTTACAGTGGTTTTTGAAAACAAATTATGTGTCTTTTTGACATAATGAATGTATATATAATAATCTCCCCATGTAACGTAACCTCATCTGATTTGGGAAAATAATATCCATTAGTTCCACTTATTATGAATATCAATCCTATGATGAACAGGCTGAGAAACCTGCCTTATGATAACAAAAAAGTAAGGAAAACTTTTAAAACAAGTTTGTATTTGAACGCGCTTAAAAGAATACTATAACCTTTCCTTAAAAACTAAACCGTTGTGTTTGTTTTTATGATATAAAAACGTTCGACAACAACTTCTAACATAAATTCCGTAAATCATATGAGTTTATAATAATTTGGAACATTTGTCAATATTTTAAAAGCCTAACATTTTTATAGATCTAACACATCACGAGAACAACGACAACGTCTTTCTTTATTATATTTTTTATAGAAAGTAGAGCCATTGGTATGAGACGACTTAAAAATATTACGGTTCCCAATAAACTGAGAATTTTGCCAATTCGTTTTTTATTAACCTTTATAAATATTTATGAACACCAACCGTCTAAAATAAATTAATCAATATTTTTTCAGAATTCTCCGTATTTTATAGGCCATACTATTATTTCGTTTTCCCAATTTTATTTCTGTAACTACTAAACAAAGATACTAATAAAATTCAGATTTCTAAATAATAAATATAAATAAAATATTGTAACCATACGTATAATTAGCTTTTGTAAAATAATTGCATGGTTTTAAACCTGGTGTCCAACATATTACAATTATAGTCGTCTTATTAGGTGTAGACGTGGAATATTCCAGTTAATCAAGTTATTTCATGAATATAATATGTAGTCCTATTTAGTTTTAGGAATAATTATACCGGTTCACTATTGAGCGTAGAGCGTAATCCTACACGTTCCCAACAGAGCGTCGCGTTGCCCGATTAACTGTAGCTCCGAGAACTCCTTGTTGTATGCGGTTCATAGTTGGAATAATACGAGTATATGTTATCTTTAACAAAGTTATTTCATAAATACTTCGAAGTTCTCGTTAGTCCTTATTTAAAACTTTTATAGGAGAGTTAATATCAAATGTTACAAAAAATTGTTCAAAACAAGACGAATTAATAGTAAATAAACAATAAAAATATTTATATATGATTATATGTAATATGTATACTTTTTTAGTAATAGTCCCGAAAATCCAAAAAAATATTGAATCCGTTTTATACAGCACACGAGAACTTTGGGAACGTTTGATATGTTACAAATGTAACAAAAAATATATAGCTCTGGTCTAAATTTCCGAGCTGATCGAACTTTCTATTTACGGTTTTGAAACTTTGATAATAAAAACTAATTCTAGAATTTTTTTTCTGATTAATGTAGAGAATCTTGTTTATGCTCCCCGTAAGGTGGTCCGACGATGTGGTGAAGGTCGCGGGAATCTGTTGGATGCGGGCGGCACGGGACCGGCTGTGTGGAGAACCTTGGGGGAGGCCTATGTCTAACAGTGGACGTCTTTAGGCTGAGATGTTGACGATAATGATTTTGTTTATATTTTTGTTTGGATGTATGTTGTTTTCTAAGGAGAGGCCTAGGTCCAGTGGACTATTAAAGTCCGTTGATGTGATGATGTGATCTGATGTGTTGTTTAGATGTTTAATTCAAATAAATAAATAAATAAATATTTCGGGCATTTGACACATAACGTCATCTAGTCCCAAATTAAGCAGAGCTTTTACTAGGTACTAGACAACTGATATAAATACGTGTATACTTTTTTTGTAAATACGTACATATTACACATAGAAGAAACCCAAACTCCGAAACAGACATTTACAAATCATGCAAATTTATTCTTGACCCGACCCGGGAATCGAACCGGAAACCTGCGACTGTTGCTACCACTACGTCACTAGGGTAGTCAATGTTTACTATTATATTATATATTTAGTAGCTTTCTATAAAATTCACGTAACATTTTTAAATTTCATCACCCTTATAGTACCTTAAATAATTTGGTTCTAATTATTTTCCGTGTATCAGTTTAAATTATTTATAGCTGAAAGTATGTACATGTCTATCTATTGTATTTGTTCGAAAAATAATACACAGTAACGAACAGAAAATCTATTTTTAGCTACTTACTCAGGGAATATAATAACCAACTACGAGGTTTGAGTCCTATGTCGATAATTGCACAATATCTTGTAATTTAACTGTGACTTGGAATTTTAGGAAAATTCAAAAGTTAGAGAACTGAAATAGGAAAAAAACAAATTATTTATGATCCAAGACATGCAAATAAAGAGCTGAAGCAAAGCTGAAAATCATTAGCTGTTACTCGCTTTGAGTTTTAGAAATTTATGTTGGCACTAATAAAATCGTATGAATTATCGTTTGCTGTAAAGGAAACTATTTAGCGTATTATACATCTGTTTTGACCTACAACATACTATCTTAAACATGACGATAAAAGATTTGATTTCTTAATGTAAAGTTGCTAAAAATGTATTGGAAACTGCTGCTGGTATCAAATACTCTTCATTTTTAGCAAATGTTCAAGTCAAGGTCAAGTCCACTGAACTTATAAAAGATGAAAGAAGCGACAATTTGGAAATTTAATTAATTAAAGTACCTGTAAGTTTTTGTGATTTCATTGTAACCAAGTTTTTAAGGTTACTTTTGTGTATAAAATATCAATGTTTGAGACTTATAGACCACGATGATTGAAGATCAACAATAAATAGGTTATTTTTTAATTTCGTTTTTTAAGTTGTAACTATATGGTTAAATGTAGATACTGGAGGCCCAAGACTCAATACCCTTGTATGTTTTAAATGACAGGTGTCTTGGGCAGCCATTTTCTCTCACCAATAAATGAACGACCAGTAAGTGTGATCGAAGTGGTATTATTTGCTCCGAATATCAGGAAAACTAGTAAAAAAAGTAAACATCCGATGAGTCGGGATATGGGATACAACAAGGAAAGAGTTATTTTAGTTTATAGTTTAATTTAAAATAACTGAATTTAAATATCAGGTACAAGTAAATACGTGGTTCTCATTTCTTTTGTTTTTTTTTCTGTATGTTGCTGTACCGGTGAAATTTTATTTCAGGAAGGCAGTTTGTTTCATTAAGATATGTAATTTTATAAAGAATAAATTAAAGTACTCTTATCTCATGCGGATAACGTAGGTAAATTTTAGACTAAAAATATAAAAAAACAGTTAAAAAAGTACTGGTAAACAAGGATGCTTTTTACTTTTGGCTTTATTTTGTAATGTTATGTAAATTATGTTATACTTATAGGCATAAAGATTGTTAAATAGAAAAGTGTTTGTTTGTTTGTTTGTAGCTGTTTTTAATTTTTTTTTTATTTTCACTGAGATTTCACACAAAATCTTTATAATTCATTATCAACTGAGTAAATAACGAAGTATCGTAAAATATTAAGTATTATAGTATTTTTAACTGCAGAATTTCTAAGCCACAAACATTATTCAACGATCGGTGCAATTATTTATAAAATATTCAAACATTTTATCATGTCAATCTGTTTCATTCTCAGTGGAATAAAAGATAACAAGGTTAATCCGCTACTGCCTAGGGATATCTGCATTACAAAACGTTTCATACAGTCTCCGCTAATGAACTGAACAAAGCTTTATAAATGAAAATCGTTTTAACTTACAAAGTGCGGGTGTTATGTATGATAATGATACAGCGATATCAGTCTCAACGAAGACGAGCTTACTTACGTAGGAGATATTATAGTGCAGAAGTGGGTGTGCAAGTACACCATCGGGCGGCTATCCGATACGACCGGGAAGAACAGGTGCAAGAATGATGCCTTTAAGTACTCTCCGAGGCACGGGGGTTAAGATCCTAATTTCTAAACTCCCGGCTATTATCAATCATTTCTATAATCAAAAAAACTTAATAACATTTTTTTTTGGCCCGACCTGGGAGTCGAACCCAAAACCTCTTGATCGACAGTCAGATATAAATAAAGCTAAAGATTGTCTCGTTGGTTGTTTGTTTGTTTAAATATGTTTATTTTTGAAACTAGTTAAGAAAACGTATTTATTAAAGAAGGTTGAGATCCTTAGAAGTAGAGCAGTGGTCATAACGATAAGTTAAATCCTGTGATAGAGAGTGACCCGTCATGTTAACACCATTTTATAACAATAGTTGATAGTGAAATGACTAACATTACTATCCAAATTTTACCGGTTTTGGAATTTTCAGTTGAGAGAAATAGTGAGATAAATAGACAACCTAAGTATTATTTATGAAAGAAAACGAAACTAATAAAAGTCGATTTGATACTGAGACTTTTAGAAGATACATAGGTAAATCATTCTAGTATTATAAATGCGAAAGTTTGTAAGGATGGACGGATTTATATAAAACTTTGGTATAATATAGCTTACATTAACCATATATAAGCTACTGTTAACCATAATAACTAAGATACACACAGCGGGTACGCCGCGGGTAAAAGGTAATATTATAAATACGAAAATTTGTGAGGATGAAAGTATCAATATTTGTTATTATTTCATGAAAAAATTACTGTACAGATTTGTATGCAACTTTACAGTAATATAGCTTATACACCCGAATAACACATAAGCTACAATATATTAAGAGATTGGTAATTTGGCCATAATATAACAATAAATATCATGTAAGTCAGAAAAGTTTCTGCCGGTTGAGAACTATCTAGACGTGCGCTGCCTACACTTTTGGAGTTAGGCGATAATAATTTACCATGTGATTGTTTGTCTTAAATAGTTCTAAATATAGATATATATTATACTATTATATAATACAAATTTGGTATTTTATAATATATCTACCATTTATGTGGAAGCCAGCATATTGTAAATAATACATCATAAGTACAATTAAATTGGACAGTTATTTTACGATGCACATTTTAGAGAATTTATTAAATTATTATTAAAACTAACACATTTGTCGCGTTCAGTATTTAATATGGATAAACTTTGTTTTATATTAAGTATATTCGACGATTTGTTTAAAAGTTATCCTAAGATTGACTGGAATGAAACACCATTAAACACGCAATATGAGCGTGGGTGTCGTGAGCGTGATGTGATTGTCCACGCAACGTTTATTATACGATTTAGATACAAAATTAAATCTATCTATCTATTATGTTGTCACTGCTGAACTGCTGCATCGATTTTAGTGAAACTTTGGCATTTAGACAGTTTGATTCTTGTGGAAAGTCAGGTTAGTATTCACCGCAGCTACATACACGGGTCACCGCGGGCAAAACCTTGTATTAATATAATCCTAACTTCGATGTTAAACTTTATGTGTTAATTCAAACAATCTACCAAAATATTATAACAACCTTACGTTGTTGACGTTGAGGGGAGATTGTATGTAACAAGTTGTCAATATTTGCTTATAAACAGAACTCACACTTGGGTAAAGAGTTCCACATTACTCAATAGGCCTTGATCTTAGTATATTTACGTTACAATCTATTTTCACATAAATTTGAACATACATTCAACAATAATCGCCGGGGTGACTATTTAGCGGAGGTTAAACTACTATTCATATACTTAAATTAATAAAAACTACTTAAAATCATCTTGAACATGAACCTGAAATAAATCTTAATAGCTTGACTTTAGGGTCGATTATCTTTTACCAGCATTATATTTAATTTGGTGTACTATTAAAATATTTTGATTACTCAAATTGAAACGTTAATCTCTAAAACAAATATTTTGAGAACGATAGTAAACGAGGCGTAATCTCTCGAGATTGTCTATTGGTATTGATGTCAGATTAGTAAAAGTCAGCAAGATATAGAGCTTAGTATTATAAAAATCTTGCTAAATGTATTATATTGCCAATGGTTTTACTAACAGTATAGTTGTCTTATTTCTGTTGTGTTGTTTATTATTTAAAGGACACGGTTTGTTTTCCATTATCTTTTTCCCTACGGCCACCACTAAAATTATCACTGTTGGTGGTTGTTGAGATTTTTTTTAATTTTTCCTAACTGCGATCACCTGAGGCAATTAGTTTAGTAAATAGTTGGTGAAATTTAATAAATAAAATTTTGAACCCAATGGCTACTGTTAAATTCGCCACAACTGGTGGTCGTTGGGACAAAATTTTAAATCTGTTCCCGACAGCCTCCTAGCAGCTTTTAGAGTTAACGAGCATTGCAACCGCCCGGGATAAGCCATACCAGGTAAGTAAAAAATGATCAAAAGAAGAGTATCTATACAGTAAGTCTATTGATTTATTGGGTTACGTTAAAAAATGCTAAAAGGAGCATCGAAACAAATAAAAACCCTAATATATTTTACTATATCTTCGTAATTTCTGATGTTAAAACTGTGGGCCATTAATTCTCAACTGTATTTGTATTCTTTAAAACAGGTGGAGGGTGTATTATGACCCAATTTGTTGTAACAAACCTAATTAAACAGATATCTGTAATATTATTTTAGGTAAAATTCTAAGAAAAGCTTACAACTTTCCAACAGATATGAAAACATAAATTATTAGTTATTTATTTTTATATTTGGCCCTTATTACATCCTACACATATAAACATGTTATGCTAGCTTTTACTTGCGGCTCCACATGCGTGTACGCCAGATATCGCGATAAAGTTGTTTATGCATAATATTATTCTGTTTAGTAAAGTTTGATATTAATCCGTTTAGTAGTTCTTGCTTGAAAGGGTAACAAACATCCATACATTCATCCTTACAAACCTTTATATTTATAATATTAGTGGGATTCAATTTTATCAGAGGTAGTAAAGTGAAAAAAGTTCAGCTGATGGCGGTAAGGGAAAAGTGCCACACGATCACTGTGTGAAAAAAAGGTTGTTCGTTAACATATACACAGTTCTCGAAATAGGTTCACTCTCTTCGAAATAAAGGGGTCGTTATTAAAGGCGGCCACGACCTGTCTGCTGTGGACGCGGTGTCTCGTGCACACCACACCTCATGGGACTAAGTCTGATGTTGGAGAATTCGGTATCGGTTCGTTTAAAATAGTAATACGGCCATATTTCCTGTGTAATAGTATTTATTTTGTGAAGTCATTCAGGTCTGGTCCGCAAACGTACTATAATGTTACTTTGTTATTATCTGTCTGTCAGTCTCTTAAGACAGATATTTCTTCTGTTTTATTTAACATTACGTATATTTTTCAAATTGATGTCATGGATAAATATCCCTGAAAACCAATTATGCTCCTACATCCTCCTTTTCAAAGGTTAGTTTTAGGTTCCAACTCTCCTGTTGTAAGAAAATTAATCATTACAGTAATCAGATAGATATTTCATTCATTCAATCATTTTTCAACGATTTAAGAGCCGAATTCACAATCTTGCTGCCGATTAACTGTGATTGCAGTCCCTGATAGAGATTGATACTTTGCATAGAGATGAGTTTTGTTTCCTCGTTTTTGGACCTTTGAAAGTGTTTTTTTTATGTTATATATTTCGTACTATTATATTCTTCATAAGTTGTGCACCTAGATTAAGGCCTATACAAATATTTTAGTAAAATAACTATTGGTAAACCAATAAATAAATAAATAGACTTATTTCCCTTGTTAAAGACCGAAAGTCGTTACCGTCTTTTGAGCTCCTCCTCCTGAATTGAATGGAGTTTCATTCACTCGGTGAAAAGTAATGAGTGGGGTGCTCAATACTGGTTTACTGTAAGGCTATCATTTCGGTAGAGTCGGTCTTATTTGTGATAAAGCATGACTCTCACCACTCAGATTCGCTCAAATTCTTCCTTTTTATAAAAAATAATAATAATACGGAATACTTGAACGGATAAGGCAGCATTAGTTATTGAACGGAGTGTAGATACTAGATTCATAAGAATGGCTCGAATAACATAGGCTATATGCCAATGTATAAGTTTTATTAAAAGTTTTACGTAGCCGGATTTAGCTTTTAAACTTTTACTTGTTTCATTTTATATACGATATGTTGTATCAAATGAACGAAATAAAGGAAACTCGAAATAATCACATAAAAATCGATCTTATACAAGGTTCGTTTCGATTTATTTTTGTGTAAGCAAATTAAGAAAAAAATATTTGCACAAATACGAGTTATAAAGTACAAGTATTAGATGATAATTGCCAGTGACATTTTTACATTCACTTGGTTCAAACGTAGCTAACGCCCCACTTATAATAATTGGTTTAAGTACTTCATGTTCAGACTAGCATGTACATAATACAATTATGAGGATTAATGTACTAATGCTATTAGTAGTGTAACTAGTTAATGCAATTCCTCGAATGTATGTGTAGGAAGTGAATTGAAATAAAACATTCTTTATCACATGACGTATAAGATTTATTTTTGTAACACAAAGCATATCTATATCTGATACACATATAAATCGCTACATAAACACCTAAGTACTGGATTGCAAATTAATATTATAATTATTTAAAGAAGCTCTAAAACACAGAGAGCTTCAAATATAGTCGATGATTAAAATTACATACATTTGAATTATTCGTACGAGTGTATTGTTAACAAATGATGCATAAAGTCCAAGATTTAGATCCCCATATGAGATTACACGGTGTTACCAAATTAGTCCAAATAACTATTGTATGCTGAAACATTTCCGACACGGCTGACCCACCAATTCCAGACAGGCCGTTGCATGTTTATTTTGATACAAACACCTTTGAATTTCCTTTTAGTAGACATCACTTAAGCATGGGTTTATGAAGTCGAAATACTAAATATATCGCCATCTCTTTTACTCACACATTGAAAACATGATGAGCTTTTTCAATCATGCATGGAGTTCAAAACTGAAGGAAAGCTTTCAGTCCGCGGTTGAGCGGCAGGGCGCGCGGATGTGTTACCACGCCGCCCGGTTTGTTTTGCCGCGATATTTGAAACGCATTTCGTATGGGCGCTTTATTTTGCATACCAAATTGGAGTTTCAAGATAATAATTGAATATTGCCGTAATATTGCCTACCATATTACAGCGTACTTTTATTACTGCAAATAAAAATTAACTTATGCGATGTTGTGCGACTGTAAGTGAATGCGTTTGTGAATTACTCGATGAACAAAGTTTATTTTCGTCATCTCCTTTTGTATATAGAATGTGCATATTTCAAAATATAGGCGAAAATTGGAGCAAAACTTCGTGTAGCTTTCCGCTTTAGACTGTACCTATTGGTCCAAAAAAGTGACTTATTAGCAACCGCTGATATCAATCCTTCATATCATACTTTATTTAATCTTGTAAATATATTTTGTAAAACTATAGTAAAATCAGTTAGAGGACCAAAATTAGTACTTTCTACGTTAGATCTGAGTGTAGTGCTTTGTGTAAATAGTCATGCAACGCGAACATATCCAGTGAACAAGTTTATAGTATTGAAGTTTATCTACAACGAACACTAATTGATATCGATTTTTCACATATACAAGGTAAGACTATTTATATTCGTGAGTGTACGGCTTCACAAGTTTATTTACAGAAAATGGCGGATAAATGAATTAAACACATTTGCTACTATTCCCAAAGCGTGTTCTACTCACGTTATAGGGACATGGTTCGTGTTAAAAGTAATACAAATTGACAGTTAAGCGTCGCTATTTTGTTATTTAGAGGTTATAGGTTAAAGTTAGTTTTTAACTGACAGAATATATTATTGTTAGAATTTATTATGGAGGAATATACTTTAAACATTTGCCGTCACAACTTACAACTTTTTATTGTTAACCATTTAGAACGGAAAACTGTTACTTGCTAAAATGTAAATATCCTACATTTGTCCATAACATAACATTATAATATACTCACGTCTATTTCCTAGAGGGATAGATTCCTAGAGCGAAGAAAACTAATTTTTACTTATTATAATCTTGGCAAATCACTTTTGCTTCGTCCACATTCATCAATTGCTCCATGCTCGAATTAATTTGAATGAAAAATTGTCCCAATTCGTCTAATTATATTATTTATATAATTGACATTGTTTGGTTATTTTTTTTCGTAATTGAAATGTATAGCAATAAGAGTGATTGTAATTGTCACTTACGGTCTGACGTGGAAAAGTTCGTAAATATTTTTACAACATATGTGTCTCTCTAAATAACTCACTCCAACCAAAAAAAAGTTTATTGAGCCTAGTCCGTATTTTAATGAAACTATGTCTAAATCTATGTTTTTTTTATAGCTGATAGCTATGGATTGCGAGGTAAAAATAAATCATTGTTTATGGAACAACCTTATCCGACCATCTCACTAAAAATAATCGCAACAACTTTAGGCATCGCAAACACGACATCTTAATCCCAAACTAAACCGACTCGGTGCTATATCTCTCTCTACTGCTTAAACATTGGCTTATAACACTGGACAACCTTATTCTTTCTCCTCTTGAATTAAGCTAGTTAAATAAAAAACTTATACAGAAGGTTAGAAGTACTTTCGAACCATCGGAAGTACCCAAACATAAAAAAGTCTGCTAAGTACTGCATCCATGAAATACATAACATAACATACATAATGATAACATAAAAGGCATGTCTCAAATCCAGCAAACTGACCGGGAAACTAGTAGTTTTTATATCAGTGGCTATTCAATCAATTCCAACGTTCAATTTTTCGACCTCAATCTAACTTAGGACTAGGTAGTTTGAGGTCTTTCTTGTTGTCAAGAGAAATTTAAAATAATGAGTTTGTCTATTACTTGAGCTCGCTTTTAAAACAAGATTTTAGTTTAGTTTAAAAGTTACTAGTTACAAGAAGATGTGGTTACAGTATTGTAATATATTTTCTACACAAATGGTTAAGAATATATGTAACTAGTCTGTTAATGTTAGTTATAGCAGCAGGAGTTAACACGACGCGTTCACTAGATCGTATGACTATATTTGATTACTCATTTGGTCTAGCCTGTTACGATGATTGGTTGGTATTTGCAGATACGACGATGTCATAGTTTTATAGTTATTATTTTTTTATATCTTTTACGATGTTTAGTACGTCATTTTATAGTCACGTTTCCATATCTCTATGGACACCAATGTATACCAATTTTAACATATTTAATTAATATTAGATTTATCTAGAACATTGACTTTTTAAATATGTATAACAGAACTCAATGCAATGAAAACATTTTAAGTGGAAGCAAATATTGTTTACATTTTGTATGAAATATGTGGTTAGCAAAATCATAGAGCGAATTTGCTCGCACAAAATGTATTGTGACTACGACGTACCAGCTCTAGATAATATTAAATCCTTGTAATGTAATTCCTTCCTACCCTTTTGTAATATATTTTAGACTTGGATTCTGTAATAGACCTTACATTAGTTCATTACATTATGTAGGTTTGGACGTTCATTCTGTGAAATCATTTCATAACGTCGTTGAAGGTTACATTAGGTAATGTTATGCTAAAATGCCAAGGACTTAAAAGGGTGTTAGCATTACACTGACCTTTTCCATTTCAATTGACGGTGAAGATTTGCTTTTTTGTTTTGTGATGTGAATATGAACTTGTAAAATTATAAAATATCAAGAATTGAAAATACAAGCATTAGAACATTTAAATGTCATGATGTGTCATCCAACATTCCAGATTGTCATCGCCAATGACATACTCGTAGATCAATAAAAAAACACAAATAAAAATACATGTCATCGAACATCAAAGGTTAAAAGATAATAAATAAGCTTATAACTTTAATAAGAAACACATACAACGTAAATTTCAGATTGTCTGACTAATTTCAGACTTGAGCATGTCCGTCCGATAACACTTGCTTTCGACGCAATCATCACATGAAACTTCGCTTCGCTTTATAAATTACACTTTTCAAACAGATCAATTTATGTTTCTTACAAAGTTTATAAATGAACATAGCTTAACTTTAAAGAATTTAACCTTCACATCGATATATTTTTGGGATATCTACTTAAAGTATTCATATGTTCTAATGACAATATTTTCAATTCATAGTATTTTGTAATTGCATAAATTCATATTCACATCATAAAATAAATAAAGCAACCAGACATGTGTCTAATGATGTATTTTCGCACATACCTTTACGGCATTACCACAATTATGGCCCTAATAGTCAAAGCCAAATAAAAGTAAATCAAAGAAGTGTAATATCTACCAGTGATAGTATTGTTTCCCTTTACTTATATAGTTTTGTATTAGGTACGAGGGTAAGTTTTTAAGTTCGCGGAATGACAGTGAAAAAGGCGGGTAAACGCGCTCTTTTGATGCCTACCGTATTCAGTGACTCATAATTAGTCTGCATAGTAAAATTTGTTGTGATTGGATCATTAGTTATTAAACTATCGTTGACCAAGTATTTTAATCGGGAACGAAGTGAAAAAAATGGAGAAAATTGAATTCCGTGCGGTGATAAAGTTCCTTACTAAGCAAGGAAAGTCTGTTCAAACCATACTCAATAAGATGTCATCGGTTTACGGGGATTCTTGCCCAGGAAAAACAATGGTCTACAAGTGGCATAGTTTATTTAAACAAGGCAGGGAATCACTTGAAGACGACCCGAGGCCGGGGCGCTCCGTTGAGGTGACTACGCCAGAAGTTATTGCAAAAGTAGAAAAAATTGTATTGGAAGATGCTCGACTAAAAAAGAAACAACTCGCAGAAATGGTTGGAGTATCGGATACAACAATTTTTTAAATTTTACACGATCATCTTGGCATGACTAAGGTTAGCGCACGATGGGTGCCGAGAATGCTCACGCCATTGCAAAAACAACAGCGCGTGGAATGTTCACGTGCGTTTTTGGACCTCTGCAATGAAGACAAGGATGGCGTATTGAATCAAATTGTTACTGGGGATGAAACTTGGGTTCATCATTATGAACCCGAGTCCAAACAAGACTCCATGCAGTGGCACAAAAAGGGCACAGCACCACCCAAGAAATTTAAGGTTTCACAGTCGGCTGGGAAACTCATGGCAACGATTTTTTGGGACTCAGAAGGAATATTATGGATAGATTATAAAGATAAAGGCATTTCTATAACGGGGGAATACTACGCTTCAATCTTAGAACAGTTAAAAGAAGCCATCAAAGAAAAAAGACGGGGAAAATTAACGAAAGGTGTCCTGCTATTGCATGACAATGCTCCCGTTCACAAGAGCCGAGTCGCACTGGCTGCCCTGCATAAGGTGGGCTTCGATATTTTGAATCACCCACCCTACAGTCCAGATTTGGCTCCGAGTGATTATTATCTCTTTCCAAAAATGAAAAAAGAATTACGTGGTAAGAAATTTTCAACTGATGAGGAGGTTAAGGAGGCGGTTTCGACGTATTTTTCAGACAAAGATAAAACTTTTTTTTACGAGGGAATAAAAAAACTAATTGAAAGATCTGAAAAATGTATTCGTGTTGCAGGGGAATATATAGAAAAAGAAAAATAATTTTGTGTTTTTATTATTACTCAATACCCTCCATTCCGCGAACTTAAAAACGCCCCCTCGTATATACACTTAAAATGTAGGAAGAAATAACAGCCTAAATAATTTCAAAATAATATATTATTATTAATATTTTCATCATAATGTATGTGTTTTTATTTTATTACAACTGCTAAAATAACTCTATTCTATCTGATGGAAAGCATGAGTAGAATCCAAGAGTAGTATTCACCATCCTCTTTGTGAACGTGGACAATACAGCATAGCGACGCGCACTATGGTGGTCTAGTGAGATGCTTTTTCACGCTCCTCTTAAGAGACACGGGATCACAGTGGGAGGGAAACTCTTGTGCTGATTGTGAGTTCCGTCAAACCTACCTACTAGCCATGGCAATCTTTTCGGTTCCTACTCAGCTGGTGCAAGCGAAAATGACTAGCATAACCGGTCTTCGCGGTAAAGACTTTAAGTTACCTCTGAATTTAATATGGTGTTCAATAAAGAGATATATTATTATTATTCTCTTTATTACATTTAGATATACATATTGATTACATTTTTAAATACATACAAAAGGAATACAAAAATATATATTGAAGAATACAAAAAATAGTAGACCGGTGGTACATCGGGTACAGGGACCAAGACACCGGTGGTTAGGGCTCCAAAGACAGGAACCTCCTCACTATACGGGCCGTGTCAAGGAGGAATTATTATTATTATAAACTGACGCGCACAATGTGGGCGTGTTAGTCAAAGTACGTGCTTTAACCTGATCACGTTTAACGTTGAGATCAGCTTAACGCTTCTCTTCAAATTTGTGTTCTTACTTTTCTACATGCCCGCGACATTCTGACCGCTATGTCGCCAAATTCTCCTACCGAGAGGAGCTAATATTGCATTGCACATCGGGGGAATTGACCACCATGTTTTCACTTGCCTTCCTCGAGTTCAGGATGATGCATTTCGCCATGATGCTGTTCTCTCCTCCACCATACCATACTATAGATATATGAGCGTACCAAGGAAGCTCCTGATATACTACTTAGGCCTCGACTTTGGTACGCCTATTTGATGACGATACAAGCACAATGTCGCGGTGAAATATAAGATGCTCGGAAGAACAATCGCTATGTACGCGGATATTTAGGTGGGTAGCTTTATACGGTACGACTAAGATAACTTGAAATATAGCTTGCCGAATCTGCAGCATCCACTTTGCTATTTATCTTGGCATCGTGATCCCACTTAAATGTTACGGTGCTTCTCAGACATCGAAATTTATAGACTTACTTCAACAGGTCTTCACCAAGTTCTATGGCCGATGTTTCGTGACCAGGAACAGTGTCTAGGAGCAGTTCTTCCGTCTTTTTGACATTTATCTTTCGGTCGAACTTAAAGCACGGTTGTTGGAAAACAAACATAAGTTGTTGCAGGCTATCTGGAGATTCTGTTAGGAAACACAACTCTATAAATGGGCGGTTCTGGGTATGCGACCACACTCTCAGAACTGCCCGTGTGTAGATCTCGCACAAAGCCTAGCCACTCCAGGTTGGACTTTTTACCTAGAACCATCACCTCGAAGACGTAGCGAAATCGGAGTTCACTATACGGAAGCGGGCAATTACGTAAGATATATTAAGACGTGTAAGCGCTCACGCAGGCGCAGGAGTAAGCTCTCGTCCTCTCTCTCCTTGTTTCAGTGGAACGAGAAACTACTATGACTAAAAAAGTGGCCGGGTGATGGATTTGGCTGACGTTAACTATGCACCTACCGTCTACTGTCGCCTTAGGCCACTCACCTGGCCCTGCTGAAACGCCAACTCCGTAAACCAAATTTGGCTCATCTACATAGGGTTGCCTTTCTCACTGGATCAGGCTTTTGCGATATCTACGAGTAGGAACTGCAGTAAAGTAATGATATAAGATAGGGGAAATGTGGTATTTGAGTTTGACTTCGGGTACAGTACACTTTAGTAGCGGATTAGGAACGGATAAGCTACGTTGGTAGCTCGAGTGCTTCGTTGTTGCAAACTTGTATATTCCAGGATTTGGAATATCCCTGAATGAAATTATGATACCACTTAATGTATGAAAAAGTTACTCGTGACTTAAAAATGTAAATGTATTTATTAAAAAGAATAAAATAAAAAGAAACAGAATGAAATTAATGGAGTGTTCCAATATAACTTATTATTACACTCAGCAGAACCTCTACAACATGAATATGTAGAATATATTATAGATAATAGGTTAGGTAGGTATTAAACGTGATATTTAGAGCAAGAAGTTTGCCCGAAACAGTAACTATGTCCACATGTCAGTTAAGAATTTCATAAAGTTAAAAATACCTAATGTGGAAAACAGCTTAAACTACAAACCTGAAGTAACTGTAAAAGAACTGTTTTTACACCAAAGTAGGGATCTTTTTCTTTTAACAAACAGCTTCTATGTTCAGTTCAATATCTTCTACAAAGATGAAGATAAATGGTGTGACTTGTAAGCAATTTCAATGAATTATACGCATCATTTGTCACATTTATGAATCAGTGTTCAGGTACGAAGCTCAAAATTATTAACTTTTTCGTGTTTAGTTTTATTTACTTACTATTGGATGGTTTTATATAAATTCTGATGTTTAAAAATTAAAATGCCTGTATAGACTTTTTATAACTGTGTTCAATAGTATGGTTGAAGTTGTATTTATGGGTGAACATTTTATAGGTCACAATTAATGATTTTCAATATAACTATTTCTAAAATAATAAAGTATTTCTTTCTTGTTAACCAACAACAAGACTATTAACTAAATTATCACCAACAACAAGCGATTAACACAACGAAATCGATATAAAAACCGGTTCCGTAAACCACGATCTGCTACCAGTAAATGTAGCTCAAACGCTTTACTACCAAAAATTGATAAGTAAACGATGCTACCAGACTTTGTATTTTAACCTGGTGGTTATCGTCTGTTGCCTACCTGATCAACTTTGTCCCATACCGTCGGTTGTAAAGTGTAGGTGCTATTTGAATACGTATAAATGTATGGAAGGGTGAGTGCACGACGATTGTGCCGGGATGAACTTCCGGCAACAGACTTCATTTGAACAGTCCAAGCTTAGTGGCAACCTCTCTCTCTTACTGACAAACCACAAAATACTGGATACATGATTTTATCACAACACGTGAAAAAATCTGTTATTCTGACGCGGGCTACTGAAATGCGAGAAAAGACAAATTAGGTATTGTTTTTTTTACCGCTACTAATAACAAATAGCCGTATACAAAACGATAGTATTAACTGCACCACCTGTACTGGTCGGCAACGCCAAGCTGACCCATGTCATTGTCAAAGGCGGTGAATCGCGCGCCCCACTATTCGAAATACCTTCTGTAAATTATCGAACACTATGTGATGCAACTATTGCTTTTGCTTAGTTAAGTATCTATTAACTATTTCACTTTATGTGTCGCTACTGTTTCTTCAATATTTTGTTTGTCTACTTTTTATGTTTCAACCAGACTTTTATTGCGCTCTACACATATATCCTAACAACAATTATAGGCCTGGTGCATTAGATAAAGTAAAAGTTATAAATAAATACAAAAAATAAGAATACAAAATATGAAACGTATGTATTTAGTTAATTAATTTAAACATTAATGATAGTTTTAATATTCAACCACAACTAATAAACACAGTTGTTGGAAATATGTAAGCAATGATCTTCCGAATGTGGTGTGACAGTCGAGTGATTACGTATGTCACATGAAAGAATGGTGCTACGATTACTATATTAAATATTAATTAATTCCCATTATATACTACTTTTGTACCGCAACAAAAATAGTGATTTTGAATATCTAGTCAGAACTTCAATGTACATATCTAGTTTTCTGCCAGTTTGTAGGTACGGTAAAGGTAAGGTAATTACAATGAAAACAAATATTCATTGTGCATAACATTTAAATACCATACGCTACCAATCTCTGAACAAAACTAACCTCTGAAGAAAATTACCAGAACATTCATTTAGATATTCCATAAAAAACAATCAAATGTACCACTCGGTCAGGTTGCAGAAAACGAATTAAATTGTTATTAAGTAGCGAAATTTAGTGAAAAGTTAATAATTAACAATTAATAGTGTAACGTTTGACGTACCGAGCATTAATCTCATCGATTAACTTTCGCCATTAAGCAACTTTGCGGCCAATTAGCCATAATCCTCGCATAATAATTCACTCCAATTAAAGTCTCAGGCATATTTTGACTGTAAATTTTTGTCACACGAGTATAACATTTTTAGTACAAATTCATAAAATTATTTAAGAAAATATAAATGTCAGTTTTTTTTCTTTAAAAAGACAACGCTCTCATTAGGAATAAATCCTGTAAACTTACATGAAATAGACACAAAGAACACTCATACGCAGATCGACGATCGACCGACGATCGACGATCGACCGACGATCGACGATCGATTTGTGGATCACACAAAGTGTTGTCCCATGTGGAATTTGAACCCACAACACTCAGCGCAGTAGGAAGCGGCGTGGTGACCGCTTAAATATGTAACTAGATCAACTATGCAGTCAAAAGTATTATTATTTTAAGTTAATTTGCAATTTTTATTTATTATCAATTTATATTTGTTAGTGAACTTTCTATAAATTAATCAACGTCAGTGACAATGGTATCAAAATAACCCACTGGAAAAAGATACTAAGCAATGTTATTACTTGTGTGTGTGGAGGGCACAAGATCACGCTGGACCGATCTAATCAAAACTAAGACCAATTGCTCACAATGTGGCAACCCTGCCCGTAAGCAGCTATGAACCCTCTGTCAAGATGGATAAGAATAGTATTAAACCTGACGAGCAAATTAAAATAGGTTAAATATATGATCTCTTCACCATATCACTTTCTATAACTTTCTATCACTGATAAAATGTCAATTCGATCTCAATTTTTATAAAAAGCAACTTACACAGACGGATTTCAAAAAATATGTAAGCACTTGCCATGACAAAGACCAAGTCCTAAAACGATATTAATCAGAAACAAATGGGACATGATGTGTAAATCGAACGTAGTAAACGTTTCACATGACAAGCACCATATTATTTACATAAGGTGGGCCAAGAATTCGTCAGTATTTGAATATAACATCCCGCGCAAACATGTTACGGGAGTTCAAGGGACCAATGCTCCTGGAATTAGCTAGCTACAATCGTAACACATAGTATCAACAAGATGGAGGCACTTGTCTCACATCAAATGAGTCCCTACCGATGGTCAAAGACATGTTTCTGCAAATACTAATTTCCAGATGAGGCGACATTCCATGGCCATCTAGAAATCCAGATCTATCACCAGCAGATTTATTTCTATGGGATTATGCGAAGAATCGTGTCTACATCAATAAACCAAATACACTACTTCAACTGAAAGAGAAAATCAGCGAAAAGATGTCGGCGATCTCGTAGTCTCTTTGCCGACGAGTATTTGAGTATCGGTTCTCACTTAGAAAAGTGTAAACGTCGAAACAGCGGTCATTTAGACGATTTAATTTTTAAAAAAATACATTTTAACTAATTAACTTTTTTGAATTTTTTTGTAATATATCAAAGGATTTTTTTTATTAGATTTTTTTTCAAATATTAACTAATTGTGGCCCACACTATACAAATGGTTTACCTTAGACAAAGGCGGATAAAAAATAAAAAGTTTGAACACGCAATATTTATTCAAACAGTAAAATGTTGACTATTAAATTATTTACCGTTAGTATTCGCATCTCTTCAAATTTTTAGCCTTGCGTTTTTTATCCATATTTGAGTATAATTTCAAAACAATTTTTCCTGAACTCATGTAAAACTTTGGTTGTGTGAACAAAATGTTATTCTTTACAGCAAATAATTTGATAGAAGTTTTTATCTTCCGATGATCATTTAACCATTGTTTTGATATTAGCTAATTGGGAAGTTATCTGTGATCACTCGCTACACTATTTTTGAACTAATTTTCTCTACTGCAATGTCACTGAATAGTAAAATTTTAGGAAAGATTATTACATGTTGAATTGCAAGACAATTTCTTGTTGTAATTTTTTCCAGCCTTCCTGCAACAAAACTAGATTATTACACTGAAATGACTACATACCACGTCTTATACTATTATGCATAAATAAAGTCTTGAACACGTACTGCTTCAATATGGGCTTTGAATTTTAAGATTCATAAGACTTGTGGGATGCATTCGATTCGTAGAAGATCTCACTTTGAATATCTTCTACGAATCGAAGTTGACATTAAACCTTACAACTTCTAGAATCCAAGTGCATGAAATAATTTAACGATATATCTGTTATGCTTTGTTTTGGAAGTCTATTAAACAGTGTAGTAAAATAGGGTTTTTTTCAATATAATTAAGTTGCTTTTACCTTCTGTACGCTTAGAATTTTTAAACTACACAACAGATTTAAATGTAGTCTTTATCATCGTTTAGAGAATGTGTCCAGGTAAGATTACATGTATTATACACCGATGTTTTGATACTCGAAGACATAAAAATATAAATATTTCGTAAAAAAGCTTTCAAACCCTTGTATAATGCTGATTAAACTTTACAAAATACTTCAATATGATGTACTACTGACTGCACGATTGGCCTAGTGGTTTAAGCGGTGACCATGTCGCTCTCCACTTCGCTGAGTGTTGTGGCTTTAAATCCTACACGGGACAATACTTTGATCCACTAATTGTTGTTCTGAGTCTGGGTGTTCTTTGTGTCCCTTTCTTGTATGTTTGTAAAGTCCTCCGCGACACACGATATAATATTCCTAATGCGGGCGTTGTCTTTATTTAACGTAAGTAGCGAATTATAAATCTTAAAAATATCTACAAGAAGCTTACAATGGTATTGTCTATATCTTAAGGATAATCCACCGTAACCATTTTTATGTTTTAAGGTTTAATTTTTTTTCGGTTATACTTTCGAAATCATTTTTAACTAATGTTACATTATCCTTATTTTATTAAATAGATTAGGTATGTTGAGCATTTAATGTAGACTTAATTGCTTCGTACATCATGTTATTTAAATGACTACCTTAGTATTTAGATATCAGACAACTAAAATGCATGGATAGAGCGTCCAATATCGATTGCACCCGTGTGAAGCCGAGACATGTCGCTAATATCTACTAAGGATAAGTATCTAATAATATTCTCCAGAAGTCATAGTTTATGTGTAATATGCAAATGTTATAATACTATCTGTCCTCCTGGTGATGATATCTTACATACAGTACAAACATTTATCATCGTTCTGGTCTGCTAAATATGAAATGTATGCATTTCCGGCTTAAATTACGCGTTCAGCCGTTACATTGTTTACCTACAGACCAATATCTGTCATTCATATACTATACAGAGATATTATATCACATATTGCGTTTATATAGACATTAAAATCGACAAACATTTTCGGTCCTACATTGTTACTGCATATAGGTAGATATTTGTGTCATACTAGGTTTGGTAAATATATTTAAGTTAGGAAGAAAAATATAACTTATATTATAAATTGTCAGCATCAACATTACTCAACCGAAACCGATGCTGGATATAGGCCTCACTCAAGGTTCTCCTTAACAACCGATCTTGAGCTACCCGCATCCGACAGTTTCTCGTGATCTTAAACGCATTGTGTCAAATTGTTTTTATATACTCACAAATATATGAAAAGTATTTAATAATTTTTGAAATTATACTTATGTTTAAATTTCTCTATTCCTCCAAAAAATCAAAGCTATAGTTGCAAGATGTAGAACAATCTAGAACAATCCCGTTATGGAATGAGCTCCCTGCCACGGTTTTCTCTGGAAACTACAGCATGGGGTTCTTCAAGAAGGGGGTTAATAGGTTTTTGAAGGGTCGGCAACGCGCACGTGGTGCCCCTGGTGTCGCAGGCGTCCATAGGCTGCGGTAGCCGCTTACCATCAGGCGGGCCGTATGCTTGTTTGCCACCGTCGTGGTATAAAAAAAAAAAAAAAAAAAGATGTACTTGACTTTTGGGAAACGCTTTTCTATAATGAACTTAACTGTTACTCCTTTATAATGGTATAAAGGATCTCTTGTGTACTAATAGGTTTCGCGATCGTAGACCACACCTGCGAAATAAAATATGTTTTTGCTTCAAAATGTTATTAAGCTTCAAATTAGTTGGAAACTATCTTCATTTACGTAATGAACTCCAAACAGTATTTAGTGGTATCATTAAGCTATATACCTAGTCTCTTAATAGCTATAATTAAAAACGTTTTGTTATTTCTTTCATTAACAAACATCTCAAGATTTTTGCACTATGTTGACTTGTATGATCTGCTATGTCGAATGAAATATATTTTATAATAGATAGGGTAACCATATAAAAGATGTCATCGATAATGACAACTGTGTTCTCATTTTAATCTACGTGTCAATAATAATTTTCATTTAGTTTTTATTTTTTAATTTTACTATTATTTTTATTTTTTTTTACTAAAAGTTTCAAATTAAAAATTTATGAAACAAATCTCAAAAACAATCAAAGTAAATGTAAATAAGACCTGTGACAAACAATCAAAGTTTTACTTTAGATTTTTTCCAGACATTTACTTATTAAATATCCAAGAGCAAGCGACCTTGAAAGTTGAAATTCATCAAGTTTCGGCGTTTTTAATCTATATAATTTAGTTTGATATTACACGAAACATCCTTGGAAGTTAAGAAAAGGGAACAACATGGGTAAGAAGTAGGAGGGACAGGTCATTATAAAAACTTTCCCAGGAAGTGTTTTGGCAGCTATCGGCAGTACCATCAGACAACTACTGTAGTGTTTGTGATCGCTCCTAGAAAATAATTGAACATTATCACATCAATAAAAATTAAATAGAAGGTTTAGATATCACTCCTAAAAATCCTTGAACTGTAGACGAATTAAGATAGTAAAACATTTGAGAAACTGTTCTCAATCCGAGCAAACCAACATGTTAGAAAAAAACATTTACAATTCACCAATATATACAACCTTTAAAACACATGAGTAGCTACTACCGAGCAGTAAATACGTGAACACACCTATGACGTAGTATATTATGAAGACACGATATTGATCGGAAAACAAATAAGGATTGACGGCAAGTGCCCTTTTAATTCCTGAACGAATGAGCAGTATTACAATACCAGTTTTCTTTTTTAAACAGTGAATGGGTATAATCTCTTTACGAAAATTAATTTTAAATTTGGAATAGTTTTAACACAGATAAAAAAAGCTTTTAGCTGGATATTTTTCGTTAACTTCCGTTCAAAATGACAATCATTCAAAGTGACAGGTAACTGTGAAGGTATATTATTACTCGCGGAAAATTAAACTAATGATGATGGAGCTATTTACGGAACAGTCTATTTTACTTTTGTAAAGGTCTCTGATGGCAAAATGAAAATAAATTGCTTAAATTTATTTACTACTCTTTTGGGCTGGTCTTTCAATATATTTAAAAAAATGTAGTAAGCTTTAAAAACAAAAATTTTAAACTTATTTTATAATTTTTGATATGAATATGAATTCAATGAAAATGGTAGTCTCAGAAATCATAAATATTATTTCTCGAAATCGGTATCATGAAAATTAACAAAAAGAAAAACAACAAAATCTCTGAGTGGAGTTGCCAGTACAATCAATTGAGCTTAATATTGATCATAAAAGTCGTAAACATTTTTTATTAAATGTTTTGCAGAAGCTTTCAAGAGATTTATATCATCATGAAGACTATTCTTTATATACGTATTGAGGGTTTACTGCGAAATACTGCTGTACTAAATTTATGTCAGAAATAAGTTAAATACAAAATTGGGTAACAGCTATATTTTAAACTTTACAGTTAAACGTAATAAAGCAGTCCATTCTCGTTTAATAATATGTCGTAAATGACATTAAAAATATTTACTCGAGTTAATATTTCTATTAATTTTTTTATCAAAATAAACCATAAGTTTTATACTTAACATTGTTTATTTCTTGTACGCAGCTATTATTTAATTGAAACATAATTATCATCAACTACAGTTCCGACTCTACTGCGCTGAGTGTTGTGGGTTCAAATCTCACATGAGACAACACTTTGTGCTATCTATAAATTGTTGTTCTAAGTCTGGGTGTTCTTTGTGTCCGTTTCATGTGTTTGTAAAGTCTCCTGCAACACAGGATTTATTCTTAGTCTTGTCTTTTTAAAGAAGAAAAGAAACAGTTTTAAAAATATCGCGTGATCTCTCATCTCATCTATATTTTCATTATTGACGTACCAATTTTATCATAACTGAAGTAAAATACATTATAAACATAAAAATTAGTAACCAAAATATACCTCGTCAGCTTTTCCAAGACACCAGTGACAACTGTCACAGCGATCAAGTTATATTTTAAGGACTATAATCATGAGTTAAGCAAATTGTCACTGTCACATTTACATGTGAAATCGACTATGTGTCCAACTTTACTTAAATATTTCCTTATTTCCTGTATTTCTTATTAACATATTTATCTAAAATAAATAAAAATAAAACCTTAACTTATGGCTAGTTAGGTATTGAAAGTCTACTAAAATTTTAGAATTTTTACAGGTCCTTTTAAAACACAATAACTCATAAATAACTTGACTGTACTTAGCTGGTTTCATCAGTATGTATACCGTAATAACTAGTTGTAAATTTGACTTATAAATGTGGTAACATACCGCAAAGAATAGTTTCTGATATTAAGCGTCAAATACTAAAATTTATTCCAACTCGAAGCTATATCTCAACATTTCAAGTATAGCTTCAAAATGTGTCACCATCATTATCACCATCGACAACCTTTTACAATCCACGGCAACGAGGCTTTGGCCTACTATACTACGCTGACCAGACGAGTTGGCATAGGGTTTGTGCCAAATTTTCCTTCTCTTTGTAACGATATTGCCTTGTATACTTTGTTCCCTTAGTCACCTTTTACGACACTCACAGGATGAATAGGGGTGGTAACAATATGTATTCTTAATCCGTGACCACACGGACAAATGTGTAAGATATTGAAGCGCCATGTTAAGTTTGTTCATTAATTTGTTTTATATTGATGAAAACACATACAACTCTAACCTTCTATACATGACACTCATTGTATAACAATCGCTGTTTTGACAACGGGGGACTAGTGGTGCTTATAATACTGCTACTGGCTCGTGTGGGCGCGGGATGTGGGCGCGGCGGTCAGGAAGACCCGCTGAAACGGTTGTCCGCTGGCCGCCCGCAGGATATATGGGTTCCCGAACCCAGGGATCACTACAACCTCCACCCTGGGAGGCTGAATCGCCAGCCTGCGAAAAATCCCTGCAGTAGTAGTCGTGCCGGAGGAGGAGACCGGAGTGGAACCCGACCGCTGCTGCAGGGGGGGAGCGGGGGCCCTTTCGTACGCCGCGCCGACAAATCGCACTACCCGCATCGACCATGAGTAGATTAGCACCGCCCCATTGCCCCCTTAGTTGTCAACACAGTGAATCCTCACAAACCAATTAAACCCCCCCAAAAAAATGACGAAGAAAAATAGAAAAAATGTATCTACAGCGGCATCCTCTTCCACATATATGGACTTCTGCAACATCAGGGGACTTCACTCCAACCTGAACGCAGTCCACCTTCATCTGGAGATTGCGCAGCCGACCCTCTTATTTCTTACGGAGACGCAGATATCCTGCCCGGCCGATACATCATACCTACACTACCCCGGCTACAAACTCGAACACAAATTTCTGAGACGTGCCGGTGTATGCATGTACATCCGGGAGGATATCTGCTGTCGCCGTCTCCTTTGCAAGGAAGCCAGGCTAGTCAAGCAGGCCGCCTATAGGGCTTGGACCACGGCCCGTACCAATAAGGATCCGAACATCTCTGATGTGAGACGCAAACTAAATGCTGCCTCGAGGTCCAGCAAAAAGACAATTGCCAAAGCCAAATTCGATTTCATCGGCAGGATTGGTGAGCGACTTACGAGCTATCCCTCTGGGAGTCGTGCGTTTTGGTCTCTTGCTAAGGCTGCCGAAGGAAATTTTTGCCAGTCGTCTTTATCACCATTGCGAAATGCCGATGGTAACTTGGCCCATAGTGCTAAAGAGAAAGCCGACCTACTTGGGCAACTCTTTGCCGCGAACTCGACTATGAACGAGGATGGAAGTGCGGTACCGCCTATTAACCCGCCGTGCCAACACACTTTGCCGGAAATACACATTTCGCAAAGAGAAGTGCGGCGGGAACTAAACTGTCTAGACGTTCGTAAGTCGAGTGGGCCAGACGGCATACCTGCAGTGGTGCTCAAAAAGTGTGCCCCTGAGTTGTGCCCTGTACTAACGCGACTTTTCGCGATTTCCTACCGCACAAGGCAAGTGCCGTCTTCGTGGAAGACTGCCCATGTGCATCCAGTGCCAAAAAAGGGTGATAGATCGGACCCATCGAATTACAGGCCTATAGCTATAACCTCCCTTCTCTCTAAGGTGATGGAGCGTGTAATCAACACACGGCTCCTCAGTTACCTGGAAGAGCACGACTTGATCAGCGACCGCCAGTACGGTTTCCGCCGCGGTCGCTCGACTGGTGATCTTCTAGTGTATCTCACTCACCGGTGGGCTTCAGCCATTGAGAGTCAAGGTGAGGCTTTGGCAGTTGGCCTGGATATAGCAAAGGCGTTCGATCGGGTCTGGCACAGGGGCCTTCTATCGAAGTTACCGTCCTACGGCCTTTTTTTTTTTTTTTTAACGTGTGGAAACCCCCTCGGGCCGTCACCCCACCGGGGTTTACGGCGGGGTGGTGTGTCGGAATCGGACCGACTAAAACCACACGGTGTGCCACTCTGCGCCTGAGATAGGAGGGATCCGGGAACCGCTGCTGTTACGACATCCAGATCCCTCCCAGCGCCTGCCCGCTAAAGCGGGCACCATCTGCGGATAAACTCTCTATTTAGGCGACGTACGGCACACGCGCACGTCACCTCCTCGCGGCTGGCCACTATAGCGGATGGAGGGGAAAACCCGTCCCGTCGAGGATCAGGCCCAGATACTTCATCTGGGCCTTAATCGGTACGAGGACCGAATTGACAACGATAGAGGCGCCGGGGGGTGGACCACGACGGGGCCCATGAAACAAAAGGGCCTCCGTCTTATCTAGGGCCACCCGTAAACCTAGCGCCTCAATGCGCCCGACCACCAAAGAGACTCCCACGGTGGCCAGGCGCGCCGCCTCTTGAAAGTTCGCCCCCCGGGCCGTGACCAATGTGTCATCGGCGTAACAAATTACGCCCAGCCCGGGGGGAAGACGACCTCGAAGGGCCCAGTCGTATCCCATATTCCACAGGAGTGGTCCGAGGACAGACCCCTGTGGAACACCGCACGACATGGGCCGCCGCCTCAGAATACCATCTCGGTCCTCGTACATGACGGTACGCTCCTCCAGATAGTCTGCCACAAGCCGCCTCAGGTACACCGTCCTACGGCCTGTCCGAGGGTTTGTGCAAATGGGTGGCTAGCTTTTTGTCTGGCAGACGCATAAAAGCCGTCGTCGACGGTAGCTGCTCCGAAAGCATGGACATAAACGCTGGTGTCCCGCAAGGCTCCGTGCTATCTCCAACACTATTCTTGCTGCATATCAATGATATGTTGACCATAAATGGCATTCATTGTTATGCGGATGACAGTACTGGAGATGCGTATTACACGGGCCGGGCTAACATCCCTCGTACCGCTGTAGTAGAAAGTCGCGAACAACTTGTGTCTCAAATCGAGAGCACTTTACACAGAGTCTCCGATTGGGGTCGGGATAACCTGGTCCAATTTAACCCCTCTAAGACACAAGTTTGTGCGTTTACTGCTAAAAAACCCCGTTCACTGTAGTTCCACAATTCCAGAATACACCCCTTACCATCTCACAGAGTATTGAGATCCTCGGTGTCGACATCTCCAGTGACGTCCAATTTCGGACTCATTTGGAGGGAAAGGTGAGGCTGGCATCAAAAAAGCTTGGTGTTCTGAATAGAGCGAAGCGATATTTCACACCGGCACAAAGGCTACTACTGTACAAAGCACAAGTTCGGCCTCACATGGAGTATTGCTGTCATCTCTGGGCGGGAGCACCGAAGTACCAGCTTGAGCCTTTCGATTCAGTCCAGAGACGTGCTGTGAGAATAGTCGACGATCCTGATCTCACGGACGGTATCGAGCCACTAAGTCTTAGGCGAGACTTTGCCTCCCTGTGTGTACTCTACCGTCTCTACAATGGGTTGTGTTCAGAAGAATTGTTTGATATGATGCCCACAGCCACATTCTACCATCGCACCGCTCGCCATCGTCAGGGAGCTCATCCACATACATTGGAACCTAAATGGTCGCGCACAGTGCGGTTTCAGAGAAATTTTCTCCCGCGAACAATCCCGTTATGGAATGAGCTCCCTGCCACGGTTTTCCCTGGGAACTACAGCATGGGGTTCTTCAAGAAGGGGGTTAATAGGTTTTTGAAGGGTCGGCAACGCGCACGTGATGCCCCCGGTGTCGCAGGCGTCCATAGGCTGCGGTAGCCGCTTACCATCAGGCGGGCCGTATGCTTGTTTGCCACCGTCGTGGTATAAAAAAAAAAAAAAAAAAAAATATCAACAATTTTATCTAAATGGTAATCTAACACTACAGATAAAGAGCTTTGCATTACCTGGTAACTAATATTATACGCTAATCTCATAATATCCGGGAGTTAGGTAATGATATCATATTTAGAAAAAAAAACATATTGGATATTACCTATCACTGCTTAATCTTAAAGCATAAATTTACGTTTCATAATACTTATGACCTTATGCCGATGTTAATCAACATCGAATTTAGTAGTACTAAACAAATTTCGGATGTGTTAGATGCGACCAGCACATGACCACTTGTTGTGGAAAGCCTTGCTCAGAAGCATCTGAAGATTTCAACAACATTTATAATTATAACCAAAAAATAAGGAAAGTCCCTTTATGTTTTAATCTATGTTGACATTTTTTACAACGAAGTAAACAAATATATTATTATTAGAAACAAAAAATATACTGGCGCGATTTATTTAACAAAGTAAATAAATTATAAATCGAAACCAAAAGCAATTTCATATTTTATTTTAAGAAAACACAATTCTTAATTAAGAATATTAATCAAAAAAAGTTTTTCGAACACTTTCATTTGTTCTACAAAAATATCTATAAGTTTCTTATCTTTATAATGAAATCACCCAAAGTCATTTAATTGCACGTAACGTCATAAAAAATGGATCATAATACCTACTGTAGTGTGTTTCATACATGTACGCATGCGATGTATAAAGTAATAAATATCTAAACCACCTACTCGACTACAAACAGACTTATCCATTTTTAGACACGATTGACGTAAGAAGTAAATTTGAAGGTTACATTTTATGTTTACTTTATGCCTTTGTTTTATCAGTTTCAGTACCTGGGATAGGCCTGTGTGTTCGAAGCGTACGTCCTAGTTTGACTAATGAATTGTCAGACATTTTATAGACTTGGTAGGTCGGTCACACAAATGAGGCAAATATGATTAGAATAACTGAAATAGCAGATAGTACATACTGAAAAACATTTAGTTACTGATGTGAAAATATTTTAATCGTTACAACCAAAACAAAAATCAGTAATATATATTTTTATAACCCTAGCTCTTACCCGTGGCTCCTCCTGCATATATATCGGATATCGTAGTAAAGAGAAGCCTATGTTCTTACTCAAAAATCGAAATATTTCCATGCCAAATTTCATTAAAATCGGTTGAGCAATTTAACCATGAAAGTATAGCAGACAGACAGCCACTTTTGCATTTATAATATGTGTTAATAGGTAGAATAAAATTTTTTCTTTATCATACAAACATGAGTTAGCGTCACCAACTTTTAAGCAGTAAGTTAATCAAACAAAGATACAAAGGAATATTGTAAATAACTATAGGTAAAAAAATATAAAGAACACGCTTCCAAAGTCGGTGACAAACAAACCAACAAACATATAGGTGAAGCTAATGAAAGCATGCTAACAAGTTCCACACTGCAGTCTGTCAAAACGTTTTATGGTTTCTTTAAGCAGTACTACAGACCAAAATTTATGTTCATTCTAAGTGTTCACTGAATGTTTATCATTCTTGATCTACAACTACAAATAACTAGTTGATTCTACGTTTATTTATTTTCTCGATTATTGTTGGCTACAAACTCTTATAAGTACATTTAAAATTTTCTCTGCTTAAATGAAATAATGTTATAGAAAAGTTACTGATGATAAATTCTTTATGTATTATTAAAACTGCCACGGTGGCGCAGCGGTAGTGAATGTGGCTGCTGTGCTTGAGGTCTTCGGTTTAATGCTCGAGTCGGACCAAATATTTGTATGATCTGCAAATATTTGTTTCGAAGTTTGGTTGTTTTCTATATATAATATCATGCATATTATATACAGAAAACAACCAAATATGCATGTATTTACAAAAAAAAAGTGTATAAATATTCTATTAGTCTTGTTGTCATTGCAATAGCTCTATTTAATTTAATACTAGATTACATTGTGTGTCAAATGTCCGAAATATTTACGTATTTACTTTATTTATTATATTGCTACATGAAAACAACGGTGAAATAAGCATTGAAATGACATGGAGTAAAAATATCAGAATGTTTTATTTCATTTGGCAAATGTAACTCGACAAAGTTCCCCATAGTGTTTGGACTGATCTGATTGGTCTCGATAAGTAGTTAGTAAGATCTGATAATAGAGACAAGATGGCCGCACTATCGTCTTAATTAAATCAGACAGCTGCGTTGTATGGGGTGAATTGGATTTGCTTGAAAAGTTCTAGAACCGGGTAGAATTTTATTTATACGATAAGTAATATTTTTAATAAAGAATGATTTCTACATAAAAAAGGGTTAGCATCTAGGTTAACGAGGTCAATAGCTACATTACTGAGCAATATAATATTAATATACGTTATAAACAATACCTGAATGATAATGGACTTTGTGTAGTAAACCAGAAGTGCATAAATGTAAGTTACTATGAGGCTGACCATAAACTAAGGCTTTTGATTGACTCTGCAATATACATCTACGTATACAATGTTCGTGTTTTGATACTTTGAATTGCGAATTAATATTTATTTTTTGTTTTATACAACTCAATTGAGAATAAAACTGGCAACTGGTCACTTATCATATTCTATACTAATTGTGCTCGGGACTTCGTTCGCGTATGACGTGTTCATACATATTGTCGATATTGATGCTTAGGCTACATTTAATAGTGAAAATTTCTGGTTGTTTTAGATTTAATCTCATTATTTAAGATGTTTTTGCTGTGTGAATCCCGATCCCGTGGAAAACTGAGATAAAAAAAAGCCTATATATTTCCCAGTAGCGTCTTCTTGTAAAAGTCTTATTAAAATCGCTTTAGCAGTTTCAGAGATTAGCCTGAATAAACAGAGAGACAGATGAATAAAAATTAAAAAAAAAGTGTTCTGTAAAGAGCTAAAAGCACTTGTGAAAACACACTCACACTTTTAAATCACAGAGAAACACTTCTATTTTATTTAAATGTATTGATTAGGGTAAAGTTTTAGTTTATGTTAGCCTAGATTGTTATAATATTACGTTTCACTTCAGTTCTTTCATCTTTCTTTAGTTTATTTATATTCAAAAACTTTAAAAAGAAGTTTCGAACTAAGAAGTTTATTTATAGCCATAGCGCCATGTATACCGTATACATTTGAGGTTTGATGTTTGAGGTTTATAATCAACTTAAGGTAAATTAAAACTTGACTCGTACTTAAGAAGAAATTGACTGCACGGATGGTGTATTGATCAAGTGATGACCGCACCATTTTTACTGCACTGAATATTGCGAGTTCAAACTGCACATGAGACAACACTTTGTAAGATTGGTCACAAACTGTTGTTTCGTTGTTGAGGGATACAAACGACGTCCAGACTCAGAAGAATACAGGATCTATTTTTAGTGCGGGAGTTGTAAAAAAACAAAAGTTCTCTTCAAATATATTTGTTTAATTTAAATATATGTAAGGCTACGGACATGAACGCAGCGGGAGCGAGCGGCGAACGGTGAATGAGCGGTGCGCACCAGTATAGCGAAATGGCATAAAGTCACCATCACCTGAGATTAATATTTTCTTCTTCTTCGTCTTTATCACTTTTTATTCTGTTCACTTAGTAGATAGATGTCATTTCTTTTTTTCTCATTGTGCTTGCTGTGGTCTCCTATAAGTGAAGAAGTACATCAACCAACTTTAGTCAATTTAGTCAATTACTGTAAATAAATGTTCATATTACAACTCATTATGTTTAAGGTTATAAGGTTTTAGTTTCTGATAGAACAAAAGTTGTTATATGTTAAATAAACAACGATTAGTTGTTTGACCTATGTTTTATGTATTGGCTGCCTGTCTGCCTGTGTACCAGTGAATATATATATATATAATGTATATATATATATTCATACATATACATATATATATATATATATATATATATATATATATATATATATATATATATATATATATATATACATTCGCAGCTGGCTCAAGCGTCCACATGTCACGTGACCATATCAATGACTACTTACGTTAATTTATTCCCCATCCAAACTTGCGTGTTTTTATTTTCTCTTCAAAAATTCAGCACATTTATTTTTTATTGTGTGTTCACTGAGACATGGTGATCCTTGATATCTTTGTCTGTGACTTATAAGTTCAACCAAAAATCGTTGACACTGCAGATATTGTTTTTGATTTAGCCACCACTGCTGGTGCTTCGTCAACACAGTAGAACTCGATGTTAAAAGTAAAAAAGTGCAGATCCAATCACAGTACTAATTTATTTGTTTGCACTTTCAGTAAATAAAAGCAATAATTTATTCATAATACTTTAAACATAGCATTGTAATAATTTTCATCACTAGTGCGCGTACATCTACATCGATGTAGTGTTAAACATGTTTTTATTTTGTAACGACCTAAGTTACGTTGAAATAATTTAATAATAAATATTATCTCGTTCTTCTCTAAAATAAAATTACTAAACACCCACATCCCCACTTTTAAGATACTAGAAGTATCCTAAATAATGTATTCAATGAAAGGCAATTATTTTCTCATTTTACAAGACATGCAGTCAAGTACAATTTAAGGCCACCATTCGCTGAACAAATAAAATGTCAACACTATTATATTAAGTAATGTCAAAAAACTGAAAAAATGTTGTAAAGAGAATTAAAAAGAATTATCCAGAGAAACTGGGAAGGAAAAGTCAGTACGATATAATTTGTAACCAAGAACTTATAATTATTTTGGAGAATTGTAACAGTGGTGAAAGCTGTACAATTCCAGGTTTTTTTTTAAATATATTTATGTAACTGCCTCGGTAACGCAACTGTAGTGAATGTGACTGCTGTACTTGAGGTCTCGAGTTCAATTCACGGACCGGACCAAATGTTTGTATAGTCTGCAAATATTTGTTTCGAAGGTTGGATGTTTTCTATGTTTTATATGCATGTATTTACAAAAAGAAAGTATATAAGTATCCTATCAGTTAGTCCAGTTATCATAGTACAAGCTCTGCTTAGTTAGAAACCAGATGACGTTGTGTGTCAAATGTTCGAAATATTTATTTATTTATTGTTTAAGTCCATAAGTATCGTAACTAAACAAAATAATGTTAATTAATTACAACTCAAATATAAATTGATTTCACTGGTTATGTCAAATCAGAATATTAGTTATTGTTTTGTGACATCTCTCATCCGTACTTACGAAATATAATTTCTCATAACAGAACGCTACACCGCTCTAGTGTCGCGCGATCTGCCCGCTGGTTTCGAGACCGTTACCCGTGTTGCCACCGCTAGTGCACGGCTCCGCTCCCGTTGACTTCGACTTCGAAACTGCACACACATCTTGAGAAATCCTAAGAAATGTAAATGTCATTTAAAATGAAAGCGTGCGTAAACAAAGAAATGTCGAAAACTTAAAAGTTTAACATAGTAGAGCTCAATGTTAAAAGTAAAATAGTGCCAAGCAAAACAGAATACATTAAAACAAACGGTGAGCCAAAAATAGATATAATATAATAAATGAAACATAACGTGTTAACTCGACCTCATGGAATTTATTCCTGTTTCGCATGTTGGTTAACCTACTTACTAAAAATAAACGTTTCCAGTTACTTTAAACGGTAATTTAGATAATGTTTATTGTTTATTTTAGTTATAAATTCAACTAACAGACAGCAACATTCTTAGTTTAAAAATATTCGAGACGATTTACAGTAAATTGTGGGATATCATGGGCAATGACTAAGAGTTTCACCTAATTCAACTTTTTGGGTTTTAATAATGCTTTGAATGTGATGTCGCTATATATATGAATGCATTTATAAAATATGCAAAATACTGCATGGCTACTGTATTTTGAGATGGCACAATTCTGACGTAAATGTAATACGTCATCATTACCATCTCAGCAAGGATGAATTCTCAGAAAACATCACGTCACGTCGCTCTCTACTGTGCTGAGTGCTATGGCTCGAAATCCTACACGGGACAACTCTTTGCATGATCCACAAATTGTTGTTCTGAGCCTGAGTGTTCTTTATGCTCGTTTCTTGTATATTAGTAAAGTTCCTCGCGACACAGGATATATTCAAAATGCAGGCTTTGTTTTTAAAAAAGATTATCAATTTACAGTTTGAATCATTATAAATAATCATTTATCTGTTGCCGTCCACTGCTGAACGAAGGTCTCTCCAAGGAAAGCAATCATTTTGATCTGGGGTAGATAAATCAAATTATTTAATAAAATAATAATAAGCTATATTCTCCATACCTTTTTTAAACTTTGTTCGCAGTACTATGGAATATAACTCCATAGTCTGATATCCACACGAGGCGAGGTTCAGTACGATGATAGAATACGTTCAACGCAAATTTACACGGTTCTTATATAAAAAGTTATATGAGTTCTACACGTATTTATATACATCACTTTTTGTTCTCGGCGTGGTAGGTCTGTACACACAGCCAAAGTGAACTTACTCTATTATTTGTTATTAAATAATAAAATTAATAATTCGAATACGTTATCCCGTTGTATGTTATGGGTACCAACCAGCATACCCGGCTAAGTTCGTGCTGCCTCCTCGTTGCGCCGCAGGTACGAACACGTACGGCACAGGAACACTCCCACTAGCCAGGTAGTTACTCTGCTCAATATATTGATTGCTCAGTATCCGGATGTTGATACACAAAATTCAGTACTTTTTTAATTTTTGTATAATTTGCCAAAGTGGAAGATTTTAATATACCTATATGTACAAAAATATTTATTACTATTGTAACATTATAACGTTGTATTGGCTCACTGTACGTATTGGGAAATCTGTAAGTGCAGTAAGCAGTTACATCATTAGAATTATATTATTTGTTGAACAGTATGCGAGCACATCGAGTGTAAAAGCTGAAATAAAAATAACTGAAATAATAAATTGTTTTCCAAGGTATCGTATAAAATACAGAGACAAATATTCAACCCAATTTGAGTATTTTCTCATTTTTTATTTAACTAGAACTGGTATGCTAGAACTTGAAAATATACCGTTGACTCACAAGATATGTGTGTAACAAAATAGGGACGTGATCTCTGTTGGAAATACTTTTTGGCTTACCATAAATACTCGCAACAGTTTTTGTACGAAAATTATATTCGTAGTTTTAAAGAGTTCCTTAGATTTCACAACAGTTTCTATTGACACTTATTGAAATATTTGCTTGTAGAGAAATAATCAAATACTACTTACTCAATATCATACATATTGAGCATCATTATACGATACAGGGAAACGAATGGAATGAATGGCATCTTATTAGTTGACGATAATATTCGACATTTTATATGAGTACAAAGACAATAGAAGTGGGATAAAGTGGTGGCTTAGCGTGACCAAGCATGGCTAATCACGCGCATGTAATGGATAGGTGACACTCAAGGCTCATAATGATGTGGTGTAAATGTTATCAGTTTTATTTAACCTCAATATGATATGTACCAAATTGAAACGGCTCTCGCGTACGTTAAATATTTTTTTTATCTGACTGCCAAAACAGGGTTATGTGTTGTATTAGCGCACGTGTTTTCCTCCCACTACGATCCCGGGTCCTTTAAGCGGGGCATAAAAAAGCATCTCATTAGGCCGCCATAGCGTGGGTCACCATATTACACTGTCATCATTCGTAGTGAGTATGGCGACCACCGCTCTTGGATTCTATTCATGCATTCCATCAGGCAGAACAGTCACTTTGGTAGGTTGTAAAAAAAAATGTTTTTCACGTGTATCTTGTATATATGTATGAATGTAGTATTTTTTATTATCTTCCAGTCTGCTGCATGGATATAATTAATTAACATATCGTTAGATTTGTCTTGGTGGCCCAAGTGTTCTTAGAGACTGTCTTAGAGACTCTGAGACGCTATAGTCTAAAGTAATTTTTTGTTTGCTTTTTAAATTGAAGTAATTATTTAAAATTAAAAAAAATATTTTATTTATTTGACTATATAACATACAGCGTCCATGGCTAGATAGCTATGTGAACGTTCAAGTGATAAATATGTGTAAATGAATAAAATAAACGCCATAAATATAGATATTTGATATATATGCACTCGATAAAAATTTCTTTGAAGAAAAAATATATAAACCATTTATTCAATTTGTAACAAGGGTAACAAAAAAATACAAATACTCCATCTTGTTACAATCATAAATAAAAAGTGTAAAATAAAAAAATAATTAAAAAAAAAACTGACTGTACATTGTTGAAAAACTGACTGAACCCCTTTTTTTTTATTTCTTTGAAAGATCCGTGAAAATGGTACTTATTGTTTAGTGTTAAATTTTTTTTTCATTTAAATACTACCTCAAGTTATCATAATAACAAATTTAAAAGAATTAATTATTTATTCTGCCCAGTGGTATATAATGATTAGATTTGTCAAATCGGGACAGGAAAAATCTTGGTGTAGCACAAAAAATAATACGACAAACTAATAACCTCCTCTGTTCATTGAGTTTGATTAAAATATTAATCAGTTGTTTGGGAGTCTTACTCATTTTAACTTCACTATAATTAATTTCATTTTTACGCTGATCGATTATTGCCTGTTCTAATGTTTTTCTTGGTCCGTCCGAACGTTGTTCTTCTATAAATTTAATTCACGAACAAAGACAGTCTACAATCTACATGCCATTCTAATTTCACTATTAAGTAAATAATGGGCAACACTTTATAAATCCAATATATTTTTTGTTTTTCAAATTAATTATCGAACGGATTTTGAGAATTTGTTTTATAAAAACTTACTAGTATATTATGCTACGAGTATAGTATTAATGAGTGTAATATTTTATATACGGTCAAGATTACTTAAGACTTATAATAAGAAAACAGAACCAAATTCTCATAAATATTAGCAAGGATTTGAACATTAGAATGAATTATATTGTAAGTAATACACATAGAAATTTTTAAAATAATAAGGAATTTATAATATTTAAACAAATAAACAGATTTTTCATCTGCAACTAGAATCTCTTTTAATCGAGTCGCCTTTAAACCAAAACAAATTTAAACCAAATCAGTTCATTTATTTCATCGTCAAGTTTATAACACCTAGATATTTTGTGTTAGGAGTTTAAAACGAACCAGTTACTAAGCGATACATTAACGAGTTAGTTAAGGGCGAATAGGACCTAAAAATTGGGTCAAGAATGAATATATTTTTAGTTTAATGAAGGTTACACACAGAATAAATTATTGTGCTCGTATATATCGAGGGTTTACTGTGAGAACCTGCTAAACCAAACTGTTAGCAAACATTTACCAGGTAGTACAACCACGCTGATTTCAGCATGAAAGGGCCGGCTCATCCGGGGCAATACTACCCTCCCACAGAAGACCAACCTAAAGCGACAGTATCCGTGCTATCGTGTTTCGTTGGTGGGTGCGAGACCAGAAGCCCATTGATGCAGGTGTGACAGTTGTCGTGGTAAATGTGTGCAATACAATGCTACGATGACTGTCATGTCTTTATAAAATACATATATAAAGTATAATTATGTAAAAATATAATAGGCCGCCATAGTGTGGGTCACCATACTGCATTGTCAGCATTGGCAATGAGTATGGTGACTACAATTTTTGGATTCTATTCATGCTTTCCATCAAACAGAGTAGAGTCACTTTAGCAGGTTATTAAAAAAAAGAGTTAAATATATAAAGTTACCTTTTTTGAGCTCTATATGCAGCTAAAATTGGGTGAGGGCTACGTTGTCATTTTTACGCTAATGTAAAAACAGCTAAACACTGAAAAGCACTCAATTTTCGTTCAGTAACATATCATAAGCGACATTAAAAAATAAGATAACAAAAATGGTAATATAAACTAACAAACTGCCTTTTCTTTTTTAGAGTTGAACAGCTATTTTAAACATGTTCAATAAGTAATATCTAAGTGAACATATTATCATTAATTTACAAGTATACAGCAACACTATGATAAATATCTACAATCAGTACTTACATGTACCAAATTAATACAATTCTATGCTATCGTTGATATGCAAAATCTAATAAATGACTTTAACGTGGATACGCGCTAAAACATTCTTGGCAAGGTCGACATTAGTAACTCATAACGCATAAATTTAATTAATAATAAAATATATAAAATAAATAATAATATATAATATTTCGGACAACTGACACACAATGCCATCTAGTCCCAAACTAAGCAGTGCTTGTACTATGTATACTAGACAACTGATATAAATACATACATATATACAGTTCTTTTGTAAATACATACATATTGTATGTAGAAAACACTCAAAGTTCGAAACAAACATTTGCAAATCATACAAACATTTGGTCCAAACCGGGAATCGAGCCTGAGTCACTAAATTAAAGAATTCAATAGATAACTGGAGTAACCGATATTTTACTGAGAATCAGCACGCTGAAGTGAAAGTTGTTCAGTCATGTCTCCAGGCGGACTGATGGTCGTTAGAATCGATATGGGTTAGAGTGGAGACCACGACTAGGCAAACGTAATGTAGGGCACCCTGCGGCGTGATGGACCGACGACTTAAAAAGAAAGGTTGGCAGGGGAAAGGATGCAGATTCTCCAAGACCAGGATGGTTGACACTCTTTGGGGAGGCCTTCGTTCAATCGTGGACGGCAATAGGCTTAAACAAAGTTTACACTTTTTTCACATCGTGCAGCAAGTGATGTTTTTGATGTCATTGAACAAAATTTTTTTGAATCAGTGCATAAACAAATAGAAACAGATTCTACACACTTACTATAGACTTAATTTTTATTTTTAAGCAAGCCAAATGAAAGCACACAAGGCATTAAGGGCGATGGAAAAAACAATGTATGGATCTCTTGTTGGAGATCCATATCGAGTAAAGTAATATATATTTGACTTAATGTGCTTTTCGAAGTTTGAAAAGATCTTAATATTAATATATCGAGATTTTTTCATTACATTTTCATTACACATCCATAGATTGAACTGCCTAGGATTTCTTAATGTTTCAATGTGTTTATCTACTCGGTTACCACTTATCACTCTTGGTAATAAATTAATCATCCCTGTAGAGCTTCACCGTTGATTTATCAAATTTACAAACGAGAAATAGAATTCGACAAATTAACTGTTAATGAAATTAATAATGATGAAACTCTTTATTATAATTAATTTATCTTCATAGTCAATAAATATTTATAGGTTTAATCATCTAACATGTTTTATTAATTAACATAAATCGTAACATTCCTCGCTAAACATTATTTATTTCGTGTATGCGGCTTTTAATCCATTGAAGCTACCGCATGATGAACATTTATAATTATCGTTATAAACTAATCGTCAGTTAAGCACATTTTCCTTATAATTTACATGTAAAACTGATCATATGTCCGACTTAACATATAAATTTCTTTATTTTGTACACTTTTAATTAACATATTAACGTAAGATAAATAAAAATTGAAGCTCATGGCGTATATTTTAACATGGTGCTAGTAAAATATAAAAGTCTATTATAATCATAGCATTTTTACAAGCATGAACTTTCAAAATCAAATAACTCAAAACTACTTTGACTGTACTTAGCTGGTTTTCACAGTGAGCGCTCGATGTATTAAATCTATATACGGCCATCAGCTGTTTCTTTTTTTTTCGAAATTTTAGTCAGTTCCATCGTATCCTGAAAAAGTAGCTTCGCACCTATGATTTTAACGCACTTGACATGAATATGAACAAATATTTCGAGTCTAGGTATTTCATATGATTAACTCTGAACTTGGTGACAGTTACACTATGATTTCTTGACTATAACTTTGACTTAAAAGATTAAAATAGAGTGTTTTTTTTAATTTCTTAACAACACTTTCAGGACTGATACGATCTTCAATCCTTAAGAGTTTAAGAAAAGAGCATACTCTCACATCAAACGCAGGTAATGCGTTTGTGACTACTCAGTTATAGGCTTTCATGAAAAGCGGTAGTTACTTTCCATCAGGTGTTTCATTTGCTCGTTAACTGCCTATATTATTAAAAAAAAAATAAAGTAATAATTTGTTGCCATAATAGATGTCAGGTGTTGTCATGGTAAAGTTGAGAGGTTGAAGAATATAGTTATAACAAGTAGTAGTAAACAATAAAAAAAATGTATGCCTAATTATTATACATTCATCTATATCAGACATAAATTTGTAAGGGTTGAGTATACAAAAAGAGTCTACTCTACTGGGCGATTCTCTTTAACAAGTTTAATCTTAAAGCTAGTTTATGAGCTAGTAAGTTTATAGAATCTTTACTCTCATAAGAACAATCTGCAGTTCACTTATATAAAACACAATTTTATTCTAATATTCACTTAAAAGTAATCTAAACTTCTTGGTACATAGAAATATATAATAATATAGCCTCACACATCTCACAGTAACCAGATCGCTGATAAACATACTTATATGTTTCTAAATATATAAATTACACCCAGACACAGAATAAACGATCGTGTTCATCACACAAAGATTTATCCTGGGTAGGAATCGAATCCAAGACATCTACCTTTGCAGTTAGGGTCACTAACCACTAGACCAATAGGCCCGTCGATAAATAATTACCTCATAGAACCACACAATTTGTATTTATTTGAAACATGTGAATATATGAGTTTTAGTGCTACTATAAGTAATTAATGTTTACGTAAGCCTGCGATACATCAGTAAATAGTCACGCTTTACCATTTTCAATTTCACTTCCACGTAACGAGTACACTGAAAGAGAATAAATAGAATAGCGAAATAATTGTTGTGTTGTTTCGTTGCATGGCTTTTGTTTTAAAACTGATGTCTACAAAAAATACCTTTAATTTCTATTGCATAGAGCAGAGAGCGTTGTCTTATGTTGAAATCACTGAAAAATGACGTTGCTTCAGACAGAATTACCTTAATTATTAATAAACACGTAATAAAGAACTTCTTAATTCCACAACAAGTAGCATTCTAGATTTCCTCAATCTCTTTACTCTCTCATTACTGAGTAAAATGAAGTTTGGAGAACTATATTTTTACAAGTTTAAAAATAATTAAATGTGTTAAAAGTTTCCTGTTTAATTTCACTGTTCTTACCGTAGACCGAGCAAAACGCTAATCCTTTTTGTTGTAGACCTAAATTCAACAACAACATTAGAAAATCGAAATCACCAATGTGTGAATTTTATACAATGTAGGTAGTTTTGTTAATCCGATTAAATTTGTTAATGAACACTCGTCTAAAGATAAACATATGTGAATTTTAGAACAAATATGAAGCTGAGTATTAACGATGTTTTCTTTTATATATCTAATAATAACTAGGTGTGGGTAAGAATTAATAAATTTTGTACATTACATAATTATCAGCAGTAGCTAGGATGCATCAGCTGCGCAATTTTGCCCTAGAATTGATTAGTTATCTCCTGTAAAATTCAATTAATCAAAGAAGTAGAATTAAGTTAAACTTCCAAAGCTTTCTTGACTTTAAAGTCACGCAATTTACTTTGTAAAGTTAAATTTAAAAGCAAAATTTGTTTAACGATGTTCGTTGACACGGCTAAAAGCTTTTGCGAGTGATATTGCTCTTTACACTACAAAGTAGTTTTATTTCATTTTTAAAAACTGAATTCAATAAAAAAGTCTCAAATTCCATACGATCTATAAACAAACACGCCTTGTTTTTACGAGGGTTGATTGTTATACCCAGATTTAATGGAAGTTCAAGGAAACAGCGGCGTTTAATTCATTGTTTTTCTAAAGGGGCTTGTCGTTTTAGTAATGGTTATACAATTGAGATGTGTTTAGTTGTTTAAAGATGTGGGTAAAGTTAAAAAAAATACTAAATAGAATTGATCTTGTTTTGCAAGTTGTTTTAATTCAACGAGAACCTAGAAAAAGACATAAAAACTTAACAGTTTCGAATAAAACAAACTAGATTTTTCTTGTGTGAAACATGTGTACATAATGAGATAGTCATATCATTTTCAGACGGTTGGAGATATGAGAGGGTCACTTGTCAAACGTGTTACGCAATACTATCCGGTGCGGAAAGTTGACTTCGCACCCGCATAAATTTCTTAGCTTATTTTTTTGAATAATTCTATAACAAAGCCTTAGCAACATTTTTTTTTATTATAATTTTTCTAAGCTCATAGTATAAAAAAAATTCACATCTTCCTTTATTAAACGAACCTTGTGAAATTTTACAATCACGTTGTTAGGAAAACGAATAACAACATAAAATTCTTATCCAAAAAGTACATTCTCATTCGAATAAATAAAAAAATAACAGAAGTGACAACGTTATATACATTACCATAGAATGGGTGCCTCTGGTGGCAGATTAGTTGCTGCGGTAGGTGATAAGATGGCAGCCTGACCGGTATAAACTTAGAGTTGGGCCGCCACGCCAGAACTCAGGGAAGAAATACTTTTCCCTTAGGATTAGGCCAAAGGTGCATGGCGTCGATTTAGAGAGGGCCTTAAAATCACTTGGTCCGGGTCCCTTTCAGAGAGTGCCAGAGGCCGGCCGTCGGGGCGGTTTTTAGTGGGCACGCTACATATTCTGGACTCATGTATCCCAAGGTGTTGAAGAACTGTAGGGATTTTCCGCCTCGTGAACAAAAAAAGCTTTACATAGATAAATCTGTTTTATTTTTAAACTAAAATTGAAATTTATCATTGTGATTATTAAATCAGAGTAGATACCCGTTAAAAAGAAGGATTACCAGGGTAAAAGTATTACAATGTAAATACAATATTAGTTTAAAAAATATGATTTTAGTCGAGTTGACCTAGAAGGATTTTAACAACAAAAACCTAGGAATATAAGCTGCATTATTGGTCTATTTATTAACTTGCTTAGCTGTAAATTTTCAATTTATGTAGCTTTTGTGATTCAATGAATGTTTATATCTATATCTCCACAAATCATTAGGAATGTTTAGATCCTTGTAATCCGTATCTGTAGACGACAGGCTGATTTAGTAGACTGATTGACGGGTCCCCTGCGAGCAACCTGTGATAAACCACTACGGAGATTTGCGGTTAGTTATTTCAATATATTCGGATTTATTTACTTACGTTTGGATAGAAATTAATTATGTTGAGGTTGATACTATTAATTAGTTCAGCTATCAAACAATAAAATGTCTTTGGAAATTGTATTTTTCTGTATCCCGCAAATTATGTTTGTAAAATTTACATCGTGACAGTAACATAGTTAGAGTTTAACAGTTTTTTAAAACATACAACTTAAAGTTCATATTTATGTTCACACTAGTAAAGATTTTTTTTTCTTCTAAAAGATAATTCCCAATCCAGGAGTATTTCTGTATCGCAGGGGATCATACAAACATAAAATGAAACGGACACCCAGAATTTGTTGATTATACAAAGCGTTGACTCATGTGGGGTTTAAACCCACAACACAGCGCGACCACTTAAACCACTATGCCATCCGTAGAGTCAAACCGTACCGTACCGTAGATACAATAGTAGAATGTATTTTATTAAAATATTACACTGTCTACAAATAAAATTAAATATGTATTCAAATCTGAACTCTAGTGACTACAAATTATTCTGTAGCAAAATACGATGAGAATGAATAGAAAGGTAGCAGAAAGCCGATGGCTTATAGCGTGTAATAAAACAAGAGTACTGTGTTGTAAGGTAGCGTAATGGCTTATATGGTAATTTATGTTTTATGAACACGACTTAATTAGCAAACACGTAAGAATTTTCACGTGCCAATACCTAAACTCACCAAAGTCTATTTCCTATTTAAGTGAGCATTTATTTCAATTGAGTGCAATTTGCAGTATACCGGCGAGATATTGGTACATGTGTATCACAGGTGTTGCAAGGTTTGCATAACACTCATAATCATTCATTCATTCGTCTTCAGTTTCTTGGCGGTTATAGTAGAACCAACGATCGGACGTGTCACCTGATTATGTTTTCTTAGTACAGTGTATGTGTGTTTTCCCATACACTTACGCATTATAATGTCTCCTGGGTGGATGGCTGCTCTTCGTTGAGACTGGCCACTGTGGCCGAAATACTTACTAGAAGTACAACATCACCGTCATAATCATATTATTGATATAGTAGTAGTAGTATGCTGAAGTGGAAGTGGACCGGCCATGTCTCCAGACGAACCGATGGTCGCTGGAACCAAAGTGTACTAGAGTGGATACCGCGATTGGGCAAACGTAGTGTAGAACGCCCTACGGCACGATGGACCGACGACTTGAAGAAGGTGGCTGCGGATGGATGTGAAATGCCCAAGACTGGGATGGTTGGCGTTCCTTGAGGGAGACCTTCGTTCAGCAGTGGACGGCGATAGGTTGATTGATTGATGTATAGTAACCATCATTACTTGAACATATGTTGAGAAACATAGGTAGATCATTTAATAAAGTCATGTTTATTTGAGATTTAATTATATAACTTGGATATGAACCAACTTAATAATATTTGAATACATTAAGAAATTTGAATCAGTATTTAAATCTTGAGTGAAGTTGTTTTTTAATATCTGCCGTTTCGTCTAACGGTTGTAATAAAACCCAGTTATATTAATAGCGAGCCGATTTTCTTAATATCATTAAATTAGTGTCTGAAATTCGAAGACGAATAATTGTGACACTAGCTTTATTAGGTATTCTTGGAAAACATCATTAGGTTATAAATTCTTTCATTTTTACTATATAATATTTTATTTAAAATTATGTTTCTTGTTCTTTTTTTTTTAGTAAAACCAAAAAAAATAAAGAATCTTCAAATTTCGATTTTAAATCGGACTAAAATTAAACGTTAAAAATGAAAATATGATTTATTTGAAATTTTTCAACGTTCAATTGATTTAAAACAACTTTGTTAAACATTAATATTGCACATACATACATAAGGTTCATTTGGTCAAATAAATATTTTTCATAGAAATATTTATCGACACCTTTATGACTATGAAGATCGGAAGAAGAAATGACGATCGATAGTGTTATTATGATTTGAAAACCAGTTGGTACTACACTAACTGAAAACGTTTTAATATAAAGAAGTTGAAGTGTTTTTTTTTGGATTTTGGATTGGATTGGATGTATGTTTTTGAAAAAGTTATAACTAATTTTTAGCGATAACATCAAAAGGATTTACATTTATTTAACACTATGATTTTCATATAAGTAGACGTAGAACTTAATTGCAGAGTTTCATTGCGTTGCGGCATAATAATCTACTCGCACTCGTATTCAATCAATTGTATGTAAATCCTAATCATAGTTTCTAATAAGAGGCAGAAATCCAGCAGTAGACTGGTAAAAGTCGATGTTGATGATTGTAAGGCTCATCGTCGACAGATAAGTCGCAGTAGTCGTCATCATAATTTCAAAATTTCTTAGGTGTTTTTTTTTCAAACACATGTGAAGAATTGTCGTCAGGTTTATTTGATTACAGGTTCGAACTCCACGTAGAACACGCAAAGAACTCACACAAAAGTCCATTTTCTTTAATACACATGTGAAAGAAACAGGAATATGACAAGAAGCGCTTACCATTAACTTTGATGTCGAATTAAATATTCAACCAAACCTTGAGTAATTCAGTAAATGTAAACAGACTGACTCGTGCAACAGAAAATGTAATTTCGTTCAGTTTTGAATACACATAGAATTGCTGTTTTCTAAATAATAATGGTTCGTGCTCAAAATGCGAGATCACCTACGATTATTACAATTTTCGCGGAACTCGCTGAAAAACCCTTCGCCCAAATTGTCTTTTGGCAAGAAAAATATTACAATGAGGATAATATTTTATACATGTTTATTATTGTAAACACAATAGGTCCGTACCCTTTTACATTTCTTGGAAAGAAAAACATAACGAAAATTATTTTATAAATTTTACTTTAACTTTTAACTATGAAGACTACGAATACGTTGTTCAATCAGGAGTAAAATGTAATTTCCAAAATATCTCTGCTCTTTGGCTGTTTAGAGTGCGAACGTACAAATATACACAGTAACATATTTATATTGCTTGTGTTGAATTACTAATTTCCGACTCTAATTTTCACGGACTGTATCAAAAGCAGAAACTTTCAAGAAGAATATTAAACTACATGTGACAAAAAAGGAAATATACAACTAAGAGATTTCACTTCAACGAGAAATGTTATGACAAACTTTTTAGCTTCACACGCGAATTCTGATGAACGAAAATTATTTTTATGCTTTTACTGCAAAACGCATCACGTTGCACGCGCTGAGTATATTATTTAGTAGCTTACAAGTTTAATTTGATTGTATCATTTTGTTAAACGAGAAACTGTTATTAAATGAAATAAGTCTTTATATCTGGCATTTGACCATTATGAGAAAGGATACTAAGTATTGTATAAAATTCCCAGCAATGTAAAATAAAAGCCCTTGGAATATTTACCAGGTTGCAGTTTTATATCTCTCCAATACATTCTCCCTTCTGTATACTACCGACATGAACTCACTCAAGCATTTTAGATTCGTTATTTTAGGTTATGTTACAAAAACAAAATTGTTTCAATTACAATAACTATGTTATGGTGAATTCTCTCGATCAATCAATTGCAGACATCTGGGTTTTACGAGCAAATATTTATTGAGCTGGCTAAAAATAAAACTTATTGTTTCTTTGCTTAATAGCGTGTTCGCTTAGCAACAGGATATTGCGAAATAAAATTTTAGTTAAGTGTATCTAAGTTATTTATCTCTAATTCTTAACAAATTAAAGTTATAAAGTTTGTTTAATGTCTTGGTAATTGTGATGACAGTGTCACGAACACTTTAATTAAATTCTGATGATATTTGCGATATTGCCTTTCCTGTTTTTAATAGATTTCAATGAAGAGGAAGTTTTTAATACGACTGAATATAGCTAGTTTTTTTTTGATCTAAGATTATTAAGTCTTATTTGAATTTGCAGAAAATATGTTCAACCTTAGAGAAAAGCTGTAAAACTTGGAAATTCGTGAAAAAATTATTCTCGATAAATCGTTTTTTATTGTTTAGAAATACTAAATATTTCTGTTTCTATGACTCTTTTTATTGAATAATTTACCTTATATAAAGAAATCAACATAAAAAGTAAGGAATTCGAGGGATATAGTTGCACTACTAGCATATTATTTTTAGCGAAAATTAAGAAAAAAATACATAAAATTTGTTAGAGTTTGGGACTTCTGAACTGCTTATCAGTTATTTCATCAAAAGAATGCCTTCAACTCGAAGAGATCTGAGTTGCGTCTCTTAAAATTAAAGTGCCTGAATAGTAATAATAAATGCTCATAAGACAAGATATCATTTTTTTTATATAAAAATTAGTTACACGTTTATATAGTAGCTTAAAAACGAATTCAGTTGCTTTTTCACGTTGCCTAGATCTATCTGAATCAGCTTAAGCCAAACTGACAACTAAAGCTGATGACGAAAGAGACTAATCCTTACAACACAGTGTACCCTATCCCTACATATACAGACAGAATTCAGTAGTTGAATTTCCAACGGTATCATTTTATTTGTTTTAAAGCTTAACATAGATATTTGTTATTTTAACATAAAAATCATAATTTATTTAGGTTTGTATTACATAGAAAATGGTTATGGCTTTGACATTTGTAAAAAGATAATTTTGTTTTCACAATTTGACAAAGAATAGAGCTTTTGTTATCCATAATCCATATACATACATAACAATCTTCTTGTAGGTCAGTATATTATTATCCTTGGGGACAAATCATATAACTTTTATGAAATGAGATCCTTTGAGGAGATTGGATAGGGTTGGTAGACGATGTGACAATTGTAGCGTTTGTACACGCCTCACTGGTAACCTTATTTGTAACCTTTCTTATTGGGTATGTGAAATATTTGGCTTACCACACAAGGCATGAAGATCAGACCACGTACCGAGTGTTATTGATATTTGTACGATGGTTCGTGATTTAAAATTAAAACTAAAGATAGAATCCATTTTCTATAATTAATTTTTAAAATACAAGTACGCAAGTTACTTGTATCTTGTCTCTTTTAAACATAATCATAAAAGAACAACACTATTCTTGAAAAGAGACAAGTAATTGTCTGACCTTTGAATACAGTCGAAACTTACTAAGTCGTTAAAATAATATTCTACACTAACAAAAAACCTTTTGTAATAAAATATGCAATAACAAAGAAACTCAAAAGAACGTAAGTTTGCTTTTTCCATCTACCCTCTTGGGTCTGATCATTCGTACTCGGTAGTACTTGAGATATTTCAGAGTCTGCTAGAATTATAACAAGGCTTAGCTAAGGCCCTTGACCGCGTTGCTTAGTTATGAACACGTCTGTTACGTGACAATAAACAAATTTAAAGTTTACTGTATACACGGATGACGTAACTGATGCCGTCATTTATTTACTCTAATGAAACCCATATACCTAATTAAGAAAATAGTGAATAATTAAGTTATAGTTTTTAATGAGTATTTTGAATGTGTTAAAAATGTGATTCGAGTTACTGCGACCACTATCGTCACTGCTAGATAAAATTTACTACCAATTTTGTTAAGAATTAGTTATTTTACCATCTTAAAAATCAAATCATGTGATATATATTTTTGTAAGCGATCAAGTTAGTCAATATTACCGGCATTCGTCACTGGTTTGCCGATGATATCTTGCCGTCGCGAAATCGATAGAAACATTAAAACGGACAAGACAAATTTTATGCTGAACCATCATTTCTTTGTTTATGGCTGAAAACTTAGTTTTTAGTTACTTTAGAAATTTTCAATGATATTATAATTAGTTAATAGAGAAAAATACTTTATGTAGTGTGTCAAAAATCAGTATTACATGTTTTATGTTTTTTTAAAAAGACAACGCCTGCACTTAGAATATATCCTGTGTCTCGGGGACTTTAAGGATATACATAAAACGGACATAAAGATACAAAGTTTTGTCTCATGTGGATATCGGAACTACACACTCACCGCCGAAGCAAGCGGTTAGGTGATCGCTTAAACCACTACTTTGTCCGTACAGTTGTATTTAGCAGTCGTATTTGTTTTTTTTTTTTATATAGAAACCTACCAAAGTGACGCAATTCTGCCTGATGGAAAGCATGAATAGAATCCAAGAGCGGTGGTCGCCGTACTCACTGCAGACAGTGCAGTATGGCGACCCACGCTATGGCGGCCTAGTGAGATGCTTTTTCACGCCCCGCTTATAGGACCCGGGATCGTAGTGGGAGGGAAACACGTGCGCTGGCAATGAATTCCAGGCTTTAACTGATTTGTATTTAGTTTAAGATAACACTCTTAGTAAACATAAAAAAATACGTATATATATAAGTGTCGTTTACTTTACTTGGTTAACTAAGGTTGCTGAAGTTCATTTAACAATACGAGTACGCCTTTATTAACAAAGAAGCTTTTGAAATGCTGACGCCATTATAAAAGGTGACGTCATCTTAATAGATAGAGGAAAATAGTATTTTATAAGTGATTAATTGTTTTCCCTAGAGGGATAGTGACTTGTTATAATTAACGTTCTAAAATATTAGGCAAGTTTCAAATGGTAACTAGTTCTACCTTTTTATAATTTAAATATGTACTGAGGACGTTGAAATATTGTATTTGATTAAACATTTCGTTTTATTTTCGAAAAACTTGCACTGAAACTTTTAGAATTTTCTTAGTTGTATCATAAATATTGTAAATGTTAGTAAAACAGTATTTCATTGTTAATTTTCTAGATTGTATATTTTGATACAGAGATGGAATATTTGACTACAACTTTGTCAAATTAAGTTGAATTAAATAAATTAAAAAAAAAATCGAATTCATGACTATCTACATAGCGCCGGGTTTTTCTAATAAAACTATATATCTATGTAAATACGACAACACAATCTATATGGTCTTTGGATAGCAGTTTGAGTATAATTTAACCGATAATGCTTAAGTAACTGAAATTGTTACTCATGTGACGAATTTGACTTTATAAATTAATCTATGTCCAGCAGTGGACAATTAAAAGTTGTTGATGTGACAAATAAAAAATGTTACCCCTTTTATATTATTATATCATCAAAAAACATTGTTATTATTATTACAAAATTATTAACAGTACCCGACTAAAAAGTGTTACAAATCAAAAGCTAGTGTAGGGTGGGCCACGAATTAGTTAACATTTGAAAAAATCGTATAAAAATCATTGGATATATTATAAAAATTGTTTATTTACAAGAAAGTTGATTAGTTGAAATTTATTTTTTAAAAATTACATCGACCACCGTTTCGAAGTTTGCACTCTTCTAAGCGAGCGTCGAAATTTTCAAATACTCGTCTGCAAAGAGACCGCGTGATCGCCGATATCTCTTTACTGATTTTTTCTTTTAGTTGACGTAGTGTATTTGGTTTATGGATGAAAATACGATTCTTCGAATAACCTCATAAATAGAAGTCTACTGGGGATATATCTGGACTTCTGGGTGGCCATGGAATGTTGCCTCATCTGGAAATCTGTTTTTCCGGAAACATGTCTTTTGTATTATGTTTGCTCGGGATATTAGATTCAAATGTACAATAATGTTAACAAATTCTTGGCCCACCCTATGTATATATGTATGCTTATAATAATATTTACTTTTATTTAAGGATTAATTTTGTAAATAACAAGTCAGATTAGGTTGATGTAAAACAATGATATTCCACGTAATGAAGTAAAGATTTGCTTTTAATCACTGACTCATAATTACCGTACGTTACAGATGCAAACTAAACAATACAAACCTGGAATACTTTGTAATGATTAGAGTAATGTGAAGGGAAACCAAAATCAATATATGAATATGGTACTTAAGGATTATCCACGTGATCGCTAGTTAGCTTTGACCGGCTTCACCTTGAGTTTAAGACGGCGTAAGCTCGACTTAATTAACAGTGAACTGTATTTACCGAGAATCTCGTCAACTTATTATTAAGGCCACGTTCTAGCAACAAGTGACGTACTTAAAGAAAATGTTATTATATTTAGTCAAAGGAAAATAAAATCGATTATACGGCTTTACATGACACATGTCATGTAAATGTCAGAAGGTGATTAAGATAACCTAATAAGTGGTCGGTAAAGCATTTCCTTGCTTAATTTACTTGCTGTAAGTAAATAATTGCATGTAAAGTGAGTTTGTTTCAATATTTAATTGATCCACAAGTATATATTTAAATTGTGTAGTATTTGAAGGGTTTCTTAAGTCTAGATAAAAATCTGCAACAATATATATACTTAATACATGCACATAATACCATGAGAGAGCTATACTTCAGCACAAGTGATACCACAAGCTAACGAAAAATATATTTTTCCTTGTATTTCACCAAGTGACTAAGGTTAGTGACGCACAGAACCTTCAAACTCTGATCTTTGGAAGAGAGTTTGAAAGGGCGGCAAATCACTTTCGAATCTAGAATTACATATGTCCAACGACGGTGGTGATCATTTGCTATTAGGTAAACTATTTACTCATTTACTCCTCCCACTACCCCCATACCGTAAAAACACAATAAGCTTATATCTGGTATCTGGTTATACTTACTTCCTTAGAGTACTTGGGATTTGAATTAAAATCTGTACCTTAACGAAACATACTGTGGTGATTGTATAATCCCTAAACATGTTTACGTCTGCGGTTAAAGTGACTATGAAAATTGATGTATCAGCACTTGGAAACCATTTAGTACCGTTTGGGACATATTATAAGATAAGAAGAGTTCCTTAGTACCAAAATAAACTAAACACATAGTACAGTATTTACTCAAATTAAAAAAGTAAGAATGAGAATATAAATTTAGAAAGTTACGGCAATATAAACAATATTTGACAGTCAATTTAAGAGAAATAACCATCTTGTGTTTGAAAACTAATATAATTTTGATTTGATTTGTGATTGTCAAAATTGTTAGAATGCTAATGAAAAAGTACCTTATACACAAAATTAAAATCTTAAGATGCTTTTGGCAATACAGGTCTATGTTCTCGTAGACTGGTAAATCCTTACGTTATTCAACTTTTAATTAGTTTTATGCTACCCGAGGTGAAACTAGGTGATGTTAAAGCCCCGTGACGAATATTATAAATATTCTATTGATAGCAGGTTTAAAATTTCTTGTCTGACACACATATAGTACACGTATTTACTTTACGTTACGTCACTTTATCTTACTTTTATTTCATTCGTTTGATTTAAACAACTTTATTTCACACCACTACAGTATAAATTTTGTATAGACATAGACGGAGATCTACATCTGGTATTACAAAAGGCGGTCTTACCGCTTACGGGGATCTCTTTCAGATAACCTTTGTACGGAATTGTTAAATCTGGGTAGTCGGTGCTGTACTTTATAATAATGTAATTTAATAATAAGATATAAATTTACTTATATGTATTTACAGTATGCATACTACTAACACATATAAATGCATGCACAAATATTTACGTAAGTATCACCAGGTAGTAGAGCCACGCTAATTTCAGCACGAGCGGGCCGGCTCGTCCGGGGAAGTACTACCCTACCACAGAAGACAATCCTAAAGCGACAGCATCCATGCTGTTGTGTTTCTTTTCTATATGTATAACGAAATAACGAAAGACAGTGACGCAAGGGTGACAGTTATTGTGATAACTATGTGAGGCTTACACTGCCACGATGACTGTCATGCCTGTTACATCCCCAAGCGTAGCGTGAAAAAGGCATTTCACTAGGCCGCCATAGTGTGGGTCACCATACTGCATTGTCATCATTCGCAATGAGTATGGTGACTACAACTTTTGGACTCTATTCATGCTTTCCATCAAGCAGAGTAGAGTCACTTTGGCAGGCTATTAAAATAAAAAAAATAAAAAAAAACAACAAGTGCACATGCTCATATATCATACACATACATCCTTCATCAGTAATAATTAGGGAATATTTAGAGATTTAACATTTCCTTAAATCTTTAAATCTCCAAATAATTTAACTTACTAATCCTCTTAGGTAGGTTATGTCACAAACTACTTGCGCTGAGAACGACCTGTCAGGGAATATATATAAATATTATTCACGTCACTAATATTTGTTAGTATGTTAAAATTATTGTATCAGTTTCATATTACTACATAACTGTAATGAGGTATGGTTGCGTATACAGTCAACAAGATACATAGCTTTTGACTGTGTGACTATCCAATATGCGTCACCACTATCAAACCTGACACCATGCATAATGTATGAGACTCGTTAATTATAACCAGCTGAGTTTAATCTAGAGAGGTTTATTAACATGTCTCTCATATTTGACGTGATTAATAAATAATAAATAAATAATATCACATATCTCACACAGGGTTGTCTGATTCCAAATTAGGCAGAGCATGTGTTATATTTACCAGACTGCTGATAAACAAACGTAAATATTTATAAATACATACATATTACAGATAGCTTACACCCTCATACATCATCAATAATCGGGCTCATCACGCTAATATTTGTCCTAGGTGGGAATTAAACCCACGATCTACGGCTTAGCAGTCAGGGCCACTAACCACTAGTTTTAGGCTAAGTTCAGATGAACGCGCGGCACCGCGCGGAGAGACTCACCGCGCGGTACAAGCTCCAAGTAAACAGCTAAGTATCGTCTACATCACCGCGCGAAACCGCGCGCCGCGCTCCGACACGCGCGCTAGTTCTTGTACCGCGAGTAACCGCACGGTACCGCGCGGTTCAAGTTCTACAAACCTGTACCGACCTGTTCAATTGATCCGCGCGAGTTGAGACGGATAGACGCATAGATTCAGGAAAAAATGACCACCGAAGACGACATTGTATCGATCGATTTGCTTATTGACGAAATTGAAAAAAGAGATGCTATCTGGAATATTAACTCCAAGGAATATTCGAATAAAATAATAAAAAGAAGATCTTGGGAAGAATTAGTTTTAATTTTCTGTGAAAATACTGATTCTGAAGAAAAAAAGAAAAACTTGGGTAAGCTACAATCGCATGTATAATATTATACGTATAAGAGTTATATATAATTTTCTTGCCAATCTAATTTACCTTCACTTACAAAGTAATTTGTTAATTTAGTTCGAATATTATCTGCTTCATGGATTGGGCGTCCAGTATTAGTGGGATTTATATCCGATAATGGCGCCGGACAATTCATATCCTCGAATTTTATACCATCTCTTGTTCTAACAAAGTTATGTAAAACACAAATGGCTTTGACAATATCATTGGCAAAATCTATCTTGACGTCTATTGGCCGATGCAAAATTCGCCATTTGTTGCACATTATTCCAAATGTGCATTCAACATACCTTCGTGCTAAAGAAAGACGGTAGTTAAAAATTTTTTTTTCTTTTGACAACATTTTACCTCCATATGGTCTCATCAGATTTTTAGTCATACCGAAAGCTTCGTCAGCTACAATTACATATGGTAATTTAATCAGTGATATCTCATTATCAGTGATAGATCTGGGCTCAGGAATGTTTAACAAATTTTCTGATAATTTTTTGTAAAAGGATGTTTCTTTAAAAATACCCGAGTCACTGTCTTTTCCGTAAGCTCCAACGTCTACCCATATAAAGCAGTAGTTAGAATCGCACAAAGCCATTAAAACTAACGAGAAAAAGTGTTTGTAATTGTAATACATTGATCCCGAGTGTGGTGGCTCAATTAAACGAACATGTTTGCCATCCAAAGCGCCAATACAATTTGGAAAATAGGCATTATTGGCAAATTGTTTAGATATTTGTATCCACTTATCCGTAGTTGGTGGGCTCATGACCATAGCTCTTAAGTTTGTCCATAAAACTTTACACACTTGTTGAATTATAGCTGATAACGTAGATTTGCCAATTTTATAACCATACTGCAGCTCTGCTAATGAAGAACCACTGGCTAAGTACCTGCAACATAAATTAATAAATACTTTTGGTTTTAGGATCATTATTGCAGAAAAAATGGAAAAATTTACGAGATGCCTATGTTAAAGAACTTAAGAAAACTAAATTTATGAAATCCGGTTCTTCAGCTTCAACAACAACTTCATTTGGATATTTTCAAAGATTATCATTTCTTAGACAAGTAGTTCAAAAAAAAGTTACTGATAATAGCCTTGACGTAGTGGAAATTTCAGAAAATGTTGATACGAACAATATCAACAGTAACGTTAAATCTTCTACTGAACATTTACCCCGAAAAAAAATTAAATTTAACCCAGCCGATGAGCATTTTGTAAATATTTTAGAAAGAAGTATTGATGCTCGTAATAAAAATGTAACAGAAAAGAAGGAAGAAGATGATGAAGACAAGTTATTTTGTCTTTCACTGGTTAAGGAAATAAAAAAAGTTTCCGAAAACCGGCGCTTGAAGCTGAAAATTGAAATGTATAATTTACTAGAGTGCTACCAATCCGCAGAATCACAGTCATTTGAAGATATTAACTACCCACCTACTTCATATAATACACAACAGCAGCCAAGAAATTATCCTACTTCATTCAGAAGTCCTCAATATAGAGACACCATGCGTTTTTCTGATAGAGAATCTTCAACACAATATGGTTATACAACTAGTTCCTACACTTCACCTACCACAAATTTGTCACAAGTAACATCACCCGGGTCATACGAAGATTCTCAAGAACTGGATTTATTCAATCATAATAATTAAAATATAATTTGCTCGAAAGTCTCATTTCTTAAATACCTACTTAATTTCTCGTTTAAGATTCTTGTTTAATGTGTGATAAATAAAGAAATAACTTACCGTAGTGTTACTATGAGTTTTTCTTTTGGTGATATGCAATATCTAATAGCATCTTCTCTGGGTTTTAAATCGTTCTCAACACAATCATACAAAAAATCAAAAGATGCAACCGACATCCTGAAATAGTTAAAAAAATTTTCTTCATGTAGTCTCAGGTCGGGATATAAAGTGATGAACAGGCTTGAAGAAAGTCTTTCACTCAAAATGGGATGCACCCAGTATCGTCTATGTCTTCTGCGACGTCTCAGCCTTCAGTATAAAGTCCATAAGCAAATTGCCTCCCCACGTCCATTTTTGAGCAATGTTGATGCCAGACTGCCGCGCGTACAAATGCCGTCATGTGAATGCTACTACTGCGCGGAGACGCTCGGCGCCGCGCGTTCATCTGAACTTAGCCTTAATCTGCACGTGTCTTAGAAACGCTATATTAATTTACTTTTTTCTAATTTTCAGAAATTGACATTTTTTGAAAGTTATTTAGTGCTGTAAAAATAAATTATACACTGTTATAATAAATAGATAAATCTCTTAATAATAAATTATTTAGTCGACAACATTAGAGCACTTTTCTATAAATTTTAATTCAATAATAAAAGATGATTTTACGGGACACGTGTCAAGAAATTCAATTATTCTAAGCAATAATGAGGTTAGGTGTTGACACTGGTTTTAATCTCTCCTGAGGGTTTACTTTATATTCAATTATTTTAAATTAATTAAAAGAGTTAAGATAAATACTTTTAAAATGTATGGGATTAAGTTTTATTATTTTTATTGAAAACCTATATACGATACGTCTTTTACAAAATCACGTATTTTGAAATGGGTCATGTTTTGGTATAATCCTTATGAATATTGTTTAAATATGTTCAACATTAATCATTCAAACCAGACATTTAAGTATGATACCTGTAAGTTATTTCTTTGTCTACACGTTTCTTTTGTACGTTTCCTGAATCATTGTTATTACCATACCGAATTTCCCGGCACGCATATTATGCCATACTGATAGCGTACCGAACGGCATTATTTAGCATCATGTACGTGGGTTTGTAAAAGCTAACTGATCAATATGTGGTGTTTGATCAATTTTGTTTGCACAATGTCGGTCACGCATTGTAGCTTTTAATTAGATCTCTTTTTAGATACGACGTAAAGAATATGCTGTATTCAGATAACTGGATGAGGTTATAATATTTATTTTTGTTTCATAATTGTGATTGGATCCAGCATTTAAGGGATATTTTATGCAAATTATTTTAACAAATACAATAAACTAAATCAATCAGAAATATGACAATATTTTCGTGGAGATTTTAATTAAACGTGAGGAAATATAACGAGTTACTAAATTAAAAACATATATTAAAATATATTTCACAATGGGGTCACGTCAGGGTCACGTCTGGTGGGGCACAGCTTTGATTAATTTAACCTAAGATCTTTTATTGTAATGTGTATCGAAGATAGGATCAACTGAGAAACGATTAATGTTGAGAAATTGTATGTTTTCCTATTATTGAACGTCCATCTCTTTCAGATATTACATAAATATAGAAAGTATTGTCTTTATTCGCTAAATAAGAATAATAATAATTTATTCTATCAAATTCTTTTCCCTTTTTTAAAAAATCAATTGTCTGTTTTGTGTTTGTAATAAATAGTGTTGGTCTTTTATATTTAATTTGGTTCTATTTAAAGTTATAGATATAAAGTCTTTCTGATATATACAATACATTTACGTAAATAAAGCTCTTAAATGGGGCTTATTTCACTCATTTTCCACTTCAAAAAACTGCTAAAAACGTCAGGTACTCCACCCGCTGCGCGTAATAATGACGTGTCGATATTTTTGAGGGGTTCGATATTAAGAGGCTTAAGGTTCGTGAAGAGGGAAAAAGAATGAATTCAGAACAATATATAACCAAAATGAATTTTAGCAACATACGTATATAGTTATACAGTCATCTGTAATACTGAGAAATTACTGTAGACAATGTAAGCCATGGGGGCTCGTAGCTCAGTATTAACCGCGTAGGTTAACACTGCAATATTATCTAGTCTATGGTGAGTGATAATTCTTAACCTATTGAGACCCCTCCGTGCCTCGGCGAATATGGTAAGCCGTCGGCCTCAGTTACCATACGAATATGTTTGGCAATTATTTCGGTTACTTGGAGCTCTAAAAAGTACAACTGTCTTTGAACTAAACTTAGATATAGACATTGGAGAAAAATTCTAAGAAAGATTTGATCCATGTCTTAGATTGAGGTACACCGAGTTTATTTTAATAACGCATAAAATAATTTCTTTTTATTATTGTGCTATATTACATATTTTTATCCTGTTGTAAATTAAAATTTTATGATAGGATTCAGAGCAGTAAGAGTGTAAGACACGTTACCTGCAACCACACATTCAGGACGAAATTTCGTTTTACCAGTCATATCCGTGTACTCACCAGGAGACAAACAAAGGGTCATCGTTGCTGGATACGTCAAAGAGGACATTATCAGCATCATTATTCTTGAAATGAAAATAGTAAAACATTACTTCATTTACTTCAGAATAGGTAATAGTTTCATTTTTCATAAAACCTGCGCAACTGAAGATTCTGTATCATTAATCATTTCTACTGTTGCAATCGTATTGTAAGATATATACTCATACACGATTGAACTAAATAAATGATACGTCGAGTATTTGAGAGATAATCGATTCTGGGCTACATTTCTAAATAGAAACACACCGTAAATAAACCACTCGCCATTAAGCATAATTGTTGATAATTTGACTTACCCAATTGAAACTAGACAGCCGTTGTAGTACATCAATCGTGGGATACGACCTCTATCCTCCAATTACACAAAGAGAAACTGTGTGTTTAAGTAACTAATTACACTACCTACATTCTCTCAGAAGCGTCCCAAATGATTAACTGTTTTAGATCTTTATATGGGTAGTAATCACGCTATCATTGTAAAGGTAAAATAAAATAAATTATTCGTTGAACATCTCAAGAGGGATAAGCTTTAAGATTGAACTATTTGTTGCTGTCTCTGTGTGGTGACGGATTAAGGATACAGAGTGTCACGACTGCTTTGTTTCCAATAGGTGTCGTAACAGGCGACGAGGGCAACTAAATATACAAGACAATATCATTGTAAAGAGAAGGAAAATTTGAAACAAATCTAATACCAAACAATCAAGTCAGTGTGATACAGTAGGCCAAAATCTCCGTGATAAGGAGAAGTCTATGTCCAGAAGTGGACTGTTGCAGGCTATTTGATGATTGTGTTGACGATGTTGCTGTAGACTTCATCTATCATCTTAACCTTGAACGAAAATAGTCATCATCAATTAAGACTACTAACAGATCTTTATAAATATACCCATCATCCGACTATCCTTTTTGTAGAAGTTTACTAATGTAAGAAATATTAGTAAACTTTAACAAAAGTCTTTCTATTATATTTTGCTAATCCCTTTTAGAAGATAATTAGAATATGGAAATTTAGCCATACTATAAGAAAATTCCTAGTCTGTCACCAAGCGTTCTATATTGTGTACTGTAGCTGTATACTACGTCTTGGTGGTGCAGATGTAGCGTCTACGACTACTGTGGTGCTTGAGCTCTCGGGTTTGATATCTCGTGTTTCGGTGTTTAGTTGTTTTCTAAGTATAATAAGTATAAATTTACAAAAAAGTACGCATGTATTTATTTATATCAGTTATCTAGTACCAAACAGTACCCATAATACAAGCTCTATTATTAAATCCCTGTATATATTGCGTGTCCTACTATCAGATACACACTACATGGCCTGACTGAATGTTTAGAAAAGATCAGTAAGAATAACCATAAACCTTAAGGTCTGACATTCTAACATAACAAAGAGTTCTAATGTAATGTGGAAAGATGTAAAATCTTACTATCTACTAATAACTTAATATTGATAAAAGTCATCGATTTATAAATCGACGATAGCGACAGATAAAAGTGACTGCAGGGTAAACACACAATATTAGTTTTATTGAAGTGCAAAACTTTGTATACGTGTGTGGAACATTGAAAGCAGAATCTAATTTCACATCTACAGTAAAACGACATTGTATGTAGTTGATACAAACTAGATACCCTCTACACCACTTTAGTTTGACCTATAATAATATTTTGTTTTACGGTACCATTATTTTCCAGAGATCCTTTTCTATTTAAGGTAATTTATATTAGAAAAAGTTGTCTAGCCTGTATTATTTATATTTTAAATCCTTATTCCTTTTTAAGGAGCAAATAGACTTAGTCTCTCGCACACTTTACATTGATAGTTTCATCGTTAGTCGTCGTCAGGAGGAATTAACAATTCTAATTTCAGAATCTGTATTCGCCGCTTATTAATATTTTATTCCATTATTAAATAACCTATAATGACTTTAACAAAAATCTACATTTGCTAATTCTCTGACTGCAAACACAAAGTACCACAGAGCGCACACAATGACACTAGTAGTGGCCTTTATACCGAACGAAATTAGCACTTAGCACTCACTAAGCGTCCTCTAAAATTAGATAATACTACGTGACCCTAATAGTACGTGGTTAGGCAAAATTTGTTGGACCAAGATGATTATCATCTAAGTAATATTTAATTCCACAAAGTAATTATGTCCTTAGCAAAACAATGAAATAGCTGAAGATTTTCATTTCGGTTAAAGTATTACTTCAAACCATTTTATGATTTTCATTAAATTTCAAGCTGAATAATTACACTCTTACGTCCAAGAGTATAATAACACGATACATTTCAAATTAATAAGCGTTAGTAAGCATTATTTAAATCATGACGATAATGTAGCTTTTTCCGTAACAATAAGATTGAAAATTGTATGTTACATAAAAATTATGAATCAAATTGTACTATACCAATTTTGTACTATACCAAAATTATACTCTCGCTGTTACAAGCTTATTCTTAAAAGAAGTTAAAATTTAATGATATTGGATATGATATTTCGAACAATATATTTGAAAATGTGTTCTAATTACGAAGAAGTGAATATTAATTTTGATAATAACTGAAAACAATATAAAATATTAAGAAATAATAAAGATGAAGTCCTTTAAATAACTTAAATACGCTTTGTTATGCGAGACTACTCTGCTTGATGGAAAGCATGAATAGAATCCAAAAGTTGTAGTCACCATACTCATTGCGAATGTTGACAATGTAGTATGGTGACCCATACTATGGCAGCCTATCGCGATTTTTTACGCCTCACTTGGGGACGTAAAAGACATGACAGTCATCGTAGCATTGTATTGCACACATTTACTGCGATGACTGTCACTCTTGCCTCAATGGGCCTCCGATCTCACACTCACCAACGAAACACGACAGTGCGGATGCTGTCGCTTTAGGTTGGTCTTCAGTGGGAGGGTAGTACTGCCCCGGACGAGCCAGTCCGTTCATGCTGAAATCAGCGTGGCTCTACTACACTAGTTTCATCAGCTTTGCTATTTATTTCTATAATAATATAGAAATAAATAGCAAAGCTGAAACAAGAAAATAATAGTACACTTTTAGGTTGTCAAAGAACTAAAAACAAATCAACAACTCTAATCTTTTAGGGATAATAGTCTGTAATAATCTAAAGGAATAAACCTGTGCAAATCTGATGTTCAATAATGGTATTACGTTCCATTGTAAGTGAGGCGAACCTCGACATTTATTGGACGTAATTTCAATTCCCGGTATACCCTTCACTGAGAATATTATCCCAAGATTATTATTATCTGACAGTATGATCTTTTACATCAGACGACAAAACGTATGATGCGATATATACAATTTTGTAATAAATATACAGCTATAGGGCCTATTGGTTGTTACTTCCGGACAGATGTCTGATATTGTTAATGGGTAACGATAGTCACTTACCGCCAGGTAACACTTGTGTGTTGGCCTTCTAAAGTCATCACATTTTGTAGAATAGAATAAAATCCTACTTATCAAAAGAGTGGGCAAATTTTGTGCCATTAACAAGATACTCTAGAAATGATATAGGAAAATTGAAAGTCTATTAAAAGCAAAGGTAAATGGGAAGGGAAGACGGCTGTGCAAAATGCATATCGCTTATGAGGTTAGATGGAGGAAATAGCTTAAACTATTAGAGGCTGATAATGTTGATGATGATGATTATTAGGACATCTGAGTCTTCTAACCTTAAAAATAATCTCATACTCATATTGCATAACTTATTTGCTTGCTTTAATTAAAATGACGGGTCAACTAACTTATATTATTACAATTGTTATAGTTATTACAATAAAAAAGTTATTCTTGTCACAAATATTGAAGAACATGTTACATTATATATTTTATAACATACGCAAGAGAACATTTTTGATGTGCGTGCGAATTTGTATCATTTGTAAGTAAAAAAGGACCCAAGGGATATTTTGAAATGCAAAATATTATTATATCTTTGACCTCCTTTTTGTTGCTCTACCCAGTGAGGAGTACATACAGTTCTTTTTGTTGAGCTTTTCATAATATTTAATAATAAAATAAAAATTGTTAGCTTTAACTCAAGTTTAAAATATTTTCAATTTTTGTTGAAAAGGATTTAAAACAGTCGAGGCTTAGCGTTTGTTTTACTTTTTTCGTTTTCTTAAAATATTCCTTCGGTTTACGATGAAGATCATAATTGCGTAGAAGCAATAGTATTTTTATTATCACTCTTGGTATTTATTCAGGGCATTGTGTATATTTTGTGTTAAGGAACCTCTATTAGATGCAGATTCTGAATGACAAATAGTTGCAAATAACTAATATATTATCTGGGAATATTACACGCGGTAAAATAGGGTATTTATTTTTGATGGTAATATAATAATAAAATACTCAAAAAACAATGTTTTACTAACTTTCATTGTCGTTTTTATTCCACTCTTTGTGCAAAACACAAAACATCACTTTATTGCCACGGTTATAAATAACAGGTAAATTATAGAATGCGAAGTTCAAACTTTGTACATATTGTGTGTGATTTATGACACACCCAGGTGGTCCAGATATTTATGTAGACACCATTACTTGGGAAATGTAATAGCGGACAACAATAGCATATAAGAATTTCAAATTATTGGATACGGCACCTACAGGTAAATGATTGTCCGAATACAATATAAGAAATTCTCTTTTGGGAAATGTAACGCTGAAATTCCTACGGAAATAAAAAGATTTTATCAGAAAATGGGCTGTGAATGAAGCAAAAGTATATTTTACATTGGTTGGATTTTCTGTTTATGATGATGAAAACTTGTCTAAGCTCTGACGGCTTTATTTTAAGATTCGTTTTAAATTAGGTAATAGTATACGAAATTAAATTTTGAGACTTTAAACCAGATCTAACCTTAGGGGCCTGCAATGTTATTATTTTTAATCCATCGAAGTAGTTATCTATTATAAGATAGATCCATTATAAGATTCTTATCCTTAACTCTCCCAGACATTTTTTTATAAAAATCTACCAAAGTGACTAGTACTACTACTACTAGTACTCTGCCTGATAGAAAGCATGAATACAATCCAAAAGTGGTGGTCACCATACTCATTACGAATGCAGACAATACAGTATGCCGACTGACGCTAATGCGGCTCAGCTAATGTATGTGCTCGTATGTGTATTTTTGATCCGACCACTTGATGAGAATCACGAGAAGCCGTTGGATGCGGGCGGCATAGGACCGGCTGTTATGGAGAACTTTGGAGAAGGCCTTTGTCAAACAGAGGACGTCTTTTGGTTGTGATAATAATGATGATGGGTATATTTATACATATTTTGTTAATATTAATATGCAAATTTATCTCTTATTTACACAACTATTATGAAATTTGTTTTAATCATTATTTTTCATATATACTTATCGCATTATATTTCTACCTCACTCAAAAGGTAACTGGCAGAGAATGCCTCATGGCATTAACTTTACCTTTGTAGAATTTGTGCAATAAGCTTAGAATAAATAAATGTTTTGTATGGTATTAGTGACAAACGAGCAGAGTGGTGACCTTAAAGAAAATGACTATCTTACCTATTACTGAAAACTCACAGGACCGTTGCCCGAAAAGGGGTTTGGCTCTGGAAACCTAACTCAGTCGCAATCACCAAAAGAAACAATAAAAGGATTGCTTAACACCGGTTTCGTTGTGAGCTATTTTAATCACTCAGGCAGAAAAGTCCTATTATTTTGTGTAAAATTATGGCACTCCTAAGAAAAACAAAACATTTGATTTATACTTTTCACACTGACTTTTTATGAATTAAGAAAGAATCCATCAGTAAAAAACAATACAAAACAGTAAAAAACGTAGTATGGTGGTTTTACAATATGTATCGATGGATAATGTTCAGGTGATCTGTTTCATAGTATCACTTACGAAAATAATATTTTTATATACTTTTACACATGTCTTTTCATAAATTTTCTACAATAATGCTATAGTTAATTTTCTTGTAAAGCTTTTTCAAAGGTATTTTCCTGATTTTTTTTGATAAATAGTTTTTTATAACCTAATTCTACATCTTCCTGTTGTTGTTATATTACGTGCTACTAATTTCCTTCTATCTATTTATTTAATGTACGAATTCATAACAGGATTTATAATAAAATCTGTAGCAAAAATTTTATTTTTGGTCTGCTTCATCAATTATTTATACAAATCGGCTTTTGCGTTTCACGAAAACATTTTAATTTTCATCGTTTTCCGGTTGGTTGTGGCAGTCAGAATTACGCAAGAGAAATTATTAAAGTGATTTGAGGCTGTTTACATACATACATAAAATAGTGCCTGTTTCCCCAGAGGGGTAGGCAGAAGCATTAAACGCCCACTTTTCGTTAGTGTTGTGGTCGCACATAATAGGAAGCCAGCCTGTTGCCGTTAATTGAGATGTTTTGTTTCATATAGCCTCGTCCGTCGATCGGCAGATGCATCGCTTGCTGGTGACGTTTCTTGGGCCTCTAAGTTCTTGGTGGGCATTCCATGCATACAATTTGAGGCTATTTTTACATACTCAAATGATAAAAGGACTGAATATTATTTACATATTTCGGTCTACAAACTAGTGCAATACCTTTTTTACTTTTTATACGCTAACGAATTGTCGTTCGCGAGCTTTTAAATATCTCGATGTCAGAAAAAAAAACAAAGCTAGCAAGAATACAAACATCTCGGAATCAATACTCAAAGCAAGTTTTTCATTTTTTTCGTAGCTTTGATTTTATTCTGACTAAAATAAATTTTAGTGTTACATTTCGTAACGATTTTTGAAACTAACATGAATATTCCTATATTTAAAGGGTTTTCTGGGAATTTGGTGGACTAATTTAAATTTTCTACTGAAAGAACTTTATAAGGTTAGACTCAGTATAGCCTATTATTTAACTTTTCCGTTTTCTTCAAATTTTCTTCAACTTACGACGAGGAGAATCATTCTAAATGTCAAGAAGGAAATATTTGTGAAAAGTTGCATATTTATTTCTTATTTCTGGATACCATACGGCAAATACTGCTAATAAGCTCTTTGAAAAGTGTGCAATAAAGAAGAATTATGGCACACTTAGCAATCGGAATGCCCGTTTTACCAGATTTATTACTAAGTTAATTCATAATAACATGATATTTTGAAACAAAATATAATATGCAAACACGAGCGTAAATAAATGTTTAGCAATGTAATATTAACGATGACAGTCAAGCGATACAAACCCGGTCTTATCATCGAATACCACACTGATACGTTAGTAATGTAATGTTGGTTCAATCAGATATCTGACGTGCCCTATTTCCTACGATTATAGACATTATTGCTACAACTACATTTAGATACAATAGCAAAACACATCAGCCGATTTCAAACCAATGTGCAATATATTAGTAAAAAGAGAGGTAAAAGGAAGTTGAAGATTGCTAAAAAAAGTTATTTTAATATTTCGGATTCGATTCCCAGACCAAATGGTTGTGTGATCTGTAAATATTTATTACGGAGTTTGGGTGTTTTCTACATATGATATGCATATATTTACTAAAAGAAGTATGTATGTATTTATTTTAGTTGTCTAGTACTCATAATGCAAGTTTTGCTTAGTTTGGGACTAGATGGCGTTGGGTAGCAGATGTCAGAAATAATAAGTTACTATTATTATTTTTCGTGTACGTTAACATATTTTACATTTTGTAATATTTTTTAACATTTAAAAATTCAAATAGGAAACATATAAAACTAACTGGAGAGTGAGTTAAGAAATTTACAACTAAAGATTTTATTTCAATTCTTACGAAAGACTAAAACGTAAGGTTTTTAGTAATTCTAACTATTATGAAAGTAAAGGTTTAACATAAATTTAAACGTGAAAAAATATTTACTTAAAGCAATAAAATTTACTCAGAGACTCGGCTTACTCGAAAAAAAATTTGCAAATGAAATTTTTAAGTGATAGAGAGATGAGATTCAATTAATTTAGTTCTTGAGCCCTTTTTGGTTTAAGTGAATTTCAGAAGTATAAAAAAAAAACAATAGATAGTAAAAATAGGGGTCAACCTTGGAATGAGAGACAACAAGCTGTAAGTTCGTATACACCTTCATTTTCATGTTCTTAAAGTTGTCTCAAAAGTCTCATAAAATCTCGTGGCTGAATTGTAAGTTATTTAAGGTCAATGGTCACGAAAATCAGTTTTTCACGATTATCTTGATTTTTATAGCTTTAACGATTTATTTTAAAATTGTGGAGCATAAAATTTGCGACCATTTCTGAGATTGAAGGCGGTGAGCCCGTAGGACTCAGCCGTACTTATTGTGATGTGAGGTCATTCGTGAATCTCAGTGAATAATATCTTGTATAAAGGTCTTAAATTAATGAACTTTTATTAAAAATATATAATTTGTATTATTTATTAATTATTATATTTTAATTAACAATATTTTACGTATGTCTAATATTGTTATTTGAGAATCCTTAACTAGTTTGTGTTATCCATCCATCTAATTTAGTTATCAATCTAATCTAGATTTACATTTCTTTATTATTCATTGCTATCCTTATTTTGGGACGTTTTATTTTAATGTTTTTCTAACTCATCACATGGTTCTTACCGAAACGGCAGTGACTGAGAAAATTGCCAGAGAATTGTTTCAGACGTTGGGTTGGATAGAGATAAATTAGATTAATGATATCACGTTCATGATCCGAGTCAGATAGATGGACTTTATCTGCCGCGATGGTCCCAATCAGTAAGAGCTTCTGTATCGTGCGTACTTTGATCGAAGAGCTATATTCAAATGGAATTACTTTAAGATGTCAATTACGCGAAAGTATTTTTTCTTGTAAAAATAAATCTGAATCAACATGTGTTTAAAAAATTAATATTTTATAATGCTTATATAGAAGTGATTTTAAAATTAGAAGTAAATAAGATAAATGTACTAAATATTTCATATTATATGTTTAGATTAAGAGACATCCTATTTAAACCTTCAATTTTAATTATATTATTTTATTGTTATTTTTACGCATACAAGGTAAGGTATAGACAAGAACAGTCACACATTTATTGACACAATTGCCTATGTAAAGTTTTTTCTTAATTTAAATCAAATGAGTTATAATTAATTTGACTATTCTGTATTGTGCAAACTAATTCACAGTTAGTGTACCAATAAAAGTTGATTATTTTAATATAAAAGTTAAAAAGATAAAATAATAAAATATATGTTGGCTTTTTAACTTTTACATAACATTTATGAGAACATAACAAGTCCACTTCAAATCAGTCACAATAGACTTTTCACCGAATTTAGTTTATGTTGACATGATATGAGAGTAAATACATAAAAGAAAAAAAAGGTTCGATAAAACCTTTGTTGATCAGGACGTTCATTTTGTACTCTTTGTTTGTCCTGTCCAGTTTGTTCAAGAGTTAAGTGACGCATGTACAGAGGACCAGGATAAGAAATTGTGTTTCGTTGCTTTGTCTACTTTTCTATTTATAATTTTATTATGTTATCAGAAACTTTGATCATAGGCTCTACCTCCTACGTAATAATCAATAGCAATAATAATAATGTAGTTTTCAGTGCGAAAACACAGATAAAGTTTAAAATTATAAAGTATATTAAACTTATTTTTTTGATCTAAACGTTCTTTTTTCGGTATGAAGAGCCTGCCAAAGTGACTCTACTCTACCTGATGGAAAGAATGAATAGAATCCAAAGAGTTGTAGTCACCATACTCATTGAAAATGCAGAAAATGCAGTATCGGCATATATGCATACTATGGCGGCCTAGTGAGATGCTTTTTCACACCACGTTTGGGGACGTAACAGGCATGACAGTCATCGTGGCGGTGTAAGCCTCACATAGTTATCACGATAACTATGTGAGGCTTACACTGCCCCCAAGGGGATTCCCTGCATCAATGGGCCTCCGGTCTCACACTCACCAACGAAACACGACATCACGGATGCTGGCGCTTTAGGTTGGTCTTCTGTGGGAGGGTAGTACTACCCCGGTCGAGCCGGCCCGTTCGTGCTGAAATCAGCGTGGCTCTACTACCTAAAAATTGAATGTTCATTCACCAAACATTTTATTCCTATCACTTGTGTGCGCTACGGTACTTTTTTCCTATTTATTTCTGTTTAAAAGAAAATTCTGTGGATCAACAACAAGTTTCTGAAGTATTGGTTCGTACGCCAACAACTTGTTTTCGTAAGAGTCACTTGCAGAAAAATATTGTTTTTTAAATGTGGTGATTTGTACGTTTCGTACCAGTTTAAATCCAAAGAATATCGAGATAATTTTACATTAGTTAAAAGCCTAATGATATTACGTAGGAAATAATATTCTTATAATATTATTGACTGCCTGGATGGCGTAGCAGTAACGAAAGCGGCTGCTGTGCTTGAGGTCTCCGGTTTGATTATAATATATAATATAATAATATATAAAATATAATATTTGTGTGATCTGCGAATATTTGTTTCGAAGTTTGGATGTTTTCTACGTATAACAAACATGTATTTATTTACAAAAAAAAGGTATATAATTATTCTTTCAGTCAGTCTAGTTATCATAGTATAAGCTCTAGTTTGAAAGTAGATGGCGTTGTGTATTAAATGTCGGAAACATTTATTTATTAATATTTATTTACTTATATTTATTTATTATGTCTAATTTAAAAATGATCACACAACATTCAAATATCATAAATGTTTTTATGTTAGATATACATCTAGATTTTATATAGGTTGGACATGACGTATGTAAATCCTTTAAGCACACAGGCTGTTCCAATATGGATTTGCTAACTTTCTGTTGAATCGAACAAAGTTTAAGCGGTGAGTTTGTTAGTAAACATATGTAACTCCAAAAAGTATATAAGTTAGTTAAATAACATTCGCCAAGTATTGATTGAAATTTTTCGTTTTCAATATTATTTATCAATTGATGTATTTTTTCATTACAGTAATGGATAATTTTGTCGTTTTTACATATATGTTGTTGGGTATTTAACTAATTTCATACTTTAGCATTAATACAATAATCAATTTTTCAAAATCGATTGAGACTTGTACAAAACAACCTATTGCCGTCCACTGTTGAACGAAGGCCTCACCTAAGAGCACTAACCATCTCGGTCTTAGGCATCCAACCACTTCCAGCATCCGCATCCATCATTACCTTAAGACATCTAATTTTTTTTTATTTCCTAATATTTATAACAAGGTATTAATAAAATTTTGTTGTGATATAGTTGCCTTAATATTATAATTGTGAGATGGTATTGTTGATGTTCCTTATCATTCCAATTATAGTTTCACCGAACACCGCCTTGTAGCCTTGTATCACCAATGTCTCGAGAAAAAATTGGATACGCCAGCTTGCTGACTTTACAACAAAATTAAAAAATGCTAGCGACGTAATGTATTTCTAGCCGCTTTCGGCAGGTCAGTTTCAACGGGGTCTCCGTTGAAACTGACCTGCCGAAAGCGGGTTGCTAGTTAACTAAACCTGCCTGGGGGTTAACTAAGCAGGAGACATTATAGTGCCCAAGTTTGTGCGTAAACACAGTTTTAAAATACGAGTATAACTTAAATGTAACTAATAGAATACAATAATACTACAATCATAGGTCATCAATAGGCCCATTGATGCAGGGGTGATAGTTATCGTGGTAACTGTGTAAGCCTTACACTGTCACGATGACTGTCATGCCTTTTACGTACTCAAGCAGGGTGTGAAAAAGCATCTTACAAGACCGCCATAGTGTGGATCACAATACTGCATTTTCTGCATTTGCAATGGGTATGGTGATTCATGCTTTCCATCAGGCAGAGTAGAGTCACTTTACCAGGCTCTTAATATAGAAAAAAAAAGCAATCGTAATCTTCAGGATAATGATTCTATATAAATAGTTGTTAATTAGATCCCTATCTATATATAAAGTAGATCTTTATGTTACAGCGGGTAAAATCTTGCAAAATTTTGCTCTCGCTAAGTCACGATGAGTTTCAAAATAAGTCCATTCTGAATGTAATTCGTTAAATTATAACTTTCGGTAAACGTTTTTACGATAAAGAGGTTGGATTACTATGTTAGAGCTTAATTAGGTGCACGTGCTAAAGAATAAATCGTAGACCCGTTGTGTAGCAACATGTGAATTATGTAGCCGCACAGACTCGAAACGACTTTGATTAATGATACGTAGAAGGCTTAGCTCAACTGTAAAACCTGTCTTAAAATTTTTGATTTGAAATTACTGTAATAAAGGAAAAGATGTTTATACTCGTATACTTTCTTCAGACAAGGGATCACGTTTATAGTTGACAGAATTAGTTACACTGAATTATAATTTTATAGTCACATAGAAAAGTATTGCATTATGTTCACTGACACCTAACTAGCCATTACGTATTACGTAAATAATGTTACTTGAAAATAAACACAAAAAATCTATTTTAAATAAGTTATAACTAGACGATTAATAAACTAAGTTAGTAGTGTTTTCGAAATGGAACATACCAGCAGTTCAATAATTCAATAATTGCCCACTGTAACCATCAACATTAATTTTTCCATTGTATTAGTTCTCTATAGCGGTCATAACTGCAGTACTCATACTCAGTTGACCAAGACATATTTGTATTAGAGTGTTTAAGGTCAGGGTGCTGTTACATCGATTATAAATTGTATCGTTGAGCTGCCTATCGTTTCTTTTAATATTATTATTAAATGCGGTTGCCAGGCAGAATTTTATCAGTATATATATAAAGTAATTGAGGCTGAATTTTTCTACATTACATGGAAAAACAACCATTTCTAATTTGAATTTTACTGTATGTTTACAGTCGTATTACTGATTGAGTTACAATAATAGTTTTTAATATTATTGTTTATTAGACTGAGTTTTTAACATGACATTTCAGTAGTAACAACTTTGAGTCTGTGTGGAAGAGAAACATATCTGTACATACCCTCCGATTGTTTTAAATTACTTACAGAAATATTGGTATTATCAGTGTTCAAATTAACAATTTTTTTTAATATTGAAGGCACTAAACTATTTGATAGAAAGTGTATTCTAGGGTGATTGAAATCAATTATTAGTAAACATGTTTTGCAAAGGGAATAGTCAAATAAAAACCTTAGTCTAGTGGGATTGTATTAGCGTACCATTTTAGAATAACTATTATAAAAGTACGTGATATTTGGATTTAACTGACTGTAACCGATTAAATACGTTTTACGAGTATAGGCTTTATATAATTTAAAAATGGTTAAACTATGTATTGAAAAATATTATCAAGTATCTAACTAAACTAAACTAAATAAAAATGTTAATATTTTAATGATTCAATTTAAATGTGCATTTTAACATCTGTTTTGTTTTTTTTTATGTTTCACTCCGTGAATTTAATTTATGAAAGTGAACAGTATAGAAATGAAAGAACTTTGTTGACCTTAAAAAGAAAGAGCATAAAAGTAACATAATATGTTATATACAAGAATATGTGTCCAATTTTGTGGAAAGTTCTTATATTAGATATACAATAAATTCATTGTAACTAGATCATTGTATATTGCGGTATAATATCATGAGTCTATTGTTACAAGTCACTTTACTTACTATCTAAATATTTCTTTGTACAGCTTATTGATTCCAACAAAACACAATATATATTTATTTATATTTGAACTGATAACCAACTTCTACCGGTAATTGTGCGGTCAGGCAACAATGAGAATTCTATTGATGCTTAAAAACATTGTTGAATAAAATATATCCATTATTCCGGGAGGTTTGGGATTTGTTGGCGGTTCGATCATTAAAGGGTAACCATTTTGTTTTGATCGAAAGCAATGGCATCGGGTTGAATTCTTCGACAAATTAGTTTTTGAAGAAGAACAACGGTTAATAAGCAAAGCGAAGATTAACTCAATGTTTGTTAAGAAGTCCGTGTGGTGACGGATTAAGAATACAGAATGTCGCCAACTCTATTCTGTCGCCATTCCATAGATGTAGTAAAAGGCGACTAAAAGGGAGTTAGCTACGCATTTTTTTAATATGTGTACCATAAACAACTGGCTACCGTGGGGTACTTACTTGATCATCTTTGTCGTAAACCGACGGCAGTAAAGTGTTGGTGCTATTTGAATGTATGTAAGTATTTGAAATGGTGACACGACAATAGAGCCGGGATGAACTTGCGGGCCACACCTTCACTCGAACTGTCTAAAACTGCCTGGTACAATGAGACGAAACAATATAACATTGTATAATTAAATATTGAACTCGTGGTACGTAAAATGTGTAGTTATCATCTTCCTAAATTTTAAATTAAACAACTAAATCAAAGATCTCGGCTGAATGTCAAGGTAATGTCAGCTTATTATTGTCGAGGATAGAGCCAAGTGGCATACAATTGGAGAGGTTTTTGATAGCCATTCAGCAGAGTTCTGTGGTAGGCTTACGATGACAGTGAAAACTTTATTTTTTATGAAAATAATCAATAGAAAAACGTAATCTCAATACATGTTTTCCATTTAAAACGTTTATCCAATCCAAATTTGAGAATGTAAAGAGAATAATAAACTTTGCCTGATCACTGTTGAGACTGAAGTAATAAAACTGTGAAATTGCTATCTCATTTCTTTTTCGTAACAACGTTCTCTGTAATCACAACATACGAGTAACTCGTTCCCCGGGTCTTTTAATTCAATATCAACGGTTGGAAATGCGCTTGGAACACTTTTGTACGTTTAATTTCAATGTAAATTTCGTTAATCTTATCGCTTACAATTTATTTGGTCTTAAAACACAAACTGAAAACAGATGTTTTGTGTTCATTCTATCGTAAAATCCATTGTTCTTCAGCATATCTTCGGAGGAATATTAAAACGATGACAGAATGCTTCTGGAGCACTAACTAATGTTTATTCAAGAACTTTTGTTTTTGAAATGATTGAATGATTACAATACAAAAATAATTGGTTAAAATTATTTTTTTTTATAAATGGGAACGACATGATTTTGGGTGTAGCCAAAAGTTTATTTAAAAATATATATGAGCACACTAGCTGATGCACGCGACAATTAATTCAAACAGATGGGATTTCCGATGGTAAATGCTTATCACTAAAGCTAATACCAAAACTTTCTTGCCAAGAAGAGACCGTTGTTCAGCAGCGAATTGTTAAATACTGTTGATGATGATGAAGTGTCTACTTCATCTACTTCTGGAATTTGATAGTCATAAGTACGTTGCTGGTCTTCCAGTGCTTCCCCTCAATCAAGTGAGGATTACCGAAGGTACTGTTTTGGTCTTTCGGTAACCTTATTCACGAAACAGGCAATTGTTTAACGTCTTAAGAACGTGACATCATCTCGATCAAGGCAGCTACCCAAGGCGTTCACCCCTTTTAATAATATGTCATACTGTATCTATTACTAATTTAATATTGTTAGTACAACACATTCTTAAATAAATCAAGCAACTGAACTAATAAATGTTGAAAATAAATTGAGAAGAGCTAGTCTTAATTCTCTTTTGATTTACATCGTTAGCTTTCAAACACTATGCCAAGAAATTTATTTTCACATTAAAACTTTATTGTTACTCAGATCCTGGTTTAACAATGTATACATATTCGTATGTTTTGTTTATAATTTACTGGCTAAAGTACGCATTTCAATCCAGTAATGAAATTTTACAAATTATCTACACACTATTACGGAGTATTTTGTAAATATAATAATATAAATTTCACGAGTGCTACAAACTTAGTAGCAGTAGCTGCTGATATCTTGTAAAATAATAAATATAAAGAATAAAATATTAGCATACCTTAACCTGTTTTAAATATAACAAAACTCTTAACATAAAATTCTAAGAATATCAAAGCTTTAGAAAGTTTAATGGTGCTTCTAAAAAACGGAGGTTGGGAAACCGCTCTTTTAAATATTAAATGTATTCAACACTTGCACGTTGGAACTCGGGTTTTTATAATATATAACCATTTAATGCATACGATTAAAGTTATTTTAAACATGTCCCAGAACTATATATATTTATTTAAATTAAAAGTGTCTTGTGATACACGGGCCTTCATGATAACACGTGCAAAATTTTATAATGATCCATTGATGAATTCAAGTAAGCACACCAATAACATAAATTGACTTACCTATATGTACATTGGTTACCTATATGTAGTGATTCATTTATAGGCTTAAAAATACGATAGGACTTTGATTCGAAGCCATCGCAGGTTAGATTGACACCCTAGACAAAAATTGAGATTGTGTGATTAGTTTAATCGCTTATAGTAAGCAGTCTAAATACCATTCACTGGTTCCATTTAATTTGAGATCTTAATATTATGGGTAATAACAAAACTTACCAAATAGGTATCTATTTATATTTTATGCACATGCGTCTAGTTATAAAAGTTCTATGAAGCCGTAACTTCGTAGTTATGTGTACGGCGTCATAGAACTCTTTTAGGGTTCGTATTCTAAAATATGGTGCACCACATATTGTGTAAAAAGGAAAAAAATGAACGTTTAAAATTACTAATTGGTAATAACGAATCTTAAGTTATTTTATCTATTGAGTATTGATAAGATGTTAATTATGATGTTTACCCGAGCCCCAAATTAAATCATGGCAAATTCATTCAAACGAGGTTAAATTTATTCACGCAGAAGTAAAAACATTTAATTTATCAGTTGTTAGATACTTTGCGCACTCGATTGAATTCTACTGAAATGATAAATTTGAAACCAAAATTTATGTGTAATGAAAATGTTGAATAAACTTTCAAGAGAATTTCAAAATCGTTTTCGTATAGCGCATGTGAGAAACATTAGTATTGTAATGTTAAAATAAATTATTTACTAAAGTATTAGTTGAAAAATATAGAAAATAAACGCAGAAACTAGTATGAGTAACTGAAACATTCGATTTAGACTGACGAAATAAAAAAAATTTCTATCCGCCGAAAACAATATACATTTCTGAACTTGAGTTGGTAAATTATTCGAACCTCCATAATTTTACTAACACCTAAGCGGCCACAAATACATCTACGTGAAAATATTATAAAGGTTCACGTTCACTGTACGAAAATATTTTAAAGTTACAAAGTTTTTGCATTCTACAGCAATAAATATTACGACTATCGCGAAAGTTCAACGATAATTTACAGCCAAGCGATGTGCTGTAGAAAGTTGTTATACTTCCTTTCACACTGATTAATATGATGAGAGTCTATAAATTTAAAACGTTCTGTAAACGAGAAATAAAATAATGTATATACTCGTATACATAAAATTACGCCTGTTCGCCGGAGGATTAGACCGAGCTATATTAAACGCGCACTTTTCACCTGTCTCATGTGATAGGTGGCGGGTCTATTACCGCTAATCGGCTTGTTTTATTTACCAGAGTCTCGTTCGTCGATCAGACAGTGCATCACTTGCATGTGAGGTTCATTTGGCATAAGTACTTTATGGGAATCCTATGTACCCTGTTGGGTATACAGTAATATCCTTTGATTACATCAGTTAACAGGATAAAATGTTTAAATATTTGTTATATATTTATTAACGATAGATAATTTTATACTTTTAACTTGGGGATCTAAGTTGTGTGTAGCATACTCACATTTTCTTAAATTTCTTCATAACTGATGTGATGAATGCAAGTTAGTACGTCCGTTTTTAAGCCATAACGATTAAATTAACCATCTTGAAATATTGCATACAGAATGACAAGGATCCCATTTACCTAGAAAAAAAAAAACTTCTGTGAGTCAAGACAACGCCTGTTAGATGGTTGTTTGATGAGCTGAATTCTACATTGAAACAAACGAAATCATAGACAAAGCTAGTATCTAAACTTCGTTGTAAAAATATTGGGGTTACTATGATCTCGTATTAAAATCTTAATTGCCCCGTTGCAAATGAAATTGGATTAATGAAATACTAAGAATTTAAATAAAAACGAACCACACCGCGGTCAGTTAATGTTATTTTAAAATAAACCAGCGTGTGACCCTATTTTCAGTTCAACGAAACGGAAAATTGGACAGGACACGAACTCCCTGAAGGCCGTGTAGTAAAATTAAGTTACATTTAGTGTTAACGTATTTTAACTTATTGACAAATCTCCAGAACAATATAGTCATACTTATCTAATGTAGAGAGATTGACATTGTTGCTATATATAAGTTTCTTGCCATATAATTGCTTCATCGTTTTGTAACCTTACCTACATCTGACATACACCACCATTACATGGACATTGCGTTATTTTAATTAAAATAATTAATTCAAATTAATCTTCTTCTGGATTCTTTAGTAGTTTCATTTTGTTGGAAACTGGAAATTTCATTAAAATCCAAAATCAGAAAATAAACCTAAATGAGAGTTTGTTTCTGAAGTATAGTACATAAACAAGTATAGGATATTCTTCATAAAAAAAACTACTTATTTCTAAAGAATACAATAGTACATGAGTAAAACTATGAGCGAAAACTAGATACTAAGACTGCAGTCATTAAATATAATTTAATCTCTGTGAGAGATGGCTACGGAACCGACGAAGAAACTCTCAACAAGCGATTTTGTTTCGTAATAATTATATTGTCATTATTTACGTGTCAGTTTTATCATAAATGAAGTTCTATACATTATAAATATAAAAATTCACTCGTAAAATATACCAAGTAAGTTTTAAAATGACACTAATGACAACTGTCACAGAGATCAAACTATATTTTAAAGAATACAATTTTCAATAACAGTAAAAACCTCCAATTTTAATAAACAAAAGATACAAATAAAATTTTAATTGGCTAATCCCTAATCTCTAGACCACAATGCCTAATCAAACCACAAACGAAAAATCAAATAACAAAGTTGAACAGCACCAAAAAAAACCAACAAACAACTTTATTTTGTCCATTTCACTCTCAGGCAAAGTTCCAACTCTAAGTTAAAATTACAAGAACTTCCTAACATCAATACTGAAACAGGGTCTGTTGGATGGAATAATTCATTTGATTGAAACTCCTCCATTGGCGAAGAATGGACCATTGTTCCCTGAAGTCTCAATCTTTAAATATTTGAACGGTAGTCGATTGAGACTAAAATTATGAAGATATAACTAAGGGTTCCAAACAAGCATAAGCTCAAATTACCAATAACTTATAATTGGACTGAGATCATATTTTCTACACTTAAGGAAATATTTTATGTTGCTTCAAGAAGTAATATGATTCATTGTTCTAATACAAATATGAAATGTCACAAAAAGGTGTTGTTTAACATGTGGATAATTTAAAACTTTAGGAGATTTAATTTATATATTGTAAACACTAGGTAACAAAATGTTGCCTGCTCATTAAGTTTGAACTCTTATTAAACGACCTACCTATAAATAAATTGTACCACAAGTACTTTATTAATATTTTTTTTAATAACTCAGTTAATCTTAGCTTTATTAAAATAGGGTTTCGAGACATTTTGTTTTTTACATACTTGTTTATTCGAGTTAGTTATGTGAATGCGAATTTCAACTGGTAAATTATATGATCTCAGTATTGAAACTTCTACTAACCTCTCATTTGGATGGCTATTAAGTCTCCAAATTGTCTATTGGTAGTATAATGCTACTCATGCTTTAGTTGCATCAACAATGTGTAGGCTTAGATAAGATAGACTAGAATATTCCTCCTACTACGATCCCGGGTCCTTAAAACGGGACGTGAAAAAGCATCTCACTAGGCCGCCATAGCGTGAGTCGCCATGTTGCACTGTCTTCATTCGCAGTGAGTACGGCGACCACCGCTCTTGGATTCTATTCACGCTTTCCACTTGGCCGAATAAAGTCACTTTGGTAGGTCGCTATAAAAAGAAAAAGAAAAAAAGTATAGGTTTACAAAATAAAAAATTTAAATGCTGTTAGCTGACAAAAGGCAATTACTTCTTATCCTTAAGTGCACCTACCTCATTTTCTCTACATCACCCAATCGGTTGACTGGCTGAAAATACCTTAGGCATTAAGTCCGGCGATGCATGTCTTTATGCATAAAGTTGTAAATAAATAAATAAATAAATAAAAGTTCTAATAACAGATTAACCTACTTAATTTAGAATCAGAGTTTTATATATACCTGACAACATTACAAACACAGAATGTGGAAACAGGTCCTTTCAACTTATACGAGTATACCTCAGTTATCCCGACGACACCCTTGAGAGGTAGAAGCGCACTTTAATACTACGTGACACAGTACACGGCATATTCTGAATGTACTATACTTTTGTTATGTGCGCAGCAAACATTAATGCTATAACTGCAAAATTTTGCACTTACCAAACTGTACGTATGTGTACCTAATGTTTCCTGTGTACATTTAAAAAGAAAATGTCGTTTTTAGACAAATACACTAACAGTCAACACTATTGTATGTGCTGTGATTATAAAAAAATCCTTAGTATAGAAATTAGGCATGTTGTTTCGAATTTTAAATTTAAGATGTTAACAACAAAGTATAACCTCACGCTATTTATCAACCATTCCCCTAGTTACTTATATTAATATGTTGAGTGTTGTTGTGTATTTATTTTAGATACACATTTAAAATAAGTTTAATTTTTATTAGATTTTAAACGTTCTTTACAACCTTATTTGATACTTTTATTTAAGATACAAAAAATTACAGCAATAGTTTTGCTATATCTCTAGGGAACTTTACAAACATAGAGCTCACATATACTTCAAATACAGTAAAGTCCTTTATAGGTCAATCTTTTGTGCCTTGTGAGAATTGAATTCGCAAGACGCGTAAAGTTGTATTTGGCATCAGGCCCACTACACCACACGTGTAGTTATGTTATTAAACATTCTTATGACTTCAGTAGCGTAGCTCAACTATGACTTTATATTTATGTTATAGGATTAAAAGTAAGGAAAGAAAGAAATTGTTTTGGATGAACTCTATAAAATTTATATATCTCTAAAGAGCAAATAAGAAATGCTTTTCTAAAATAATGCACGTCTCAATCCTTGCTTTACGCTATTAAAAATCCTGAAGACTAAATGAAAAAGACATTTAAAGTAAAAGTATAATCTTCCTCATTACATTTGTCCTGTTTCAATCCAATTTAAACTTGAATCAACTAGCTGAACCATTAGGCTACCATTAGCATACATTTACAATAACAATGGAAGATTCTGAATAGTAACTCTCTCGGAATATTGGAGGTGGAAAATATTTGATTTGCATAGTATTCAGTCGGTAACGCGAACAATCAAAGTAAAGGAACAACTCGGTTGAAAGGTGGGACATTGAGGGGACTATTGATCTTTATCGAACGGTAGAAACCAAAATACAGGAATTGAAAGAATAGTTTTCGAACATTTGTCAACGGGACTTTTTATCGAAATACGTTGGTATAAAGAAGAATAGTACCGTAAATAGACGGACATTGAGATACGTAATTTATTCAAATATAAAGTGGGCTATAAACGAACATGGCTGACGTATTTCTTTATTATTAATAGTGAGGGCATACACGATGGAATGGTTGATACACGATGGAAAGTGACTACCGTCGCCCATGAACGCCAGCAACTTGAGAGTCACAAGCGCATAATCGGCTTCTGAGGTAAGACACTGGCTACGTGCGCTCTCTTCTTGAAAATTTAAAGATTTGCTAAACAGTCATATGTTTTGAATGATACTAATTAGGTTCTAATTTAGTGCTGAGAAATCAATTTCTAATTACGCTTACCTATGTCAATAAATCCTTAAAAAATCTTACCTAAATACAGTCAGTCAATAAACGATGAAAAAGTATTTAATTGCTAGTGTTGCTTGTCATGTTTTTAAACAATGTACCTAAATGTCCACAGTGGAAACAAAAAGAAGATTCTAAACTCACATAGCATGCAAACGATTCTTGGCACGAACACTTTTGTTTTGATTTTATAAAAGCGTTTGTGTATAAACGAGACATGAAGAAAGCTTTCCTAAAGGTAACAACGAAATAATAACATTTATGAATACTTTCGTAAGTGGTATTAGCGGTCTTTAAAGACACATATCCGGTTCATGTTTTATATACTCGAATGGTTTTTACTCATGTCTTTATTTTTAGGATAACTCATAAGTTTCAGAGTCAACAGAAGACGCTCATTGTCTAGTTTTGTGGTGCAGTGTTCAGAAGTTGAGTATCTAGGTAGACATACGTGACTAGAAATGCACGTGCCCGACCAGTGTTATTCCAACTGAATAACGTAACATATATTTTAATTGTATATAATAGGCATTTAAGCGTCTAGCATTTAGAATAGTATACGCTAAAATTTGTGCTCAGTATAAAGCACTTTCTCTAGATTATTAGAGTTTCGTAAATTAATAGGCAGAGTTTCTAGCCTATTGTTTCAATTTGAATAACTTAAACTTTACTAAGTCGACCAGCAAACTTAATCTCAAACTATTTTGAATAATATGTTATGTAGTACAGTTGTTATGCTCATAATTTGAGATACCTTTCCACGAGTGACATGCTTATAAAAACAGACAACTAGAATGTGGATTAATCTTTAGCTTGGATTTTAGGAACACAATATGTATCTTTAATATTTTTCTCACAACTCAGTCATTAGAATTTGTCAACTATTTGACCTATTTTAATTCCTACTTTATTCTAAACTGGACATATACCTAATAATAACTGTAGTCTAATGTTTAAATCCACTCACTGCACCAATTTTACATCATCGTATTAGCGCACACAGCGTCGCTGGCGTCGTGTCGGGTAGTTATCGTAAGTAGTAACTTAACTGCTCGTAAATTATTTCGAATAAAGCCAACGAGTCACTTTAAAATGCACTTACTTAAAATAATTTATGTAAAATTTTATGTTACTGCTAGTTATATTTTATGCTTTTGTAGTAATGTTAGTAAAAGATTAGTTATATACGAGAACAACAAAAACAATGATATTAAAATTTAACAGCTTTGTGTCACTTTATATTTAATTTTGACTTTGACTGCTATTGACTGCACGATTGGCCTAGTGGTTTATGAGGTCGCCACGCCGCTCTCCACTTGGCTAAGTGTTGTGGATTCAAATCCTACATTGGACAACACTTTGTGTGATCCACAAATTGTTGTTCTGAGTCTGGGTGTTCTTTGTGTCCGTCTTTTCTATGTTTGTAAAGTCCCCTGCGACACAGGATTTATTCCTAATGCAGGCGTTGTCTTTTTATAAAAAAGAAAGAAACAGTTGGCCTAGAGGTTTAAGTGGTCGCCATGCCGCTCTCTACGAAGCTAAGTGTTGTGGGTTCAAATCCTACAAAGGACAACACTTTGTGTGATCCACAAATTGTTGTTCTGAGTCTGAGTGTTCTTAGGGCCGTTTCTTGTATGTTTCTAAAATCCCCCGCGACACAGGATTTATTTTTATTAAAAAAAAAATGCTTTCAATAGTACAGTGCGTACAAGAAAATCCGAAAGAACAAAAGAAATATAGGACATTTCGTCAATTTAAATATATTCCGCTATCCTTGACGTGGGTAAGATTGACTGTAGATAGATGTGCCAATTAACTATATTCATGACTTGAATAGTCTACGAAAATCTAGTAACGAGGAAAGATATTCTGGTTTGTATTACTTTTGTACGAACCATCATTTAAATACTTAAAGAGTATTTGGAAAGTAAACATCTTGAATACACTATCAAAACAATGTACTATCTGGTTTAAGTCTTAATCTCGACATAATTACTTCATGTATCATCATCATCATCAACAGCCTTTTACAGACCACTACTGGACATAGGCCTCTCCTTAGCAAGGAGGTTTTGGCCTACTATACCACGCTGGCCAGACGGATTGGAATAGGGTTTGTTTCAAGTTTTCCTTCTCTTTGTAATGATGTTGTCTTGCATACTTTGTTCCCTTAGTCGCCTTTTACGACACCCACGGTTTGAATAGTGGTGGTAACACTATATATTCTTAATCTGTCATCACACCGACAGTACTAGTACTTCATGTATACAGTTCTCGAAAAGACGTTCAATAAAACTAATAATTATTAAACTTACTTAATGAATCCTTATTTCATAGATCGTCAGCTGCAGACAAATATCTTTCAACCAATTGCTTATTACGGCTGTAGTATTAAGTATTCTGTACGTTGATATGGTCATTAGACACATATTAATAAAAGTAAATCTAGAACTTAGATCTTGTTTAGAAATATCCTTACTTACGATTATACACATACAAACTGTAATGTACTTCAAAATAATTTAAGATGTTTGTTGGTCAATTCTATACTTTCTTTACCGTACATCGTTGTGGGTCCAAAAATTTTGTATTGCTTTCCAAATACTTTTTATAACTTGAGTAATATTAAATAAATAATAATAAAAATAATTATTTTGGACATTTTGATACACAACGCTATCTAGTTTCAAACTAAGCAGAGTTTGTGCTATGATAACTAGACTGAGTAATAGAATATTTATATACTTTTTTTTTGTAAATACATACATATTATTCATAGAAAACACCACCACCACCTCCACCGACCTGGGCATCGAACCCGAGACCTCAAGCACAGCAGTCGCATTCACATACAGTTGCGTCACCGAGGCAGTTAATATTATACGTCGATTAAATTTTTATCGTTATTTAACCAAGAATATCTTTTCATTTAAAATATAACTATACTAACAAATCAATTAGTCTTTTGTTGCTAAACGGAACACTAATAAAAGTGGTACTGAATCATTTTTAGAAAGGACTACGAGAATAATTTATTTATAACATTTTCGGCGTAACCCAAAGTCGATATTTTTGTATTTATTCGTGATATGTAGACGAAATTTTCAAGAGCGCCATAACGTGACGATTTAAGGAAAAAACAATTCTTTGTTACTAAAAAAATCCTATTAATAATTGATTAGTCCAACATTGCAGTGTGCTAATCTTGTAATATTTAAGTTGCTACTTGGCTTCCTTTTATAGGACTTTTCAAATCAAAACAATCGTTTTAACGCAGACATTGTTTTAACGGGACCCACTTCTGGTTCCTCGTGATTTGAATAACAATCAGTATCAAATTTGAAGTAGCAATGATTCCCCGTTTATTAGCTTCTTTTATCTCCAGTTGTATTTTAATAGGAATACTTAAGTACCGTTCTGTGAGATGAATGTAATTTAGACTTAACTCTCAGTTACCAATACGGACCGCTGAATAATTTCTTCGATAAATTCAACAATAAATATAAATTTGAATTTGATTATATTCCAATTTTTAAATTTCATATACATCATATGGAAACACAAAAATGTATGGTTATAATTTACATGTTAATTTCATTTTAATTTTTGAAATTTTTTGTTCGCCTGCTATTCACTTTTTCATTAATTATGTAGTATTACAGATCCATTTAAAAGGCCCGACTAGGTAGTTTTCATTTAAAAAGTGTTTGTGTTGTTTTTGTAACGTGTTTTAATATCAGATCGTGAATAATCCTTTAAGTGTTTTCACTTTATGAATACTATTATCGAAAATCCCAATTTCTCTAACAATATTGGATGTAAAGCTTTAGAATACTTTCTATAGTGTCTTTCTAGTAAGTTATATCACTTTTATAAATGTGCTCATTTAAAAACGTTTGAGGTTTAAAAATGTAGATAAAATAAAGTAGTAGTGAAGTGATTGTCTATGCTTAGGCTATAAACATACACAGCTTCTGGATATAGTCCAACTCGTAATCTAACTAGTGATTTCCACAATAGTGTTTTATCCACATAAAATCATTCTATCGGCTTGTTGGTGCAGTGATACGACTTCTGAGTCAGAATTTTTGACTCAGGATCATTAGAACTGTATGATGAGCATGGCCACTTCTTCTTTTCAAAGTAAAATTGGTGTAAAATATGTTTTGGAATAAATAAACACGTTTCTCTGTCTTCATCTTTCTCTCTACAGGATAATAAGCGTAGTTTGGTATCCCATGGCCGCCTGCGAGATGTCTTGAATAATAATTATTAAAGAAGTTCTTAGTAGCACTGTTGAAAGCAAAGTTCATGTACAATACAATAGAAAACGATGCGGTGGTATAAAGTTTCTGGTTCGAAGTAAGTGTGACAATGAGTGACAAAGTCTTAAGTATGAAGTAACTGGTGTCAAAGGTGGTACAAAATTTGTCGTTACTTAGAGGAAAACTTTATAATTTACTGTGAACGGCAGGGAAATTGTCTTAACTTGACGTATGAAGTGTGTGGAACTCTTAGGACATATTACAAGGTTTTAAGAGAATTTCTTTTATATTTCTTATTTGAGTCCAGTATGTACACATGGGAGTAATGCTGCCATAGTTACGTGATATATTTTAGAGATGTGAAATTATAGATCAATTTGTAACCGATGCCAAGAAAGGAGAGTTTTACGATTTAGGTTAGAGACTATCACAGACCCAATGGCACCTTCAACTTCAGTATCAATCAATCTCTTGGTGTCAAGTGACTTTTGCCTTAAATTTTAGAATCACCCTTCAACACCCCTTATGTTCCCTCTTCTTCTAGAATCAGTTGCTCAGATTGCAGTAACCTCTTTGAAAAGTAACATAAAATACTACTAAAATGTTTAAGTTAAGTCGTCCTATAATAGTTTTTAACCTTCAAAAATTAAAATAGTAACGAATCAAATATTTTTGATAAAACTGCCTAAAAACTATTACAATAGTAAACTATAAAAATATTAAATTCATGATATTTTGAAGTGGTATATTTTTTGGTCGAATGCAAACAAAATTTTTGCTTCTTATATCAAATGGAAATACGTTATTAAGAATTATGAGATTTCTATAAACATAAATTGAAAGACTACATCATGTTCAAGTGAAACGCGTTACTTACTATTAAGTAATTTATGTTGTTAATTTAATATTTTAAAATAAACATAGAATTGTCATCCTTTGACCAAGTATCCATTAACATAAATTAGCTTATTTTAAAAAAAATATCTAACTAAATCCCAATTCCCAATTTTATTTACTATATCATATCAGTTTTATTTGAAGTTTATTCTTATTGGCTTTTACTTGGAATAAACCAGTGGGGCTAGGAGTAATGGCTACAATATTCAATAGCCCTGTTTGTAGGGCTAAGTATAAGTAACGTCTCTCTTAACCCTACCGGTAGAAATAACTAGTAGGGCTAACTGTAACTGCCGGGCAAAACATCTGACTAGGCTGCTGTTGTGTGGATTACTGTGCGTCATTGCCTGCATCCACAATGAGTATGGTGACCACTACTCTTGAATTTTACTCATGCTTTCCATCAGGCAAAAAATATTACAGTAATTTAAGAGACTAAACTTAATAATGTTACAGGATACCTATATATATCTAACTAAATTAATTGAAAAATTTCGTTTCCTTTTCTTTCCGTCTGGTGTCGGATTAGGAACACAAAGGGTCACCACACCTTTTGATATGGTGAAGGTTTCCCATGAGTGTGGTAAGAGGCGACTAAGGGAGCGAACTACGCAGGACTAGGGCATTGCAAAGAGAAGGAAAACTTGAAACAAACCCTACACCAAGCCGTCTGACCAGCACGGTATACTAGGCCAAAACCTCCTTTTTGAGGAGAAACCTATGTTCAGTACTTGGACTATTAAAGGCTGTTAATGATGATAATGATGATGATGACGAATTGAAAAACAGTAAAATTGTCAAAGTAAAACTCCCTGAGTTTGAAATATTTAGGTAAATGAAAACATTTTTATACTCAAATCCGATCACAAGCGTGATCCAATTCACGTACATGTACATACAATATACTTAAGCCTGTTCCCTGGCCGACGCGAATTAAACGACCTCATTTTACCGACTATAAATTTAACCCACTTACTTAATAGGGAGCAAGCCTATTGTCGTTAACCGGTTTGTCGGGAAGTAAATATAAAGATTGCGAGTATTTTGTACGACAAAGGTATATGATCATGAAAGATAGTGAAAGGTGAAGGGTTTTAGTTACAATAATTAGGACTGAGGAGTGTAAACAATAGCTTAAAGAGGTGATGATCGCGTACCTGTAAACTGAACAAGCTGTTTCTTCAAAGTGTGATGCCGGACCGATGATTTACTTGCGTTAAATTAAATCATTGTTTTAAATTGAATTAACCATAAGATGTCTTTATTACACTTATAATTTTCGACCTGACGAACACTATCAAAAAGATACAAAATGATATAGATAAGATATACTAAACGAACTAGGTATCATTAATGACAAACGATTACTGTCATAAAGAGAAACACAGAAAAAAACGTTGCATTCAACAAAAGGGTCAATGTAACATGACATTAACATAATAAATAAGTACATAACACATAGTGATTTAACTGTAAATAGATTGAATTGATAAAATCGAAATATGCACAATAGTTAGCTCTACGAAGTCAAATGAAATCTCAGTATTCAATTGAATTAAATGAATATCTTTAATATCTTTTGTCCTTTAATGTAAATTTAAATAGTATACACGAAAAAATTTAAAGAAGAAAGATTAGTATGGGTTACAATTAATTCATACTTCTGACGTGCTCTTCTTTTGTTAACGCACAAATTCTAGAAAAATTCAAGAAACTATAATGCTACAATATACGAATGAGACACAATATAATAGTCAGATAACAGCCGATTGCTAGTGTAGTATTAAATTTGCATTCGAAATTGATATACTGGTATACTCGTATGTGGCAATATGCATACCTAATATTGTCGGTTCATGATGTTTTTTCATTCGGTAAAAAAGATAACAAACGCCACTATGAATGTTATGAGCTGCAATTAATTTACTTAACTTCTTTTGATTTGTTCTCCTTTTATTTAGAAGCCACAGCTTTAAAACTTTGTAATTAATTAACAAACCGTAATGAAATACTTGAATTTTCCGCTTAAAGCTTTCAGATAATTATATTCTTCATTAAGACAGTAACATTATACTTTTGTTGTAAGCCTAATTGGATAAAGTAGTTTACAAAACATATTGTATTTCTTAACGTCAAGTGTTTTAAATCAAACGTAAGTTAAACGTGTCCTTTTGTTCTGTACGTTTCATTTTGAAATTTCGTCGATTTCGTTTAGTGGAGCTTGAAATATTAACTTGAGTTTAGTCAATTTCAAAATAAATCAAAGTTCTACGACGCTCAATTATTTTCTGATAAATTTATTGAATTTAATTGTTTCTTGATCAATTACATTTTAAATATAATATATCATACAAAAATTTTAACGTTTACTGTAAAAGAGACACTAGGTAAAGTTTGTGCTGTAGCTACTAAACAATACGCTTGTCTTGTGTATTAGACGGTCCAACAATTAATAGTTTTAAAAAGTTGTTCTGTACCCTTATAATTTAAGGTGCTGATAAAGTTTTTGACATTAACTTCAGCTTGGTACTTTATGTAGTGTCACAGATCGTAGCTGTTAGCTACTTTGTTACACAAGTAGAGAAATTTATATTTAAGAGATACTGTGAAACTCATTTTATGTTTTTTAGTAGTGAGCTTAAATACTCTTACATTAACCAAGTTTTTGCACTTAACAAAAAATGTATAGTTGAGAATGGATATGAGATACAGCTAATATCGTAGGAGTTCCCATTAATGGACAATTCAAAATATCTAAGATCATTTTTAAAGGTTATTTCATCTACTCTTGAGTGTTTTACTCTTTTGATATTTTTTGGTAACAGTTCTTAAAGTTAGCAATTGTGTTTTTTGATAAAGTTATGTAGTTTTACATCAATATAGACCTAGAGAGACTATAGACCTAGAACTATTCTAGCACTTCTATGAGGAATGGTAAGAAATTGTAATAAGAAAGCTGAACTGTACTAAATATATTGACAAATACATACATGGTAAATGACAATTATTAAGTAATATTCAATCTACATCGGAATGAAGTAGTTCTAAAATTATCGGTGCTTCCGCCATTACAATTGCAGATATTTTTAACTTATTGACTCAGATGTCATGTGTATTCAGAGTGCACTGCTCTTGCACTGAAAATAGATTCACATTTATTATCAGACTGAAATAAACTCAAGACTGACACCGTTATTACCGTGGTACAAAAATATTGTTCAAATTAGTAGGCTAGTTAAATATAAACTAGATTCGAATTATATATGTATTTGAAAATTATTTTTGTGTAATACTTTGACTATTAAAACGAACAATAAATTTTGTTAACCTTGACTTAAGTTTTATTTTCATGTTGAGTAGATTATGATTACGGATTTTAAAAGGAACATTGTTTACTCGTACTTATTAGAGATATTTCGCAGTCATAAAACTATTGCGTTTTCCAAAATAACCGCGTCCGGTCAGTACCTGTGTCAATCAGTAGGAGAGGTTACCTGTCAAGTTTTTGATGTATGCTGATGTTTTTTACCACCACGATATGACATATACGTACGGTTTACTAGGTACCTCTTTTTATATATTATACACACGTTACGAGTTTTATCAAAACTTGATAAACATATATTGACATGGTAGATATAATGTCACTTATTTTCTTTACCCTAAATACGATACGAAACATTTTTCATATTTAGTTAACAGTTACCGTTTACCATGTAGAAGATATTTGTCCATAAACATTTAAAAGTTATAACAAGGTACTTACTTATGTCGAAATACGCTTATATATTTTTACTACAGCAAGCACGATATTATTTTATTATAGTAACTACACCACTTCATACTATCAATAGCTTGCGAACACTATTACATTTATACCGGCACATAAATATCAAAAATTTTGTAGTATTTCAAGAAAAAAAAACATTATTATGTGTGTTTATGTAGAAATACACTTGGGTATCCCTCCTCAAAGGTCAAACCTCACTAGGAGTAGCGTTGATGTAGTTTGTAGGAATTGAACCAAAGAAAACTGCACAGTGTTTCGTGAGCAATGATTCTATCTTAAACGCTAGACATAGCTATAAAATCAATTCGTAAAATTTAAGATTTTTGTTTTTAGCAATACCAATTTCTTATCATTACATCGATGCATTATCAGCGCTCGCTTTCTTCCTGTTATGCCCTTGCCATGTTCACAGCGCTTACAATACAGATTATTTTCGCTTTTGTGTATTAAGATAAAGTAAATAGATCTACAGAATATGAAGGCTACCTTATTTACCCTTGAAGTGACCACAACAGTAAGAAACCCGAAAAAGAAAGTTAAATTTGAGGTAGAGGGAATTCATAGGGCTGTAATACTCTAACGTACCATAAATCTCATCTTCAACTAACTTTTGCCGATACATACGTATTGGGGATATTTTTATCCTTTACTATTTATACGAACCTAATCTCTAATCCATTAAGTTCCTTCTAATATACTACATTTATGCAGACGATTTAGAAATCTATACAAATAGCTGGAGTTAAATTGCTACCGGTGGCATTCAATACAATTAATACTCACCTACGATGGCGATGGTGATTGGTGTCATAATTATGATCTCAAGGATAATCCTGTAAAGGCTGGCATGTGATATTGACAGTCATGGAGTGGTCTCAATAATTAACGGGATACAATTGTCTACATTCAATTCAATAGTACCATACCTGAGATCAATAATAGTGTCAAAAATTTAAGTATGTATCTACATACTTTATCTTGAGGTTTACATATTTGCTGTGTCTCTCCGAAGGCTACATAACTTTCTTTCAACTACAACTAGGATTGCACTTGCACTAACGCTTCACCTCACAATTCTCGACTATGGCGATGTCAGGTATCCGAATCTCACTGAGGTGCAACTCGAAAAGCTTGAGTGACTACAAAATCTTCGTGTACAACTTGTGTCATCATACCATCTTGTTCAATTTTAGAGCCCCCTTCTACCTCAAAGAATGATTTAAATTTATTTATGAAGCACATGAGAAACATTTATGGTCCTCCGAAGATTTAAGACTGGAGATACCTGTACATTCCACCAGGTTTTATATCCATTCTTTTACTGTTGAAACTGTACGCTTGTGGAATGCACTGTCAATAAATATCAGGCAAACGTTAACATACATAAATATTTCCAAGAAGACAGTTCTGGAATTTTATGCAACATAATTGATTCAGTCACGAACTTGGGTATGATGTGAATGTTTTTCCTTTTTCATAGGCGACTTAAGTAAGTAATTATAGTTAGGTGTATATATAGGTATATCTATTGGTATGTATAAGTACTCGTATGTCTGTATATTAATATATGTGTGTATGTATGTATATGAATATATATAGGTTTTTATTTTTTTATCATTTTATTTAAAAGACAACGCCCGCACTAGAAATAAATCCTGTGTCGCGGCAAACTTTACAAACACACAAGAAACGGACACAAAGAACAACCAAACTAAGAACAACAATTTGTGAACCACACAAAGTTGTTCTTCAAAACTTACTGCACCGTAAACGACTACTATGTTTCCGAAACATTTTGATCCATCTTAAAATGGCCTGCAAAATATTACTTTTAAAAACAAGATCGTCCTTTCTGCATTTAACATCTGAAATTTTATGTACAGTCTTAATACTGTGTAATAGGGTGTAAAAATAAAGAATTTTCTACCTAAATCGTTTTATTTTAGTACTTACTTCAAGTGTTATTACTTTAATATCGTAGTTTAAACTTTAAGCAAAGTAAGCCAAACTTGCAGTTTACAAAATTTATGGAACATAATTTACTTTAATCTTCGTATAGTATAACCACTACGAAGAATGAGTAATTCAATCTTATAAAGTATAATCCAAATAAATTACTGAAGTAATTTCGTTAAAAGCGGTCTCGTGTAGACTGATGGCGGGGACATTATGCCGACGATACTATGCATATTGCCAGTACATCCGTTCCGAATGCAAATCTAATACTAATCAACTGTGGTACACGTTATTGTTTCAGATCATGTAGTTATGAAAATTTTTAAATTTCTGCTCACATACAGGTAGCATACACTCTATAAGATTAGAAACCGTTTCAGATTAAAATATTACACAAGAAAATCTATTTGTATTTTTCTTTTCTAAAGGATTGTGATTAAAGTTAGGTAATTAGTTTTTAAAGTTCGTGAGGTCTTTCAAAGTCAGCTAACAACTAATAAGCTAATTTGTTAGTTTCTATTTCGTACCTTAGTTACTGTAATGTGTTTGAATTTATGTTCGTCTACAGTTTCTTTTCAAACCCATAGGCAGTTTCTTTGTTCTACATAACTGCGTAGATGGCATAGTGGTTCAAGCAATCACCACGCCGCTTTTTACTGCGCTAAGTATTGTGGGTTCAAACCTCACAGTGGACAACACATTGTGTGATCCACAAAAAAGAAGAAATTATTATTATTATTATTCTGTAGTGAGAGTTATCTTTTTTTATAAATTTAAAAAAAGAAAATGCAAGAGAGTTTATTCATTACATTCAGGAATGAACAGAGAACAAATGAGAGAAAAAAAGGTGGGAAGAAGCTAGAAATCACCAATTAATATTTGGAAACTTCGCGGTTAGGTAATACCGGAAACATTAAGTTAACTTAAAAATATGCATTTGTGATTTAAAGAAAGTAAAACATTACCAGAAGGCAATATTGTAAAATCTTTGAACAAAAACCAGACAATTGTTATAAAGAAATATCTTATTATCTTATTTATTTATTTAACGACCAAACCATTAGATTTCCTTAATCGAGATTTCACGATTAATCAATTACTGTCACTCTCGCGAGTAAGTAGTTTTTCTTTTCGTTATATGTTTGTGTATATCTATATATGAATCGTTTTTGTTATATTAAGGTAGATAACTAATTTACGAAAAGAACATTTCTTAGTTAATCGTGATTAGATAAAATTTACTTTAGTCAATTTAAATATTTTTATTAAAGAGTCGTATCATCCTTAAATTTAATAAATAGTCACGATTTCGGACTTTTATGAATTTTTAAATCTTATATATTCATCTCCAAGGTTGCATTTTGTGACATTAAGTAAATTCTTTAATTACATTTCATCAAAATTGACTGAAATGAAATTTATTAAATTAGTAACTTTAATGATAAAAGCAGTAAGATACCACGATAATATTACCCTATAAGTTTTCACTTCATAATGTTTGTGTTTTCACTAGGAGTTTATACTCCATGTCCAGCAGTGGACTGTTAAAAGCTATTGATGATAAGTTATCAAAATCACCTAGGTAAACGTTTGTATAAGTTTGAACTCCCATTAATGCAGGGGTGACGGTTATGGTGGTCTGTCATGCCTTTTACGTACCCAAGCAGGACGTGGCAAAGCATCACACTAGGCTGCCATAGAATCCAAGAGTTGTGGTCACCATAATCATTGCAAATGCAGACAATGCAGTATGGTGATCACAACTCTTAGATTCCATTCATGCTTTCAATCAGGCAGAGTAGAGTCACTTTGGCAGGCTCTTAATATAGGACATCTCCGATTGTGCTAACATTGAGTAATTTTGCTACAAGAAAACTTAAGTCCCTCTCCAAGGACTTGTTTATCTCGATTATAGAATTTATAATTTTAAATTTTTTTTAGTAAATCGACTGTGTAATATTTGAAATTAAAATATTTTTAGTCTTTATAAGTTTATCACAAACCTCATAATACTGCTTTACTATATTTTACCAATTAAGATGTTTAATAGTTATTTCTTTCGAATGAAGTGAAAATTTATTACTTATATCTGAAATATTGTGAATGCTCTACACCAACATTAGTGTTCAAAGAACATAAAACTGACAGAACAATTTTCTATCTGGACATGTTTTACGATTCGTGCTATTATTTTGTTGGTATCTCGTAAAGAGTACAGTTTATGACTGTATATTCGGTTTTTATAGTTTTGTGTAACGTAAAATGTACTAACAGGGGTATAAGTGTGTCCACTTTTATTATTTTTGTATCACTGACGTCAACGATAATTATTTCTGTATCGATGGAAAACCTGAAATTCCTTCCTTTAACAGTATTGAGGCTGGTAAAACAGTAGAAGGAACAAAATTTATGACAATTTTGTAGACATTTCTCAAAGGTAATATAAAGTGTCGTAAGAGTAATAGACAAGCGCGTAAACATAAATTGGGATCAACGCAAAAAAGTTGCGAATTTCAGTTTCTGACTTTACGGTACCTTTACCGTATTATTTTTAATACTGGTTATCAAGTAAAAAAATACAACATTAATTGTTTTAATAAATCTAGTATTTTTTATCGCAAGCAAGTCTCAATTTTTCTTGATCTGAAATTCTCAAGAAAATTGTTACATAACTCATCAATTATGTATAAAAAATCTAAAATCATTCCATCATCTTTCATTGTATCATATCTATAATTCATCAATCTATAATTATTTATTAAAACTAATTATATTGCAATTGATAATGGTTTGTGACATTTCCCTAATTTTTTTTTTCTATTTTAAGAACCTACATAAAATAAAATTATTCTACTCTGCCTGATGGAAACCATGAATAGAATCCAAGAGTTTTTTTTTGGTCACCATACTCATTGTGAATGCAGGCAAATATGGTGACGGCGGCATAGTGAGATACTTCTTTGCACCCTACTTGGAGGCGTAAAAGGCACGGCCGTCATCGTAACAGTGTAATGCTTACACACTTACCACGATAACTGTCACCACTGCATCAATAGGCCTGCAGTCTTGCGCTCACTAACGAAACACGACAACACGGATGCTGTCGCTGTAGGTTGGCTTTCTGAGAGACGGTAGTATTGCCGAAGACATGCCCTGTTCGTGCTGAAATCAGCGTGGCTCTACTATCTTGATATGAATGATGTATATATATATATATATATATATATATATATATATATATATATATTAGGGTGTCCCTTAAATTTCAAGTTCGATATTTTTTTACGCATACCTTCTTAAAAGTTTCGTAATAACCCTATATTGTCTAGAAAAGAATATTAGTTCGATATATAAACGATAACCCGTGCCGACTTGCTATTTAAACTTGTCGATACAAGTTGCTTAAGTACTGCCCAGTGACCTGTTACGACATGTTTTATTTGCCATTTCGTACGTGATTTTTGAGACTATTAGTGCTTCATTGTTTAGTGCGTAAACATGTCGGTGGAATTATGGAGTGATAAACAAAATATTTTTCTTATCGGATTGACTAGCTACCAAATAAATGGTGCAAAATTACCATCTAATCGACAAGTTCTCTCAGTCCTATTTTACAATATTCGTGAGGTTAAATTGTCTGTTAGTGAAAGTGCAAATCTTGTGATTAGGGAGTGCATCATATATTGGGAAAAAGCAAGAATTCCAACAAGGGCATTTCCTAACTGCGTGAAGAAACTTATTGATTTATATCATGTTTGGAGAGAGTTGCAAAAAAATTGTAAGAAAACTCAGATTACGTTTAAGAGTCGTGAGAACAATTTTATAATTAATCTTGATAATTTGTTTGATATTGCACATGCTGATGCTTTTGAGAGAATGAAAATAGAGGAAGATAAATTATTTTTAATGAAACAGAGAGAGCCAGGTCGACCGGGATGCTTAGGTGGTGTAGATAAAAAATTGGCGGAAAAAGAACAAAGATCTAGAAAACGACGATTGGAAGAAGAGGAAAGGATTGTAAGACAAAGAGAATCACTAGCTGTTGCATCTACTTCCACCACAAATAACTTAGACAGTGTAGAAGATTCAGACGAAGAACAGATCTTGAATTCTGAACTCAGCTTGCCGGACGTTCCCTGCCATGAACAAAGTTCAAAAAGAAGTAGAAAGAATCTTATAACACTTAAACTAGTTGCAGCTTTAGATCGATGCCAGTTAAGCATTAGAGATACCGTTTACATGCTTAATGCGGTTTTAGAAGCGCTTGGTCTGAGCAGCGATGATTTCTGTATTAACAAATCCTCGATTCAGCGAATTCGTACTGAAACTAGAAAATCAAGGGCAGAAGCAAAAAAATTTAACTTCCAAAACAATGTACCCGACATAGTCACAGTCCATTGGGATGGAAAACTATTACCGGGGTTGGATGTACGGAGTTCAAAAGAAGAACGCTTGCCAGTTATAGCTTTATTTGACGATAGAGAGCAGCTTCTTGCAGTGCCGAAACTAGAAAGTTCTTCTGGAAAACATCAAGCGAAGGCTGTATCAGCAGCTCTCTTTGACTGGAACCTTTATGATAAAGTGCAAATAATGTGCTGCGACACAACAGCTTCCAATATGGGCCGTTTCAATGGAGCTTGTGCTATTTTGGAGCAAACTTTAGGAAGAGAATTGTTGCTTTTCGCCTGTCGTCATCATGTTTATGAATTGGTCCTAAAAGCTGTCTTTGAAACCAAGATTAAGCAAATTACTAGTAGCCCAGATATTCCGATGTTCAAAAAGTTCCAAGAAAATTGGAAAAACATTGATTGTACTAAAATTGAACCATCTCTTAATTTCGTAAAAGCACAGGTTGCCGAGACAGACATTCAAGCGTTGTTACTATTTTATAAGGCAGAATTAGATAAAAGTTTTGTAAGAAATTATTACCGCGAATTGGTCGAACTGTGCGTAATATTTTTAGGAGGAGACACAGAGCAAAAATTAAAACTAAGGCCCCCCGGAGCTATACATCAGGCACGCTGGATGGCGAGAGCGATCTATTCTTTAAAAATATGTTTACTTCAGTCACAATGCAGAGTAACTGCGAAGGACAAAAAGGCTCTACAAGATGTTTGCTTATTTCTCGTAATATTGTATGTTAAACCTTGGCTCGAATGTACAGTGGCGACCAAAGCACCTAATCAAGATTTGCGCTTCTTGAAGATGTTAAAAGAGTATGAAAAAGTTGACGCAACAATTTCTAAAGCTTCTATAAGCAAGTTCAGCCATCACTTGTGGTATTTATGTGAAGAGACAGTCATTCTATCACTATTTGATGATGAAGTTGACAACCAAACTAAGAAGAAGATGATTGCCAACTTCAACAGGGACAAAATCTCGGATTTTAGCAAACGCTATGACCCGTCGAAGGAAGAACTGACTCAAAAGTTGTTTGGTAAGTTAAATTGACTTTTTGTTGGATTTCAATTTCAATGTCCAATATTTATTTATTTATTTTCAAAATTGTTGTTGATTTTTATTTGTTATTTAACTTATTTTTCTTTTTTTTTAGACAAAGCACTGGATGATTTCGTATCGGAAAAGAGCAAACAATTTTTATCACGACTGCAGATCGACGACAGTTTTCTAAAGGAAGATGTATCTTCTTGGAATAACAATGCTGCTTTTCTGGAGGCTAAAAGAAGAATAAGTTATTTGAGAGTTGTAAATGATACTGCTGAAAGGGCTGTTAAATTAATGCAAGATTTTAACGGACTTATCACGGCTGAAGAAGAACAAAAACAGTTCTTGCTGCGCTGTGTCCAGGAACATCTAAAATTGTATCCAGACTGTAAAAAAACTACTCTAAAAAGAAGTTACCCTGAATGATTCTTATTTCTTTATGTTTTTAATTAAAGATTAATGTTCGTCTAATTTATTATTTAATTTTATTCACTTAATTCATTGCATTTATAGTGAAATTATAGCAGACTGAAATTTTAGGACAAAACACGTTTTTTACTAAACTTTGAAGCTCGGTCGGCACTGGTTGCAATTATGCTAGATTGATAAAATATTATATTTAAGTATCTTATAGCATTAGTAAAAATTATAGAGGGTATGCATTTCGAAATTCGAAAAAAAAATTTTTTTGTCATATAAGGGACACCCTAATATATATATACACACTATTCCAACCCGTCTGTCCAGCGTGGTATAGTAGGCCAAAACCTCCTAGGCCTATGTCCAGCAGTGGACAGTAAAAGGCTGTTGATGATGATGATATGTACGGATATTTTGTATCCAGTGGATTCCACCCTGATGAAATCTAATTAAAGATACTCTAAACTTTTTAATACGTACTTGAGCATACGAATTTTAATACATAAATTTGAAAACACTTTTATCAGTATAATATAAGGTTTTCATTATGATACTTCATGTCAATTTAATAGTCATATCGCGTGTGACCTCGGCTTAGTTTGAAGTTTCGAGCACATCGAACAGTTTTGATACAATGATGGGTACTTTATCGATTGAAATAATAAATGTATTCAGTATTTAAAAACCAAGTGTTATATAATATTCACCGAGTAAGTTTTACTTAACTTTCTAACAAAGTATTAACAACAGATGCAATGAAAATAATCTTCAAAAAGAAAATATATTACGTAGAATTTGAACTAGTGTCTAATGTTACATCATTTTCAGGTAGTGAATTATTTCTGAGACAAGGTAGTAAGAAACTTATAATAGATTTTTGCAATATGGCGTAACGTGATTTGAAAACATCTTCACATACTTTTTAACCAGCTTATTTGATAATTAAGTTCTGAATGAACCACAGGTGTATTTGGGGTAGTAGTTTTTAAGCCTCGATATAAGAACAACAAATTAATACAACGTAAGAATATGAGACTTGAGTTTAGATTATGGATTAGAGAGATTCGTAGAAGTTACCACTACCACAGCAACAATTTCTTAAAATTAAATTTATTGATAAAAGCTAAGTAAATGTAAATGAACTATTGCTCTTCATAAACATTTGCAGTGTGGGAAAATATGTATTCATTTACATTTCTTTTGAAGTACAAAAGTGGACTAAGTAAGTATTAACCTTTATGTTATATTAGCATTGAATACAATTATGACAGTGTTTTTAAACTAGAGATCGCTTGATAGTCAAATGTCGACTGTTTTCAATGTCTTGCTTTTTTTCAACCAGTACAAATTGAACTATCTTTGCATAGCCTTCTGTAATATGACAACAATGTTTTTTTAACCTTTAAATTTAGAGTATTTATATTTATATAAAATATGGCTCACATGCAACTTAAAATTATATAATCAATCAGTACAAAACAAAAAAATAATGATTACACCTGTACGGATGTGTTATTTCTCTTATCATATTTAAAACGTCTTATAAGAGAATAAGAGAAAAACTATTAAAATCAATTAAAGAAAATATCATTATTTACTTTTATGAAAGAAAATATACTTTGGATTGAAGATATAAAATACTCATTTAAATTGATTCGAAAATTCAGTTAATATTTATTTAACTGAAAGCGATATTATTTTAACAGTTCTAAGTATCTTTTATAAAATAAAGAGCCTAAAGTAAAGTTTTGAAACAAGTTATTGTTTGCCCCATTTTTTGACCTGACCGGTCTGGGCCAATATGAGCCCATTGCACTTATTAAAGAAAGTATTGTTTGAGAATTTTGAATTTTAGAGCTGTAATTAGGCTATATCGGCAATTGTATAAGTGTTCCAATGTTCATATATGAATATTAAATGCGTTATAAAAGCCTGGAATTAGAAAGTTGGGGACTTAACTCTCATGCATCGGAGAGCACGTGCGTTCGTGTCGAATAACCGTAACATCGGACTGTGAGAGTGAAAGGACAGAAAGTGCACCTGTGCTTTCGCACGCACTTGTGCACTATAATATCACCTGCGTACTTGGCTGGTCCTCATTGAAGCTGAAGAAGAAAATATTTTCATCATCATCATCATCATCATGAATACTTATGCTATCATGTGTATATCTCACGCTCTATAGTTACTGGTTATAGAACTGTGATGTTTTAATTGATAATGGGTCGAAACATCAGGCAATTCAAAAGTATATAACAATTGTTCATTTACTTTTAAACATAATATGTCATATTATGTTTTTATGAGATCAGTCAAAGACGTATAGTGCTTTGATTCGTAAAATCTTCTAGGTAATAAGTATAATAATGAAATGAGGGATCTGATGAAGAAGGCAGTCTTCCTTGACATGACACGTATAGTGAGGAGGTTCCCGTCTTTGGAGCCCTAACCACCGGTGTCTTGGTACCCGATGTCGATGGTCTACTTTTTGTAAACATATATTTTTGTTTTCCTTTTTTACTTGTTTAAAAATGTAATTAATATGTTTATCATTGTAATAAAGAGAATAATAACAATTTTTTTATAGTACACTAGATTAATTACAAAGTTAACTTAACACTATGGAAGTACAAGTGGCGACTGCATCACTCAGAGGCAATCTTTTGCAGACCACCATGGGATGGAAAGAAAAATATGGCTTGGAATGTAGTGTCTGATATATCAGAAGGTGAATAGGAAATTGAACTAATGTAAAGCAAAATAACACACTGTGTAGATGATTGAATAAGTATATGCAAATATTTAGGTGAAATTTATAGAAGTTCCATACCTCTCAAAACGAATACCTGACCTAATTGTATGGTATAGCTAATTATAAAATACTGGCGTCACCCACTTTCTTTTTATTAGAGTTTTGGTATCTTTAATAAACCAGTGAAGGAAGGCGTTCGACCCTATTTTTTTAGTATGGCGCATGTTTACCATAGTGGGTCGTTAATTTTATGTTAAAAGTTCGATTGGAAATACAAACTTTACCTGCAAGATAGTCTTTGCTTTGGGTTTAGGAAGTCGAAGGCAATAGGATAGGTCAGCAGAGCACTGGCCTAGCTTACTATAAATTAGTTATGTTAGAAAAGGTAACAAGGATAAAGTTCAGTTAAGACGGAGCAAAGTGTGGGATATAATATGTTTTATTGGAAGGAAAAATAGTTAGATTGCTAGATTGAAGAGTTGACAACCGAAAATAATTTTAAGGAGGCAGATATTGAAGTCACCCAAGTTCATAATCTTCTCAAATATGGTTACCAATAAATACCATAGTATGACTGTACGAGAGAATAAGTTGTTCTAAATGTAGCTCAAAAGATGAGAATAACTCAATGCGTAAGAAAGGGTAATAAAACAGACTAAGAAGAATTTTTGAATGTAGGAGTTCAACTTCCAGGAAAAGATGTTCACCCGCGTTACTTGGAAGAGGCCGCGCCATTAGGCTAATGACGGAGTAGAGAATATGAAACTGTAGATAGATAGTACACTGTCACCACTACCACCACCATCAACAGCTCGATCATTCTTGATGAGATTGAATTCTAATAAAGAGTATGTAGAAGAGGGTAAGCAGGGTTTTAGCCACGAATCAGGGATAAGCGTAACGTGTAAATTCGTACAGTCAAAACATGTCAGTATATCGGAGAAATGAGCCAGAACACTTTAAGCATTATTGTTTGCAGGTTTGAGATTTTTGAGAACGTCAGAGAACTGAAATGAGAGAGTCTCAGCGATTGTCGAGTCGCTCTGGGAGCTCATATTAGTGCATGTAGACTAAAAATTATTGTTTTTATCACTACGATTATCCGAAGGCATCAAACTTTTAAACAGAATGTATTTATATAGAATAACGTACAATATTAAAAATAAAAACAAATTATAATAAACGTAAATATAATATACATACATATATACATATACATATATAAAAATATTCATATGCTAACTCAATCTACTGATTTTAAACAAACCAATAATTGCCATGTTAAAAAAAAATTAAAACCAACAACAAATTAAAACAACATAAAACGAAAAAAAGTAAAAATAAATTGAAATATGAGAGAAATCAATATAATTATCTGCTTTATCCAACTCCAGTGAGTAATAACTCAACGTACACATGGTTATGTTGAATCAAACTATAATTGTTCTGTGTGAGGAATATGGCTTCGAGCATAGATGTTATATTGTGTACCGATATACAGCATAAACCGACATATATCATCGTCATGTGGTGTAGACAAGCTACACTGCGTAGTGAACACCTCCTGTATCGCGTAATGAAAATGCTCGTGTTCTCGTATATACACAACCTATAATAGCAAGCGCACGTATGCTTTGTGTTAAAGAGGGACATAACACCCTGTTCTTAGCCACCCACCTGTCAGAGGACCCAAATTGGTGAAATCTGCTGTTTAACGAGTTTTTAGTCAGATATTATTTTTTGTCAAACACAACACGTATCATTTTTTCTCCACATTTGACCTCACTTTGTAGTCACACATCCAGTTTTTTGTACTTTCTATTTACGTTTGTTGTACAAGTCTTTGAAGTAGTGGTTTTTATTTTATTTCTATTTCTGTATTCAGAAATATGTTAAGCATGTCTAATTAGTAACATATTTGCCCTATTGACGGTAATCAGCTTGCTTACAGACCTAAAATTATAGTCAAGAATATAGACATTTAACCGCCTCTGTCTACATCTTCGAGGATAAAAGACGAGAGTGCATCATTATATTTATTTTATATAAATATAATAGAATAAAAAATATTGTTGTATTTAATTTTTAATTGTTTCATAACTTAACTCTTGACGATAGCAAATGTTCGTTACTTTACTGGTTAAGAATACAATCTCGACTACACAAACTCAGTATGAAATATAAGCAAAACAATTGATCCATGAAATTTTACCAACTTCTTAATATAAACGTTGTTTAAAATAACTAGATAAGTAATTTATTATATAGATTTTTAAAAATATACGATTTTATGGAAATGATTGGTTACGCAAAGTTTATGGTTGTTGTTTTAATTTTTTTATCTAATAATAGAAGAGTTAATGGACGAGAAATTTAATAATATATTAAGGTACTTTTAATACACTAAGGTACTTTGAAGGAAATCATCATCATCATCTGTTGATGTCCAGCATAGTCATCACAAATTTTGACCTTAACCACTTTCATAAGATACCTAAGAATAAATTTGTTTACAATTATATAATCTAACACTTTTAAATGAGCAAATCTTGTGTACTCTTATATACAATCTGAATCGTGGCAACGGCTCCAACGATTTTCATGAAATTTATGCATGCGGGGGGTTTCGGGAGCAATAAATTGATCTTGTTAGGTTTTATTTTTAGAAAACGTTATTTTATCCGTGTTTTCAAGCAATGAAAAACTATTACAATGTCATTAGAATAGGAAGATAAATGCTGCTTAACCAACACAGCGCAATAGCTAAATACTTCAGTAGATGGCGTTATCTAATACGTCCGCTTTGATACTTATCTATTTACCGAACAAAGCTCGGTTTCCAGGTGCTACGTAAAAATAACTCTTAAGCCGCCATCGAAATCAACGATTCTATGAAATGATACGTAATAAGATTATTTTTTCGTCCATCGTAACTGATAGGGAACCATCGATTTCGATGGAGGTCTAAGAGGAAAATGATACTGGCATAAACGTAAGCATGATAAGATGGGATCTACGGGTAATAGGCATAAATAATATTAAGTAATTAGAATTTATTAATCTGAAGAGTAGAAGTTTGGAACACGGCAAACTCTGAAACTACAATGCCTATTGAATATTTATATATAAAAATATTCAATAGAAATTGTAGTTGATATTAACCTTGGTGGCGAAGTAGTAGCCATGCTTGAGATCTCACTTTCGGATCGGACCAAATGTTTATACAATCTGCAAGTATTTATTTCAGAGTTTAGTGTTACCTACGAATAATTCTTTTGTATTTAATAAATGAAAAAAACTTAATAAATAAATAAAAAGAAAATTTAATAAAGCTATTATAAAAGAATAAAAATGTGTTTACATACTGATAATGTAATAGACGACTGTGGGACTAAATGTGTGAATGTGGTATAATATTAAATTATAATATTATTTATTATATTTTATTTTGAATCTAGACAGGCAAGTTTGAGTTAAACTTTGACTATTTATTATCACACTATATTTCTTTATCTTTATGACAATCATAGAATAATTTCATATTAATTAATGCCACATTTTATGATTTGTAAGTTGGAATGATATAATGATATATATCAATACTTTTTTTGACAAAAATAAACCAAGTGGTTTGAAGGGATTAAAAACAAAATATTCCTTCTCTAAAAATTGGATTACATGAAGCTCGAGTATCGCCTAAGGAGAAAACTACCATGAAATTGTATACACATTTAAGTAGGTTAAGGGCCAGTTTTTCAATCGTTAGATAAAAGGTCAGTTAGAATTTATTTCACAGTAAATGTAACGTTGAATTTATCAATAGTCAGGTAGCTGTTATCAGAATAATAAAGTGCACAGGATTCCATCAAGAATTTAGATCCCCAAGTCAACCTGACCTGCAGGTGGTTCACCTGCTGATTGACGAACAAGACTCTGGCAAACCAAACATCATAATTAATGGCAATAGGCTCACCCTCTATTAACTGGAACTAAAACACTGACGAAAAGTCGATGTTAATATACCTCTGCCTATCCCACTATGGTAACGCTTGATTTATTTTCTACATTTATTAAGGACAAAATTTTATAATACCAAAAAGTGTGTTGTCCACTCAGGACCGAAGTATATTCGCTAGATAAAGACCTAGATACATTTATTGACTTGTCAGTTACTTATTTGATGGTGTAACTGAGGATTAGGAAACCGACCGTAAGTGTGGTAATTATCTGTCTATTATTTTAGTCGTCATCGTTTTGCTAATGCATATGCTTTGCCAATATATTTCTGACGCTCACATACATACGAACCAATGAATATACATAAGAATGATCATCGTAGTATAAATCCTTTTTTTTTTTTTTTTTTTTTTTACGTGTGGAAACCCCCTCGGGCCGTCACCCCACCGGGGTTTACGGCGGGGTGGTGTGTCGGAATCGGACCGACTAAAACCACACGGTGTGCCACTCTGCGCTTGAGACAGGAGGGATCCGGGAACCGCTGCTATTACGACATCCAGATCCCTCCTAGCGCCTGCCCGCTACCTCGGGCACCATCTGCGGATAAACTCTCTATTTCAGGCGACGCACGGCACACACGGACGTCGCCTCCTCGCGGCTGGCCATTGTAGCGGATGGAGGGGAAAACCCGTCCCGTCCACCCGCAGCCACACTCAAGGCGGCATGAGGCGCTGGTATGCGCGCCTCCGCCGCCCGGCTCGCCGGCGGCGAATTGGGTCCGAGTGGATATCGTCCTCCCGGGCCTTCTCCGCCGCCTCCTTCCGCGAAATTACGTCTTTGCAGAAGGTTGCGACCGCGGTAAAACAACTGTCGCTACCGGCCATGGAGCGTATGACGGCCGGTAGCGAGAGATCTCCTCCAATAACTGCAGTGAGGACCCCACGCTGCGCCGCCCAGGCGGAACAAACCGCCAGCGTGTGCTGAGCCGAGTCCTCACTGCAGTCGCAGTGGTGACAGGCGGGACTCAATTCCCTCCTGGCGACCGAGTGCAGATACTTCCCGAAGCAACCGTGCCCGGAAAGGACCTGCGTCAGTCGGAAGGAAAGGGTCCCGTGCTGCCGCCCTGCCCACTCGGCGATGACCGGCTGGAGAGCCTCCACGGCGGCAAAGCCAGCACGTGGAGCCTCCAGCCGGGACGACCAACGAGCCATCGTGGCGCGACGAGCGGCCTCTCGCCACTCGCGTATCTCTTCGGGCGGGGGCCGTATGCCGCTACCCGCCCGGAAGTCAGCCATCCGCCGATAAACTTCGGCGAGCACTTCCGCCTCCAAATCCCACGGGGGAGTTCCGGCCAAGGCACAAGCCGCCTCCGTCGATACGGTGCGGTAACCGCGTATGGCTCTAACCGCCGATATCCTCTGAGGGCGCCAGAGGCGAGCCCTATTCTGGGCGGTCAGAGCCGCCGCCCACACCGGTGCACCATATAGCGCCATTGACCGAACAACCCCCGTGTATAGCCGTCTCGTCGCGACGCTGGCTCCACCCAAATTGGGCAAAATTCGCCCAAGAGCAGAGGCAGCGCCGACCAGCTTTGGAGTAAGCTGTCGGAAGTGCTCGTCGAAGAGCCACCTGCCGTCGAGGATCAGGCCCAGATACTTCATCTGGGCCTTAATCGGTACGAGGACCGAATTGACTACGATGGAGGCGCCGGGGGGTGGACCACGACGGGGCCCATGAAACAAAAGAGCTTCCGTTTTGTCTAGGGCCACCCGTAAACCCAGCGCCTCAATGCGCCCGACCACCAAAGAGACTCCCACGGTGGCCAGGCGCGCCGCCTCTTGAAAGTTCACCCCCCGGGCCGTGACCAATGTGTCATCGGCGTAACAAATTACGCCCAGCCCGGGGGGAAGACGACCTCGAAGAGCCCAGTCGTATCCCATATTCCACAGGAGTGGTCCGAGGACGGACCCCTGTGGAACACCGCACGACATGGGCCGCCGCCTCAGAATACCATCTCGGTCCTCGTACACGACGGTACGCTCCTCAAGATAGTCTGCCACAAGCCGCCTCAGGTACTCTGGCACCCCGTGGTAGTGGAGTGCTTCCCTGATGCAGCTAAATGGCAGACTATTAAATGCGTTGGCGATGTCCAACGACACCGCCAACAGCACGCCGCCACAGCTCACCGCCTCTTCGGTAACGGCCCTCAGGCGCAGCACGGCATCGACCGTCGAACGCCCCGCCCGAAAACCAAATTGGGCGTCCGACAGATCGGGGCCCACCTCGCAGAGGTGCCGGACGATGCGGGCAGAGATTATCCTCTCAAACAGTTTACCCGCCTCGTCCAGCAACACGATGGGCCTATAGGCCGCTACCGAATCGGCAGGCCGTCCCGGCTTCCTCAATAGGACCAGCTTCCCGCTTTTCCAGCACTCAGGGAAGCGTCCGGACGACAAGCTAGCGTCCAAGACTTCCCTGAGGCGGTCCGACATGTGTTCGAGGGCACGGGCCAAAACACGGGCAGGTATCCCGTCTGGCCCAGGGGCGGTGTTCTTAGAGCGAATCCGTAGAACAACCGCCCCTACCTCCGATTCCCTGACGGGCGGAACATTGTCCTCGTTCTCCCCGTCGTCTTCGACCATGAAGGCCATCGACGGGGATGTATGATCCACCCGCTGCGGGATCGTAGTATAAATCCTAGGATATCCTATCTTTGTATGCTAACCTTTAAATTGTTCGTTACATGATAGCAGAGTAAGTCTGTGACACAGTAGTGCAACCAGTGCACACAATTAGGGCCTCAAAGTTAGGTAATGTACTTAAAAACATGCTCATATCAATTCTTCGCATCAATCTAACTCATATTGTTACATTATTTTCATAACGATAAGTAACGTTCAAGTTGCACTAAATTTGTCTGTATCTCAATCTCAGTGGCGCCATTACTGTACACAGAAGATAATGTCTCAATTTAACCTCTCACATGCAAGTGACATATTTGTCGGCTGGTTCTATTGTCTTTCCCTTAAATAGATCCTTTAGGCGTACTGTCCTTATAGTGTGAGGTATAAGATAGACAATTGCCACATAGCTCAGTAACTTTTCTATTGTTTGGAAGAGTAATCCATTTTCTATGATGAATATATACGCCTATATGTTTCTCCACTTAGTAGAATGGATATTAGTATAATATGTGATCTATTTATTTCATTCTGTCAATAGCACATCAAGCCAGTGATTTGTGTTAAAAACGAAAATCTAAATTTTTCTTTGTGCCTTCGAATTAGTTAATCTCATATATCATTAGAAAACTTGTTAACAAATAAAAAACTAGCATCAAAATGGATTCATCACTTTAGAAGCCATCAGTAAGATTACAATTAAACACCAACGTGAAAGTGACTCTAGGCGATAGAACAGCGCTGGGCTACCATGTGGGGTGCCGTAAGCTTAAAAATTGTAACAGTTTTAAAAAACACCTAAACATTATTCCTTATTCTAAGAACATCTAATTATATTTGAACAAAGGCTTTGTATATTATTGGTAGTAATAAGGTAAATAATTTCAGTTATTATATTAGCACAACCCATCTATACTCTAATAGAATTACTGGGAAATCTCAAGACAAATATATGTTTTCCGACGCTGTGAAAGGAAAAGGTTCTGTTAACTGAAGTTGCAATAAAAATAACTTTTGATAACATAGCTCCTTTGTCTCAGAAACAAATACAAAACGTTATTTATGTAATACTTAAATAGAAAAGTAAATAAAACTTGAATGATATAGAAACATTTGAGAATATACATTTTAGAGCTTGTGCATGACGTTATATTTACTGTTACTTAAATAGATTGGGTTTAATTAATTTTTGGAGACAATCTTATATGATGTTCTTGATACGAAAATGAATTTTCCAAATACGTTATAAGGCGTACGAATTATGCTTAAAAATGATGCAAACAATCCATTCTATTAACACTCTACGTAGTTAAAACATACTCGTCTGTCTCATTAATTTTCTACAATTGTATTTAGGAGCTAACTACAAAACATATTTAAAAATGACAACGAAATTAAAATAACATTTATTTGTATTAGAGACTTGTGTCATCATCATCATCAGCTAATACAGTCCACTGCTGGATATAGGCCTCTTCTATTGCACGCCAGTCTTCTCGCATTCAACTCCTGCCAGTCATCTTGCGTACATCGTCACTCCACCTGGCCTGTGGGCGTCCTACACTATGTTTACCGAGATGTGGTCTCCACTCCAGAACTCTTTTACCCCAACGGTTATCGGTTCTGTGGTTAATATGGCCAGCTCACTGCTACCACAGTTTGAAGATCTAGTGGGCTGTGTCGATGACCTAATGTAATGAATTCCTAAAATTCCTGAAAATATAGTTGTTAACAATCAATGCTATAGCTACTAAACATCACTTTGTTTGATTAAAATATACTCGTATATTATAATGAATATTCTAGTGAAGTTAAACAATTTCAGTATGATCGTAATAACTTCCGGTGTTGGAAAACATTAATTTAAAACAACAATGGAGTCACGCATGTCATTGAATTTTAACAATAAAAACTTTCCTCGTTTATATCGAATGAGTGGGCGCGAATTTCACGATACATTTTGTAAAAAAAGCAATTGAATTTTATTCGTACACAATTTTTTTGGTTTGACTTTGAATAAGTTTAAGTAGTTTGTTACTCTGAATTACTTATGAAGATACTCCTTCAGAAATTGAGATTGCCAATAGTCTATTTGTTCTTTTTTGAGGTTTGTTTGTTTAAGGTAATTCTCAGAACATTTTTTTTCAATAGAAGTTTCTTGAGGACGTTTTCACAGCTTTTTTCTTAGTAATTTAATAATTGGATAGCTCAGTTTGTATATATTTTAAGAATGGTCGTTATTATGGTACTTGTTTGTCTATTACTTTTTTATATTCCAGAAAAAATCAACAACAGAAAAATCTTCTGATCGTGGCAAGATTTAATTTTTTCTTCCAAATAACTCTCTTCAAATTCTGTTACAGTTTTATGTAAACAATGAAATTGAAAGCACAATATTTTTGAATATTTTTTACACGGTAAATACTAATATTACTTTTGAAATGTTTGGTAGAAACTTTTTCTGTATTTTATTCTTTTGTGTATGACAGAAAAAATGGTAATGAAAAATTCCAAAGTAAAAATCCTTTGAAGTATGTGCTTTTATGAAATAACAATAGTGAAATCAATGATTCATGTGTATATTAGATAAAAAGCTAACCATCGACAATTGTCACTTTTTACAAATGGGAATGGATATGTGGTCGTAATTTATTACTGCTGCTCGTTGCCACCTCCTGTTCCTGAGACAATAGCTTTGCTGTTCTTCCTCCTCTGGTCTTCCCTTAAAACTTCTTTGGTTATAAGTAATAAAAAAATTGTTTGTTACTGATTTTCTGTAGGGTCGGTGAGCGGTTTTCTTCGAAGTTAAACTTTCCTATATGTGCCGAAGCATGACACTGCCACGGCAACATGTTATATTTACTAAAATCTTAATTACTAATTCCAATTTTGTAGTTGAGGCGTTTTCATTTCTTTGATATAGTCAACCTATTTTTAAGCAAAGGCATTTGTGTGTTTATTTGTTTTTAAGCTACATTCATAAAGTTAGCTAATCGACTGCAAAGTAAAATTTTACATAAAAACTGTCTCGGAAATGGGTATTATTTTAATTCTTTGCTTTTGCTACTTACTTACTTACTTACTTGATAATACGAATAAAATAAAATACAAATTTTACTTGTATTCGATAATCCCTTTGAAAGACATTTTTTACGAAATACTCACGAAGAAATAAATCCATCAATAAGTCATTTCACACTCTATGTGAAATAGTTGAGTAAATTTTAACCAACGTCAATATCAAAGTTAAGTAAAGTTTAGCGTTTCCAAGCAGTGATATTTGATATTGTCTACATTCTAACATTGTACATACAAAGTGGCAAGTATATCCGGCTTTGATAAAATTTATTAGTGTGTTACAGTGGGTTCTAACGTGCATATTTGGGAATAATAAATGGAGTAAACGTAGCGTGTCCCATCAGTACAGTACGATGTCTAGATGAAAAATAGCAGCCAACCTTTGGGATTTATTGAAGATATTCATCAATTTGGCAGATTTAGTTAAGTGGTGAAATGCTTTACCGTGTGCGTGATATATCCTCACAGTTGAGCAATTAATCTCGTCGTAAGCGAGTGGATTCCTACACTGTTAATAATTGAAATTAGCTACAAGTTTTCTCCCTAAGAATGCTATTTGTTGTAGTAAGTAGATTTATATTAGTAGCTCTTGAATTACACAAATATATTTATGGTAGGATAAAAGAAGTTAAGATGAGAGAAATTTTACTCACCAACAGCCATTAACAGATCATTGTTGGATGTTGGTCTCGCCTTAGAAAAGAGATTTGGGTTTATTATACCACGCTGGTATGACGGGTTCCTGATCCTCGACGTGGCGTGGCTCTTTGACGAGCACTTCCAACAGCTTGCTCTTAAGTTCTTCAGCGCTGCTTTTGCCCTTGGGCGACTTCTGTCCTATTTGGGTGGATAGCGTCGCAATCAGAAGGCTGTACACGGGGGTTGTTAGGTCAATGTCACTGTGTAGTGCACCCATGTGAGCAACGGTTCTGACCGCTCAGAAAAGGCCACGTCTCTAGCGCTCTCAGAGTATATTAGCGGTTAGAATCATACGTTACCATACATAGGATCCAATTTGCCGTTGGTGAACCGGTTGGTGGAGGCTCGCTTATCAGAGTCTTATGCCGCCTTGAGTGTGGTCACTGGTAGACGGGACGGATTTTCTCTTCCATCCACTACAGTGGCCAGCCACGAGAAGACGGCGTCAGCGCGCGCCGTACGTCTCTTTAATAAAGAGTTTACCCGTCGTTGGTGGCCGCAACAGTGCAGGCGAGTGCTGGGAGGGGTCCAGATGACCTAATAACTGTAGTTCTCGAATCCCTTCTATTCCAGGCGTAGAGTAATATATCGTACGGTTTTGGTCAGTCCAATTTCGACACCTCACCCCGCGGCAAACCCCTGCGGGTGAATCCTCGAGGAAATTTCTACAGGTTACAAAAAAAAAACATTTCTGCCATGGTTTCCTTCTCTTTGTAGTATTGTTATTTTATATAACTTGCTCTCGTAGTTGGCTCTTGTAACACTCACGATATTAATAGAGACGGTAGCACTACGTATTCTTAATTCTTATTGTTCTTTATGTCCGTTCCATAAATGTTTTTAAGCCGCCGCAACACAGTAGACCATCACTGTGTAGACAGAGCGAAGCATAATTGGTGAAAGAATATTCGTAGAGCGAAGAATGAATGAAAAAATAACATTCGCAATGATTCATGTATGAAAGGTAAGCTTCGATCATAGTGAACACGTGTCTTATAAATATAGAACTGTTTCAATCTTCGATACCTTGGGATTTCTTTATAATGTGTTTAAAGAATTGTGTTTACTTTTCTATCAAAATTAAACCTGTGTGAAGAACTATACCCATGACTATTATAATAATATATATACACATGGTTCTTTTTTTAGGCTTTATACACGAAATACACATATGTATAATAGTACTTTATATTATTAATTTAGTAGATTTTTGTATCAATGTAGAGAAGAAGCTCTAAAGTTTTTGTAGTATCGTTTGTTTATCACAATGACTTTATACTTGCTCTGCTCCTTATTACACACATTGGTAAGAATATATTAATTTTAGAATCCCAAAAAAAAAATCACTTAAACATAATATGGACTATACTGTATCTGCATACAATTTTCACGGTTGCTCAATGAAGGAAAAAAATTAGTTCAATTAATAATAAAAAGCTCCATAAATTGATTTATCTAATCAGAATGAGGCTCATAAAATTGGGTTACTAACAAACTTTTATCGTATTCCTAACTTTTCTAAACAGAATCTCGCTATGGCCGTACAAATCTATATAACCTCGCTTACATTACGCTTTGTAATCGTAATTTTAAATATTTATGAAAACCATTAAAACTAATCGCTCATTCATTTCTTGTAAAAATATATACGCTGATTTTAACTTCATAATAAGAGCCGTGGAATTTCGTTCTTTTTTTATCACTTAAGACTTGTTTTCCAAACTTCAACAACTGTACTTCAACCTCTTTGTTTACAATGGATGTAGTTGTATTATACTTAAAATAAATAAACAAATATTTCGGCCATTTGACATACAACATTATCACGTTTCAAACTAAGCAGAGCTTGTACTATGATAACTAGACTGACTGATAGAATATTTATGTACTTTTTTTTGTAAATACAAACATATTATACATAGAAAACACCCAAACTTCGAAACAAATATTTGTATATCATACAAATATTTGGTCCGACCCGGGATCAAACCTGAGACCTCAAGCACAGCAATCACATTCACTACCACTGCGCCACCGAGGCAGTTAATACTCGTATATGTATTGTTGGAAATTATTACTAACCCTAAAATTATCCGATGATGGTATACTTTTACTATGCAGCTTATTATATTCTTATATGGTCACAGTAATTTAATTTGATGACCAAATATCTTATATTAGCCTGGCGGTATAGTGAAAACGTAATTATATTGTCAGAAGTAAATAAAGGCTTCTGATGGCTAATTTATAACCTCGTTCTCTTACAATGCTTTGATGTTAAATTATCTCTTTCATCCAAATATTTTTCGCCTTATGTTTATAAACCAATGAACTAATGCAATTATGGCTAATGTACTGAGAGTTCACTTGTGTGTAAGTACACAGTTAATATGTACTTGCTTTTGCTGGCAGTCCAAATTAACCATTTTTTGAAAGTACTGCCCTTTGTTATGACATATTTGCAACTGAAAATTATAAGTTTTTGATTTTTTTTGTTTTTTGGCTATTCTATTTAATATAAAATATTTGAACTTAATATTTGATATTTATATTGATTTCTTTTTGTCGCAAATATGTTTATGAAATAAACTTGAGTCGTATAGATTGCTTGAATGGTTTGATAAATAATCGTCGCACACATTTAATTTAAATAATGGAAGGAATACATTCTTTACAAATTTGTATACAAATTCATGAGAAACAATGCTTTTGAAAAGTTAATCCACGGCTCTGTTCATCCATCAAACATCTTTTATTAATCATGTATTGTCATCCAATTTGTGCTGACACTTAAAGAAATAAAAATGATACATTATATGTTAGTATTTTTACACTGACATATTTAGAAGAGTGAAATATAAAATATTTTATTGCTAGTAGACAACACAAGCTGTGTTTTTATTTTCTTTTAGTCTGTGAACAGGTAAGTGAGTTTCATAAAGATGAGTTAAATACAAAGTGAAATTCATTTTTATATTATATGCAATAAAACGAATTTCTAAAATTAATTAAATTATACAATCAATAATTATTCATTTATTCAAAATTTAGAAATTTATATAGCTTTTTCCAGAAAGGGATAGTAAATTTATATAGATATTTCTGGCCCAAACCTGCTCGAGTTATTGCACACAATCCGTGCTCATAACTCATCCTTTCTCAGATATCTTCCTTTTTTATTCTCTCAATAATTTAATCTAATCTCTGTAGTATCTAGTTTACGATACCTGTATACCCGCTGTTGTGTAGATATGGAAGTGGAATTTATAGTGGGTTTCTTGTTCAATTTTTTAAAAGACAACTCCTGTACTAATAATATATATTGTGTCGCGGTGACTTTACAAGCATACGTGAAACGGACACAAAGAATACCCAGACTCAGAAATTTAAGTGTTTAATGCTGTTTATCCCTTCGGGGAATTACTCCAAGTGCACATTTTTATGCATATGGAACTAAATCGTCACTTTGGTGAACTAATTATAGACAAATTGTGCCGCTCCAAAAAGTAGGTCGGGCAATCATTATCTACCCCAGTTTTAGTAGAAGACTCTATTCACGCCAAAGGCCGGGTCAATATAAGCAATCATGACCCATTAAGGTAATTTCTAAAGACTCGTAGTTATCCTACGACTCACTACGTAGACATCATTTTAAGACATTAGCAATAACAACATTGTTTCAATTTAAGAAAGAAATGAACAATATGACAGCAATTTATTAAAACCAAGTTTAAACCTTTTCAAATAAAGTATGCAATACTTGTAGATTTGAACTAATTGGTGAATACAATCTGACGACGATTGGAATATGATTTTCCAAACTACATTATTATTGTTTTTTAGATTATTAATAGTATACACAGTGACAAACACATTGTAATAGAACCTGCCAACCGTGTGTAGTGAAGCCTAATGTAGGGTTCCTTTTCGTTAATTCATAGTATAAACATTTTATACTAAGGGTTTCGGCGAGCTCTAACATCGAAATAGCTGGTCGACTATTATTCCGATTACTCGTAAACTAATAGTCTACTAAACCGTAATAATTATCCTTTTTTGTTGGTTATAGGTAATGTAAATGTAATGATCTAAAAAAAATGTTCAGATCTCTGAATACCATTGTTTAACTAGGTGAGGGGCAGCTTCCCATTCTCCTTTAACAAAAATCAGTACTTTAAGGATTAAAATTACACTAATGGATTTCTTTTGACCCTGTTATTTTTAAAAGCCTATTCAATGGCCACATCATGGGGAATTAAATGTGAAAAATAACATCAAAATTTTAATAGTACCCCAAAATAAAATATTTTCAAGATTTTATTTCCTCACACGAAATTACACGTTTCTAGCACTCATAGTCTGTGCGATATACTGTGAATAGATGGTATTCGAGACCAAAAACTGCATAATATAATCAAGGTCATAAATTTAAAATATTAATAACCTTTTCGTTCCATAGACAGAGTTGTTACAAAATTTAGATCGCGTTATCCTTGTGCTATACTAGTTAGTAGTATAAGGATTTAGAACATTTTGTATGACAGAACAAGACTAGAGTTTAGTGCAAGGTGTATCACTTGATTCGTAGAATTTCTTAGGAGGCTTATCCTTTAGGGAAATATCTACTAACGAGCCATGGTCTGGGTACATAAGTAAATGTCAATTACTTTAAACCTTAGTTTAATTGAGAGATTAATTGATGCTTTTGTTTCTTGTTATGGTTTTGAATATTGCATGTATTTTAAAATCAAATGTGTTATTTAACTTAGATAAAATAATTTCTAACTTTACACCAAGAAGAAAAGCCGTTCTTCTTGATTCTTAGCAAAAGGACATCTGACATAACATGGTACTTTCTATATCTGTCTCACCGTCAGGGTGTCTCTACTAAAGAGGCTAGCTAAGGAGGTTATGAATCACTTCATGAAGAAGCTTTTTACTATATGTTGGAGTTGCAGTGGCACTTTCTGAAGCGTAATAAATACATATGTGGAATAAAAACTTGGGATTCAAAATTTCGTCGAACTCCAGGCGTTTTTGTGTTACTCTGGGTGGATTTACTTTACGCTTGTCAACTGTCGAACTGTGAAATAAGTAAGTAATTGAGCGTGTTGCGTTCAGGTTTAGCGGAGGCTCACAGAACTCTAGAAAGTACCTACTTATTTTATTTTATATACGCATCATGGTGAACATAATCCAGAAACCATATTTTATATTTTTGCAACACAACTTTTATGAATGTTATAACTTTTACATCGTATAAAATCGGAGACGGATATTTTCATGAACACTTTTAGAACGTAGGTAATGCAGTTTATAGATTTCATTGCTACATTTTCTCAGACGTCACAAACGGATGTTAATCATAGCTCAATTTAACAGTAAACCTGATCAATTAAAATTTATGGTGATGATAAAAGAAAACTAAATTTTGCGAACGTGCATGTTTATTTTTTGACAGTCAGTATCCGCATTCCTGTGTCGCGGTGGAGTTTGCATGTATACGATAAACTGACACAAAGAACACCCAGACTTAGAACAATAATTTGTAGATCACACCATGTTTAAACCTACAAGACTCAGCGCAGTAGAGAGCAGCATGCCATTGTTTTTTTAACGTGTGGAAACCCGTTCGGGCTGTTACTCCACCGGGGTTTACGGCAGGGTGGTGTGTCAGAATCGGACTGGCCAAAATCACACAGTGTGCTACTCTGCACCTGAGATAGGAGGGATCCGGGAAGAGCTGTTATTACGACATCTAGATCCCTCCTAGCCTCAGCCCGCTATCACGGGTACCATCTGCGGGTAAACTCTATATTTAGGCGACGTACGGCACACGCGGACGTCGGCTCCTCACGGCTTACACATCAACCCTAACAACAATGATTGTTCTAGCACCGAAAGATACTAGGACAGACAACAAGCCAACTGAGTATGTGTTACTTGAACATAAATGTTATATTTGGACAAAATTACCTTATTTTTGTTTTATTGTCTCTATCAATAGTTGGCAATGGACTATTTCAAATTTTTTATCTACTCTATAATAACTATTAGTTTATCGGCTTGGTTTTGATTCATAGACATAATTTGTGTGTGACCAAAAATTTACACATAAATCTGCCTTTGTTTTGGAAACAGATGGTATAGAAAGTTTGTTCCTCATTTCGATTGTTATATAATTTTGAACAAATATTTTCTTTCATGTCTGAAATAATATCCTTCTCATTTGAAGTCTTTCATTCATTTCTTGGTACGTTTATAAATTTAAACTAAACAACTTTCTGTGATACATAACAGCTGGTTTCAGTTTTTGTATCTGTTCCAATGTTAGCTGTTTCCAACTTTCCAATTCAAAGCCATACATTTTCTTTATGTGTTTCTAACTTAAGTTTCTTCTTGTTTGCGCTCCGTGTGCTTGTTTATTGTGTATTATATAAAACTAAGTTATCGACCAATTGATCGACTCAGCAAAATTTTAGAATTTAACGTATGATTGTAAGAAGAATGAATATGAAAACTATGTTCTTAAATGATCATTTTTAACTGAGCTAACATGTGAACGTTTTCAATGTCATAAGGTGATAAAATCTTGTACATACATTAAATCACTCCTGTTTCCACAGATACATAGGAATATTAAATGCCCATTTTTCGCCAGTGTTTTAGTTCCACGTAATAACGGGCTTGCCTAATGTCGCTAATCGGGATATTAAGTTTGCAAGAACCTCGTCCGTAAATCAGCAGACGCATCATTTACGAGTACAGGCAAGGTTAACCTGAGGACCTAAGTTCTTGATAAAAACCCTATACACCTTGTAATGATCCCAAATCCAGAGTTTAGAACATCATTTTTTGCCTTCAGTTACTAAATAACTTCAGTAAACAAAATATATACAGATGTTTCCTTTACACTCAAAGTCATAAAGAAGTTATTTTCTATTTATTCCTGGTATTAACCCACCGGGCGACCATGCGTGCAATAAATTTACTTTTATACGCGTGGTAACCCCGAAACCCGTCTCACTTCGGAAATCCGCCAGTATTATATTTCAGCTATAATATAATACCTCCATACCAAATTTATTTAAATGATTATCGAAATATTTTTGTAACCGGATAACGTTTATACTACCTATATATTAAATGCAGTTTCATTGAATTATCAAATGAATCTTTCCGTTAAACTATTATCTTAGATTTGCCCAATAGCTTGTTACAAGATTTTTAATATTGACTTTTTTTGATAATGTCAAGCTGAGTCAGTCATAGAACTACTTTTGTTTTAAAACAACTATATACTTTCTATGCTCCAATAAAATTTGGTATGGGGTCACTTCGTTCCTAAACAATAACTACTACAATTCAAATTCACATATGTATAAGCTATCTGGAAAAGTTCTAGTTATGAAGTGAAAATAAGATTTCTGTAAAATGTATGATTTGAGTATATTATTTTCTATGGATATTACAAGTACATTAAAAAATAAAAAAACAAGGATTCTAAAACAAAATTATTATTTGTTTTAAAATGGAATATTTTTATACACATTAACTTGCAACAATTCCTCAAAGTTTTTTGTTGTATATACTAGGTGGTAGGACCACCCGTCTTATATTATTATATTATATTACTGTTGATACTCGCCTCCGAGTTTTCAAATTTTGCGAAGCTGCTAATTAATAATAACAAATAGTGACACTTTATAAATTGAATTTATATTACTTAATTATTACGGTGATAGAAAAACATTGTATAATTGTCTTTTTTCCTCTGAGCCTTTTCATAAATTAGGTCGGGGTCAGCTGTCAAGTCTCCTACGATAGTGCTGAACTTCAAAGTTCGATTTTTAACCCAAGTACTCTTAAAAAACTGTTGTCAGATTTTCTTGGGTTTCAACTAGCCATAATGATTGCATAGGATGTTCATATGGTCATCAGGACCAACAGGTTAACGTTCTTTCAGAGGCACAGTTTTATTTCATTTTTATTTTTTACTTGTTTATTTATATGTCGCACAGTGTTTACAACTTGTGGAGCAGTTTAATACGTGTACAAAACAATGGTCACCTATCTGTAGACTGATCTGGCTAGGATTGTTTAACTTAGGAATCTGTTAACCTACTTGGTTACCTTGGCTACCACAAATAGAAATATGATCAGATAAAAATCTTCTGATAGGGGTATCTAACCACAGGTTACTGTAGTCCTAATTTTCAATAAGGATTCAAAAATTCATTTCTCTTTTGCCCAAATATTTAACAAAAAGATCATATCGAAGCCTTATTTTCTGCTACAATTAACATTAATTCTAGATTGACCCAATAAAATCTATAAGTTTAATGACATTACATGTAAAGTCATAGTCAGAATAAAATTAACAATAAAATACAACTCAGATGCATAGGGTTCCCACCAAGAACTTAGGGCCCCAAATCAACCTCACCTGCTAATGGGGTATCTGCTGATCGATGAACAAAATATTCCAATTAAAGGCAATAAGTTCGCCACTTATTATGGAACTATATGTGGGACTAAAACACTGTCGAAAAGCGGGCGTTTAATATGCCTCTGTCTACTTTCTCCATGGAAACGGGTCGTATTTTATGTATGTATGTACCATATTTATAAAGATACACATGTGGCCATAAACAATAAACAGGAAATCATATAGTAATCTTGAGTTCCTTGTATTTTCTCGTCTCATGTTAATTAACGTCAGGAATGAGAGAATTAATATTCTGTGACAATCAATATCCCTTCACAACTAATGTCGATTAATAAATAGATAACTCTATAGTTTCAATGATATGAGTTGTTATTTTGATATATTGTAACATTGATCCTGACACTTTGAGGCAATATTGAACAATAAGTACATCGATATGATTATGATTACTTCATTAGTAGTGTAAACAGTTACAAACAATAATAATAATCAACATTAAACAATATCTTTTGCTTTTAAACTACTTAACTTCATTTCAAACACATTATAAATAAGTAAATAAATATTTTGGACATGTGACACACAACGTCATTTATTTTCAAACTATGCAGAGTTTGGGCTTTGTTAACTAGACTGACTGATAGAATTTTTATATATTTTTTTTGTAAATACATACATATTATACATAGAAAACAACCAAACTTCGAAACAAATATTTGCAGATCATACAAATATTTAGTCCGACTGGGGATCGAACCAGAGATCTCAAGCACAGCAGTGCATTCACTACCGCTGCGCCACCGACGCAGTTACATTTTTTTAGTAAAGTGGAATTTTAAATCAAATAGAATGGAATACTGTTTTATAGAATTCAAGTTACTGTATTTTTTCATTTTTTAAAATCTAGTGACATACGATAAAATATTTACACCCAATTTATATGACGTAGGTATGAAGATTTAATCTTGTATATTAATATCATTAAATATTGTTCATTATAACATTCCATAAATCTCATAAGGCACCCGTCAGATTTCATTTAACGCTATTAATGATCCTCGCTCTACGGGACGTATTTTAATAACATTTGATTATAACTTGTTGGGTTCATTGACATTTTTATTGTTACAGGCAAAATGTCAGCCCCAATAACGGATAGTACTGAAGTTATTACTAACTCTGGCTACGGAAGCAGCGATGAAACAGCCAGTCTGCTCGTCACTGGACCCTCTGTCACCGTAATAGTTCCATCAGAAAACAGAAGCGTTAAGCCAGTATTGCAAAGACAAGACTGTACAACACACTTGAGGCCACAACTTTCGGGTGGTCCAGGTAGCGAAGAAAGTGCCACGTCTATTAGAATTGAAGACCAAGCTGCCAGAAGTGTACCGGATATCGAATTACAATGTCGTGATCTACCTGCAGACAGACCACAAACACTCATCTCTCCTGTAGCAACATGTTCGCATAGAGGATCAGTGACCACTTGCCAATTAGTGCCACAAACATATTCGAGATGTCGCGCTTGCGAACGACGGCAATCCACAGCGCCTATGTCGGCGTTACAACTAGCGCGCTCTGTGTCGCGAGAAAGTGTTCGATCTATCTTACAATATCCTTGTGGATGTAGTTCGCTCCACACTGTCAGCACATGTCCAGTAATACAACCACCGGCGCTACTGTTGCCTACAACAAGTACGAGAATCATCCGACAGAGTTCACAACCGGAGTCTAGCGCATGCGCGGCACACTGCCCTCACCACACCCACCATCACCCCAGCGCCTCGTTGCGACAGCTACGAGAACCAGGGGATGGCATCGCTGGAATTGCTGCCGACTCTCTACGTATCAACGGAGGCATGCGCCCTTTTAAGCAGGTAAGCCTGAAGTTCCCTAGATGGCGCCATTAGATAGGACTTTATTTTTGTTTCATTCATTAAGCCGCCGCTATAAATAAACGCAAGCCCACTCTTTTTAGGCTAACATAACATTTATGTCACATACATTCGTAGTATATTAGGCGAATAATATAAGATTATTGTAGTAATACATTTGTAGGAATTGTAAATTAAATAATTATAGAAAAGCAATCTTAGATACTAGCAAAAAATCAGTAAAAATAACCTATTAAACTAGCTAGGTGATTGCTGAATAAAACAGCTGTAAAAATATTACCTGATAGCTTCCACTTGCAAAACTAGACAAAACTTTTTCCATGAATTTGTCAAAAAAAATACTTTAATGTATAGCTGAACTCATGGTCATCTTATGTATTCGTTTTAAATACAGCAAAAAGTGATTATTTCTTAACTTTGCGTAAAAATCAGATATTGACGGAATGTTTTATCATTGTAATGGCACTTTGTAGCTGTTACAACGTAGTGAGCCTTTCCTCAATATCTACCTTTTGCAAGTCACAGCCATTTTGGTTTGGTTTTAAAACAATATAATATAATTTTTAAGTAAATTTAAAAAACGGACACTACCAAAATTTTAAAATACTGAAATCTACATACGATACAATTGTAAATTGTTTTGATGTTGTTTGGTGTGTAGCAAGATTGTTTTAAATTGTATTCGATGGTTCCTTCCACGTGATCCTCTTCCATTAATTCCCAAATCCTTATCCTGGCTCATTTTATTTGTATAAAGCAGATGGCGTGTACGTGCTGTGTAAGGGTCTTGGTGGGTTGTGCCTTCTAATAAAATCAAATCAAATGTATTCAAATTTGATTTGGTTTCTGTTTTTAACCTACAGGGGCTGCTCCTCTGTCCACAAACCCTGTCGCAGACGCGCCGAGCCCGGCTGAGACGTGCATTCACTGAAGCCACAGGGGATACTGTTAGCTACGTTAAAACGGTGGGCTTCAAACTATTGGATTATGCACAGTCGAATACCTTTAACGAGTGTACAACCTATATTCTAAAAATATCTATTTAAAATATCGAAATATTAACAAGTAGGCACTATTTTAAGAAGATATTTTATTCTATAATAATTAGTTCAGCATGTTAACTAATTAGATTGTACACACGAAGCAGACATATATCAATATTAGATTATCCTATCAACGATATCAGGTTGTACAGTCGACACTCAGGTATCTGTGAATTGATCACCAAAGTAATTTGTTAGTTGGCGAATGTGTCGTCCCTATAGCTTCGTCTAATGACCACCGTTAGCTGTCCCCCCACGCCCCTGACATCTTACCCTAGCACCAAAATTGCTTGTCACGAACAAATCGTTTTCTGTTCATCACTTTGCCGAAGCAAAAATGTCATCGTATCATCGAGCACATTTATTCGAAACTTGACAAATTGGCTTTGAATGTCGAGTGTCTTGGCGAATATGAAGGCAGGTACATCATTATTTTGTTTTATTTTTTCAACATCGATCATGAGTTACTGTTTGGTGTAATTATTCAAGATGTCAAAAATTAAAGGAAAATGTTTTGGTATTGCTTTGGGAACCCATTACTCAAGCAAAATACACAGCACCTACACAATCATTAGCTATCCATTCATTCGCATTATATTGATGGATATAGGTAGCGCTATGCACTTTAGATCGATGATTAGATTGCACGGAAACGTGGCTTGCAATATTAGATGACGTTTAATTTTTATGTTGCTTTTGAGGACTACGTTTATGATTTAAAATTATAACATTAATTTTTTAACAACTAAGACGTTTATAAATAAAACCGTTTAATGCAGTGTCTATCCACTCAAGTATTTTATGATTTTACCTGCTAATATAAATATTCTCCATTATTAATTAACACTTTAAAAGAGGAAAAGAGATTTAGAAGATGAGGTATAAAGGAGATTAATTAGAGCTATAAAAAACTCCTGTACTTGTTTGTAGAGGTTCTATTTTATTAAAGATGTATGTAAAAGTAAAGTTGCTCTAATAAAAACAAGCCTACAAAAACCTGAAGTGTTAAGTCATACACTTTACCAAGACTTTAGCGTGCAAAGTCAAAAAGCATCATATTGAAGATAAATTTGAATCAAAACACCATCTAGTTCACGACAGCCTGTAATGTATTTTACCTGATGGTTGTACTTCATTTTGTTATTATTAGTGCTTATGCATAATACTTTTGTATATTTTATGAACATCTCAAGGTTAATGACTCTCGTCGTTACTGTATTTGTTAAAAGTATTACGTCAACTATTCTATGATGAGCTTAATATTTGACAGTTGCTATTCAAATTGGCGTTGGACCAGACGTTTTGGCGCCGTTAATATTCAACTGACACAGATTTAACTTGCATGATTAGCAGATAGATAATAGTTTTAGCATGTGCTATGAATGTATTTCGAGTTTTTCTTCTTTATAGTCAATAATAAACTGTTAAAATAAAAAACTCAGGCCGGTGTAGAACACATATTTCACAAATAAAACAATCAACATGGCCCGAGTTCATTCGATTAGTATGATATAAAAATTAAACTTCAAATATGTCAGGTAAGAGTGTATGTAACAAATACCCATCTGTCATGTACGTATACTCGTATATACATTCTCGTATATAGGTACACTTCGGTCTATATTCTCAAAGAGTAGATAGATGAGCACAAAACGCTCAAACAAACCAAAAACAAACCAATATTTCATAAACTCTTTTTATTACTTTTAGCTAATGAAGTTTATTAGTTAATTTATTGTTAATTCTCCTATGATACGTCAATTGAGTTCTGTTTCTGCAAATATACATATATCATACAAATTTAAAATTATATTCTTTGGAAACAAACAAATAAAAATAATTTGTAAACGAGTATTTATAAAAATGATTACTGTCTCTGGTCGTGGAAACATGCTCACTTACACGCGTAGCCCACAATATAATTGTCGCAAGAGCTATCGGTCGATAACTACCACCGTAAAAAGTGTTTTCGTATACACAAATAATGGTTAGGCATGTTTTGAGCTTATTGCCATCTGAGTATAATTTTCTTCTTAAAGTGTTTTTAAGCGAGATCCAACTATAATGGTATCAACTTATTGTAGGAATAAGAAATACACATATTTTTTTAAATCTCATAAGAATAAATCTTCCTGTTCAACTATTTGTTAAGATATACTGAAATGAATGAATGCAATAATTAAATGTATAAGATTGTGACCACTTTAGTCGATTTGTGAGCATTTCTAAATCTAGGTTATACGTCTAATACCATAAAAAAAATTATCAATAATAAATTACAGATTATTCTTAACCGATCAAATTCTCTATATATGTATTCCATAATGAGTTTCACTAAGATATCAGATGGCGAAAATTATGTATATAGTAGTATATAGCAGCATCTCGCTAGGCTACCATAGAGTGGGTCACCATACGGTATTATCTACATTCGCAATGAGTGTAGCTATGGAATATGAATTCTATTCGTGCTTTCCATCAGGCAGAGTAGAGTCATTTTGGTATGTTTTATAAAAAGAAAATTATATTTTTAAAACACTACCAAAACATATCTTAACAAAATACAACGCTGAGATTTCAAAAACATAACATACTTCCTGTACATCTAAGTAAATGAAAATCTTATATTTTAAATTCTTAAGGCGTGTTCGACCACAACATTTGAATTATAAACCAATTTTTCTTTCAACATTGTCATCGTGCACTCCGAATAACTTTTATACTGCTAAAGGAAAAATAGAACGTTGAGTCTGAACTTTCTTCAGAATTCACGTCATCAATTTTTAAAAGACAACGACGTATCTACAAAGTAGGAATATTATTGCACTACAGTGTACCTTCCTATTTTGTATTCCCTTACCTTTACGTTTAAGCTACGCTGTATATTATACGAGAGATTGTTGTCACGATAAAACAATACTTTTCTCTAAACTGTGTATAAAGATAGATATACTTTATTGTACATCATTGCCAATATATAATTGAGAAACAGAGAGAACGACATAATAAGTGTCAAATAAATAATGTAAGTACGTATCTAATGCTTTATGTCAATAATCATGTTATATTTTAAAAGACAATGAAAATGTCATCATTAGATCCTTGATAACGATACAATGATTCTCAAGGTTCAAGTAGTATATAAAACTCTTTTTACATATTTTTTTTTCATAAATCTATACCAAGTAACTTGCTCATACCCGACAATACGAGTATATATTGCTATACATAACCATAGACCACATTTCGTAGTTCCAAGAAACTTAGAGAAAAGTTGTCATATTTTGCCACTTCATCACGTACATATCTCTGTAAATTAGAGACAAAAATATGATTAATACGTGGGATACTGAACTAATAAACAAAATCTAAAAAAATATAGTCTATAGAATATTTTCTCATTATATGGTTTCAAAAACTTAATTTTTATGCCAAATTTGATTACAGATTTTACAAGTTCAATTTAAACCAACTTAATTTTTACTTACCCGCAAAAGAATTTACAATCAATTTAATGACTATATGAGCTATATACTTCAAAAAGTAAGATAATAATATAATATATATCTGTTTCTATATATCTTTATGGTGTGACAGGTAGTCGGTAACTTATTATATATTTTTATTTTTATTTTTTTTTTTAGACTGCCAAAGTGACTCTGCTCTGCCTGATAGAAAGCATGAATAGAATCCAAAAGTTGTGGTCATAATAGTCATTGTAAACGCAGACAATACAGTATGGTGAGCCATACTCCGGTGACTTAGTGAGATGCTTTTCACGTCTCGCTCAGGGACGTAAATGACAGTTAGCACGGCAGTATACGATACACACTTACCACACCAACTGGAAGTACGGGTTCTGTCACATTAAATTAGTCTTCTGTGAGACGTTAGTACTGCCCTGATTGAAGCGTGTATGTGCTGGAATCAATATAATATTATTCGTGTGAAAGTTCCTATAGAACAATGAGTATTCTTCTTCCTAGCCAAAAGATTTCCACCGCTGATCAAAGGCCTTTCCCAAATCATACTAAAACAATCGGACAATGATTATTTGTAATTAATATTTTCTTTGTTTCATTTTGATTGATTGTCTCGATAGCATACCGGTAGCGCATATGAATACTGTGCGAGGTCTTGAGTTCGATTCCCGGGTCGGCCCAAATATTTTATGATCTGTAAAAATTTGTTTCGGAGTTTGGGTGTTAGTTATGTATAATATATAAGCCAATCTAGTCATGTCTGTGTTGTGACACATGTCCAAAATTTTTATTTATCTATTACTTTTGTTATATTCATGGTATAGTTATTGGTATATATGGTATTTTTCAAAATGCTTTGTACATCGAATGACATAGTATGTCAATTACCAAACGTATCGAGCTGTGATTGTAGAAACATACATATTTATAAAATATATAAAGTCAGACATCATGATTAATGATGATTGAAATGGAAGAGCTACAGTTTATTTAGGTTTTTTGTTGTATATATTTACTTCTAATATTTGAAAAGTCTAATGATCAGGAAGGTTAGATTACTAAAATGTATTACAAATTAACTAACATTACCTTTGAACTAACAAACGAACTACGTCTTTTAAATCAAATCATCAATCGACTTATGTCTATTATTACTTGTTATATGAAAGAGAAATATTGCTATTACTAATACTTTAGAAAGGGTATGCTAGGCCGCCATAGCGAGGGTCACCATATTGCATACTGCATTGTCTTCATTCACAGTGAGCATGGTGACCACCGCTCTCGGATTCTATTCATGTTTTCCATCAGGCAAAATAGGGTCACTTTGGTAGGCTTCTAAAAAAAATGCAGTTAATACGAAACTATATTTCTATCGGTATGGGTGTCCAATTGGAAAATTACATTTACGCCACTAAGCTAGCGCTATTGTCTTAAATTTATTCTGCATGCATTTGATTGTAATCTAATTAAATTTCGGCGTTTAATTTATGACTAGTATTGTGAACATATATGCATACAAGAATATCAGAATAAGTTACAAACTCAACCAAACAAGCTACGGATAACATTGTTTTATTTGACGCATGATATTTTACTCGCCTTGTTTATTTAGGTGGGCTCAAGTAAGTAATTAGATCTGGGACTTAGTGTTGAATCTCCCAAATGTTATTATTTTAGATTGAATAAAATACCATAATTTGTTATTTTATCTACTGTGTTTGGTTATATTACGAAAGAATAAATGAATTGCTTGCCGTGCAGTGACGGATTAAGTGTCACCACCCCTCTTCATCCCATAGGTGTTGTAAGAGGCAACTTAGGGAGCTAACTATACAGGTAAATATCACCGTGAAGAGAAGCAAAACTTGAAAGAAACCCTATTATTAACCCGTCTGGCTAGTATGGTATAGTAGGCCAAAACCTCATTTCTAATGTGAGGCCATGTTCAGTAGCGAACTGTTAAGGACTGTAACTGTGATAATGTGTTGTGAAATGATTTAATCCCTCATTTTCATCAACATCAACAGCCTTTTACAGTCCACTGCTGAACATAGGCATCTCCTTAGCAAGAAGGTTTTGGCCTACTATACTACGCTGGCCAGACGGGTTACAATAGGGTTTGTTTCAAGTTTTCCTTCTCTTTTTAATGATGTTGTCTTGCACATTTGGTTCCCTTAGTCGCCTTTTGCGACACCTATGAGATGAATATGGGTGGTAGCACTATGTATTCTTAATCCGTTACTACACGGACTATTTTAATCTTTTGTAAATACTTATTGTTTTTTGGTAGAATTTAGTAAAATTAAATGTTACAATAATAAAAGTAAAGTTCTAAAACAGATTTTTTTTACGATTATAATAGAGTTAACAGTTTGCAACTGTGTTTAAATCTTATCAAATCATTTTTATGCAAGGTTCTGGCATTTCTATACTTTTCGCAGCAAGCCGTTCAAATTAATGTTGCTGAAGTAAGAAAACGTAATCATTGCCAAACATGATACTAAGAACGGCAGCGATAAAAACATTACATTAATGCTAATTATAGTGAAAATGTCTAAAATAACAAAAATATCTATCACATCACATCACCAACAGTTTTTAATAATACAATGCTGGACGTAGGTAAATATAATTAAACAGAATAAAATATTTAGAAACAAAGCTATATTTGTGAGATATTTTTTATATATTTTTTTTAAAATCTGCTAAAGTTACTACTCTGCCTAATGGAAAACATGAAAAGCCATTTATGCTGAAAAAGATAAATTTCGTCTTATCTACACGAAATACTAAGGATAAGGATGTTTCTATAGAATCCAATCCAATCAAGTGCATTAAAACTCGTCTGTGGAGCATAAAGGGCCTCATTCCGAGTGCTGCGAGTATGGTATTATCATTTTAATTTTTTTAAGTGCCTGCCAAAGCGGCTCTACTCCACCTGATAGAAAACATGAATAGAATCCAAGAGTTGTGGTCACCATACTCTTGCAAAATGCAGATAATGCAGTATGGTGACCCACACTACAGCGGCCTAATAAGATGCCTATTCATGACCCGCTTGGGGACATAAAAGGCATGACAGTCATCGTGGCAGTAAGGCTCACACACTTACCATGATAACTGTCACCCTTGTTTCAATGGGTATCCGATCTCGCATTCAACAATGAAAGATGACAGCGTGATATTTTGTTTTAAGTAGTGGCAGTATGACATTTCATTTGTCAAGGCAGGAACTAAATAGGCATCCTGAAAGTACACAACTATGTAAAAAAACTGCATAATTTTTATTTAAATATTTTGTGCACGGCTACTTGATTCCAAACTAGATAGAGCCTGTAGTAACAAATTTATAAGATTCTCTTACCGTACTCCTTGTTTCTATAGTAATTCACAGTTTGGTATTATATTTACCTTACCACTGTCGCCTCCAGAAGCAATTTTAGTATCCGTATATCGATGAGAATGACTATGGCATGGTTCCAAATCACCACAATAGGCCCCACACAGAGAGGCTAGGCATATAAATTATGATTTAGATGCGGTCGCACAATACGTTCCATTACATTGAGCTAATGTGCTCCGATTGGATGTACTATGATAGATTTATCAGTTTGTGAAATAGAAGAATTAACAAATTAAACATATCCAATTACCATAGCTAGAGGTGTTTATAACGTAAAATTAACGTGTAACTAAATATTCTTCAAAAAACGTAACTAATCATTTAGTTATGAGTATTTGGATAAGTGTTAAACAATCCAAATATTTGAATATTTTATAAAATTATCACAAGACGACAACCTTAAGAAAGCAATTAACTATGAATTGAAGCATAGCATGATCTGAGATTGAAATTTATCAGATCCTAGCCTTAGGATCTGATAAATTTCAATCTCAGATCATACAAACTTGAGACTCGGAATGAACTTCATAATGCAGATGCCAAACTACACAGCAAACATTCAGAAGAGATCTGGTCAGACTCTCGTATAATCTAATAAGGTTAGTTTTGTTTGTAAATTTTTTAGTGTTTCTTATATTAAAACTGTTAGTTTTAAGTGATTTCGGAATAATATGATCATAATATTTCTTAAAATAAATCATTTACTAAGAGTAACACCGAGGTCCATATTACATTTGACTTCTTGAATACATTGGTTAGATATTACATACACCCCGTTTAATAATGCGATTATGAGTAGAACAAATATTTATCAATATTCAACACTATTTCATTGTATTTACAGCAGCAAACCAATCTGATATGGTCATCCTTTAATAAAGTTACGTCTTGGAGAAATTATTAATTTAAGATCAACCGCGTAGAGGTACGATTGCTAATTTTTAGGTAAGAAGTGGTGTCGTTCATGAAGATATCAAAAAATATAGGCCCTAAATGTAAACCTTGTAGAACACCACATAAATACTATTTGTGTATCAGAAAAAATGTTCGGTAGTTTTATGGAATATCAGATGTAGAGTGGGGTGTGCGAGTCGCACTGACATAGTAATATCGGCCGGACGTGGTTGCTACGGTACCGTACAGTGTCTGTGAGATTTTGCGCGCGTTGTAGCTAATTTGTTTTTCTTTTCGTGTCGTTCTTGGTCTGCGTCGGGATGACAGAGTTTTTTGTCGTCGATATGGTCACTTTGTCGTTATTTGTGGCTTGTGGATATGATCGAGATCTGCAGGTTCACACAAACATTACATTTAAATTTATTCATATTAGACATAAATAAATTTCTCCAATAAATTTATTCATATCATACACATTCATATTAGTACATTTAAATAGCACTAACACTTTATAACCATCGATGTACGACAAGGATAATGAGGTAGGTAAGATACAAAAGGCATATGACACAATAGACAGAAAAATTTTCATCCGTTCTTAATTGTCTGCTTTGAAAGAATATAAAATACGTGTTAGGTACATGAAATTAATTAATGCTGCATATGGATAGTTCAGAATACCTGAGTACCGGGTCCAGATGAGTGGTTCGGTGATTGGATGATAAGTCAAAAAAAATACATTAAAAGGAGCAATCGTGCTAATTAATAAGATCACTAGAACATTCTAATTCTAGTATTATCAACTAATGTAACACGTTAATGTCTATCCGTGTGTTTGAGAAAATAATAGTGTTTGCGTACTTATGTATGTACACATGTATGTAAAACAAACAGGTGCTCAAGTTGATGTTTTCTATTGTGATGTATTATTAACTGATGGTGAAGCGTAACACGCGATACCCTTGTGTTTGTTTACGTTGTACTAAGATATTGATTTATGATACAATTGTTATATAAGTTTTAGATTTATTGATTATAGTATCACAGTCCTATTCGTATTCATGCTGCTATCGATTCATTACTATTTTCAATTTATACAATTGTGATAAATGTTTCGCCTAAACTACCCAACCCTTTCTTATCTGTTATTCTTATCTGCCATCTAATTTATGTTCTTGCTTCTCTTGATAGAATTATACTTCTTATTAGTATATATTTAAAATGCCAGAAGAGTATTATTATTACTAGTACACGACCAAGTCTATAGCGTGACATAATGAAACGTAAAATTTTACAGACGTACTTTTTTATCTACCATCTAATTTATGATCATTCCCCTCTTCATTGAGACATTACTTTTACAGTTCTATTTTTAAAACGATAAGTAATAATCAAGTATGATTCTACGTACGGTGTATCGCGTTGAGCGGTCGTCACGTCGCTCTCTCTACTGCGCTGAGTATTATGAGTTCAAACCCCACGTGGGACAACACTTTGTATAATTCACAATTTTTTGTCCATTTCATGTAAGATCTCACGTGATACAGGATGTATTTCTAATGTGGACGTATTCTTTTTACAAAAAAAGATAGAGTTTTTACTGACCAAACCAAAATAATGAGTTCAAGTCTATTGTCACGTAAAATCATCAAATAAACCGGCATGGAGAAAAAAGCAACGTGTGAATATTCAGCATAATGTAGTTTTAAGGGTTTAAACGTAATCTCATATAAAAAGTAGAAAAAATTCATGCTCAATTTTGTATGTAAACGTACGAGTATAACCGGGTTAGCGTAATACGCAAGGATACTCTTATGAAAATTGTGCAAAAGGCTAACATATGCTGCATGACTGTTTGCAGTATCCTAACCGAATAACAGGAAATAACCAAAATAAATTTGTTACTTTTCTATCCGTATAAAATGTAAGTAGTGCTATATCAACAAGAACATCTCATTAAAGTATTTTATTTACAAACATCGTTGAAGGTTTTTGGAACGATTTGTCTAAATGTATAAAAATAATATTTCAAATAAGCTGTTCTTTCATTGGCATAGACGATATTGACACCTACATAAATGAACTCGATTAATAAATAATGTCAAAATCGAAAGAGGCTTGCGACCGGTACCTGGTATTGGTTATTGTATTATGCATATGGCTAAAGTGTGGTTGCGGCCTAGTTTTAGCTGGCTACAAGTAAATTCATTTAACTTAATTGTATTCAATCATTCGCAGTGCAAACTAAATACAACTGGTACTATATTACATTAAAACTTGCGTTTAGTTTCTATATATCAGATACAACATTCTTTTGCAACCAGAAAACGCTTGAGGTAAATTCAAAAACTATAAAAATTAAAAAATATTTACGAGGTTGTAGAGCCACGCTGATTTGAGCATGAACGGGCCGGCTCGTCCGGAGCTGTACTATCCTCACCCAGAAGACCAACCTAAAGCGACAGCATCCGTGCTGTCGTGTTTCGTTGGTGAGTGCGAGACCGGAGGCCCATTACTGCAGGGGTGATAGTTGTCGTAGTAAGTGTGTGCAATACAATGCTACGATGACTGTCATGTCTTTTACGTCCCAAAGTGAGGATTAAAAAATCGTAATAGCCTACCATTGTGTGGGTCACCATACTGCATTGTCAGTATTCGCAATGAGTATGGTGACTATAACTTTTGGATTCGATTCATGCTTGCCATCAAGCAGAGTAGAGTCACTTTGGCAGGCTATTAAAATAAAAATAAAATAAATAAGAAAAGGTATTTTACTCTTCAAAACATAATTGTTCCTAAAATGTTTTGGTTGAATAAATGAGTAATGTTCATTATTATTAAATTGATTTAATATTTATAATCATGTATAATGGTGTAGATAATATTAGATTAATAGATAGTAATAGATTTCTAACATTTTTAACATTTTTATTTTTATATCACAATTAAAATATATTTGTTATATATATAGTATATTATATATCTACTCATATTTGATCAGATCTGACGAGTGAATTGTAATGGATTTACAAAGTAAGCAATAACAAACAAACCTATATCGACGACGAGTGACACTCAGATATCTATGGATTTATGTATTTATCTTTTTTGTAAAAAAAGCATATCTTTGGTACAGAAATTGGATTGGATACATGATAAATTTTGTCATAGTAATGATTCTGTTTAGGTAATACATACTTTAAATTTTCACTAAAATTATTTACATTTAATACTTTCTTTTTGTTTTACGAAATGAAATCACATGCATTCAGAATGTATTTGAAATCTCTTTCCCATAACCGATTAAGAGTTTATCTCCTAAATTTGAAATGAAAGCCACTGTACAAAGGAGGTCCATTCATTAAGTGCACAATTATACTGTGGAAAGAAGGGGTTTGGCGCATGTCCATCATTTTTGCAGGAATCCTTTTTCTTGCCTGAAACTGTGGCAATTCTAATAACCCGTTACTCTCTGCAATGCATAACTCAAAACGTAACAGAAAAGAATAATAATTCGTATACTAGAATACAGCTACGGGTATTTCAGTGTCGTGAACAAATTTTATCTTTACAACATTACACCTACTCAGATCCTACTAAGATAACAGTTCAAAAGAAAAAACAAGCATATTTCTGGTGTCGCAAGTACCCATGGATACCACTCAACAAAATTCGCAACCTTAATATAGATAAACATATGTGTAAATATTTTATATAATACTTCTTATATATACAAAAGTTCACGAAAGTATCCTTTGTACCGTACACATAAACAGCTTATGCAAATATTACGTGCTAAAGGTTAATTCCCGCTTACCTACTGGTGTCCATTTCAAATGCAGAATTTAAAACATAGATGTTTAATTCAGCGTGAAAAGCCAACAGTGTCAAACAAACAAGGTATTTAAGTAAGTCAAGGTCGCCAATGTGGCGTATTTCTAAAAAACATCTTGTGGAAACATTGAAAATACTGTTCTATGCGATATTGTAACAAGGAATAGCAAATTATTAATACGTTTGCTAATGTGAGTTCACGGTAAAACAATTTCTATTAGTGAAATTCAATATTTTAATCGGTAAAGTAATTACGGAGTTTAATGATTTAGTTAGCTTATACAATTTGACAATGATTTTCTTCGTTTTAATAATATATATTGTAATATTATAAAACGGAGAGATTTGATTGTTAATAGCGTTAATCGCAGAAATTACTAATTCAAACCGAAAATATTTCGATGTTGGTATATACAACTAATAAGCACTGAGAATCAATAAAAAATATTGCAAAAATACGGTAATCCTTATGAGAGATCCAGACGAAATTGAGCGGATCAACTGGTTACAAAATTATTATTTTTCCAAAAAAAATACACAAGATTTTAACAAATCACTTACTAGTTTCATTACGGTTGATATGCTTATCAAATAATAAGGCTATTACTGTTATATATCAACTCACATATTACTAAGAAACAATGAGAAATCTTTACATATTATTAAAACAATAAGAATCGCCCAGTTTCATACCTGATGTCTGACCTGACATTTCTATAGTAAAACGGTCTGTCACTGCTGTAATGTATCACAAGTGGCACAAATACCAAGTAGTGGTATGCCCAAAACACGAGTAAAAACATCAATCTTTAATAAAATAGAATAAACATAGTTCAGTAATGTGTTTCAAATTGTTTCAATAATGTGTTTCAAATTGTAGTCAAAAGCATCTGTTTCGCCTACAGTCGGCAATATAGAACGTGTATTGTTGTAGAATATTTCAGTAATATGCGTCTAAGTAGTTGTAAGCCACCAAGGTCGCTAACGTAAGTTTATGTGTAATATAAACCAAGGTTGCCGGACTATTTTGTCAATGAGATAGGACGGGTATTCGTGTGGTTTTCGAAAGTAACTGTATCTTACTTTATTTATGTTACTGTTAAGTGTTTTTTCTTTATAAAAAGAAAGCATAAAAAGTTTCCAGTCTTATCTTCTGTAAAAAATATTTTTACTTATAATTTATGCTTAACACTGAAAACTCACGTTGTAGTTTTATTATTTTTATACTGTGTAAAAATTTTGAGCTAGTAATGGCATAAATTGATTCAGTTTGATTTAGAATTGATCATATGAGTTGTGTAATTTCTTTAAAATGTGATAAAATAACTTAAGACTGATGATTGTGGTAGGATTATAATTTATATAGTTATTGAATGATGAACGATATGTATATGAAGAAGTTAGAATAAATTATTATAAATTTGTAACACAAGGAAGGATGAACAAGGATAAGGAAAATAACAGGCAGACAGGAAACACAGATACGTGACATGGTCTCTCCCACCCGCGGAGTCTAAGGGACCCAAACTAACTATGGGAGGCTACCCCATCAGGTCATGCATAATTCACCGAGAGGTTCATCATTTCGGTTACTGACCTGATGGTAGGACTTGGTGTTGACTTCCAGAAAGACACAAGGACCCTTTTGTCCAAAGGTTCGGTCACCATCATGAGTTACCGTTACATGATAATACAGCATTCTGAGTCTCAGTTGTCCTCTGCTACAATAAATGTTATGCATTTTACGTCTCCATTTCTCTCCCAGGTGAAAACAACCAGGAGGTCTAGAACAGGATATAACAGTTAATCTTAAAGAGAAATTAATCTTCTTTTTCGAAATCAGATTTGTTATAAAATTATTAATTACTTTGCAAAAATAAATATTATATTAATACTTTGAAATTCGATTATTGATTTGTAATAGTAAATTATATTTGTAGTTTTAAAAGTTACTTAGTTTCTATCAACTGAGTTATCACTTTAATTTTCTATTCCTATTAAATTCTTTGTATATTTTTGCAGCAGTTGGTCCATTCCTGTAGCTAGATAGAAGCATAGATTAATTGGTCTAACCTCTCCTTAAAAACATCTAACCCCCTGAATTCAAAATTAACAGTCATAGTTATTTAAAAAGAAAATTTTACGGACTGTTATTTATAAAAATCAATAACGCATCATTAAGGTCAAGTCGATTACAAATCCCAAACAGCATCAATCATCTTTTTAAGCATAAACAATGAAATTCATTACAGGATGTCTGCGCGGGCTATTTGCCTTTATGAGATTCGAAAAGTTTTATAAATATTCACCAAGTTGCTTAAGGGTATTCTTAAATAAAAACTTTAGTGCAGTTTTTTTATATTGACTAAATGTAGGAACAAAAGGGTTTCAGAAAATCATTGGTATATAACCATAGATACATCTCATTTTAAATTTTCAAGTTCTTTTCGTAGAAACATACACACAATAAATCTTTATACACGTCCATTTTTTATCAGTTAAGTTGCCTGGAGCACAGAGTGTGTAAGCTAAATGAGTAGCCAAAAACAAGGACCGACATTTAATATTTCTTTAGTTGCAAACAGTAAAGAGATGAAAGAACAACTGAGTATACCATATCTTTGAAGTATTAGAAAATATACTCAACACAATATATGATTTTGTTACACCAAGTTATTATAGCATTGTTATATGACATTATGTGTGATGTTTTGTAAAACTTTTCTCTTTTTAAATGGATCAGCTATGGAATTCAAAAATCATGGATGATAAATTGGTGAGAACGATCATATGCAATGTATCACAGGAATATGAGGGGACTTATTATGTGATCAAAAAGATTACTACAAACGTGAATGTTAGTTGATGCAAAAAACTGCAGTCTCTTGTTTAGTGAAGTCCTCTTGTAGTTTATTCGGGTATAAATTCTTGAAAACAATGACAAGGTTTAGCGGACAGATGACAAATGAGTTTAAATTTGACTTCAGATAAAACGGTTCTTGTTTTAGCTTCCAGAGGCGAAAAGTGAGAGAAAATTACTAAAATCAAATGTATGGTAACATTTGCAATTGAAAAATTTTAAAACTATCCTACTAAATTATCAAGTTACATAAAATTGAATAAAATTGATAGAGCCATGAAATCAGTCAACGAGGAATTAACAGAAATATCGCGTGTTAAGAAATACTGAGGCAAATAAATCAAAATCCTGAAATCGTACACAAATGTGCTTAACTTCTACTTAACTTTTTTCGACAAAAGTCTAACTTATGAGTCTAACAGTCAACGGTGGGCAACGAAAATTTGGACTGTTAACATGAGTTAACAATCTTCTATGTATTTATGTTCACATGCGTTAAAAGATTATGCGAAATATTCAAATTATGAAACAAAGAAGAGGATTCGGTTTTGTTACAAATTGACTTACCTGTGTATACCTTCAACTCCAATACAAATTAATGTTATTTCTCAATATTAATTTTAATATTGTAACTTTACCTTGCTGTATAATTAACATTGGTTTTATTTCTACATTCATATATCACGGATGTCAAACCACGAAGAAATTTTAATATATCTCAATTTCGTATTGTTTATACAGTCAAATTTTCCCAGAATAAGATAAGGCAAGGGAAAATAATATGAACGTATAAAGTTGTGCCCTTAACGTTTAAAACAAATATTAGACGGACGGTAGAAGCAAGTCATTATTTGAACTGCCAGTATTAACTTTGATGGACTATGTAGAAAGCTCCTAGTTTGCACTTGAGTTTTGCATTTTAGTTCAGTAGAAAATATATAATAAAGTTTTAAACATACCAATTAGTGTTCGAAAACAGTTTGATTGTAGCAATTACGTGAAAACAGATACCTAGTTAATATCGGCAAAATAAATGTTGATGCTGATAATTGGTTTTTGATTGTATACCATTTTAAAATAATCGGAAGAGATTGGATGTCTATCAGTGATTGTAGTAAACTGTATTATTATAAGTAAAATAGAGTTTGTCATATGTAATATAATATTTAAAAATACTTATATACATTTTCTTCAGTAGCTGCAAGCAAATACTCATGAATACTTTTACATTGTTGATTTAAACTATTATAGTTATGTCTATTCTATTTCTATTAATTTTAATATTTTAAAATTCAGTTCAGGAATAATAATACTAACCATCACTCGTATAGCTATAGTCAGAAATGATATTATTGTAGAAAATAATCGTAACTGGTATACTGTTTTTCACATGATTATATATACATTTAAAGGGTGAGCCACGAATTCGTTAACACTTGAATCTAACATCGCGCGCAAACATATTAGTTCTTGTTCTTGGGACCGGCGCTACTGGAATTTGCCGGCTACAATTGTAACACATGGTTTCAACAACATAGACAGATGGAGGCACTTGTCACATATCCAATGAGTCCCTGCCGGTGTTCAAAGACATGTTTCCGGAAAAGCTGATTTCGCCGACAAGGCCACATTCCATGGCTACCCAGAAGTCCAAAGACCAGGAGTATGTAACTTCCAATGACCAGGATTGGACTAATTTCTAAACTAAAACTGTCTGTGAGTTTAACAACGTTTCGAAAATTTAATTTTATATTACCATTCTATATTATATCTACTTTTACAAAAAAAAAAAATCTTTAGTTACTTTTTTATTTTAAGACACAGTGAAACAAATATTGTCGAAATGATATAGACATTTTTATTTGTAAGTAATCACAAACAAAATGAAATCGGAACTGTGCTTTCTTCTGTAACTGACGCATATTGATTATGTATCGGTACATTAACATATCCATGTTACTCGATAGCCTAAAATCTGTCAAATTCAGTTCATTACGGAGAAAGACGAGAGCAGTTGCGTGTATAATAAACTCTATACACATGTCACAATATATCTTTTCCCATGTATTTCATAAAATATATATATTTTTCTGGTTTTTATTTGAAAAGGCACATAGATTGGGTTCATAATTTTAACCATACTATTTTATGATATTGTACTGAGTGTAATCCATATGTGTTATTACGATGATTTATCTAATTCGTTTGAGAGTGATGATGAGATGGTGTATAGTTTTTAAGGAACCTTTGTCTTTAATTGGTATGAAAACATATGAAAAAAGGGGGAAGCATACAGCTTAATATTTTTTTCATTTTAAATATTCAAGATTTTAGAGCTTAAAACCATCTTTTAACTCTACTAAGCATCCATTTAAAACTTAGTATCCTCTATGTCAGATATAATGTGGAATTAGTGTAACGAATCAAATACTAAACAAAAAAACTTCAAAAGAAATATTTGTAAAAGGCTAAAGTGCTTGCTCAAGCGTAAGTAGAAAAGGCTATAATGTTAAAAATTGCAGTAGCAGTTAGAGTGGGATATGTAGAAAGAGATTTTTAACGTAATATAGTTAGATATTCATATGGTATAGTCAGCCTTACCGAGAAATTGATTTTGAATTCCGAGAATGCTGAGACGAGAAAAAATGAATCTTAAGTATTTATTAATATAAAATTTATCCAAGCAAAGCGAAGTTTTATGCTAAAGAATTTAGATTGTGATTTTCTGGAGTTACGCTGCAAATTACTATAACAAGATGAACAAATAAAGCCCAATTTTGTTTGCTCGGTCTTAATAAAGCGATTGACAATTGTCTTGGAGACTAATAATCTAATAAAAAATCGAATTCTCATTATACGCAATGAAAAAGAAACTGAGCCATTTAATAAAATTGAATTTTCTCCTTAGGTTTACTCACTTTAATAAATAAAATATTCCATCGAGGAAAAATTACACAGTATTTGGAACATTAGGACAACAGTGGCCCATTTCAGATATTAAAGGCTTAATTATTAATTTGTTCAGCTCCCAATTGGGTTTGAAATTTTCATGTCTTTATTTCGCAATTCTTAACCAAAGTTTTATAGTGTTGTTTTCTTTTAAAGCACATTTTTTGCTCGACCTATTTGAAAAGCAGTTCTAACGAAAAATATTTGGACTAAACCGTCGCATTAATATTCATATAAAAAAAATAGTATAAGTATTTACTGATCATTCCTTCCACAAAGTAGAAAATCAATTTATTGCGTTAGAGAGTAAAATGAAACCAGTAAAATAAATTATTGCTGTGTATTCTTAAATTCATGTATTCTATTTAAATAAACTTATTTTTTACTAATAAACTTCTTTAATCATACTATGAACGTACAGGTACGTGTACTCAATTTTTCAGTGACCACAGTATTAACTCTGTTTTCAACTAAAGCTTTAGGTATCTTCTACCTTAGCATGTTCACCTTTCCCTTTTGCCTACTCCATATATGTTACGACGATCTCGATTGATAGAAAATTTCATCCTATTTTCAATTTTATTAGTGCAATCTTATACAGTTTATTACATTTTCATTGTTTTAATGCAAAAATTGTCACACTAGAAATAAATTCTATGTAGCAGGACATTTTACAAACATACAAGTAACGGATGCAAAGAACACCCAGACTCAGAACAACAATTTGTGGATCGCATAAAGTGTTGTCCCATGTGGGGTTTGAATCTACAACACTCAGCGCAGTTGAGAGCGGCGTGGTGTCCGCTTAAACCACTGGGCCAATCGTGTAGTAAATTAATTAAAAACAAAGTCACCATTTGTCTCAAATACTCCACGAATTTAATAATTGTATTTGATTATCATTGGTTATACCCTCAACGATAAATGTAATCCATCAACTATTAAGATGATGGTTTACGTGAATCGACATAATATAGAAAGGAAATCTTTGAATTAATTTCATTCGATCGAATGATGTGACTGTTAATAAATTATATTTGATTCGTTAAAACACTTACATATAACACAAATTCATGGGTTAGTTAGTTTCAACTAACTAAAACTATTCAATATTAACCTAAGCTGGCAGCATCCGTGTTGTCGTGTTTTGTAGGTGCATGCGAGACCGGAGGCCCATTGATACAAGGGTGACAGTTATCTGACTAGGCCGCCATAATGTCGGTCTTCATATTGCATTGTCTATGTTTGCAGTGAGTATGGTGATTAAAATTCTTGAATTTCTCGCGATTCATGGTTTCCATCACGCATAGTAGGATCACTTTGGTAGCCTACCTAACATAGGAAATAAACTCGTATGTAATAAATATAAAAGAAACTAATTAATAATTTGACAGATATTTAAGCAACACTTCAGTATTTAATTATATAATATTATACACACAATTTATTGTTTCCTTAATAAAAGTGATATTCTGTTGCCAACTTCTTCACATCTAAAATTATATAATTTATCTACCTATCTACAAATTAAGATGTCAGAAAATGGCTAACTAGATAAAACAAATAATGTGGTACATTTACAACAAAACAATTTAGGGGGTCGTGTTAATGACCTGTTATCGACTAGGCTAGAGAGCTTATTGTAGCGGTTTATAGAGGTTTTCATAATCTAGACGATATTTAAGAAAACGTATTCTTGGCACCAAAAATACTTACTGTTGATTTATTGAACAACTACAAAAGAAACCTCACAAAGTCGAGATAGTTATCCATGAAATTCTCTTTATTTAGTAAGCAAAAACACGTATCTACTGCAGTAGTAAAATGTGTACACTTTACTTTATGTAACAAGGTTAAAGATTTTCTCTTTTACGAATTCCGGTGTATATATAAAAAGGTGGTATTGTACATAAAATGTGTTTAACACGTAATACTACGGTTGTATCTAGCGTTGTACGTTTGATTACCGTTTTTAACCCTCGGTAAAGAAAGCCTTAATAATTCAGCTACTCACCACTTTCTAAATGTATAAATTAATTAACCATTGATGCTGCAGTGACAGCTATCGTGGTAAGTGTGTGAGTCTTATGCTGCCACGATGACTGTCAGAACTTTAATGTCCCCAAGCGGGACATGAAAAAGTATCTCACTAGGCCGCCATAGTGAGTGTCATCACACTGCTTGTGTCTTTTCCCAATGAGCATAGTGACCAGTACTTTTGAATTCTATTCATGCTTTCCATCAAGCAGGTAGAGTCCGTTTAGCTGGGTCTTTACATAAAAAATCAGTGAATAAAAATATTAATTAAATTATTGGAATGAAACAAGCCACATGCCTGAAGTAGTGATAACATAGGCAACTATTAAAAGATACGTGTTGACATACGTAGTAAATCTTGAACTTTTCTCGACTAGCTAAAATGTAGAAGAAAACTTTAAAACTATTAACCTTATGAAGAAACTTACATTAACTAATACAATCTGCTTCAATTCAGAACATACACAACAACACATTGCAAAATGGGTTACATAAACAAAAAAGTGAAAATGTCAGGCAGGCAAAAGACAGCAAGATGACTTACACAAAAATCGAGGTTCAGTGGTTCAATGTTGGAAAAAAACCTAAAATATTATATTTACGAGTATTTGAAACAAAAAACATTAAAGATAGGATTTTACTTTAATGTCTCTATCAGTACACCAGCACAAAACCGAGGTGTGTAGATCATAAAAAAATAACATTCGTTTGTCTAAAATTGCAAATCTTCTAAAGCTCTTTACTGATCGTTATGATTTTTTTACAAAATACAGTTTATATGTACGCACATGTTTTGTTGAAATCATAAGATCCAAAATACAAGTTGTACCCTAGCTTTAAACGAAAACTCAAATGTCAGTCAGTACAGTTCAATTTGAATCAGTTAAAATTTACAAAAAAGAATTAAGACATAATTACAGATATGTTTTAGGCACTGTATTCTGGTCATCGAGTCATTCTGGCAATTGCTGTATTATGTTGCCGATAGCTATACAAAATAATTTTTTATTTAAAAATAAAGTTCAATGGAGTGAAATCTTATTTCTATGTCAGGGAAGCCGCTGTCCAGTGGTGCAATATTAATATAATAAACGTGAAAATTTGTGAGGATAGGTGCGTGTTTAGTATGTTTGTAAATTAACTATGTCAGAACATCTGGACGGATCTGGATGAAATAGGGCATAGACATATAGTCTAACGTCTTAAGAAAAAATCAGCCTAAGCTTAAACGAAGTTACGGATGAAAGTTAGTGATCATTCAGTGTAAGAAAGTTTGTATTAATATTTATAAAATATTATTGAATAACACCTAAAACAGTTGTTTAAATATAAAATTTTTTTTTGGCCTGAGATTAGAAACGATTAATAAAAAGAAAACGAATAAAAAATATATTTCCTACCGTACTTACTCTCATACTTTGTAAAATACGTCGTAGCCTCGTAGCACATTATGCTAGCAATTTGACATACGACTATGTATTATAACGGATTCGATGTACTCGTTTGTGTAGTAATTTGTCTAGTCACACATGGTAATCTGAGAGTTCATGATTTATGGCTCAGCTTTCAAAATTGTTATGGTTTCAATTATTGACACACTTTACTTAATTGAATCTAATAACTGGTTTAGTATGATAAAAGATTTGTGCCGTGATTTTAGTTCAATATTCTCTAATTGTAGAAAAAATGGTTCGAATGCTTTTTATAGTATTACGTACGAAATAATGTTAAGTCAGATTCAAGAGAATAAAGAAATAAAAAATTGTTTCGATTCTCTGACTGTAAGGATCCTTATGACCTAGTAATTGGGTGGGTTCACTGAACTTAAAGAAGTACAAAACATATTAACTACTTCAAGACATTTGTAATTCTCGAATGTGTTTTTAAGAAACGATAAATTGTATCTAATTTATGTATTCATTCAAATTATTCCAAACCATGATATTTCTGTTGAAAATTAACTACATTTTCTTCTGTTTTCATAAATATCATTATGTTAAGTGTAAGTAGTAATGAGGCTTCTAACATTGTAATTAATTCTGTACTGAACATTCATTAGCAATGCTAATATGACGTGACAGTCATCATCACAAGTACTCGTATTGGTCCGAATGCTGTTCGCATGTCATACTACATATTTATGGTAATCTGACTTCTACATTATTCATTTTAATGATCATAGGGCAATATTAGCAAAGTTCAATTTAAAAGAAAATAGGTTGACTTGACTAACTGCCTGTAAGTATAATTTGCCCGACATTGATAATGTTTTAATATTGGGAGTTTTTATTAAATAGGCTTTTTTGTAATACATATTTATAAAAGTATGCATTACCACAGTTGCTAGTTCGAATTGCCTATCAATAAACATATTGCTAGTTAATGTGTGAGTTACTGAGTTTTGATAGTTCACTCTGATGTGTAGAGTAGGAAATAAAACTTATGGCTATCTGAATACCATTTTTGATAAATCGATGGATTAAAAAGATATTATATTATTTTATTATTATTATTTTTTGCGCTATGTACCCTCCGAGGGGAGTGGAGGATGTGTGTGGTACTCCCAGAGACACTATTGAAAAAACCCCGCGATTCCATACCTCGACAGTGGAAACGAGCTCTAGGAAAGTATCGATGGCTTCTGGAGTGCTCCGTGAGTTATAACTGAAGCATATTCCGGGAATGCCCTAGTTACATTCGAGGAAGGACATCACCAGAGGCACGACAGTGAAACCTCCTGTCCTATTTAATTTAGATACTCATCAAAGCACCCGTGCCCGTGAGTATCTGAGTCAACCGATAGGTGACACAGCCGGTTCTCCCTACCTTGATAAGGTTCAACCTGCAAACTCCTTGCAGCTATGGCATGAGGGGGGATGGGTGGACTCCACTTTGCCTGATTGAAAACATGAATAGAATCCAAGAGTTGGGGTCACTATACTCATTGTAAATGCAGACAATGCATTATGGCGATTCACACTATGGTGGTCTAGTGAAATGCTTTTTCACAACCTGCTTGGGAACTTAAAACTCATGACAGTCATCGTGGCAAGGCTCACACAGTTATCACGATAACTGTCAACCCCTGCACCAATGGGCCTGTGGTCTCACACTCACCAACGAAACACGACAACACCCATGCTGGCGCTTTAGGTTGGTCGTCTGTGGGAGGGTAGTACTACCCCAGTCCAGCCGGCCCGTTCATGCTGAAATCTCCCTGGTTCTATTACCTAATGATTTATATTTATGAACCATTCTCCGTCTAAATAAAAGGGTGAAGTAAATATAGGAAGGTTTCTGACATCAATAAAACAAAATTTACCGTATCTGTCTAGACTTCTCTCAGTTAGGAGACGGAATCTGTAAATTACCTTACGGGCTGGTTCCGAGCGTTCGTTGTTTACATCACATTATTGTGGACACATGTTATATTTCATTTCTATATATATATACATAAAAACAGGTCGATAATATCATAAGTAATAGCAGATCGCCAAATTTAGTTCTAAAATTCGTCCTTTTTTTAAAAAAAATAATGTTGGTCTATTTTTTCAGGTTTTAACAATTTAAACTATCTCAACTTAAAGTCTCGTGTATAAGTACATATTTAAGCGTATCTTTTAATCCAGTTTCTGTAGCATAATTTAATGTTAGCCTCTTTATGTGCCAACAGAGGATTTTAACGAGTTTCATTGCTTCTAACAAAGATTTGTACAACAAAGCGTGGTTTCGACTGTTTGTGACGGATTATGGTTGATGGTTACGTCGAAACTAATGTTATAAGTATTTAAAATGCAGTTAGAAAGTTCTTTTTCCGTATAACATTCGTGGTAATTTAAATTAAAATGAGTAGTCATTTTAAATGTGACTTCAGCTAAGCATTATTTATTTATTTTTAAATAAAAGCACGCACTACTTGTCCTGACAGTAACATGACGGCCCTCACTAAACTTTCAACGGAAAAGATATCACATGTGTTTAGGTAACATAATCATATCATGACATCACATAACACATTTGATTAAGTTATTGCAACATTGTTACGTAAACTATTATCTAAAATTATTTTAGATAATTCCAAAATGAATAATTAATTACTGCTACAATAGGTTTCAAGTCACAGAAAGAACTATTGCACAATAGCTACATCCTGAACTTCCAATTTCCATTCAAGTAGACAATTTAAAACAACTGTAGTATTTATAAGCTTAATGGAATACAAAGGAGGACGGGTCGTTAATCACGTAACTTCGTACTTTGTGTTAATTTAGGTAACACAGGACAAAACGTGGTTAGAAAATTAGGTACTTACGTTAAAACAATGGCACATTTATTCATCGTCTAGAATTTAAATGAATTTAATGAAAATAAATATACATTTAATTCAACGAAACCGTTTATTGATAATTTTCAATACTCGGTAGTACTTTTGTTTGTTTAAAATTCTGATTGAACTAATTTATTATTTTCTCTGGTTAAATCATTTTATTATTCTGTTACGCAATACCCGTCCAAATATTCATTTCCTTAAATAGATTGTGAATTCACGACTCTATACATTATAAATGGCTCTAATAGTGATCGCCTGCAGAACGGAAATAGATTCTATTTCTACAATATGTCACCAAATTGAAATACTATAATTTTATATTACTTTTGTCTGTGTGGTAAATTAAATCACTTCGTGAAATTCTGCAAAGAAAAAACAAAACAAAAATTAAAGAATTCTTTCAGTTTTTTTTCTAAGATTTACCAAAAACACAAAAAAAGATATTGTGAATATAAACTCCTTTTACTAAAACGTTCAGCGAGTACCTTTCAGTTATTCAGAGTATAAGGTATACTATCCTTGATGACACATTTTCGATCTTGACCACGAACCCTGATGTTTTTATGCTTCTGAGACTTTTATACTTTTTCTGGAAATTGTCATACTTATTCCAAATTTAAATTGTTTGGGAACACAAATTAAGTTTTTATTTAGAAGTATTCAATAATTAACAGTAACAGTAAAGTTATAAGGTAAAAGTAGATGTCAATTCTTTTATTAATGGGTAAAATACTTAGTAATAGTGGTAGAAATAAAACATCTGTTTGACCAGAATGATGACAATGTATGTGTGTATCATAGCGGCTAATCGCAACGGACAAGGAGTTATTACAATGCACAAGTGTGTGCGTAAACACAAGTTTACTCTCAGTTCTCTTACTATCGGAATCCGATAGGACGGTCATTTGACACGACTGAGGTGAGATCAAGCGCAGGACCGTTGGCTTTACACGCTACCCGAGGTATAGGGGTCAAGTCTTCAATTTCCTGACTCCGGGCTGCTATTAAGCAGATTTATGGCTTTTATTAATAGCTGTGATCAGAAATACTCAACAACACTTTTTGCCTGACCCGAGCACCGATCCCAAGACCTCTTCATGGGTTGCATACGCTAACCGACAGATTGTTCAATTTATTCAAAAACACAACATTGGAATTCGTAAGAACATTCAACATAAAGAACTCGACGAACGTTTTAAAGTACGATGCTGGTTATTATTAAGTACCATTACTAATCTATTTAAATAACTAAATACTAGGCTCTAAATAGGCTCGAAACCACACAGACAGACACAATTAACGATTATAGTCGGAGCTCTAAAAATATTGTCACCTCTGGACATTCAACTTTACAAGTTCACAGATTTCTTAAAAGTTTAACCGTAAAAGTGAGCTGGATTTTATATATTATAGAGTGAATGAACTCTTACGGTGTCTTGACTTCTTGAACTCTATCATAGAGTTTTTAGGTTTCAAAATATCTTTTGTAGGTTTCAGAACTCAAACAGTTTCATGGTTGTTCACATATGTAAACGATTATTATCTGTGAAAATGGCTCCTAATCATAATATCCGATTTCATTCTCATAGGTGTACTTATAGTAAGGTGTACTCGTATGCTTGTAATTCAAATGTATAAAGATGTGGCAATTATTTTTTTTCTTTATGAAAAAGAACGTTCGTTGTCATTTGAGTTTTTATCATTTAGTATTAGTTGCATATGATGAAGACTAGAGTCCACTTAAAGAACAAAAAGGTCACTTTACAGATTTAAACTTGTAGTACCATCTGTGCTTAATCAAAGCAAATGCTGAAATAATGGAAATAACAGCAATTCGTTAACTACAGAAAGCTTTTGTCAAATTCAAAAGCCTTGTTCTGTAAAGTAATTTTCATTGACAAGGTACCTATTAATTGCTAACGAACTTGAAGCAGTGTCTTACATAATGAAGACGTGGCTATTGACGCCGGCGACATTTTAAATGATTAATAGTTTCCTAGAGATAACAATGTGACGGCTATACCCTATAAAGTAGAATTTAAAATACTTGTGAAGGAGTTTCTTTAACGAAAGTAGGTTGTGTGAGGAATCGATTTTTAGTGGCGTCTAAATATGTAATGCAATTATCTTTTTGTACAGTTCAAGGAAATGGTTAAACATTGTGGTAGTAGAATAGATAATATAAAAGCAAGAAAAAAATGTTTTAAAAACAATTTGGGATTAGACATGAATTAAATGTTTTATACATAAAGAAATTTACAACAATAGCTGATTCGAAAAGGCAAAATTCGAGATGTGAATCACCTGCTTCTAAGTACGCCTAACTCAAATACTCCCCGAATACTTTCGAGAATGTTGATCAAGATAAATATATACTGAATCATGTTAATTTTTTTCAATGGATGTATTAGTTGTTAAAGCGGTCGCTACGTCACTCTCTGCAGCGCTGAGTGTTGCGTGTGAGGTTTAACTCCACATGGAACAACAGTTATGTACTCCTCAAATTCTTGCTCTTAACCTGTGTGTTCTTTGTGTTCGTCCATATGTTTGTAAATTCGACCATGACACACGATATATTTCTAAAGTGTTCGTCGTATTATTTAAAAAAAGTAAATCGTACAAGTTTTTAATCAGACCTCTTTATATTTACTAAATATTTGATCATAAAAAAGTTTTAAAGTTGGATTCTTAAAACAATATGTTAACAGAGATCTCTTTATTTACAAACGGTATTCATATTGAATAATATTACCATTAATATGTTCAGTTACAACTTATATAACCTCAAAGGACAAGAGTCACAATTTGTAACTTTCCTAATTAATTACACTTTCATGATCTGGAGAGTCTGCTACAAACAAGGTCGTCGAACTTTTAACCACATCGTACATATTAATTGAAATCTTTTTTATAGGACGGTCTCTGATAGGACGATTAGAACTTTGTGATGTTTCATATAAATAAAAATACGGTGATATAAAGCTTAAATATAAATAGGCCTACTGGAGTGACCAAAGTAAACCATCGCATCGAAACAAGTTGAACGTGTCAAAACTTATTTGGTAAAGTTTACAGAAAATATTGTATTTTTAAGTAACAACCCAAACTCTATTGATCTTATCATAGGAGTAAACTTCATTCCCAATGAATGCCCAATTTAATCTCTAATGTCTCTTGAAGAATCGAAAAATGTGTTTGATATGTATAGGATGGTAACCACTACATATTTATAGCAAATAGACAATAAAAAGAAAGTATAAGGTAGCGTATTTTGTAACTGATAAAGCTAACTATCTCTCTCTGTTAACTGAATAATATTAATTTCAATTTCAATCCTCGTATGTAATGTAATACGACTGAAAACTTGAACTATGCCCACTAAACAAGATATGAAATGCTACAATTACTTTCAATTTGGTATAATTGCGTTGTTGGCAGCAATGATGTTTCGTTATTAAGTAATATTGTTTTAAAAGCTTTTACGGTAGACTGTAAATGGTGTTAGTGGATACTTAACAGATTTTGTGGAAACTAAAAGCTCACATACACTACTTACAATAAATATATTCATTATTGTGCACTTTCGTTAATTGGTTTCTGACTAGCTCAATTTTGCTTGGTAAAATATTTAAAAAAAAATACTTGCTGAACGTCATTATTTCAACTTTACGAAGACTTTAAATGAATCTAGTCAATTAGTGCACATCTTTAATGAAGCCTAATAATAGAGATTTTCTAAACAACAGTTATTGACCTCACCACCTACACTTTCTGTTTAAATAATTCTTTGTCTGTGATCCTACCATGTAGTTTTACTGGGAGTAACCCGCGCAAAAAATTTTATCCATAGTTCTATCAGTTGGATTACAACAAAAACGTCATCGTTTTGTTTGAACAACAGTTCTAATAATAGAATAGAATAGTCAACGTCGGCTAGGTGATAATTTAAGTACTCCATTGTACTATAGTTTTACGAGATGAATCAACTTTTGCATACGATGACATTATTGAAAGATACTTATACTAGGCATTATTAATTCACGTTCATATATTTTCCAAAAATGGCCGATAGGGGTACTAGGAAAATGTATTTTTACTATTAGTTGTACTATGGATAATGTTACCTGTAGTTTATTGATAGAATCATGGAGAAGAAAAAATACTCGTGGTATTAGCATTAAAATTACATGTAATACTTTGTATTCATAGTCCAACTAATAAAACTACTAACATTTTTATTAAATCATGATACTGTTAGCAGAACTAGGCAATGGGACCGCTTTAAAAAAGAATTTAAAAAAACTCTATTTAAAAAAAAAACATTTATACACATTATATATACACGTTGTCTTAAATACAATTTCTGATGCTACGATCACGTCATCCTTATCAAATAGATTTTTTAATTAAGATTTAGTATACACTCTGGTTTCCCAGAGTTCATATTAACATGTTTATTCAATTAACTATGCTTTTTATATTTCCAAATAAGTTACCGTTAAGTTTCCTAAAGTACATAATATTATCAAACTTGTATAAAAATGAAAAGAGTTAGTCAAGGCAAATTAGTTATTTAAATAAAATAATTTAATGCTTTCTAGTTCTGATAAAAATGAAAATCTGAGGAAATAAAACGACACACACACATTTATATTAACGTGTTTACTAATAATTTGACAGACAACAGAAAGTAAATTTGCTAAAGATAAAATATTTTTAAAATTTCTCAATACCCTGGACCAAATTCAAATTTTGCCGTCACCTCACCACTGATTGTGCAGCCACATGCACCGCACAAGTGCATGTGTCTCGCTCGCATGAGTTCACTATGGATCAGATGTCAAGCGACGTATGACAGGGTATAAGACATCTAGTACATAGATATGGAAGTAAAATACAATGATTTTAGAAAAATATCAAGGAGCCGCTCAATAGGATAAATTTACAATTATTCATCATACACCTAGTACACATGAAAGTAAATTTAATCAAATATTGCAGAAAAATTCCAATGCATACAAATAGGTTTACTGTTTTATAGTAAAACAATAATCAAAACATTCAAAAATAGCATCGTCTTTAGGCACAATTTTTACTCAAGGACGACATTTTTTTTAATTATATTTTCGTACGTGAGTTGCGTAACTTGTAAAGCTTTTCAAAGGATGATAAATTTTATTAAGTCGTTGTATTGTGGTCGCTGTTGTACAAGTCTTATTATCTAATTGTCAAGTAATTAAAAGATTCCAACATTTCTTTGTCTTATTGTTTGGATGATATAATTGATTACCCTTATTATATGTTACCTTGAAATAAAATAAACTTTACTTCACCAGAATGCATGGAAATGTCATTAGATAACTATGAACTTTTTTAGAAAAGATAGTCATTTTTTTAGAAATGTATTTTTCCGATATAATCATCCGTAATATTTTTAATAATCTGAAGTAATCTATTTATTTTATTGTTGTTTCTACCTGTAAAATCTCTAGGAGGCATATGTGCTCCTTTAAGAAGTTTCATAGGTTGAATTTATTTGATATAAATTGAATATATATATATATATATTTATTTATATATAGTACTCTTACATTTACATTACTTAACTTTCATTTAATCAGAGTGTATAAAAAGTTAAACATACATAAACATTATACCATAAAAACAGGAAACCTTACTTAATTAAAATTATTCACGATTCACAGATTTTTAAATGTATTTTATGTGTCGATTTCGAAGTGATTCATACAAAATTTATGGAACATAAAATTGACTCGTACTGACTCTGTACTAAAAGAAATAGTCACCGAGACAAAGGTCCATAAAATATTTATTACAAAAACACATTGGGGAAGTTATGTCTAATAATATATTATATTGACTCCTATGAACGACACTCATACCTTTACGATTCTAGAAATTTGAATATAACTTTTCATTATACTTTGTGGTTATTTCATTCCTTGTAATTTGTTTCCTAAATATACATAGTGTGGGTCACCATATTGCACAGTTTGCATTCACAATGAGTATGGTGACCACTACTTTTGGATTCTATTCATACTTTCTGTCATTTAGAGTAGAGTCACTTTGGAGGGCTCTAAATTAGAAAAATAAAATAAAAATACATTCATCCATATCGGCATTATTGCATCCAGTTATATAGTAAACCTTGCTGCAGTCAATGCAGATAATGTCTGCTGCATTAAACAATAACAGCCAAAGTTGTAAAGCCGTCGTTTCTACACTCTTTGTTTTAAAGTTAGAAGCTATTTATCTTTTATCGTATTCTAGGAAGGTCCTAAAATTGTAAAAAATATAATAAATATTGTAAAAACTTAAGGTAAAGTTCTCAAAGCAAATGCATTAAGGTCTAAAAAAAATAATTTATTTTGCAACGAAATAAAATTAATTTTGATAAGGACCACTTAGCTTGAACTTTACAGAGAAAAGTTTTCAAACACTGTTAAAGAGTTAATTTATCTAGGTTAAATATTAACTGAAATAATTCTAGCCACAAAAACTGATAGAATAAAAAATATAGATAGAATAGAATAGATAGATAGAATAAAAAAAAATCTTTGAAGACACGTATATGCAAACAGGCGTACATACAACTAACTTCGAGCAAATATCTGGTTCTAGCAATGTCAAACACAGTTGCTAAGAAAGAGCAACGACGTTGTAAAGCACTTCGAGCAAGCTGAGACTACACAACTGACAATAAACTAACAAAACACACTAGTTTGGACATGGCAGAAATCTGTGCCTATTGTACACAGAATTGGCATTTTGCCCAGATGTGTAGCAGTGGAGAAACACTTAACGTTGAACGTTAAAACTTCAACTTTTCATATCGTTCTGGTTATTGTCAAGACTCCTCACGACTGAGAAGTTTTCAAACCAATTATAAGATTGTTGAACTCATACTTAAAGAAGTGTAAAGGAGTCAAGAAAACTTTCTTGTCATAATTTCAACTGGTTCAATTTTCATACTTGGTGTATGAAAAACTATTATAAAATAAATCAGGCAGATATCATAATTTTTTTCTTTAGTTATAATTTAAAGATGTCTCATTTTATAAAAAAAAAATCCTATAGGAAGTTTTACATAATTTTACATTTAACCATACGGTTTACATTGAGATCTGCCTTTGAATTTAAATTATAAGTACATTAACTCCTGTAAACCCAGTTAAAACTTGATTCTAAAAGCAAATTTGCTCAAGGACGTACAGGTACACTTTATTAATAGACAATATAATAAACAACAAAATAATATTTGAAAAAGTCGTCACCAAAAAAAAAACTACAGTTGAATTTTACTCCTACGGCGGTTTTGTTCAATGAGAGAGAAGGACTCTTTGGGAAAATCACGAAAACCCTATAAGATACAAAATAATTTCAGATGAATCTAGAATAGTTTAACTTTCTTCACAATGTATTGTTATTATCATATTATTTCAGTTTCATTCAGAATCCAAATACGGCTAGAACAGGTAGATTCTTGTTTACGCGTTTTAGTCATAAAATTTTATAGCTATGGCAGTATCTATCTCAAATATTCAGCGTAACTGGTTTCTTACATCGATTAAATATTTTTATTTTACAATGCTTGGTTTCGTGGAATTTTATTTGTTTTATTATAATTTTTTTCCTAAGGCTTAGTTTTTTAACAATTATTCTCATTTTATTTATTTGATCCTCATTATTCACAATGCATCCTGCTTTTAAATTCATATTCATTTGAATGAATGGCTACATAGATATGTAGTAGTAGTATCAAAGGATTTTTTCACAAATTGTTCACGTAGATAGTAATAAACCTTTATGTAATATGTTTGTACAACCAATTGATAATTCTTGTTCACTTTTAGAAAGGTCATGTCGGATTTATGAAAATAATTTTTTCTCTCAAACTGAAATCGAATTAACCAAATCCAACTTGAGTCGCTGATATTAGACACAGCAAGAGAGAAACACTCAGTTTGTAGGCACGCACTGCCAAGTACAAGGCGGCCACACCAAGGTGAAGGCTATGTTCTTAAAGAATTCGGGTCCCTGACTCGTCTGCGAGTGATGTCTACTAAAAATACATCATCTTCTCCATTTCTCCGGTTTGTTACACACAGCTCCTGTCTGTCATTTTACATATAATTTATTTGGACATCAATATGTGCTCGACAATATACTGATTTAAAAGCTATACTATTATCGTAGTACTGGTTCCATCCCAGTAGACCCACAGAGTCACTGTTTTCATCTATCAGCCTACTGATTCTCAAATTAAATTAGTAGTTTCTCTTAAAAATAATATAAGATGGTAAACATACTCAACATTTCTGTTGATTTTTGCCTCACCTTAACATAATTGCCCATAAATAAAGTAAAGGCACATTATTTTTAAAGCAGAAGAAACGATGCAATTTTTGTGAGCAGTATGCATACCACGGAATATAATAACGCCATATAAAATCGTTAAAATATAGTTGAAAAAAATAATAAGTATAAACATTTTTGATCAACCAAACTAAATGGCCTAAGTTTTTTTCGATTTATTCATTAAATATATGAAATATATATTTATATATTACTAAATATTTGGTTCTCCTTAACAGTAATAAAACATAACAAAAAATATATGTTGAGATTGTTTTTATTTAACAAATATTTTATTATGTAACAAATATTTCCAATATTAGTATTTCGTAAGGATATTCCATAAGTGAAAACCAAAATTAAATATCGATCGCTATAAAATTATACAAAGTATCATTAAATTCTGTTTTAGGCCTGTTCAGGACCTCGGGATCAGATGACACAGGTAAATTGACGTGATATCATTTTGTTTTAAATAGTTTGTCAAGCTTTAGAAAATTGTTTTGGCACTGATAAACGCTTTTATTATACGCTGTGTTATTATACTGTGTTTAAGCCTCTTCAACATACTTATACTTTTATTTAAATAATTACTTGGAAGAGTCTTAAGCAAAGGTTTATTTATAGTTTAACTTTATAGCTTACGAATATATAAATTTAGTGCACATATAAATCATTCCAACTGATGGAATCGTGTTGAATTTTAGCAAAATACGATTTATGTATTGGTATTAAAAAAATCTGGAATCAAACTACATATGATATAAAACTTTGAGCAGTCGTTTCAAGCCGACCAAATACTTTCATTAAAATCACTACTACACAATTGAACCACGCAGCCCGGAACTATGAAGAGTTATGTACTCGTAATTTATCAACGAAAAGACTTGGCAGCAAGAAAGGCAATTTGGCGAAGTTCTGAGTATAGTTAAGCTGTTCAAAGAAATTATAAAGATATAATAACTACAAATATTTGGTTAAATTATGTTTTTTTATAAAGTTTGTGTATGAAAAGTTTTTTTATGGCAATTAATTAAGGTGGAGCTCTACATTATGTACGAAATTTAAATCAATAAGTCGATGTAAAATTTTTACTGGTAGAATTATGCACGTTAGAGTGTTAAACTTCGATGATATTAAATCTTCCTACAGATCCTTCCTTAAAGCTGTATTAATAAAAATAATATACATGAGGAATAACAAGGTCTTTTAGAAGTAGTGTAATTCAATGATTTAACAAAACTTCAAGTGATAGTAAAAGCCCAAAAATAGGCTACTTTTTATGGTACTTTCTGCATTACATACTCGCATTTGAATATATTTTGAGACCCCTCTACTAAATAGTTCTGATTTCAAGTTTTGTAATGATTTATCTTATTCGATGTGGATTATATACTTAGTTGTTGGATGTTAACATATCATCATCATCAACAACCTTTTACAGTCCACTACTGGACATAGGCCTCTCCTTAGCAATAGTATAGTAGTATAGTAGGCCAAAGTAGCCAGCGTGGTATACTAGGCCAAAACCTTCTTTTGGCCTACTATACCACGCTGGCCAAACGGGTTGGAATAGGGTTTGTTTCAAGTTTTCCTTCTCTTTGTAATGAAATTTGCCTGAATAGTTTCTTCTTAGTCACCTCTTACGACTCCCACGGGACGAATAGGAGTGGTAAGACTATATATTCTTAAACCGTCACCATACGGGCAACATATGTTAACATATAGGTTATTATAAATGAAGATAATCTGTGGTGGGAGCATTAGACTTGGAAGGTGTTACGTTAACAGTATCTTGTTCTTAAGTTTGTTTGGCTTCACTTGAACCAGTTTTCGCAATGAGATATTTAGAAGTACCGTTTTCATAATTACTTATTGTTTATATTTCCTAAATAACAATTACTTAAATCAATGTGCGAAAGATGAAATGATGAAATTATAGTTAAATTTATGAACAGTGTCAAGCTAAGTACTACTCAATGTGATTATAATTACAAATCTTAACTATCTAAATAATTTACTGTGTTAATACTCTTCTTTATTACCTTTGCAGAAAAAAATGAATACAATATAACGAAAGGCTATTGGCTGGTGTATAATACTACCACTACTTAAATTCTAAGTACTTAATACAAAAAACTTTATTTGAATGTAAACACAAACTTATTACCATGCCCACACATGCGGGCTTTCAAAATGATTGCTGTAATATAGTCTATGGACAATTTAAAATTGCAATAGCGTAAATTTTTACGTGACTGTTATTATTAAATATTTATGAACTGGGATACTAAGTGAATTTATTTGGTACGCAAATTAATTTTAGTATTATGTTTACGTATGTATCGTGTAAATACTTCATTAGACCGGATTAGAGTGAAGGAATGAAAAGCCTTTGCCGATCTCTCATTATACGTGTTTGTGACATCACTTCATCCGGTACAGACATCTCTTACTTTGTGTTCAGAACGAAATAATAATACAGCCCCGCGTATTGAATGTAGAACAACTGCGGTTTGTACGTTAGCAAAATGTTCACACCGTGCGCTTACATCGGCCTATTCGGATACCACAGGATACAATGACGTCTTCAGACCTCGGTCCCCTGTGCAGCAGGGTGCTGGTAGTGCATAGCACCATTCACCCGCCACACTTAACTGTACGGATGGCGTAGTGGTTTAAAGTGACCACATCGTTCTCTACTGCGCTGTATTGTGGGTTCAAACCCCACATAAGACAACACTTTGTGTAATTCACAAAATGTTGTCCTATCTGGGTGTTGTTTGTCCATTTGTGATTGTTTGTAAAGCACCCTGCGACACACGATATTTTTTAAATGCAGGTGTTTTCTGTAAAAAAAACATAAATAAATTAAAATAAATTTCAAATGTTAATATGTGCTCAGCAATAAAGGAAGATAGGTGTAATCTGGCATGAGACCTCCTTGCCACAGCCACTACCCACCCGCACGTAGGGCAACTCAACCCCGACAACCAAACTCTATGCCTGCGAAGTAAGTGCACATCTGTTCCCGAGGCACAGCCCTGTCCGTGATTAACCTTGTGGTGGTCGCAGATTAAGCCTCCTTGATGCGCCGCTCCACGCAGCAACCGGCACTCACAGAGCAAACACGTCTGATACAACAAATACCGATAAAGACGGCAGCGCCCTCACCATGCTGTCTTGATCCCTAGAGCACAATCACACCGGACCAGTTTCCATCAGCTATTCCAATGAAGGAATGGCTAGTTTTTTCACGATGCTACCCTTTGGCCTACCAGCGACCTCAAAGGGGCCGCTTATGGAAGTCATGCGGCCCACCTACATCACTCAAGTTAGACCCTAGTGAACATCCCCCACCGGATCAAAAGAACTTCATTTATACCCGATGTACGCATACTTCTGGTATGAAAACATGACTCATCACTCACACAATTATCATCGACCACTCTCCTGTGTGCGTTATGGCGGAACTCATACCACTCGTGAGCCCACCACCATCGAAGACGGCTACGCTCCCACTGGTGGGTCTGTGCCGAGCACATGGAAGTTCGTCACCGCTACCATAAGGAAGACTTTCTAGTTCCCCGCCCTCTGGCTGCGAAGATCTCTGTTAGTAATACTTTGTCGACCGAGCCAGTGAACGGTGATTCGGAAACCTCCTCCGTTTACGCCAATTCGGACTGGTTACGGAATCCTATGTAACCACGCTGAGGACTGAATGGAAATGTTCGTCGACTTCTTGGAAGCGCTGTTCACAACTTATAGCATCTAGTATAGCTTGAAAGGAAACTCCAGCTATATTTTGAGCAACCAATAGCCCCGGTCGGGAAGTCCTCGGTATCTATCATCTTCAATTCTCCATCATCTTCTTGACTGGATAAATCCAGAGGAAGATTCCCTGAATACCTCCTTCTAGCTGGCTAAAGAACTAGAGATTGACCTTTAACGTGGTAAAAACTAGACGATATCCATGGGGAATATGACACTGTCATAGTTGAAACTCATGCTGTAGAATATTAGGTGTTATGTGATGGTCTGCTATAAGATATTGTTTCCGCGGCAACCCCTACCGGGCCATCCTCAACACCTGACCTACCACCTTAGCCAAAATGCATGAAATTTGCATCGATTCCCTTTCAATAATCGATAACGCCTGTAATTTTTTGCATTATTGGCTAATATTTTGTTTTAACCACGTGACTTAGCGTTGAGAGACGTCATTCCCATACAATTGTTAGTTTTCTAATAGCATTACGCAGGGTGCCAGTTGACGAACGTTTCTCAGGATCCCCAACTCTCGGAGTTCGACCATGCTAAGCACAGGTCACCAAATTGTAAAAGACCCGGGCGTAGTTAACAAGTTTACTGTCTCAAGGGGCCTACCCGCAGTGGCTCTTTGACCTCGTTAATCACGCCCCGACTGACATACCGGAATTACCAACAGGCTCAACCAGTCCCAACCCAGTGACCTGCCTGTAGTTGCTGGCAGCGTGGAAAATTACTTACATAGACAGGCCGTAGACTTGGAAAAGCTACTCCGAGTCCCTAACTAGGTTCTACGAGAAGAATATGTAGTCTTTACATAGTTCCTTATTAAAAAACATTAACTTTGTGCTATACATACATCTCATTCTTATCTTCTTACCATTTTTACTAATTCCTTTTACAAAGAACATTAACACTGAATACTCATTACATATTATTATTAAACCTAAGAGACACGTGTCTCGGATTATACTCTGTACCAGTTAAACAAATTCACGAAATAAGTGACGAAATAAGAGGCTATTTTTTAAAAATAATCATTTTGAAATAGATTAGTATGTTTTTTCGAGATAACCTGAAGCTTGACTTTTAAAAGGCACAAGCATAAGCTATCATCGTATATAATGTTGGATATGTCTCCATGTGACAGTTGTTTTGCCTTTCGACAAAATGTTTCCACCGTGACCAAAACAAAAATAAACTTACTTAATACTCCAATGTTTCTATTTTATATAGCCTCAACAAGAAATTACTAAGAGTTACTAAAAAAAGAAATATAGGTTACAAGAAATGTAAAAATAGTAAGGTATTTCTTTATTTAGGTAATATTCAAGAACATCTAGCGCCATGTACAGAAATAAGTCAACCTATTTTTAACTAGCAACACACGAGCTGTGCGATAGTGGATATTGCTTCTAAATCGTTTAGCGCAGTACTGTCACCTGCTTGTCTTATTTGAATATATATTGTGGCAAATTTGAGTTATATTAAATCTGACATTTTTGTGTCATTTCATTTTAGTAATCTGCCAATTTATGTCATTTAGCCAATGTAAGTCTTCAGTTGTCGTGTTTATGTTATCACTGTTTGAAAGAAAGACTGACAACTCTTTGTTTATGGGTCAGATTTAAACTGTTTGATATGAATTTCCGCCTACAATTTAAATTATATCAATACCAAGAATCGGACAATTAAAAAGTCTGTTTTAAAACATTCTGTAAAACTAATCCTAGAGCATCAAACACAAAACATAATTAGAATATTTTATATTTTTATGTAAGAGCCTACCAAAGTGACTCTACTCTACCTGATGGAGAGCATGCATATAGTCTAAAAGTTGTAGTCACCATACCCATTACGAATGCAAACAATGCAGTATGGTGACCCACACTATGGCAGCCTAGTGTGATACTTTTTCACGCCTTGCTTGGGGACGTCAAAGACATGACAGTCATCGTGGCAGTGTAAGACTCACACCCATACCACGATAACTGTCACCCCTGCATCAATGAGCCTCCGGTCTCTCACTTACTAACTAAACACGACAACATGGTGACAGGGTAGTACTGCCCCACTCGATTCTGCCCGTTCGTGTTGAAAGCAGCGTGGCTCTGCTACTTCCCTTGTCTGAAACCAAGTCGTATAAAATATAAATGAATTTGCTCTTTCCTTAACTACAATAAAAAGTGTTGTAACTATAGTATTCATATAAGATGTTTAAGTTGGCTGTACAAAATCCGATAAAATACAATGCAAGTAGTTGTGTAAGTTGAAAGATTACGCTCACGAGTGACTGTAAAGCGTTTCCTTTTTTTATTTAGTATGATGTACAAAACCTTAAAATGTATTCACGAATTTAAGTTTTTCCATATACGAGCATATTACTAGCTTAAACGTAACATTATGACGTTAATAAGTGTCTGCATTTACTATGAACTGGCTAAACACTAAATTATTCAACACTGTCTCACGAATACATCAGGTATACAATGTTTATTTCTTACTTATAATTCATCTGAAAGCCTACACAAATAGTACGGTGGTATAAAAAAACACTTGGCCCAATTTAACACAAAATGGAACGAGGAAGGTCGGTTGACCGATTAATTATTAGTTTGCTATCGAAGGAACGACTATCGTTGAGACTAAAGCACGACAGCCGGATCGATTCTCGACTGTATAGGGAGGCTTTGATGATATTCTGAATAAGAAAGAATTTGAATGTTATGTTATTGGAAACATTGTTTGAATTTCTATGCATATGAAGGAGTATGTATATTTCAAAATCTCTTTATGTAACTAGTGAATGGAAATAGTTTTTCACTAGCTGCTATCGGTTACATAACATTCACGCAAGTATTTTTTTGCCATGAATTATTCAGTTCTATACACGTTTTATTATGACTTGCTGACAACTACACTTTGGGGATTAAAGTGTGAATTACAAGTATATTCAAAGGAAAAGGCAGGTAAGAATAATGGAATAAAAATGTTTAGTGGAATAAAAGCTCCCCCACACAGACGTGTTACTAATGGTCGATAATACAGAATGTGTCATTGCTAAATCTGTTAAGTTGTCGTAGTTTTGCTATTTTAATCAGCAGAACTTTGCATGTAGTAGGTAGTTCTAGATGGAATATTATAATGTTTACACTCTGTACTAATTGTATCAGTGAAGTTTGAAGAACAACTTGATTTAATTCTGATATTTCGAAGGATTTTAAATTCCCGTAATATAAAAAATTTGGCAACGTTCTCACGACACGAGTACGTATAAATTAAGATAGTAATGCTTGCCTATCCGAATAGTGTTACACTGTACAACATTTATTAACGAGACTTTGGTTACAGGAAATAAGATAGACTAGAGTATCTTATGCGTTGTGCATTGGTAGCGTTACACCAATGTGTACTATGAATACGAATTAAAACGATTTAAATGTTAGCATTAAAGGAAATTTCACAGTTGGAGCCGTGTTGAGATGCGTCCTAAGCAAAAAAAAAAGACTACAAATATTTTTAAAGTAATATTTTATGACATAAGAGCAATTCATAATTTGTTTAGTAAAATAATTTATTAACAAAGATAAGATGATTAGATATATAATATTTTTATCTATTCTAGTCGTATGGTTATATAATAAGCTATTTTGCGTCAATTTTTATATCTGATAAATACAAATGAACGAGATTCCCTAAAAAACTAAGCTACCAAATAATCAAATTAAGTCGATACACTCTAAGAAATAGCAATTTTTTAAAGCACTTTTTGAAACAGCCATTTTCCCCACCCATAGAGTTTTTTACAAGTGACTTAGAATATTAGTATAATGAGCTCTACAATATTTTCCTTTAACTAATAAACTCTACAACAAATAAGAAAGTACAACTGTATTAGTAAAGACTGAGTTTCACAAGCCTCATAACTCAGTAATTATCATCAATCATCATCAACAGCCTTAACAGTCCACTACTGGATACAGGCCTTCCTTATAAAGGAGGTTTTGGCCTACTATACCACACTGGGCAGATGATTTGGTTTGGCGTAGGGTTTGTTTCAAGCTTTCTTTCTCTATACAATGGATATTGTCTTATACATTTTGTTTCCTTAGTCACCTCTTACAACACCTATGGGAAGAGTAGGGGAGGTGACATTCTGTATTCTTGATTCGTCACCACATAGAGAGCTTTAGTAAAAGATAGCAATTGAGTAGAACATTTTTTTTCATAAAAAAGACAACGTTCGCATTAAGAATATATATCCTGTGTCGCGGAGGACTTTACAAACATACAAAAAACGAATACAAAAATATCCAGACTCAGAACAACAATTTGTGTATCTGACAAACTGTTGTCCCATGTGGGGCTTGATACCACAACACTCAGTACATTAAAGAGCAGCGTGGCGACCACTTAAACCACTAGGCCAATCGTGCAGTCAAACATCAACATCAAAAATTCGATAAAGGGACAGAGTAAAAAAATTAAATTTCCCTATTTATTTAAAGTAAACAAACTAACTGTTTAACACGAAGAACAAGAATGTTTCGCATACTTTGTAACACTTTTGCCTGGGTACTAACTAAAGTTTGATAAGATTGAGTTTAACGTGTGGAACACGTATAAATTCAGATGCAGGGATGCAAAAATTCAACTTGAAACAACTTAGAGACTACAATGACGAAAGTTAATATGAAGCGACCGATAATTATTCAATTTAATTAATATTATGATATTATTTTCAAAATAGAACTTTCGTACATAAACATGCAGTAAGCATGACTGCGTAACTTTAATTACACACAAAATAAAGTAGTTCAGGTATGCGTTACTTTGCTTCGTTGGGGTGTGTGAAATCCCTGCTTAGTACGTGATTACATCACTGAGCAGGTTACCTTTTTAATTACAAATGTATACATTTAATAGTTGGTTGCACAGCTGTCTAAATAGACAGTATTTGAGGTTAACTGAAGTAAAATATTTTAAACTGTTTCATTTCATTTTGTGGCAAAGAAATGTATTCCGTTTTATAAATATATATATTAATATGACGATAGTACATTTATGTATATATTTAAACTAATACAAATATATAAAAAGACAATATTACAAAAACTATTAATAGTGCAATTTGGAAATTAAAGATAAAAAATTGAATAGCTCTCAAGCTGTTTCAAGTAAATTAAGTATATTTTCAATTAAAAGATATTTATGAAATAATCGAATAGGGTATCACATTCAGCAAAATGTATAAAAATTCTCGAACACTTGCGGGTACAGCATTTTTATATCTGTATTGTTGAGTGGATTTGTGTTTATTGATTACATAGAGACTATATATATAGATGATTGATGAAATTTTTGAAATTGTCATTATTGTTCATTGACACATTACATTGGCTCATAAACAATTTCCGTTATCAAACTGAAAGTGAAATATTTTCAGGTTGCATAAAATTCTAGGTGTTGCGAAATTAAAATAATTTGAATTCGTTTATTGATTTTTATCGATTCAGTAAAACACAAAATTATCGAAACACTGGCGACAAACGAACTGTGAAAACCTAGCAATTAACGCATGCCGTTTTATTCAAATTTTGTTGCTAAATAACTCTTCAATTTCACAAAACAACTTATTTACCTTCAAAAACTAATCTAAAAAGAACTTTACCTATTTGACTGTACAGTATTGTTTTTGTTGTAAACAGAGTTTGTGATCATTTTATAAAGTAGCGGACGGTCGGCGAATGTTTCACTTGGGTGGGGCTTTTGTGTAATAAAACGAATACTTTCCTGTATTTAGACGTGCGTCGATAGCTATGCGTGCTCTGAAATTTGGTGATGCTACCTTAAGAAATAATGTTTGTAATTTTTTCCGGCTCGTTTATTTTATGAGCGGGTCATAATTCGTTTGCATTAAGTTACTTCTTTATTGGCTTTTAACTGTTGTGTCTGTTAAGGATACCCTCAATTACTTAAATTACACTCTTTGGACTTTACTTAAGTGAATTGTCTTGTTTCAACAATTGTAGGAGGAACAGTTTAATGAGATCAAACTGACTTTTTATATAACATATTGTACCTCCAGTAGTTAATAGTGTAAAGTATATTAAAAATAAATAAGCAATATAAAGAAGTACTATGATACGAAAGAAAAAATGGTTCATGGATCTAGTTTAATTTATATTACAATTAATAATAGATTTAGCAATAATTTGCGCATAATTTATATTAGATGTGACTAGAGTAACAAATTGACAGCCTTGGATTGTGATAAACGTTTTTATTAATTGTTTATAACACTGGTAAACAGTATTTTTGTTAAACAAAATGAAGTCAGTTTTTTAAACACTACTACCTACCCACATATAAACCTCAACCTTAGTTTTGTTCAATCACCCTCAGTTTTCGTTAAACATAAACTAAACGTGAACTTGATTACGTGAATTTTGCTTACCGACGTATGTTTCCGATAAATTAATATTAAATTATTGAAATTAAACCGGTTTTCTTTGTGATTGTCGTTTCTGTACATCGTAATAAGGTGCCCAGAGTGTGTGTAAACCATCCCGATAACTTTTGATATATTTGCGGTCAACTTACTATTAAAAGTCAACGTCGTAATTTGACACTATTACTTAAAAACTATTATTTTAAATATTTTGGCTTTCTGGTGCGAAATTTAAATAAAACCTGGACTCCTAGTGTTTGTTGTGCACAATGTGTTGTTTATTAACATCATGGGCTATAGGATCTCGTCATAAGTCGTTTGCAGTTTGCATATGCAGTCTATCAAAGGTATTAATCACAAATCTATCTTAATCACAAATCAAGCTAAATATTTCCGAAAATCCTGAAAAAAGTCAAATGTCAGTTGTTTTTCTTAATTAAATTCAATTTTTGACTATATTTACTTAAAAAAGGTGTATTACAGTTGTAAGAAAACTGAGGGTGACTAAAACTTTTTAAAAATGCAGTTTATTAACAGGCTAGTTGTAGATATAAAATATCTCATTCAAATTAATTTTACTTTCATTATGGTCATTTTTGTCTATCAGTGTAATCAATGAAACTGTTTCTTTAGTTCTTTAGCTTCAATTCTTAGACGTTTACGTTTTTTCCATCCAATTATAGCACTGTTATTTTTTATAGAACTAAGTTATCAAATAAAGAAGGAATAACGACAAACACATGCAACTAATGTCAATTTTACTTTTTAATAGCCTTATCACTCATAGTTGGTATAGGATTTTGATATTTTGTCATGCACCTTAGTAGTGACCTCATTATAGCTAAATTATTTTGCACCAAGGTGTTATTTAATGCTATTTAGTATTAGGAATTGTAGGATTTAAAAATTGTAACTAGGTATTATTGGTATCTTTATCTAGGTTTTCTTTACTTTGTTTGTATTTTAAATTTTTAAAGAATAAGAAAACTGAGAAAATAGACTCAACATTATTTGTGTACACGTATTAAATAATTCATGTGACTGCTACGGAATCTACAGAAAGCTAGTAACTTGTTACTAACAGAATAAAAATTTAAAAATATTCAGGTATCCTAAAAAAAGAGAAACCCAAATATGCAAAATACATTTAGTAAGCTATCAATAGCAAACCGAATTGCGTGCGGGGAATTTCATTTAGTATGCAAAGGATTGCAGTTGCAATACGTGTAGGAAAAATAACAAACGATAACAAATGCACTGCCGTTGTACGAACTTGGAAAAATGTGGCGATTGGACATTTAATTTACTTTGTTACGGTTTTCACAGCGTAAAAAACTTAACAAAATAGGTGATTTCCCTATTTTAATTAAATAAAAATCTAATACTTATTCTACTAAGTTTTTGTTAACAAGTGATCATAAAAATATCTGTATATACTTGAGTTTGCACATTAAGATATTTATAATATATCAAATCGTATAAAAAATGATTTGATATATTATAAAAATTGTTTAGTTACAAGAAGGCTGATTAGTTTTAATTTATTTTTTAAAAGTTACATCATCTGAATGACCACCGTTTCGACATTTGCACTCTTTTAAGCGAGCACCAAAATTTTTGGATACTCGTCGGCAAAGAGACCACGAGATCACCGACATCTCTTCGCTAATACTTTCTTATAGTGTACAAAATGTATTTGGTTTATGGATACAGACACAATTTTTCAAATAACATCATAAAAATAAGTCTACTGGGCATAGATTTAGACTTCTGGGTGACCATGGAATCTCGTCTGGCAATCGGTTTTTAAGGCAACATGTCTTTTGACCACCGGCAGGGACTTATTGTTGAAACCATGTGTTACGATAGTAGCCAGCAAGTTCCAGAAGTATCGGTCCCAAGAACTCCCATACCATTTTTACATATTCAGCAGAATTAACGGTAACTGAAAGACCGCGGGAATCTTCAAAACAGTAGGGTTCAATAATAAATAAATATTTCAGACATTTGACACACAAGGTCATCTAGTTTCAAACTAAGTAGAGCTTGTGCTATGACAACTAGACTGACTGGTGGAATACTTATATACACTTTTTTTTGTAAACACATACATATTATACATAGAAAATACCCAAACTTCCAAACAAGTATTTGTAGATCATATAATACAAGCATTTGGTCCGATCCGGGAATCGAACCCGAGACCTCACATTGGCTACCGCTGCGCCACCGAGGCAGTTTTATCTAATCATTTCAACTACTAGTGTGTTGAGAAATAAATGAATCGTAAGCCAACATTTAAATTCCCCTGAGTAGCAATTGTAAAAATATATTTTTAATTTTTTATTTAGTTGGCCACCGTGACTCTATGATACTACATAAATAATACAAATGGAAAATAATTGCACATATATAAAGACGAGTAGAATAAAATGCTAATTACTTTACCAGATTGAAGGCCTGGCACGAATCCTGGCGCCACCACCAGTCAAACTGCCTACGAAACCAGGCCACTGCCGGCTTTGTGAGAGTTTCTTATGATAAAGCTAGTTGGCACGCCACAACGAGCCTGACAAAATTCGTGGTTTAATTTTTTCCCAGTAAGCAAATACACTTTGCGAGATAAACGAGCTTTTTGATTTTATGCGGCACGGCGTTGGACGTAAAGTTTAAATTGTGGTTGGTCCTTTTAAAAATGTAAAACGTAACGAACAAAGTCGTTTAGATTTTTTGATTTCAACTGTACATTAATGTATTTTACGATCGAATTTAGAGTTTTTATTGCGATCTTTTTCTGCTTTTGACAAAAATCTGGCAACACTGTCCAATAACTCTAGTTTTACTGTTTGTATTGAAACTTTTTTTTTCTATAAAACTCATAGTGATAGGCACTATTCATTCATTTTCTTGTATCCATTCCTGATTGTACTCACGTATTTGTATCATCGTATTAACCAACTTTTCTATCAAATTTAGTTTATATCAGTAACCTTATTCGAAAAAAGAAATAAAATGTGACAATTTTATGTGAAATATTACACGAGTTCACTTTAATACATACCACTACATTAAACTGAAAAAAAGTCATGTAAATAGTACAATTCTTTCTCACTCATCTTAGCATAACGTCTAACTTTATCCGAAGAAGTGTAACCAAGTTTCTGATAAATGTGAGCAATGACACACACTTGAGAGATTTTACAAATAGAACAGTAACGTAGAATGTCTGTGATAAAATTTTATATTAACAAATGCACCATTTTTATCGTCTTGGTTGGTTGAAGAATTTTATAATACGGGTCTGTCATAAAAGTTAGAATCCAGACTGACAACAAAAGCTCGGTGCATAATACGCACAGTGTCTCGCAATTAGCTATGGAGTAATGAGATGGTTTCATTATTATCTAATGCATGTCTCTTTCAGTGTATTCCTAACGTATGTCCAATTGAGGACAGTAAGAGTTGGGATTTCATTTTAAGTAAAATTTGATAGCTATACAGTGCAACTGTACCGTATATTACTTTTAGAATTAAGCTCTTATGTTGATTAATTGTAATATATAACGTGTACTATGAAGTCTTAAAGAAAGAAGTTTTTATATAAAACCTCGTCATCAGCTAATCACAATCCACTGCTGAACGTAGGTCTCTCCAATAACACACCTCTTGGTTCTGACATTTAACACCTACCAACCACTTTGCATAGATTAGAACTCCACCAGGCCTGTGGACGTCCTATACTACATTTCCCGAAACGCGATCTTTACTCAAGAACACGTTTGTCCCAATCGTGTTCTTGCTTGTGCGGCTAATATGGCCGGCCCGTGTCACTACACTTGCTAATTCTGTGGATTATGTCGATAACCTGGATATTCTGCTGGATCACCTCATTCCTGATACGATTCCTTAAAGGAACGCCGAGTATAGCCTTTTCCATAATAGGACTTCATACTTGTGAACTAGTCGTACCATAAGGTATTATAGGTAGGATGTACTGGTTGAAGACTTTTGGATCTGTTTGATCGACTATGACACGATGTAAAACTCATTGCTCTCTAATCTGATATAAAAGACTAAAACGCAAGATAAATTTTAATTTCAGCGATCTTTCATATTCTATATTTGGTCTTATATTTTATAACTCAATGAGAATTGATCTACACTTAAACTTACTAAATAACATAAATGTTGAACCCGTGTTGAAAGATTTCCAAACAGTTTTTTCTATAATAATTTATTTATTTTGTTTATCATGCATATTGAAGTTTGGTACATTTGTAGTCATAAAGACCATAGCATTCTCTATCAGTCACGCATTATGTGTTGCAGAGAAAAGAGAGAGTAGGTGCATTTTGGTTAAAATGTGTTTGAGAATAAACAAATTTAACAAAATCAAAAAATTCAAATAAACATAATACATAAACAAATAAGACACCTAAACCTACACACATTATATTATATATAACTAAATACAAACATACTTATATAAATATAATAAAAAACAAATGAGTATTTAATTGTTCGATATTTCAAAATGTAATGATTCTATGTTATGATAAACACTGCTACAAGTAAATCACTGTGTGGTGACAGTTTAAGAATATAGAGTTTCACCATCCCGTGGGTATCGTAAGATACGATTAAGAGAGAAAAATTAACAGAATAACATCACTACAAAATGAAGGAAAACTCGAAACAAATCCTATACCAACCGGTCTATCCAGCTTAATATAGTACTCGTCTTGCTCAGACGAGGGCCCATGTCCAATAGTAGACTGTTAAAGGCTATTGATAAAAGAAATTTCAGTAGTCATTGACTAACAATCGTAAGTTTATTAGACTACTAGCCGATATGGGATAAATGCGTAAATATTAATGGACTTTCTTTTTTTTCTTTTAAGAGCCTGCCAAAGTTACTCTACTCTGCCTGATGGAAGGCATGAATAGAGTCCAAAAGTTGTGGTCACCATACTCATTGCGAATGCTGACTATGCAATTTGGTGACCCACATTATGGCGGCCTGCTAAGATGTTATTTTACGCCTCACTTGTGGACGTAAAATGCATGACGGTCATCGTAGCATTGTATTATACACACTTACCACGACAACTATCACCCCTGCACCAATGGACCTGCGGTCTCGCAATCACCAATGAAACACGTCAGCACGGATGCTGTTGTTGTAGGTTGATCTTCTGTGGGAGGGTAGTACTGCCCCGGTCGAGTCGGCCCGTTCGTGCTGAAATCAGCGTGGCTCTACTACTCTACTTAGAGTTACTCTACTACCGTTGTCACCCATTTATTCACGTATTTATTTGGTATCTTATTAGTTTAACACAGTGGTTTCTTGACCTGCAATGATAGTCAAAAAATTTGATTATTCTAAATCAATTTGAAAGACAATTGAATCTTGATTCTTAAAATCTTAACACTTCTGTGTATTTTTTATAAACACATTTTTATTAGCATTTTATTAGTTTACTTTTTCCTTCACCTGAATAGGCCGTTTATGACCACTGTTTGTGTGTTCCCATAATTGAGAAAGTGCAAACCACAAAATCTTAATTGTATTTTATCTGATACAAAAATTGCAAGTAAAGTGTATTTCTGGTCGGAGATCCATAAAAAAACATCTTTTATGTAAATGCAAGTAGTTAGACGCATTTATTTAATCTTTTTACCAACTTAAATGTTGGACACATCATTGTACAGCATAATATTCATTAGTACGCACATTCCCTTGGGAAGATACCGTGCTACGTCTGTCTTGTATACACACAGACGAGACGTCTACTTTACTAATTTTGATACGAGCTTATTTCATATCTGTGTTTGTACATCGAGTAAGGATATATTAAAAAAAACAACTTATGTAATATTAGCTTTTACCTGTTTACGACCTCTGTTTATGTCGTGTGATATAACAAAATGTTTACTGAAAAATAAATTTAGCAAAGACGTCGAATTGATATTGATGAATTATGTTAAGAAAACATGGAAAATTGGTTTCACGGCTCCTGAGCTACTGCAATATTCACTGCTTTTATTGCGAAATAAATTGAAAAAAATTGAGACCGTGTACCTGAGATTTATATCCATTTTTTTGTCTTAATATAAAGTTAAAGTAACATGATATAGTATTGTTTTTATCTATTCTTGTTGTTCAAACACTGAGAAACAGAATCTCAGCTTAAGGATGCCTATTTCATAGTAGTATTATTTTAAACTGCTATTACACTAAGTTTAACTATTTCTTTATAGAGATATGAATATGCATATTGTAAACAAATAAATTATAATTTGAAGTTAATTAAATTAAAAGTTAGTTAAAAGTTGAACATAGTTTTATAAGTTTTGAATTAGTTTTATTTAAGTGTATACTCGTACTATATGCTGTGCTATATGTCTAGGTTTGTTATTGGGTGGTTTAAACAATTGCAGGCTTTTTTGTATTTGATTTTATTTTAATATTATATTCACAAGACCTGCTTAGTTTGAAACAGGATGAGGTCGTGTGCCAAATGTCTCAAGTATTTCTTTATTTATTTTATTTATTTTCTAATTTCTTAAAGTTGCTCACAATAATGACAAGTAACTGCTATTTTTGAAAAATGAAAATATGTGATTTGAAGCAATACAGAAAAAGTTTTTAACTCAACGTTTTCAATAGAAAGTTCTTCGCTATTTAATATTTGTAAAAAAATATAGTTTAGAAATGATTTTAATGTCTTGTTAGGTGTTTAATAGTCTAATGTCACTTATACTACTTGAAATATAAACCTAGATCACCATGAAAGCTGCAGTTTGAGTAGTAGCATCTTCGTATCTTTTTTTAATTTGTTTTTTTTTTTAATTATAAGTACCTTAACGTAATCACAAAAATCTATCTAAGGTTTATCAGTGGTTGGTAACTCGGCACTGTTTGATTGAGTAACTTAAAAACCACTTAACTATAATAACTCTACTTACCCATTCGAGTTTCACATACGGGTGTCAGATTCCAAGCTAGGCAGGTCCACGTCGTCGCATGTAAATACATACACACCACAGACAATCCACACCCTGACATAGTACAAATGATCCTGTTCATTTCTCAATCATTTACTCCGGGTGAAAATTAAATCCACGACCTCCGGTCGATAGTTTTTGTATGTATTGTCTAGACATGTGTAATGGCCTGCCGATCACAAGATCAACAGGCAGTCACACATACATCAAGAGTTCACATCTACCTTCGCAATTAGAAGTGTCTTTAAGATAGTGCGAAATTTCTTTGATTGAATACATATAAAAGTTACATTTGTTTTTTAGTACTACGCTACCGGTTGTAAAATATATTCATTGTTCAAAAAAATATTCTTGGATAGGGTATTATATTTTCGTATTAGTATTGTTGCCAGAGCAATGATGTAAAACTTTAAGGTTATGTGCGTTGGTGCTCTAGAAATTATGTTTCAACTATGATCGATTTGATAGTGTCCGTGACACTTTGTGTATTTGACAGATTAGCAAGTTATATATAGCACAGAAAGGGCACATTCCTATAGTATTTATTTATTTATTTAGAATAAGCTATTTTTTAGCAATTTATATACTGAAATAAATTTCAAAACGACGCGAACCGAAGCGATCATAAAAGGATGACAAACTTAATGAATCGAAATAATGTGAACTTGCCTGCAAATAGAGGTAAATTCTCAACTTGTCCATTTATTTATTATATTTTATTTTAACATTTATGAATAACTCCTGATTAAAGCTATGAAAAAAGCGATAATAATAAATAAAATTATCTTTCAAAAATTCATTTTTAATGTCTATATATTGCTCTGAGCCCAAATGAGTATAGAACAAGAAGAGCATAAGAAGCGTGATGATAAATCAATGTTGTGAAAATGATATAATAACATTTCTAAATTAAGAAATGGTCGTGGTCGCTAAAAACCGGTTTCACGAAAATGCGCTCGTGGCATTATTGTCATACTAAGTCCAGGGTCTCGAAATCAGCGGGTAGATCGCGCGGCGCTAGAACAGCGTAGTGTTGCATAGGAGAAATTATACTCGTATTTAGTAAAATATAGCTTGATACGGGGGAGAAATGTAACAAAACAATGATTGAACGAAACTGATTTGACATAACTAGTGAAATAGATTAATATTTGGATTGTAATCGACTGATAATATTTTTTTTATGACGGTACTGATGTAATGAGATGATTAATAACTATATTAACATTTTTTTTTCTAAAATCAGACGAGGTGAATCATCTTCAGCCAACGTCGCTTGAATAATTTTGCAGTTTAATTATATAGTTTTGGTCATAAACTACGAGTATATCGAATTGTACTTCTCGTTCCTACTCTTCCTGGATAGATCTTTAGGCCTTCTCTAAAACATTTTATGCAGTAACGTTGACATTTTATTGGTTCTATAAATAAATAAATAAATATTTTCGGACATTTGACACACAACGTCATCTAGTTTCAAACTAAGCAGAGCTTGTTGTCTATGAATGTTGTCTATGAATGGTGATCTTAAATTGTGTTTGATTGCATGACTTATAAAAATAGAAAATAGTTAGACTTTATTTGATATGTTTTTATGATACCTTTATTATCTTAAAAGTCTCCACGTGTTTGTTTAGTAATTCCATTTTAGAGAAGAACCAAGTAATATTTATTATCAAAATATTTTTAGCCTCTCTTAATGTAACTTAGGTTCTTATGATCTAAAAACTAAGCTTACAACGTTAAATTAATGCACGGACGCGTCGGCACTAGTAGTGAAAATTATAACTATTTTCAAACAAGTATGATATCTATTATGAATAAATTATTGCATTTACTGGGAATTCAACTGAGCTAAATTAGTACTGCAGTTTGTGGTCTGTTGTGAAAGCGATTATTGTCATAGTCAACAGCATAGTCAAGTTTTAGACCAATGATACCAAGGATTACCGTGTCTTAGTGACCGCACAGTAAGAAAATAAATGTATTGAATTTTCTCTGTTTTGAAAAACACCTTAAAACTTTAGAAAAATCACAATTAGTTGTAGCCTTCGAAAGATATAAATGATTATTTACAATAATTGACCAAACAGTATTAAATTGGTATACTCGTGCACCTACAAGAGACCACAGCGAGAAAAAAAAACAAAGTAACTCCAATTAAGGGTTTAAAAAGTAACAATGAAATATAATTCGAAATATGAATAATTAAAAAAACTTAAGGAAAATCATAATATTTACAAAATTATGAAAAAAAACATTAACCACGATTGCAATTTTATTCCATCTCTAGTTGATACCGCTAGACTGGTGCGCACCGCTCGTGAGCCACTCTCCGCCCGATATCTGCGCCGTTGCCTTCGAGGCCAGTTCCATATAAATCTATGAATTTAAAAGAGCCGCTACCCGCACCGTCACCGTCCCGCTCCCGCTGAGTTCGTGTCCACGGCCTTATACGCACAATCACTCAATCAAATTAAGTGCTACCTAAAAAAAACTCTTTCTCATTTTATGTCCGATTGAAATAGATTAAATATAGAATATCTGTATTTGCAATTATTTTCAGACCGTATAGATTTTTAATTATCTGTGGGAATGGTTTTTGTAACATACTGTAGATTTTATTATGCACAAAATGATGTACACGGAGCATGAATGGTATTGGTATATCATTTTATCACTGTATTTAGTTCGAAAGCATTATTAATGTTTATTTATTTCCTTATCTACAATTTACACGCTATCTTTTGCTATTTCTACCCTACAACACATATAAACCAGCCGTGTACAATTTATACGTTTGATTTTGTCTAGTGAATTGATAAGTAACTCATATTTCTCCTAGTCTTTTAAGCAGACTAAATTTTTCAAGCCACACAGAGTAATACAACCACATACTACGCAACCAGGTTCTTTTAGACATCAGAAGCAATTCCTTAGACTCCAGACATACACATAACCGTTATTACATGCATGATAATTGTGATGGAACGCCTTTGCTCTCAGCTTTCAGCAGCATGTATACAAATACTGCACTCTAGCTAAAACATAAGGTATCATACTCGTTTGTAGCATTCCAAAAGTGAAATCAGATACAGATCTCATGTATTCGTAATTTGTACATATATTTAGTTCACATAGCGACAATAAATTGTTTCTATCTTTTTTCTATAATTTTACTAGTAACACAACTAATTACGTAATAGTGAAATCATCTAATATTTAAATAAAAACACCTACACTAACATACAATATTATACACTAAGTCATAAAATATCTGATTAAGACGTAATCTAATTGGAATGCCAATTATAGGTCGGCCCAAATGCTAAGTAGAATACTAATCGGGAGATCACGGCCGTATGTTAGATTAGATACTAGTTTCGAAAGGTTTGTTGTTTGTTTACCATTTTCAACTTTTACCTTTAATTGTCGTAATTCAGACTGAAATTGAGAAAAATGTTTGCTCATGGCATTGAGCCAACAAAACGATAGAGGAGATATTGTCTTAATGTTTTCTTTCCCCAGTACAATATTTTACGTTCTGAGGAATTATTCGGAATGGTATACTTTTCTGTAACTGCTTACTACTGCTGAGTTTGAGGTTATTTAAAGAACATACTTAAATATTTTGCAGCCAGTTACATATGTTATCAAGTGACCAAGTGAGTGTATGTTGTCGCCTTATCAATGAAATACCACAGTGCAAGAGAAGTAATTACTTATCAGCCAATATCTCTCCATGAACATTAATTTAATTGAAAGTGTACCAAATTGTCTTCACTAATAATAAAGTAAGTAGATACTAGAAACTAACTCTTGGACTCTATTCATGCTTCTCATGAGGCAGAGTAGAATCACTTTGGTAGGCATTTAAAGAAAAATTAAGAAATTATACCAAACACAAAATCGATACTGAAGGAACAAAATTATTCTATTATTTTTAACTACTATATGTTTTAAGAGTTTATGAACACATTTATTTATCTTATCTACGTTTGACACATACAAACAGAAAGAAAAAAAGAGTTACAACATATGAACTTGCCAATCGGCAGTCTTCAACACAGAAAAGTCTTTAACTTGATGGGTTGTTTCAAAATCTCACTGGTTACAAATAAAAGATTTATCTGCAAACTGAGTGTAATGCTTTGGCATCATAAGTTTTAAATACTCAAACGAACTCAGATCCCTACCATGAGTTTTGTTTAAGAATTAAAAATGTTCTTTAAGATATGAGAGTATGTGAGGATAAAACGAAATACTGAGTAAAAGAGAAAGAATATTTACATGCTAGTCTCTCGAGTCTCGAACGAAACTCTGGGATATGATCAAATTGCATAATTTAAATATCAATCTTATACCGAGATATTTTAGCTGTTCAAGTCTACTGGTTGAGATCCCAATAGCCGAAATCACTATAGTTAAGGATAGGAAGAAGAAGAGATTGTGTGAGTGCAACTTTAGTACTTGTAGGTTGAAGTTATAAGCCACTGCTGCAAAGAGTTTGCGGCTAACTTTCCAAATGTGAAGGCCCCAGGATAGGTACTTATCCATGTGCATTCCCAAATTTTTTAGTCTCTCAGAATACATTTTATACTGCTAACTTTCAGCAGTAAAATATTCGGAGAAATTCGATAACAGTCAACAGTATTTAAGTCGTAAAATATTCACCAATCTTTTATTAACATTGGACACATAAAAATATAAGAACAAAGTAATTTTCTCGCATATCTGAAGAAACATTCATTATGTTGAAATCGTCAAGTAATAATAACTTTTTTTGTTATCGGGGTGGAAAATTTCTTCGGATCTCTGGCTTCTCGGGGACGCAGAAGCCAAGAGTATGGCGCTTGGCCCATGTCGACACTCCGTAGAGGGTCCTGGATCGTAGCACCGCTCAGTAGAGGCGGCATACTTCCTCTCGCGGGCCAAGTAATAATACCTATTCAGAACCTTTGTACTAATATTGATAGGGATTGTAAGTGTACAACAAATACACATAAGTTAAAGAATTAAAAAGGAATAAAAACTTAAATCGCACCTATTAATTTGAAATATTTCTAATAATTTAGAGACCCTAAATCTTTGTGTGTGATGTTAATCAGTTCAATGACTTTATATATGTTACAGTTTATTAACGTCCAGGGTAAGCAGAGGTGATACCGTGTCATTTTCCATGATCTTGCAATATAGCTCGCCACTCCTCCACAGTTTTCAGACCTCAGAAGTATTGTGTGAAATAAAACTACATATTATTTTAATCTAGACAAGATATAAGATCAAAATACTTTTTTTTAACGTATGCTATTGATAACGTATGTTTCTTTGAAATATGTATGAATGTGACAAAAATATAACATGTTTATTTTGTTCTCCATTACTTATTTTATTATTCACATTTTACATATAATATAATATACATGTAACTCGATAATAAAGATTCGATGTCCAAAAACTCAAACAGATAACGCCAAGTCCTTGAACTCGTGAAAATCCGAATGTATAAGGAAACTATGTCTTCTATATGAATTTATATACATTGTCGTGGACATGCGTATTGGCCGCTTGTACGATCCGAAGCACGAATCTTCTTCACCACAATCGTTAAAACAAGCTAATTTAGACTTTATATCTTGGTGTGAAGGTTTGAAATATATCAAGTAGTGCGGTGAGCAAGCGCTCTATGTTGGGCGGAGGCATCGAGTCGGGGGTGATTCAGTTGGAATCTCGCCGTATGAGGGGTAGTATCGCGTTCGTGCCCCGCTCGATACATAATCTCTGATAAAAACCTTTCGAGATGACTCTCAATTTATCCAAGGAGACAATTGCTTAAAATGACAGTGTTACTAGTGCTTGAAGAACTTTATGACGTAGACTGTTTTCGTTGTTACATTTCTGTCGCCGGCTGTCAAAATCATTGAAATTAAATGCGTGTCGTTCGGTTACATATTGTTGTTAAAGTTTAGGAATAGTAACATTAATAAACAGACTGAAATTAATAGTGTTCCTTTTTGCTATTATTTGCAGTGTTATCGTTCTGTTAAAATTAATCGGTTAAAATTTATGCGTTTAATAATTAGGCGGTTATCAATAAAAACATTGTATGTATATACCTAATGCCGAAGTGCATCTGCAATGGCTGTGATATAAACCTTCGCTACTGGGTATAAGCGATATTTTTCAAAAAAAATATTTTTCATTTTGCTAGAAAGCTTTCTAAACACGATTGGCAGAAACGGCTATTTTATTCCAACTCTGGATTGTTTTATATTTTTCTATATTGGTTACCACTATTTCCTCACAGTGAATGCTTAACTCAATGCAATTTTTTATACTACAACTTCAAGGACTCTTACGTTTCATTTTCACTCCAATGTAATTTTCAGAATAGCACACCCAAAATATGGTTGTTTCCTATTATGATTTATTATCACAAAACGACACACATTTTTTTCCTACTTTTATTAAATCAGTGTTTTATTTCAAAAAAATAACGGTGTATCGATGTCCTGTTGAGGTTACATTCCTGAAACAATCTACAGTCGCAGTTGGTGAAAATGGTGAGGATAGTAATTCAATAGTAGAAAAGTAATAAAAATCTAAAAACTGTAGAGTATCAATGTATATAATAAACAGTGTTCTTTTTAATAGACACCCTGAGGTTTTATCTAATATTATATTTTATAATATCATCATCTACCAATTAGTAGTGCGACCAGTTTACTGGTCATAAAAGTAGTTTCACAGTGACACGATGAGTCTTGTGGTTTATATGGCTTCAACCTACATACACGGAAAAGTAATTACGGGATAGAAATTAAAAATGAAATTGTTGATACCATATATATATGTATAATTTTTCTTTTTTTTATTACACAGGTCTTAGTAAAAGTAATTTATTCGTACAAAAATTGTACCTTTCCCTGGTTTAATTTGTCAATTCAATATTCTCAACGAAAATAATCCAAGCCCCTTCTGTTGTTAGATAATTATACTATTACGTACACTTTTGTCATATTAAATTTGTTAAAATAATCGATCTATTGTTATATAATAATAAAGTAGTCTAGACTTTTTGTACTAGCACAAAAAGATAAAAGAAAATTAATAACATTTAATTTAGTATTAAGAAATATTTTTTTCACTAAACAGTTATTACTTTAGTTGATAGTACTTTTTAGTGTTATCTTACAATGTTTAAAGTACTGCCACGCGAAAAACGTGTCATACAGGTTAATAACACCGAAACGAAAGCCCTCAAAAACATATAATAAGTAGGTCGCATGTTATGATTCGTCTGGTTTGTAGTTCTGAAATATATTTTTCCCAAGTACTTATTTATATATTATTTAGAAAATATATGGTAACAGCAGTGGTTAAGTATTCGAGATACGTAATCAAGCGATTGTCGATTCTTGAAGACGGTCGCAAAACGAGAGGTGTCTCGTATTTTACATCTTACCTTACATTTACCCTAGAAAACTGTAGTCCAATCCAGGTCTAGTTATGCTCTTAAAACAAAATTGTAGAAAATATTTTCGTGCTTAATAGGGTATAAAAGCTGATAGCTTACGTTTCTCTCATTCAAGGAAATCACATGACGAATTTCGATCAAAAAATTTCTATGCATGATAATGTCTTCTAAATGTCTACTTACTTTTCTAGTCATGCTATTACACCGCAGCGCCAGTTAAAAACGTACTGCTCTACTAAACGTAGCGTGCAAATTGTTGGAACCATTTTTCACCTCATAAATTGTTCCTTTATTGGAATTTTCATCCGTTTCCGCGAAAAATTACAAAAGAGAATATTGACCATTACTTTAAAATAAGACTTTTGAAGGATATTAGACGGAAACATTTTGAGTTTATTCCAGAGATATAAATAGCACACCTGTATATTGAGACCAATTAATTTCTGAAACAGTAGGTTATTTTAAGAATTCAACATTTCTTACAATCGTAAAAGTTATGAATATTGATTCGAGCATTATACTAACTTAGAGAAAATTTTACTTATTAAACTTATTGAATCGTATCATGGTAAGTTTACTTAAACAAAATTGGTGAGTTAAGGCTGCATATTTTCTGTACATATATTGTATCTTTGTTCAAATAATTTTCAATATTAACGTAGTTGTAGATACTTAAAGCGAAAATGAAAAAAAGCAACATACAAAGAGCTGAAAAACTTTGCTCCCCCGTTGCGTAATTATGATTCCGATTCTCGGACGATATTCGGGTGGGAGAATCTAGTAAAAGTGCCAAACCTCTCTAAAGGTTTTATTGTGACGTGCATCGACCGCCCAAACGACGCCAGCTCGTCTCCCGCAATCTTGGATTGCTACAGTAAATACATAGATTACAGAATCACAGACGTGCAATATCGCTTAATGTTTCTCAAGTATGTACACAACTGATTAGTGACACTTATAACAGAGACATTATTTTATTTTTTGGCTTAACTATAAATTCAATTAAAGTTAGATTTAGAGCCATATTCAGTTTCAAAGTTAAGCTATTCTATTTTGCAAAATTATATATTAAAATTAATATGTTTATCTTTTAAAATTAATATTTGACATGAAACCTTCATAAAGTTCACACTATGTATCATTACTATCATTACTAAAATGTAACCTTATATTTTTGGTTATAAAGCCCAAGTCTCTAAGCGAATCGTACAAGTTATATTAAGAGTTGTCATTATTTTATTTTATTTCATTAAAATAAGCCGTCTGCGTATGTTTATTCTATGAGTATAATAAAAGGTTGGCACCATCGAAGTACGCGTAAGCAAATTGAGTGAGGGCATAGATAAATTTGTTTGGTAACATCTACGTGCTAACACGTTCCACAACATTAAAATTGGCCCGGCATGAGAGGTGTATCGCCTTTTTATTTTTGTATTTTAGTCCAGGCGATGCGGATGTTCGCACCAAAACTGCTCAGAATGTATACGATTGTCATCACAATTTTATTTCTACTTCATATCCGGTGTTGAAATGTCTTCCTTAGCAGCAATCTCGTAGTGCTCCGAAAATGTATTAACTTTTGCCCTTTATCTGCTTTTCTGAGCTTGAATTTTGTTTTATAGCGAAATGTCTGCAGCAGTTTTAATACCTTCATTTATGTATCATTCATATGTTTAACGTTGAAATGCGTAATATACTCATATGTACGTTAAGTATTAAAAATGATCACATTCTACCTTTATTCAATTTATTTTTAAGACTGAGATTATGCTATAAAAATATACGTTATACTATTTCATGAATCAATGTCTTGAAGATACCAATAGACTTTCAAACACTACCGAAATATTTTACTAAATTCGTTCAATATTTCAAGGAAACGACCTATCGTGTCCAATTTTTTCAGTAGTGTACGTTTTTCTTCCATAAATAAGACTGTCAGAAAATTGTGCGTTTTACTAAAACAATTGAATTGAACTTTCTAACTTATTGTTACACCAAACACGCCATAAAATTCACTTGCTGACCTACGTTAAACACATTCGCCCTGTTAGTTATGCGCTGGTAGGTAGATACCCTAAATATTACCGACGGAATAATATAAAGTGTAATAAATATGAACCTATAGAACTTTTTTAAGACGTTTAAGCCCCCTATTGCAAACTTTCTGACTTAAAGTTTTTCTATTATGTTGTTTTGGGTAGAATAAAATATTTTTATTTTTTCATCTTTCAGATAAAGGTCAATAAACTGAGAATGCTTCTTTCTAGAGCTTAAGAGTATAAATATAATATAAAAGTATAAAGTTGACTTATTTATGTAAAATAATTGATTTCGAGAAAATTCTTTGAACTAGACGTATTGTATCTAACGTCTGCAGTTAATTAATTTTTAGAAAAGTTATGAATCGGAAACCCTGTTTTTAGTTTATTAGCTTTATTCAGAACATTGCATGTACTATAAACTTTGCTACGACTGTCGAAACTACAAAGGGCTAAACGTTAAAGTTATATAAACTTTTTTATGATAGATGACACTGGATCTGATAATTTTAATAAAATTAATCTCTATCTAATATAGGACACGTGCGTGTACTTAGCCATGTTGAGCTGTTTAATACAGAAAGTTAACACGTGGCCTATGAATTTCTCATTCGAACCAATATAACCTTGAAGTTTCTAGGCGCTTTAAAGTGAAAATTAAGCTTGCTCAGTTTATGAACGGAGTTCGTAAGTAATCAAAATTAACGAGTTTTATTTGCTGTTCATTTGTTCTTAATTAAAAGGGTAGGATAAAAATAATACCGATTTTTAGGCGCATTGGCACACATTTTCTGGAAAAAGTGACTCAGTGAGAACGGTCATGGCGATCAGCTATAAAGATTCGGTGAGTTCATGCCGGAAAGTCGCGAATGTAATATAAAATGTGATACATTTTAATTCACTTTACATTTTGATGTTGGCACCCATATTTGCCACATAAAATTGTATGTTTAACAACTCTAGTAAAAAGTATTAATCATCGTCAATATGAATATGATTTAAAAAAAACATAAAAAAACTCGTAACGATACGAGTAAAATGATTTTAACGTCTATGCAACCATATATTGTTGTGTTATTTTAAGTCAGTTCCTAATAATGTCAAACAATATTTTCATATTATTTATATTTTCTAAAGGTATATAAATGCTATATGGATAAATTATAATCGCTTAACTACTAAATTAAACACTATGCAAAAATAAATAAAGCAAAAAATTTGAATAAATTCGAAGTAATATATTTATCTTTACTAAAACAAGTAGGAATAATAATGTTGGAACTGGAATTATAACTTGACTGCCTCGATGGTGTAGTGGTAGCAAAAGTGACTGTGCTTGAGGTCTCAGGTTCGATACCCGGATCGGACCAAATGTTTGTATGATCTGCAAATATTTGTTTCGGAGTTTGAGTATTTTCTATGTATGATATGTATGTATTTATAAAAAAGAAAGTAAATACCTAAGTATTCTATCAGTCAGTTTAGTTATCATAGTGTAAGCTCTACCGAGTTTGAAACTAGATGGCGCTGTTTGGTAAATGTCTGAAATATTTATTTATATGTATTTACTTTAACACACTAAATAACTTTTATCTAGAAGACATTAGTGTTCAGTTTTCTATTTTGCATGTAGGCAATGTTAATTAAAGGCAATGTTAGGCACTGATAGATATACAATTTGGTTGTCGATAACTACACATAGCTCTGTACTTATTTTCAAAACAATTTACCTAATATGTTTGCTAGTTAAAGTAATGAGAAACGAAAGACCTTAATGAGGAACATTCAAGTCTTAATTTAAATACAGAGTTGCAAGCATTCACTGGTACCGAAAATCATGGCTATAAAACTAAATTAAAACAATCGTTGAATTATATATACTAATTAAAGGTATCATTTCTTGACAGTTTAAAAGTAAATATCTTGAAAGGGCACCTCTAATTAGAAATAGAAGTTACAAAATATTTTAAAAGAATTCATGTAGTCCCAATATACCTTTCCTTTTAGTAATTAATCTAATTAGCTTTTCCACTGATGATACCCAAAAATAAAAGGCAAAATAATGAAAGATAAGAATAACATTGCTTAGGGATTTTAGCTCCTAGCACCATCAATTTAAAGTATCAATCTCAAGCAATCTGCTCTTTATGCTCATTGCCTATTACAATATTTTCATGTTAAAGGTAGAAAAAGTGGAATCAAAGCCAATGTCTGATGCATAGACTAAGAAGTCTGATCTCAGTACGAGTTTCAAGCATGTACATAATCCAGTTTCCTGTTTATCTGGTTTACACACGTATCAAACTGAAGCTAAATTAATACTTATGTAAATTGAAGTACCCATAAATCGACCTTAATTGGATACTGAGAGAAATGCTAAACAAGGCCATTGCTAAGTGCCCTTAGATGTTTGGGTGATTTATGTATTTCATTGTAAGTTTATTGAGCTAACGCCAATCTCCAGGTAAAACTTGAGAAATCCTCAACCGCCAAATCAAAGTACCGACATGCCACTGTCTTCAAAAGAGTAAACTAGTACAAATTTAGTTCTATATACATAACAGAAGACAAAACTTATTGCTCTCAATCAGGTACTTAAGAGATTAGATTTAATAATTTAGAGTGTTTTTTATACAGAAATTATAAAATACAGGCAAAAAACAGATTTTGCTTATAAGGATTGCATACCTGTTACTCGAATTGACTTTGCTGGAAAGTCCGAGTCCTTTGACTCAACAGTTGTAAATCAAATAAACAGGTATACTATATAGCACAGTTGTACTTGATAATGAAAGGTGTATATGTTTCCCACCAAGATCTTGAGTCTCAAGCCAATATTACCTGCTAGCAATGCAACTGTTGATTGATGAACGAGGTTCTGGTAAACGAAACATCCTGATTAGCGGCAATAAGTTCGCAATCTATTCCGTAGGACCAAAATACAGGTTAAAGTGCACGTTTTAATATGTCTCGGCCTACCCCTCCTAGGAAATAGGCGTTATTTTATGTGTTTGTATGTATAAAAAATTATTCTCCCTTTAAACTTATAAAGACTTAAGGATTGGCTTAGTTCACAAGTTCTCTAAATTTTTTACGGAATTAACCACAGTATACACAACGACGTATGTAGCTTTTTAACCATGGTAGTTTAGCTATGGTAATTATTGAGATCTTGTTCTTCTGTACGATATGATATCGAAGACCACAACATGTTCAGTACTTGAAACTTTCAATATTTTACAATAACAATTATCAAAAGTTAATTCCAAATGTTACAAGAAATTTGTAGTACAACGTAATAATTTTATTTATTTTGCTTTTCGTAAAGAAAATTTAATTAGTGTTTAAAATGTACAGATAACATCCATCAGTGCTTGATTATTAACTGCTTGGTCTCGGGTTCGACTCCCAGGTCGGACCAAATGTTTGTATGATCTGCAAATATCTGCTAAAAAAAAGTATATAAGTGTTCTATCAGTCAGTCTAGTTATCATAGCACAAGCTCTGCTTAGTTTGAAACTAGATGACATTGTGTGTCAAATGTCCGAAATATTTATTTATTATTTATTTTTTATTTATTGTTATTTAGTACTAGGATGTGTAAAACCAAGACTGTATCAGATTAAAAAGACATTTTAGAACAGTATTGCACGCATCTCCCGAATTAACATATTCCATTCAAGATTAATGGCAAATATTTCGCGTAATAATTAAAAAAATATACATAGATATTTGTGAGAATTTAAATTTTAAATATTAGTCTATTGTCGATGTGAGTTCAGTTCAACTATATCAATGTATTTTGTTGGCCTACTTTTGTCATCTAGTAGATGTCGATAATTCAGTTGTCATCATTACCTAAGAAATTGTTTTCACACATAAACGAAATCATTTTCTTAGTTATGCATATAAAAAAAAACCATATCGTTGAATGTCTAATCGCGTCGGATTTACGCTGAATAATTTAGAGTATAAGAATTAGAAGTCAACCTCACTGTAGCTCTTTGCAACTTGAATCGGTACTATGAGGAACACTAACTCAAGTCAAATCCTTCAAAAACTGAGTCACTTTTTCCTTTTTCCAAACCTCAATATTAGGTGGTAGGGTAAACCCATTATCTACGATTACCATACTAAGTACCAACGCCATAATTTTGGATATATCCCTCAAATACAGGAAAAATTGCGAAAGTATAAAAAAAAGAAGCATACTGGTAGATATAGCTGTGGCGACTTCCACGTATGTATATCACAAACGAAAAAGACAGCCATCTGTCAAAGGTACATCAAACTACGGAGTAAAGCATTACGGAGCAACTACTAATCCTGTATCGTGATAGAGAAATTCTCACGGTGGTTAGCATATGCTAATCACGATATACACAACATGCCAACATCACTGTTAGGCCGTAGTCAGCCAGGTATGATCAACTCGCCTGGTTGGAGGACCCTCTCTTTGTGTTAGAGGGACATAATACCTGTTCCTCGACAGTGGTGAGCTCGACATGATTGGAAGCAGCCTTAAAAAGAAGCAGATTAACAGCAGCAGCATCATTCTCACAACGATGAGCAGTAATCAAGTCTCAGACGGCCAGCAAACTCGGCCTCAACAGGGTACCACACGCAGGCAGTGACCACTCCAACCTGGTTATCCTCATCAACATCTAGGTACAGCATACTGTACCTACGGTCCATGTAAGCAGAGTCTCTCTCTCCCGTCTACGCAGCAACCAACCATTGCGCAGGAACCGCCCCACCTACTAGAGACTTCACCGTAACACCACGTACTGTATGCAATCCCGACTCACAAGGATCAGTGGACTTCAGCTGCGACTCACTGTGACTAGCAGCATTCAAATTCAATTTGCTGGAACTGTTCACTTGTGTACATCGATCTTTGGTCTTGGAGGGTAGTGATGTGGCGTCTTCCAAATACAGCGCAAACGAAAAAACATGCTACAGCGCCATCTACCGAAGACACACCAAACAACTGAACGCAACTACTAGTACTGCATCACAATATGGATATTCTCACGACGGTTAGCATATATACAACATCCAAACATCAATCGTTGGATCACGGTTCGCCAGGCATGATCGCCTCGCCTGGTCGCAGGATCCTCCTTTTGCGTTGGAGGAACATTACGCTCATCCCTCTACACAGCATTGAATAAAACATATCGGATAATTACGCGTTGTCTGAAACTCAATCTGGTCAAACTCTTGTATCCACTGACCAATGTAGCGCCTACGGTGGTTGGGCGGGCTATGTCGAATATTTTTTTGCCAATAAATAATTATATCAACACACAACGTTTACGAGTACTTTCGAAACACTTAGAAGAAGAAGATTTAGAATATTTACAAAATATATAACAGTTAATTGTTTCTTATTTCTAAACCGGAACCAATATAGAAGCTGAAAGAAGCCTATCAAATTTTATATTTTCCCATTAAAGTGTGTGTAATGAAATTGCTACTTCCATCGCAAATCCTTAAAGTTAGTTAGGGAAAATAACTTTTAAAACTGAACTAATTTATCGCCAATTGTATTACTCAAGTATATATTATACACCTTAAAATTCATTCTGTATATACTCATATTTTCACATCTAAATTATTATTTATGAAAAATGGAAATACAACACACTATTTTATCTTCTTCTAGTGACCGTGATCTGATCTGACGCTATAGGAAAAGTATTCACTTCACATTTCTATTCTATATAAGAGACTCATTATTTATCAGTACACGCATACTGTAGATATTGTTGTCTAAATACTGTACCATAAGTAAAATAAGTATCTAAATAAAAAGTAAGTGCGAGAAAGTGAAGTGCACAGACTATGTACTTGAATTTGACGATACGATTAACTCCCAAGAATAATGACGGACTCGAGGTGAACGGGCCCAAGATCAATGCAACATTTGACTCATCACAACCAGAACATGCCCTGTCGACGACATCGCCGACTTATTTATACCTCTAGCTGATGCAGCGATATATCTCTGTCGATGATAGTCTGCTTTGTAGCTGAACTCACGTCGTATCAGGTATGTTGCCTTAAATTGAAAAACTGAACTAAACAAGCACGTGTGATTTCTACTAATTACTTTTTGCCTGTCTGATTACACCTTTCTTTGCACTTAAACAAATTATAATTCACTTTGCACAATGTTTATGTAAATATATATGATGTAGCTAGAAAAACAATACTTAATTCACGTTTTTACATATTTATTAACGGTCTAAAAAAACAAATAAATATAACCAACAGAAACAGTGACAAAGCATTTCTTTAAAAGTAAAAGATCTATTCAGATATGTCTTTCATTTAAAGCTTTGTTGTATCATCAAAGAAATGGGTAAGTCCTCACCTCTGGTGTCTGACTTTGTTTAAGAGATAAGGTATGCAAACGTTAGTAACGAAAAGACGAAAACGCTGATTTTGCGACATTCGTTTATACCAACGAAAATAACACAACAGGCACTTTAAAATTCGCGGAGAAGCTGGCAGGTTCTTAATTGACTTTGGAGTTGGATAATTTAATATAAAGTGCGTTGTCGATAAAAACAAATTACATTGGTTCAGGTGACGCTATTTCATTAAGTAAGCATGCGTTTCTTAATGTCGTAAAAACTTTTTTGTTACCGATATTTCACTCTCCAAATTGTGGAGATGTTGTTTTTCATTAATGAAGGTAATCCCAAGAGGTGAGTATTTGTGATGTAATTTATATGCTTTTTCTTAAGTAATATTATTTCTCGAAAGTTTTTCGACGGTAATGTTAGTAGACATAAAAAATTGATATTTTTTTGGAGTAAAAAGATAACTATGATATGATTTGGGATAATATTCACTTACCTTTTACTTCTAAGCATTTGAACGTTGTTAGTTTACAAGAATCTTCGAATGTGTTTGACTACTCTATTTTAGATCCACTAAACATAACTATGTCATTACAGAAATATAAACATGTTATATTAAAAATAAAATGTTAATATCATATCAATAAGTTTAAGTTAGTTTGATATCGATTGACTCTGTCTGATACTAAAGATGGAGACAAAAAGTTTGAAACACTTTTATGATGGTTTTGCTACACCAAAACAAAACTCATCAGGTCCATTTTTCTCTGAAAGAAACAAATACACGAATAACAAAGCAGGTGAAACGAACCAAGAAAATATGATAAAAGTTTCATTGTGAATTCGTCTCTTACACTTGTCCATTTGATTCTACCGCATATTTCTCAATGTTTATACCTAAATATGCGGTATCTGATCGTGACAGTTTGAGGAATTGTTACTTGTTCAAGGTGAGCAGTTTATTAGACTGATAATCATAGAAAAAAGTATTTGTGAAAATACTATTTTACGGATATCAAAAGGTATCAGTTATTTTCTATTAGCATTGTAATGGGATCATGGATATTTTAAAAATTCCAATCAATTGGAGTAATAAATAAGAATAAAATATCATGAAATCTATTTCATAACCTACCCTGTATGCTAAATAGTAACTTATGTTTATTAAAGTAAAATAGATTTTAGTCTAAAAACAACATGCTATTATTTTACATGTTTCATAAAATAATTACAAAATACATTAAACGAAATATCTGATGTATAAAACGTCAGTGATGAAAATAAAAAACATTTTATTTGTCCATCATCGCGTGTTGTTCATGTCCAAGCCATTTCCAAATTACTGGTCGACATGCGTGTCGCTACCCTATCTTGAATATTTGAAGACAACCTCAATGTTTAGACTTAGGCTATAAGCAACCTATTTTCTGTCGTCATATCTAAATATTCGATGCTACTTGTTCAATGCAAATGAGAGTGAACGAGAAAAAACAGCTCGTGAAAATGAAAATTGAAAATGATCTTAAATATGTTAAGAGTATATGACAGTTTCCATGTATTAAATTTTAATTATTTTTACTCTCATAAACTGTATATACTCACATACATCTGCTGTACAGAACCTAATACATTTCTTTCTGTACAATCACATCATCACATTAACAGCCTTTAACAGTCCACTATTGGACATAGACCTCTACTTTGCAAAGAGGTTTTAGTCTACCAAACTTCGCTGGCCAGACGGATTGGTAAAGGGCTTATTTCATATTTTCAATCTCTTTGCAGTGATGCTGTCTTGCATACTATATTCCCTTAGTTGCTTCTTACAACACCCGTGGGAAGAATAGGGATGGAAATACTCTACATTCTTAATCTGTCCCCACACGGAGATCCCTAAGACTGTTAAGAATAATCAGATTCATAATAATTTAATGATTTATAGATCAATTTTGGTCATACTCAGTAACTAAGATATTATTATAAATGTCTTCATCAGTATATTGCTGGTATATTGTCCAATGTTTTCATTAAATCTCATGGGTGCTTCGGCGCATGGGCAATCTTAAACAGAACGATGGCAGTGGTTTTATAGAAAATCTATCTTAAGCAATTCCTTCGTTGCTTTTCACCAAGTGAGTGAAGTTACCAGAGACTCTTATGACTTTCGAGTTGCATGTGTTCAGAAGCCGGGGTCCAAACAAAGAGCCTGTGTCACGTATTTTGCTGACATACGTTGATATACTCGTATCTTTGTTAACATTTTGTTCAAGTCGCTCACGTGCTAAACTGTTTTTGTTGGTAAGCAAGCATCTAGTACTGTACATACTTTGTGTTTTAATGGAAACACTTTCAATTGTCCGATATTCAGCCTCTTTAATATCGTCTCTTTTTATTCTGAGTTATTAACTTTATTTCAGTAAAACTTTTTGTTATCAGAAAAATAAATTTTATCTGTAAAAGAACAATAAACATTTTGCTTGTTGAGTATATGATAACTAGAAGTACTATTAAGAGGATTATTATAATTCAGAGAAATATTAAGAACCTGTGTAAAAAGTTTAATTTTCATATTTATTCCATATCTCATCGTCTACAAATAAATCGTACTGAAAAATATTGTAAAAATTTTCCAGTGTTGTGTTTCTGTGATACTTGTTCGGCTTTACGCTTCAATGCTTTTAAACTCCTCGAAAGGAAACTCGATAATATAATAAAGAGGTATTCTAGACTATTTCATAATAAGTGAGTAGTCTGAGCTGGGCTTAACATGTTTACTTCAAGCTACGTAGGCTGTGTAGTCTTCTATATGAACTTGGAAAACTTGTATTTACTGTAAGTATTAATAATAATGCTGATAATAATTTATCTTGTTATTTGCATCAAAGAACTTGTAGTCTGAATCTCACATAAGAGACGGATAAGTTTTGTTCAAAAAAACACTAACACTCACAATATTGGCTGTGGTCACAGTGGCAGACTCAAGTCAACCTGAGATCATTATATAAATTGAAACTGAATGTACGTAAGTCACTACATACATTCATTTATTACGTAGGAAGTTTCGAGGACAACCATTCCCCCAGTTTGTTTTTGACAACGGAATCCCCTGTGTTTTCAAATGCAAAGGCCACTGACAAACAGCTGGATTGCGTGCGCGAATGCCGAATAAATACACACAATTTTTTTGAAATTACGTCATTACTTTTATACCCACACTAATTCAAAAGTTTACGAGAACATTATTAAACTACACACTTGCCTACTTCAATTAAATTTACCAACCGATCAACTGTTCTTGGTGAAGTATGTACATACACTGGTTCATAGATATCAATGGATTCCAAAATACCGTTTAGTAACATTTGAAATATTTCAGTAACAGCCATCAAAAACAAAATTCTCATTTGCACCATTCTAAATGATAAATTACTCACTCTCCGTCGCACCCATAGTGGAAAAGCTTAAAAATGTGATGGAAACATCTTGCGGTGACATCATTTTTCTAGTTCATTTCACTTAATCTAATTTATTGTGTAAATGAGAGCAGAAAAAATACTTGGCCGTCTGAGAATTATTTCCACTAGTTTATTTACTGTAAATATCGCCAGATCGTTTTAAATCTACTTAAATAAGATGCAAATTATTTTGGATATCTGTATAACCAAAATTAGTTTAAGCTATTTATGCAGTGATAAATTAGTCTTGTTTATTTTATTTCCGCAATCTGGAGCTTTGACTGATGCTATTTTCTTTCAACAGATAGCAGTATTTACGCCCCTTAATACCGTGTACTCAAAAGACGCGTGATGAAATATTCTTTCAAGCTCTTTTAGAGATTTTACGTCGTCGGCGTCGTAGCCGTTCTCAACTTGTTTGCTGTTGACTCTCGGAGACTCATTACTTGTTTCATTAAAATGAGTGTACTCTTGAAACATCGTTACGACTTTTTCAGCAAAGCTTGAAGAGTTTTTAGATGGGCTTTGAGGAACACTATGACGTATTCTTTTGTTTGTTAATCAGCAGTTGAAATTTAAGGTGTTGACTTAAAAAAGCTAATAAGAAACAAAATTATAAAAGATAGAGGATTTAATACTAAAAAGTATTAAAGAATAATCTACCACTTAAATAGTGTATTATATATTTATATTTCATGCTCAAAATACTAGTACTGAAAAACATTTAAGTATTTTTTTAAATAATTCAAATAGAAAAAGTGAATGACTTTTTTGCTGACAAATGTTTCTACGTGATTTTGGCTGCCAACAAGTGTACTACTAGACGTCACTAATAATTTTCTTGACGTTGCGCTCTATTGAATTTGAATTGTATTGGACAATTTCTTTGTTTAAAATGTTTTTCATTTTTACTTATAAATACAATTACATGAGTAGAAATAGTTTGTACTACAGTAGCCCAAATATCCAAATATCGCAAAATTACAAATAAAGTTTTCATGAACTTGTCAAAACTTTCAAGGATACGTCTTTCAAGCTTGTTGGAAAACAAGTTAAATTTTTGGAAGACTGCAAATTTCTATAGCAATATCTTTGCTTTCTATCCTTTCTTATAAATTATTTACTAATATTTGAAACTATGTACTGCCATTTCCTTACCAATATAGTTCGAGTAACTACATACTTCGTCGAATATTTGTTACACAGTTATCGTTCGAAAAAATGTCTTAAAAGCATATAATGTATGCATGGACACGTATGTGTCAAATATATGTATGAATATATGAACTATGTGGACGTATATTTGTTTAGTTATGGTCAAACTGGTCTATATTTGCTGAATTCTCTGTCAATTACTACTTATCCTTAAGTGCACCTACCTCATCTCTGCATCGTCCAATAGGTTGACTGACAAAAAATATCTTAGGCCTGTCACAAAAATATGTTAGGTCTGTCAATGTAACGTGTTTGTACATAAATTTGTAAATAAATAAATAAAAAAACCTTAGTAAACAAAAAAAATACAAAATATCGGGGTTGAATAAAATTAAACCTGCGAAAGTCATTTTAATTAAATAATTCAGTATTCGCAATACGAATTGTAAAGTAAGCGAAATGTTATTCAGATGTAACCACAACACTTAAATAACGCGTAAATTGTTGAAACGAACTTCACTTTACGTCTTTCAAACAGTCATTTGCATGAAATGACATAAAGCGTAATATTATGTTTAACCTTCCAACCGATTTGTTAAAATGGACAACCATGCTGTGAAGTTTATTATGGGTCGTTTATGACCAGGCTCAGTGCTACCATTTATTTTGATAGTAACACTTGTGTCAATATAGCTTTGAACCTAATAACTCTATTAACGTATACGTTTTCCTCCTTTTGACCATTCCAAACCTCTGAGGAGAGGTTGGATTACACTATCAATACGTGCAAGGTTATTTGAGTATGCATAGTGATTCTTTGAGATATCCATAACAAATACCCTTCCCTTTCTAAAATTTTAAATCAAAAAACCTTATTATGTCTTTATAGGTACATATACATTTTTTTTTCAATAGGACTTGTTACTTAGCTACCATGATAACTGTCACCCATTGATGCAGGTCTGACAGTTATCATGGTATGTGTGAAGCTTACACCACCATGATGACTGTAATGCCTTTTGCGTCCCTAAGCGGGGCATGTAAAAGCATCTCACTATGGCCCCACGCTATGGTGGCTACCATAGCGTGGGACCATATTGTGTTACCTGCATTCCCATGGAGTATGGTGAATTCTATTCATGCCTTATAGCAGGATAGTGTCGCTTTGGCAGGCTCTTAAAATATGAAATTAAAAAAAATAGACTCCTAAACAGCTCACAGTTATTACAATTCTCGTCAAGGGATATATTTGAATTAAGATTAGCAAATTGATAAGCAAAGTTTAATATTGTTAGCACGCGTGGTATGACAAAATTGATACAAAATATTCTTACAATCCTTATTGCCTTAAGAGCCTAAGAAATAACCAAAGTTGAGGAAAGTATTCCGTGGATACCTTTGCACGCAAAAGAAATTTAAATTCTAATGTATACATAAAAATAGTAGCGAAGTAGTTAGTGTTTTTCATAAAATTATAACCCTCAAAATGGTTTTTGTTTTGCATAATGAAATCTTGAACACATAAAGTAAAATATTTTCATTGTCACAAGAAAGGGTTAAAGTGGAAATTGAGGGTGTAGTTAATTAGCCAAATGGTGTTCTAGTGTATTTGAATTGAAGGTCAGCAAACCAGCAGGAATAAATAAAAGTGAATATTATATTTTATTTCATTAAAATCTATACGCTATTTTTGTTTATAGTGTAACAACAATAGGATGTCTAACATGCATTCTGATAATTGATGTTGGTAAATACTAAGTTTATTGAAAGGTTTCATACGATCTGTTGTGTAAAAATAGTTATTATATGCACTAATGCCAATAAGCATATGTTTTCACGCAATAAAACAACGACGAACTTCGTTTTCAATAAGAGTCCAAGCCTTAAAGTGTTTAATCATGTCGTCGAATATTTCAGTCTTAAGTGTTTGTGCAGAGACATTAAACTGAAGTTGCTCAGCTATAAAAATGATGAACAATCTTATTCACAATTATTTTCGTATACGATGTAATTTTGTTAAAAGTTTTATTTAAATTATGAGAAAATGCTTGAAAAGTGATATTTAGTATGATGTATGTGTTAAGAAGATTCTAATAAAGTTGCGATTTTTTTTATTTTGGACTATTTATTTTCATATGTTTTAAACATTATGTACGTTAAATGAGTATATCTAGATCTAGGCAGCTTACCTCCTTTCATGATTAATAAATAACCTACCCATGAACGTGACAACACCAACGTGAATTTTAAAAATAAACTTGGGACTTACTTTTACATATCAACTCTACAACCACAAAGAAATTTATTCCCTTCAGTTAAATTATCTTAACCTGTTTCTAGTTTTTGATTTTAATGTTTTTAGTTTCCTTTTCTTTTGCTTTCGTTATCTTTATTTCAAACTTATTTTTTTCTAAGCAATAAACTGTTACTTTCGAGGATGGATACTATATTCAATGTCCAACTATCGCTCTGGCAAAGCAGTATGTTGTATTCAACTAGCAGTTATTACAATGTTCGAATAATTTAATTATAATGTTAGTATATATTAAAACTCTTGGTACCAACTGTATTAGCGGCGCAATGGTAGCGTATGCGATTGCTATTAAGATCTCGGGTTTGAATCCCAAATTGGACCAAATTGCCGTATGATCTGCAAATACTTCTTTGAAGGTTTAGTTGTTTTCTATATATCATTTGTATGTTTTTACAAAACATAAAGTATATGTGTATTGATGTCAGTTACCTAGTACTTATAACATGAGTTCTGCTTAGTTAGGGCCTAGATAGTGGTGTGTGACAGACGTCTAAAAAAAAAATAGATACACAATAGATAATCCGTATCAAGTCAATAATGTTTTTATCCTTGGATAGATATTCTGTACCATATTTTAGTCATTTCTTCGCCAATCTTGTTTCAGATAAACAACAAAGTACTTTCTCCCAAATACATATATCTTTACTATGGAATTATGGCTTTGTTTTCGTCTGTATGTCACTACTCATTACGGAGGTCGGGCTAACACAATAAACAACCGCCTTTGTTTTACTAAAGTGTATATCTGTTAAGTGCGATATCCGACACCGCATAACTCGCATCTTCGAGGAATTAATTACTTATTCAGTTTGGCGTCTGATCCTCAGTAGTATGATTTAAATACCGACAATATTTTAATGATTATAGATCCACAAAGAGACTTCAAAAGATATGCTTGAACATAATTAAATATTAATAAAATGTTTAACTTAGAAAATCTTTTCTAACTCCGCTTTAATGTTTTACGAAGAAACAAGAGGGCTGAATTAAAAATTATTTTGTACTCTCGTTCACCTTTAAAACAAAATCTTAACGACTCTTTTCGGTAACTTTCCTAGTGAATTTCACATCAATGAAAACTTTTCGCTATGCATTATTTGAAGAAAAGTAAGAGTGATTTGTGTAATAAATATTATTTTCTAATGTTAAATGTTAATTAAACCTACAAATTTTTTTTTAAGCATGTTATTTTCACAATAAATTATTTAAAACCAAAATAGAGCTTAACATGACATAATTATTTCTGTTTTGTATAATTTAGAGTTATATCCGTGGAGAAAACAATATGCCTACACTTACATAATCTCAAAGTTTTTTGCTTATATTTAAGTAAGTCAACCAAAAATTAAGGCTCAAATAAAGTCAATTTCAGAAGGCCGATGCTTTGTGGAATACAAAGGTATTTATATTTCATAAATCTTACACGACAAGTATTACCCTTGTAAATTTTAAGATTCAATAAAAACTAAACAAAACAAATTTTGACATCTTTTAATAATTTCTACAACATAATATTTGAGTGGAATTTATAGATTTTATAATAAAATGATGATGTGTTGATACACATGAAAAGACACAATTATAATATCATACCCAGTCTAAAAATCTACCATATATTCTTGTCATTATAATTTATGCATATGCACAATAATATAAAGACATTTAGAAAACCCGGAAGATAAGAGTGATAGCGCAATGAAATACTCCTTTAACTTAAATGTAATTCATTCCTACTAACTTGTGTGTTATTTACAATTTCAAAAAAATAAAAATCACCAATATTATCTTAACAAAAAAATTAAATAAAAATTTTATGTCTCTCAGTTTAGAAGTTGTTTCAATTTTTGTGTAACGGAGATAAGCAACGTACTGTCATGATGCAATTATTGCTATGTAATTATTATATTATTGCTAATAATAGTATTTATTGTTACTATAAATAGAATATTAGTAGCAATGATAATAATACAATACTTAGCACTATATTACAAACAACAAATTGAATTCAAACCGAGTTCGTTGATTCTAAAATTCCTCTGTTTTTTCATATTGATGCAGAAAGTTTTTTAAGCTATTTCTCTATCTCCATGAATAAATTAGAAGCTACTGTGTTCCTATTAATGGAAGCCAATTGCTTGGAAACTTAACTGTCATATTCAAATTCATTTCTGTTCTTTATAGCTGCGGTTTTGTTTTGTATATTCAAATCCATGTTCCTTGAATTTGCTTTTGTGTATTTAGGTCTCAGTATACATAAAACGCATTGGGCAGTTAATTGTAATAGTATTATATCACACCATAGTCGTGTTTCTCCTTGAAATGATTTACCTACTTACATACCTACTTGACATTATAGTATTAGCTACAATCGTATTTCTATATTTCTTGACATTATAGTATTAATGCAGTAAAGTTCAAAATATTTTTAATTGTTATACCAGAGACAATCCGGAATAAAAGGTTATGTCTTAAAATAGTTGTTGATGTCAGAATAGATTAGAAGGGTATAGTTTGAGAGTGACTCTAGTGTAACAATCCTCGAATACTTTTATAGAGCTGGCAATAAATTGGTCGTTACACAGATTTCGATTTTCTTTTACTGGCTATCATAAGCGGTTCCCAGTATAAAAAAAATCTGTAAATTTTTAAGGCTCTTGGGTCAAGGGTATAAAATGTTTAGAAAAAGAAAAAATAACGATATAACTAACATCGGTTTCTCACAGAAAATCTTAAGTCTCGACAAAGTCCAGTTGCACAGAACGAGTAAGAAAAGGCCGAGTGTTTAGTATTACGAATAGTATTACTAGGCCTAACCCTGATTACAATCTTTTTTATTCCATCCCAATAAAGCTTAACTTTCGATAATTTATTACCAAAACTCAATTAAAAAACCTTTCAACTCTTAGTACTTTTTACAGTAAATAAAATAAAGCTTTAATTTCGATAATCAAATTTCAATTTGAAAAGCCTTCAAGTAATTTTTACAGTAAATAAAACAAATTTTCTACTAAGTTAGCTATTTAACTAAATTTATAGTATGTTAACACTTTTTACAGAAGGAGTAAAAAACAAATTTCGAAAGAAAAACATCAAAATTTAAATTACACCGAAACCTTTCACGTAAGTTTTCCCAATTGTACCCACCTCTGTATGTTACAAGTGATTGTCGGATGCAAGATTAATAATCAAGCAACTTGGGCTGACTGATGAGTCAATTGGATTTCCTTATTTATATTGCATGGGCTGGACACCTATGTTACCAGACTTTATATAAATAATTCATCTACCAGCAACCTGTTGTACCAACAATTGTGTTAATTTCACAATGGAAATTTGTGAGTCATTCATCAAAATATCAAAGTTAAGCATGTCTTGTGCATCATTGACTGACATAATATAGTTTAATACCTAACAAAATAAAAGTATAAATTATGGGCCAGCACTTATGACACTAAAACTTCATATGCCATAAAGATTTAAAAAAGAAAAACAGTATTGTTTTAAATCTAGTTTGTTAAAATCGATAATATACTATTAATATTATTATCATTTATCACAAAATATAATGATACTCTACTGTATTATTTAATACATCAAATGTTTAGGAAATTTAAATATTTTAATTTACTGTATTTCTAGAAACACTAAATAACGTTTAATTTAACTACATGCAGATTTTTAATACCTTCTTTGTGTTATTGTAAATCTATACAGTAATAGTTTTAATAAAATTTATATGTAACCTTACAAATAAATAAACAACATTTGATGTTATGCTTGCAGTTCTTTGGTTTAACAGATCTACTAAAGACTAATGGTTGACACTTTCTTACTACTGTGACAATGATTACATTTTCATTGCGTCACGAAATGCAAATGTATTTGGATAATATTTATTCATTGGAAGTTCCTAAAGGATTATATGAATGCACAATTCTAACACAAATACAGTGAGGGTCACAAATTAGTTAACATTTGAAAAAATCATATAAAAAACCATTTCATTTATTATGAAAAATGTTTATTTACAAGAAAACTAATTAGTTGGAATTGATTTTCTAAAAATTATATTGTTTAAATAATCATCGTCTCGAAGTGTGCCCTCTTCTAAGCGAGCACCGAAATTTTTGAATGCTCGTCAGCAAAGAGACTGCGGGATCGCCGAAATCTCTTCGCTGATTTTTATTTTAGTTGACGTATTGTATTTGGTTTATTTATTTAGATACGATTCTTTAAATAACCCCGTAAAGAGAAATCTGCTACACGTAGCGACAAGTAGCTTAATCTTGTTAACACCATGTGTTACGATCGTAGCCATCATATTCCAGTAGTATCATTTTAAAGACTAAAGATAAAGTAGCAAACATTCATCAATTATTCTGACAGATTCAGAAATCATTAATCCTTTGGATCTTGGTAAGGATATTGGGACAAATTATACAAATTATTACATTGTCGTCGGTTCTTGATAAGTATGCAAAGTGTCAAATCAATCTATCGTTTTAATGGAAATGAAAATCGCATTATGCTGCTGTGGCATAATGTACTCCTATGGTAGTTTTCACAAGAAGATGGATTTATTTGTTTGTTACAGTATTTTAACAAAACATATTATTTCTTTTATTTCTATATTTTGCTAGAAATGAATGCGTAAAAAGTGATTTACTCTGGTTTCAGCATTTAGGTTAAATTTTGTGATATCTATCACATGTTAAAATTGTAGCAAGAATAACTTACGTACCAATGTGTTCCATATAAACGTTTTGTTTTAGTTTTAAGCAATTTTCCTTTTTTATTCTTCACAATTACTATAGAGAAAATTTTTATTAGTTAACGGCACCGAACTTAATATTCAATTTTTCTTTTGTATAACACAAGATCAAAACTAACCTGAGTTCTTTGTCTTGTCGAGTATGTTTTACTTGGCTACAAGCCGTTACTCAAACTGAAATTGATAATTTAATCATAAACGTAACGCCACGGTACTTTTCTGTTCCTTTCAATTCTTATAATGGAGGTTTAAAAATGTAATCAAGTATTAAGATAGTGATATGATCAACAAAATTGTATAATACAAACTGAATTTAAACTATAAATAAAAATGTTCTAGAATTTGAAATACTTTAAAGAACGTTAACATAAAAGAAAAATGTGTTATATACTTATATTATTTTACGATTATTTAATTCTTAATATTACGTGCTGTCTTGGTGCTTGATGCTCACCATGGTCTTGAGATTCAATGTCAATCAAGCTGATCGGCAATTTACATTTGAGCAAAACTGTGTTTTCTTAATTAATATGAATGTTGTGTAAAATTAAATTAATTACAAATTTAAATCAAATCACACATGAACTAATATAATCGCAATTAACCATAGTCTAGTTGTATATACGTATAAAATCGGTACTCAGTTAAGTATCATTTAGAATAAATTGACTGGACCGATCTAAGCCTTTTTATTTTTTTTTTTATTTTTTTTATTTTTTAAAAAGAAAACACCCGCACTAGGAATAAATCCTGTGTCGCGGGGGACTTTACAAACATACAAGAAACGGACACAAAGAACACCCAGACTCAGAACAACAATTTGTGGATTACACAAAGTGTTGTTCCATGTAGGATTTGAACCCACAACACTCAGCGAAGTGGAGAGCGGCGTGGTAACTGCTTAAACCACTAGGCCAATCGTGCAGTCGAGAAGAAACTATGATATTTCTTTCATCAAACAGAGTTAAGCCTATTACTTAAATTTAACAATGAGTTAACTATATCATCAGCGAGTTTACAATACTGTTAGACGGCAGAGAGGCCTGAGGGTGCTCGACAAGATCAACTGTTGTCATACTATTGTCCAAAGAATTGGATAACGATCGAGATAAAATAACTTATGTATCTACTAACTAAAAGTTTTTGAGTAACTAAAGGCCCTAGTAGAGCACATAAAGAGAGTGCTTTAAATGTAAAGGAAGCAATGTGTTCCACTTGGTATGCAATTTTGCAGAGAACCAAGACAATTTCGAATTCTTTCTATTCCAGACAATTTATAAACATGTGCATAGCACAGAAATTAGCAGGTGTAATTATGTAATAATCTGAAACTTTCAACCAATTTAATCTATTTTGTTTTATATTCCAATTTTAATTGTCACATATAAATGGAAAACGTTAAGTGCATTGTATATGCATAACAAAGCGTAACCAATAAGAGGATTATCTAAATCCTTTGTTTCAAATTCACGTGAGTACAATTCCTATTCAATTGAGTGTACAAAACATTTGTTAGTATCGCTTAATATCGAATGGTTATCGAAATGATGCCAATTTGTTGCCAAATAATATCCTTAGTGGAATATAGTTCGTTGAGTTTTGGCACATTTAGCTACATTATTATATATTATAAAATGCATCACCTACCTCTCTTACGCGTCTCTCTATCCAAGACATTCTTTCATAGACGTTATTAGTGTTGTAAAAAAGCTAATGTGCGTGATTTCTTTGAAATAGAAATTTTAATTAATTTAACTACAAAACAAATAAAGGAATGTTAAAAGCCATTAAAAATATTTGATACTTCTATAGTAATTGTAACAAAGACTGCGTGTGTTTTATCGACTGCGTCAGCAGTACGAATAGATATCGACTTTCATAAATATAATAAAATAAAAATATCTAACTGGTGGATGTTACATAGAACAATATACTAACATTGGTTCATTTTTATATCTGCTATACTATCTCTATTTAAGAATTTAAAATTAGTGTTTAATGCACTATTGTACTGTTGATGTGATACTATTTAAAGGGGATGCATTATTATTCTTTAAGAAGACTTACTTATGATACTGTAGACTAGGTTTAGACAAAAAAAATGCAATTACAAGCGTGTCATACAGACGCAAAAGGTAATTATTTTGCTTGTCAGGTTGTTAATGTCACAGAGAATTGCTTCCGTAATTGCATACTCCAGTTTTCTCTGTGAGTAAATGAGCTTAGGCTCGTAATTACAAACAGTTAAGGTGTTTTCAAGGCTCGTTGATTGTACCAATTATCATTATTGACATCCGTTTTAGAAGTCAATCGCTCATCAGATCACGAAATATATGTGGATATATCCATATTTGAGACTTGAATCGCAATATAGGATCGATATGAGACCTCTACGATAGTAATACTAGAACAGCTATGACGAAATAATTGTGTTCCGTCATTTTCACCGCCAAAAAGACTTATTGTGAAGTTTAGTGTCTGATAACAATACTTTTAAAAATTAACATCTGACAATTTGATGTAAAAAACTTAGTGAAATGCATAAAAAAGATGCTATGATAGTTTAACCGTATACCGAGACTATTAAATTTCTTAACAATTTTTTTTTAGCAATTTCTTAACATAAATGTATTGTATAAAAAATCTTAAATATGCCTACGAGTATTTAGTGATATGGCGTAGCACAAAACGTTTCGATTGTTTTTTTTTTATAATATAGCACTGATCATAAAAATTGATTAAAGTTCTAACTATTAATACACGTAAAGTAATGCGACAATAAAAAAAAATCGGAATCAATGTTTTTTTTTGTCTAGACTCTAGATCATTTTATAACAAAGCCGTTCAAAAATATTTTACTAATTATAGTAGGTTGAAGCCGTAAACGACTTCATAGAAGTGGTCATTAATAAATGATTGACTTACTACTACTTAGGTTGATAGCTTGATTAGTATACTGAAACTCTGTCAATGTCCTTGTTTCATACTAAAAGTTAAATATTGAGTTTATTTTAATATACTATGTAGTTGATTTTTATGTATGTTTTTTTATTTTTAATTATTTTAAATCTTTTTTGCATTTGTTTCATTTTCAGATTTTTCTAATACTATTAAATTACTAAGAAATAGAAAATAAAGTAGTTTCAAATATTTTAACATTTTTGAATTATAACCGGCGTACATTTGTTAAGAGATGAGAAGTGGGATTTACGAGAAAGCATTGAACAATAAAGTATATAAAAGTACATTTATATATAACTATAATAGGGATATAGATCACATATCATCTCATCTCATCTCATCTCATCCAAAAGACATCCACTGCTGGATATAGAGTTCCCCCAAGGTTCTCCACAACAGCCGGTCCCGTGCCGCCCGCGTCCAGCAGCAGCTTATCCATATTCATTTTTAAGCCCACTCGTTTAGAGACTTTACTGAGGTCATCAAGCATTATGCTAAGATCTGTCACGGATCACATTTAACGAAAATTTTAATCGAAAGTTTTTATTTTCCAACCTTCGAGTAAATAAAACATATATGAAGTAGCAACAACTGACGAGAGCAATACCTATAAAAACCAGACATAAAACTCTAAACTAGACATAAAACTAAAAGTAATTATTGTTTTCGCTTTAGCATGTTATTTTGAACGTACGATCTAACAAACATTGGGCCTTTTATTTTCGGACGAATTTAATCATTTCGGACGAATTTAATCAGTGCTGACAAGAAATTATTCAAACACATAATTAATGTACGTATAGATATTATATTACTATTTTAACTCTTGTTTATAAAAGTTCTAATTTAGCAGGAAGTTCCTTTAATATTTCAATAAAAAAAGATATGATCGAAATTACAAAGCCGGCACCTAAGCTTACTTTGAAATTTATTCTGCCAAAAATGGTTAATCTGTACGTTACATATACAGAAAGAAATAAAAACGTGATATACGTATAATATACAAATATCTTAAGAAATAATAAATCTTATCGTAGTCTGCGATTTCTTAGATATGAAACAAAGATTGACTATTACTTTATAGTCATAATTAGTCAAATCAATGTATAAAAGTAAAAAAATATCAAACAAAATGTGCTTACATTCTGTCTTAATATCTAAATTATCGACAGATACATTCATACGTCAATACATTCAATACCTATATATAAATTATATAAAATTATTTTTGGCATAAGTAATCACCTTTCAGGAGTCTCTGAAAAACAGTTAGTGACTAAACTAATCGGGTAGTGTCACTGACAATGCATTCCAAACTCCTTTACGGTTTGTACAGCAAGGATATGTGTGGGTCATAAAACGTAGCATGCTTTGAAATTTCCAGCGTTAGGTTTTCCGATAATATCAAGTATCTATTGTATGTGTCGCGTATAAATGTGTAATGTCTTTTGAAAAAGACAGAAATAGTAGGCTTGAACTATAACGTGACAATGCTGAATAAGTGCATTTTCATTAATTAGTAACGTAAAAAAGGAATAATGTTAAGACACATATTGTCTTTTCCTGGCTTATTTGAACAAGATTAAGGATAATAGTCGTGGGTATAATTTGACACCTTGTCACCATGGTTACCGGCGTCACCCACCTAATTGCTTGATTAATGGACTTTAGTAGTTCTGTTGAAGCGACTTTTATTTCATTCGTGACAAGATATTTATATAATGTGTGTATTATGCGTAGGACATTACAAGCATTCATTTTTGCCAGATTTGTTGTCGTCGAATACCACTATTCATCAGAAAAAATATTATTCATAGGTTGGAAAATACTAGGTATATTAGGAGCTAAGAGAATAGTAGAAGTAAAGCTATATTGCTAATGGAGATGGCATGATAAGCATAAGTAATAGGGTTTAAAATCGTTCAGCAGCTATAAAACGACCTGAGAATGTAACAAGATCGTCTTAGAACAAAAAATAAAAATATTTTTCGAAGAATAAATACGCTAAAGTGGCAACGGGCAGCTACCGAATCCTTGAAACTATTAGAGCACAAGGGCCTTAGCATGGATACTGCGGATTGGAAAACGAAACTTAGAACGTGGTTAGCTAGAACAATTTATGATCTGATGAAGATAGCTGCGATAAACTGTATAAAGTAGAAAACAGTGTGCACGGTCTACATTGCGATAGGTTTATGTCCAAAAGTGAACTGCTGTAAGCAATTCAGTTGATGAAAATGTTAGATCTGATCACAATATCACCATAAAGATATATATGATAACTCCATGGTAATAGTATTCTTGTACTACTCTATTAATTACTAATGATAAAGTTTTATGTGCGTTATATCAAAACAAAATAAATGCAAACTTCTGTACATTGGATTGGATTATTACGGTTAGACTAATAATATTTTTACTGGTATTCGTACAGGTATCTTCCTATGATGGATAATAAATTATTTAATATTGATGGAAGTCTTTTCTGTAGACTTCTATAATGAATAATATAGTCGAAATTTGATGTTTCTATTATTAGAAGTTGTAACTATTTACCAACAACCGACTAATATGTTTACGTACTAACCAAATTGTGGAAACATACCTTTTTTTCTTATATTCAAGTACATGAAATTACTTTTATCCAATAATGTTGGAATATATACGTAATATCATCATGGAAGGTTTATTTTGAATAGGCTACCCTTATTTCATACAAAATAACCTACTATATGTCGACCGTACCTTTTTAGAAATAACGAACAACCTAATATTTAAGAGGCAACCTAATCCTAGTATTTATCAATATTGAGCCAATATTTAACTTTACTTCACATGTTTAGGGACTAAAATTTGTCACAGACAAGTATTAGAAACCATTTGATAATTTAAAAGTATGAATAAGTATATAACTTCGTACTGGCAGTAATTACTTTTTTTAGTAGTTAAATTTAAAAGCCATGACAAATATAAACAAAAAATTCAACTTATGTTATCTGATACATTGTTAGAGCTCTTATAAAGAGAAAATTAAAAAAGAATATCCTAAACTGTCTTTACTACAGTAAACTACTACATTTTCCTTAAGAAAAATATTTAACTAACATTCTTCAACTAAGCTCTTCTGAAGTAAAAAAGATTGGACGTTTTTACCTATTACAACAACCCCTACGAAGTACGCACTTACAGTGGGAAATGGCTATTCACAGTCGAAAGGAACACAACAAAACAAACATTGGCGTAGTCGGTCACACTGATATATTTGCTTCCAGTCAAAACGTTGTTAATGGAGTTTTATTTTCTTGAATGCTTCACTCTACTTATGAATTTTACTATTTAACACTTTCGAAAGTAACGTTATCAAAGCGATGTAAAGTAATTCACGGAGATAAAAACTTAAGAGCCAATTTTGCTAAAATGCATGTTTGATATTTTTGATTATTAATACTTGGAATAATTAATCGCTCAACTGGTCTACTGCAGTCCACTGCAGTCTCCTGACTTGTTAGCCGGGAGACCAAAATTGACTCTTTATTTTTAATCGTACATCGTATCTTAGGACCACCCCAGCTACCTTCTTCACGTCATCTTTACGTCCATTTGCTGAGACCGTGGTGGTCCCAAGTCTAGGACATAAATGGATCAACAGCCATCGGTTATTCGATAGAAGTAATCGCACAATGTCGTATGCGTGTTATATGAACTATATTGATATAGAAAGATGAAGCAAAATTTCTTATTGAATTCATATCATGCATTAACTATTTCATCCTTATTTTTATTGTTTCATGCCTCGACAGTTTCAAATATCAAGGTCTTCCATTCAATTGTTCTTTAGATACACTTCGCTTAGCTAAAAAAATCACGTTAAGAGAGAAAGAAACGATTTTCTCCCTTTTCCTTATTTTATGATTCTTATGTATGAGATTTTCGTTAATCACTTGTATAACATTCATGAATGTAGTAAAACAGTGTTTGTGTATATGAGTTCAAAAGTTCAACGACATAGAGTGACCTCGTCTGACCACCAGTCAACATGGTTTTATATTAAGTTAACAAAATGGTGAAAATCTTTTAGCGTATATTTTGTGAAGATTTTTTTCTACTTCGAGAATTAACGTGATTACCTTTCAATTGTCTCACGTTTCCACAAGTTTCACGAGTCGTCACATGTAAACTCTTTAAAGATTCTCTCGTATCTTTATATAACACTTATTATTACTTATATTTGATTGCCGAAGTAATTAAAAATATATATGGATAAGAAAAACTTAGATGTTTAAACACGTAAAACGAATGTAATATATGGTAACGGAAGCGACTGCTGTGCTTGAAATATCGGGTTCGATTCCCGGGTCGGACAAAAGTTTGTACGATCTCCAAATATTTGTTTCGAAGTTTGGGTGTTATCTGTGTATAATATGTATGTATTTACAAAAAAAAGTATATATGTATTCTATCAGTCAGTCTAGTTAGCATAGTACAAGCTCTGCTTAGTTTGAGACTAAATGGCGTTGTGTGTTAATATCTGAAATATTTATTTACTGATTATTATTGTTTATAATATCTTGAAATAACTTTCTGAACACTATTTTCTTTAATTATTAGATCTTTTGCAATCGTCAATACCTATTGACTGTATAACTATTTTTATTTTTTCTTTGTCATAAGTTTATATACAACTCTTAGGAAATAATACGAATCATTAAGCGTATTTGTTTATTTCTAAACAAGCTCAATCTCATCAAGTGCTTTCACGTGATGCTTTTAAATATCAGGATCAATGCGAATGATACAAACGTTGTTCTTAGCACAATACTAACAAAAAACAGAATTTATTTGTAAAAATGTGACGTATAATTTATCATCTTTCACCCTTAACAAATATAGAAGAACCAAAAAGTCGGTAAACGGCCAATAAAAAGAAAAACGACCTGGCCATTAACAGCCTTATTACGGAATGTAGGGCAACGCAAGTAGTAGGCTTGAAAAATAATTCTTCTAGTTATTGAACTCATTTTGTTTCAAACATGGAATTTTCACGATTAATAGACCTGTATTTTTCTGAACTGTCTTTGATGAATCATAAATATGAGTTACTAAAACCACCAAATAAGCAAAAACATTACAAAAAATACTCCAAACCTAAATCATATCAGACATCAGCTTACATTAAGTTCAGTTCACTAAGCACTACGTATGTAGTTTAGAATATATAACGAAAGTCACTACATAATTAGAATCAAGTATTGGAAATTGGTTGGTACCAATATGAGAATCGAATATTGCACATTATTTCAAGAGTTATAATAAATCATAGAAGTTATTGAACACAGCAATCTATTATACAAATAGTCATTTACACTCGCCTTCTATATCATCGCGATAGGATTTATATCATTATGATATAATGTATTATCATTTTAAACTTGTATTCAAGGCATCAACTTCACAACTGCAAAAAATAGACCCTAGAGGTCTTTTTTTTTGCGATCGATTGAGTGTTGGACCACTTTTACTAAATTACATGTGTGTTGATGTCGTTTATATTTTTCATGTTTTTCCGAAGCAAAAAATAAAAGGATCTAAAACTCTCAAAAACCTGGATATGATATAGTGCTATCATTAGTTAGACGTCCACTCGCATAGGGCGTAGCTAAGCGCAATAAAATCCTGAAGGTGTACTTAGCTGGCTTTATAGGAATAAAAATATTGGTTTTAATGCCACAGACATAATAGGCGTATGTGTATATCTGGAGGATATATTGACAAATATAGAAAAGGGTCTGATTATTTCGTTTGAGCAATGAGGATTGGTGATGTTCAGCAGAAGATAGAGCAAAAGCACTCGAAAGTGTTGGTCTTTAGAGAAGATTTAATTATAGTAGAAGAAAGTGGTATTTATAGATAAATTTAAGTGTTTGGTTATTCCTGTGACTACATGAAAAAGAGAAAGCCATGAAGGTACATATTTGTACATATGATTGTAGGCTTAAATAAATAGTCAAGGTCAAATGCTGTTTGCTTTCCATGACATTGTAATTGTACTAGTTACATGAATATTTATGTACCTTAGTATGAAAACAGTCTCCATAATATATGGTTATTGTATACTTTGGTTACTAAACTTGTTATATACAAGTTTACTAAGCTAGTTAGTAGATAATTTTTTCATCATCTATCATGATTAACGATGATAAACCGTTATCAATAAATACTAACATATTGTACATATGTAGGCAAAAATTGTGGATATAAGTTTTGTACACGGGCAGATCAAAAAACATTGTGCTTTGAGAAAAAAATGTAGCGGCTTTTAATAACATATAAATAATTTCTTGCCTCAGAGACTAGAAACTTTAAAAGAAACTTAAAACATTTTTTTGTTTTTAATTAAGGGCCTACTAAATTGACTCGGCCTGATGGAAAGCATGAATAAATCAAAGAGTGCTTGTCACAATATTCTATGTGAAATCAGACAATGCAACATGTTGACCCACATTATGGTGACCTTTTTTTTTTGACGGGTTGTAAAATCGCTTCGGATCGCCGGCTCCTCAGGGCCGTAGGAGTCAGAAGTATGTGGTATTTTCACTAAAAACAACACCACGCCCATTCAGACCCTGGTGAAACCTCCGAGGAGACTCTGGGGAAATTCTCAGAGGTTTCCCCGGCGATCTGGTTATTCTAGACGTTGCGGCCCGATCACATTTTCACGACCAGACCGCATAGCTATCACTGACCGCAGTGATTAATTCGCCCCCCACAGAGGTCCCCTGGAATTCTCTGGAAGCTTGCAGCCCCGTTGGCAGCTTCTAACGTTGCCAATGTCCGATGTCCTCTACACTCGGGATCAACCTCCTCCCGATCCAACTTCCAGGTTGGGCAGAACCAAATTCTGCTACATTTCGAAACACTATGGCGGCCTTGTGAGATATTTTTTCACACTCTGCTGTAGGAAGCGTCCGTTTTTGTACGTTATACTATTACTGAATACTCTATATTATTTTTTTACATCTTGTTTTAATCATAATAATCTAATAAATCCATTGGGTATTTCAAAATTAATCGTAGTGAGCTATATGCATTGAAATCATTATTCAATGTCATCTAATGAAGATATAAATCAAATTATAGAACAAGTGCTAGTTTTTTGTCGTGCAAAGAATGCTTTGACACCAGCGATTAGCTATATAGTTTCCTAACACTAACTGTTCACTAGCCATATACAGCTAGTGGGAGAATCAATCTGTTTCTGTTAAAGAACATAGCGTTCGTTCCTCCACAATTCATTGAAAAACGTGTTAAAAATCATAAGTATTAAGAAAACGAAATCTGTAACAAAAATCTAAAACTTTGCACTATAATATTGAAGACCATTAACAGAATGTGACTGCTTATTTATTACCATGTGACAAATTTCTTTTAATAGAGGCTTTTATCTTAAAATAGAGACGACTACGCAGTAATTGGTAAAGTTTATGCAACAGTTGTCAAGCTATATAAGTCTTCACCTAACTTAATTTAAATTAATAATCATTGTTATTTTACATTTTTTTTTTGGTATTTAATTTAAAATTTTATAAGTCACTCAGTGTAATGTAAAGCCATTAAAACAAAAATAAAACTGCCAAAATTGAAGTCTTACTTCTTGTAGAAGCCAAGGAACACTTCACTGTCCAATTTAGTTGCCCTGCCCTTGGCCACAAACTACCTTCTACTGGAATCCATTAATAGATGTAGAACAATAGGGTTAAAGTCGGGTAGACTGAAATTCAGTGCTATTTTCGAATACAGGACAAACATAAGAATTTTCAAGCTTGTAAAATCTCTTGCAACATTTCACTTTGACATAATAATTATTTGTACCACTTCAAAGAATTCGCACTAAGGAATCCTTACCTTTTGTTAAAAATGTAAAGGTGAAGCCGGAATGTCGGCATTCTCTGTCTGTATAAAGTGGTGCTGAATGGAGTGTTTTTATCTTCAAATTACAATTAAAAAGTTTTAATGTAAATATGCTGATATGTATATCTAAAGTGAAGTTCATTCTTTTTTGGTATCACGTTTTAGTTATTGCTTTTATCCTCATTGGATCACACTAGGCTTAAAAATAATAAATTAAACATTTATTGTCAGGTAAATAATGTTAATTCCATTATTAAAAAAATATGAACTAATTAGTTGATTGTAACAGCTGATATATCACATTTTACTAAATAATGTGTATCTCTTACTCATTACTATTTAACATTTTTTATCAAACTACATACGAAATACTAGTAGTTGTTTCAACCAAAATCACAATAATATTAAACATTTAAGTCATATCGTTTTATTTTTGGAAGCATTAAACATCTAATATAGTTATCGATTTCCTGAAAACTAATTCTCAGTAATAAAACTATCACGAAAACTATTAAGCACATGTTTAGTGTTGCTCTTAAAGTAATGTGGTAAAGTTTGAAGCGATTTCTTACTTTTGTATATGAAGTAACTACGTCAGTTCTATAAGACGTATTATCTGTTTATTAACTTTCGAACTATGTGCTAGCCCGCACATCGAAGTTGATGCACGGCATCAACTTATTAAGTACTCTATTTAAAGTTAAGTACAGTCATAACTATAACTTATTTCCTCCATACCTAGAATTCATAGTGTTGAAACTTTGTAGCAGTAGCATTTTCTATACTAGCAATCACTATAAATTATATTCACTATCACAAAATACACTATTACGTTAATAATATATTGCTTTTATTAATCAAACTCACCATAAATAAAAGAATGGATGAAAACTACAAAGAACAAAATAAATAGAAATTTTGATAGACGACCTACGTTGTTAGAAAAGTTGTTGATGGAAAACCCGACTAAGAAATAAAGATAAAATGCACTCTTCTATAGAATAACCAGTGAAATGACCTTTAATAGTTGCATTATTTCTGATGGACTACAAGTTTACCCTTAACAACACGATTCCGTAGCCCATTGTTCTGCAGTTTGATTGATGATCACAGACTACTTGACAAATGATTTTCTTCACTATTATATAAAACTGGCTCAATTAGTTGTGAATGGGTTGTGACTCGTGAAAAGTATTTCACATGTAAACAATAGAAAAATAAATTACAGATTGTGTTTTCAGAAAGTATTATGAACACATGATGTCGGGTCACATCTGTTTAGAGACAAATCTCACGGGAAATGTTTTGTGCGTGAATGACATGACATGTGGGGTGCGTGGTTTTGAACGGTGTAAAAAGGGTTTTATTGGGTTGACAGTACGCGCATTATTTTCTCGTTTATTTTTATTAAATGACACCGTAATACATACGTTAATGACGTCATCTAATATATTTTGATTTTACATATTTAAATGTGAATAATCTTTTTCAAAAAAAATATTTTGAATCTAACATAAATAAAAGCATCGATACGTTAGGTACTGTAGCAGGATATCGATATAACTTGTTAAAAACATAAAAAAAAAACAAATTATATCCTCTCATCTAAAATAGTAACACAAATTGGTGTAAAGAAATTAGCGAGCGTTAAGAATCTTTTTGCATGCTAAGTGCTATTCACTGTTAACTAAGTAAAATTTTTCAATTTTTATATCGTTAGGTTTTGAATTATGCACAAAAAATAGTACATCCGCTACGTTAGTTGTTTGGCAATGACACTACTGCAATTCAGAACTACCTTAATAATGGTATAGTTTCTGAAGTTTTATACTAATTTCTTCAACTGCACTTCTTCATTTTGTGATCAGAAAGGTTGATTCATTATTTTAGAGCCTCCAATTATGTACTTCTGAATAAATAAGTTCTGGATCTCAAGAATATTTACAGCCACCGGAACTCATAAATTTTGATGCCAACATCTTAGAATTTTTTTTTTATTTTGGGGAGTGTTTTGTTCTTTATCTTACAAAAGACCGCAGAAATGATGTTAGTTATTACTAAAAGGTTATCGGGTTCTATACAAAGCGAAGAGGGTGATAGGCGCGTATGTTGCAAGTATTTATGGGTATCGGAAACCGCTTTCTTCAGAAAAAAGTTTGTTTTTAAGAAAAAAGGACGAACGTTCGTTTAAATGAATTTGTTTTTATTTTCTATAAATGTTAGAATTTGTAATGTTTAATGCGTCCAGGACTCTACTATTTACATGTTACGTTAACATTACGTACTCGTAAATATGACAGTTTGAAAAATTTATCTGTTAAAAAGTATCATAACAACCTCAGAATATAATAATAAAAAATTTTAACGTCAAATGCCAGTTTTTGCAAATTCTAGTGATCCTCACAAAAAAAGATAAGAGGATTCAAGCTCCCCACAGTAAAGAGAAAAAATATTAAAAAGAGTTTCTATCTATTCCCTGAAACTATTAACTATACTTTGGAAGGAACATTATCAATATTTTTGGAAGAAAATCAATGAAGGACCATTTTCTATCTCACTTAACCAATGTTTTTAAATTTGTTTCGTTTGAAATGCAAAATAAAGCTAATTTGCTTTACGATACTCTCAGCTCTCCTTTCCAATATTTTTTACAACCTCGAGGAAAGTTATTTTGAATGAAGCCAAACAATCTTTTTTTGTTTGATTTGGTAGTATCCAGTGATGGCAGGATTTTCAGATAATGACGAAAAGGTTTTAGTAATACACAACGCTCTCTTTTTATTTCCGTTATTTAGTGTACCAGTTTCATTTTTAAAATAAAATGATAAAACTCGACGCAATAAATATAAAATGAAGAAGTTTTTTCTTTTTATAAACTTTTCATGGACATAAATTGTAACTAAAGTTATATATTATAATATTTATAGAACTATGTAGTACAGGTGTCAAATTCTTATTGTAAAGCTAAAATAATCTTGATTTATATCTGATTTTAAACCCAAGGAGAGAAACCAGCCTTAGGTCTTACCTTTTTGGTTAAATATATCTAAACAAACCTGGTTAAAAATATTGTGAGAGCTCTTTGTTTCAACGCTTAAGCAAGTTTAGTATCAGCCACGAATAAACCGCATACATCTGAGAATAATTAACTGCTATCGATCGCGCTTTGGCTGTAGACGGATAAAAGCAGATTCAAATGTAAATACTTTCTACGTTTTAAATATTGTCGATGGTTTGAATTCAATCCTTTATTCACAAAGACAAATGCATGTATAAAACTTGGTTTTCAGTTATCACGTTTGGAAAAAGATGCAAAAAAAATATATTAATTATAAAAGTCTCATTTTAATAAATATACCGATGTTTGGAAGTTTGCATCTTACTTATATTTAATAAATTAATGAATTAAATGGCCATTAGTGATTCAAAACTATAGACAATTCTATTCTTAACCACTTATTTCTATTTTTATCTACCTCAGTGGCGCAGCTGTAGTGAATGCGACTGCTGGACTTGAGGTCTCGGGTTCGATTCTCAGATCGGACCAAATATTTGTATAATCTACAAGTATTTGTTTCGAAGTTTGGGTGTTTTCTATGTATAAATATATGTATTTACAAAAAAAAAGGTATATAAGTATTATATTAGTCAGACAAGTTATCATAGTACAAGCTCTGCTTAGTTTGAAACTAGATGTGTCAAATGTCCGAAAAAAATATGTTCATTTTTATGTTACGTGTTGATTTAATCTTATTCGAGTCCAATTTCGGAGATCCGAATAATTAATTTAGTATCCTGCGTTTATGTTAAGAACCAGAGGAACTTTTTCTATCCTAATTAAACTTGAAATACTGTTTTTCCCTTAGGTTAAGACAAACTTTTCTAATACGAATTTTACAAGATTTTCCTCTTTTTCTTTTTATAATGACTTTTTGTAATGGGTTAACTCTTTCTGTGAAAACTCAGTATTGAGTGATTTTTCTCTCTGGATCTATTTTTATCATAGTATAATTATCCAAACATTTGGCATAGGACTAATTAGATAATTTTTAATTAAAATGCCTGTCTAATTAAATGGTTTATATTTTTCATTAATTCATTAAAGCGTAAACTATACTTTAAAGTATAAATATACAAGTATATCCGTCCTGTTACACATATTGTTTGTAATTTTTACAATATGATATTAAAATATATTAGGCTATGTAATGGTATCATTCTTGCGTCTTCATCATAATTATCATTTTCAACAGCCTTTGACATCCCACTGTTGGACATAGACCTCTCCTTAGCCTAAACTGACCTAAATTCTCGTGTTTTTAAAAGTATTCAGTATTAAGAGAGTGCATTGTTTATTATAGTATAGAATAATATATACATTTAAAGGTCAAGTTTATAATTATTATTAAATGATATATAATAACATACCATTTTTTCAGCTGCAAGTCTTTACGTTCCATAAAATTTATTTACTTTTACTTTTAAATTGATGATTTTATTTATTTATTTATACATTATGCACTTTAAGCCTAAGGACTTAATGCCTAATGCCCAAAAGTTGACTGGTAGAGTATTCTTTACCAGTAAACTTTTGGGCTTAGTTTTCTTACGGATATCCTCGTTCCGGATCCTATCACGCAAGGAAATGCCGAGCCCTTTCCATAGCTCGTTGAGTGACTTTGAGCTTCTCCATGAGGCCAGCAGTAAAAGACCACGTCTCAGTTCCATATGTCATCACTGGCAACACACACTGGTTCAAGTCTTTCGTCTTTAGGCTCTGGGGGATCTTGGACGAAAAGACATCTCGAAGCATCCCGAACGCTGCCCATCCGAGTCAGATTCTTAGTGCGACCTCTTTGTCGAAGTTGGACTTACCTAGCTGGACTACTTGTCCTAGGTAGACATACTCGTCAACAACTTCGACTGCATCGTTCCCAACAATTACCGGTATAGGTGCGACATGGACGTATAATAATGCTACATCACAATACGCTTAATAAATTATGGAATAGTTTTTAAACATGTCAATGGTCGCTTTTTTATCATTATTCAGTTCCAAATTTGAAAGAAGGTATAAACTCAAGCTTTATCTATGACACTCGATCGCGATCTTGCTAAAGTTATGGCAGGCAATCAAAACTTTTCGCGTTACTTTTTGAGGAATACTTCAGTTATTTGTAAAGAAGTATTATTGATTTTGTTAAGGGCTATTTCCTTCTGTAATATATGTATGGGAAGGTAAATATCATGCTTATAATTATGTATTAGATTATAGTCCGAATAATAACAACGCTTATTTCACAAATACATACAGAGTTGAAAGTTATAGGTAGAATGATATTTCTCAAGCACAAATTAATTAAGTTAGCATCTGTAGCCGAACTAGGCAGAGCCTGTATTTCGACTATCAACATGAATTCTCTGCGATATAATAGTCTAATTATTTTAGTCATTAAAATAAGATTGCCATATAAAATATTTTAATTATCAAGGTAAGAAAGTGGATTAACGTTCATACAAATGTCTTCTTTTTGTATACCGTATAGTAACATATTTGTAAATGTACGTGTGTCTGGATGTTAGTGTGTGTGTGAATTTATTAATATGTTTCTTCAATTGAACTTTATTCAATGAATATGTATTTATAGTTTTACTAATTCTATTGTAAATAAAAGAGGATAGCGGAACGTTGTGCAAATTAAGTTTTACAAGCTACGAGTCGGAGAAAAACTATATCTTTTCTTCGCTTCTCTTAAAGTTGTGGATTAAAATATTGTCTTTATATTGAGATAAACACTTAGCACAAATAGTTAACGAGCAGTCAGAACTCTGGTAAACTAGTCTAGCATTATAGTGGTCCCCCCCGTGTAGGGTGCCAGAGGCTGGCCGTGGGAGCGGTTCTTAGTGGGAACACCACATACTTCTGACTCCTGCACCACAAGAAGCGGGAGATCTAAAAGGATTTTCCGCCTAGTCAACAGAAAAAAATGTGTAGCATTTTAGTAGAAAAAAATACACCTATATGCTTGTAGGCACAAACTTTTAATATCGTACGCTGGGTGATTTCAACCGGTTTCATAATTGATTTTGAGGGCGATCCCCAGGTAGAGATGCAGTACGTCAAGAGCGATTGACAGATTGAATAGTATACCTCTCTCAAGAATTTGGAATCAGCAATGTACCTGAGATTTTTGAAGATACATATAAACTTTTTACTCTGTCCAACAATATTCTCATATGCTCTTTAAAGTTGAGATTGAGGCAATGGTAACGCCTAAATATTTAATTGCATTTACACGTTCCAGAGTGAGACACGAGCAGTTATACAGGGATTGACATTGATGTGATATGATTGGATGATAATTGAAATTTTCTGTGACACCCTTTACGTTGAAACAGATTAGTTCGATATGTTTAATCTTATCTACGTTGAAGATAAGGGTGTTTCTATCGTAACCATTACTAAGAGCATTAAAACCCGTCTGTGCAGCATCAAGGGCCTTATCCCAAGTGTTGGCACTGAAGGAGAATGTGGTATCATCTACGAGTCTTAAGCTTGTCAGTTCGTTTATGTTCACGAGAAATGGCGTAGGGCCAAGTATACTGCATTGTGTGACCTCGGGTAACGCCTCAAAATTACTTATTATATAATTTCCTAACTGAACACATTGCAATCGGCCAGCAAGGTGACTTTCAAAAAGTTTTAATTGTATTCCTCTAAGATACAGGCTTTAATATTGTGAAAATAGAAAACCTTTTTAAATTTCTAGGTATATCTAGAAATATCGTGCAGTATACCATTATCTAAGCTAGACGTTATATAACAAGTGAGATTGCTAACAGCTAGATTAGTTGACTGATTTTTTTTTTAAATCGTACTGGTTAGTTGATAGCAAATTATTACCCACCAAAGAATTGACAAGCCTCCGGTTCATTATGCGCTCTAGTGTTTTTGAAATAGATGGTAAGGTAATTTTAGACGTGATTTCTGTCACCCCCTTGAAGATTGGTCGTAATACTCCTTTCCTCAAAGATTTTTACTACGGACTACTTTAAATATGACTTTATACCTATATCCTACTTTAATGAACTCAAGAAAGTCTCATAACAAATGTATTTAATATTTACAACACTTATCATCATTTTAAATCGCCGTAAGTGGCTTATTTCGGGTTATACGATACGTTAATATAATAATTATAGTTCCAATAAAAAATCCTACTTCGTTCAAGGTTATTTTTATATAAAGCATGTGTGTTTAGGTGTAGTCGTTAAGATTATATACGATATATTGCAACTCATAGTAAGCACACACGTTTATTGAAGTTAAAGGTTTTAATGAGTTGCTCCATTTGGCCTTTAACTCTTCAAGTGGATATTTTTGTTTTTCACCTTTTCAGTGCTTTGTCGTTTTTCTAAGAATGCAATTTTGTATTATTTTGTAAAGCTATTAAATAGACGAGTTCTCGACTACTAAGAATGCTTAAAGAATTTAAAGCCCTGACTTAGTAAAATACTCGTGTTTCCTGTAACTCTATTAGTCGGTATAACCATAATTGCCTTAGTAATCGATAATACCACGTGTAAGCTCTTGAAGGAACTTTGTAGTTTAATATTTTCATAAATAATCCTTTACTGGCTTATACGATTGATGATTTAAAGGTTCAGAATAATGCATAATCTTGTATGTGTTTTTAAAGAAACTTTACTAGGGGTCTTTTCGGTCTCTGGTTAAGCGTAGAACTAGACACGGACGGAAAACGTCTAGTCAAGACTTCCTAATAGGTTCAGAACTGGTAGCTTCGCCGAATTATACGTGATATAATAACCTTTTGTATTTTTGTAGCTACACACAGTGGTAGTATATTTTTAAAAGAAAATTTTATATATAGATACTAAATTCAGTTACTTGTTGTGCATGTTCTAATTACTTTTGTAACTGTTAAAAAGCATATTCTTCAGTCGTTTCACTCAATTGAATTAAGTAGGAAATTAAAAACAGTGCAGTTACAAAGTGCTAGCTAACTTTACCGGATGGGAAAACGTTACGCTACTCCGACTTTTACTTATCTTAAAAATGCAACACAGTTAAGTCAGGTTGTGCTGTCGTGGACTTAAGAAGTTTTCTATTAAGTAGTCAGTACATTTTCCTTGTACAGTTATAGACCTAAACCACTTATAATAGTGCATAATTATAACTTAATAGTAGAAATTAATACGTCTGTACACAATTACACCTAAATAGGTGTAATTGTGTACAGACCTCTTGTATAGGTGTAATTATGTACAAAAGGTTTATAACTCTACAGAGAAAATGTCCTGACTCAAAAAACTTGATAGAACACTTCTTAATTCCACGACAGCACATCCTAATACAGATACGATATTAATATATACTGAGATATTAGTGCCCTTTTTAAAGATCAGTGTAACGTTTCACCGTTTAAATCATCATTATCATCATCATCTCAAAATACACACACTGCTGAACATTCTGCTGGTTCTCCACAACAGCCGGTCCCATGCCGCCCGCATCCAACAGCTTCCCGTGACCTTTACCAGGTCGTCGGACCACCTTGTGGGGGCCCTACCAACGCTGCGTTTCCCAGTCTGCGGTCGCCACTCCAGAACTTTACGGCCCTACCGTTTAAATAATTTTATGAAATTTAAAAGTAAACTAAAAGGTGTTTAAAGCATTTAAGTAGATGCTGTCACTAAAAACTTCTTTTCAAAGGAGATTTTTCTTGTAACAGTTGATAACTAAAGTCTATTTTATTTGAATATTTCCATAGATTATATAATTTTATTAGTATACCTGTATACTATATATATATTATTAATACTCTTTGGCAAAATTTCCATAAAGAGAGTTTTCTTTACTTTCCATTACATGTTCATAATAAACTGATTTATGTATGAAAATAGATTATATAAATTTATCAAAGTAGCAAAATAATCAGGTTTACTTAGTTGTGAAAAATGTCGACGTTACCTAAATCGTACATCAAAGCTACTTATTATTATTTAATATACTATTACTTAGCGATGTAACATAGCCCATTGTTCACATTCATTTTATTCATTTATTTTCAATATATCGTTTTTGTATAGAGAATATTATTAATCAAAATTTTAAAGACAATATCTACGTAGTTAACTTACTCTCATAGCACTTTAGTGGTATAAAAATAATAGTAGCGCGGGATTTAAAGTGATTTACTCAAGCACAGCAGATATTTAGCATTTTTAGTTTCTAATTAGCATACTATATCTGATGCCCCCAAATGTTTTTTGTTTCAGTTTCCTCCTTTTACGTTATTAAAAGATTATATACACTTTACTCACCGCTGAAAATGGTAACAATATGCAACATTTATACGTTCTATCACCTCATATGTTAAATACAATAAGCCTTCGTGACGTTCGAGTAAATCCGTATTTAGTTTCATTGGCTCCCCTTTTTTATATTGATGGAATTTAAAATTCCTTTGAATCTCCTACACTTTGCGGATATAGGAACCAAGAGTATGTAGGATTCCACTAAAAACTACCTCGACGGTCATCTTCTTATAACCTAATCTGAGAGAGCCAGATAATGTAATTTCTGGTTCTCCGTAAATCGATACCACGTCACCCTATCCGGGTTGAAAATAATGGAGAAATACAGCTTCACAGAAAGAGACCAACCATTGACTCCTTCTTATGATATTATACAAAAAACATATCGCCCATCTGATATCCTATCCATAGAATTATGTCTTTTTGACTTGTTTTAAGGGTTCACAAATTAGATTTAAGTACATTTAAACAACAATTTCAAAGGCATTCACTAATAATGCAAAACAATAAAAAAGCATAGATGGCAAAACGACCCTCCTTCATAAGTCTGAAATAAAAGGATAATGTTGCAATAAATCCCTTTGGGAAATACGGATGTGAAAACACAAAGCAATGTTCGACTGATCATAGAGTCTACATGCAAGGGTTAATAAATGTTATAAAATGTGGGTATATCTGTCTATTTTGCTAAGTTTTTACTACTAATCTATTATACTTCTAGTAGCGGACTCATTATAACATATTCTATATGATACTATAATATGAAATTTAATTGATCGTCTCGAAGCTGAGTGGTTTTGAGAATGAAAGTTTACAAATTTATTGAAGTACCATATTATTTGTGTATTCTGAATGCCTTGGCATATGTTTTTTATATGACGAAAAAGTACTTATATTGGTATTCATAAATAAACATCTATATTACCTTTCAACAAAGTTGAACAAACGAACAGTATTTAATTTGAATAAAATATTAGTCGCTTAGAATAACATCGAATTAAAATAAAATAAATAAACACTAGTATCATTGAATATTGCATTGTAATTCTATCTCATGCATAGTCACAGGAAGATGGTGGGCATTGGGGGATAATTATATACGTGCTATGTTTATATAAGCGACTACTCAAAATAAAGTTACTTCTAATGTTGCAAAAATAAAACAATGTGTTATTTAAAATAATGTTTTTTAACTTTTACATGCATTAAGATAATTTATCAAGTAAACTTAAAAAACTGATAAATCACTTCTTTGTTCCCTGAGTAATTGGCATACACTTGTAGTCTTATCAAAGAATCTCTGTGGTGTTTAAACATGCAACGGTTTTAAATTACAACACTTACTTTGATGTTATTTTATGTTCCAATAACCCCGAGGTCTTTATTGGTATTGTAGTGCTATAGCCCAAAGGGCTATTGGACTTGAAACCATTATGAATTGGCACCTTTTTTATCGCAAGAAAAACAAAGAAATGTGGAACATTCACACAATAAGGTGGTATTTTTTAAACGGAATAATTTGAAAAATTGCAAGAATGAATGCATAATCGAATCCACTTCATTTTCTTATTCCAAGAACTTGCAGAAAAATAAATGGAGCTGTATTTTTTGAAGAATCTTTTTCATAGTGCTTTAAATACGTACGTACGTAAATACTATATGTATTAATATTAAAAATTTGATTGTGCTTTACCAAACATTATTGTAATTGTGATTCATGTGACCGAAGTTTTATAAACGGCGTCACGTAATTATTATATCTCCTCTTTTTTGACTTATCCTACCTATTTGTCGTTTTTAAGATAAATGTAAAGTAACATAATACTTATCACTTTATTTATTTTGACTGCACGGTTGGTCTAGCGGTCGCCACGCCGCTCTCTACTGCGCCGAGTGTTGTGTGATCAAACCCTACATGGGACAACACTTTGTGTGATCCAGAAATTGTTGTTCTAAGTCTGGATGTTCCTTGTGTACGTTTCTTGTATGTTTGTAAAGTCCCCCGCGACACAGGATATATTACTAGTGCAGGTGATGCCTGTTTTTTTAAAAAAAAAGCCATAAATACACTACATAAATTGTAATTTCATGGCATTGTAGCACAGTGAACACGTACTTACAATAATTATCTTCAATAGATTAACAGAACGCTGCATTACAGTGCTTGAAACGATATAGATAATTAAGTTTGTCTAACGGGCATAATAGAAGTTCATGGTTTCAAAAGACAAAGTTGGGTAACTTCGGCTTTCGGGTTTAAGTAATAGAAAATCATATACTAGATCCCTTGCTTAATACTCGAAGCACGTTTTGCGAACACGAGATGAAAGCAAGCTTTCTTCTCTATTTAACTGGACGAGATAAACTGGACGTTTCAAGTTAACAACTTTTTAATTATATTTGGCACAGGTAACGTTGGAAATAAGTTTTAGCACATTGTGTGTTGAGCATATAATATAACACTGTACATATACCTTGGATTTGCTGTGAGATTTGAGATGAAAAAGTTGACCCACCCCTTAAGTATCGTTTTGGGACTGCAATTTGCCGCGAGAATCGCTTGTAACATCTTTACCTGTATGTTAAAACCTTTGTTTATGTTTAGATGTGTTGTACTTTCTTGTCTCAAACATGAGATTGTCAGCGCGGAGTTACTTTTTAAAGTAAATCAAAAAGTAATGAAAAATCAAGTCACACTGAGTCATTTACTGTTGGGCCTACTTTTACATATTATGACGCTTCTCCTAAAGCTCGAGTTATATTTACCATTTTTAATTTACTTTGTTTTTATTTTTTAACTTTGTTTTATATCTACATGACATATTTTTCACTGTATACTTAGGGTATGCTTTTTATGTTTATTATGTCTTCTTCATAATAACCAATCAATAACGTAACATTATGATTCATCTTTATGAGACTATTTCATAACTGTTAAGGGTATTGTTACATTTAAAGCTCAACTGATACTACCGTTGGAGATGCTTTTCATCACTTTTCAGCATCCAAATGTCGAATTGTATTCTGATTGGCGTCAGTCAGATCTTGAATTGGGCTAGCCACAGACCTGTAACAAGTTTTCATGTTAGTAAATCTTTTAAAATACAGGATATATTTAAATACAGCACGAAATAATCTGATTCTACCGTACGCTCTATAGTAGAACATTGTGTTTTATCATATTGAGAAAAAATTAAGTTAAATATTTTTTATAAATCCTAATCATAAGCTACTTAAAGCCATATTTGCAAAGGTAACAGTATATGTTTATTTTAACCGGTTTCTTAATTACTATTTGTGATCACATTTCCAAACAATTAACAGTTTCCCGGTCGTTTTAAGATACATATAATTTTGTACATCCGTCTATTAATTCATAAGATAAATTGGATGAACATCCAGGTCATTTATTTAGCATATATTTAAGTTATTGTTACGTTGCTTACGTACTGATAACAGGTTTGGTAGGTTAAGAGTTCTAAGTTCTCCAGATTAAATAAGTTTGTTTTTCAATAGGTATAACGCTCCAATATACCAAGCCCTGGTCACTTAAACTAATCTTGCTACTTACTCTTTGTCATAATTTATACTTAAGTTATAATCATAATCCATTGCAGCGCCACCTCACTATAGTGTGCGCTCCCGATGCATCTATATTTTTATTGTCTGTAGACACACACTTCTGTATAAGAAAATATGGCGCCCTGAATAAAAGTTCATTGATTATTATAACGGATATATGTTTTCAATGTAATCTACGGTCTGATTTAACTCTGATACTGTTTTATTTGCGTGAATTAAACTATTGGCTTTCTAAAATAGTACCCATTTTCATTAATTAATCAAAAAGTCTAACTCTGAAACGCAAAGCACTATAAAACTATCAAATACGAAATTTGCTACAAAAGCACATTATTGATACAGCTCTTTTGTTAAACCGAGGCTATTGGAAAACATGCGACTGCTATTTTGTTCCAATAACCAATGAATTCGTATGATTAGCCAATCAACTATGAAAATTATCGTTCACGTATGCCCTTTTGGATAAAACGTTATGGTTTAATAATATTATTGGAATCGTTTACAGTCACAGTATACGGAGAAATACTTAATGGAAAATATTAACTGTTGTATTTACATAGATTTAGTGATGAATTTTTTAAATAAAAATTATTTTAAATATTTTTTGTGTGCCATCAACTACCTTTTATTTCTAATTAAAGTTTCCTATATAAAGGTTGCCTTTAAGAAATTCTTTTGAATAAATTTATTTATGTAAATATTGCCTTCTATTGTAAATCATTGTTAAAAATAGTGATTACGTTCATTTATATGTACTGACGCTGAGTAATTTTTGAACGACCTAAAACAACTAGAAAAGTTCCTGGAACATCTACAGTTTATTATTTTTCTTGTCTTTTAATCACAAGTACCAAGCGTTTTACATAAATGCATATTATTAGATAACAATCCATTCGTTTACTATAGTATATACTGTCGTTTATTATATGCAATGGTCGGAGAAAAATTCCAAGATTTCTGCGGAAATTTTCTCGAAAATATTCCAGTTCTAGGATGTTGAATAACAGGATTAAGGAAGAATTTATTTACCATTTTATGTTACACAGTTCTTCTATGTTATATCCAAAGAAATAGGTATAGAAAAATTTTATCGTACACAAATTAATACAGTTCATACATGAGAGCATATCAGTTGAATGGCCATGTACATACAAATGGCGGTCTATCGCTAAACAGCAATTTTTTCTTGGCAACCTTTGCGTGAAATAAATGGACTGTAAAACGACGAATTCTGGAGTAGTTTTGATGTTAGAACTAATAGGTTTTCTTTCACGAAAGGCTAAACGATTTTTCAATAAATAAATGCTAAGCCTATATTCAACTGCATGTAGTAGCTTAAGCGGTTGTCTGTGCAGGATGTTGTGTTTTCGATTCCCACGTGAAACAATACTATGTGTGATTCACAAAACACTGTCCCGGACTGTTCTGACTGTTCTAGTTCAACGTTAAGAAAACACATGTGTGTGCGCTATGTACCAAAAATTTACTATTTCTTTCCCTCATCACGTTTCAGAATACTTAATAGGATCAACCACTGGATGAGCTCAATTTTCTAGGTATGAAGATTTGCTTTAATCTTAGCACATGAGAGTGCATTAAGAGTATCACTAAGGCGGCTTCATGAAAGCTAACTATACTGAACAATGTGAGATAGTTTTTCTGGCATGAGCATCTGTGTCTTCTTTATTAAACCCAGATTCACTTCTCCATGGAGTACAGTTCTCATTTAAAATCAACTTCAACTTTAACAAATAAACAACATATGTTCTGGGTACAAGTAATAGTTGAACTCAGGCACCCATGTTAAGATTTAACATGTGTTACGGGTACCAAGGCTCCCTCGTAATGTGAAAACATTATTGTCTACGTAATTATAAGTAAAGAGAAGATGCACAAAATAACATTTTAGACTAAATTTAACTTAAAATTAAAATTCGTAATTGTAGAAACACGCTCACAATGCGCTAATATGACTTGCCTTTTTATAAAGAATTTAAAGTTAAATAATTCAACTTTATCAAATCAGATTTATCAAATCGAACCAACAATAAAATTAAAAGCCAAAATAATATTAAAACTAGAATTGTTGATAGTGCTGTTGAATGCTCTCCATCGATTATAGCTCTAAGCAGTCCGCAGCATCTATAGTCCGCAAGACACTGAATCCCTTAAACTTCTGCAGTTGTCGAATTTTTGGTAGTCCACAATCGCCTTTATCATGGAGAGTATTCGGACGAGCTCTTCTAACCGATCCCACCTTCTCCTTTCCTCTATAGGACAACATGTGCTGCCCTTGGCAGTTAATGCACACGCTTTCGAACTATACGCTTCGGCTCTTCCATTCTCCACAAATCAATGAAAACCTGGAACTTACTACCAGCGCAACTTTTTCCTTGCCACTATGATCTCGAGTCTTTTAAACTAAGCGTGGCAAATTATCTCACTAGGTCACCATAGTGTGGGTCACCATACTTCATTGTCTGCAATCGCAATGAGTATGGTCACTATTAAATTCTATTCGTGCTTTCCATTAGGTACTTTTAGAACTTCGCCAAAATCTATTGCAACTTTGAACCTTAAACAATTAGTTCTACAGTTTACTAATAATGCGAAATTACTCTCTTGAAGTACTCTATTCAATAAGTATCTAACTATATGTGTATACATTTTATGTGGGAATATTTAATATTTGTGAAGATATTAAATAATAAATGTGATTTTTACAGTATACCATTTCAAAGAAAAATAAAATGACTTTCTTATTTTTATAAAGTGGAAACGTAGGACGAATGAAGAAAAATTTTACTGCACTATTTGAAGGAAAGGATACAAAGAATGAAAAGAATCTTGTATTGAATAAAAACTATTGTTAGGATTTGTGTAGACATACCCTGCTTCCGACAATTTAAAAAGAAAACTTTAAGAAACTTGGCGAGATAAAAGTAGTATCATATCGATATTTCCTAGCACAACAACAAACAATATATTAATATATTTATAATACATTACATTATATTATATTTTAGAACAGGTACAAATAGTTGAACTTTAGAACGCTATATTATTATAACATCATATTTAGAACGCGCCAAATAAAATTAGTAACTGAAGTATCTTATGATCATCGATTATGCAAATAATTATGTTATAGAGAGAGATTAAATATTTTCTATTATATATGTAATAGTCGACGTTATATTGCTTGCAGTCGGACACAATGTCCTACTTAGTATTCACAATGAGTGCTATGCTTCTTCCACTTAGACTAGTAAAACTTTTATATGGTGAGCCGTAGAGGCGCATTTATTAAACGATGCGATATCATTAACTTAATCTTAAGTGAAAAAGTGAGAATCTGCTTGCAAATATCAACGATGTGAATTGTTGGACTTACTTTGAAGTTTTATTAAAAGCACTCTCGATATTTTAATTACATACAGATGTGTGAACTGTAACAGTAATATCTTATCTGGAGAATTTAAAATTTGCCTGTATTCAGAGCTGATCAGTAACACACATATAAAATAACTTGGCTATGAGAGACATTATGTTTATATATTCTTTATTTAAATCAATAAGAGCTTAAAATTTTGAAGAACTTGTGATATAAACTCACAATTTCATAAATATGATCGAATCTTATTTAATCGTAAAAATTCTAAAATGTAACTTAGAAGATTAATTTAGATATTAAAATGTTTTTAGAGTTTTTTAAATACAACTCGAAATTGACTACAATTGCCGAAGGAAAAGGTCTAAAAACTAAAAGAAAATATAGTTTTCTAAAGTTATTTTTTATGGTCTGCAACATATAGACAGTTAACACAAACCATTTTCTTGTATTTTGTAATCTGTAGTCGGATTTCAACTTTGGGACAATTTTCTTTATCACGTGAACCAAGAATTAGAATTCAATATTGAGATTTAGAATATGTTATCTACATATTTCTTTACTTAACAATAATAGAAGTTACTGGAAGCAACAAAGACTAACACTTTGAAAAATCTTTCCATTTCACTTTTTCACTCGAGACTACCTGTTATTTTGTCTGGTTCAACAATTTTAAAAAACGAGACGGCCCTATGCCTATACCTAGCACAATTTAACTACCAAAATGTGAAATATTTTCCAAGTAGGTAAATTTATTTTGGAGAATAGAATATATAATGTGCACGAACTAACGTAAGTTACACTCATAACTTATTTTGAGGAAAGAGTTTTAATATTAATTTATTAATACAAATAATAATGTCAGTATATAATACTACCTATAAACATGAATATCTTGCGCAGCGAGTTAATCGAACTAAATATCAAAAGATTATGTAGATATTGTAAGTGAAAAATAGTTGGAAAAGATGAGTGAATGATAAAGATAACGACTCTAATAGTTAGATCTTGCCATTAAGAAGATAGTGAACAATAGAAGCTTTGATAATATACGTTACTACCCGCATGCTTTTGGACAGTTGAGGATAATTGTAGTTTACGGTAGCCAGCGCTTTTCGACGGTGTGTTTCATGATGAGTGAAAATTTGATATCTGTTCACCGTAGTTTAACTGTGTTAATAGTCATTATTTAACTCCTGATTTTATATTATATTATTCTTCAATACGCACTCTATTTATAGAAAAACATGTTAAAATTTAAATAACATAAAAACTTCCAGCATAACACCTATAATCTCGTTCATTTAACAAGTAATCAAAAATTTAATATTAAAGAAAATAAATACATGCAAAACAAAATGTTCTGTAATAAAACTTATTAATTACAAATAAAATGAAGTTGCTTTCATTAACTGAATTTTATTCCAATGTAAATTATTTGATTGTGTTTGGCTGAAGTGCTAATCTCGGTAACTACTGGTTCGATTTGATCACTTTTTCAGTTTTAAAAGCTTAATTATCAAAAAAGGCAATATACATATAACGCTATAAGAAAACGTAGCGGAGTATTAATGAGAAACGTTGCAAAAGCGGGTAAAAATTGTTCCTTTTGGGAGTATACCTTGCGTGAGCTGCTTGCAAAACTTTAACTATTAAAGTTAAGGTTTTGCAAAAATAACGTATGAAAGATTGGTTCAATTTCAAAAGTTCTAAAAAAGTCTGTTCTAAATATGCATACATATATATAAATACATAAATACTTACATATATATACATACATACATAAATTCACCATAACCTTTTTCATGGTAAACAATTTTTTTCACGCTGTACAACTTACGCTATACACGTGCTACTAGCAATAAGAGACACAGATACGGTTGCGCCGGTCAGCTAGTAAATAATATAAATTAAACGTTTATTGTAAAAAAGGTCCTAACTTGTTTTTCACACATTTATATTGTATAAAGAAAAACTGACAGCATAAATCGAAGTCGTCAAGAGGGACTCATGAAGTGTCAAAAAAGAAGCATTGTATGATATTTTAAGCTCGCTATGTCACGACACATCTGTGTCACAACATCCCTGTACTTATAGAACAGGCAATACAAAAAGCTTTTGGCAAGAGTCAATTTCTAACACTTGAAATAACATTAAGTAATGAAGTGTGAGTTTTGTTTTAATATTTGTAATTCAATAAAACAAATCGTTTTTTATTATTGTTTTAAAACTTCATAAAAACCCTACATAGTATTATATAGTACACTCAAACTTCTTTTTAAATAGAGATCTACGTACAGTATAGTATATTTAACGTAGATTTGACCACGGCTCTAGCTTGATTATTTTTGTGCCATTGCATTTCTGGATTTCTATCTGCATTATTCTCTCGTTTCGTTCTATTCGGACCCCTTTCTAGGTAGTCTAGTTATAATTTATGAACCAATTTTCTTTTTATTGAATACTTTTCGGTTTTCCGATCGGCCATACATACTAACATCGTACGCTGCATCGTACGAAAGGACCGCTCAAATTGTAAAACATTAAATTTGACTTAGAAAATATAACATTGACGAGTATAATAATTATTTTCAATATGCTCGCCAAGACCTTCTTTTGATACTGAACCTACGATAATTATGTCATTTTATTAGTTTAAATCTGAGGTTTAAATTCGGTCATATAAAATTTTGGTTAATTTTAAATAGCCTATGTCACCTGGGCCATTATTACTGTGGAGGCAACAGGTCTCGTGTCCCTCCGACACAAAGGGTGGATCCTCCAACCAGGTGAGGTGATCATGCCTGGCAGGCCACGGTCCAACAGTTGAAGTTGGAATGTTGTATATGTGTTAATTGCCACGTGAATCTCTATTTTGCAATACAGGATTAGTAGTCGCTTCGTAGTTTATTACATTCATACGTTTCGTTCATACTTCGTAGTTCGGTGTAACTTCGCTAGATGACACTGTTGAATATTTTTGTTTGTTCTGTAATGTGGAAGTCGCCACAATTACAAATCTGTTAATATCGCATTCGTTAAAATCGATTCAGCAACTTATGTGCTAAAGCACACAAACATTTATACATAATTTGCCAAAACTGTTACCCTTTCTTTTATTATAGCTTCGCAGTAGTCGGGTAAAAAGTGAAACACTTATGTTACTATAGTAAAAGTTTATTCTGACGAAGTTAAAAGTAATTTATTCAACCAATTTCGTACACCAGTCGATTGTGAGGAAATTCGATTTCCTTTGTTATTTGACTGATATTAACTGTTTTCCACTTGACAAAAGACACTTTCTGAAACAATTATCGAAAAATTATGACTGTTACTACATAAATTTATATAAGACAGATTAAAAAACTACTTCGTACTGATTTTAAAGAATCTATAAATAGCCGAGTTTCAATCGATATATAGAAAATTAAATGGATGTCCCTGTGAGGTCAAATAGAGAATACACATACACACACACATACACACACTCCCGAGTCAGTCTTCATTATTTTTATCACTTTCTTAATGTCTTATTCTATTTTTTTTTCTCATTGCCAAGTGTTGACTTATCTCCTATTATTTACGCCTTTTGACGTAAAGAAATATATCAGACACATAAGAAGGGCACAATATTTATAACATTTTTTTCCAAAGTTGATTTTATTACAATATTTCTGTGAACTTTGTAAATCAAATACTCATGACTGACTTAGTATAAGTGCACCAAAATAACTGCGTTTAAATCGTTCAAAAATGACAGTGATTGTGACCTACTTAAAAAAAAACGAAAAGAGGTTCTCAATTCGAATGTTTTTTTAGCGTATTTGTACTCGAAAACTCCCTCGTGTACGCATCGATTTTCACTATATTTTCTGTGTTTGAAAAAGTATACTCTCGAGTTGGTCTCATTATTTAATTTCGTTTATTTGTTGGGTTCGATTTCCGGATCGGACGGAATGTTTGTATGGTCTGTAAATGTGTTTCAAAGTTTGGGTGTTTTCTATGTATGTATATGTATATATTTACAAAAAAAAAGTATATAAGTATTCTATCTGTCAGTCTAGTTATCATAGTACAAGCTCTGCTTAGTTTGAAACTAGATGATGTTGTGTGTCAAATATCCAAAATATTCATTTATTATTATTTATTTATTATTACCATGTCAGGATCTAATGCTGGGAGCAAAGAGAAACTAAGAGAAATTCTAAATATCACAGGTCCGTCAACGTGTTTAAGCTTGTTTCTCTAGCCTTATAGGTATTTGCTGTGCCGATGATTGAAGTGTCTTTGACCTTTAGAAGTCAGGGAATAACTTTTTCAATATTTTATTTTATTGCAAATTTTATATTCAGCCGTTACGTCATGTTTTAGATAGTTTCTCTGGCTATACAGGTATTTATAATTAGTAATCGGTATCTAATGTTGCTGAACTTATGATGGAAGGGTCTCTGGTGTTTATTATTATAAGGCTACTTCTTTTAAAAATGTTAGCATGTATTGTAAATCAATTTTCAAAATTTTGTTGCAGTTTGGTGATAGAGAATACTCCAATACTTTAATGTATTTAAAGTTAAAGTAAACTGAATGTTTGCTAGATCGTTGTTGCAGTTTATTAGTATATTATATAATTTTCACGAAAATCCCACACTAATATCCCTTTTTTCGTCATGTGATGATAGTACTATCGTAAGATATGAAGAAATTTACACATCGTATTGCGCAAAGCGCGACTAATAAAAAGTATATAAGTGTTCTATCAGTCAGCCTAGTTATCATAGCATAAGCTCTGCTTAATTTAAAACTAGAATAGATAACTAGATCTTGTGTATTAAATGTTCAAAATATTTATATACTATTTATTTATTTATATATCACTTTAAAAAAAATTGAACTGACTTCAATCAAAGGCAACAACATGAACTTAAATTTAAAATATTAATTTTAATTTGTTTTTTTTTGTATTTAAAAATATAATATATATTTAAATCAATTTATATGATGAATAATATATATGTATGAATAATAAGACACAATGAAAATTTAAATGAATAAAATAAAGGATCCAAATTGTGTTTATGCATAAATTTATCTCTACTAGAAACGTAAGTCTTGAACATTTATGCATGAAGACTTAATGTTCTTTTTATAGTTCTTCTTTTGGTTTATTTTTTTTTCACACTATAGTGACCCATTGTTGGACATAGACCTCTTTATTAGCACGACAAGCAATGCTGATCCGTGTCATTCCAATCCAACCACTGCTCGCTTTATTTCGTTTTCAGAGTTTTTAATAAGAAGAATTAGTAAAAAATTTTTATAAACATTGATCGTCATTCAAATCACCTCCAAAGAATATCTCTCACGAGATAAAAACTAAATAGAATCCCCCATTTATCAGTGTCAGGTTCAGAACAATTTTATAATATGAATTTAGAACTTGATGTACTTCGCAGTATGACTTCTCGACTCGCGATGCTGAGTGCTTCAAAATGATTGATGTGATGAACTGTGTTGATGGGAGATATTTGTAATATGTGAAATGTTAAGTCTTTCTAAGGCGTCCCGATGAATTCTGCTCTTGTTTAATGGTGAATCGAAAATCAAATTTTGAACTGATAGTTAAATAAAACAACAATTTTAGGGCGCATATTTTAATTTACATATTGAATCAAATTTAATTTAAGCAGTTAATAAAATAACATAAAGGAATTTTGTTAAATTTTATTTACCGTACAAAAGATGCGTCTTTCAGTAAACTGTACATTAAGTATTATTCACTCAAATTTTATTTAGTGTAGTACTATACTATCTGCGTCATAAAAAAATTGTTCTAACAATCTAGATAGACATGACTTAGAAATATAATATTTATTATAATATATCTAGTATTTGCAAATAATATTAATTTTTCCACGGCCATCATTTTAAAAGCAAAACTTACACGAGAACATATTATACATTTTTAGATACTAAAAAATTTTGAAGAGTTGCAGTAGTTCTTAAGTCGTGATGAAAATTATTTCAAATCAATTTGTAGCACACAATCTACCTGTAACGATTTGCGAAGAGCTTTGATTGGAGTGTTACTGTATAATATATTTAGTTTAGTTATTGTATTGTATGTAATGTAATGTATTGTATTGTATTGTTATAGTTACTGTATAATATACTGTATAATATACTTATAGTTTCTTACGAGCTTTGTGAACTAATATCATAATTTCTTTTATAAAATTATAGTAAGTGAGGTTATTCATTATTACATGAGATTATCAGCTACCTGGAGCAACAGCCCATCAGAGTTCGGCAAGTCAACAGATAGATAGACAGCTAGGTTATACATAAATATTTCTTCAGATCTTACTGACTGAGAGCCTATCAACGTTTGGTCATCGCCAATTTTTTTTTTCCAATGCCTTTAATTTTTTGCCAATACTTCACTCCCAAACGAGCGAAAAAGGTTGATCGTTAATAAGAAAATTTTATATTTCACTAGTTAAACACAAGAAACAATAAATAACCACGTTAGTAAAGCCTAGGGCAACAGTTAGTATTCTATAAGCATCGTGTATATAATGATGTACTACGAGTATTTGTAAAACACGATTATTTTAAAAATTTTCAAACGAAATACAATTCTAATCATTGTTTAATAAAATTCAAAACGACGAACAAAAAGTTTGTATGCAGGTTACTGTTTAATAAAAATTCATGTCAATTATTTTTTTATCGTCGCTTGATTATCAACTTGATTTTTATTGTCAATGACACTCAATCTCGTACCCTTTTGAAGTTGATCAGGTGAAGTAAACACATTTTCTTAAGCAAACTTTGTCGTCCTTTTAACCTTTTTTAAAAGAGGGGTGCACTATTCAAATATTCTTTATTATCGGTTGTCTTTATGTACCTACAACCAGAATTGAAGGCTTTTTATTGATACGTCAGTAGTCAATCACTCAGCCAGAACAAAGCATAGATTTGTATGTACACATTTTATATGCTGTACATATTTGAGGTTAATACCTCTGTTGAATATTTATATAAAAAATTGTTAGAAGTACAATGAAAGTTACTTAATCGTTGATTTTGAAAAGCTAAATAAAACGATGAGTTTCTCTCAGTGGTCCTACGTTGTATGCTATATGACAAAGTAAAACAGCTTCAAATATTGTTACTTCAGAAACACTTTAAAGTGCTTTTGTTAACCTTTTTGATACTTGAAAATTAATTAATACACATTAAGTGTTGAATTAAAACTTATTTTATGGCTACTTTAGTAGATAGTATCATCAAATAAATAAATAAATTATTTATTTGAAACTGAAACTAAAAGTTACGATTTTATATCTGTCCGATAATGACTGCATTAGTGAAACACTGTGGCGCAGTCACTAAAGCTCACATTGGAAGAAGGCGCCCACGTTCCTTATCATACTTAAACTCTAAATAAGTAAACCTGTGGATTATAAAGCTGTGTGTATGCATGTGTGTGTATGTGTGTGTGTGTGTGTGTGTCTGCGCGTGTAAGGGTGCGTGTGTGTGCAGATAGTTACTCTAAAACACAGAGTCAAATACTAAAACGGCGTTTTTATTGTTAAATGAAAATAAAGTACTTTAATATTGTTCTCGAATCTACTTCTAATTCTCGAGGAAGTATGTTTAGTTTATTATTTTTAAATGTCATGTAATGCTCAGTCTTTCCATATGCAGATATTTGATTTTTTTTTGTTTTACATGTTTTCTAGTCACACTACAAAAATATAAAAGACCATAAATTTAAATTCTTAGCCACTCCGACACTTGGAAATCCAAAAACTATTAGAGGTCATTTTCTTAACTCTTCTAGAAATTGAATTTCTCTCACAGTTATATGCGTATGCTGTAACACGCTAGTACAATAGAAATCGTGACGTAACAAAACTAACGAAAACTGAATTAATATTATTAGAATACTTTGACACAAAGGCTAACGTAACAACACGACTGTGTATTGATTACATAATTAGAATGAATACAATACAACTTTATAACATTCTAAGAGTAATAAGAGTATGTAAACATGAAAACCCGTAATATAAACTCTTTTTAACATGCTTTTATGCATCTATGTATCTATATATATAACAGAAACTTTAGTGGTTGCTATAAAACTTTGCATACTTATCAAACACCGATGATAATGTATTAATTAGTATAATTTGTCTCGTTAACTGCGCAGGATACTCAAGATTAATGATTTTTTAAGACACTTTTATTAGTTTATGTAATAGTATCTTTGAATGAGATTTTCGCTTTTAGAACAGATGAGATCTATGTTAGTAAACCAATGTCGATACCTCCGATCCTACAGTACTGCTGGAAGATGAATGTTGCCATTGATTCCGAGTTGGGCATCAAATGTTTACAAAGTGTATGACTGCACAGTGTCTCATGCAGTCATTTGTTTAGGTTGCCAGCTGTTTGCCACTGGACTAGCTTATGTAACACTCAGTCGTGGAAGGTCTCTGGACGACATTTGAATCGCAGTACTTGATTGCACGAAATTGACACGGAACTGTTACGGTGATGCGTCAGATGAGCAAAATATTTGGGTTACAAAATAATAGAGAAACAAGTTGGTAGCCAGTTTTCATGGGTATGATAACACCATTGAGCCAATTATTCGTTGATTACAAGTAAAGAAACAAAGATAAACAGCTGAAACGTGCTTTTAAAGATAACTAAATTAAAAAGTAGAAAAAATAAATACTAGTTTAAAAATATAGAGCAACAATAAAAACTGATTTATTGATTTCTCACTATTGATTCATATTTTTGATATAAACATGCTTTCTATATATAATAAAGAACAATTTAAAATAATAAAAACACACACTTGCAAAAAACCAAACTAAAACGTAACAATAACTCACCATAACTTTGAATTCAGTGTAGTGTAAATAGAAACAAAAACTAACTGTAAAAACTGTAGGGTGCTCTTAAAAGCTATTTAGAAAATGACTACTTTGACTAATATTAGTCAGTACGTTTGTAATTTTGAAATAATTGATATTAGGCATCCCATTCTTTTACAAAATAACAATTTATTTTCTAATCACGCCCATCTTATTTTAAATTTATTGAAAATTATTTTTACCTTTGAGTTGATTTTTTATTAATACGCCACCTTTTTAGTTTTTTTTTTAAACTATTATTAATTATACACAGAAAAAATGTACATGTCTAAAGTATTAATCAATAAAGACTAATCAAAAAATAATATCTATTTTTACTCTCATATATTATGTACTTTACAAACATAGTAATGAAGGCACAAATGTCACCTTTCGATGTAAAAACTCGAATCTTCATTGTATTCAGGCCTCATCGTTGGAGTGCCCACACCCATGACAAAAATGTAATGGGCGTTTTCTGGTCACGCACAACTAAATAAAACTTACAACAAAATTAAACCATATTCCTTATGAAACAAAAGTTATTTTTGTTTAGATACTTTTTTGAGGCATTGACCTCGCTGCAGTAATTACCGATGAAGATAACAGGCCAAAATAAATTGTGATTTAACACACCGGTAATTCCAGTAACAGTTATCTATGTCATACCCCCTTTATACAAAAGTTAGGTTAATTAGTTTTTAATATGTATAGCCAATAATGGTAGTTAAAATCTTTAAATATATATCTTTAAACGTAGAGACATATATAAGTAACGTTATACCTATATATCTAGAGGAAGTTAGTGAAAGATGAGGTGTGGCGTGGCGCAGCGAGTGCCGGCTGTAATATAAAAATTGTAGAGGCTGGCATAGTCAGTCAATGTTGCGGAAGTTATTACTGGAACACAGATGAAGTGAACTTCTTATTGTAGACTTAAGTAAGCTGGCAACTACATATATAACGATTCTTGAGAAATAAATACTAGTGTGTGTCAATGTTTGATCCCTGTTTGGTAAAGTCAAAAATGTGGAGTACAAAAATGAAGTTTTCAAGGATGAATACAATTAGTAACTAATTTATGTATATAATTAGTTTTTTAACATTTATTGTTTACTATTATTACATTTACTATTTAAGGAGTAAAAGTTAATTTAAAAAGTTATCGTATATCTTTATTTTAACGTGGAGCCAAATATGGTTCAGTGATTGTAAGTTACAGCTAGATAATATACGGATACAGGACATAATACCCCTAGCTGATTTTGGCCACGAGGGTCAGTCTCCAAAGAAACCAGCCAACTTCGGGAGTGCACAAAAACAGTTACACTCTCTGTCACAATCCGATGGGATGGTTATTCGACACGACCATGGACAGATCAGGCATACGACCGACGACTTTACGTGTTCACATAGCTCGATAATAAAGAAAACATAAATGAATGAAAATTAAATACGCACGTGGTCAAAATTTTCGCGTGACGAATACTTACAAAAATACCGGAACAAAAGAAAAACAATGACATCCCTTTAAATTTAAACACCTTTTGGTACTGTTTATCTATATAAATGAAAAATTAATGTGCTACTGGACAAACTACTGTATTTATTAAATAATTAGAAATTTTAATTTTATTCTTGATCCCCATTTTCAAAAGCGTCGCATAATATTGTGGCGTTATCAGAAGTAACACAGGCGTGTCTCATAACGACTAAAACATTGAACATTAGTTACAAAACTATCCTGTTGGTGAAATGTGAAACTCTTACAACAAAACAACAAATAAGTTACTTATAATCCTAGATATCATATGGTATGTGTCAACCGACACAGCTATAAAATAAATTCAGTAACGTAATCCAATTTCTTCTATTTATTTATTGAACATGCGCTAACTTTAGTGACACGTCAATTTTTACCAACACTGATACTGCACCTTAAAAGACTCCAGCGTCAGAAATGTCAGTATAATTTTAGATAATTTTAATGTATACAAATCCTTTGTTGAGGTATTCTGGTCATGGAAAATAATAAATCATAATCTCTGTAGAGCTATTCTGGGAAGGGACAAACAGATTAGCGTTGCCATTTAATCTGACTGCGGTGGCTTAATTGTGGTGGTAGTGTAGATTACGATGCGGAGAACTCCGTCCTATTTGACATCTGTAAGCTTTTCAAATATCATGCTTTTCTCTTAACTCGATATTAGTTTATGTTTGATGTAAATAGTAGTAATTTAGTAAGAAGCTCTAGTGAATTATGTGTCATAGCTACAGTTTAGTTTAGTATAACACTTTGCACAGTTGAAGTTTGAATAATAAAGGGTGGAGTCGGACAAAAATTAACAGTAAATTATATCAAATTTATGGTCGTTGCTTTTGCTAGATCTGTTTTAAATATATATGTCGAACACATAGACATTTAGTTGTTTATGACTTTTTAAAACTTCCAAATCGCATTACATCACGTGATAAAAATAAAAAATAATTTAATGCAATAGTTACTTTTTTGATACAAATTCAGTTACGAATTAATACATCATTTGATCATTTAATCAATCAAAAACATATTTTTGAAATAATTACTAATTATGAAAATAATTATTTCATATACTATCTTTGTTGACAATTTAAGAGCTTCAGTAAACGTAAGTAAAAATCATTGAACTTGCAATTTTAAACAAGTCTTTCGATCCATTGTTAACCCTATGGTGTTCTATATATACTCACATATAGTGTTTTGATACCAAAGGACACCTACAAAGTATAAAATAATCTACTAGGTGGACGACATAATTTCAGAAACGTCTCAAATACAATCTGAAATATGCCGTTTACAAAATCACACAAAACGCTGATTGTATCCAATCCATTCTTTAAAACTTAATTGAACTTTTATATTTCAAACGTAACATGTTCTTATTGTTAATTTTGATATTGATTTTAAACATTTGTATTTTTTTTAAGAACACTGTTTTTTCCGTTTGCATACTATAAAGTTAAGTACACTAATAATTTGTAGGCGGTATATGTATATACTCCACACCGACACGCACGTGTAGTAAAATATACACTTTTTTCGGTACTAACTCAATTAGTAGTTTCATTATCTGGAGTAACTTTATCAAATTAAGCAATATATCTGGACGGTTTCCTGAAGGTAGTCATATTGTATCGTGCATGTAGTTTTATTTATTTTGCCTAGTTCTCGACAGCTTGTCAAGCGCAGTGAATTGTTTGAGTTGTATTTCAATATCTTTTTTTGTCAGATTCCATACATTTTTAGATGTTTCTACATTTCATTTTGCATTTTTTTTTTGATCAGTCAAGCTGAACCCTGTCATATTGTGTAGATTACCAAATTAAACAGTGGGTTTTTAAGACATTTAATTAATAACTAAAAAAATGGTAAATATAGCTTATAATATGGATATATGATACTTCAAATTTAAAGAATCTTCAATGTATCACCACCTTACCAGAGCAAACTGCGAATTAGTTTGTCAGAATCGAATCAACTAAAACTCACACATTATAGGTACTATCACAAATAATCTATTATACCGGAGATCCGGATATACGCGTAGAAGATCGGTGTTATACTTTTTAAGTGATGATTTAAGTTATGATTGGTTACCGTTTAGTAATACTAGAATTTTCTTTCTTATTACTTTTATATCTAAAAAAAACTTGATATATTCATGTTGATGTTTTTCTGCTCGAGATATTTCAGGAAAAAGAGTATGCGGTATAAACAAGATCACATGAATGTTAGCTAACTTGCAAGTTTACGTTTATTACGTCATCGTATGCCTCGTTAGCTGTGAACTCTATAAAGATTCTCTGAGAGTGTAGAATAAAGTATGTCGTTAGCAAAATATAACTGAATTTATTTTCCATCTTTGCCGATTGACCATTTATATTACCAAACTACTAATGAAATACTATTCAAACAACAATACTATTCAATAGTAGTTCATTTCATTTATTGACTGCACGGATGGCGCAGTGATTTGAGTGGTCACCACGCCGCTCTCTACTGAGATGAGAGTTGTGGTTTCAAACCTCACATGAGACAGCACAATGTGTGATACACGAATTGTTGTTCTGAGTCTGAGTGTTCTTTGTCTCCGTTTCTTGTGTTTGTAAAGTCCCCTGCGACTCAGGATATATTTGTAATGTTGGGTGTTGTCCTCTTAAAAAAAAAAGAAAGAAAATTTTCGTAATTTTTTTTTTTCATCTGGCATTAAATAAGTCTGTGTTCATGGCCATAAGTGTCACAAGTTGAAGTCACAATATTCTTCGACTACCTCCTTTTACATTTAGAAAGAGGGGAGTTTTGGCTCCGTTAACCAGTTACTCAGTTTAAAACGGTGAAGAAATTACACACTTCATACCCCCTTCTATGCGGTCGAGGCACTGTATAGTGTACTGATGTGGGCGGCAGCTCTGACAGCCCACAATAGGGCTCGCCTTTGATGGCTTCACAGAATATTGGCGGTTAGAGTCATACACGGTTACCGCACCGTGTACTTTGGCCGGAACACTCCCGTGGGATTTGAAGGCGGAAGTGCTCGTTGAAGTTTATCTGTGGACGGGACCCTTTCTCTCTGACAGATGCAGGTTCTTTCCGGGCACGGTTGTTTCGAGAAGTATTTGCACTCGGTCGGACGTCCGCGTATGCCGTGCTTCGCCTTAATAGAGAGTTTACCCATGAATGGTGCCCGCGAAATTTGTTAGGGTCCGGATGGTTTAATAACAGTAGTTACCGGATCCTTTCTATTCCAGGTACAGAGCGGTACACCGTGTTACTTTACTCGGTCCAATTTCAACACACCACCATGTAAAAAAAAAATTGTCGGTATATCAGACTTCACAATAACGGCTATGGTGATTATTATTATTATATGTTATTTACCTTTAAGAAAATGATTCTTAGAGTCATAGGTAACGTTTTTCATTTAATTTATAATTTACTTGTAATGCAAATAGAAAATTATGAAAATGAGATTAATAATAATAAAACTATTTGTATTCAAATTTAATTCAATCGAATTTGAGTTTTCATCATGCTGAGACATGTTATTTTTAAAAATTCACCTAATAAGTTCTTAAGTAGTGTATACGTATATTTATGCATATTTATGTTAATCCATAGTAGTAATGATAAATTTGTAGTAGTCTAATGATTAGTTTGGTTTCGGAAACCTAAAACAAATTTTAATTGAATTAGCTATTTTGTAAATAATCTATTAGTTGTCTTGGGAGTATCTAGACCAAAATATTTATTTTTCTTGATATACTATGCTACAATTCCGATTCGTACCACAAAAGGCGAAAATCACCACCAATTTCCACCAGCAATCTTTAATAATCCACTACTGGGCATAAGTCCCACCTTAACTTTTGGTCTACTACGTCACACCGACCAGACAGGTTGGTATAGGATTTGTTTGCAGGGGGTGCTGGGCTAGAAAACCTCCACGTGGTGCACCCTGGTAACGTTGGCGACGGCACTGTTTCTTCCTGTGCCATTTGGAAGAGGACATCACGCCAACGGCTAATATTCTAGCACGAAGAAGAGGAGGCCATTTTCTTCGGCCATTCGGCTGAGGCTTGGTCTAACAGAGCGGGCATTTTTGTCGATTCCTCTGTTGGCTCTTCGCTCTTTGGAGCAATGAGGAGGAAAACCTCGATAAAAAATCATTAGGGTGGGACCCTTTCATGGGTCGGCGTTTCTCCACTGTCAATGGTGGAGAAAGGAGAACGGGCTTGGTGTGTACTCACACTGCCACCGAGCAGGCATTGGAAGATTTAATCTTCCTGCCACTGTTGTCACATCGTAATCCCGAAAGGAGTGTCGTGGTTATGTCTCGCGACACCAATCGAGAGCGAGGGTCTTGGCTTAACCGCCCGGACTGCGAGGAAGAAAACCTCTATAAAAAATTACCCCGAATCCCGTGTTCTGGTGCGTGACCAGGGGATGCATGGCTGATGGGTTGTTCAGTTGCAAGCGCACTCCCAGCCGAGGTACCTGCGGACCCCTCGGTTGGGCACAAATTTACGCTTGCCCGGGTATTGGGGGATCTCTGCCCGGGTCGACCATTATTTCTCCCCCAATCGTGGGTTTAACTATGGAACATAAAATAAAATCATATAACCAAAACAAAGATGTAGAAGGGAAGAAGGAGAAGACGAGTAGAAAGGAGGAAAGCGCAAAGGCGGACGAGCTCTCCAATACAGTGGACGCAGCAATTGGAACGCCTATCTTGATGGGGCTCCCAGAAGCAATTTCAGCTTCTGGGAGCCGAAGAGTATCGGAACGACTGCGTTCCAGATCCACCTTATCATCGGATGGCGCAGACGGTAGCCTCGGTGCGAGGACAGGTTCACTAGACCTAACGGAACTGGAACCAGACAGCCGGAAACGAGGCCGCTCCAGGGACGAGGGGAGTGATACGTCTCAGGAGATGTTGCCTCCCAAGGTTGCAAGCAGCCGTAGAGGGAGGTCACGAACACCGGCCTCGACCCCATCAGGCTCCGTTTTCTGCAAGGCAGGAGCCTACAGAAGAGTCAGGGCGGACGGCGAAGCATTAGCGGAGGAGGAGGTCGCGGATCTCCTGCTTAAAATCAAGGAGCCGATGGTGGGGGATTCAGTTCTCCAAACACCATCGGCCATGCAGGAGAGAGCAAACGCGGCGGTGGCCATCATTAACAAAGTGGCCACCAAGTCTAGCAATCTTAAGGGCTCTTTTGTGAGGGCCCTTAAGGATTCCTCTTCCGCTATTGCGGGGGTCGTAGAGAGCCTTATCGGAGACATGGCTCGTCTCCAGGCAGCCAACGAGCGTCTGACGGGGCAGGTGACTGAGCTTAGTGCTCAGTTTGCTCAATTTCGGGCAGATCGCCCCGAACGAGAAGGCTCACGTCCGTCACTACCTACCCCCTCTTCCAACCACGGGGGTATTTCTGATGTCCATCTGCGTCAAATAACGGATGCAGTATGGCGCATGATGGACGGACGTCTGGCTGGCCTGGAGGCAAGGCTGCCACCGGCCCCTGTTATCCGGCCGCCGCTCGCGGCGCATAAGCCGAAGGCCGCATTGGCACCGTCTGCGCTTCCCGTTGTGGGCGGTCGCGTGACCTATGCAGCGGCGGCGTCGGTGTCTGCAGCTCCCGCAACAACTCCAGGTTCACGACGGGCAGCGAAGGTAGCGACCAAGACGCCTGCACCGAGGTTAGGCTCCAAAACAGCGGCAAAGGCTGGAGCGGAGTTCCCTCCGCTTCCCACTCCAACCGCTGTACCTGGCACCTCCACCTGTGTTCCCTCAACATCTGCCTCTTCCACCGATGGTTGGCAGGTGGTCGGGAGGGCTAGGAAGTCCCGAAAGCAGGGTAAGAAGGCTGCACAAACAGCAGCCTCTACCCCGCAGACACCGTCGATTGCGGTGGCTATCGCGAAAAAGCCGCGCAAACTGCAGGTGCCTAAAAGCGCGGCTGTGGTAGTCACGGTGTCGCCGGAGGCGGCTAGCGGCGGCCTCTCCTACGCAACCATCTTCCAGAGGGCCCGCGCTAGTCTCGCCAATGACTTCGGGACAGTAGGAATCAGGTTGCGCCTCGCTCAAACAGGAGCTCGAGTGCTCGAGTTCCCTGGAGCCGAAGGTACTAAGACGGCGGACACATTTGCCGAGAAGTTGCGGCAAATGTTTACGGCTACGGATGGTGTCAAGATCGCCAGGCCTACCAAGTGCGCAGAGTTGCGCATTTCGGGCCTGGATGACTCTGTATCGACAGAGGATGTCCGCGTTGCAATTAGCGAGAAGACAGGCTGCAACGCGGACAATATTAGGGTCGGCACCATCCGCCCCGGTCCGGGAGGGCTTGGCGCACTGTGGGTCAGCTGTCCCGTAGCGTCGGCTAAAATGTTGGGCGACGCCGGCAGGCTGCTCATCGGTTTCGTGAGCGCTAGGATCACAGTCCTGGCGGCGAGACCGATGAGGTGTTACAAATGCCTGGCATCGGGGCACACACGCGCCAAGTGCGTCAGTTGTTTCGACTGCAGCGGATTATGCTTCCGCTGCGGTCGACCGGGGCACAAGGCGGCAGAGTGTTCTGCCGCCCCTCACTGCCCGGTGTGTCCAGCGGACAACAAGCCTGCCAATCACCAGATTGGGCAGGGAGGCTGTAAACCTTCCCGCAACTCTCGGCAGGCGTCAGGGGTTAGCCAGTCGGCCCAGGCTGCTTCTGACGTCGTTCGTGCGTCGATATCGTCGCCCATGGAGGAGGTTGTAGAGACGGTCGAGTAATGGCCCAAGTCTCCAACCTCCTGGTCCAGACGAACCTGAACCACTGTGCCGCGGCGCAGGACCTTTTCCTGCAAACCATGGCGCAGTGGTCGATCGGTGTTGCCGTAGCCGCGGAACCCTATTATGTTCCTCCCCGTCCAAACTGGTTGGGTGACCGGGACGGTTCCGTGGCAGTCGTCGGCTCCACGGCGGCTCATTCCTCGCCCTTGTCGCTAAGAGACAAGGGCACTGGATATGTTGCTGCCGAGTGGGGGGGAATCACTATATATGGTGTATACTTCTCCCCCAACCGGAGTTTGAACGACTTCGAGGTTTTCCTTAACAACTTGGAAACCTCGATGCGGCGTCTAACGTCTGGGCACGTCTTAGTGCTGGGGGACTTCAACGCAAAGTCCATTGCGTGGGGTTCCCCCAGGATGGACGCTAGGGGCGAGGCCGTAGAGGAGTGGGCGGCCTCGGTGGGCCTCTGTTTATTAAACAGGGGCTCCACCAACACGTGCGTGCGACAGCAGGGAGGGTCGATAGTGGACCTTTCGTTCGCTACCCCTGCCCTCGCCGCACGAGTAAGGAACTGGCGCGTCCTGGAAGAGGTTGAGACGCTCTCGGATCACCTCTACATCCGATTTGAGCTCTCCCGGACCCAGGACCCCAGTAGGGGTCACGTGGCGCGGCGTTCTTCTCGCTTTCCGCGGTGGGCTTTAGCCAAATTAAATAGGGACCTACTAGAGGAGGCAGCCATCGTTCACTCTTGGCTGTCTCCGCAGGCCCCGACCGAGGAGGTCGACATGGGGGCTGGTCGCTTCCGCGATGCCATTGCGCAGATCTGTGATGCGGCCATGCCCCGCATCCGAGGTTGCCGGCCTCCTCGGAAGGAGGTTTACTGGTGGTCCCAGGAGTTGGCGGACCTCCGCGCGGCCTGTACTCGTGCCCGGAGGTCCTACACCCGTAGTCGGCGGCGACACCGCGAAGAAGGCGGGGAGGACCAGCTTCATGAAGAGTACCGAGAGGCGCGGAAAACTCTGAAGCTGGCCATAAGCCGCGCCAAAGAAATTAAGAGAAAGGAGATGCTGGAGGGTCTCGATCGTGACCCCTGGGGTCGCCCTTATCGTGCGGCGCGGCAAAAGCTCCGCACGTCGGGCCCCCCCCTTACAGAGACACTCCAGCCCAGCTTCCTGCGGGAAGTGGTCGAGGGCCTTTTCCCGCAGCGGGTGGAACACACACCCCCGTCGATGGCCTTCATGGTCGGAGACGACGGGGGGAACGAGGACGATGTTCCGCCCGTCAGGGAATCGGAGGTAGGGGCGGTTGTTCTACGGATCCGCTCTAAGAACACCGCCCCCGGGCCGGACGGGATACCTGCCCGAGTGCTGGCCCGAGCCCTCGAACACATGTCGGACCGCCTTAGGGAGGTCCTGGACGCTAGCTTGGCGTCCGGACGCTTCCCTGAGTGCTGGAAAAGCGGGAAGCTGGTCCTATTGAGGAAGCCAGGACGGCCAGCCGAATCGGTAGCGGCCTATAGGCCCATCGTGTTGCTGGACGAGGCGGGTAAACTGTTTGAGAGGATACTCTCTGCCCGCATCGTCCGGCACCTCTGCGAGGTGGGCCCCGATCTGTCGGACGCCCAATTTGGTTTTCGGGCGGGGCGTTCGACGGTCGATGCCGTGTTGCGCCTGAGGGCCGTTACCGAAGAGGCGGTGAGCTGTGGCGGCGTGTTATTGGCGGTGTCGTTGGACATCGCCAACGCATTTAATAGTCTGCCATTTAGCTGCATCAGGGAAGCACTCCACTACCATGGGGTGCCAAAGTACCTGAGGCGGCTTGTGGCAGACTATCTTGAGGAGCGTACCGTCATGTACGAAGACCGAGACGGTGTTCTGAGGCGGCGGCTCATGTCGTGCGGTGTTCCACAGGGGTCTGTCCTCGGACCACTCCTGTGGAATATGGGATACGACTGGGCCCTTCGAGGTCGTCTTCCCCCCGGGCTGGGCGTAATTTGCTACGCAGATGACACATTGGTCACGGCCCGGGGAGCGAACCTTCAAGAGGCGGCGCGCCTGGCCACCACGGGTGTCTCTCTGGTGGTCGGGCGAATTGAGGCGCTGGGTTTGCGGGTGGCCCTGGACAAGACGGAGGCCCTTTTGTTCCATGGGCCCCGTCGTGGTCCACCCTCCGGTGCCTCCATCGTGGTCAATTCGGTCCTCGTACCGGTTCAGGCCCAGATGAAGTATCTGGGCCTGATCCTCGACGGCAGGTGGCTCTTCGACGAGCACTTCCGACAGCTTACTCCAAAGCTGGTCGGCGCTGCTTCTGCCCTTGGGCGACTTTTGCCCAATCTGGGTGGAGCTAGCGTCGCGACGAGACGGCTATACACGGGGGTTGTCCGGTCAATGGCACTGTATGGTGTGGGCGGCGGCTCTGACCACCCAGAATAGGGCTCGCCTCTGGCGCCCTCAGAGGATATTGGCGGTTAGAGCCATACGCGGTTACCGCACCGTATCGACGGAGGCGGCGTGCGCCTTGGCCGGAACTCCCCCGTGGGATTTGGAGGCGGAAGTGCTCGCCGAAGTTTATCGGCGGACGGTTGATTTCCGGGCGGGTAGCGGCATACGGCCCCCGCCCGAAGAGATACGCGAGTGGCGAGAGGCCGCTCGTCGAGCCACGATGGCTCGTTGGTCGTCCCGGCTGGAGGCTCCACGTGCTGGCTTTGCCGCCGTGGAGGCTCTCCAGCCGGTCATCGCCGAGTGGGCAGGGCGGCAGCACGGGACCCTTTCCTTCCGACTGACGCAGGTCCTTTCCGGGCACGGTTGCTTCGGGAAGTATCTGCACTCGGTCGCCAGGAGGGAATTGAGTCCCGCCTGTCACCACTGCGACTGCAGTGAGGACTCGGCTCAGCACACGCTAGCGGTTTGTTCCGCCTGGGCGGCGCAGCGTGGGGTCCTCACTGCAGTTATTGGAGGAGATCTCTCGCTACCGGCCGTAATACGCTCCATGGCCGGTAGCGACAGTTGTTTTACCGCGGTCGCAACCTTCTGCGAAGACGTAATTTCGCGGAAGGAGGCGGCGGAGAAGGCCCGGGAGGACGATATCCACTCGGACCCAATTCGCCGCCGGCGAGCCGGGCGGCGGAGGTTCGCATACCAGCGCCTCATGCCGCCTTGAGTGTGGCCGCGGGTGGACGGGACGGGTTTTCCCCTCCATCCGCTACAATGGCCAGCCGCGAGGAGGCGACGTCCGCGTGTGCCGCACGTCGCCTAAAATAGAGAGTTTATCCGCAGATGGTGCCCGAGGTAGCGGGCAGGCGCTAGGAGGGATCTGGATGTCGTAATAGCAGCGGTTCCCGGGTCCTTCCTATCTCAGGCGCAGAGTGGCACACCGTGTGGTTTTAGTCGGTCCGATTCCGACACACCGCCCCGCCGTAAACCCCGGTGGGGTGACGGCCCGTGGGGGTTTCCACACGTTAAAAAAAAAAAAAAAAAAAAAAAAAGGATTTGTTTGCAGTTTTTCTTTTTCTTGCAATGATGTTTGTCTACGTAGTTTACTCCCTTGGATACCTTTTACGACATCTATGGGATGAATAGGAATGGTGATACTCAGTATTCTTAATCCGTCACCATACAAATATATGTATGGGAAAAGGCGGAAGTATTTGATATGTAAGAAAACTAATTATTTTTACTGAACTTTCTATTAAGACGATTTCCTACTTGTGTTTTTCTTCTCTCAACGCATTTTATATTCATTTGTTTATTTCATTTACGTCACAAAAGTTATAACTTGAAAAAAGTTACAAAAACCCTCAGTAATGTACTGATTAATTTATGTACTCAATAATATAGTGATTCCTGTTGACTGTATATCTTGCAAACAAAGCTCAATTACGTTGAATCTTTTCGTGTATTAAGTATCTCTTTTAGATATAGTTAATTACAGATGATGTATTGTAACAAAGCGCCTTGGTAGTGTTGATATTGTCGACAACTAATTATTGACATTGTTGTCACTACCAAGGCCCTTTATAATGGCACGGTAATAGGTGAATTGGCGATCTTATGTTACAATACATAATCTTCTAACTTCTAACAAGTATGGTATAGAATTAAAATAATAAATCTCTCATATTATTTTTATTTAATATGCAAAGCCAATGAATGTAGCTTCGCATATTTCCAACAAAAGTATGTTTCATTTACTGGAAATTTGTTATTCAATTCAAAGTATTGAATGGAAATTTCATAACTAATACATACTGATACTGTATATACATTTCATAAACATAAATTAACATAATATAACCATTACGCTTGTACTTATTCCCCGAGGAAAATGCTAAGGCAGCCGCCGAAAAGATCGTTTTTATAAATGATGTTTCACAGTCTCAGTATGAGAACTCATCACTATGTATTTTATTTATGTATATTTTGTTATTGTTGTGTTAGAATTAATCTTTTTTACTGTTATCTGGTGACTGCTACATGGTGTTTAATATTTTCTAGTAGAACATTTCACGCGTAATATTCACGACCTTATAGACTTCATAAATAAAAAATGCAGAACTAAATCACCTTAAACTTACTAAAATTAAATTCAATTTAAGTAATCTTTAATAAACTGCTTTAAACCTAATTGAAATAAGGTCTCATATCCGTTATCATACTTATACTTCTTTCTCACTTGTTTTTTGAGTCAGCATTTTACTTTAGCTGGCCACTTGTCTCATGCTGACACCTTTTGAAAATTTAACCGTATTGAGATGGGACAAAGGTAGAAAATAAATTGAGTTATCAAAACAATAATGTTTAATATAAATTAATGATCTATAGAATGTTGAATCAATTAAATAGTACCGTATGGAGTGAGTTCAAATACTCTGTTTTCATTGTATCATTTATATTTACACTTGATATATGATTTGTTGTGGTAAGATACACATCGTAACACCCAACGATACTGAATTAAAAGACAAAAATATGTACCACGACATTGAATACCGATTTTATTTTTAAATGCAATTCAAATCAATTCAGCTCATTGAATGTCTTTTTTAATTAGCTTTAGAAATATTTACGATTTCATTTTTTTAGCGATTGGTGATTGTTTTAAATTTAGTACTGTACCTCGGAGAGCACGTTTGACGTCGCTCCCGATCATCATGTACATCTATGGTAATCGTTATTGATAAGTCAGTGTATACAAAAACACCGACAGTTTTTATCTTTCTTTTTTTAACGTGTGGAAACCCCTCAGGCTGTCACTCCACTGTGTTTATTTATTTATTGTTTATTTAATCAAAAACTCCGACAGCTAGTGCAACCATCGAATTCATTTCGCCCTCAGGGTTGTGTTGTAATCGCTCCATGGTGAAACTAATATTCATGTAGAATCGGTTGAACTATAAACCCAAATAATCTTGGGAATAATAAAGTCTAGAAAGATTATGATTTAATCATTTATAAAGATCAAAAAATATTTATCCTGGTTATATGTACATCCATAACAATAGAGTGGGTGAAGAATTCGTTAACCTTTGAACCTAACATCTCACACAAACATGTTACGGGAGTTTTTGGGACTGATACTACTGGAATTTTCTGTAACTTCGTAAGACATGGTCTCAACAAGATGGAGCCAGTTGTCATACATCCAACGAGTCCCTGCCGGTGGTCAAAGACATGTTTCCGCAAAAAACTGATTTCCAGACGAGGTGACATTCCATGGCCACCCAGAAATCCAAATCTATCCCCAACAGACTTCTTTTTATTGGATTATTTGAAGAATCGTATTTACATCAATGAACTAAATAAAGTACGTCAACAAAAAAAAAATCAGCAAGGTCGAAACGGCGGTCATTTAGACAATGTAATTTTTAAAAAAGTAATTCCATCTAGAATATTTTTATAAAAATAAATTTCCAAAAGAAAGCTAATTGCTTTCTTGGAAAGCTAGTTGGAATTTAGTTTTGTAAATAAAAATATTTTTTTGTAATTATAATATATGATTTTTTATGCGATTTTATTAAATATTTACTAGTTCGTGGCCCATCCTATAGAAACTCTGTACACACATTTTTAATCTTACATTGCCATTAGATATGTAAACATAACGTTTTGCTCAACCAAGCAAACAACTTTGGCGCAATAATTTGACAATAGAACGATTTAACGTAAGTTGATAAAACGCCAGCATTCTAAAGGCTTTGTGTAAAATGAACGAATATAAGCCTTTTCCTTTTGTATGATTATTTATTTTATTTAAATCATTTGTTTTTAAATTGTTTCGTTTAAATAACTGTAGGGATAAATTGTTTAATATAGAACATGCCTTCGATAAAAAATTTTTTTTTAGTGTTTAAATGTGCCTTAAATTAAATTCATGAGCTGTTACAAAAAGGTAATACGAGAATATTAATAATCTTGCCAAAAATTAGTTAAAAAAACAAGTTACTGTTTTCTTCTGATGTTCTTCACAATTAGTATTTTAAGAAAAATCTGCAGGATTATCGATTTTTACACTAGCATTTTTATGTATTCAACAAAGTAAATTTAAAAATGTACTGTGAAATTTTTTTAACGAAATTTCTTAAAATTATAAGCGTTTGATTTTAATTGCTATTGTTGTTATTATACAAAAATACATAAAAAGTTATACAGCAGACGGTCTGTACCACGGTGAGACATCGAACAACAGCTTTACAGTCCCTTTGTTGTTGGTGTGAGATGTCATTGACACAATGTAATAGATGTTGTTTTGATGTTTTCTTGATTTCGACAATAATTTATAGTTCTGTTTGCTTTAGCTTTTACAAATTAATGTAATTAGAAGTATTGAATGTTTTTACCCATTCATTAGACAATTATATATTTCTGAAACCTATTTACTTAATTGATCAGAGAATACTAGGAAAAGTAAAAAAAACCTCTCGCCCTCAATGAGTGTCAATATTTTAAGGGAGTGAAAATACGTAAAAAAATATTTCTCTCTCCGAGTTAAAGTTATCGCTTTGGACAAATGTCGAACTAAGATCAAAGCGCTTCAAATTTTCAGATGCTATACAGTCCTCGAGTTTCAAATCGAAGGGACATTAAACTTTAGTTTCAAACTCTAATTGACACTTGAATGATTTGATAAATTAGCGAAGAAAATAAATATTTATTGTACAAGAAAATGCCCTTACGGCTTCAGTTGACTACGATACAGATTTATTTTGTACAAACTAAGTATTAGAAATGAGTCAGTGTTCGCATGAAAACGGTTATAAAAATTAAATAAATTATAAGACAAATTATCAGGGACATAATATTATTAAAAAAAAATCTTTAGGCATAAAGTTTCTTAAGTAATACTTTATGTTTTTGCAGCGCTAATCATCATGTTATATTATTATTTAAATGAAGCTTTTAAGTGAATAAAAAAGGATAGTATTTTTTAAATATTGTATAACGAGACAAAAATTTAAAATAATTTGTAAACAAACACCACTGCTAGTTTTGCAATATAGTTATTTCAACGACGTTATATGAACAAAAGTTTTAAATAACTTAAATGCAACATAAAATTTGCCTATTAATTTAAATGATTTTTAAATTATTTATATACATATAAAAATGTACCATAAGATCACCTTATAGTTAAATTTAATGTTCCTTTATGAGAAGATAGACTAATTTTAATAATTTGTAGCAAATATTTTCATTTAAAAAAAAAAACGAAAGTTACATTTTCTTAGAAACTAGAACAACTAGTTATAGCTTTTCGACTTTCTCAAATATCCCACTGCATTGACAAAACAATTCAAAACACACACAGAGATAAAAAAATAGTCAAGGGCAACAAAGAGCCATAAATAAGCGAATAACAATATTTATACTTAAGTAACATATTTGTTTCAGTGAAAAGTAATAAAAGCAATAATTGTTTTATTAAAAAAATAACTATTAATAATCTCAAATATGGAAATATTTGTAGCACAAAGTTATATATAAGATATGCATGAACAGTACTTCATTAGGGAGTCACAACATCAGGAACCATATGGAGTCTTGGCAACTCAAACTTAAAATTGACAATGTAAAGTTTTAGGACAATTTTTAGTTTTACAAAGAACCCTTTATAATGTTATACAGACGAATGATATCCTTACCACGAAAACTTGTTATATAGTGTCATCTCTATAAAGGATGTTGATGCAATTTGAACGCCAATTAATTTGCCAAATTTAGTTTTCATATAAACGTACCAAATGAGATTAGTAAGTCATTATACATATATAATACCAATACTTTCACATATCCACACATATCCACACATCAACAATCTTCAAATGCACATTGCCGGACATAAATCTCTCATTTGTAAGGAAATTTGGACCTGCCATACTTTTACAAGGCTCGAATATCATAGTCTAAAAAAAAACCAATAATAATATACGTACATAAAAACCTTTCACGGTTATTCCCATTCACCGATACTTACATTTGTTTTTATTACATTATATTTGTTTTGGATTGCTTTACCTTACATACTTGTTGCTATTTTTTCGAAGGCCATTTACCTCAGATTATCACAACAGCTTGTACTCAATGAGAAAACACGTTTCACAGGTCGTGTAAAATAAAATTTATGTAGTAATATCTTACTTTTCCTTTTTCGTTTATTTCTGAGATAGAAACAACACAACTCAACGGTCAGAGCCCAACGTATTGCGCGGTAATATTCCAGTTTACGAGTTATCTGGGTTAGTAGATGGACGCTATCGAACACTAACGCGTTGATTTATGATATTTACGCCAGAGCTGGTACTTCTAGTTATATCAACGAGTTCCCCTCTGTTGACACGTAATTCGATGGATATAGGGATCAAGGTGTTTTATGGATTTAATATATTACAAATGCCAGCCACGTGTCTATATTGTAATGGTAGGAAATTCTTTGGAATTTGGCATCACACAAAAATTACAGAAATTGTTTATGGAATAAAATGACAGTAATCTTTTTCTTTTATTTTGGCATTTAAAATTTATTAAGATAAATAAGTTAAAGGCCATGTAAAAATTTACTACCGAATATGTAAGGTACTAATTAATTAAGAAAATATTATACATATTTATTTCATTGAAAGTGACTTATTGAGTTGTGTAAAGGGGGCGACAAGATTTTCTTCGCTGAGTACGTTAGAAGGGTACACGTAGTTTTAAACCACTAAATATTTTACCTTAATTGTCGCTAGTTCTAGCATTTTATAAGCAGAGCTGTGGGGATACTTGGGTACGATTCTGCGTATATTTTGCAATTTCAGTAATCATTTCTGAAATTTTTAATGCGAATCTTGTGCGTACGCGTTGACAGCATTTTTGCGAAAGGAAAGGCAGAGGGTGGTACGAAAGGAGTGTTATGTATTCAGCAATGTATTATGGCTTCGTATTTAAATATTTATTATAAATACGTTAGTTAAAGACTGTTTTTATATTTCTTAAATCATATTATACCCTAGACGTTGTTCACATAAAAAATCCGTGTCAATTAATAAACTTTCACAATGGTAGAACGTAACTGCTTGACAAATAACAAGGGTTATAGTCTCTCAATTGCTCTGTCAATGTCTAGTAAATAAAGAAACCATCTTATAGATAAATAAAAAAAACATAAATCTTTGATGGCGAATTGAGACTTCGTTTGTTTTCCACTTTTGCGAATATCAATTAATAATAAGTTGTTCTATTTCTTTTAGCCGAGGTCAAAAGGCCTCGAATTTTGTTGCGTCTAATAATAAAATCTTATAAAACCCTCATTTCCATTCATTAACTGAAGCCTGTAGGTGTGACATTGACAGATGAATTGTTCCCAAAGAAGGGAACGACAATAGAAATCATTGATTATATTGAACTGGGTCTTACATTATTCTCACTTTATGAAAACTGCTCAAAAGAAAACATGAATCAGTTTTTTTTCTTAAAAAGGTAGGTATTTTTACAGCAATTGTTATCTTTCAGTTAAATTTAGTAGACCTCAATAAAAAGACATTGTGTATTTTATATAAGTATAGATTTGAATATTTGTTCTCAGTAATAAGAAAGGTGATTCGTTACTATAAATCCTCTGAATGTATGATAAATATTATTTTCTTCTCTCCGTAAAAAGCTACGACTCTTTTTCTCCTTGTTTCTCTCTTTTTTCGCTATATAAAAATGCTTCCGAGTACCACTTATTGGTGGTCATGTCGAAATCGAACAGACCAAGAACTCCACGTCGTCTCAGGAACTGTTACTGCTTTGAGAACCAGGTATACCCTAGAAAAGGAAATCCCTAAAACTCCGATGTATTTCCGGTCATCTACCTGAGGTTAGCAGATGGTGCCGTCTTGAGTGAGAACTCGTATTGCGTCACGCTGCGACCCCAGCCAACTTCTGTTAGGGTAACAGACGGCCTCACCTTTCACCCTCACACTTGTACTTATAGAAGACAGAGATCGTTCAGTGAATTCTAGCGCCTAAGTCGTCTGCGATACAAGTATAATTTGTTCATTATTAGAAGTATACTGCGGAGTTTTATTTTTTTTATTTTATTTTTAACACTTCCTGCATTACATTTGCATGAAGCGACCACGAATGCCATATGGCATTCTCTGCTAGTCAACCTTTAGATGGTTCAGTAACTGACATGGCAGGTGCAATGAGTTGGTAGTTCCACACGGTCTCGCTCCATACCATGTCCAAATTCATACCGCCAAGCGAGAAAATTCTCCTTGTAATGAACGTCACGAGGTCACATAGGGCCAAAGCATTGCCTGCCAGTGATCACATCTGCTCCAGTTGGCATAAGAGGGTGCCCTAATTTCTCTCAATCCAATCCTCCGTAACTAGTCTTACCGCTGCAATAACCACATGTACGACGCTTGGTTACCCAAACCATTCCTTCTACTCCTCAACAAGGATCTGGCGGAGTTGGGCTTCTGATCTCCGATTTCCTTGCCCCTTGTACAAGGGCTCTAACCTCCAAGTCCCATGGTGTAGTTCTGACCAGGAGACGTACTGCTTCAAAGGAGGTTGTGCATTGTCCTCTTATGACCCTGATGACCAGCACTCGCCGCGTTGTCGCAACAGCACTTTCTTTGGGGGCCTCCGTCCACACTGGGACCCCACAAAAGGCCATTGACCGTACAACTGCCGCGTTTCGTCTCCTGTAGGAGTCATAAGATCCTTTGACGTTAGGTAACAGCCGTGCCAATACCAACTCTTTTTCCCTGATAATTTATAGCTTTGTTTTTACTTTTTCTTTTACGAAATTACGGAGAATGATACGTGATTATTTATAGACCCACAACTAATCCAACAGTGTCTCAAAGATTATCTATCCATCATCCCCGCAAGTAGATGAACTTCTATAATCAATGTTAGCTGAGATAGATAAGAATAGATGATAGGCTCCTAAGATCACTCCAATATTGTACGCTATTTTTGTTTTACATAGTACCAATATGTTTTAGTAGTTTTTTACGTTTTTATATAAAAAGGTCTTTCTTTGTAACTTACGAGTACAATATTAGTAGGATTGTAAGCACCAACTTGGAAGTTGTTTATTCACTGTGTACGATATGAGGTGTAAAGATTTTTTCGTACTATTTTCGAAATTGTTGATCAGAGTATATTTGAAGTTTAAGTATAATTTGATAGTTATTATAAGAGTCCAGTAATATTTTATAATTATTCATAAATATTTAAAGTAGTGAGCGAACAGCGTACGGTACATTTAGTTCATCAACAAAATAAAATAAATGTAGTGTCTCTGTCTCTTAGAAAACATTGGGCTGGCTTTCTTCCTAGCTTTGAGAACATCAACAGTCAGTGAAGATATTATCATTGAGAGTAACCGTAGTATGAACCAATTCGACTTTGTTTTACTTCACCATTCACTTATTATTTTATTTTTATCTATACTGCGAAAGTATGGAAGATCTCAGATTGTACATTCACAACTCTCAGCTAGCGAAAATAAGTTGCATCTGTGAGCTAGAAAGTCACAGGCTCGTTGCGCGCCCTCCACAGGATTAAGACCGTCCTTGCATCGAAAACAACAAAAATAATGCTTCTTCAGGCCCTACCAATTACCCTTTTTTTAATTAATTATAGTGATATGTGCTACTTAGACCTGAATACAGATTTACTCCATAAGCTTGATCATCATCTCAACAATGACATTCGATTGTTTTTTAATTTACGCAAATTTAATCACGTATCTTTGCACCACTTCCATTTGAATTGGCTTCTAATTCACCAATATAAACAGACTATTTTCACTGAGTTTTCCTTCCTAGTTAACTAATCAACTTCGGTACTTGGGTACAAAACAGTCTAAAAATCTCAGATCTTCAAATAATCTAATTCTGAATTATCACACTCATCACTCTCACTTTGTATATTTCACTTTTCTGGTTCAATCTGACCTGTTGTGGAACGTGCACCCTCATGAAATCAGGATGGTAAAAAAACAGAAAAGTTTCAAAAATTTGTTGTAGAAACATTTTATAAACACATTTTCGGATTTACCTTAATCTAATACCGTCCATTTTCAAAAATTTTTAACATACACATTTATGTGTGTATATTAGGGTGTCCCTTATATGACAAAAAAAATTTTTTTTCGAATTTCGAAATGCATACCCTCTATAATTTTTACTAATGCTATAAGATACTTAAATATAAAATTTTATCAATCTAGCATAATTGCAACCAGTGCCGACCGAGCTTCAAAGTTTAGTAAAAAACGTGTTTTGTCCTAAAATTTCAGTCTGCTATAATTTCACTATAAATGCAATGAATTAAGTGAATAAAATTAAATAATAAATTAGATGAACATTAATCTTTAATTAAAAACATAAAGAAATAAGAGTCATTCAGGGTAACTTCTTTTTAGAGTAGTTTTTTTACAGTCTGGATACAATTTTAGATGTTCCTGGACACAGCGCAGCAAGAACTGTTTTTGTTCTTCTTCAGCCGTGATAAGTCCGTTAAAATCTTGCATTAATTTAACAACCCTTTCAGCAGTATCATTTACAACTCTCAAATAACTTATTCTTCTTTTAGCCTCCAGAAAAGCAGCATTGTTATTCCAAGAAGATACATCTTCCTTTAGAAAACTGTCGTCGGTCTGCAGTCGTGATAAAAATTGTTTGCTCTTTTCCGATACGAAATCATCCAGTGCTTTGTCTAAAAAAAAAGAAAAATAAGTTAAATAACAAATAAAAATCAACAACAATTTTGAAAATAAATAAATAAGTATTGGACATTGAAATTGAAATCCAACAAAAAGTCAATTTAACTTACCAAACAACTTTTGAGTCAGTTCTTCCTTCGACGGGTCATAGCGTTTGCTAAAATCCGAGATTTTGTCCCTGTTGAAGTTGGCAATCATCTTCTTCTTAGTTTGGTTGTCAACTTCATCATCAAATAGTGATAGAATGACTGTCTCTTCACATAAATACCACAAGTGATGGCTGAACTTGCTTATAGAAGCTTTAGAAATTGTTGCGTCAACTTTTTCATACTCTTTTAACATCTTCAAGAAGCGCAAATCTTGATTAGGTGCTTTGGTCGCCACTGTACATTCGAGCCAAGGTTTAACATACAATATTACGAGAAATAAGCAAACATCTTGTAGCGCCTTTTTGTCCTTCGCAGTTACTCTGCATTGTGACTGAAGTAAACATATTTTTAAAGAATAGATCGCTCTCGCCATCCAGCGTGCCTGATGTATAGCTCCGGGGGGCCTTAGTTTTAATTTTTCCTCTGTGTCTCCTCCTAAAAATATTACGCACAGTTCGACCAATTCGCGGTAATCATCTCTTACAAAACCTTTATCTAATTCTGCCTTATAAAATAGTAACAACGCTTGAATGTCTGTCTCGGCAACCCGTGCTTTTACGAAATTAAGAAATGGTTCAATTTTAGTACAATCAATGTTTTTCCAATTTTCTTGGAACTTTTTGAACATCAGAATATCTGGGCTACTAGTAATTTGCTTAATCTTGGTTTCAAAGACAGCTTTTAGGACCAATTCATAAACATGATGACGACAGGCGAAAAGCAACAATTCTCTTCCTAAAGTTTGCTCCAAAATAGCACAAGCTCCATTGAAACGGCCCATATTGGAAGCTGTTGTGTCGCAGCACATTATTTTCACTTTACCATAAAGGTTCCAGTCAAAGAGAGCTGCTGATACAGCCTTCGCTTGATGTTTTCCAGAAGAACTTTCTAGTTTCGGCACTGCAAGAAGCTGCTCTCTATCGTTAAATGAAGCTATAACTGGCTAGCGTTTTTCTTTTGAACTCCATACATCCAACCCCGGTAATAGTTTTCCATCCCAATGGACTGTGACTATGTCGGGTACATTGTTTTGGAAATTAGATTTTATTGCTTCTGCCCTTGATTTTCTAGTTTCAGTACGAATTCGCTGAATCGAGGATTTGTTAATACAGAAATCATCGCTGCTCAGACCAAGCGCTTCTACCACCGCACTAAGAATGTAAACGGTATCTCTAATGCTTAACTGGCATCGATCTAAAGCTGCAACTAGTTTAGGTGTTATAAGATTCTTTCTACCTCTTTTTGAACTTTGTTCATGGCAGGGAACGTCCGGCAAGCTGAGTTCAGAATTCAAGATCTGTTCTTCGTCTGAATCTTCTACACTGTCTAAGTTATTTGTAGTGGAAGTAGATGCAACAGCTAGTGATTCTCTTTGTCTTACAATCCTTTCCTCTTCTTCCAATCGTCGTTGTCTAGATCTTTGTTCTTTTTCCGCCAATTTTTTATCTACACCACCTAAGCATCCCGGTCGACCTGGCTCTCTCTGTTTCATTAAAAATAATTTATCTTCCTCTATTTTCATTCTCTCAAAAGCATCAGCATGTGCAATATCAAACAAATTATCAAGATTAATTATAAAATTGTTCTCACGACTCTTAAACGTAATCTGAGTTTTCTTACAATTTTTTTGCAACTCTCTCCAAACATGATATAAATCAATAGGTTTCTTCACGCAGTTAGGAAATGCCCTTGTTGGAATTCTTGCTTTTTCCCAATATATGATGCACTCCCTAATCACAAGATTTGCACTTTCACTAACAGTCAATTTAACCTCACGAATATTGTAAAATAGGACTGAGAGAACTTGTCGATTAGATGGTAAGTTTGCACCATTTATTTGGTAGTAGGTTAGGTACTAGTCAATCCGATAAGAAAAATATTTTGTTTATCACTCCGTAATTCCACCGACATGTTTACGCACTAAACAATGAAGCACTAATAGTCTCAAAAATCACGTACGAAATGGCAAATAAAACATGTCGTAACAGGTCACTGGGCAGTACTTAAGCAACTTGTATCGACAAGTTTAAATAGCAAGTCGGCACGGGTTATCGTTTATATATCGAACTAATATTTTTTTCTAGACAATATAGGGTTATTACGAAACTTTTAAGAAGGTATGCGTAAAAAAATATCGAACTTGAAATTTAAGGGACACCCTAGTGTATATGTATATATGTATAAACATATGTGTGTTATATACACGCTACACTTATACATTATCTGTATTAATATAGTATCATTATATTTTATGAAATTTTGTATAAATACGTTACACTTAAAAAAATACTTTTAAAATTTATGTACATTTACTTCATCACCCTAAAATGATCAGGCAGGAAACGACTACGGACTTTGCAACATTTGTACAAAAAATTTCTTAACATTTCATTGTGGACTTAATGTTATTATGTTGTGCTATTTTATACAGAAGTGAACTAATAAAAATTATCTTCATTATATTTCTAATAACTGATTAAAATCTTTATATTAAAAGTACTTTTGGGCCCTAAGATATATTACTGTAAAAATATTGTCACTTACTTATGCCATCTCAGAGTGAAGTGATACACTCGTAATAAATAGCAGAGGTCATAAAATGAGATTACTGCCATGAAATATATGTGTTACCGTTAATCTGTATAATCTGATACCTTATGCAATAATGTATTAAATACCCAGTATATGTAGATAATGTATAAAATATTATTTATGTCATGCTTTACCTTGGCTATAGAATACAAAATGTACAGCCGGTAATGTATAATCTACTGAAACAGGATAAAACGATGCACTCAAATTCATCTAATATAAATGATTCAACAAGGGCCGAGAGAATCCAGTGCTTGGCTGTTGCTGTCGCGGCTTTATGGACACTGTTCTATCCTCGGGCCGTCATCCACCGGGGTTTGCGGCGGGGTGGTGTGTCGGAATCGGACTGACTAAAACCACAGTGTGGGATCCGGGAACATCTGTTATTACGACATCCAGACCTACACTATTCTATCCTAATCTAACTTACAAGATACTGAATAGAGTTGATTTTCAACTAATAGACCATGTTTCATTTATCCATCATTTTATAGGTAGTTAGGTACTTTCAAGCCATTAACAAAAACAGATCAATTCTCACAGATCTATTTATTTTATACATTGTAGTGTATCTAGACTTAAGGACTTTTTAACAAGTAATGGAACTAGTCCTTAATGTTAAAACCAAAATACGAGCTTTGTAATCTGTTTTAGACAAAATCATACAGCCTGCCTCATACGCTTTGTCATAAACAACAGAAAAGGGTTTCGGAAAAGGAAAAAGGGTTAAAATTTGGGATCTGTATAGTATTATATGTAGGGATATCGTAAAATGTATAAATTGTGAAATTTATTACATTTCGTGGATAAAAATTGGCAAAATCTTGCCATCTATTATTGTACTGTTTTGGTGTTGGAGCTTTTATTATATGTTCATGTACATATTCAAAGAATTTCAAGTGGCTATGAATATACATACATAAATATTCATTATTCTAGTTGTTGTGTAACTAAGCTAAATGTTGTGCCTTGGAGCATTAAAGCCGAAACCTTTTAAATGTGTTAGCGACACCTTACTATTACGCTACATTTGCTTAAGACGATATAATAGTGTAGCATAATTTGAAGGTATAACGCATTCAAAGTCAAACGTGTATAAGTTACACGTGCTACCGAAAAGTAATCAACGAATGGCGTAATATATAACCTTACGAAACCTATATCGTTTGCACAAATTTAATTTAATTTCCTGAATCTTCCACCCTTTTATATCAGTTACAGAAATGTAGTCATATGTATTTAATGTTTGTGAATAAAGTTTGCGGAAAAGTAGGAAGTTTGATTAAAACGCCATTTTGAAATTTATTAGACTTCAGAAAAATAATCATTTTTATTTCTTCTCTCGTAGAATGTTATGGTTTTAAACGTTTGTTATGTTTGCATCATCATCATCCCAGCCGAAAGACGTCTTCTTCTGGACACAATTTTCACAATTTTCGTCATATTTTGTGTTAATTTTGATTTCATTGAAATTCTAATATCTACAATTCATTCCTAAACAACAAATTTTGTGATTTTATGTATATGTTTCATCATTTTATCATAGTCTGGGAAGTATTAACCCCTCTTTAATGAAACAAACGCTAATAATGTGACCGAACAATGCAGCCCGAAAATTGGTTTTGTGGTTATCAAGTTATAAACTGAGTAATTTAATATCACTGTACAGCAAAACTTTGTCTTTATAATTATCCATTTTGGTGTTTAATTAATGGCAATAGAGCTACATTATATGTTTAGATTTGATAATATTGTTCTAATATCTACACTGAATCTGCAATTTTAATTGGTTGGTCAAGCAGTTCCCGGATTGGGCTAAAAATGTTTTTGGGTTTTTCTTACACAAAATTTTTATGAACAGATAAGTTTGCTTTAGAAAAAATGCGTACAAATACACTATATGTTTTCAAAAAAAAACCATAAAATAAAACCTAATTTATACTAATAAGAATTCAACGTCTGATCTTTATCAGGATAAGTAACCCTGTTCTGATCACTAGAGGTACATCATTACGTGACATTGTATATACATATACTTATATAGACAAGGTTGTTAAAGGTTATAACAATTTGATGTCTCGAAATTGAACGGACATTATGGTTTAGATATTAACGTAGAACACACAAGTTAAATAAGTATAAATCGATGAAGTCTAACGACACCACCAGTCTGTTTGTCCTTTGTACAAATTAGCCGTTGGCAGGCTGTCAAATGTAAAGTTATGATTAAGAAACATAAGGCAGAAATATACCTTCCTTAATATAAGCTTGACGAGATTTGGTGGTACTTTACGCGCTATCAAAAAAGCTACGTGTGGGGTTTGTCTATAGAATCGTAACACAAATAAAGAGATACGCAAACAAAATAACATAATAATAACATAAATCAAGATGGTACGTAGAGCAGATTATCGATTGAATTGTTTATTTTTTTTGAATAGAGACCACATATCGTAAACGAAGCGTTAGAACCACCAACTATACTCGTATAGACAGGTAATCTAATGAAAACCCCGTTTTTGCCGACTTTTGTACTTTATAAAATTGTGAGTCTTTAAGGCTAAAAATTAAATTTAAAAAAACTTCTGTAGAATAGCACAATTAAAAACAACACATTTAACAATACAATCGAGAGCAACACTGAAACTATTTCGAGTGTTTTTGATTACTAAGTTGTTGAAGTTTTTATGATAAAAATACAAGATATTTTTCTCTTCAATATAAGTAACATTTGCACATAGAATGCTCACAAACTATGACATTAAAAGTAGAATAGTAAAGCGTCATTCGTACAAATGAAAGCTAAACTTAATCAACCCTTGTTATTTACAAATATCCCAATAGTGCCTTTGGAGACTAATCTTTCCCCAAAGTCGTCATCCTATTCACATCACATGAATGAATTGGCAGCGGTTTTTACTGCCTTTTTCCTTGTATTCATTTATACAGGAGGTTTCTTTGTTTCTTAAATTAAATATACTGTATACGAACTGAATATTAGTTTTACAATAAACAATGCACCATGAAATACATGAAGAAAGTCATTTGAACAGTTCGCAGTTAAAAATTAATTACTGTATTGAGTAGCGTCTATTTTAATAATTAAAAGATTTTTCTACTTTTATTGTGTTATATGAAAGCATTTTTACTCTTTTTTCGACTATTTCTTTCTGATTATTTTTTTACCTCGTTCTTGCCTAATTTATAAGCTATCAAGCGATTATAGAATTGGTTATGGAAGGATAATTTATAATCAATAAAAAACTAATAAGTAAAACCTTTTAGTCTACAGAAGACAGTATGTCTCTTACATTATTAATTTTAGTTGAAAGAAGTCTGGTTACGTAAACGTTATACTACTGTAACAAGTTTTGAGGCTTGCGTGTAATTAAAATTTGAGATACAGATTTTTCTTATTTTCTTAATTTTGTTATGGTTAACGTACTAAAATGTATCAACAATGAAAAAGTATACACTACACTAAAATAGTGAAGAAACACCTTAAAAGGTTACGAGCATTTGGCTTTTTTAGCGTGTTGAACCCACAGGTTCACGACTCCTGAAGTAAATAAAATTAGTGAGTTTAGCTTCAGTAACACGAACGTTCAACAGCTCTAATTTAAAGATATTGAATTTACAATAACATGACTGTTCACGACTAAAGTAATACATCTTTTTATTTTAGTAAGTTTCTTATATGTAAAGTAGCAGAAAAATATGAAAGAGTGCGATAGCTAATTTAAGTATTTCACTAAGAAATTGTTGTCTATATTAATGATAAAAAACCGGCGAATGTATACCTAACTCTTCCAGATTTGAGGCATATATTTAGTGATTGTAGATCCACACAATTTGTTCTTTAATGTGTTAAATGTTTAATCGTTCTACCAGTTCAATGTATTCCCAGTACATAACCCACAATACAAGTATTAGAAAATTCATAATTTTGTACGGCTGAAGTTTTAGTTTAGGTTCAATAAAGTTATGAGCTCGAGGTCGTCTACAATTCTCAAAGCTCACCTTTGATATAAGAATGGAACAACAAATTAAGCAGTCTTAGCAAACTGAATGCTAAACGTAAATATATTTTAATCATGTGAATAACTGAAATAGAACATAATTTAGTTTCAAGAAATCATTGATAATAGTTTTTATTAGTGTATAAATAAAACACAAGTGAACTGAGGAAGAAACACTAAAAAAGATATAATCATTTTAGCCATTATGTTGGCAACCAAGAACTCATCAAAGCCTTCGATACTACTTATTACCTCACGTCAGCGTTTTCGATCCAACCCATTTGTATTCCAGCCTTACTGCAATCCCCAATATGTCGAAAACTAAACCGGTTATACCTGCGACCGCTATTTAAGCGAATGTGTGAACCTTCTCTGGTAATAACAGAATTTAATTTAACTTTGAAAATATCTATGTTGACTACTTTATGTAGTTTATGCAAAACATATGTATTTAAAATGTTATAGTTAATAACTGATATATTTTGAATCCTTCATGGATACAAATATTCAATTTATACGATTTTAACGCGATACTATTTTATAATAACTGTATTTTTTGTAATATATTTAAACAAAAACATGCCACAAGATAAATTTGGTTGAAATATTAAATTGTATTTTTCTATGTTTTGATAAATATTTTAATACTACAATCAGAACATAAACTCTTAAAATCAAGCATTTTCAAAAAGAGTAACATCATTGTTTGAATATAAAAATATACAGACAAACGAATGTTTCACATTACAATAAAAAAGTCAGAAAAAGTTTCAATGGATAACAAAAAGTTCGGTTTTCCTTTATGAAAATGAAATAAATGCGAATGTTTTACTTGAAAAAATGCGAATACGTTCAAAACCTTCGTATAAAAAACTTGTTCTCTTAGCAGTTTATTTTTTTGTATTTATTGGAAGTACTTCAATAGTGCAAGTTTATAATTAGCCAGGACTAGACACATCTTAGTTGTTTTGTTTTCTTAATTCATATTATGAGCGTTTCGCTACTTTTGAAGTTTGTATCGAGTACAGACATGTATATGTATTATATTGGACCGTGCCCGGTGTTTGCCGTATGTGTGGCTTGGACGTAACACAAACGGATGGATGTTACATACATTTTGCATTTAACTGTTTATATTACACAGTGTATAATCCGTGTCCCGTCCGGATCCGTCTCCTAACATACGACGCCGGCCGCGGCCCGGCACAGACACGGCCCGGTCAAATATAAATCTTCTCTAAGAACTGTCCCTGAAGGTTTTGCCCTTGTTCAGCACAAAATTTTCGTGAAAGAAATGAACTCTCCTTTTGTACCAATTCTGGCATGGGTTGCAATATTTGAATGCCAGCATAAGTTTAATGTTCTATAAGTTTGCTGAAGAGTATTTCTTTGTTTTTTAAAAGACAAATTCTTATCACGATTAAACTTAATTGTAACAAATTATATAACTCAACCTATAACAACTGGAATCTCGAACCCTCCTACGGGAATTATCCAATCCCCAAATTGGTAATTGAGATTTACGAAATTTTACTTACCTGAGCTCAAGGAAAGGATATTTAATATTTATGTGTCATAATATTATATTCTCCAGCTATATTGTTCTAAAAATATATTTGTTGAGTCAATAGGTCTGAATTCCCTTGGGCTTAGGCCTTGGGCATTAAGTCAGTTTTTGAGAATGGTCGTGCTACGTAGTGTTGGGATGGGTCTGTTATCCCAGATAAATTTTTAATGCCAATAAGTCTGATATTGTGCTGATAGATCAATTATAGCGCCACGTAATGACTGTCGTATTTCCGTTCTTCATAATCCCCTCGTGCTTCTCATGATGAGTATCTCGGTGAAAAAGAAAAACAAATAAAATGTTTGCATTTATTTCACGAGATTGTCGATGTATGGAATGTGGATTCTGTGATCATTGTTCCGATAGTGACGGTTATTACTCACAGACTGATAACCAAGAACCAAAATCTTAAGAGGAGATGAAAGAAGGGCCGCAAGTTAGAAGGTGGATCAAGGGTTTGATGCAGAAAGCAGTCCTTCTTGAAACGGTCCGTATAGTGACGTGTCTTTGTAGTCATGACCACCGGTTTCTTGGTCCCTATACCCAAAATTGGTAATATTTTTTAATGTGTTTTTGTTTTCCTGTTTCATGTATTTAAAATGTGATTAATATGTGTTTAAAAAATAAAAAGAATAATAAAATAATACGTAATCGTTAATGAATGATAATAATAGTTTTATTGTACACCAGGTAATTACAAAAGGAACTTAAAACTAGTTATGTGAGTACAGGCGACAGCCATATTACTCGGAGACAATCTCTTATAGGCAACCATCTGATGGAGAATAAACAACATTGGAAAAAAGTGTAGAGTAGTGTCTTATGTATTTAAATAAGATAAGAAAGAGCAATCAAAGTAGCAAAATGTATTTTATATACAGTGACAGTAATACATATTGTGGATTACTTAATGAAAATAAACAAAGTATAAGTTACATACTCAAATAAAATAATGGGAGCTAATGGATTAAAAAAAGGAAAAAGGAAAAACTGGCTGAAGAATATTGATGTTTCCCATATAAAGCTCCGTTGCCAGTCTCTTGAAAACAGTTAGTTTGTGCACATCTTGTAGCGACTGGTAGGACATTTTTCAACCAAACTGCTTGATTTGGTAGAGCGTCTAGGCATCTTTAGTTTTAGCTTCTCTGATGATCTCAGTAATTTAGAATGTATGTTGTGTAAGAAGGTGAAACGTGATTTGAGATAACGTGAGGTACGACGATTAAACACACAGGTAACCACTTAAGTTTCTACGAACTTCTGGGAAATAATTATGTTAACGTAATCTGAATATGAGTCAAATACAGTGATTTTGAAGTTTCTTAAGTTTATTCAATTGGTCTTCAGTAGGATCTAAATAACTGGTATAAGTATAATCAGGGATAGGGAAAAAAAAGTTTTGGGTAAAAGCAATTTTTGTAGAAGTAGGTAGAAAATTGCATGGTCTGCACAAAGATCCTACAGCGGCAAACATTTTGTGCCTTAGTTCCTACATCTAAGGACCCCAGGAAAGGGTATTGTCAATACTAATTCCTAGATTCTTTACCTTATCACTGTAAGGAATAGACGTATCACAACAAGAAACTAGCGTCAGTAAATTCCAATCGATTAACGAAATTGTTTACGAACTTTCAACGACAACGACCTGAATCTTGGATGGGTTAATCTTGAGACTGTGAGAAATGCTCTGCTAACAGATTTAATGCAAGTCAGCATTTATGGTGTTAATAGCATCAGCCAGATTGACTAGTAGTGCCCTAGAATAAATCTGGAAATTATCTACGTAAAAGAGGTAGGAGGAAGTCATATCATTAGTTATGGTGTTAATAAAAACGGAAAAGTAAGAGAAAACTAAGCACGGTACCCTGAGGGACCCCAACTTTCGTAGTACCGAGAAGAAACAGTGCTATGAGTCTTAATGTGCTACCGGTGAGCAAAAACGTAGTTGTTGAACCAGTTAAATACAGTTAGCAGTATGTCAAAGTCGACGGTGTTGCAAGCATTACGGAAGTCTAAAAGCGTTAGGTCTGTAAGCTCGCCGTCCTCGATGGTGAAATTTTTAAATGAAAATACTTTTTTTATTCTGTTAGAAGTAATAACAAAAATAGTAGATAGATTGATAGAAAAATATATAGATAAATAATACATTTTATTGTATTTTATTGTATCATAACTCTGTTAAATAATTCAAGTGTACGCACACGTTCATTTCCATGTAGTGGTGGATTAAGAATACAAAGTATCACCATCCTTATTCTAAGATCCGTAAGAGGTGACTAAGGGAATAAAAATATGTAAAACAACACAGCTGCAAAGAAAAAGAAAAGCGGCCAGCGTGGTACAGTAGTCCCCAACCTTGTTGCTAAGGAGAGGCCTATGTCCAGCTGTGGACTGCTTAAGGCTGTTGATGATGATAACACACATGCATTATTAAGCTCGAGAAATTAAAAGGAATTGAAATGTTGTCTTTGTGAGAATACTATATTTTTATACGCGACTATAATCTTGCTATTGTGATGCCATCCACATACAGCGTCATCCATCGAAGATACACTTAACAATAAAGTATCTATATATATCTGTATCGTGATATAAATATTCTTACATCGGTTAGTGTATATACAACATCCTAACATAAGCGGTTAGGCCCACCAGGCATGATTACCTTGCGGAGGATCCTCCCTTTGTGTGGGAGGGACATAACACCCGTCCTTCCTTCCTTTTAGCGTCTGCCCATAGTTGCGCAAACTACTAGTAAGTAAACTTCTTAATTACGCGACCTCCAAGATCACGCAGACGTCACTTGTCGCAGCGACCCCAGTTGTAAAACCAACCGACGTCTAATAAGACAAGATGTTTCCTTTTTATAGAACAATTTTATCGTTATTATTATTACCATGACAAGAATAAGGTCAAACATAACGTTAAGAATACAAAATACATTTTAGGTCGGTACATTCTTACTGCCAATAAATTACAATAATATTATGTTAGACTAATAAACTGTAAATATAGTTTATGGCCCACGAGAAAATCATTTAATATTTAATGGAAAACAGAAAAATTTCAAAGAATTAGATTTTGAACCGACCTCAAAGAAAAGGTTTTTTTTCTTTTCGTATGTGACATATCTATGTCATTTATGAATTTTTTTGTTCTTTATTTGAGCTGTTTCCAATCATAGTGAGACCATTCAACGACCAGATCAACGAGAACGACATTTTATTATTGTTGTTCATAATTGAAACATAGTGAATTGAAATGAGCGTCTTTTATAAACTTAATAAATATAAAAAAATAGTAATAAAATATATAAATGGTTAGATAATTACTTTTCGCCACTTTAAACTGAAAGGTGTGTATATTTGTCGTTCTGTACCAGGAACTTATTGTAGAAGTTTTTACACTAACTTTAAGATGTTGAGAGATTTATAGTGTTTGAGACTAAATACTTGTTATATTTGCACTCTTGAAGGAAATTACACTTTTCTGTACTCCAATTCAAAGCTAATGTATTGAAACATTTAGATGAATTTCATATGACGATCAATGTGTAATAAATGTTTTTCTAGAAACGAACGTATTATGATGTAACCTTTTTTAAATTCTCTCTTTGTTATCTTTTTAAATAGACAACAGAGAAACATAAGGCAACGCCCGCACTAGGATTTATTCCTATGTCACGGGGAACTTTACAAACATACAGGAAATGGACACAAAGAATGCCCAGACTGAAAACTACAATTTGTGGATCACATTAAGCATTGTCCCATGTGGGGTTTGAACCCACAAAACTCAGCGCTGTAGAGAACGGTGTGGCGACCGCTTAAACCGCTAGGGCAACCGTGAAGACAATTAAGGAAAGCTGTTTCATGAAAGATAGTATTTTATGTGATTGTGCAACACTTCATACTAAGATAACTAGGTAGTAGTAACCAGGGCTATTTGTATCTGAAGTTAACATACTGGGTGTTTCTCTATCCGATAAAGTTCGTAACGAGCTTATTCGACAGAGAACTGGAGTGACATCAGATGGAGAATCAGTACCCTCAAGTGAAATTAGGGCAGTCAGTAGAGTCGAAGTGTGCTAGAGTAGAGACTGTGATGGGTTAAACGTAGTGCAGGATGGCCCGACGATTTGAAGAAACTATTTTGTAGTGGAAGGACGTGAATTGCCCAAGACCGGGATTGTTGGTTGGTGTTCCTTATAGCTCATAGCTCAGTTTTAATTCATCCCACAATTTCGAAAGTATAAGTTACAACAAAAATAACCAACCTGTCGACAATAACAGAACTATTAATCTCGACATTCGATTAAGAAATCGCTTATTCCTCGATTGTTTTACAGCATTTTCATTAATAACCAACGACTGTAGGGGGCGTCAAAGAATTTATGGGTTTCGAATTCGGATAGGGGTCAGAGATAAATAGGGTCAGCCCACTCTGTTTTAAGTTTACGTTGCCCCTATTTTGTACTAATGATTCGTTATTTGTCAACACCAAACTCTAATCAGAATGGAGGACAAAATATCGTTTTCATTACGTGTGGAGCGTGTTTCAGTTGTTATACAAGTTACGTGGTTGTAAAATGTAAACAGTTTTGTTAAAGCTTTGTAGACTACTTGAATCATCTATATTTTTACACAAAGTGTTTGTATGAAAATAGAAAATAGTTTTGACTCCTATGAAATATCGAATGCTGTAAATCGTTATTAGTTAATTGTACGACATCTTTTCCTTACCAAAACCTGTAACCAACTCAGAATAATTAATAAGTATCGAAGATATGTATGTACATCAGAAGGTGATTTTAACAGCTGTACCGAGCACCTTCCAAATCAATCACATAATGAGATCTGTTCAAGTTGTTGTTGGTCTTTATTTCATCATACTGCTAACTGTCAACTCGCTTTGACATTGATGATTCCAATGTGATCGTTTGAGCATATAGATCTTTAGATTCTTAAAATAACTTTGTGTTATATTAAACAGCTTGGACCTTAATAATAATCGAAGTTACTTTGGCAAGTGCTCAAATATTTTTCTTTTATGCATTTTCTTAAAAAGTGTTTGAAATAGTTTATTTTACAAGCTGTTATTTACATGTACGAGTAAATATGATTGTTTGGGGTGGACTCTTACAGCTCAATTCTGGAACAGATATTTTTTTTTTAATACTGAGAGCCTGTCAAAGTGACTCTATTCTGCCTAATGGAGAGCTTGAATAGAATCCAAGAGTTGTGGTCGCCATACTCATTGCAAATGCGGACAATGCAGTATGGTGATCCACACTATGGTGGCCTTATGAGATGCTTTTTTACACCCCGCTCGGGGACATAAAAGGCATGACAGTCATCGTGACAGTTACCTAGGCTAGTGTTAGGCTTACACAGTTACCACAATAACTGTCATCCCTGCATTAATGGGCCTCCGGTGTCACACTCACCAATTCGTTGGTAAGTGTGACACACACGACAACACGGATGCTGGCACTTTAGGTTGGTCTTCTGTAGGAGGGTAGTACTGCCCCGGTCGAGCTGGCCCGTTCGTACTGAAATCAGCGTGCCTCTACTACCGTACAAAACAATCTTCAACCGATTGAACTAAAATTTTGCACACATACATATGTACGAGTATATCGTGTGACGATGTAACATTATGATGACATTTGAAACTTGTCGCGAGATTTACCTGTATAGATAAACAAATAAACTGAATATGTCGATCAAATTATTTTAATGTTCAAAATTTTCAAACCAAGTGAAAGCGAGTACTCAAATCTCATGACAAACTTTTGTATCAAATACATTGTGTTAAGACATCATAAGTTGATAATAAAAGTTTTCAACTAAAAGTTTATTTTATTCTTTTTTACGCGTTCGAACCAAAGCTTTTATAAGAGTTTTTTTTTTATTTTTAAAATAGACTTTATGGATCAACACAGTGTCCTTATAAGTAACTTGTTTTAATAGTATGTTTTTATTATTCGAACCATAAATAGGCAACATCGTGTTTTCATAATAACACTTTTTACAAACAATGTCAGTCAATTTAGAATTCACCAAGTACTTTCGTTTTTATTTAATATTGTTAATTATTAGATTCAGCATTTTAAACATTTGCATACTTTGTTGCAAGTAATGACATGTAATAACGACATGTAAATCCCATAATTTGATTTTAAGATTGCGTTTTTCCAGCATTAGTGGTGTACCGACAATTTTTTTTATTCCTACCAAAGTAACTGTACTCTTCCTGATAGAAAACATGAATAGAATCCAAGAGTGGTGGTCAATATACTCATTTCAAATGCAGGCAAAGCAGTATATAAGCCACACTATCGAGGTCTCGATGACTGATAGTAAACAACCTACTGATAAACGTTCATACATCTTCACAAACAGTACGATTGAGGAAGTTTAATTATTCGTATTATTTAATTCATAGTATTTACGTAATGATTCAAGTTCATCATAATTAGAACGAGAATACATCAAAGGCTCTTACGGTTGAGCAATTTGGGTATAAACGCTTGAACGATTGGTTAATTTAAGGATCTATCACCTCTTATTACATAAATGTCACTGAAGCTTCATTTTCTGACGACAGAACGACATACAAATGTCAGTTGAAAATGAATTTAACATTGTTTTATAAAAAATAATGTCTATTTTAATATATTGCAGATTTATTTCTGGGAACGTTTCTTGTACAGAAAGTATTTGGTTTATTTGGCGAAATTGCAAATGTGAAGTTGTAGGTTGTTTATTATTGCAACAGAAGCTGATTTAGCAAATTGTCTTTCCTGTCTCTAAAGGAAAAAGTATGAGACAATGATTTTTACTTTAAACAATAATTGATTTATAACAATTTAACCAAGAAGGGAACATTTTCAGTTATTAATAGCATAATAGTGCGACCATCTTTTTTAGTATGTTATAAAAAATGAGAAAGAGTAGAATATGACCAGTTTAAAGACGCTTACATGTTATGATCTCTAAATAAAAAATATAATCAGACTATAAATTTGTTATACTTGTTATATATGTGCCTGTTATATGTACGCCTCCCCGGAAGGTTAAGTAAAGGCATATTAAATACCTACATTTCACCAGTGTTTTTGTCCCACGTAATAGGTGACGGACCTATTGCCGCTAATCGGGATATATTTTGTTTGCCAGAACCTCGTCTATCGATCAGCATGTGCACCACTTGCATATGAAGTAGACTTGGGGGGGACTAAATTATTGGTAAACGTTATGCACCCCATATAATAAATTATTGTAGGATTGCATGAACTTATTATCTTAAGTTTAACTCAGTTTCTAAGATGCATCTATTCAGATTCATTTAATTAAATCCTCTGTATTAAATAGAGCTGTTTTTAATTTTGCCCATCTATTCTAGATTGAACCAAAAAGATCCAATTCTGTCAGATATTCTGATTTAACGTTATACAAATTTAATATTTTTGTACTAAATGTCAAACTAAGTCTGATTTCAAAGACATATTATTAAAGTATAAACATAATGGTAAAAATTTTAACATATTTCATGAAATATTCTTATAAAGTACAAATATGTCTTGAGGAGGAAAACACATTAATACTGCTTTTGTGGGACTCTGTAATAAATATTATGCCGGTTCAGTTAAGCATTTCTCATTAGTTACGCATAATTAGGCAGCTGTAATGAAGTCCGACCTTAACCTTGAAATAAACTTATTTAAAACACGTACAATATGAAAAAACTTCAAGATAAATATTTTTTGAGAGAGTAGTCGGTTACAATATTTCCATAATACTCTATTTTATTAATCTTGGGTCAAGGATATCATAGTATTTTCTCGAGGGTAACCATTCCACATTTTAGAGGATAACGGACATTGTTATGTTAAAGAGGGTAAACGATTATGAGCTCAAAAATGTAATGTGAATCTTGGGTCTTAAATTTTACGAGGTGCTCTGGGGTCTTGTAGTTCGTAATTTAACGCAAATAGCCGAAAATACTTTAGATTATATGTAGAAGAATGTATACACATTCTTCTTAATCCCTTCATGACTAGTGACATTTTACAATAAACATAAACTATTGATTTGCAGTAAAAGCTTTTAGTACTAAAGACATCTCAAGTGAATACGTTATGTTAAAAATAAAATGTCTCATGTGAATTCAAACTATGCAATTCAAACACTAAAACGTTTTTCTTTTTTGGATTTGTTACTATGCTAGACTTATAAGTAAAAAAAATAGTATAAAATGAAACTCTTTGTGTTTTAGAATTCGTAAATTGAAACAATAAAATACTCCCTGTCCAAATTGTATCTGTAAAATCTATTGTTGAGTTATATATCTTGCTAATAGAACACTTTGATGTATTTCAGCTGCGGAAGCCGGTGTCGACGCTCTCGATCCCCGGCGCGATGAAGGGGTACTCCGGCGGGGGGAGAGATGTGGGGGGCGAGGAGGCTGGCGTTGCACTAGTTGGCGTCCACAGCGAGTACCCGCGCTTCGGTGAAGAACGAGCGCTTGGCGGCGGCACGTATAAGGGCGGGGGGACAGCTAAGCACAAACCCAATATAGGATATAGGTGAGTGTTCGAAGTTCCTGTCCTAATTGAAGTGGACCTGAGCGATGTTCTAAAGAATTTAGTTAAGGGGCGCAGTTCACTTCTAAGCTCTATGGACACACCCGGGCTAAGACCACGATCTGAAATAGAGTTGTAAATTGAAGAAAGTTGAAAAATTTCTAATATTAATTAAATTTTATGAATTGTAAAATTTTAAATTCAGTTCTTAATGTCACAAAATCAATTACAAGTACACATATAGCGTATAATAGAAGGTCGTCGAAAAGTATTTTAGAATTTTTTTAATAACAAAACACATCAAATTTGACGCTGCAGCATAATTAAAGAGCGTTCTCATCGTACCACACAATACTGGGCTTTGTTATTTGCATAAGAACATTAGTTCTCATGTAAATAATAAATAACATTGTTATTTATTTACAATTATTACAAATAACATAATTTACATATTTACAAATAACATTATTTGATATATAAAGGAAACTGAATGGTAATTTAAAAAAGTCATCCAAAAAAATTGGACGAAGTTGCAGAAATGTAAAAGGTGTTTCACTTGTAAACAAAGTGACATCTGACGTTATTTGATTAACCACGGCTACCGCTGACCACAAACCGCCAAAGCCTTTATGAAGTTCCTATTGCGGTCAACCAATATGGAATTTACATTTGGACGCTTGCTTGTAATGAAATATTGTATAACCTGAGACATTAAAAAAAATGTTTGAAAAAGGTATTTACTAATTACATGGCAGTATTTCTTTCTCAAATTAATCAAAGTGACGTGCAATGGGAGAGATCCATGTCCATCGGTGGACTGCGATAGGTTGACAATGATAACAATGACGAAACTTTTTCAATATTTTATTCAATATTCATAATTATGTTCTAAATATAAATGATAATAATAATAGTTTCATTTTTTTATTATTCATCATTCAAGTTCCAAATCATTATATTGTATTATAATAGCACTGTACAAATGCAAGACATATTTTAAATATGAAAGTACGCTGTTAAGTGCAGTAAACTCAGAGAATGTTATATTTATTGAAAATATATTTTCTTGTGGCTTTGTATATTGGTAATTTAAAATATAATCAAGTAATAACAGTCCGTGTGGTGACGGATTTAGAATACATAGTGTTACCATCCTAATTCATCCCATCGGTGTCGTAAAAGGCGACTAAGGGAACTAAATATACAAGACAATATCATTACGAAGAGAAGGAAATTTTGAAAAAAACCCTATTCCAACCCGTCTGGCCAGCGTGGTATAGTAGGCCAAAAACTCCTTGCTAAGGAGAGGCCTATGTCCAGCAGTGGACTGTAAAAGGCTGTTGATGATGACCAACTAATAACACATTTTCGTAACTTCTTGTGAAAATGTAAATTTTTGATCGTATGGATATAGTTAAATACCTCGAAATTAGGAATTTTTACTTACTTTTATAAATTATTTCAAAAAATACAAACATTACATGTATATATTTTATGTGTAAACACCAGTTTTTAGTTACGAGAATTGATAAGATCTTTAAATGAACGAGTATTATGTGCAATTATGTAAGAAATTACATTATTACCAACGAGCGTAAAGACTTTTGAACTTTAGCGAGTTCTTTTATTTTCAACATTTTACTTTACGATTTTCACGTACCGGTTAAAATGTAATAAATTCACGGTGCACAACTTTCATACATTGTCCTAATCTACTTCACTAGTTACATTTTTAGTATATCAGGAATAGTAAACATACATTCCTAGGGAGTAGAGCCACGCTGATTTCAGTAAGAGTGGACCGGTTCGACTGGGGCAGTACTACCCTCCCACAGAAGACCAACCAAAAGCGACAGCATCCGTGTTGTCGTGTTTTGTTTGTGAGTGCGAGACCGGAAGTCCAAGGTGATTGATGCAAGGGTGACAGTTATCGTTTTAACTGTGTGAGCCTTACACTGTCACGATGACTGTCATACCTTTTACGTCCTCAAGCGGACCGTGAAAAAGCATCTCACTAGGCCGCTATAGTGTAGATCACTATACTGCATTGTCTGCATTTGCAAGAGTATGGTGACCACAACTCTTGGATTCTATTCATGCTTTCCATCAGACAGAGTAGAGTCACTTTGGCAGGTTCTTAATGTAGAAAAAAAACATATATTTAGTTTGAAAGGTATGATGACATTAGTTTATTAGTTGCAAAACTTTTTAGAAATATTATTACATCTCACATTCATTGATATCATCTAATCTCTACTCATACATAGGTTGTTTGTAAAATGATTCAACCTCATACTGAAAATAATCGAGACATGATTACCGATAGACCATTTGCGTGTACAAATAATATATTGTATTTTGTAAAGCTAATACTCCTTTAATAAATACTATAAGTAATAAATATAATCAACGGGGTGATTGCAATTACATAACCACATAAGTTATCAGTTGTTACGTCAGAAGATCAAAAATTATCCGGATTATTCTTTAGAGTACTCAAATTAAATAAAATTGAAGGAAACCAATGCTATGATTGATAAGTTTGGTAAGGTTTGATAGTTTAGCTAAAATAGTTTTCATGGTATTTTACTTTATTGTGTATATTTAGACTACCGTAGCTCGCATAGTAACTATGATAAAGTCATCGCCAGTAATGTTCTCGTATTTCTTAATAAATAGTAGCAGTTGTTATCTGTTGCCTCTGAGCATAGTAATTTTTAATGACAGATACATAAGAATTTAAATCACGATTTTGGAACCCTCTAATTTTTAATGTAACTCCTGTCCAAAAAGATTGAATGTGGAGAAGGTTTTGAAAATTATGTCAATATGTTTTAAAACAAACTTTATAAGAGAAATTAGTGACATACGACGTTTTTGTTAAATTTTAACATGCCTTTAATCTCGAACGAGAGAAATCCCATTCTGTGATAACCAATCTGTGAATGTGATGAAATTTACCAATTATACCAAGACACTAAGTAATTAATTAGTAGTCATTACACAATTAAGTTAACTTAGGTGTGAATTGATTCATTTCTGGTTTGACCACCTGATTCACTAGCCAGAAAAACAACCAGATCTATAACAATGTAATGACTATTCATCATCATCATCATCAACAGCCTTTTACAGTCCACTGCTGGACATAGGCCTCTCCTTATCAAGGAGGTTTTGGCCTCATATACCATGCTGGCCAGACGGATTGGACTAGGGTTTGTTTCAAGTTTTACTTCTCTTTGTAATGATGTTGTCTTGCATACTTTCTTCCCTTAATCGCCTCTTACGACACCCATGGGATGAATAGGGGTGGTAATAATCGGTATTTGATTAACCACGGCTACCGCTGACCACAATATATCTGTATAATCTTAATCGGTCGCTACATGAACAAATTATTATACCAATTTACATCATCATCTCAGCCAAAATACGTCCGCTGCTGGACATAGGCCTCCCTCAATTTACATCTGATCAATTTTATTCATAGCCTGTAGCTAAGACATCTTCTTAAATGTCTTCTTCGTTATACTGTTTATATATCGCCTAATATTTTCATTAGCTCTCATGGGTTATATACAACCAATAAGCAACTTAATAAGTCTGGGGTCAATCTTTAACCAAAAGCCTTAGAGTTTATTCTCCCGAGACTATAATGCTTAAGCAATATGTTATCCTACGTGTGATCTTGAGTCTCATAACTACGTATATTGTTTATATGATAAATAAATCTTGTAACGATGAACTTGTACGTGACCTTATTAAACTTGATACACTCCACTCTGCTGTCTAATATGGTTTTAAAAATTCTATCTGAAATCTTTAGTCTTAAACAATTTTATGGGCAATGTTTTTGAAAAAAAAAACGGTGTAATTATTTCATTGATTTCATTAAAAACAAATAATTCAATGACATCTAAAAAAAACAATTTAATTCACGCGGTTATATATCTTAGGTATACCTAATTTTTTGGTTTTGAACATAACAGCGTAACTTTATAAATTGGGCAAGACATTTTTCGCGTCAATGTTTCATCACTTCACTTCACCCACTCGGTAAAAATTAACGAAAGAATAAGGTTGGGTTTTTCCTACAAACGATCGAAAAGCGGGTCACACCTACGTGCCGATGCTCATTCAGTATACCGATGGTACACATTCAGTCAGATGACTTGATTTTTTTCTAGCAGTGAGCGTGCGATTCATATGTACTCGTATTTGATTAAAATAACAACAAGTACTTAGTAAATATAGCAAAGAGCATTTATAAATTGTTGAATACAGCACCTAGAGGTAACATTTTTTAAATTTTATGGATAAAATAGTATATTAAATTGAACAATGAAGTTTTCAGGTCTTAGTCGTGGCGGAAATATTTTTCAGGGTTTAAAAAGGGGTTCGTTTCTTTTTAAATCCATTAGGAAGACAAAACATTTATTTTTATTGAACACTTCCTATTTCATTAGAAACTTATTACATACATAGAAAACCAAGTTGTAGGTAGATAAAATTTAAATACTCTTACTACCCTACCGTGTGTTTATGTACCGTGTGCCTGTAGTTGCTTATTTCCAAAACAAGGCCGAGTAACAATATGATATTGATAATATTACGCTATTACTATATTATAAATACAATTACCACTAAAAAGTTTTCATTTCAGTACAAACTAGCTACTTAATTTTTTAATGAATAAAGTAACTTTAATTACCAACATAGACTTTAGTAAAATTGTAATAAAAAATGAATTTTCTTTCACCTAAAAAATTTAAACCACGAATACTTCCCAGTTCTGGCATATTTTAAATTAATCCGACTCAAATCTATTTTTTTAGACGCATCAATTAGAAAACTTTTGTTAAATTATATTTCCTGATACAAGCGTACAGCACTGTAATCTCACGGGTATGTTTTCTCAAGTGTGTAACCTGTCTTGTGAGTCTAAAATCCTTCCTGTTACATTATTATGTGTTGTTTATGGCCTCACAGCGCGTCCTTATCAATATTGTATCAAACTCGAGCGGTATTTTAGACGACCTTTTCTAAGATACAAAGGTGTATTGTGCGTTGAGCTTTTTTTTCCAAAAGCCTTTATTGTATGAGAATAAGTAATCGTTAAGGGTTATTGTGTCAAAATAACTAGTAAAATTTATAGTGGTGTTTTTTTGACTTAATTTATTTAATGTATTGCACTAGTATCGTGAGTCAATAAAATCTATAATTAAATACTGTTCACACTATATTTATTTTCATTAGAATGTGACTTAGATCAAATGTGCAAATCAAATAAAATCATTTTTATAGTTAACATATGCTTAAAATAGGCATAATTTTAAAACGCATGTTAACTATACGAGTAGACACATCAACAATCTCATAAGAATTTTTTTTTTCTCAACTTTCACGAGATTCTCATCATCATTATTATTATTTTTTAATTATTACTCATATCATGTAAAAGTTATATAGTATAAAAAAGTTAATTTTAAAATCACCAATTACCACGATAGTTAAACATTACACTAATATAGACAAGAAAAGATAAGGAAATAAATTTATATAATATTATTTTTTAAAAATAAAAATAAACTATGTAAATTAGTAAATCATAAATCACGAAGATTTGCACCGGAAATAAATAAATCTCCTCAATTTACAGAAAATAAATTCAGACTTGAGGTGTTTTAATAATGCCTATGTTGCCTTGAACGAACGGAAATAACTTGCATCAGGGTCGCATCGATTTTATTCGTCTTTGAAATCATTTAAGTGCAAGTGCAGTACAGAATATATTGCCATTTACCCACTTTTATACTCGCAAGATCTGTTAGTCTTATTTACATCATTAGATAAATATTACTATATATTTGCATTTATGAGAAATAGTTATCGGTTATTGAATAAGTGAATTGATTTAAACATGCTAAAACACTATCTGAAATAAACTATTGAAGTGTTAAAATTATCTGATTATTTGTATTTAATTAACAATATTTTAAAAACAATACTTTGTTACTAAAATTACGTAACGAATAAGTTAAAAATAGTGTAAAATCTTTTTATACTCGAAAATAACTATTAAATTATAATATTAATACAAAAAAAATATCAATTTAAAAAAATAAAAAGACAATCGAAGTCTCAAACATTACCACGAAAAGGTTAAGACACATATAGTTCCTATAATAATAACCTGATACACCTTATATACAGTACAAACTAAACTGAGCCGACATTGCACTAAACAGGCTCTGAAAAACACATATGTATGTATATTTATAAACAATAAATAAACTACACCTAGATTCAGAACAAATGACAGTCCTTATAATACAATATTTGTCTTAGGTGAAAATTAAACCCACAACCTGTAACTTAGTAGTCAGGGTCACTAAACACTAGACCAAAAGGTCTGTCAAATAAAATAACAATCGTGAGAATTAGATCCCATGTCTCGTGCTTAATAACGTATTGGAAATTTAACAACGGTAACTTATATATATATATATATTTTTACTTTACAGATTAGGTAGAAGAAAGGCGTTATTTGAAAAACGGAAAAGAATAAGTGACTACGCTTTAGTAATGGGAATGTTTGGTATTATAATTATGGTTATAGAAAATGAACTTTCAAGTGCCGGTGTATATACTAAGGTAATTCGTTTGCTCAATTTACACCTTATACTCATAACATAAGAACTATTTTTGAACTTTTACATAATTTTACAGGCATCAATATATTCGCAAGCGTTGAAGACGCTTATATCAATGTCGACTGTGATTTTACTTGGCCTAATCGTCGCGTATCACGCATTAGAAGTACAGGTAACAAATTCCACTTAAACTTTAGCATCTCGATATTACAAATTAGGAAAATTCTTTCCTGAATTTGCGTCTCCTGCAATTCAGTAAATCGATATTATAATTTAACGGCAGCCTGGGTTATGGAAAAAAGTTAAGACTTTTGGCTCTTATTGGAAAAGTTGCAAGAATAAGACGTATTCAGAGCAATAGTAGGTATTTAGGAATTATTTGAAATTATTGAGTGTACACATTTGAGCAGTGTTTTTATTTATATATATTATAGAGTATTATTATATTTTATATAGTGTATATAAAATACTGTTCATAGTGATGTGTGTGACATTTTTACCAACATAAGTGAGCTGCCTCGATCGTTTATTCCAGATTGAACACAATAAGTAAAAAATAAAATAAATAGATAATAGTTTAAAGAATAAATAGAATCACACAAGATATTCACTTTGATAAATAAAAGAATTTAACGTCATGTAGATACTTTAATGTTATCAAAAATCGTAGTTGTATAATGTATAATGGTGTTTGCTCTGCTTTTCAGTTATTTATGATAGACAACTGCGCTGATGACTGGCGGATAGCAATGACATGGCAGCGGATAGCTCAAATTGGCCTTGAACTTGCGATTTGCGCCGTACATCCTATCCCAGGACAGTATACCTTTACTTGGACCACTAAATTGGCTAACAAAGGAGGTGTCATCGGCGTTGAAGTTGTAAGTATCACGAGCCTGGCTTAATTTTTAATTTGTTAATTAAATTGTAAGCTATTACCTAGTCTTGCCATAAATATTGTAATAAAGAAAAAAGAAAATTGTTAACTGCAAATAACATTTATTACTTTTACAGTGTGTCAGTTTAATACATAAATATAAAACAATTAAAAATATAAAAAGCTTATTCGAAGTGGTCTCCATTGGCTGCAATACAGTCCTTTAAACGATGAGGCCAGTTATCAATAGAAGCACGCACTCTTTCCATGGGAAAATTCTTCACTGCCAATCGTATAGATTGTTTTAGGGACTCCAAATTATCATGGCGTTTAGAGCAAGCTGTACTCTCTAAAACTGACCACAAATCATAATCCAGCGGATTAAGATCGGGACTAGACGACGGCCAGTCTTCAGCTCTGATGAAGTCCGAAACGTTCGATTCCAACCAAGACTGCGTGGACCGAGCTTTATGACCCGGCGCCGAGTCTTGCTGGAAGGACCATACTTGGTTATTGAACATGGTGATGTTAAGGGGCTTAACTACCTTCTCAAGAATGGTATCTTGATACACTTGTGCCGATGTTTTGATACCTTTTTCACAAAAATATGGCTCAGTCACTCCTTCATAGCTAACACCCCACCAAACCATCACTGAAGTCGGATAATGTCCACGTTGCACTCTGTCGACTAATTGGGAAGCTTCCTTAGAGCTTTGAGCATAAATACGGTCATTTTGTTTGTTAAAATGTTGCTCAATTGTAAAAATTTTCTCATCCGTAAACAAAATTTTTCTGTGACCTCCCTTTGCGTACCGCTTCAGTAGTTGTTTCGATTTTACCACCCTATTCTTCTTTAAATTATCAGTTAAGAAATGGCCAGTGCGTCTCTTATAGGCTGCAAGTCCTAAGTCATCTTTTAAAATACGCGACATGGTTCTAGGTGCTATCTTCATTTCCCGAGATAAAATCTTTTGCTTTCGGACAGGATTTCTTCGAATTCTTTCCCTTACTGCTTTGACCACCTTTTTCGTACGAACACTACGTGGACGGCCAGATCTTTTTCTGTCACAAACAGAGGAGGTCTCATTGTACCTATTAATAGCCCGGTACACAAACATTTTACTAATACCAAGTGTATGGAGAGTTTTAAAAATTGCATTTGGCTCCATACCTACTTTGTGTAATGCTATCACAGCGATTCGGTTCTCTTTATCACCCCACACCATTTTAATATCGCAAAATATTTTACAATGTATTGGCGCCAAAATGAGAAAACACAATGAACAATCGTATAAAAATGACAGATTCGAAATTCAAATGTAATATTTTTTTATAATTAAGTGTAACAGTATTTATGGCCAGACTAAGTATATGCACCAGCTGAAATTTACTGTAACTTTTTTTTAATAGCCTTGTTAGAAGATAATATCATTGTTTCATCTACTTGTATATAATTCTTTAGAAAATTTGATGAAATGTTGTATTCTCTTTAACCGCATTGACTTTATTTCTCATTATTTAGCTTTAAACTATCTCGATCGTTATGTTTAGTTTACTTTCAAACTGATATTTATTTTTATTTTCTCCTTAGGGCACGATGTATAAGCAAATTCAGGTCTGTATTTTGTTGAAGTTACAGAGTTTTAAGTGATGTTAGAGTTTTCGTCTTGAGCATGTCCCATTTTTATGTAAGAATATATTCGCTGCTTTGTGAATGTGATTTTGATGATAATAGTTTAGTTTTCATCATTCGTGTACTTTCCTGCCATCGTTATGTTGAGTCTTGTTTTTTTTGCACATACGACTGTAAGTTTTGAAACATAATCCAAATTTAGTTGGTTATCTTGGTGATATTTGTTGATTACAATGTTTACTTTCATATTAAGGTACAGAATGTCCAATATAGAAAAGGCTTCGCAACAGACGTACAAATATGCAGGCTTCTTTTTTTAAAAAAAACACCTGAAACATCAAACATCCTGAGTCGCGAGGAACTTTACAAACATACAAAAAACGAATAGAACAACAATTTGTGAATCACATAGTGTTGTCCCATGTGAGGATAGAACCCACAATGCTCAACGCAGTAGAGAGCGGCGTGGTGACCGCTTAAATCACTAGGCCAACCGTACAGTTAATTGGTTAAACCATAAATATGTTTTCAATATTCAAGAAAAAACATTCACTCTCCTTCCTAAATTTATTTAATCACTATTCCATTAAATTTTTAAATTGCTAAAGGAACTGTTCTTAGTGAGCATGGTACACTGACGGCACTGATGGTTGCTCAAGTTCTGCCATCTGTGAATATCTAAAACGGATTTTTTTTTATACATTCCAGTCTAGCACTACTGCAAACTCTCGCACTAGAAATATTCCTGTGTTACTGCGCACTTTACAAACATACATGAAACGAACACAAAGAATACCCAGACTCAGATCAATAATTTGCTGATCACGTAATTGACCCATTTGGGGTTTCACACTCAGCGCAGTAGAAAGCGATCAGCGCAATCCTGCACGTTTATTAAACTGTGATGTGACTGAGTTTAGTTGCAATATTTGCAACCTATCCTAGATTCAAAGCCCTAATCTTCTAATAAAATATGATTGTAAGTGGTCCAATCAGTGCAAATGATTATCGTTAAGGTATTATCCTTGGAGATTAATCTCTCTAAGATTTGAATAACTAAAAGTCCGTAATGGATGATCATCGTACTACATTAGACCTTAGAAATAATTTCTATGCTCATGAACAAGATAGACTCCAAAACATCTTAAGTAAAATGAACAACTGACAGTAAATCGATTAGTGGAACTTTCTGTATTTATCTACATATACACCATTTGCCAGTACCTGCACAGAGACAAAATTGATGGAAATTATTTAAAAAAAGGTATGGCACAGTGAAGTTTTATCTCAAAACTATTTTGGTGAATGTCTTCGAGTTCTTCTAACAGCAAAGCTTGGTATTAGTGTTCATGGTAAGCCAAAAATGTTGGTGTGTAGTGACTGGCTGCTGTCTAGACGAGAAAAAGATATTCTTGTTGCGTGGACAACTTGTGCTGTACCAGGACACTAATAGGGCCGTAAGATAACCAGGCTATAGTGGTCGCTGAAGAAGTGTGGTAGCCCTATTGAGGCCGCGGTCACTGGCTGGTTGACGGTATTGTTTACATATAAAACCTTCATTATGCTATTCAGGATTAGTAGCTGGGTATGTCTTTGTTAGATGGCACTGAAGTATGTTTCCTATACATGAAATACGGAAGCCACCACGATAGTAAATGATTAACATTAACGATTATATTGTGTTACCTTCAATTTTACATTTAATTCAATGCATACGGTGAAATTTATGAAAATCTCAAGACTTGTCTCAGCGACCTCAAAAAACTATTTCTAAGGGTAAAATTCTACGACCACGGAAATAATAAAGATTATGTTTATGTTATGCGTGCACCTTCTAATGTGTGAAAATTCTGGCCTTGTAGTTTTATGAATGCTGAGGCAATTACAACCAATGTAAGTTTTATGTAATTTTTAACGAAATTATGTGCAGGCCTGACAATAAACGGTATACAGTCTGTATGATATATTTTTTATTGATGTTTGTTTATTTTACTATTATAAATCCATAAATTTCTTCCAGGTTGCTCTGATTTATAACCTCAAAAAATTTAACCAGTTTGAGACTCCAGTTTGAGAGAGATAGGGGAACCTACTTACGGGCAAGACGTGGCTGGTACCCCATTTTATCCGTTTATTTGTTATTTTTTGGATATCAATATAATTTAATTTTAATCAATAGTAATCATTTCGCAACAAGCACTGGCAGTCTCATCAACAGTAACGACGTCATTTCCTGATACCCAAAACGACTACCAGCATCGCCTTAAATTCTATGACAAGAATTATATCTGAGATATATCTCAAACAACTGCTGCAACTACATTTAGTGCAGCAAGAAACAGTTATTCTTTGGATATGCAGCATTTCATCTGGTTAACCCGAAGCAGTTGATGGCTTATCCATGATTGGCTGAAAAAATAACAAAACAGTTCGAAAAAGAAAAAAAATATTATCACTACTTTTTTTTACAAAAATAGAAGTAAAAGGAAAAGGAACAGAAAATACAGTAAGAAATCAAAACAAAAGACAATAAACAAAAAACATTGAAGCTAATAAAAGATTGAAAAGAATGAAGAAATTTGATGCAGGAGCTTAGACAACAAATTTGTATTGCCATGGATTATATTCTGAGTCTACTGAAGAATGTGAGTGGCGAGATGTTGTGGCTGTGCAGGAGTGAAAGATAATGATGATTACATATTCTATACTCCATCTTCTCCAAGGGGGTACCCCGTCTTGCCCTATAGGTGGGACAAGACTTTGTTTCCAAGTTGATAATTTTAAAACAATTTTTTTTTGTTTTGACTGTTTAGTAAAAATTTCTATATTGTGCAATTAAAAACAAGGGTTTCCTTTACAAAATACCTTAAAGTCCCTACCTTACCCTACCTTCTAAATTAGTATTTTGAACAAGATCGGTTGATAAATGGCGGTCGATGTCAGAAATGTATTGTAATATTATACTAACTAGCTTATACGTCAAAATTATGCTCCACATATTTAATCAAACCATTTGAACATCACCACAGCACATAGCACAATATAATTTAAACTTGTTTGATAATGTTGTAGTTACTGACGCAATTTATTCACTTAATCATGACTGACATCACTTGAAATGTTATGGAACCGTTAAAATTGTGTGTTAAAACGTGACCGTGCCTTAAGGTGGTGTTTTAATACCTTATACCATGAGCACTTTCACTAAGTCATTCATTTTTTTCTAATTTCAGGTTCCGTATGATGTCACGTTATCTCTGCCAATGTTCTTTCGTCTATATTTAATATGCAGGGTCATGTTGCTTCACAGTAAATTGTTCACCGATGCTTCATCAAGGAGTATAGGAGCTTTAAACAGAATTAATTTTAACACTAGGTAAATATATTTAATGGCTAGTTCTTTTTCTTTGTAAAATTAATGCTAAAACCCATATAGGATTTAATTAAAATTATTTTAAAGTAATAGTTCAATTAAGTTATTTGGGACTTAGATGTCTTTTTTTCTATATGAATTTGTGTGAGACCTTTATTGAATCTGATAAGTAAGACTGTGTCTCGTATAATTATTTTAAAAGAGAGATGTAATAAAAAATATAACGCAAATAAACAATACAGTAACTAAACCACCTCAATATTTTCATTTCCAATAAATAGTTTGTACACTTAATGTCTAAATGCTACAGCATCGACCACTGTTGTGTTGTTCTATACTTTAAAATTAAATGAAATATAAATAACTTTGATTTCAATTAAACTTAAGCTATGCTCACTAGTATAAAGGCTACGTATTTCATCTGAATAATGTTTCTAATCATTCACTTCGCCAATTTACAGGTTTGTCTTGAAAACCCTTATGACAATTTGTCCGGGCACCGTATTATTAGTATTTATGGTATCTCTTTGGATAATTGCGAGTTGGACGCTCAGGCAGTGCGAAAGGTTAGTATAGTTTACATGTGTGTTGTTAGTGAAATACATCTTTACTTGGGTAACGTTTTCTTTACAATGTCGTGTGGGTGAAATACTGAATTATGTCACAAATAATTTACTCCTTCAACTCCTGCAAAATATTACCTACTTTGTCAATGAAACTTGTTCGATTATTTAACTTTGTATTTTTGCTTCATTGTTTTAGTTTAATGTCTATATTCTGTGTTTTGAACATCAATTGTTTTTTTAATCACCGATGTTATTGCCTTTGGAGGCATGCTATGTTGCTTTTGTACTGTGTTGTTGTAAATAAGTTTTATTTTGGCTTTTAAATCCACTGTGTTTTTTGTTTTACGTTTATATATAAATAATTACGGAGAGTTATGTAGCGATGCTAGGTTCATAATCATCACAATAAGATACAAGAGTTTGACTTTGATTATTTTCGCAATAAAAAGCTTTTGTAAGATTTGATCTGAACACAAGTGCTATATTCAGTGTTATGAATTTATGTATTAGATGTAGCAATTTGAATTAATCGGTGTTATTAAGAGGATGCTTGTTATGATAGTAAATGCAAAGATTAATAAGAAATGTAACTATGACTGCACCAACATATAAATTTCCAAAATAGATGCCGTGCTACTAAACAATATTATGATATTAAAAAGTTAAAAAAATCTGCACGGCTTACCTTATAACGATATTACATTATACGACATACAAATGTAATATTTTTAAAAAGGATTTAATCACGCACAAAATGGCTCTAGGATATTAGAACACATAATATTAGATGAAGCTTCAGAGATACTTGCACAGATCTATTGCACATTATCACGTTCATGCATCAGAACAAGTTACCTCTTCTTCTAATTTGAAGAAAGATGCTTGTGACTCTCTCTTTTCCATGTTTTCCTTCTGTCTTCTTGCCACTCTATCTACTAGATGTTTACTCGTATCTGTGTTATCATGACCTTCACCTAAGGTCAATACTTTAATTCACGCATGGCTACCAGTATAATTATTATGTATTCAGCCCAGATTAATGTTTAGAATGCACGTTCTATTTAAGAATTTTTATATACGATTGTAGTACGTATTTCTGTTTAGAAAGAAAGTTTTGTGTTCCATTTGGCATGACAAAATTTTCTTTTACGTATAGGAATTCTATTAAGCAATAAGTGTTTTGCTAAATTTTAATTGATTTCTCAATTAATTTCGAAATACATTTGAATTAAAAATTATCACAATAAAAAATAATTACCCTAATTGTTGAAAAAGTCAAATATGTAATTTTTAATTAGTATAGTAAAAACAAACGGTTATCTGTGGTTCTTGTCGGGCATTTTGGCTCTCAGGTTCCACGACGAAGACCATGCCAATTTGCTAAACTCAATGTGGCTGACAGCTATAACCTTCCTCTGTGTTGGCTACGGTGACATAGTCCCCAACACCTATTGCGGCCGTGGCATTACCCTCACCTGCGGTATGGTGGTATGTATGAATAATATAGTAGGATACTTGGGTGGTTTGATCAAACTCATTTTTCATACGTATATTAATGCTAGGATTGAGCTATGCTAGGCATCGCAAGATTTTATATAACCAAATATTATATTTATATTTTGAAATGATTCAGTTTATAAAGAATTAATATGGGAAACTTGCTTTGTCTAGTAATACCCCACTAGATCGGTAAAGGTGAGCCATTTTATGTGTTGTTATAAATGTCAGGCAATCTTTAATGCAGTTAACAGTTAATCCTGTAATCAAAGTCAAACTCTTCAACCGGATATCGGACGTGTTATTTTTTTTCTGTTTGTTTTATCTCTGCTCACATTATATACACATTTCGTGTAGGAGGCAACTTGCGTGAGGCGGGTCGGTAGGTTGGATTTGTGAATAAATACTCATTTATGATCCACAATAACTTTTTGGTGGACACGTAAATGAGTAAAGCGTTGAAATTTATTAAAAATTCAGGTTTCACGATGAAGAACACGCTAACCTACTGAATGCGATGTGGCTCATTGCTATAACGTTTCTCTCCGTTGGTTTTGGTGACATAGTGCCAAACACTTATTGCGGCAGAGGTATTGCTGTTAGCACCGGCATTATGGTAAGTTCTTACAAACAAACTTTATGACTGTATGTGTTGACTGACGTTATTAGAAAAATTATATATGTCATTTTCAAACAAATTATTCCCTATTAAATTTTCCCGTCTATAAAACGCATTAAAATTAATTCAACCACGCCATATGCACGGAAATGGTTTCACTTTCACATTTATTTCTTGTGCTTTTAAAGTCAATCTAACCGTCAGTCAACACGAATATATCAATGTATCAACAATCACACACTACACGAAATTGCTTCACACTATTAACATTCAAGCCACCTTCACCCAGTGTTTCGGTGTACTAGATGTTATAAATAGTTTTAAATTTTATTGATGTTTACAGATCCGTAATAGAGACGTTGATGTTACAATACAATAAATGCAATATTAAGTGTATATGACAATTTGACTCTATTTTACCACACATTTTGTAAATGGTTTCACGACTCTTTATAACTTACACTCAATTCACACAGTATTTTGGTATAGGACTACCGGAATATTAAATTCGTAGTTTTTGCAGGCAACAGCATTATTTGGAATACTTATATCAATGTTATAAGTACGATAATAACGATTTTTAAATAAATTTACGTCCATTTCCCTGTTAAAGCCAGCTATTAGAAATTATATAATTTGTAGTATGGAATGCTTCATTTCTCCTTACTATTACTAGTTCTCTCTTCACTTAAATTCTAATTCACTGGATTGCACAATAAGTTTGTTTTTAAAATGGCTCACTTTTCCTAAAATTATTTTAATACAGAAGTGTACAATAAATCGTATTGCACCTAAATAGTGTTTGTGTTAATGTTGATAAAATTAAATGGCATAAGTAATTGATGTATCTAATGAAAAATGAAAGTCGTTTTAATTGGTTCAGTCTTGTGCACCTATTAGATGGAAAAGCACTACTAAGGATGAATCATTGTTACAATATGACGATATTTTTATAATAATTTAAAAAATGGAACAATAAAAGAAGGAAAAAAAAGGTAAGACTGGTAAGAATTTTCCTTCTTTTATTATTGTTTCTACTAGTCATTTGCATTTTAGCACTGTTTAAAATAACATTTGTAATTTGCCTAATAATGAGATTAAAATAGAAAAATAAATAACATGCTATCAAAGAGGATAATTGAGACAATTGTAAACGATTGCTTCGCTATTACAAACATAGTTGTTACTTGGAATTGTGTCTATTATCCTCTCATATTTTAAATTATATAATAATATAAAATGAAATAAAATGATAGCACATTGCTGAAAAATATAGTTTGTTTTAGTTTTAGCCTTCAAAATTGCCTTATTGGAATGTCAAGTTCTTGAATGCTTCTACACGTTCGCTTGCATTTTACATTAAGGTATTCACTTAACAGGGAGCTGGATGCACAGCGTTATTAGTCGCGGTTGTTTCAAGAAAATTAGAATTAACTAGAGCCGAGAAGCACGTTCATAACTTCATGATGGACACACAACTTACTAAAAGAGTAAGTATTTATGTGATATAAGTATACATCAATCTGTATTAATCTAATTAACAGGGGGCGGGATGTACAGCATTATTAGTGACCGTTGCTTCAAGAAAATTAGAGTTAACTAGAGCGGAGAAACATGTCCATAACTTCATGATGGAGACACAACTTACAAAAAAGGTAAGGTGACTGTTACACAAGTAATAGTCAAAGGATACCAGGAAGGTAAGACCTGTAAGCTAGGTTAAGCCAAATTTTAAATCCTTAAATTAAACCAATAAATAATAACGATCTGCTTATTATTTGCGCTTGTCATTTTGACTTATACCAAACTAATACGTGAAAGGGTTGAAAACTAATATTATAGTAGTGCCAGTTTGCTAGAAAATGAAAATATTAATAAATTAACGAACAAGGAGGAATAGTATAGAGTGAACAGTACAGCTTGAACTACGTAAAGCTTTACAGAAAGCATTGGACACTGTGTGTCTTTTAAGTTTATCCTACGTTAGTAAAAAATCTTACGACATCTAATGGAATATGATTTCAGCTGAAAAATGCTGCAGCCAACGTGCTACGAGAGACATGGTTAATATACAAACATACTCGGCTCGTGAAACGAGTCCATCCAGGAAGAGTGAGGACCCATCAGAGAAAGTTTTTATTAGCTATTTATGCGTAAGTTTTATAACAGATAAAATTGTTGTAATGCATTGTTATTAATACATTAGTGTTTAGTGATTGTGTGTGGACTTTATTTTTTAGTTTATTTACTTGTATAGTTTGTATGAGTAGTTATAACTATTTCTGCCTATTGGGCTGTCAATGAAGCAATCATCATTACAATAGCGCGTTTTTAACTATTGTCAATATATTAATGTTAATAAGAATTAACTTAATTATTACTACTTAGTTTTCCTATTCGTTGATTTTTTGAGTTTGATCACATAAGACCTAATAGAAAAGTATCGTGAGCCCTGCGATCAAACCAAATATTTTTAAACTTGAAAAGTTGATCATACTTTACAATCGTAATATTGCGATACATACGTTTTCAGATTACGAAAAGTCAAGATGGATCAAAGAAAATTAATGGATAATGCCAACACAATAACAGATATGGCAAAGGTACGTTGACGCCCATGATATAATTTTAAGGCTATTGCTACACTCATACACCCATTAGAGATAGACCCTTAGCTAGCACATTAGGAATGCAACAGTTTACTAGTTTTACATAATAATGGTAGTATATATAGAAATAGCTATGATTTTAGTGTACATTTTATGTTTGTTATAATAAATATTAGATAAAATCCAATTAGATAATTAGTTCTAGTATTTTAGGAATTGAATAAAGAAATACCTTCAGATACCGAAGCAAAATTGTTTCATGAGCATGATAAATTAATCTAAACCCATTTTTTCACTTGCTTTGCGCATGTCTTGTCATGATCTTAACAGTCATATTGGTAATACGCAGCATGATAAATTAAAACAAAATTTGTTCATAAACACATCTATAAGTAAAATTGAAACTCAAATAATTCATGCACGTTACACATTATTGTTTTATTAAAACGGTACTTATACTAGACATACATACACACACACAAACACAAAGGTATGTTTAGAAACTACAATTAAGAATGAACTACAAAGCGATTGATATTAGGACCCCTTTCTTTTACAGACCCAGAACACAGTTTATGAAATAGTATCAGACATGAGCACGAGACAAGATACTATTGAAGAGAGGCTGACTAGTTTAGAAGAAAAACTTACTTCATTACAGGTATGACAGATTACAAAGATCAGTCGATCAACTAATTTGACGTTATAGACAACTGAAAAGCCGAAAGTGGTTGTAATACCTATTAATATTATAATAGCGAATGTAAGTTTGTTTGTTACGGTTTTATGTGAAAACTACTCAACCGATCATCATGAAATTTTGTACACATGTTCTTGGAGGTTTTAAAAGTAACAAAGGATATTATTTATTAAATATAAATAAATATTTATTTCGATGATCTGTTACGAAACTTAATGTGGCAAAAGCTGGTATAAAATAAAAAAACGCCTTATATTGGCCATGACTCGACACACACTTGGCCGGTTTTTTACATTTACATTACTACATATAATTTAAACTGTTTATATTCATCACATTAGTTATATTTACAACAAAATGCTTTAGTACAGAACCAAAAAACATTTGAAGTTTCTGAAACTAAGAATCCATAATATGAAGAAGCGAAAATTAACATCTTGCCCATAATATACAGCCGAACTTGACCATAAGCCAACTTGTTATCTTGTACGAGGGGGCGTTTTTAAGTTCGCGGAATGGAGGGTATTGAGTAATAATAAAAACACAAAATTATTTTTCTTTTTCTATATATTCCCCTGCAACACGAATACATTTTTCAGATCTTTCAATTAGTTTTTTTATTCCCTCGTAAAAAAAAGTTTTATCTTTGTCTGAAAAATACGCCGAAACCGCCTCCTTAACCTCCTCATCAGTTGAAAATTTCTTACCACGTAATTCTTTTTTCATTTTTGGAAAGAGATAATAATCACTCGGAGCCAAATCTGGACTGTAGGGTGGGTGATTCAAAATATCGAAGCCCACCTTATGCAGGGCAGCCAGTGCGACTCGGCTCTTGTGAACGGGAGCATTGTCATGCAATAGCAGGACACCTTTCGTTAATTTTCCCCGTCTTTTTTCTTTGATGGCTTCTTTTAACTGTTCTAAGATTGAAGCGTAGTATTCCCCCGTTATAGAAATGCCTTTATCTTTATAATCTATCAATAATATTCCTTCTGAGTCCCAAAAAATCATTGCCATGAGTTTCCCAGCCAACTGTGAAACCTTAAATTTCTTGGGTGGTGCTGTGCCCTTTTTGTGCCACTGCATGGAGTCTTGTTTGGACTCGGGTTCATAATGATGAACCCAAGTTTCATCCCCAGTAACAATTTGATTCAATACGCCATCCTTGTCTTCATTGCAGAGATCCAAAAACGCACGTGAACATTACACGCGCTGTTGTTTTTGCAATGGCGTGAGCATTCTCGGCACCCACCGTGCGCTAACCTTAGTCATGCCAAGATGATCGTGTAAAATTTTAAAAATTGTTGTATCCGATACTCCAACCATTTCTGCGAGTTGTTTCTTTTTTAGTCGAGCATCTTCCAATACAATTTTTTCTACTTTTGCAATAACTTCTGGCATAGTCACCTCAACGGAGCGCCCCGGCCTCGGGTCGTCTTCAAGTGATTCCCTGCCTTGTTTAAATAAACTATGCCACTTGTAGACTATTGTTTTTCCTGGGCAAGAATCCCCGTAAACCGATGACATCTCATTGAGTATGGTTTGAACAGACCTTCCTTGCTTAGTAAGGAACTTTATCACCGCACGGAATTCAATTTTCTCCATTTTTTTCACTTCGTTCCCGATTAAAATACTCGGTCAACGATAGTTTAATAACTAATGATCCAATCACAACAAATTTTACTATGCAGACTAATTATGAGTCACTGAATACGGTAGGCATCAAAAGAGCGCGTTTACCCGCCTTTTTCACTGTCATTCCGCGAACTTAAAAACTTACCCTCGTATGTACAATTACTACTCGAATGCAAGTCATTTAGACTTAGTTTAGTTATAGTCAAAGCTTTGTACCGATTTGTTCACATAGATCTTGTATAGATACTATCACGATGAAAAGCGTACATTTATAAATCCTAATTGTCAGTGTTATCAAGTTAACTAATAATGTCCGAACATAGTACGAGAATAAAATAAAAAATCAAAAGAAAATTGGATTTGAATTTGAACTATAAAACATGTTTCCAACGTGTGTGTGTTTGTACATGTTCTAGCGTTTATTTATAAAGGAGAAATAGTTGAGACCAATTAGTATTATCATGACTATAACTGCTGTTATTATAACTCGTATTTTTAATATTTATTATCTGCAGTTGACGCAATCAAGTTTTAATAAAATTATAGGACTCCACAGTCGATTGGGTAGTTAGCTTTTATGTATTTTTAATGCACTTGCTACATATATTCAGATTTACCTCGTAAATAAGGCAGAAACAGATGGAATCACACCTTAGATGTATTGTGTTGTAGTATGTTGACATCTATTCAATGTTATGTGTAAAATTATAAAACTTTGTTTATTCTTTAAAACATAAATAATAATTTTTAATTCAATTCATGTTTTTCTGAAAATGAAAGTGAATTAACAAAAACTAAAAGTAAGTAAATTGATTGCACTATGACAGGTACATAATAAACTATCACATACCTATTCTTTGACCTCGAACTAGTAGACTTTCATTATATATATCAGATATATCATCATCATCATCATCAACAGCCTTTTATTTTTTATTTTTTTTTTTATACCACGACGGTGGCAAACAAGCATACGGCCCGCCTGATGGTAAGCGGCTACCGCAGCCTATGGACGCCTGCGACACCAGGGGCATCACGTGCGCGTTGCCGACCCTTCAAAAACCTACCGTGCGCGACCATTTAGGTTCCAATGTATGTGGATGAGCTACCTGACGATGGCGAGCGGTGCGATGGTAGAATGTGGCTGTGGGCATCATATCAAACAATTCTTCAGAACACAACCCATTGTAGAGACGGTAGAGCACACACAGGGAGGCAAAGTCTCTCCTAAGACTTAGTGGCTCGATACCGTCTGTGAGATCAGGATCGTCGACTATTCTCACAGCACGTCTCTGAACTGAATCGAAAGGCTCAAGCTGGCACTTCGGTGCTCTCGCCCAGAGATGACAGCAATACTCCATGTGAGGCCGAACTTGTGCTTTGCCTTTGTGCCGGTGTGAAATATCGCTTCGCTCTATTCAGAACACCAAGCTTTTTTGATACCAGCCTGACCTTTCCCTCCAAATGAGTCCGAAATTGGACGTCACTGGAGATATCGACACCGAGGATCCCAATACTCTGTGAGATGGTAAGGGGTGTATTCTGGAATTGTGGAACTACAGTGAACGGGGTTTTTTTAGCAGTAAACGCACAAACTTGTGTCTTAGAGGGGTTAAATTGGACCAGGTTATCCCGACCCCAATCGGAGACTCTGTGTAAAGTGCTCTCGATTTAAGACACAAGTTGTTCGCGACTTTCTACTACAGCGGTACGAGGGATGTTAGCCCAGCCCGTGTAATACGCATCTCCAGTACTGTCATCTGCATAACAATGAATGCTATCTATGGTCAACATATCATTGATATGCAGCAAGAATAGTGTTGGAGATAGCACGGAGCCTTGTGGGACACCAGCGTTTATGTCCATGCTTTCGGAGCAGCTACCGTCGACGACGGCTTTTATGCGTCTGCCGGACAAAAAGCTAGCCACCCACTTGCACAAACCCTCGGGCAGGCCGTAAGACGGTAACTTCGATAGAAGGCCCCTGTGCCAGACCCGATGATCGAACGCCTTTGCTATATCCAGGCCAACTGCCAAAGCCTCACCTTGACTCTCAATGGCTGAAGCCCACCGGTGAGTGAGATACACTAGAAGATCACCAGTCGAGCGACCGCGGCGGAAACCGTACTGGCGGTCGCTGATCAAATCGTGCTCTTCCAGGTAACTGAGGAGCCGTGTGTTGATTACACGCTCCATCACCTTAGAGAGAAGGGAGGTTATAGCTATAGGCCTGTAATTCGATGGGTCCGATCTATCACCCTTTTTTGGCACTGGATGCACATGGGCAGTCTTCCACGAAGACGGCACTTGCCTTTTGCGGTAGGAAATCGCGAAAAGTCGCGGTAGTACAGGGCACAACTCAGGGGCACACTGTTTGAGCACCACTGCAAGTATGCCGTCTGGCCCACTCGACTTATGAACGTCTAGACAGTTTAGTTCCCGCCGCACTTCTCTTTGCGAAATGTGTATTTCCGGCAAAGAGTGTTGGCACGGCGGGTTAATAGGCGGTACCGCACTTCCATCCTCGTTCATGGTCGAGTTTGCGGCAAAGAGTCGCCCAAGTAGGTCGGCTTTCTCTTTAGCACTATGGGCCAAGTTACCATCGGCATTTCGCAATGGTGGTAAAGACGACTGGCAAAAATTTCCTTCGGCAGCCTTAGCAAGAGACCAAAACGCACGACTCCCAGAGGGATAGCTCGTAAGGCGCTCACGAATCTTGCCGATGAAATCGAATTTGGCTCTGGCAATTGTCTTTTTGCTGGACCTCGAGGCAGCATTTAGTTTGCGTCTCACATCAGAGATGTTCGGATCCTTATTGGTACGGGCCGTGGTCCAAGCCCTATAGGCGGCCTGCTTAACTAGCCTGGCTTCCTTGCAAAGCCGGTTAAGCCACGGTCGCTTTTTTTCCCCCGCAGCTACTGATGGGTTAGGAATAAAATACTCCATACCCACCAGGATCGTCTCAGTGACAGCGGCTGCGCAGGAGTCAGGATCTTCTGGCGTGAAGCAAAGCTGCCTCCACGGGTACGATGCGTAGAATTCGCGCAATCCATCCCAGTCTGCTCATTTATATTGCCACATGTGGCGCAAATTGGATGGGCGAGGTGAAATATGCCGCGGGCATTGGACTTCGGTCCGGACGAGGCAGTGGTCGGACGAGTCGAGAGGTGCGTCCACTGCAATAGTGTAGTCGTCCGGACGCGTCGTCAGCAGAAGGTCCAGCAAAGAGTGTGCATGGCTCTCAATATCAGGTATTCTTGTTGGAGAATGTACCAGTTGTGAGAGGCCATGGGCCATAGCAAATTCATGAGTATACCTGTCCGCAAAGTCGGTGGATCGAGAATTTAGCCACTCACAGTGGTGGGCATTAAAACCCCCTAAAATCACCTACTCAGCACGAGGGTACCGCTCAAGAACTTTGTCAGTCGTCACCTGCAGGTGCTCAAAGAGTGCTTTAGTCTCCCTGTCACCGCTATGAGACCTGTATAGGCACGCATAGATTCGAGTCTCACCTCCGTAGTCTACGCGCACCCACATTACTGACAGGTTCCTGTCTTCATAAAAATGGAGACGGCGACAGCAGATATCCTCCCGGATGTACATGCATACACCGGCACGTCTCAGAAATTTGTGTTCGAGTTTGTAGTCGGGGTAGTGTAGGTATGATGTATCGGCCGGGCAGGATATCTGCGTCTCCGTAAGAAATAAGAGGGTCGGCTGCGCAATCTCCAGATGAAGGTGGACTGCGTTCAGGTTGGAGTGAAGTCCCCTGATGTTGCAGAAGTCCATATATGTGGAAGAGGATGCCGCTGTAGATACTCTTTTTCTTTTTTTCTTCGTCATTTTTTTGGGGGGGTTCAATTGGTTTGTGAGGATTCACTGTGTTGACAACTAAGGGGGCAATGGAGCGGTGCTAATCTACTCATGGTCGATGCGGGTAGTGCGATTTGTCGGCGCGGCGTACGAAAGGGCCCCCGTTTCCCCCCCCCCCCTGCAGCAGCAGTCGGGTTCCACTCCGGTCTCCTCCTCCGGCACGACTACTACTGCAGGGATTTTTCGCAGGCTGGCGGTTCAGCCTCCCAGGGTGGAGGTTGTAGTGATCCCTGGGTTCGGGAACCCATCTATCCTGCGGGCGGCCAGCGGACAACCGTTTCAGCGAGTCTTTCTGACCGCCGCGCCCACACGAGCCAGTAGCAGTATTATAAGCACCACTAGTCCCCCGTTGTCAAAACAGCGAATCCTCTAGAGCTCTGGATACCTTACTCACCACAGGAACACAGCACTGCCGAAAATGCAGTGCTATTTGGCTGTGGTCTTCTGTAAGGCGGAGGTCCTTCCCCAGTCGGGCTGCTCCAAGTTTTGAGCGGAAAATATCATGTTATGCCCTAATTCTCTAATAATTTTATAGTCCACTGCTGGACATAGGACTCTCCTTACCAAGTAGTTTTTGGCCTACTATACCACGCTGGCCAGATGTCTTGCAATAGGGTTTCTTTCAAGTTTTCCTTCTCTTTGTAATGATATTTTCTGAAAACTTTCTTCCCTTAGTCGCCTCTTACGACACTCAGGAGATATATATGTGTATTAGAGTGTCCCTTATATGACAAAAACAAATTTTTTTTCGAATTTCGAAATGCATACCCTCTATAATTTTTACTAATGCTATAAGATACTTAAATATAAAATTTTATCAATCTAGCATAATTGCAACCAGTGCCGACCGAGCTTCAAAGTTTAGTAAAAAACGTGTTTTGTCCTAAAATTTCAGTCTGCTATAATTTCACTATAAATGCAATGAATTAAGTGAATAAAATTAAATAATAAATTAGATGAACATTAATCTTTAATTAAAAATATAAAGACATAAGAATCATTCAGGGTAACTTCTTTTTAGAGTAGTTTTTTTACAGTCTGGATACAATTTTAGATGTTCCTGGACACAGCGCAGCAAGAACTGTTTTTGTTCTTCTTCAGCCGTGATAAGTCCGTTAAAATCTTGCATTAATTTAACAGCCCTTTCAGCAGTATCATTTACAACTCTCAAATAACTTATTCTTCTTTTAGCCTCCACAAAAGCAGCATTGTTATTCCAAGAAGATACATCTTCCTTTAGAAAACTGTCGTCGATCTGCAGTCGTGATAAAAATTGTTTGCTCTTTTCCGATAAGAAATCATCCAGTGCTTTGTCTAAAAAAAAAGAAAAATGAGTTAAATAACAAATAAAAATCAACAACAATTTTGAAAATAAATAAATAAGTATTGGACATTGAAATTGAAATCCAACAAAAAGTCAATTTAACTTACCAAACAACTTTTGAGTCAGTTCTTCCTTCGACGGGTCATAGCGTTTGCTAAACTCCGAGATTTTGTCCCTGTTTAAGTTGGCAATCATCTTCTTCTTAGTTTGGTTGTCAACTTCATCATCAAATAGTGATAGAATGACTGTCTCTTCACATAAATACCACAAGTGATGGCTGAACTTGCTTATAGAAGCTTTAGAAATTGTTGCGTCAACTTTTTCATACTCTTTTAAAATCTTCAAGAAGCGCAAATCTTGATTAGGTGCTTTGGTCGCCACTGTACATTCGAGCCAAGGTTTAACATACAATATTACGAGAAATAAGCAAACATCTTGTAGAGCCTTTTTGTCCTTCGCAGTTACTCTGCATTGTGACTGAAGTAAACATATTTTTAAAGAATAGATCGCTCTCGCCATCCAGCGTGCCTGATGTATAGCTCCGGGGGGCCTTAGTTTTAATTTTTCCTCTGTGTCTCCTCCTAAAAATATTACGCACAGTTCGACCAATTCGCGGTAATCATCTCTTACAAAACCTTTATCTAATTCTGCCTTATAAAATAGTAACAACGCTTGAATGTCTGTGTCGGCAACCCGTGCTTTTACGAAATTAATAGATGGTTCAATTTTAGTACAATCAATGTTTTTCCAATTTTCTTGGAACTTTTTGAACATCGGAATATCTGGACTACTAGTAATTTGCTTAATCTTGGTTTCAAAGACAGCTTTTAGGACCAATTCATAAACATGATGACGACAGCCGAAAAGCAACAATTCTCTTCCTAAAGTTTGCTCCAAAATAGCACAAGCTCCATTGAAACGGCCCATATTGGAAGCTGTTGTGTCGCAGCACATTATTTGCACTTTATCATAAAGGTTCCAGTCAAAGAGAGCTGCTGATACAGCCTTCGCTTGATGTTTTCCAGAAGAACTTTCTAGTTTCGGCACTGCAAGAAGCTGCTCTCTATCGTCAAATGAAGCTATAACTGGCAAGCGTTCTTCTTTTGAACTCCGTACATCCAACCCCGGTAATAGTTTTCCATCCCAATGGACTGTGACTATGTCGGGTACATTGTTTTGGAAGTTAGATTTTATTGCTTCTGCCCTTGATTTTCCAGTTTCAGTACGAATTCGCTGAATCGAGGATTTGTTAATACAGAAATCATCGCTGCTCAGACCAAGCGCTTCTACCACCGCATTAAGAATGTAAACGGTATCTCTAATGCTTAACTGGCATCGATCTAAAGCTGCAACTAGTTTAGGTGTTATAAGATTCTTTCTACCTCTTTTTGAACTTTGTTCATGGCAGGGAACGTCCGGCAAGCTGAGTTCAGAATTCAAGATCTGTTCTTCGTCTGAATCTTCTACACTGTCTAAGTTATTTGTGGTGAAAGTAGATGCAACAGCTAGTGATTCTCTTTGTCTTACAATCCTTTCCTCTTCTTCCAATCGTCGTTGTCTAGATCTTTGTTCTTTTTCCGCCAATTTTTTATCTACACCACCTAAGCATCCCGGTCGACCTGGCTCTCTCTGTTTCATTAAAAATAATTTATCTTCCTCTATTTTCATTCTCTCAAAAGCATCAGCATGTGCAATATCAAACAAATTATCAAGATTAATTATAAAATTGTTCTCACGACTCTTAAACGTAATCTGAGTTTTCTTACAATTTTTTTGCAACTCTCTCCAAACATGATATAAATCAATAAGTTTCTTCACGCAGTTAGGAAATGCCCTTGTTGGGATTTTTGCTTTTTCCCAATATGTGATGCACTCCCTAATCACAAGATTTGCACTTTCACTAACAGTCAATTTAACCTCACGAATATTGTAAAATAGGACTGAGAGAACTTGTCGATTAGATGGTAATTTTGCACCATTTATTTGGTAGCTAGTCAATCCGATAAGAAAAATATTTTGTTTATCACTCCGTAATTCCACCGACATGTTTACGGACTTAACAATGAAGCAGTCTCAAAGTCTCAAAAATCACGTACGAAATGGCAAATAAAACATGTCGTAACAGGTCACTGGGCAGTACTTAAGCAACTTGTATCGACAAGTTTAAATAGCAAGTCGGCACGGGTTATCGTTTATATATCGAACTAATATTTTTTTCTAGACAATATAGAGTTATTACGAAACTTTTAAGAAGGTATGCGTAAAAAAATATCGAACTTGAAATTTAAGGGACACCCTAATGTGTATATATATATATATTTTAAACCTTTTTTCAGGAGCAAGTAAACAATCTGCCGGATGTAATGGCGCGGTGTCTGCAGCAGTGTTGGGAACGAGCAGAGCAAAGGAGGAACTTCTTGCATCCCGACACTGCTGCAGTGCCTACACCGCCATCATCGACTATTACCCCTTATACTAGGTACGTTCTGATAGTAAAAAAATTATACACCATAATATTGTAAAACAACCATGAAATTTCAATCGCAGCTATTTTTATTCTTTGCGTCTTGTTATTATTTCAGAACATTAGTGACAGCAGCACATCCGTGGCCGCAGAGCCCAGTACTGCAGCCGGCAGGGCGGACGCACTCGGCTCCGGAAAGTACCACGACCCACACACCTTCACCGGCGCAGCCACAGCCTTCAAGCCCTGCTCCACACGCATCACGACCTCCTCTACCCAGCTGAGTACCGCCTTCCAACTCCGAACTTCTGTGCTGAACTCGACGAAACTCGGCGCCCATCCTCTGACCCCCCCTTTACAACTACGCTCCAATGAGGTTGACGAGGAAGTTGTTTTACTACAAGAAACAGATTTTTGAAAATACAAGTTCAATGAGCGCTTTGCATGAAAAATACTAAATTTAACATACGTTCTCAAACCACTGAACGGAATGTTCTCTTGTACAGTAGCACTCATGCACGCATCAAATGTAATGGTATACTCGTTTATACCCTTTAATTTATTTACGTACGTACCTATATTTAGCAATTTCGTAATGAAATTGTATAATTGAAGCTAACAATGATTCTAAACAAATTTGTATTTTCATACAAAGTTTTATGTTTGTACTATTTTCGAAATCTTTGTCTTCTGTTGGTGAAGAATGGAATAACCAAAGTGAAACGATTTTCTCGACATGCCGATGGACCACGTCGCGGTGCGAGATAAGGTCAGCCGTGGTTTTCTTCGCTGTTCCCCAGTTTCGGATGTGCCAGACTGTTCTTTAGTGATATTGCTTAGATAGTGAAATGAAATGAGGTGGTACGGACTTGCTGTTGTGATTATACAAAATGCTTTATCGATAGACGCTTTAGCTAATTACGTTAGACGATATTTTGAATACTTATCGACTTAGGTAATTATTACCTACACGTCTTTACACGAAGTTCGAGGAACCAAACAACATTGTTTTGTAAGCAGATTGTGTTTTAACTAGGTTTTTTTTTTGTAAAATTCTCATAATCGGGAAGTCTCGAAACGAATTTATAAATAGTCAAACGGTTGCACAGAATTTTGAATGTATAGCGCAGTAAATATACATAGTGACTATTATAGTAATAGTTACACATAGATTTGTATTTGTCTTACGCGGCCTGTGTAGAAGACGGTTGAATTACTATTTACTTTTAAAGTACACATAGTGGTCACTCCGGATTGATTTCAGTTCCTTGAAAAACAATCTAATTTATCACTGTATTGAATACATACCAAAAATAATCACAGTTAAATGAAATGCATATTTTATTGAATTTTTAATTTGAGTTTTGATATTGTAAATTGATTAATTTTGAGTAAAATATGTATTATGATAAAACCACAATTATTAAGCAATCTATTTAAAAATGTACACTTTACATAACAACACAATAGGTCGATTGACACTTCTCAAGTTACCTTGTGAAGTGTAAGTACCAATAACGTCTCATGTAATGACCAAAATATCTCAAATGATCGTTTCAAAAACTCACTCTTATTCAAACACAACAACTTACTACTAAATTTATACGATAAACATGCGATAAATATGATGAAAATTTTATTCTAATCAGAAATATTGTTTTATGGGATTAGTGGCTAATAAATAAAAAGTGTTGCTTTACATTTTTCTTTAAACTGGTTACTATTTTTATCGATATGCAAAATCTGACTTCGATTGTCAGAAATAAATAGAGTCTTTCCATAAGTATTAAAAAGATTACTAAAATTAAAAAGGTTTTGTCGTGAAATTCAGAAAGTAATAAAAAAGTAAATATCTATGAAAAACAAGGAATCGTCTCTAATGCTTGCGACGAGGGCGAGACTATTTTCCTTTTCGTTAGCTTTTTTTTAATTTTATAACACTACCGTGAGATATTTTTACTCTGTTTCAAATATTTTGAATATTTCAAATTTTGAGATCCTAAACTTTTTAGAAGAAGTCAAATTATATGTTTGCGAAATGATCATTGGATGTAAAGTGGAAATAAAAATATCTTATTGTTTTAAATTTCTGGAGATACAATAAAGACATACAAATATAATTGTGGTTTGATCATTGTTGTTTTAACACAGATTTTAATTTGAGTAATTAAAACTTTCACAGTATAATATTCTAAGATGAACCTGTATACACACTTATAGATATAGTATATAATTAGTTAAATTGAATTGTTACTACCTGCCTATTGACATGTAGATTGTAAACATTTTTTTAAGAATTAGATTAAGTAAAGCTTTTATAAGACATAAGATTGATGGCTGTCTAAATAGTGCCTAAAACACTACGAAATTTCGATAATTCAGTTTTATTATTCTAATAACTTATGAATGTAAATAGATAAACTAAAGTTTGAGAGCATAATATTTAGTAAAAATCTGAATTGTAGCTGTACGGTACGTGTGATGGGATCAATTTGTTTGGATATTTAAGTTCAAAATTTTTTATGAGTTTCATGAACAAAGTCGGATTAATTTTGATGGATGAGAATACATAAGAGAGCATCACATTGTAATAAGTAAATCAATAAGAACAGATGCCAGTAAACTTTGCTCAAATACAATCTACGCTGATAAGTTTACATTCAAATTGGATTTCGTTTCAATCATTAAAGTTTTTTTTTGCAGCTCACGTGTCATAAATAAATTAAAAAGATAGATTAGACCAATATTATAACTAAATAGAAAAGAACATAGATCACAACCAAATAGACTTATTATTAAGAGGAATTAACACTGAAATAGCACCGTACGAGACAGTAGTCCATAAAATGTATTATTAAATATTTATTTGTCGCTTTTTACTCTAATGTTGATTTGCTAGTACTGATATAATATGTATTTTAATCAATAATTTGAAATGAAAATCTATTGTGAATGTCTAAGGTAGATAATACAAAAAATACTCAAGAAATCAATGTGTAACGTTCTCTCAGCAAAAAACACTAAATCATTTAAAGGGTAACATAAAATATTGTTTTTTTTTTTAATAATGAGCTAAAATTCAATATATTTTCGTATCAGTACAGATTTAAAGTGAATTAACATTAGAGTCATTTGCGTGTAATTTGTTTACTTCATATATACTAGTAACTGTATTTAGGTAGGGTAATAAAATAATCCTAATAGCTTAATCGTTCGTAATACTATACAAAACACCAACTAGTATATTTAGATATACAACAGATTTAATGTAGATATTAAATATTTCCTGCATTATATTTATTAATAATATCTTACCCATCTTATTAAAACTTTTCCTAAAATTTTTCATAAACAGTGTCTTAAAATACTTTCTATATTCCCTAGTATTGTAACTAACTTTACATATTGCAGCAACTGCCACCTAACCATATTATATGGTTCTTATACAATTATTATTGTTTGACAACAACTTTTCAGTTATTTTTTCCCCTAAACTTAAATATTAAACCTTCCCATTTACTTTGTCATTTTTTAAATACAAGGCGCACAATACATACATAGAGTGGCATTCTAGTAAAACTAGGGTATTTGAATTTGTCGGTCTTTACCTAACAGTAGCCTAATGTATTGTCCCCATTACGAAGAATTTTAAAACGTCTAGTCACTAAGGTTAATTGCTTAATAGTCTATTTACTTAGAACAGTAGATCACGAAAGTGTTTTAATTATATTTTATCATTCTAAATCTTTTTCCTGCTGATTAAAATAATTTAGATCCCTTTATGATATTCAAAAATTGACTACTAACTGTCAAACACTTTTGCGAGTGAGTCCCAAGTTTAGCTAAATCCAAAGTATAACTACTTATTTATAAATAAGAAATTGACCAAAATGTTGTTTAAGAAACGTAGAATTTGTAAATAATAAGTAAAAAATCATTAAGACATTATGTAAAAAAACAATTATGTAAATACCAGTTGTATTTGCGACTTTTAATGTACATAAAATAAAAAAATATAAAATATATGGTTCCAGTAAAATTATTTTTAAATAATTACGTTCAATTGTATAAGAAAATTTTAAGTTGTATGCCAATGGATTGTTCTATGCGGTGCGTAACAAAAGAAATGAAACTTTTGTGATCATTGTTAATGAAATGAAAGTGTAACTTCGATTATATGAGCTGTAGTATTTTTTAAATTTGTATTTTATTTTAACCCCTACAAAATATAAAATAACTCATTTTACAGAAACCTGTAATTAAATGGTGATAATTATTTAATGAGAGCGGATATTTGCGAAATTAAATGATTTTGACTTCTTCTATAAGTTTTTACTTAAAGAACTTCTACGTCGATTTATTATACATTAATACTCAAAGTTTAAGAAGTGAATAAAAAAGTCTTAATTTTACTTTACTAAACTTAATAAAAATTATTTGAAAAGGAAAGAGTTTCACTGTCCACCTCCTGGTTTCAACTTAAGACCAACTTTTATACATATAAGCTCAGTCTGTTACGTCTGTTACATCACAGCTATGTTATTATTTACAAAGTTCATAACTTTCAACATATTTTCCCTGGAAAATATGATCCACTCTGAGTTTAACGAGGGCTGCCATATATCCTATTTCTCATATACCTAATAAAACCCACTCAAAACGGTATAATTTTTGCCGAAGTCAAAATAATCCATAATGTTAATGTAAGCATAGCGCCAACTAGTCTTAGGTCAATGAAAATAAAATTTGGTAGAATTAATAGAAAGAAAATGACGATTTATCGCAAAAAAAATCTACTGTGGATTACTAAATTTTTGTCCACCATTTGGTTGATTAGCTTCGAAACAAGGGTGCGAGGCTGTTTGATTACACAACTAGTTAAGAAACGATAATTTGACTGCTCGGTTGGCCTAGTGATTTAAACGGTCGCCATGCCACTCTCTACTAAACTGAGAGTCGTGGCATCAAACCCCACATCGGGCAACACTTTATGTGGTCCACAAATTGCTGTTTTGAATCTGGGTGTTCTTTGTTTTCGTTTCTTGTATGCTTGTAAATCCCCCTGCGACACGGGATTTATTGGTAGGGCGGGCGTTGTCTTTTTCGTATGTAAAAAAATAATAATAACCTCTAAACAGTATCTACGAATGCCAAGTTCCATAAACAATACTTAAATCTGCTATTTAATATTTTAATAAAGTTTATGGATTAGGCTGTAAGACTGTACTCTGAACTCCTAAACTAGTTCGGTTTACTAGTAGCGACTTACTAAAGGGTTCTTCCATCCACTGAGTTTGACACACAACGCCATCTATCTTCAAACTAAGCAAAGCTTGTACTATGACAGTTAGATTGACTGATAGAATACTCGTAATTTTTTTTGTAAGTACATACATATTATAAATATAAAACACCTAAACTCCGAAACAAATATTTGCAGTACATGCGAAGATTTAGGCCCGACCCGGGAATCGAACCCGAGACCTCATGTACAGCAGTCGCTTATGCTACCACTGCGCCACCGAGGCAGTTAAAATGTATTATAGCTTCTAAGGTTTATTGAATTTATCTGCATAGTGAATATAAACGCATTTTGGATGCCTCCATGGTGTAGCGGTAGGGAATACGACTGCTGTGCTTGAGGATTCGATTTTCGGGTCGGACTAAATTTTGTGCTGAATGTGGAAGTCGCCACATCACTCTCCTCCAAGACCGAAGGTCAATGTACTGATGAGTCAGCTGTCTATATGCTCTGTTGTGGAGCGTATCAGTGCCAGAAGTGAACAGTTTCAGTGATTAGGAACTGAATGCCACTAGGCCCAGTAAGTCGGGATTGTAGGCAGTGCGCGGTACTGTGGTGAGGTCCCCAGTGAGTCGGTGCGGTTGCTGAGTAGTGGCTGGCTGCTGCGTAGACGGGCAAGAGATGCTCTGCTTACGTGGATCATGATGCAGTATGCTGCACCTAGTCGCTGACGAGGCGATAGGTAACCAGGCTGGAGCTGACGCTTTCTGCGTGTGGTATCCCTGTTGAGGACGAGGTTGCTGGCTGGCTGAGACTTGATTATCGCTCGTCGTTGTAAGAGGGACTCTGCTCTCTGCTCTGCTGTTGGTCTGTCTTTTTAAGATTGCTTCCAATCAGGTCGGGGTCACCACTATGGAGGGAATGGGTGCCATGTCCCTCCGACACAAAGGGAAGATCCTCTGGCCAGGTGAGGTGAACATGCATGGTGGGTCGTGGCCCAATGATTGATGTTGAGGTGTTGTACATATGCTAATTTCTATATCGCGATTTAGAATTAGTAGTTGCTCCGTAGTTTAATGTGTCTCCGCTAGATGGCGCTGTAGTATATTTTCTGTTTTGCGCCACACAATTGTGACCAAAACCCAATGAAACGAAAATGCCTCACAAAATCAAAAGAAACACACAAATATATAGAAACAAGTGGGTGAGACAATGAGATAGAAAACCACGCATTATCCATATGTTTGCATCTTGTGTAATGCGATTGTGCGTTATATTGTACTAAGTTTGCTCCTGAGCCAAGTGTTCTACGTATATATATTATATATCTATAGTTTCTTTTTGGAATCGCACACACATACTTTTATTTAAATAACCTTATTAGTAATATTTTAAATAATACAGGCACATGTCAGACATTTTCGATTGTTCTTTACAATAAATAAATATTCAAGTTTAAATATATGTTGTAGGCCTATTCTTCCCTAAAGCGATATAAAATATACTCCTTTGAAATATATCATCCAATTAACTTATTACTTTATGGAACAAAATTCTCACCTTTGAAAATATACGTCGAGGGTTTTGCCTTTGTTTCACTGATTAAATTACAAGACCAGTGTTATTACAATGTTCCACATTACGATATTGTTTATGGTTCAAGAAGGCATTACTTAAAATTAAGAAATTGATGTGAAATTTTTAATTCGTAGCATATATTTCATACTAAATACTCTTTTCCCTCTTGTGAATAGATTATCTACAGATATTATACGTAATTATTGCCTGATTCTTTGATATCTGCCTGCAGTTTTTACAAAGGGTAATGGCAAAGTAAAATATATAATTACTACATAAAGGTCCATATTTAAAGAATATAGACTTCTATCTATCTTAAGAGCTTGGCAAAGTGACTCTACTCTGCCTGATGGAAAGAATGAATGGAATCCAAGAGTTGTGGTCACCATACTCATTGCAAATGCTGACAACGCAATATGGTGGCCTACACTATGGCGGCCTTGTGAGATGCTTTTTCACATCCCGCTTGGGGATGTAAAAGGCATGACAGTCATTGTGACAGTGTAAGGCTTACACTGTTACCACGAAAACTGTCACTCCTGCATCAATGGGCCTCCGGTTATAGTTAGTATGACTTATGGAGTAATTCAGTTCGTGATGATATATGATAATAGAGCAATAAGAAATACAAAAAGAAGGCTAGGTGAAAAAGGAGGGCATTTTATGGTGGGATGGGATATTGTCTATATGGATGAATAACTTTCACTCCCCAGTGTAGGTTATTATTAACGTATACCTGCAGCAGAAACCAAGTATTGCTTCAAGGTACGAGCTCTCTAATTCCTTTAAAATTTATGATATGAAAATTAACTTCGAATCTTGTAATGTATGTTAGTGTAAGTATATTTTTATAAATTCAAGTATTCGATCATTACTCAACAGACATGATCACCTCACTGAGTCGAAGGATTCTTAAAAAGACTAAATAGACCGAAATAAAATGATTACTTTTTAGTGTTATATCTTCCTGTATAGCTTATTGATCAGCTCATAGAAGCTCCGTATATCGAGGACCGCAAAAGAATATTTGTGTGAAAATTACTTTATGCAAATAAAAAATTGGTTCATCTCTTGCCTTTGAGCCTCTGTGGCTTAATTTATTACTACTAATATAAAGATGTCAGAAAAGCAATGTACAGAAACTTTACATTACTATCGCTATTTTTTATTCGTAAAGCTAAAAAGAAATTTAAAATGCGTAGATATTACGTTCAATTATGTTATGTATCTAAAATTTCATCTACTACCTACAACTGTTTACTCTTCTTCAAATTTTATGAGAGGTAAAGGTATCTTATGGTAATATCTTATTTCGACTGGTGCAAGTAATATAATTTAATATGAAAGAAAGTTTTAAATTGATCAATATAAATTTTTGTCGTCTGTGTCTCTATTTCTACATTACAAATCACAAGTACAAGTTATCTCCTTTTGTTCATTTCCCAATGAAATTATTTCTTACTTTACTTTAAAAAAAAAGGCTCGTAAGTACCGGATTATCCATTTACAAACATACATCCATTTATGTTTATTTATTTGTAATCTATCTTTAAGATCTAAAAAATGTTACTACCGTGCGACGGTCTGAAACCCCGGGTGATTTATCAGTTTGGAAATTTATGTTGTTTATTTTTACGGGATGCTCAGCGCGACTTCGTTCTGAGGAAAAAGTTAAAGAAATACAGACATATATTATTAGGTCATTTTATTTATTATTTGTCTAAAATTCTCGTGGGGGATTGCGTTATTTTTCTAAAAAAGTATAAATATAAATAAATAGCGTCAACAGTCAAATCAAACGTCTCACACACGGTCGTCTGATCGCAAATTTGTCAAAACTTGTACAACAGTAACCAGACAGCTGGTAAACATATTTATTTATTTCTAAATACATACTTATTATTGACAAATTAAACCCAGACACAGAATAAATGACCGTGTTCATCGCACAAAAATTTATCCTATGTGGGAATCGAACCCACAACCTCTGGCTTAGCAGTCAGGATCAATAATCAGTAGGCCAAGAGGCCTGTCAAAAAATATAATCATGATTAGTTAGTCATGGTTAAAAATAGAACTGATCAAAAATGTTCCACACTGCACACTAAAAAGTGATAAAATTCAACAGCATTACACGTATTCCTATAAAATTCAAGGGGACAAATGAGCCGACGGCCCACCGAATAGTAGACGACAGCCTCTGTCATTGGACAACATCGAGTTCACCGACAGCGAAACAGTCGGGTGTGTAAGCTGAATGCACTGGCCCTACACAAATAAAAATAATTATAGCGGTCATAAACCTATTTCAGAATCCACTTTATAGTATTCGTATTATGGATTTTGTTAATAATAAAGTTAAGAAGTGTAATAAAACTGACAATGATTTAGTATAGTATGTGAAAAGTCTCATAAACACAAAATTTATTAGTAAATTCCCATCGTTTTGCACTTAATCTGAATTTACACCTCAGTCGGCGCAACGAATACAATTTTAGTAAACTATAACTTTTTCCGTTTCTTTGAATTGTAAATGTATTTTACGTCACAGTGTTTTAAAAAGCGCTTTCGAGTGCACTTTAATAAGTTCGGCTATTTGTAGAGATTTTCTACAATATATGCATTTCATACCATTAATTTATGTATTTAAGTTTACTTTGAGGAATATTATTGTTTTAGTTTTAATGGTAGATTTTGTCTGAGACTCCACCCACGTGTATGTCATTAAGCCTGTAAAGTAGTATATGTTACACAGTAATAATGTAATTTACCGTTAGTTAAGATTTTTTAAAATCAATAAAGTGACTTACGTACGAAAACGTAAAAAAAATAACAAACTCATTTTACTTTAAAAATCTCATAGAATTTGAACACATATATATACCTACTAATCAAAGCAGGAATTACATAATTAAACATTTTGTGATTCAAAATTTACATCCTACTCATAAATCCTTGCCAAATACCAGTATTAACGTTAATTCTAGTAAAGAACGTGCGACTGGTGAGTTTCATGAATACTCATCTAATTATGAAAACAAATGAATAAACATACTGTACTTTGTCTCAACAACATTAATTTGCTGTTAATGTTAAAGCATTGCTTCAGTATCCCTGTGTGTGTATATGCAGGATAACTTTTCTTTTTATTAGTCATCTTTTTATTAAGTATGATTTTATTTAGATGAAGGATGTACTCGTATTTCATTCAGGGGATGTTGTTCATATTGTTAGTTAATTAAAATAATATTTTAGAATTCATTTTTTTTGCCAAAATTCCTACTTTATTATTATAAATTGATAAAGGCGAGACATGTTTTTACACGGGCTTTATCATTTTAACCTTAAATAAAAAATAGTTGACGTATTAATAACATTTTAAGTTGAAAAAAATCATTTATAGATGTAAAATATTTTTGCAATATTTATAAAGAAACAACAGAGACTCATAAAATTTGAGCGATATTTCTCTAAGTACGTATATATAGTATATTTACTTATAAACATATTATATAGTTTACAAGTTATTACCAAGCTAACAATTATTTATTAATTGACTGTATAATATCTGTGAACATCAATTTTGATGGATTGTAATTAAATAACTTAGCCCTCCTCATGTACGATAAATTTATTCAAGACACGACAGGCTGATGTGTTTGTTTATTTTCAAAATATGTTTGTCTACGGTATCCCTTTTCAGGGTTATATAAATTGTTTAAGACTTAATAATACCGCCATTCACGTGCACGTTTATGCATTTATATTCTTCGTAACAATATTTAAAAACATCGAATTTTAGTGCAGTACCATTTTTTTCTTTGGATTTATTCTCCTTACACAAAGCAATAAATTGAATTATACGTAAACTATGTGCAAAATCACATATCGTTGATATTTGTTGTGTACAGCTATGTATGTAAGTACATTTTTATTACAACATACAAAATACGACAATCAAGAACGTTTAATTTGAGAATTTCTTAGTAAGTGATTAGTAGAGTATTGTTATTAAACTTAAAAATTAAGAAATAAATCTGAAGTATCAGTTTTAAGTATGTATAAACAAACAAGTGTAATTATTATCGAACACATCATAGACGACATGTTTCTCATATGTTAAGTAAGCATAGGTACATTTTTATAAATTTATTTTGCAATAAACCGTTTTGGATAGAGAGAATGGTAGTGCATATTAATTAAATTAACAAATATTAAATTTAAATATTACGTTTATCGCAGTAGAGCAGTAAAGCATATTGTGTATAATTCTTAAAGATTTTACGAAAACAAATATATGGTTGAAAGAATCTGTTTATTTTCCTCCAATCTTAGTCTACATCTATCGCTAGATTTTCACATCATTCTTTATAAACCGCTTGAGTGAGCTGACGTGTTTTTGTTGCTGATATAATGTATAACATACAAATCCTATATTATTTCTAACAAATAAATATTTCATTGTTAGTAAGTAGTTTTCGCAAAATGTGTCACGAGCGAGAGTGTTTCATGCATATTGTTTATAAGCTGTTGGTTTGGTATGTTCCAAAAGAACCTTTGACTTATAAACAGTATATGTGTTAGGAAAGATGTTTAACCATGTATGAAGCCCGTTTGGCTGTATTATAATTTGATTTCTACCACATTCTTAATGACTAATTAGTTGCTCTATGACTTAGATACATTTTCTGTGTTTGACGACGCTAATTTTGAAATCGAAGATGTAACCAATACGTGCCGATTACTAACATTTCAACTAACACGAGAATATTGAAAACAAATATTATTTATGCGAATACATATTTTAACATATGTATATTATATGCTAAAATATGCTAAAATATAAAATATGTCAGAAATAATATAACGAGACTGAATTAACTGGTTAATATTATTGCTTTTCAATCGGGTTGGCACGTGTAGACTATGTGATATTATTATGTTTCTAATAAATCTAAAACTTTTGCCTCGAGCGATAACTTAATTCGAAAGTGATCGTATGAGACATAGGTAAGTACCGTACTTCAAGTGGACTGTGATAGGCTGATGGTGACGATTTTAGAACCATTAGTTCTTTTACTATCTGTTCATATTATAAAACTAATCATTCAACGGAATACCAGCCACTTTTATTGTTACTATTAATTTGTTAAGATTGCCAAAGATTTTTGCGTTTAAATTGATAGTTTTAGGGATTATTGCATGAGCATTAGGGTGTCCCTTAAATTTCAAGTTCGATATTTTTTTACGCATACCTTCTTAAAAGTTTCGTAATAACCCTATATTGTCTAGAAAAAAATATTAGTTCGATATATAAACGATAACCCGTGCCGACTTGCTATTTAAACTTGTCGATACAAGTTGCTTAAGTACTGCCCAGTGACCTGTTACGACATGTTTTATTTGCCATTTCGTACGTGATTTTTGAGACTATTAGTGCTTCATTGTTTAGTGCGTAAACATGTCGGTGGAATTACGGAGTGATAAACAAAATATCTTTCATTTTTTCATTATTGCAAAATTACCATCTAATCGACAAGTTCTCTCAGTCCTATTTTACAATATTCGTGAGGTTAAATTAACTGTTAGTGAAAGTGCAAATCTTGTGATTGGGGAGATCACTAGCTGTTGCATCTACTTCCACCACAAATAACTTAGACAGTGTAGAAGATTCAGACGAAGAACAGATCTTGAATTCTGAACTCAGCTTGCCGGACGTTCCCTGCCATGAACAAAGTTCAAAAAGAGGTAGAAAGAATCTTATAACACCTAAACTAGTTGCAGCTTTAGATCGATGCCAGTTAAGCATTAGAGATACCGTTTACATTCTTAATGCGGTGGTAGAAGCGCTTGGTCTGAGCAGCGATGATTTCTGTATTAACAAATCCTCGATTCAGCAAATTCGTACTGAAACTAGAAAATCAAGGGCAGAAGCAATAAAATCTAACTTCCAAAACAATGTACCCGACATAGTCACAGTCCATTGGGATGAAAAACTGTTACCGGGGTTGGATGTACGGAGTTCAAAAGAAGAACGCTTGCCAGTTATAGCTTCATTTGACGATAGGGAGCAGCTTCTTGCAGTGCCGAAACTAGAAAGTTCTTCTGGAAAACATCAAGCGAAGGCTGTATCAGCAGCTCTCTTTGACTGGAACCTTTATGATAAAGTGCAAATAATGTGCTGCGACACAACAGCTTCCAATATGGGCCGTTTCAATGGAGCTTGTGCTATTTTGGAGCAAACTTTAGGAAGAGAATTGTTGCTTTTCGCCTGTCGTCATCATGTTTATGAATTGGTCCTAAAAGCTGTCTTTGAAACCAAGATTAAGCAAATTACTAGTAGCCCAGATATTCCGATGTTCAAAAAGTTCCAAGAAAATTGGAAAAACATTGATTGTACTAAAATTGAACCATTTCTTAATTTCGTAAAAGCACGGGTTGCCGAGACAGACATTCAAGCGTTGTTACTATTTTATAAGGCAGAATTAGATAAAGGTTTTGTAAGAGATGATTACCGCGAATTGGTCGAACTGTGCGTAATATTTTTAGGAGGAGACACAGAGGAAAAATTAAAACTAAGGCCCCCCGGAGCTATACATCAGGCAGGCTGGATGGCGAGAGCGATCTATTCTTTAAAAATATGTTTACTTCAGTCACAATGCAGAGTAACTGCGAAGGACAAAAAGGCTCTACAAGATGTTTGCTTATTTCTCGTAATATTGTATGTTAAACCTTGGCTCGAATGTACAGTGGCGACCAAAGCACCTAATCAAGATTTGCGCTTCTTGAAGATGTTAAAAGAGTATGAAAAAGTTGACGCAACAATTTCTAAAGCTTCTATAAGCAAGTTCAGCCATCACTTGTGGTATTTATGTGAAGAGACAGTCATTCTATCACTATTTGATGATGAAGTTGACAACCAAACTAAGAAGAAGATGATTGCCAACTTCAACAGGGACAAAATCTCGGATTTTAGCAAACGCTATGACCCGTCGAAGGAAGAACTGACTCAAAAGTTGTTTGGTAAGTTAAATTGGCTTTTTGTTGGATTTCAATTTCAATGTCCAATACTTATTTATTTATTTTCAAAATTGTTGTTGATTTTTATTTGTTATTTAACTTATTTTTCTTTTTTTCTAGACAAAGCACTGGATGATTTCGTATCGGAAAAGAGCAAACAATTTTTATCACGACTGCAGATCGACGACAGTTTTCTAAAGGAAGATGTATCTTCTTGGAATAACAATGCTGCTTTTCTGGAGGCTAAAAGAAGAATAAGTTATTTGAGAGTTGTAAATGATACTGCTGAAAGGGCTGTTAAATTAATGCAAGATTTTAACGGACTTATCACGGCTGAAGAAGAACAAAAACAGTTCTTGCTGCGCTGTGTCCAGGAACATCTAAAATTGTATCCAGACTGTAAAAAAACTACTCTAAAAAGAAGTTACCCTGAATGATTCTTATTTCTTAATGTTTATGACTAGTTACATATCAATACAAAAATGAGTTTTTAAAGTATTAAGTTTTCTTGAGAATATAATAAGCAAAGGAAACAATTCAAATGTCAAATGTTCAAATGTCAAAATAGTGAAACGTAATGTCGAAAGAGGTATGAACGAATGTCTTATTAACAGCATAGAGTATTGTAGTGAATGCTAAAACAGGTCAACTGCAAGTATATCTCGAATGAAAATGAAACCCTTTCGAGATTTATCCGCACACTTGTTTGTATGCAATTTCCTGTTACCCATTCCTTCCATTTATAACACTATTCCGTTCAGTTTATTTGCTGTAATGTAGACTGTTGAACGAATTCATTTGTTTTTTTCCAAAGTCAGTAATCAGGATCAATTATTTTGTTTTAACTCATGTTCGAATCTTGTCGAACTTGGGTAGTTCAAAGTATATTTGCAAAGTTCAAGTTGACTCACAAAATACATAAAATTATTATTAAGAAGAAATATAGCATGAAATGTTCTTTATTTCACATTACTCGTCTAATTAAATATTTAGTTTAGTGCTTGATAGCTCCGAATTAATCTCATGTATGTAATTTTACAATTTAAAACACCTTTATAACTAAATGTTATTATCATACTATCATATCATATTATTCTGCAACTTTAGTAAATTGTCTTCAACTACCACTATTTCAATGTGTCTTAAGTCAGTACATCGAATATTTAACATTCGATTCGAGCATCGATTAAAAGAAAATAATTCTTAATATTGTTTATCTTAGAATATTTCATGATACTACATCATAAAATATTGTTACTAAATTAAATTAATGTTAAAAATTACTATACTTAAAATAGTAACGAAAATACAATAAACCTCGTCTTAACGTATCCATGTACATATGTTATAGTAATAATGAATGATATGTGCGTGGTAGTTAGACATTTAGCGTCAGCTTTTACGTACAGAATAAATATAAACAGGAAAAGATGACAGTAATACATTTTTGTCTAACCTTTTGGTGTTGCAAAACGTGATACTATATTGTGCCATTTATTTTGTGTAGGAGTAAAGCTGTGACGTAGATCTTTGTCATATGTCTCAGCTAAATCGTTCACAATAATAATTCAAAAGACGCTCAGGAATTTATGCGTAAAGAAGTACTTTTTTTAAAGTGTGGAAAGTGCCACACTCAGGGCGGTATGAGGTGCTGGTAAGCGCACATCCACCGACCGGTTCGCCGGCGGCAAATTAGCTCCGAGTGGAGATCGTTCTCCCGGGCTTTCTCAGTCGCCTGCTTCTGCTAAATGACGTCTTCACAGAAGGTTGTGACTGCGGCAAAACATCTGTCACTACTAGCCACTGTAGTGTCTGACAGCCAGTAGTGAGAGATCTCCAATAACTGCAGGAAGGGTCCCACTCTGCGCCGCCCAGGTGGAATCTACCGCTAGAGTGTGCTGAACCGAGTCCTCACTGCAGTTGCAGTGATGACAGGCGGGACTCAATTTCCTCCTAGTAACCGGGCGCAGACACTTTCCAAAGCAGTCGTACCCGGAAAGGACCTGTGTAAGTCGGTAGGAAAAGGTCCCGTGCTGCCACCCTGCCCACTCAACGATGACCAGCTCCAGCACCGTAGAGAAACTCTACGGCGACAAAACCAGCGCGTGGACACTTCAACCGGGGCCACCAACGAGCCATCATGGCTTGACGAACGGCCTCATGCCACCCGCGTACCTCTGCAAGCGAGGGTAGTATACCGCTACCGCCTTCAAATCACACGGGAGAGTTCCAACCAAGGCGCACGCCACCTACGTTGACATGGTGCGGTAGCCACGTTTGACTCTAACCGCCAACATTCTCTGAGGGCGCCAGAGGCGAGCCCTACTTTTTGGCTGTTAGAACCGCAGAGTGACATTGGCTGGACAACCCTCGTATATAGCCATATCGTCACAACACAATAGTGCCTCCGTCTTATCCAGAGTCACTTGTAAACCCAGCAACCCCACCAGAGAGACTTCCGTGGTGGCCAAGGGCGTATCTCTCGTAAAATTGTTCCTTGAGCTGTATGCTATCGGCGTAACAAATTACGCCCAGCCCTGGTGGAAGACCTTCTTGAAAGGCCCCGTCGTATCCCATGTTCCACAGGAGGGGCCCGAGGACAGATTCCTGTGGAACACCGTACGACATAAACCACCGCCTCAGAATACCATCTCGGTCTTCGTACATGACCGTATGTTCCTCTAAATAGTCTTCCATAAGCCGCTTCAGGTACTCTGGCACCCTGTGGTAGTGAAGAGCTTCCCTGATGTAACTAAATGGCAGACAATTAAATTTCTTGACGATGTCCAACGACATCTCCAACAGCACGCCACCACAGCTCACTGCCTAACGTCCGTCGGTCACGACCCTCAGGCGCAACACGGCATCGATCGTCGAAAGCAGAAAGTCTTGAAAACCGCATTGGGCGTCCGGCGGATCGGAGCCCACCTCACAGAAGTACTGGACGATGCGGGCAGAGAGTTTCCTCTTAAACAATTTACTCGCCTCGTCCAGCAGCATGTGTAACGAAGTCCTGCCTTAACTAATACCGACACCCCCAAAGAACACTTGGAGCAAAATTTTAATAGACATAAGAAAAATTTACAGTATAAGCAAAAAACTAACTTTTTTAACAGCTCTATCTCGTTTCCTAGTCGTGATCCATTATTGCATCAAATATGTCATGTCATGTTTTTTCAGTCAAATATTAAATGCAAAACTAAAATCAAAAATAATTATTTTAATAAAATTATTATAAAAATAATTTTTATATTTGTGCGTTAAGTAATAAGGATGTGTTATATTTTTTTCCTGTAAAATCGTTAAGTAAACAAAGCATTTCCGTCAATAACTGTATTCTTGTGCAGTACTTATATAAAGAAAATGTAAGTGTAATAAATTAATATAATGGTATCTTTATAAAAAATTACATTATCTTTGCTAGTACTGTAATTGTGTATCTTAGTAGAGTGTGAAACGAATAGTACATGTTTCCCTCCCACTACGATCCCGACTCCTTCAAGCGGGTCGTAAAAAAGCATCTCATTAGGCCACCATAGCGTGGGTCGCCATATTACACTATCGTCATTCGCAGTGACTATGGCGACCACCGCTCTTGGATTCTGTTCTTGCTTTCCATCAGGCAGAATAGAGTCACTTTGGTAGGTTGGAAATAAAAAAGAAAGAAATTACATAATAACTTCTTTTACAATTTATAATTAATCCAGAAAGTTATGTTGATGTGATTAAAAATTAGTAATAAAGTAGTAAAGTCTTTTTTGTAATTCCCAAAACTAACGTAAAATCTCACTTACATACATAGATTGTTATACATATCTCGAAATTACTTCTACTTCACATCTAATGAATGTGAATCTTACACGCATTTTAAACTGTGTAAGTATGACTAACACTCACATATTTGGTAATTTTAACATAGACACATCGTGCAACATCTAAAACATACAATCAAAAAATAACAATGATATTATTCTATCAATTCTCATAGTTTGAATGCCAATACATATTTTAGCATAAAAATACTTAAATATATATATCGCATGTAAGATATACTATGATAATACGTAATATGGTAATCGTCAACAGCCTTTAACAATCAACTGCTGAACATATCTCCGTAAAGCTTTGACTTATTACGATACTAAACTGGAAGTTATTATTTTATAATTAAATAAAAAAATAATTGTTACATGATATAGTTTACGAGTTTTCACTTTGCATGACATCACAAAATATGAACCATAAACCATAAGTTAAATTTAAAATAATAAGAAAGTTCTCTAAGAAAGGAGATATATGATACGATTAGGTATTTATATAACAAATAAAACATGACTGTATACTAAAATATAACAAACGTCGGCGTCGTTAGACTAGTTCTCAATGTAAATAAATGATAAACAACTCCAAAATCGTAACATTATTTATTTTCGTATTATAGAAACATATTCTTTGGATGTCAATTTTTTCTCAGCCAGCAAATAAGCGTAATAAGTACTTTACAAATATAAAAGTACTATTGGAAGTCATAGACATTTTCTTTTAAGAATAAATGATGTGTACTGTATACTAATCGATTTGTTTCGTTTAATTTACCTGGCCCTACACAAACTAATGCTGAAGGTTGCGGCGCTGACGGGAATAACCTTTCGTAATCTATTGGCGTTTCTTTCATTTCGGATTGTTTATTTTGGCTGTGCTAACTTTCTCTAGGACTATCTGTAAAAAGAAATGAGGATTAGACCTTTTATACACTTTGTTAACAACCTTGGTTAGAAGCAATACTAGTACAGCGTAATCCTATGAATGTCTGTCCGCAGACAATGAATTAATAAATACGTGTGATAAGTTCATAATAAAATTAATATTAAGAGATTTTTATACAACAAAAATCTTCGTCAATTAAATTATTAAATGAATATTTCAATACAATTATCTACCAGTTGTTTATCAATATTTATCAGTTTCCCAATATTTGAACCACTTTAAGTCGTCCTATCACAAGATTTGCTAAGAGACACTTGTTTCCGCAAAAAAAAACAAAATATCTAAGGTTTGAAACATTAACACAGTTCATATTGTAATTAAAGTAATATTTACATCTAATACCGCAATAATGCTAGAAAATATTCTTCAATAAAACAACTCAACAAAATGCTTGTTTAGGTTCGCAGTTAATACCTATAAATTTGACATTTAAGTGTTCAATCAAGTTCGGCTCTAACGCAGACATGGGACGTAAAAGCTTTTCACGAAAGAGATCTAAAACAAATAATGACACGTACTTATTTCCACTTTAATGATATCGTATAGTATAATAATAATAAACATTTTGGACATTTAACACACAACGCCTTATAGATTTAAACTAAGTAGAGCTTGTGTTATGATAACTAGACGACTACTAGAAAACACTTAAACTTCGAAATAAATATTTATGGATCATATAAACATTTGGTTCGACCCGGGCATTGAACCTGACAACCTGAAGCACAGCAGTTGCATTCACTACAATTGGGTCACTGAGGCAATTACATACATAGTGCAGTTAAATATATAGTAAAGTTATAAAATCTATTTCTCAGTTCAAAAACTATCTTACATTCAAATTCTTTCTCAATTTTCACAATAAAACTGGGTCAATCTTTTTATAGAAGCAGCTATCAATTTAGTTCAACAATGCTACTTAACTTTTATAAATTTTCAAGACTACTTATTTAAAAAAAATAATTTTACTCTTTGAAAATTGAACCTAACGCTACCAAAAACACTGAACCTATAAAATATTGTACGACCTCGTCAATCACGAACCCGGTTTTATGTAAATAGAGTTATCTTATATCCATATATATTGGTTTTTCTGTATTCTGACATTTGTTTCTTGCAAAGATTTACATTTATGTCACCAAGTATTCTTAAGGTAATCAGAGGCGTGAAACATTTTGACACTTATGTCTATTAGTAATACTTTTGAGAACGTTGGTAAACATTTTAATTTTTAACAAATAACACGATTTTCAAATTTTATATTTTATTTTTTTATTTTATTTATTTTTTTTATTTTTAATTTGTTATAACAATTTAATAAAATTAAAATACAAATAGTAACATAATGTGCTTTTAAAATATACACTAATTTTATATTAGGATGAAACTGACTAACATTCTCTCATTGTTTCTTTTATTCATTATTATGAATTTGAAATATAACCATAACATATGTTCAAAAACTTTTATTTAAAGCTTTTTTGAAGAGGAAAGGGTCGAAACTAGTAGGACATCCTCTAAAATCACATTTGACTAAGACAGACATCTTTTATAAAAATGAATGACACTTACACAAGTTCTTGTTTCAATAACAAATTGTGGCGACTTCCACATACAGCACAAATAGAAAAACATGATACAGTGTCATCTAGCGAAGACACATCGAATTATAGAGTATAATGAACTACGGAGCAACTACTAATCCTGTATTGCGAAATAGAGATTCACATGGCGATTAGTATATACACGAATCCCAACATCAATTATTTTGCCTGGCCAGAGGATCCTCCCTTTATGTTGGTGGGACATGACACTCGTCCCTCTACAAAATAATACAACAATAACTTTGATTATATGACCACACAAATAAAATATTGCCAGCTTAAAAGTGATTTAAGCTGCGATAACTGAGAAGCTGTTATTTTTAATCTATCGATTTCCATAATGACAATAACGAACAATTCACAAACATCAACATTTGTATTTAGTACCAGGAAATGGTTAATAAAATTTTAGAGGTACTCTTTTTCATATAATAAATACGTACACCAAATAACAAGCGGTATAAAAAGATGTGGTAATATTTTGAGTCATATAAAAGGACCTGTGTACGAGTACACGTGAAGAGCTAACAAGGCTATCAAGTTTAAGTGATGATAATGTGTATGAAAAAGGCTGATATGAACGTAATTGTATGTATTTAATATATAGGCTATGCTTTAAAAGGGACGAAATCATTGAAATTGATCTAAGAATTAACGACATTTTGTTTACAAAGATGAATCAACACTTTTTCTTTTTTTCTTTTGCACTTTTCTTTTCATCGTAATGCATTTTGGAGATATAAAATGATAGCTTACTGTACTTAGTTTATTATATGGTATTTCTATGATTGCACAACGTGAGGGTCATTCATGACCGTTTTCGGTCTTTGAACGTTACAAACTTATATTTAATCAATTTTCTACTGTATAATCTATTTGATGTGTATAAATGACCAAAGTATATTCTTTCGTACAAACCCTTGCTAGTTCAAACTTAACTATCACTATCAAAACACATATATAACTTTTATAAGCTATATGTGTTTTATTGGACTACACAGATAGTAGTTTAAGCGGTCACCTCGCTGCGTTCAATTAAACTTAGTGTTGTGGGTTCAAATCTCGCATGAGACAGTACTTTGTGTGATCTATACATTGTTGTTCTGAGTCTAAGTATTCTTTATGTTTGCTTCACTTATGTTTGTAAATTCCTCACGACACAAGATATGTTCCTTTTGAGATGTTGCCTTCTTAAGAGAATAAAAAAAGTGTTCTGAATTTGTAAAAGATTTGTTTTGAGTTGAGTTGAGTTTTTTTTTGAACATAAGTAGTGTTACCTAATAAGAAATTCAGCGTGACACGGGCAACGTTACTACATAAACAAAGACACTACGTCATTCGGAAATGAACTGAAAGCTCGTGAAGATCGTGGAGCTTTATTGTCTTTGTATACTATTTTTTGATTTTGAATCTTTGTCAATATCTACTATAATGACCACGAGACTTTATCTGTTAGGGTACTAGTTTTAAATTTTGTTCTATTGTCTGTTCCACATTTTTGTTATTATTTAGTACTGGAGTTGCTAAAGGCATATTTTTTCAAAATCTATCTATCTATCTATGTTTGACTTGAGTCTCTTTCAAAGTTTCTTATAAACGTAACTACATCACAGTTTTTTGGCGTATTAAGGTAACTAAAACGATAAATTTGGAAAAAAAAACATTTGCATTGTGAATTATCGAAAAATATGTGTATTATTCCGTTACAGAGCAACAGAGGGTAAGAGTAGACAGAATCAGTGTTTTTCATATTCTTTATCTGTTTACTTTATTTTTCCTTTGATACGTATGCAAAGTTCCAAATGTATTGCGTGTTTTATCAACGTTGAAGTAAATAATTCAAAGAATTTTAATCACTTTTATATAATGAGAGAATTTTGGATAAAATAATCATCTTAGATATTTCATTTGTATTACGGTAGCTTAAAAAGCTCGTCAAGGCTCACTATATATCACTGTAAAAACTATGTGCTGTATGAGTTGTTTGTATGTTAACGCATGTAGTCACATTTGTGTGCGTGTGTAAGTGTATGAATGTGTATTTGTATATACGTATGTGTAATTATGTAAACAAATATTAGTAAATATATGTAAATTATAAATGCGCACCACAAACTACATGTCACTGTACAATTTAGTCCATTTAAAAGTTGTCTGGAAATGATTGTAGGCTAGATAAGGCCGCCCGTTGTATCTCTATTTTTTTTGTTTAAATTGATTATTGCATGTTTCCCATTAATGGTGCAACAAATAGTACCTATTTATCTGTAGTAATTATTGATCTTTAGTACTTACAATTTTGTAAATGAACCTAGCTTTCATGATGAAATTTATCATATTAAACATTAGTAAATAGATATTGGGACCATGTTTATCTATATTAGGAGCCTGCTAAAGTGACTCTATTCTGCCTGATGGAAAGCATGAATAGAATCCAAGAGTTATGGTCACCACACTCATTGCAAATGTAGACAATGCAGTATGGTGACTCACACTATGGCGGCCTAGTAGGATGCTTTTTCACACTCCACCTGGGCACGTACAAGGTATGACAGTCATCATGACAGTGTAAGGCTTACACAGTTACCACAATAACTGTCACCTTTGCATCAATGGGCCTCCAGTCTCACACTCACCAACGAAACACGACAACACGGATGTTCGTGTGCTTACCCATTAATACGACAAAGAAGAAATACCTAGCAGCATTAATTATGTAACTATAAGAGTGGAGTGATGTGGCTTTGCAAAAAATAGGCATAAAACAAGTTTGCAATGCAGTCACTTAATAAACCAAAGGCTTGAAGTCCTGAAATTATAGTTTTACCGACGAACACTTCGAAATAGCTAGACTCACAGAGTCACGAATGAAGATGTTCTCTGACGTGTGTAAAAACTCCCTCAGCCACTTTCAACCATCAAAAATCGTAAAGTACCTAGGGTACATTTTTCATCAGCCACAGTAGCGCCATATTAATGCCTCGGTGGCGCAGCGGTAGTGAATGCGACTGCTACTCTTGAGATCTCGGGTTCGATTCCCGGGTCGAACCAAATGTTTTTTATGATCCGCTAATATTTGTTTCGAATTTAGGGTGTATTCTATGTATAATATGTATGTATTTATAAAAAAAAGTATATAAGTATTTCATCAGTCAGTCTAGTCATCATAGCACAAGCTCTGCTTAGTTTGAAACTAGATGACGTTGTGTATCAAATGTCTGAAATATTTATTATTATTTTTTTCTTTATTTCATTATATACACATATTTATTACATTTTTAAATATATAAAAAATAAAAAATACACATTTAAAAATATAAAAAATAGTAATAGATCACCGACATCGGGTACAGGGACCAAGACACCGGTGGTTAGGGCTCCAAAGACAGGAACCTCCTAACAATACAGAATACGGGCCGTGTCAAGGAGGACTGCCTTCTGCATCAGACACTTGGTCCAACCTTCTAACGTGAGCCTCTTAAGGTGTTGGTCGAGGCTCTCCGCTATCAATCCATGAGCAGATATGATTATCGGAACAATAATCACCGAATCCACATTCCGCATGTCGGCAATCTCGTGAGACAGATCCAAATACTTCAATTGTTTTTCTTTTTCAACTTTCACGAGATTCTCGTCATTAGGTAACGGCGATATCGACAATCATTGCGCGGCGCTCTAATCGATCTATGACCACAATATCAGGCTTATTGGCAACAATAGTCCTATGTGTGATAATAGATCGATCCCAATATAACGTAGCACGACCGTTCTCGAGAACTGGGTGGGGCACATACCTGTAGTAAGATACTTCGAAATTGATAAGTTGGTATTTATGAGCAAATTGTTAGTTTACGATCCTGGCAACTTGGTTGTGCCTGTGCAAATACTCACCGTTAGCAAGACGAGAACAACCGGAAATAATATGCCTAATAGATTCTCCAGGAAGGTGGCACACCCGACAGATGTCAACCGTACTATCTTTCAGGATATATTTCCGGTAGTTATTCGTCATGATAAGTTCGTCCATAATTGCACTAATAAAACCTTCGGTTTCTCCGAAGAGATCACCATACCGTAGCCAGGACGTCGACGCTTTAAAGTCTATATCAGACCCGTGTAGGGCCCCATAAAATCGACCGTGAAGTTCTTTACTGTTCCATACTTCTTTGCGATCAGTAGTACTAAGTACTACAGGTTTGCGCCAATTCTCTTTAGCCAGAGCGAGCGGGGTAAAACCAGTTTCCACTGCAACTACATTGCGATGCACTCCCGCATTAGTCTGTAGAAAATATTCTGTGAGATTGTATATCTCGCGATTGTGTAGATTCTTGATATTTAATAGACCACGACCTCCAAACTTTCGCGGAATATACAATCTCATAACCGATGAACGTGGGTCGTGCATGCGGAATACAGTCAGCAATGTACGGACTCTCCTGTCAAGGGCATCTATTATAATTCGGTCTGAGTCCATCTAAGTACACCAAAGGAATATATCAGAACCGGCATGACCCAACTGTTATAGGCCTGCACCTTATTACCGCCTGATAAAAGACTTTTAATTACTTTTTTTAGGCGGCCAAAGAAGCGTTCCTGTTACATTTATTTCACACCAGATTCTGGTATTCCCAAGGACTGCGAAAAACCTAGATACTTGTAAGTCTCGGTGGCAGACAGAGATCTAAATTTTGTTTAATCTGAAAGTTCTTCTGAAGTGAAGTTCTGAAGGAATACTTCAGATTCTACAATCACGCCCTTCTTTACATACATGATTGTACACTTGTCTACACCAATCTGACTCTACTATGCATGAATAGAATCAATGAGTTGTGGTCAGCATACTCATTACAAATGTAGATAATGCAGTATGGTGACCCACACCAAGGCGGCCCTGTGAGATGCCTTTTCACACCCCGCTTGGGGACATAAAAGGCATGACAGTCATTGTGACAGTATAAGGCTCACACAGTTATGACGATAACTGTCACCTCTGCATCATTTTTTATTAAAGCAACGTCTTAATACTATAAAAACTATAATTAAGTAGCCAATCATGTAATTTAACTTTAAAGAGCCTTAAATGTAACGATTTTAAATGATAGGGTAACTATTATAAATGTGTATACACATTGCCAAATAATTTTCGTTGTATTTAGTTGAACGGTGAATGTCATGTAGTATTAATCTGTGTGGATCTCTCCTATTACGTGGATTTATGTCATTTGCTGTAGTCAATAAAAATAGATTTTTTCTAACGGACATGCAAGTTTCGGATATAAATAAAGAAGGTAACGGTAGCAAGCCAAGGCTTTTGAAGTATGGTTGACATGATTCATTCATACGTAGTCCACACATTGCTCTAATACACTTTTTTGTGAAATGAATGCTCTATCTACTTCAGTACTGTTGCACCACGTTATTAAATCATAACGCAGCACTGACTCAACATACGCACAGTAAGATATTACGGTAGTTTTAATATTTGTTATATTTCTTATCTGCCTTATTGCATATACAAATTTATTTATTTTATTTGAAGCGTTTTCTACTTGCATTTTCCAATTTAAATTTGCATCAATAGTTATGCCTTTTTGTAACCTTTAATGTTTCTGTTTACACTATCACTATTTGATACGTTTTATTTCACTTGTATTTTTATTTTTCTTTTTAGTTGTTATTATCAAATTTTGTGTTGTGTTAGCTGGTGGGTGGTGCAGAGGAGTAATTTCGTGCCAACATAGTAAGGTATTGCATATTTTGAGATATCGTATAAATAATTCCAATTTTTTTTTTTAATTTTTTTACATTTATATTTATTTACTATTTTGTAGTATATTTTTATTGCTTTTATTTAATACGTATGATAACTGATGATTATGATTCTGACAATACTGCTCACGAGTCTACTTTATCCTCTGTAGATGTTAGTTCTGCCTCTATAACTGAGACATTAAGTGAACGCTTACAATTTACATTCAACCGTCAGTCAGAGCACCTACTTAATGTATGTCACCTTAATGCACAGAGCATACCCAGTCATTATAGTGATTTGACTGAGGCTTTTAGTAGCACCAACGTTCATGCCATCCTGATATCGGAGAGTTGGCTCAAACCTAATCTTCTTTCTGCTTTCTATCCTCTCACTGGCTATATCCTTGTTCGAAATGATCGAGTCACCAGGAGGGGAGGTGGAGTTGCCATTTACATACACAGTTCTCTTCCTTTTAAAATTCTGGCTTCTTCTCCCTCTTCTTCTTCTTCGTCTGCCGTAGAATATTTATTTCTTGAGGTCCTTGTGAGAGGAATTAAGGTGGTCCTGGGGGCAGTGTATTCTCCTCCCTCGATAGATTACTTCTCCAGTCTGGAAACAGTGCTGGAATCCTTGGGGTCTGTATACACTCATCACATCATCATGGGAGATTTCAATACAGACCTAACCCGCCCTACCTCACGTGCCTGCAAACTCCTTCAGATTGTTGAGTCGACCGGTATGCATGTTTTACCTCTACAGCCAACTCATCATAACAGCCTGGGGGTGGACACTTGGTTAGATTTAATACTGGTGTCGGCCCCTACGCTTGTCCGTAACCATGGTCAACTTGATGCGCCGGCATTCTCCAATCACGATCTAATCTTCCTCTCCTATGCCCTTAAACCACCTAAACCCCAACCAAGAGTTTTGCGCATGCGTTGTTTTGCTCGTATGGATCTGGACAAGCTACTTAGGGATGCTGCCTGTCTGAATTGGGATGCAGTAACGTCAGTTATAAGCATAGATGAGAAGCTTCATAACTTTAATCACATACTTCTCGCCCTATATGATAACCACGCACCCATCAAAAGTATTAAAGTAAAGAGGCAACCTGCTCCCTGGATGACGAAAGAGGTACTTTTGGCTATGCGACGAAGAGATAGAGCTTTTATCAAATTCAGAAGGGACCGTACCGAGGCAAAGCGCACTTTATACAAAATCGCGAGGAATCGCTGCAACCAGATGATACGCAACGCCAAACGCCGACACATTTTTGACAACATCTCCCATTCTTCTCCCGCCAATATTTGGAGATTCCTTGGAACTCTGGGTATTGGTAAGCAGCGGTCGGGTGGTCTGCAGGGGACGGTTGGTTTGGAGGATTTGAACCACCATTTTTCTCTATCTGCTCATTTGGATTCCCAAACCGAGTATCGCACTCTTGACTACCTGACAAGCTTAAATAGCCCTAACATAAATCCCTTCCGATTTTCTCCGGTTGCGTCGGGTGAGATCAAAAAGATCATATTCTCTATCAAATCCAACGCTGTTGGTTGTGATAAAATCAGCCGACGTATGATCGTAACAATTATTGACCACATTTTACCTATAATCGCCCATATCATAAACTACTCATTATATTCTGGAATTTTCCCATCACTGTGGCGCAAAGCTTGTGTCATCCCTTTACCTAAAAATCCAAATCCCACACACCTCAACCATTTCAGACCAATATCCGTCCTCCCTTTCCTCTCAAAGGTCCTAGAATCCTGTGTGCACAAACAGTTTTCTGAATTTGTCTACAAAAACAACCTATTGAGCCCGTTTCAATCGGGTTTCAGGCCTGGTCATAGCACTACTTCTGCTCTTCTTAAAGTGGTTGGTGATATCAAGGCAGGTATGCAAGACACTGAAGTTACTGTTTTGGTACTAATTGACTTCTCTAATGCCTTCAACACAGTCAATCACAATATACTCCTGTCTATCCTTTCCTATCTTGTGGTCTCACCTGAAGCACTGGATTGGTTCTCATCATATCTTCGGGGCCGCCAGCAATCTGTTCATGTCGATGGATCTTCCTCGAGCTGGTGTGATCTTGATTCTGGTGTTCCTCAAGGCGGCATTCTTTCTCCTATATTATTTTCTGTGTATATTAACCTCCTGTCCCTGGAACTTCGTTGTGCGTATCATCTGTATGCCGACGACCTACAGCTCTATTCACAGAGTAAAGTGAAAGATATCTCGAGTGCAATACAAATGATCAACCACGATCTGGAAACAATCAACACGTGGTCTCAAAGGTTTGGTTTATCTGTGAACCCCACAAAATGTCAAGCTATCGTAGTGGGAAGTCACCGGTCGATGAACAGAGTAGACACTAAAACTCTCCCGGCTATTACTTTTAATGGGACTATCATACCTGTGAGTGGATCGGTGAAAGATTTAGGTTTACACCTCGATTGCACACTAACCTGGCGTGAACAAGTTGCAAAACAGTGCCGGAGGGTTACTGGGACACTTCGGGCTCTAAATCGTCTGAGAAATTTCCTGCCCGTAAAAACCAAGACTATGCTTGTGCAAACTCTTATCTTCCCCTTAATCGACTATGGTGATGTGTGCTGCTACGACCTGAATGCAGATCTTCTCGATAAATTAGACCGTCTTCTTAATAACTGCATTCGATTTGTTTATAATCTCCGTAAATATGACCATGTATCCTCTTTCCGTTCGCAGCTCAATTGGCTACCAATTCGTCTACGCCGAAAATTACGCGCGCTCACTGTTCTATTCTCTTTACTTAATAACCCATCTTCGCCAACATATTTAAACTCTTATTTCCAACTCTTATGTAGCAATCACGACAGAAAGCTTCGGTCTTCTAAGAATCTTCTCCTTCGTTGCCCCTCCCATACATCTGAGTTTATTGGCTCATCTTTCTTTGTGCAGTCCGTTCTTCACTGGAATGAGCTTCCCCTCGAGGTCAGGATGGCTAGCAATGCTTTTACTTTTAAGAAAAAAGTGAAGCAGTATTTACTGAAACAGCTGGTAGAATCAACCAATACATGATTATCATCTTATACTTGTTATGATATTTATTTGTGTATGTATGTATATAGACTTACATCAACTTAAGTATGTATATGTATGTATTTATGTATTTGTATTAATTTTAGTATATGAAAGTTTGTTATGTCTACTTCTTCTTTTCAACACCTGAAACGCACCTACTTCCTATTTTCTCTGCATCACCCAAAGGTTGACTGGTAGAGAATGCCTTAGGCATTAAGTCCGCCTATGTACATAAAGTGCATGATGTATAAATAAATAAATAAATAAATAATTATAATTTGAAAAATAAGAAAATAGATTTAGGATAGAGATTATATTTTACTGAAACGGTATTCAACATAGAGTAAAGGACAAAAATATTATATCTTACTAACATAACAAACTTATTTTAAATTTTTGGTACATATATTAAATTCAAATTAACAGTCTTCAGTCCATGAAACCCGAATCCATGATTCTAAGTTTTTGATGACATTGGATTGCTTTGATTGCTGCTCAGTGTTGTGAGTCTGCTCGCTTTCATCCGATTTTGGAATGTCTACGTCATTCTCATCGAGCCATTCAACATCATGGTGCTCTAAATTTTGAATAATGCACATCAGTTCATTAGCACGACGAGCAGCGACTCTTACAGGTCTAACTTTCCTATCAGTGTGCGTGTTTACTTTCTTATGGATCTTTTCGATGTGACGATTTAGTGACTTGACGGAAGCATGATAAAGACCACACGTTTTGCATGTTCGACTTGATAGCCTCAATTGTACCGTCGGACAAAAATAATCGTATGGCATTTGCAGGAAATCTTTGAGTGAAGCACTTAAGCGTAGAGCTAAATTGACTGGAAGATTAAGAAATTGCCCTCCTTCATCTAAAACCAAGTCATCAACTGTTTGTTTTACTTTTACAGGTGGTGGAAGAAACCTGTTGTCTAGTAATCTAAATAGTCCACCACTTCTTGGACGACAGCATTCTGTATTTCTACATTTTACAATTTGGAGCAAGTATTGGCTTTCACGCACATGTTCTGAATACCATTTAATGTCTGGAAAATCAGGAAGATCTTGTTCACCTGCCCCAACATATTTTGCATTAACATTATAGCCATCAATTTCCATTGAACTCCATACTTCAGCTAATACTTTTCCTGCAAATTCGAAATTAGATCTTTCTAAATGTTCATCAATTGTAACGCCACGTTCATCCAAATGAGACCCAAAATGGTCATGAGGCAATATTAAACCAGCCAGTTCCCGACTAAGAGGAGCCATTCTGCGCTCTACTCTGTTATACGCACTTCTTCCGGGAGCATTGATAGCTAAAAACAATGCATCGAGATCATGTCGCTTAAAGTGTTGTATAGCAAACCCTATGACTTTTTGATAACGCGGATTTTCATCTGGCCCTCCATCAACCGTCATGATTACCACTGGTTTTACTAGTCCATGGTCAGTTTTAGCTAATGGTCGAAACTCTTCAAGTTCGAGAAGCGTCTCGAAATCCTGAGCATGAGTATTAGCAGTAGATGAACTATGCTTTCCACTTCGAATAGCGATGTATGTTGGTCCAGAATATCCAACGGCTTGTGGTTGTCCTAGCATATTGGAAGTGATTTTGATACCAGCATAAACAGATATTAATTTATGACGCTCAGCGATTACCCAATCGTGATCAGGCAATTTGATTCTATATTCCATGTGCATTAGAAGAGGTGCTTGCTTATTTGCCGCAGTTACGCCAATAGGGACTCGAGCTTTATCATCTTGAGATATGAAAAATACTTGATCTGGTCCTAGTATGGATGCTATGTTCTCTAAATAATGGATTGATGTTTCAGCGAACTTGCTATCTAAGTGGCTCTTGTGGTGATCAGTTTGAGCCCGAATGAGCTTAACAGGGACTGTCGATACATGTCTTCGTCCCTCTGCAGAATTAGATTTTCTGGGAATCAAACGAAGATATGTCCCACTGCGACTAATGTCAAATCCCATTTTACGTAATTCTTGTGTGAGTTCATCAAGAGTTTTTACGCTGCGAATTGATTCCGTTTGTCTTCTATCATCTGCTGCACTTCCAAATAAAGCTATATCCGCGATTGTTTTCAATAGTAAAGGTTGATTGCTTTCAAGATTAGGACGTCCCACTGAATCCCTCAGAGATAGTCTTTTTTTCATTTCTGGATTTTCATGACAAATATCTTCAAACTTTCTTTTCATACCATCCCTGTGTTTCTTCTGGGCAACTGCGTTTTGAACCTTCCTGTTTAAAGACTGTTTTGCTGTTTTTATTTCCTCGCGCAACTTAATGATCTGTTTATCAACTTCAGCACGGATTGACATAGTATCTCTGGCAGAATACAAAGCATTCAAATTTTTTTCGAGTAGAGCAATCTTATTTTTCATAGCCTCCTGAGAAGGTTTTGGTCTCTGTTTATCTGTATTTTTATTAATTTCGCATTGCTGTTGTGATTCATTACCGGTTTTTATTTTATCTTCTTCCTGTTTTTTAATATTTGAAGCTGGCTGTGTAATTTGTGTTTTTTCTGCAGGTTTACAGGTTGCCTAAAAATAAAAATTTTCTATGGGTTCTGCTAAAGATTCTCTTATTAAGCTACATAAATACAAAGTATGGCAATAAATATGGTAAATACAAAACCCTATGGCTTTAAATCTAATATCTTTAAACGAGCAAATCGTTCCGGTCACAAAATACAGGGTGTTATAGTCTATTCAAGTAGGTATTTAAAAGAATATAAACAATCTTGATATGTCTTTTTATTGAAATATGCAATTATAAAATCAGATATCTGTAAAGGTGCGTACAGACATCGCGAGGCTTGCGCCGCGAATGGTTCGTCTCGAATACATCAACCTGAGGCATGCTACGGCACATGTATACGTGCGAACCATTCGCGGCGCACGCCTCACGATGTTTGTACGCACCTTTATGTACTTACAGAAAAGCAATTTTTTAATATTGGTTGAGTTTTTAAATGAATCACAACAGATTTTACACAGTTTACAATTTTAAACCACATATTTCAATAAAAAGACATATAAAGATTGTTTACATTCTGTTAAATACCTATTTGAATAGAGTATAGTTTTCTGTAGGTATATATATATATATATATGTATAAAACTGGCATCCTGTATTTTGTGACCAATTGACGGAATCAATTATAAGAAATAAATCTATATAATGAATATTACCTCTATACTTTAAGATAGGCCATAATATTTTCTAATTAGCAAAGAGAAACTTTTTGGCGATTTCTAATATTTCTAGTAGGTACTCATAGGTACCTAAAATGATTTCGTCACTCACCTTAGAAAAAAAATGTAGTAAATTGGATTTATTCTTAGTCACTGCTTGCAATTCTTCTTCGATTCTCTTAGATACAATAATATCTAGTTCCTTGTCGGATTTTGCTTGTAATTTATAATTTCACCACACTTCGTTAACTAACTTTTGTACATTTTGTACTTTCGTACTTGTATGAGATTTTTTAAAACTTTCAAACAATTTTTGGTATAACTTAGATTTGTCTATTTGAAATGACATCTTATTTAAACATTAAACTTTGGATAATGGAATGAATGGTAACACAAATGTTAACTTGCTTTACTATGCTTACAATACGTCTACTCGCTATAGCAGCCAAACGAAACAATACACTGATAGAGGAAATTTAGACAAGTGAACAGCGCGCGGTAATTCCCTTACTCGGTTCTAAAGAGAGTAGGGGAATTACCGCGCACTGTTCACTAAATGTATGTATTACTTGCGGGAATCCCCGAAAATGCTTTTCGTTTTCAAGCAAACGACAATGTGTGGGTTGCCATTCGTGTAAAGAAGAAAATAACTACCGATGACGTAATCATCATCTAGACTCCCCTACCCCCCATGTCATCCAAAATAAGCAAAGCAAACACCCCCCCGCCCCCCATAGTGCTTACGTAATAATTGAACGGCCCCTGTCCCTTAAATTTCAAGTTTGATATTTTTTTACGCATACCTTCTTAAAAGTTTCGTAATAACCCTATATTGTCTAGAAAGAAATATTAGCTTGATATATAAACGATAACCCGTGCCGACTTGCTATTTAAACTTGTCGATACAAGTTGCTTAAGTACTGCTCAGTGACCTGTTACGACATGTTTTATTTGCCATTTCGTACGTGATTTTTGAGACTATTAGTGCTTCATTGTTTAGTGCGTAAACATGTCGGTGGAATTACGAAGTGATAAACAAAATATTTTTCTTATCGGATTGACTAGCTACCAAATAAATGGTGCAAAATTACCATCTAATCGACAAGTTCTCTCAGTCCTATTTTACAATATTCGTGAAATCAGTGTAAGTGCATCATATATTGGGAAAAAGCAAGAATTCCAACAAGGGCATGTCCTAACTGCGTGAAGAAACTTATTGATTTATATCATGTTTGGAGAGAGTTGCAAAAAAATTGTAAGAAAACTCAGATTACGCTTAAGAGTCGTGAGAACAATTTTATAATTAATCTTGATAATTTGTTTGATATTGAACATGCTGATGCTTTTGAGAGAATGAAAATAGAGGAAGATAAATTATTTTTAATGAAACAGAGAGAGCCAGGTCGACCGGGATGCTTAGGTGGTGTAGACAAAAAATTGGCGGAAAAAGAACAAAGATCTAGACAACGACGATTGGAAGAAGAGGAAAAGATTGTAAGACAAAGAGAATCACTAGCTGTTGCATCTACTTCCACCACAAATAACTTAGACAGTGTAGAAGATTCAGACGAAGAACAGATCTTGAATTCTGAACTCAGCTTGCCGGACGTTCCCTGCCATGAACAAAGTTCAAAAAGAGGTAGAAAGAATCTTATAACACCTAAACTAGTTGCAGCTTTAGATTGATGCCAGTTAAGCATTAGAGATACCGTTTACATTCTTAATGCGGTGGTAGAAGCGCTTGGTCTGAGCAGCGATGATTTCTGTATTAACAAATCCTCGATTCAGCGAATTCGTACTGAAACTAGAAAATCAAGGGCAGAAGCAATAAAATCTAACTTCCAAAACAATGTACCCGACATAGTCACAGTCCATTGGGATGGAAAACTGTTACCGGGGTTGGATGTACGGAGTTCAAAAGAAGAACGCTTGCCAGTTATAGCTTCATTTGACGATAGGGAGCAGCTTCTTGCAGTGCCGAAACTAGAAAGTTCTTCTGGAAAACATCAAGCGAAGGCTATATCAGCAGCTCTCTTTGACTGGAACCTTTATGATAAAGTGCAAATAATGTGCTGCGACACAACAGCTTCCAATATGGGCCGTTTCAATGGAGCTTGTGCTATTTTGGAGCAAACTTTAGGAAGAGAATTGTTGCTTTTCGCCTGTCGTCATCATGTTTATGAATTGGTCCTAAAAGCTGTCTTTGAAACCAAGATTAAGCAAATTACTAGTAGCCCAGATATTCCGATGTTCAAAAAGTTCCAAGAAAATTGGAAAAACATTGATTGTACTAAAATTGAACCATCTCTTAATTTCGTAAAAGCACGGGTTGCCGAGACAGACATTCAAGCGTTGTTACTATTTTATAAGGCAGAATTAGATAAAGGTTTTGTAAGAGATGATTACCGCGAATTGGTCGAACTGTGCGTAATATTTTTAGGAGGAGACACAGAGGAAAAATTAAAACTAAGGCCCCCCAGATCTATAAATCAGGCACGCTGGATGGCGAGAGCGATCTATTCTTTAAAAATATGTTTACTTCAGTCACAATGCAGAGTAACTGCGAAGGACAAAAATGCTCTACAAGATGTTTGCTTATTTCTCGTAATATTGTATGTTAAACCTTGGCTCGAATGTACAGTGGCGACCAAAGCACCTAATCAAGATTTGCGCTTCTTGAAGATGTTAAAAGAGTATGAAAAAGTTGACGCAACAATTTCTAAAGCTTCTATAAGCAAGTTCAGCCATCACTTGTGGTATTTATGTGAAGAGACAGTCATTCTATCACTATTTGATGATGAAGTTGACAACCAAACTAAGAAAAAGATGATTGCCAACTTCAACAGGGACAAAATCTCGGACTTTAGCAAACGCTATGACCCGTCGAAGGAAGAACTGACTCAAAAGTTGTTTGGTAAGTTAAATTGACTTTTTGTTGGATTTCAATTTCAATGTCCAATACTTATTGATTTATTTTCAAAATTGTTGTTGATTTTTATTTGTTATTTAACTTATTTTTCTCTTTTTTTAGACAAAGCACTGGATGATTTCGTGTCGGAAAAGAGCAAACAATTTTTATCACGACTGCAGATCGACGACAGTTTTCTAAAGGAAGATGTATCTTCTTGGAATAACAATGCTGCTTTTCTGGAGGCTAAAAGAAGAATAAGTTATTTGAGAGTTGTAAATGATACTGCTGAAAGTGCTGTTAAATTAATGCAAGATTTTAACGGACTTATCACGGCTGAAGAAGAACAAAAACAGTTCTTGCTGCGCTGTGTCCAGGAACATCTAAAATTGTATCCAGACTGTAAAAAAACTACTCTAAAAAGAAGTTACCCTGAATGATTCTTATTTCTTTATGTTTTTAATTAAAGATTAATGTTCATCTAATTTATTATTTAATTTTATTTACTTAATTCATTGCATTTATAGTGAAATTATAGCAGACTGAAATTTTAGGACAAAACACGTTTTTTACTAAACTTTGAAGCTCGGTCGGCACTGGTTGCAATTATGCTAGATTGATAAAATTTTATATTTAAGTATCTTATAGCATTAGTAAAAATTATAGAGGTTATACATTTCGAAATTCGAAAAAAAATTTTTTTTTGTCATATAAGGGACACCCTATAGGTTATATTATAATATAAATATATTAAAATATCAAAAAAATTAATCTACAACTATCTAGAAATATACTTATTTATAAATAAATGCAATCGACATTATAAAATTTAATGAAATCGTGAAAATAAAAAATATTACTTACCAAAAATAATAACACGTATACCCGCGCCTGTCTCTCGCACTGAATGAGGCGTTGTTTACCCAAATGTGGCCCCCGCGCCAGGTCACACTTGACACCAATTTCAAGGTCGTGTCAAATAATTCTGTCGGTCTCTCAGACACTCGCGCGGGTCTAGGAAGGTTAAATGAGTTTAATGAAATACTTGTAATTTCACCTACACATGACTTTATGACTTTGCTGGTAATTTCATCGTAACCTGCAGAATTTGTGTTTTTAAGTGACATTATTTCATTTTTGTCTTCTACTTCTGACATAATAATAATAATAATAATAATAATAAATATGATTTATTTCTCTCAAAAAGGTACAATGATATTCTTATATGCTTAAATACAACGTTAACAGAACCTTGTTGAGAGCTGGAGTCTGAGCTAGGTTCGAAACCTGTGTGACAGATCTCCAGTCCTCGTCTCTGAACAAAGTAGAGGTATCCACGTAGCTACAATTATCATACAGTGCTTTAAGAATCAAAAGAGAGATAGTTTATAAGCTTTAGTGATATGTGTGAGTACGTGTGCATGTGTTCGTGCGTGCGTGTGTGTGTATGTGTGTGTACGTGTGTGTGTATGTGTATGTGAGTGCATGTGTGTATGTGTGTGTGTGTTATACGTTATGAGTGACGCAAAATAATCACAAGCAATCCATACCTACCGTCCATCTATTGCAACAATTATACTTTCAACACCATCGTAGTCTAATTCACACAACCAATCAGTGACTTTCCTCCCACACTCATATTTAGACATTGAGTAGAAGTTTAAAATTTTGTTTAGTTTATTATATACATAACTCCCCAGGAAGTAAAAACATCTATGAGAGAGACTAGTTCTGACTGAGATCGAGGGGCAAACATTGTATTTCCGACGAACGCTGTCAAATTTCGAATAATCATAGGATATATTTGCGTGGGTTGTAAGAATGAGGTTTAAAATAAACAATCCTCGCACCGATAGCACATTACACGTCTTGTAAAGTTCAGTAGTAGGAAATCGGTACGGGAGTCTCCAGCCTACTTTTAGTACCGCTCTTTGAGCGCGCTCCAGTTTCAGGAGATGTGTTTTGTGAGTTCCCCCCCATACAACGATGCAATACTGTGTGACTGATTGGCAAAGGGCTAAATAGGTGAGTTTGAGAACCTGAGTGTCGACCACATTGCTGAGAGCTTTGAATACGTATATAAGTTTACGCAACCTGGAAGTTAGCATGTCAATGTGCGAGTGAAAGGACAGAAGATCGTCTATTTGGACTCCAAGGTATTTAACACAATTGATTCGAGACAGAGCAGGGCATTCACACAGCGGGTGGGCCAAGGCATTACAGGAGTGAGCAATGAGAGAGTGAAAAGATAAGGAAGGCCTGCCTAAAGCGGTTAATGAGAATGTAAGATAATTGGTTTTAACAGTATTGAGAGTGAGCCGATTCCCAGCCAACCAATGAGTTACTGAGTTAAGACTGATCTGAGCACTCTCGAACGTTGACTCCCAAGTGTTCCCGTAGGATATAAGGGCAGTATCATCAGCATACGTAAATATATTGGTATTGTGTAGCTTTAATTGACAGAGGTCATTAATATATACTAAAAATAACGTAGGTCCAAGGATACTGCCCTGTGGGACTCCATTCTCAACTGGAAGCTCATCGCTACAGTAATCATCGATTCTAACATACTGCCTTCGATTATCAAGATAACTTTTGAATAGGGATAGTTGAGTACCTCTGATTCCAATTTTTTCAAGTTTTTCGCATAGAATAAAGATCGAAATCGTGTCGAATGCCTTTGCTATGTCTAAAAAGACTCCTATAGCTTTCTGTTTTTGGTCAAGTTTAGCTACTATTATATTGGTTAAGTCAAGGACTGCTTTACTCGTGGAAAGTCCAGTGCGAAATCCGTATTGTTTTGAGGATAATATTTGGGTCTGCTCTAGGAATTTGACAAGTCTGTTATTCATTAGTCTTTCCAATAGTTTGGAAAGTGTGGGTAAAATCGAAATGGGTCTGTAGTTACTTGGTCGGTCTCTATCACCTCCCTTGTGTATTGGGTGAACCATTGCCAGTTTAAAAGCCTCAGGAAATTTGCCCGTTCTAAAAGAAAGGTTACATAAAAACGTTATTGGTGGTATTAAATGTTTTTTAAATTTTTTGAGGAAAAAGCCAGATATGTTATCACTACCAACAGCACAATCACTTCTCAAGTGCATAATGAGAATCTCAAGTTCAGTCTCATCTGTTTCTAACAAGGCGAATGTGTGTTGGTGAAAAGGAATGTTGGACGGTGGCGAGCGAAGATTGACAGTGGCCTGGTCATCAGTCGGCGATCGTCCTATATTAGCGAAGTACAAATTAATTTCGTTCACTGAACGTCCCGGGTCAGATGAGGAAAGAAGTTCAAGCGGTTGCCCTGTTTTTCTCTCTGTGTGCGTGATAGATTTTATGGCTTGCCAGACTTTTTTAGTATTACCTTTCGCATTCTCTATTTGATGTTTATTATACATGATTTTAGTAGACTTAAGTAGGTTAGCACAGTAGTTCCCGTACCTTTTATAAGTAATTTTTAAAATTTCGTCATTTGGGCTATTTTTAAGTTTCCGGTGAAGGTGATCTCTGTTTCGCAAGCATTTTAGTAAACCAGAGGTCATCCATTCTTTTTTAAATCTTTTTCGGTTGGGCACAGTCTTTAGAAATGAATTTGTGGTAATAATTTTATTCAGAGTATTAGTAAAATAAGAAGTAGCGTCGTTAACATTAAGAAAACTATATATAGGGGAGAAATCGGTATTAATAATTTCTGACTCAATTTTTTCGTAATTAATAAATTTAGTAATTCTAAATTTATTTGTAGCGCGGTGCGAGTAATGTTTAGAATGAAGAAAAAATAAAACTGTGTCATGGTCAGTTATGGATGTATTCGCTACATAGACTTAAGATACATTGAGTTAATTGCTGAAGCTGTTATACGAGAACTGTTGTGGGGGTGTTTGTTTAATGACTGATATGTCAAATTAATATAATGATCATTGAAGGCAGTGCCGATTTCTTTGGGATCTACAAGTGTTTTATTCTGAAATTTAATAACTTCAATGTTGTCTTTAGAGTTCGTGTTCAGTGTTTCGTTTTTAATAACCCTCATATGGCTTTACATTTATTTTCCTTTTTATTAATATAATGAATATTTGAGTTCTTTTTCAATTTATAATAGCCTGTTTAAGACTTTTAGAGTATGCCATATATTTATTTTTATTAGCTATAGTTTTGTTCTTATAGTATTGGAAACGCAGTGTACGTTTAGTTTTACACTTGTATTTGAGGCCTTTGTTCATCCATGTTTTAGCTATTTTATTATCTATATTAATTTTTACTTTGTATTTTGAAAAACAAAGGCTGTGAAATAAACAAAGCAATTCATAAAAGCCATTAAACGTCATATTTGCGTCCGTTTCCACGTAAATTTCTGACCACGATAATTGTTATAAACAGTTTTTAAATTTACGAATATTGTTTGAGCTATAATCCCTTTTATAGAAGTTATATACAACGGATTCTTGCAGTTTACGTTTTAAAGAGAAGCTTAGTATTTGCGCTGTCTCATGATCAGAAAGATGCAGCGGGAGAACTGTTCCAGTTGCGCCAGGAATATTGTTCCATATACATATGAACAGTACAAGATAATTTCGTCGTGGGTACATCAATGTGTATTTGCAAATTGTGTTTATAAGATAAGTCTAATAATTCGTTTGTAATATGGCTTAAACATTAGCCTTTGGCTTAAATAGAACAAGCCTGTGTGAATTAATAAGTACAAATGATACTTCATTGTTTTTATCACTTTTTTGATAACCTTACTTACTTGAAAGACAGTATAATAAAAACACAATACACCACGTTTTCTTATCACCTTGCACCACTTATAACTTACACCATACACTTTTAGGATTAAGAGATATTGAGAATGATTATGCGGACCACGTAGGAACGACACAATATTTATAATAATTATTTTTATGGTAATATGTTGATTTTATCCGATAATTCTTGTGAACTTCGTAAACCTAACACTTTATAAATGACTGAGAGTAATCTGACGTCACAGAATAAGCACGCCCAAATAGCTGCGTTTAAATAGCTCGAAAATGGTAGCGATTTTAGTATATATTCTTTATTTTAACTTATTGGTTTAAATTTGTTTCTATAATGTTTCATATTTAATTTTGTAATGTAATGACTAGTAGAAACATTTTTAAAAAAATTATACATGTAAATTTCCTATTATGATAGAAACATACAGGTGAAGCTAATAAAAGTGTGTTAAAAACGTCCGACAAAAGTCTCGTCGGAAGGCGAAGAAAATCATTGCCCAGAAACATTAGAGAATGGACAGAGGGGTAGACAGAGAAAACTATACTTGCTACAGTCCTAACACATCTCTTTTGCTTTGTCCATATTCATCAATCGCTGCATGCATGGTCGTCGAATCTACTATTTTACATTTTGACTAGGATTACATTTTCTTCGTACGTAAATAGTATTGCCAAGTTTTCTGTTCTGTTTTCCTTTCTGCTTATAGAGAAAATAATTTTGATCCACGAAATGTTTGAAACCAAAATTAAAAAAATGTATACTTTAATTTTTTTTTGAGCTTAATCTCAAGAGTGTATTATTTCACTACTCTAGGTTTTCTTTTTATTTAAAATCATGTACCGTACGTCGCCTAAATAGAGAGTTTACTCGTAGATGATGCCCGCATAAACGGGCAGGCGCTAGGGCAGGTCTGGAGGTCGTAATAGCAGCTGTTTCCGGATCCCTCCTATCTCAGGCGCAAAGTAGCACACCGTATAGTTTCAGTCGGTCCGAATCCGACATACCATACTGCCGTAAACCCTGGTGTGGTGAGGGCTCGTGGGGATCTCCACGCGTTTAAAAAAGGTTTTCTTTTTGTTTCTGACATTTTACTAGAAGTATTTTTTTTACTATTAAATTATTTGTGACATTATTTATGTCTTGATTCTATTTACCAATATCTTTAAATAGCTTTGTTCTTACATGAAGTTAATGTTTACCCTAAAATATTAACTGTATTGGTATTCCGAACAAAATAAAATAAATTAATAAATAAAACAGACCAATGTTAATCTATGTTGCTACTTAATTCTTATGTTAATTTGTTACATAAGCAATATAAAGTTAGTAAATGAATCAGTGAATAGTTCTGCTTCGTTAAATGTGTAAGGAATGAACGTTCATGACACCTTTGTATGTGTCAGACTCAAGAAGTTCATAACATAATTTCAGCAGTTTGCCCTGACAAGTAATACTCGGATCAACTTGTCTTACTCCCATCACATGTGTGAAAGTTGAGATGAATGTTTGTAACTTAATCTCATCTCAGGAAGAGGAAGACTTGGTTAAAAACTAGTACACAGTATTTAGTTTGAAACAAAATTCAATAAGATTGTTTTTATATTTTCTAGCAGTACAAATTACGTTATTTTCTGAAATTAGTGTTCTCGTAGCCTTTTCACCTTTTAACATTAAAATATAAACCGTTGAAAGTTACAACCTTTTTTTATGTATGTTAGTTTTGAAAATATTGTACACTACTGTAATTCAGTAATTAAAATTCCACATATACATCAGATCAAGGGCACGAAATTTTAATTACAAAAAATTTCGATTACAAAATAAAACGTGTATGTTAAAGATACATAATTGAATATAAAAGATGTATATTTTTTCTGTTGGTAAAGAGAAACAGTAAACTTAAACAATTAATGACGTCGCTCAGAGCAGGAATCTGACCCTTTGTTTGAAAAGTATATTACGGTAAATAAAGTCCGAGATGTTTTATTGAAGGGTACCCTAAAGTACGTATTTGATATTCTAAACAAAATAGAAATGCGATAGAATGTCTTGAAAACCATTTTAATACTTTCTATCGAATTTCAGTTTGAAATGATTCTCAATTTTAGTTTTAAGTTTGAATATATGAACAAAATTAATGTCTTATATGACAAACTAAAATAACGCTGTGTCGGTTAGACGACAATATCAAAGTTCCCGTGTGTAACTTGCCAGACGGGTTTCCTTATTGCGTTTAATAAAGCCATCCAAGCACGTATCGAATCGTAATATAGCGCAAAGTGAAAGGGAAACTTAGATTATCGTCATAAATTCATATTATTTATATATATTCTGTTTTTATGGAAATAAAGTAATTCAAATTGCTCCGAAAAAATCCAGATGTTGGTTGATACCATGTTAATTTTCGTTGCGTGCTGGTTCCCCTATATCTATTTTCAATAAAATATTCTTAGTTTGAGCGGAAGTTACTCATATATTAATATTAAACTACCATCTTTCAAAATAATAACAATATTTTTATATATTTAGCAGACGGTAGTTTGATGTCAAACGAGGCAGGGCCTATACTATGGTAACCAGCTTGTCTATAAACATATTTACATATTTCTAAAAGACTTTGAGCCTATACGCCCTGTAAATTTCGTCCACCCTCCGTAAATATATATTTTTTATAAGATTTTCAGAACCCATACGCCCTTTTTGAAGGACAAAATGAAATCGTGGTTTTACCTAATTTTGACGTTATTATAAAATCAATAGAATTTCTAATCGCTTATATATTTTTTCAATAAAACAGCACTCGAAAAACTATGAAAGATTGATACAGTAGTATTAAATCTACTGTTTAATAATATGAAATAAATTTTATAATGATGTATAAAAAAAACGCACATGGTATGCACATGTTGATAATTTTAAAAAATATCTGTGATTTAATTTAGTTCATCATATATTTTTAATATCGCGTAATTTTCTTGTCAACTGCTTTTAAAATCTATTTGTTACTCTCAGTTTTATCTGAATATCAGTTTTTTCAAGAAGTGATTTACATCGGACCTTCAGAATCCTGAGGGTGAACTGAATTCCAAAGTTGAACTAATTTTCAATATATTTGAGGGCACGAACTTCACAATAACGATTCCCATAAACGTTCATGAAAATCGGGACCGACGGATTCACGCGCTCTCCGAGGTACGGGCGTGAAATACCGCATTCCATACTCCGGGCTATTATTAGAAATTTCTGGTACGAAAACCCCACTAACATTTTTTGGCTTGACCTGGAGATCGAACTTGTGATTCCTTGATGACAGATGACAGTCGCATGCGCTAATCGCTAGACCAACACAGAAGTCACAACGATGCAAGTACTCAAATATGTAGGCTATAAAATGGGGTAACTATGCCGAGCATATGTGATCGTAACCTTTCTAAATACATGCATATTATAGATAAAACTGGTGTAAAAAACCTTAATATTTTCAACAATTGCTTAAACCTATACATGTATACCTATATAGCTCTGATTTAATCATAGTTAAAATCTTCACACAAGGTTTACTAAAATTTCATTAACACAATGTAGGAACCTTTGAGGACTTGGGATTTCCAATTTAGCCATATCTAAATACATAGAAAAACTATCTCCTTACCCTAACTCTGATCACGTTCGTTCTATTACCACTTTTTGGAACGAAGTTCCTTACGGCAGGCTTGGAGGGGATAGGGATTTTGCTGCGGGACCGAACTAAAAAAAATGTGATAGTAAAACCGTAAGAAAAAATCCGTGGAATAAAACCGTTAAATGAGACGTGCGCAGGCGCGACAGTCGCATACACAAGCGAGTAGTGTATAATACCTTTCTCTTTCTCCCTCTTTCCTTACGGAATTTTCGACCACACACATCACATTTACACGATTGACTCCGCAATTCCATCTTTTCGGGTGCTTTTGCTCCCATTTTGTAACTAGCATTAGCTTCCACAATCGCATATGCAGTTATATTACAAAAAAAATGTAAATATCTTCCTTGTGTTCGCTTTTGAGCGGAAATCACATTTAAGAGATCGCGTTCCAGATCTGGAAATATGAGACTTTTGAAATCAATTTACATGTTACTGTTTTGTCTAATGTGCATTGTCATGTGTTAGAAAGAGGTAGAAATAGTACGAATGTTAAGTGCGTGATAGATAGTATGAAACGTAGCACACATGACGCGCTTTCGTAAAAGTCAAACTTAGCGTTTTGAAATTGTTTCGTTTTTCGTTTAGAAATAGAAAGAGTGTTCGTATCATTTCTTGAGAATACTTGAGATTATAGAATAAAAAATGTATCTATAATGTGAGTATTCGCCACGTGCTTGTCCATGAATTCATGAGTATATACTATGCATTGGCGGGGTGGAGTGGTAATAGAAAGAGAAGGGATGAGAGAACTATTTTTCTATTTCTATGAAATTTTATGTTGTCAAACAAAAATAAAGAGACATATTTTGTTATTTTAGTTGAAATTTGAATTACGATGCTTTTTTATTTTAAGTAATTTATTATTTTATTTCCTAAAATACTGAATTTCCTAAATACTTTCTTGTCCTTAAATAAAAAGTAATCAGCAAAATTTAAGACAAAAATCAAGAAAACCTACATAAAATTGAGCACGATTTTTTTTGTTTTATTTAGATTGTATTAGATTAGGATTTCAGGCATTTAGCAGTACATGGTAACGCAAAAACGTGATTACAATTTTTCGAAATATTATATACTGGTTACAGTTAACCTGTTTAATTACAGAAATTTAAAAGAGGAAAGAAGAAATAAAACGCATATAATAAACACAATAGAAATGCATATCAAAATATTTTTCTATTGCATTATTATCGTTTCATTTAATTGTTACTATTTTACATGTAATCCTATAAAATTAATTATTTTAATAACAATAATTTTACACACCTTACACACGACAGTTTGATACAAAACTAAATAAAAAAGGTCTATTTTTGGTAACCAGGCTATTGCTAAACATAGTTATATATTTCTAAATACAAATATGCTATACATAATTTTTTTTTTTCTATATGAAGAGCCTTTCAAAGTGACTCTACTCTGCCTGATGGAAAGCGTGAATAGAATCCAAAGAGTTGTGGTCATTATACTCATTGCAAATGCAGACAATGCAATCGTGGCAGTGTAAGGCTAACATAGTTATCATGATAACTGTCACCCCTGCATCAATGAGCCTCCGGTCTCGCACTCACCAACGAAATACCACAGCACGGATGCTGGTATTTTTGGTTGTTCTTCTGTGAGAGGGTAGTACTGCCCCGGTCGAGTCGGCCCGTTCGTGCTGAAATCAGTGTGGTTCTACTACCTAAAATAATATACCTAAACAGAGGTTAATTATTGTGGTCATAATACAATATTTGACCTAGGTGAATATAAAACCTACGAACCCCAGCATAATAGCCTGGGTCTTAAGACTAAACTAACAGACCCGTAAATTCACTATTAATACTAAATATTACTACTAGTAAATCGAAAGGAGGTGCGAAAACACCAAATCTATTAGGAGGAAAACATAAATAGCGAGGCCGTTTTCATTGTCATCGTTATCTCATGAACATCACTCTAGCTCCCTTATTTATTTTTTAAATTCGTGAATCTGTAATGTGGCAATGACATTGAAAATAGATGAGGAAAATATGATAGTACTACTCGATACAAATCGCAGACTCGGATTCAAATGTTGCAGAAGCGATAAATTACACTGATTTTTTTTTCACATCTTACGCGTTTTATCTTTTCATTCTATCGAAATTTACGTTATACAAGGTATTGATTAATCAACAGACTTTTATATCCGGCCATATTCAGTTTGAGTTGAGGTTTCGTGCTGCTGAAACTCTTTTTTATCTATTGCAATCAATATTACTTTTATCTCTGCTCTTCATGAAGTGAGTGGCCAAACCAACCTCTTCCCTTTTAACTCATGGGAACCACAATGTCGAAGAGTGACATGGCAATTCACTTGTATCTCTAGTTGGGCAGTATGAAAATATCGTATAAAAGAACCATTTGATATATTGTATGATATATTTGATATATTTAATATACTCATTGGATGTGTGACAAGTAGTTCTATCTTGTTAAAACCATGTGTTATGATTGTAGCCAGCAAAATCCAAACTGAACGGCCGCAAGAATCTTGTCAAAATTAGGGTCCAATGTTTCCGTTTGCTGAAATTGCAGCCCATACAATTTCACCTTTGGGATTTCCACTGCTCCAATACCTGCAATTCTGTTTGTTTACATCTCCATTCGTCATAAAAATAAGATGTCAAAATGATTGAATCGTTCTATGATCTACGGCTTAATGATGTGCGGGATAAACTTAATTCAGCCGGACGTTTGTGTTTCGATGAATCCGGATTACGCCGAACAGATGCGGAAACTTGCTGCACGTTCTCTTCTGTCTGAGAAGTCCGTGTGCCTCCAGTTCGCTTCACATTTAGCGTAGATCCCCTCTTTAAACTTCTTCACCCATTTCTTTATTAAAAGAGCACTCGGACACTAGTTTATGTCCTGTGAATCGTGTTCAGCGCGAAATAAGCGTCTTACAGTAATAAGCGAACTGTTGTTAAATAAAACTGTTTTACACAGTGAGCGACTATTTACTGCTTATATTGCGACAAAATTATCAAGAAACGAGCTAGTGGTTAGACCCCTCACCGCGCTCCACACGACATTTGTTTGCGCGAGATGTTAGATTCAAATGTTAACGAATTGTTGGCCCACCCTGTAGTACCATAAAAGACTTCTTACCTTTTCTTTAAAGCGCTCGATTGGCAACAATTTATCATTTTGTACGTTATTTCGTAAGTAGGGATAAAATGTTATACATTATTAAAATAATATGGTTGATTATACTTGAACGTCTGCAAAATCTTCATTGCCGAGATATAAGAATTAAAATTATCTTAATTTAATTAAGAGAGAACTGTCTAATAATTTTGTAAGAACGTTTTGTTTATTGAGGTGAATCAATGAACAAGTAACAAACAGAATTGAAATAATAAATTAACGTTATAATGATTTTATCTTCATTTCTATTGGAAACCTGTCAATATTTTCAAGACTAATAAATTATTTTTCTATGTAATTTCAAATATTATTAGATTTTTATCAAAGTATTATATCTATGTTATTTATTGTCACCCTCATTTATCAAATATCGATTATCAGCTCAGTAAAATTTCTATTCTGTATCTATTCTATTTTTTTAAATATTTCTTACATTTCATAACAACATAAAAAAAATTGTGAGATAAATTCAGTTGTAAAGTTTAAGATTCTGATGAATTTTTACTCATTTTCTTGTTAACATGTAAAGTAAAAAATGAGAGTACATTCAAATTCAGGCTTTCAGTTGTTTCATTTAATTAGCCATAATATTACAAATAACTTATCAATAAAATTATAATGTTTCAAGTCGTATATCTACAATATATTTACTGAGTAAAATTCAACTGGAATTATTTAATCATAGAAGCCATTGTAACTATTCTGAATGCATTGATGAATTCAATGGCTTTAAGTTAGTTAAATAGGGATTGTCGTCCTTCAGTCTTTCGCGGGTAACCGCAATGAGTTGTCGTCCATCTAGCGACAGATAAAACACCGAATGAAAGTTGCTAATAAGTGTGGTGTATATTCAGAAAAAAGTGTTGATAAAAAAAAACATAATTTTGGATGACCAGTCTTTTGTCAAATGTAAGGTAAGATTATACTTTCAACTATTTTTACCTTTAAAAAGTTTTTAAGCAAGAGAATAATTAAGGAGGTTACGGGAACTTTTGAAATGAATATAACTTGGTCTGCTAGAAACTTTGATTATATTAAAAGTAATTATTATTAGGATAAACTTACCGTATCTTAAAAAAAAATAAAGAACCCTATGTTCAATCATCGTACTTACTTTATTTATTGCTTAGACGTGAACGTAAACAAATCATCTAGTGTAAAAGAATATTGGTATAAATACTTTAATAAATACGATTTTTAGTAGATAGTTGAATTTGAACCTTGTCTATGCAAAATTCTCAATTATGTACATTAAAATTATACTGTTAAAGTACTGTGGAATTCGAATAAGATAGTTGAACCGCGATTTTTAGTTTAATCTTTATAAAAGTGCACGGAAGCCCTAATACACGTAATTGAACAAAGATGGCGTCCAGTAAACCTTATACGTTATATTATTTTTTTTTTATTTGGTTTTAAAAATTAAGAATCAAAATAACAACAATTTTCGAATACGATTTTAATAAATATCATCTCAGTTTGAGTTCAATTCTGATAAACTTTTAACTGGCGTAAGTAATTTGCCTATACAAACAGTATTCAGGTGATATTGTGCTCCTCAGTTGATTAAAATTTACAAAATCTTCTACCAATTGGTGTAATTTTTTTTCTTTATTTTTTAAATCTATAATTTAGTAAATAATATTTTTAAATCCAACTGTCGATTGACGACACTTGTTGTAACTCGTTGGAATGTATTTTTAAAACAAAACTCAACTATACTCTTATTCTAATGGCGCTGAGTTGTGTAGTCTTTGATAATGCCATAAGATGAAACTGGTCTAGTCATTTTAAATGAATCTGAAAGAAAAGTAAAAGCGACTATTGTTTTAATAATATATTACAATAATATCGTTCACGTGCTTAATAGTCGTATAAACTTGTGATATATTCCACTAAATAGCTGGATATGTGGTAGAATTCTCTTTTGCAAACAAATTTTGTTGCCGCTATTGGGCGTATGGCTGTTTTTATTTAGTACGAGTATACACAGGGTGGGCCATGAATTATTTAACATTTGAAAAATCGTGTAAAAATACATCGTGCAAGATATGTACATATATCCTAAAAATTGTCTGTTTACTAGAAAGTCAGTTAGTTAGAATTTATTTTTAAAAATTACATCGCCTAAATGACCATTGTTTCGCCGTTCACACTCTTCTAAGCGAGCACCGAAATTCTAGAATACTCGTCGGCAAAGAGATCGTGGGATTGCCGACATTTCTTCTCTAGTTTTTTATTTTAGTTGACATAGTGTATTTGGTTTATTGATGTAGACACGATTCTTCAAATAACCCCATAAAAGTAAGGCTGCTGAGGATAGATCTGGACTTCTGGGTGACCATAGAATATCGCCTCGTCTGGAAATCAGCTTCTTCAGAAACATGTCCTTGACTACCGGCCATGACTTATTGGATGTGTGGTAAGAGGTTCCATCTTGTTAAAATAAGGGTTATGATTGTAGCCAGCAAATTCTAGAAGAATCGGTCCCAAGAACTCCTATAATATGTTTGCGCAGGATGCTAGATTCAAATGTTAAAATAGACATTCAAATACACATTCAGACAGTCAGAATCATGTCTTTAATAGCTGTATGGCCATTATTAAGAAATTTGAAGAAATAATTCTTTTCATCATACATGGTGTATTACGATTGAAGCCAGCAAATTTCAGTAGCAACGAGTTCTTGGCCCACGCTATATAAGCGACAAAGGTTTGTAGTCAATGCTATGAGTCAATCTAAATCTAATAACAACATTTAAAAAAATTATGATGTGTGTGACTAAAAAAACAGTGTATTTTAGGCGAACATTTAATTAATACACTCCAACAATATTACTTAACATTTTAATTTTTAATAATACTTTAACACCACACATTTTCTGTAAAAAAGCCATTACTTAACTTCTGTGTCACGGTCTCAAGTAACAAATTTCTGCCAGTACTGTACCTTTCTCACTCACTTTCTCTTTACTCAAGCCGACGTAATATAATATTTAACTTACAATAAAAGGAAACTCTATATTACCTTAAATTAATTTTCATAAGTTCATTAAATGTTGCTGTAAGGGAAAGGTGTCTTAAAGATGTCAGATTAAAGCTATTATTAATATAGCCATTTTCGACATTAATATATTATAAACGAAGACCTTACAACGTATAGGACTATACTTATTAGAAATATCTATCTTAATAAATCGTATCTTATATATATATATATATATATATATATAAGATACGATTTATTAAGATAGATATTTCTGCAGGAACATCGTTAGTGTATATATATATATATACACTAACTATATATATATACACTAACGATGTTCCTGCTATATAAGTCTATAAATTATCTATTACAAACATAAATAACGATATTACACTTAACATTCTTATATAACTGCCTCGGAGGCGCAGTAGAAGCGAATGCGACTGCTGTACTAAATTTCTTTGTATGATCTGCTAACATTTTTGTTTTGAAGTTTATCTATGTATGTATTTATAAAAAAATTATATAAGTATTCTATCAGTCAGTTTAATTATCATAGCACAAGCTCAGCTTAGCTTGAAACTAGATAATATTATATGTCAAATGTACGAAATATTTATTTATCTATTACTTTTTTATATGATTAATAAATTTATTGCTGTCGGGGAGTATGTATATAAGTATTGAATCTTTATGAGTGACCATTAGCGGGTAAAACGGCCTTCAAATCAATACTATTGCTTTTACAAGTATTTAAGGCACACGATAACCGCTTGTTTCGAAAAAGGTTCAAATGGATCCACTTTAAAAATCACAAAAATAATTGTTATCACTTCTTTTGTCATTTAAAGTTTACTTAATGTTATTATTCAACAATTTAGATATTTCTTGAGCTAAAAATAATGTATGTAATGTATTTCCTAATTCTCGACCCAAAGGACTTGTGTCTCATAACATGCCAGAAGTCATCTACCATCAAACGACTTGTACACTCGTATATTTTCTATTCGAGGAAAAATACTCTTTGTTTTCCTTAACATGCGATATTTTCCTCTACTGACCTATAAAACGACAAAGAGTAAACAGCACAGGTAATATTTAATACTTACCGCTAAAAATTGTTTTTGTTTATACCCAAGAAGTGGAAAACATATTACCTTTCCTGTTAGGCCTTTCACGCAACATGAAGTTACCTTTGTAAACATTTTTATTTTGAGCGTTCTCTTAGTACGTGAAACCTAACCAAACACTCGAAGTAAATGGTAGTGTACTTACTGATTGTCTAAGAGCTTTACCAACACGCGTCACATTTTGTTTGCAAATATATCGGTCATATTATCGTATATACTCGTATTACATCGGACACAGACAACCGATAAAGTGTTTCCCAAAAACTTATTTCTTTGTAATAAAACTTGATTCAAATGGGTATATCCTATCAGTATCGCATCAAAAATCTTTAATAGTTCACTGCTAAACATAATTCTCGACAGGTTTCTCTCGACAGATTTTTTTAGATTTGTGTCCAATTTTCTTCTCTTTTTTTCATATTAGATCCTGCCAAAGTGAGTCTGCTCTGTCAGATGGAAAATAGAATTAGACTCCAAGAGTGGTGGGTACTATATTCATTGCGATTGCTGACAGTGCGGTGTTGTGACCCACACTGTGGTGGCTTGATGAGATGCTTTTTAGACTTCATTTAAAAGACCAAACAACAATGCAGTTGTTCTACAGTTTGTTGCCTTAATCAGATCTAAAGACACCTATGGAATGAAATTGATAACGTTTATTTTATTTTTAGAACTGCTAAAAAAAAATTCTTATATTTAATACGATATAACTTTGACTTTACGTGAATAAATTTCTTTTTTTTACCCTGTAAGGAAGTAACCATTAGTTTATAAGTTATATTAATATCTTATCAATACACAACATTTGTTTACGCTAATCTTCAATTCAGCTAATATTATTTCGCATACCCTTCCCGGAATAATTTGAATTTGTTCCAAACAGTTTAATTTGTTCTTAGATCAAATTATAAACGCGTGTTAAATTTACGTTCATTACGTAATAGTTGTTTAAAGGGCTGTAATATGTAGTTAAATCCAAATGGTGACTTAACAGTTATAGTTTTAGACTAAAAAGATATAGAGATTTCGAATTTTAGTTATTTTTTATAGAGCTAACCAGAATAAACATAGGTCACGACGGTGCAAGTAATGACAAAATAAAAATATGAAGCAAAATAATGATACTATGAGCTTGATAAGAAGGCTCAAAGTCATCCAAAGAGCAATGGAGAGAGCAATACTCAGAGTTTCTTTGCGTGATCGAACCAGGAATGAGAAGATCCGCAGACGAATCAAAGTCACCGATACTACCAGTAAAATTGCTAAACTTAAGTGGCAGTGGGCGTAGCACATTACGTGCAGACACGATGGCTGATAGGGCCATCAAATTCTGGAGTGGCACCCATATACTAGATACTACAGTTTTAAAACAATTTTCTAACACGACCTGGCAGGATATTGATATAGTGTTTAAAATTTAAATTTTTTGGACTAAATCTATATCAAGATATTTAATTTTTTCACTAAGGAACATATCATTCAGGTAGTGTATTTAAATTGAAGATAGGGAGACCAATTAAGAACTATTATAGAACTATTATAGAAGTACTATCTCTTTGAAAAACTGTAATAAATATAGGTTTTAATAGATTTAGTATTAGGGTAAGGGGGAGGAGCCGGTTTAAGGCAAAATTAAAACCATGTTGTGCAATTGTCTTAACTTCTGATCACAAACCTGAGTAGAATGTACGCACATTATTATCTGCGAAGAAGACAATTTTTCTATTAGTTAAACTGGGGTTAGTTTTTAGAGAAGAGGTAGTTAAAAAACATTAATAATAAAAATAGAAGCCAAAATACTCTCTTGAGAATTGCCGTAGTATTTCTGATATTTATCACTGCGGTGATTGTCAATATAAAAAAAATTTCGGTGCAGTCAGAGAGATAGTTTTTAAAAAGCTCGAGTAGAAGATCTCTGACCCCAATATTTACTAAGTTAATAGAGTAGAACTCGGGATGGTATTAAGGGTTTTAGTAAGATCTAGGAAAATTTTAAGAATCTTCCCATGGGAATTTAAGTTTTGCGCAATGTAAGTTACTAATTCCCTTATAGTGTCACTTGTTTATTTGTGTTGCCGAAAACCTGATTATGCGGAGACAGTATGTCCCGAAGTGTTCCAGGTAACATATCAACTTTTTATTAATAAGTTACTCCAGTATCTTTAGTAAAGCGTTCAAGCCTGCTGGGGAATAGGCGGAAGTGAATTATCACTTTCTTGAACAAACTGTGAGAAAGACAACTGTTTAAAAGCAAGCCTTAAAAATTTAATTTAAGTTTGAGAAATATTTGACAGATCTACCCAGCTTTTGGCTTACAGGCTTTGGCATTGGATTTTAAAGAATTAATAGTGATTATAATTGTATCCGGATCTGTTACCTCTGGAGCAAAGGAATTTGATTGATTGAATTATGGGTGATAATGAGAAGCATAGTTAGTATTTAAGTCGTTTGCTAAGGTTTTTTCAATATTAACAAACTACTGATTCACTTTATTGCAAAACGGATATGGCGTTGAACAAAAACATAGTTACTGAGAGAAAGCGCTTTTTTATTTGGATGTGTTTGTTAAAAAGTTTTAGGATTTTGGCTTACCTCATTTAGTTGATGATGATCAAAATATATCTTAGCTTTCTTTGAAATAGCTTTATCATTTTTTTATGTCGTTTATAAATGGACTAGGAAATGGATCTCTGCTAAGTTTTAGTTTTTTGTGGAATGCATCGTGTTTTAATACATTGTAACAAATCTAGTGTTAACACTGATTTAACTGTTTATTTTAACAGAATTTTTTATAAGTTATGAACACTTTGTTAAACACTGATGACATAATACTTATCAAATCAATCGCAATATCGAACACAAAAAAAGGTCAGAATAAAAATATAGAGAGTTTCTGTTACTGTTTAAGGAGTGTTCGTATTCTCCACACTAATAGAAATGAAAAATATAGACGGAATAATAGAAATCCTTTTTAAGTATTTTAGTTGTGAATGATTAATCTTTTCCTGTGTAGGCAGACTTTTCAACTAATATATTTTCTACGTTTGTGCTGGCAATTATTGAGCGGTATCTACATACAAAATTTACATATTAATTGAAGCCATAACATTTTTTAAAACAAATATTGAATACAACGACAGCAGTGCGTTGCCGACCTTTGAATGTTCCGGTAATCTCACTCACTCGGAAAAATGTATTCGTTTATGCAGGGAAATAGCTGTGGGACCGCGGTATTTGGTGTGTGACTTTTCCGGTCTTGTTGTTTACACACACGTTGTTTAAAAAATAAATTTTTACTGTTCTGTATATAATCATTAAGTATTCCAAATTCCTTTAAAAAAATACAAAGAATTTGTTTATATATTAATTTCTAGATTTTATTTTGATTTATGATTCAATGTAAAAACTTTGCTAATAATTATTTTGACCTGCATTTTTAAGTCACTTAAACAATACTAATAAAAGTTTCTTGAATTTTCACTTGTAACGTTATTAATGTTTGTGAATTTTATTTGTTGATGGAAATATCACTAAGACTTCTCAATGGATAATTCACAATTTAAGGGTCAAACTATAGAAAAAGTCTATTGATACAGGTTTTTTTTATAGTATGACGACTTAACAATGATAGTTTACAAACTTCTCAAAAATAATTATTGCTAATATCGGGAGGTTAGGCACTAGCAATGTCAACATCATACAGTGACATTTAATCTAATTTACTACACTATAGTTTGTCAAATACCGTGCTATGTCTGATATTAAAACAAACATTACCACTCAGACTTTTATGATCACCGAAAATATTTTAAATACCTTAGAATAATCACTACCTTAGCATAATCAACCTTAAAAGTTTTCAAGATATGTCAGATGAGTGTTACGTAAACAAATGAATTTCATTATGCGAGTGAAGGAAAGACACTTTAGAAGACGGAACGATAAGGGTAAACGTAATGGGTATATAGACATCATATCACCCATAAAATATTTACAGAAGTTTTATGATTTGTTTTTCGTTATTCATTTGCATTGAATCATTTAGTTGATTTCAAGCAAATGCAAAAACATTTCAAAATAACATGATAACAGTGAGTTATTATAAAAAAAAATGTCAAACAATTACCTTATCTTGATGAATGTATAAATAAATACTAAAAATCTATTCCTAGATACATTTGTATGCAAAGCTAAAAGTGATTAGGATAGAACTATCATTTTTAGGTACGGGATTGCTTTCATGGTGTAATTAAAGAAATATCGTAAAACTTTTGTAATTCAAATTATGCTCCAAAATAATCAAATTAAAAGAAATGGTTAAAGAAGATAATCGATTAGCCTATCACAGTTCACAACGAAAATGTCTATCTAATCTATATTCTGTCTATCTGTTTGTTTTATATAATCTTAGTTTTGTCCAAATTCATAGACTGTGCAATATCTCGTCTACATACCTTAGCTAATCTATTATTAAAACGAAGTCATCTGCAAATAGCAGATAGAAGCTGTGCTCATTATTTACATTGATTCAATATCAAGGTAATCCATTATTTCGAAAACGTTCTCATGCTCGTTTTTTGAATCATTTGGGGGATGAAGTAATTTCTTCTCTTATGTTTTTGGTAGTTCTCTGGTATCGGAATTGGACGGATGTTGTGGTGACACCAAAAAGGATTCTCATTACCTTGATATCTTGCTACGTATATACGTTGTACGTTACAAAGTATTCAGATCTGCTCAGGTCTCAATGAACTCTAAACTTCCCTGTAGTATGAAACAAGTTATTTATGTGTTATACTTTTTACTTAACAGAGTGTCAGAATTTGCTTAATCTCGAAGTAGGAGATACAGAGTTAAGATTCATCCTGATTCACACAATCTTGTGTTTCATAGCTCTTGAAAACAATATACACACAAGCTCTAAGAGTTTATGTATACATGTTTAATTTTTATGCGCTTACACCGTAAATGCAGATTATATACTAAACTTTCTTATTTTTACTCTTGTACAGGATCAGTTGTTTCCAATAATATGTATTTAGTTATATATAACTACCTATTATCATTTCATGAATTATATTAAATATTTTAATGTGGATACCATTAAATCTTTACTATTTTCTTAAATTTGAGTTTGATTGATTGTATTATATCTGTGTATATTAACTTCAAAAGTAACTGAAATTTGCTAAATGACACTAAGTGACCATAGTTTGTCAACTGTCAGTTGTCAAAGTTAGTTAAATATCAACTCTGATAGGTTTATTACAAGCAGAGTTTATTACAAAAAGCAGCCGTCGATCATGGCTTGTTAGGTTAGGTACTTAACTTAGACTTTCAAAATTACTTTCATATGTGACCTAAGGTGACCTTCCAAACCTCTCAGATCCTAAAAAAATAATGAAGGACAAAGACAATGACAAAGTCATTTTCCAAGTGCGTAACGAGTCTCGTGCCGTGACTTATGACAGAAAGCTACCGAGATGGTATGATACCGAGATACCTTTTTACTTCCCCGAGGCCCAATTTGTAAGCCACCACAAAAAAAAGATGTCATTGATTTGAATTCTGATTTTATAGTTTTTGAGCATACCTATCTACGGAAGCTCTTTAACGTTTTTAAAACATTACCACAGCGCTTTTATATTTAATAACTAATTATTTATATCAGTGAATATGCGACAATATAATGTCATTTATACAATTTCTACAGGTACAATATGAATGTATATTTATACAGTACATACGTTTAGAAGATTATAAATTTTCTTTCTGGAATGTAATTTATTTATATCTTGTAATTATTTCATGCAAATCTTAGTCCACTTCATTTTATATGATTTTTTTTATAATTAAATTATTTTCTAAATATGTTTGGGTCATTTTCAAACAAAAATGATTTTGATTTCGTAATGATAGTTGTCGGCTTTTAAAAATCCAATAGTTTGGCATCTGTTTATATTTTCTTGTCTTGACTTTACACTATCGAAATTGAACTGTCTTGAACAAGTAACCATTTTTTTTTGAAGAGACATTAATTTGTAACTTCGCAACACATCAAACAACGAAATCTCAAACGATTTTCTGGATTGTAAATAGAATGAATTCCTTTTCTCGTTTTGTATCAAAGACTCCAGACGTATCACTTCTTAATAATTTTCTATTTATCTTTACCTACATATTGACAATTAATCTGGAAACGAGAATTGATCCTAATCTTTGCTTCTTATTTTCCTTAATTGGAAATAAAAGAGTAATATTATTTACTTGTATGATTTATCATCAAATTATATTTAGTTGAACGTATATTAGTTGGTCGATAAAGATGTGTCTTTTCTTACAGAATAGCACATTAAACATATTTGGTTTTTAATTTTCTTTCGTTGACTTACCTGCCATCATTATATTTACACAATTTGCCAGTCATTATAGAAAGATTCTTTAACTTTTCCTATTCAAAAAAGAAGTACTAAACAGGACATGAATTATTAAATCGATTCTTGTTGTGATGTGCGTGTTCGTGAAGCCATAGACATTAGTATCAAACATTAATATACAATTATTTTTAACAAGTTTTTCTATTAGTAGAACCAATTTGTCAGGACCATTACACGTTCTTTAAATAATAAAAAAATATGTAGTTATAAGAACTGATGAGTACTTAACACAGGAAAATGGATGAAAAAGGTAATTGTGATGATCCAAAATACATTTGGGAAAAAGGACAATAAGATAATGAGTTCTCATTTATTCTAGAGCGTGGTTCTCCCATGAGAACAAAGAAGTTTAAAATAACTTAGGTTCTACATAATGTTGGTAGTTAATATAAAAGAAATAGGTTATTCGTGTATTTTTTTTTTGTAGCAACCTACCAAAGTGATTCTATTCTGCCTGATGGAAAGCATGAATAGAATCCAAGAGCGGTGGTCGCCGTACTCACTGCGAATGAAGGCAGTGCAGTATGACAACCCACGCTACGGCGGCTTTGTGAGATGCTTTTTCAAGCCCCGTTTAAAGGACCCAAGATCGTAGTGGGAGGGAAACACGTGCACTGGTAATGTGGTAATGAATTCCAGGCTTTAACCGACCTGCATAGGAAGGAAAAACCGCACCGTTTAGTTCGGGAGCGTATGTCTACCATTCTGAAACGGTGACTTCCAAGGCCAGCACGAGTTGTCCTGTAGAGGAACGGAGAGGATGGGATCAGTTGGAAGAGTTCGTCAGAACACTCACCATGATAAAGGCAATAGAGGACTGCCATAGAGGCTACATCTCTTCGCAACTGCAGAGACTCAAGGCATTCGGTGACTCTCGGGTTATTGATAATCGGACTGCTCGCCGCTGTAACCGATCCAAAGCGTCCAGCAAATACTGCACGGATCCACCGTAAAGATGAGAACAGTACTCCACGCAGGAGTGTACCTGGGTCTTATAAAGAAGATACAGATGCCCAGGTGCAAAGAACCGTCTCATTCTGTTCAGTATAGCCAGCTTCTGCAAGGCCGCCTTAGTAACGCTTTCAATATATATTCGCGAATTGAGGTCCCGGCCAATATTCATACCCAGGATACTAAGATTATCCTGCAGTGGCAGTTGAGTGATTTTCACTGTAGAAGAACTACGTTGCTGTATGCGCAAGTTCGAATTTATGAGATAAATAAAATATTCATCGTGACTTTATTCGATCTATAATATTTTTAATTAATAATATCGCGGATTTAATGATTAACATAACAAAATATTATTTGAAGCCTTTTAAAAAAAACTCTCTGATAGTGTCTTTTAACGATAGGTATAAACTTACTCTATCTGCGGACAAATATTGTAGCAATATTACAGCCTATCTGCGCAACAGGACGGTGAAGTTTATCGGTCGGTACGCAGTGGAGAATCAAAGAGAAGTATGTTGCGAGGTTCCCCAGGGCTCTGTATTGGACCCGTTATTATAGAACCTCGCATACGATGCTGTCCTTCGCACTAGTCTGCTCTCTAGCTTAAGTGTCGTCTGCTGTACGGACGATACATATATACATACTGGCTAGAGGGTTACACTTCATGGACGTACTTTGGTTCGCTAAGCAGGGTGTGGCTAGTGTTATGGAAAAGATTCGTGAGCTGGGTGTGAGCGTGGCACCTTAGAAAATTGAGGCGATATGGTTCCATGACCTGCGTAAGCACGAGAAACCACCCAACTCATGCCTCTGAGTAGGTGACGCAGAAGTCCAGGTGGGCCAGTACACGAAGTAACTAGGTCTCATCCTGGACAGTCGGAGGGGCTTCAAAGAGAACTTCGGGCGATTTATCCCTCAGTTTTCAAAAATATTTAAACGTAAAGTAATATTAGTTATTTCAGTGTTTCTATTACTTTAATTTCGAGATAAAGCATGAGAAAAATTTAATTCGTAATTATTTTAAGCCCTCGTAATTAACATACTTAGTATTTTTCACATTCAAAGCGCAAATAGTGCAATAAATGTTTATTTACACTTTAATGCTCTTAAGGTTAAAATGTTGATTTTAGCACGTTCGTTAAAATGTCATCATTTTTAAATACTCTCTTTACTATGTAAATGTAATTGATGTAATAATAAACGTAATACATTTTATTTGTAATCTTCGTAAAAGCATACCAAGGCCTTTTACGCGTCATTCGAAAGGAAACGGGAGTAGAGTTCTTTCCTGTCACGCGAAAAATACGATTCTAAAGGTGGTGTTAAGCTGCTTGGCTATAAGTAGAGGTAGACAACATCAAATTTTGACATGTAGGGTTGTTTCCATTGAATAAAAATAAAAATACAGCAAAAAAAAGTCTTTTGTGCAAAGGTAGCGAGTAACATACTGAATCTTCACATATTTAAACCAAACTCACGTTTTTAAATTGACTGTAAGAATATTATCATGTTTTGTTATTCTTTAGACCATCTGTTATAGAAAATCAACCAGGATTACCATATAGTAATTCAGCAATATCTTTCACAATCAAAGCCAAACATTTGGTTCAAAAATTCTTTTATAAATCTATTTTTCGTAGTTTCGCGATAACTTGACTTGCAATAGTATTCATTCACACACATTTCACATAATCTGAGAATCATGTTGTGTAAACTTTATACCTCGATAGTTGTTGTATTCACAGTATATACGCGTAGAGTAAAATTAATTGTCATATGAAACGTCGTCAGGCAGGTTTTCTTAAAATATTTACAGAATATACATTTTTTTGTTAGAATTAAGTATATTACTGCAAACTAAGCTGTTCGTTTGAAAAATTTGACAAAATATGCGGTTATTTATATACGTATGTCACTAAGTTTCCTCTGTTAAGTTGAACAGTAATAGTCGCTTAGCTTATAAGTGGCGTGACAAGTAAAAAATGCTGAGGTTGTCATAAAAATAACTTTTGACTGTTAAAATTTTACTGATTCTTTTGACAATAATATCTCTATACTAACAAAAACAAACTCAAACAAACTCTTTACTGACAGAAAACCAAAATCAATACGTTTATCGAAAACAGAAATCAATGCCCAATATAGATAGGAAGATAGTATAATCTCTATTGTATGCTTATCACATACTTCATGTACATTGGCTAAACACTAAATTAGTTTGTAGGTACAACAGATGAAAAAAATGATAAAAGTTAACCTTACGTTAAACAACATGTTATGTGCCTAGAATTAATTAGAGTAGAATAGATTAGAATATTTTTATAGGTGTTTTTGTCGCTTCTGGTATTAATATTAAGAAAAATTACCAAAAATGCTGAATTCTTGTAAAGATTTAAAACTATTAGAAATTGAAATAAAAATAAATTATTATTTAATGTAAATTTAAATCAGTTTTATACAAAAACTAGTGCTACAGGTCTTAAAGTATAGCTTAATCTTTGCGACTATGAAACTAACGGAGTAACTGTGCACAAAGGATTTTATTTTGACCTATATTTTTATTCTTTACGTACCAATCTTATCACAAATGAAGAACAATACATGAAAAATATAAAAGTATGCCTAAAATGTACCTCAAAAGTTGTAAAGTGACACTAATGACAACTGTCACAGAGATCAAGCTGTGTGTTAAGGTCAACTTTTTCGTAGCTTCTCATTGAGTAAGTGAGTTTAAAGGAGACTGACTGACATTTATGGAAGGGTAGGGGAACAAAGTGTGATAACGCTTTTGTGACGCTAAAGTTACAGGTCTCCATAGGCGATGTTAATCACTTACTATCTGGTGACCTGTGTGTTTGTTCACATATGAGTTTGGCGAAATCGGCCAAAAGCCGATTTTGACCACGGTGACCAGCGTCAACGGAGACTAGTCAATTACCCAAAAGATAATATAGTACACAAGTGCGCACGCAAACATAGGTGTATTCTCTGTTTCCTCACTTTTATAATAGAGGGGACTATTATCCGGTACGACCAGGCAAACATCAGGCCCAAGACTCACGGTTTTACATTCTCTTAAGCATGGGGATTAAGATGTCAACTATCAAACTCCTGGCTGTTATTCAACATTTATTTAAATAGAAAAACTCAATAAAACTTTTTAGCGTGACCCGGTAATCAAATTTTAGACCCCTTGATCCACAGTTACTAACTGCTAGACCAACGAGGTCAAGCACAAGAGAAATAAGTACATAGTTAAAATAGTACCGTCCTATACTATTCGTTAAACGAAGTCAATCTATAGGACATTATTTTTCTTACTACCCTGACCTTTTCTGATATAAGATTATTGTCAATAAAACAGATATGAGATTTATATAAGCCGAAAAAAATGATATCGGAACAAGTATATGAGTCCAAATTAACGTTCTGGGTTTTAGTAAGTACGCCTTATTCGCATAAATGGGTGTAATTTATGAGTTTATCGTGTCTAGACCTAATGCCCATTAGTCAAGTGTATGTGCTATTTAGATTCCAAGCCACTAAATTTCGCCTTTACGAGAACTGCGTGGATTGTACTGATGCGAAATTCGTAATAGTGTCCAAAGACATATCTATACCTATACTTAAAATAGTTAGGAACCCTTCAGGCGTAATAAATAAACAAGGTGAAATAAAAAATAATATTACTGAGAGAAAACTGCATGCATGGCGTAGTGGTTTAGGTCCTCTCGTGGTAAGTTATTCTTCTTTTTATTCTAAGTGTGCATGTTCTTTGTGTCTATTTCTTGTGTGTGTGTGTGTGTGTAAAATGTGTGTGGCTTGTGTGTGTGCATAAACCACGATACAGGCTATATTTCTAACGCAGATGTTATTTTTTTAAAATAAAAGAAAAAAAGAAAATGAAATGCCCACTTCTTGTCATTGTATAAGACTCGTGTTTAAAACAAAACATTAAATTAAGATAAGAGAAATTTATTTCAGGCAACAAAGTTACATTACCTATACAGGTCGAGTTAAACATATGTCAGTGTTAAATACTGTAAGTATTAGCTACTGACAAATTGTGTACTGAAATATTCGTAACGTACTGAAAACGTCATAAAATGATTTTTTCTGTACTATATGACACACTAAAGTCAACTAACGTAGCTCGATATGGATGTGAATAAAAAGCAAATATGAAACGAAAATAACATCGACAAATATTGTCACAAGAAACTCAACTTTGTAAAAAAAGGCACTGTCATTGAATTGACGTGTAACCGATGTTTGATTCAACATAATTATTTAGTTATCATTTTTGTGTTGCACGTTAACTATAAATTATTTAAATCAAAACATAAAAAATACTTAATAAAATCTCATATTTAATGTATAAGGTGGGCCACAAATCAGTTGACATTTGAAAAAAGCGTAAAAAAATCATTTAATATATTATTAAAATTATTTATTTACAAGAAAGCTAATTAGTTGCTATTTCTCTTTTAAAAATGAACGTCCATATGACCGCCGTTACGACGTTTGTGCTTTTCTAAGCGAGAACCGGAATTTTCGAATATTCTTCGACGAAGAGACCACCAGATCGCCGATATCTCTTTGCTGATTTTTTCTTTTAGTTGCAATAGTAGCAATTATTTTTTTTTTGTAAGGCAAATTGCTTTCTTGTAAAGCTAGTTGGCATTTATTTTTTAAAAATTACGTTGTCCAAATGACCACCTTTTCGACGTTGTTGATTTTTTCTTTTTGTTGACGTAGTGTATTTCGTTCATTGATGTCGATACGATTCTTCAAATAATCCAATAAAAGATGTCTGCTAGGGATAGATCTGGACTTCTGGGTGGCCATGGAATGTCATCTCGTCTGGCAACCAACTTTCCGGAAACATGTCTTGACCACCGTCTGGGATTCATTGGATGTGTGATAAGTGGCTCCATCTTGTTGAAACAATATGTTATGAATGGAGCCAACAAATTCCAGCAGCATCGATCCCAGAATATGTTTGTGCGGGATGTTAGATTCAAATATTAATACACATTCAAACAGTCAGAATCATGTCCTTAATAACCGTATGGTTAAATTGGCAAAGTACTATGTCATTTGCCCTATTGAGTTAAAAGTTTTACACAACAATAATTGAAAATGGAAAAGAATGTTTAAAGGAATCACTACTGACCGATGTAATTCAATTGAATAACAAGAATGGTTGTCTTTTATACGGACGTGCTTTAACTCTAGCGGAAAAGTTTCTGAAACATCCTGTTATTTGTCACACAGAGAATTATACTTCACACATGCGTCACGTACGTCATTCTTCCGTTTCTGTATCGATATATCTAAAAGACCGCAAGAAAAGGAATTAATATATTAAGATTATTGTATCTGGAGTAATATTATATATTATATATATTTATTACATTTTCATATTTTTGTTAATCAAATTTATATAAGCTTTTGGTATGAAATAAAATTCTTCTCATATCCTATTATGAGAGCTTTCGCCTTTTCGATTTAAAGGTTTTTTTAAAGTACTATTTCCTTGTTTTTTTTTAAACAGGTATCGTATTTAAGCTACCCTCCCTTTCGAATTACTTGTGCAGCTATGGTCAACTAGAAAGAAATATTTTTTACTAGTCGACTATTATTACTAATTTTATTAAGTATAAAATTTAACTCACTTTTTTTTGTTTTATTCTGTTATACTCTGCCTGATAGAAAGTATGAATAGAATCTAAGAGTGGTGATCACCATTCTCATTGTGAATATAGACAATGCCAAAAAAGTTTTAATTTCTTTGTGTTTAATTTCAAGCTATTGTAGAAATGTTGAGAAAATGAATATAATCAGATTTATATGACAGATGATTTTCAAATTCGTCTTAAATACGTCTATGAAATTTTCATGAAATATGTAATTACATGTTACAAAATATGTTTTTGTTCTTTGTTAGACTTTAAAGACTCTTTATATTGATTTTAGAGCAAAGATATGTATTAAAAATACTACTTAAACGTTTGATCATTTTTGACAGAAATCTAGTTTTGTAATCTTACTTCGTACATCTAGTTAGAATTTATGAAGAACAAATGAAATCTGTGTCTTTATCTAGGTACTCTATTATTAGGTAAAAATAAAATGATTCTTTCGTAAAAATGTAAATAAGGGTGTGTTTCAACTATGGCTATAAAACCACTTTAAGTCAAAATTTCATGCGGATGCACTCATTTCATGTTATTACTTAATCTAATCCTTACACATTCATAAAAATATACTAAAATTAGTAATTATTGTGAGACTAAAATTATAGTGAAGATAGCGACGATGTACTCATAGCCGATTTCGATCATAGCGACTAGCTAACTACGTAGAAAACTTTATAGCGCACAAGTGCACAAACACAGACGTTACCTAACTCTCTGTTCTCTCACTCTTCTAACCAGATAGGACGGCTATCCGACACGACTGGAAAGACACCAGGCGCCGGACTGATGGTTTTACATACTCTCAGAGGCAAGGGGATTAAGACTCCAGCTTTCAGACTCCAGGCTATTATTAAGCATTTCCATAAGCAGAAAAACTTAATAAAACTTTTTAGCAAGCCTCATATGTCGAACCTGAGATCCCTTGATTAGTAATCGTATTCTGTAACCGCTGGAGAAACGAGGTAGTTAAGTAATTAATTAATTAACAAAATATTAATAAACAAAATGTAATGATAAATGCAAATCTGTCTACCCCTACGGAAGTATAGGCGTAAATGTAATGTATGTTTGACCCTATGTGTAAAAGCCTGAGTTAATTTCTTCTTACATATGAGTGTTACATAATTCACGTTCGTTTTTTACAGCTCTGTAAGGAATTTAATTTTCAAGTATGACGTATACCATAATTTTCTTGCTTGCTCTTCTTACTTGCTTTCAAAGCTTGAGATATAAAGATGACTGATATCATCTTTATATCCATACTGATGTATGGAGTTCGACAATCAAATTACACTCCATTCCTGCGAGCATGATGTATTCACAATCATATAAAAAGTAATTTAATTAAAGAAAAACATTAATGTATAGAGCCCCCGAAAGTGTAGAGACGGGTATGCATTATTAGTTAGTTAATCACATACAATTTGCATTTCTTTATTGAATTATTTAAGAATATTCAATAATTATTGAATATTCTAAATTATAATTACAATATCAGTAAATTGTTAGTTTACCAAGAACACGTTTTAAAATTTACAAATCAAAAATATTAGTAATTCATGATAACAAAGTTATTAAGTGATACTTTCCTACGAACGCTTGACTAAGCACAAGTTTTTAGATATCAAACAAAATGTATACAGTAGCAATCAAAAATAATTTATATTAAATATTTAGTCTGTAGCGTAACTTTCGCTGTGTATTACGTACAAGTGTGATTCAGGTGATGCCCCATTTATACGACGTGCAAGAGGTTTAAATGGTAAAGTTAACACCAAACTGGTAGTGCAACTTGCCTGGCACGAATAAATGCTGAGTCCAATTATATACATTTATATACAATTTTATTGCGTGCGTACGTGCGTTTGTGAGTGCGTGCGCCCGTTTGTACGTGCGTGCGTGTGTGCGTGAGTGCGTGCGTGCGTGCGTGTGTGCTACCATGCTAAACTAATGAGCAATTTTTTAAATTTTCAATTTTGAAAATATTATTGATGATTAATAGCTGCAAAGCTTTGTGTAGGTCATTTTAATTTAGCCGTACGCGGTTACCGCACCGTATCGACGGAGGCGGCGTGCGCCTTGGCCGGAACTGCCCCGTGGGATTTGGAGGCGGAAGTGCTCTCCGAAGTTTATCGGCGGACGGCTGACTTCCGGTCGGGTAGCGGCATACGGCCCCCGCCCGAGGAGATACGCGAGTGGCGTGAGGCCGCTCGTCGAGCCACAATGGCTCGTTGGTCGTCCCGGTTGGAGACTTCACGTGCTGGCTTTGCACTCGTGGAGGCTCTCCAGCCGGTCATCGCCGAGTGGGCAGGCCGGCAGCACGGAACCCTTTCCTTCCGACTGACGCAGGTCCTTTCCGGGCACGGTCGCTTCGGAAAGTATCTGCACTCGGTCGTCAGGAGGGAATTGAGTCCCGCCTGTCACCACTGCGACTGCAGTGAGGACTCGGCTCAGCACACGCTAGCGGTTTGTTCCGCCTGGGCGGCGCAGCGTGGGTTTCCTCACTGCAGTTATTGGAGGAGATCTCTCGCTACCGGCCGTCATACGCTCCATGGCCGGCGACAGTCGTTTTACCGCGGTCGCAACCTTCTGCGAAGACGTAATTTCGCGGAAGGAGGCGGCGGAGAAGGCCCGGGAGGACGATCTCCACTCGGACCCAATTTGCCGCCGGCGAGCCGGGCGGCGGAGGCGCGCATACCAGCGCCTCATGCCGACTTGAGTGTGGCCGCGGGTGGACGGGACGGGTTTTCCCCTCCATCCGCTATAGTGGCCAGCCGCGAGGAGGCGACGTCTGCGTGTGCCGTACGTCGCCTAAAAGGAGAGTTTATCCGCAGATGGTGCCCGCATAAGCGGGCAGGCGCTAGGAGGGATCTGGATGTCGTAATAACAGCTGTTCCCGGATCCCTCCTATGTCAGGCGCAGAGTGGCATACCGTGTGATTTTAGTCGGTCCGATTCCGACACACCACCCCGCCGTAAGCCCCGGTGGGGTGACGGCCCGAGGGGGTTTCCACACGTTAAAAAAAAAAGGTCATTTTAATTTCTACTATTATAAAATTATTTCGTATACATACAATTGTTTTGTTACATAACTATGGATAACATTTAGTAGCTAACTATTAAACTATTCATAAAACAATAGTGTTTTTAATGTAAACAGTATTTAAATAATATACAAATGCCCAGCAATTTAAATTTGTTACTTACAAAACTATCAACTTCTTTCTGGCAAATGAATAGTGGCTAGGAAAAACACGAAGTTTTTTTAATTTATAAAATATTAACAATGTAAATGTTACTATACAGTTCAAACTATGATAAATTTTAAGAATTTTCGTTAAAACATATCATTTAATAACTCATAATAGTGAAAATCCCAACCATTCTATGATCACCGTATATTATGAAATTTTACTACTGTTCACTTGATAAATCTTAGGATTTGCCTTAAAGACACGGTAAATGTTGAAATAAACATGTCACAAGATCGCCAACTTTGTTTTGTAATTTTTTTTCGAAAATTGATAAAAATCTTAAAAGCAAAACTGTGTTCTTCTTCTCCTTATATACCTACGTCTGATATCATATTTTTTATTCCTGTAGGTGAGATTAGTTTAGAACAGCGACTACTCGTACCATCATGTGAAGGCGAGCGAGCTTAGCGGTCACTAAGTATTTTATTCTCAAAACCAATAGTTACAACTGGCAGCGGTAAAACATAGCACCTACTACATTTTAATAATAAAAGATTAAAATAATCGTATCTTCATTATAATTTCTTAGATTTACTAACGCGTGTTGGTAAATCTTGAGATTTACTAATAAAATCTAAGGTTTTTGGTAAACCTTAGATTATACTCGTAAATATTTTGGTTTCAATAGTTACGTACATATATATATGTAAATGTTGAATGGCATCAAATAGAACTGTATATAAGAATTTAATCTATTAATATATGAATACTTTCTATCATGTAGTGAATGTGAAGTATATATATTGATTGATTCATAAAAGCTGGCTTAAAAAAGGATATATAGCAGCAATACACAGCAAAAACGCCACTCATGTTATCGTGGCCATTTGAATGCAAAAATATGTTTTCACTACATGATAGAAGGTATTTAAATATTGATAAAACCATATTTCCCTCTCATAATATTAATATTTTTGAAGGTTGAATACTTTTTTCTTATATATGTGCTTGCCTGTAAAATTAAAATTCAAAATTTTGTTTATTTATGACGTAGGACTTCTGTCATAGGTATATTTACTAATTATAGATGTATGGATGTTGGTTACTCTTTCATACAAAAATAACTACACAGATTTAGAAGGAATTTTAGAGTAATATAGTTTACTTGTCAGAATAACACATATGCTACTATTTACCGTGATAATCGATGTATGCGCGGAAGGAACCGTGGGCAAAAGCTAGTTACAACAAACATTTGATTTTATATTATATAACTGGCATGAATAATTTATTCACCGATATTTTTATTTTATTGTAGATTCTCCAAAACTCAATGAAAAACGTATGACGAAACATGGATAACTTCGACAACAGTACCACATTATATGAAGACGACAATCTAATATACCCAATCAAGCTACTGTTATACAAAAAAATCGCTTCTGAGAAAAATACAGTAAACAGCTCCCTTTGGGCAACGGAGAAATGTGTGGAAACATTTTTTATTAACGATACATTACAAAATAATATAACTCAATGGGTATTTTTTTACAACGGTACAAATATTACATGTTTACCACACGCCCCTGTTTTGACTAAGGGTACAATAATTAGGGTCAGTGTATTGTTTGTTATGGCTGTGTTATCATTTATTGGTAATTTGGCAACAATCGTGAGTATACATCGTGGTAAGAAAGGTCACGGGAGAGCGAGACTTACATGGACAGCTATTTACAGTTTAATATTTCAATTGAGTATAGCCGACTTATTAGTGACGGTGTTCTGTTTAGCTGGAGAAGCAGCGTGGTCGCTAACAGTGCAATGGTATGGTGGAAATATTGGTTGTAAACTATTCAAATTTCTCCAGATGTTTTCCTTGTATTTAAGTACTTTTATATCAGTGCTGATTGGAGTTGATAGATGGTTGGCAGTAAAATATCCTATGAGGAGTATGGATACCGTGACCAGAAGTAGAACACTTGTGGTTATAGTGTGGGTGTTAAGCATCGTTCTGAGTGTACCGCAGGTTGGTAACTTTAGCAATTAATATGGAGTTAACAAAGTCACTTAATGACTTAGTAAATGTTATAAGTAAAATCTTTACTTTGTGGACTGACGTTTGGCAATTAAAACTTATATCAGACTTGTTTATTACGGGTTAATAATTAAAAAGTTCTTTAAAAGTATTGCTTGTTATTATATATTTAGCTAACTGGTAAAACCTTAATAATATGCATTCTGTTAATAACTTTACAATGTTTCTACGTTAAATTAAATTTAAAGAAAAATCTTTTGAAAATAAATATTACACTAGAACGAAAATCATTTCTTTTTGTAAATGTTGGATAAATTTTGAAATGAAATTTTTGTTGGTTTCATTTAATTGTTGTAACCGAATGAAAATTACTAATTTGATATATGAATATAATCAATACTTGTCTAAGATAGACAAGTCTGAACTTAGGATACAACTTATAAAAGATGTGTATAGCTTCGACCCTAGAACTTTGAACCGCAAACAACAACTATCTTCCATTCAATGATACAGTATTGTTCCACCCACTCATTCTACTTACTAATATCTTATAGTACGCACGTTATAGTATATGTTTTCTACAGGTCATAATATTTAACGTGGTCAGAGGTCCTTTCTATGAAGAATTCTATCAGTGCGTGACTCATGGATTCTACACGGAACCATGGCAGGAACCAACATACACAATTATAACATTTCTTATCATGTTCATTCTTCCGCTAACCATTCTTGTATCAACGTATGTTTCCACAGTTAGGACGATTGCTCGTAAGTATATAACTTTAACAATGTTTGCTTTACTCTAAACATAGAATAAAATAAAATATTTTATCTTAGTTAAGGACATAGGTTGTATCTATTTACTCCAGTCTAGATTAATTGAATGAATCAGTGTACTATATACTGCAATTTATTTAAAACAAAGATATATTTTTAGAAAACAAATTTATGCTCTTTTGCAGAGTTTTATCAAAGACCCAAAATTTGTATTGTATATAAGAAACGAATAAAATGAGTAAACAAACCTTGTATAGCTAAAAAGGTTCTGTATTTGCTGCAAGCAATGAGAGATCTCTCTCATATTTCAGTCTATATATAATTAAAGGTATTTGTACAATACAACTAGTTCATATTGTTCAAAATTAACGAATGAGATTTTCCTATTATAAAGGGAATTCAATATATTTAATCTAGTTGAAACCACTACGAACCGAAACTTCTGAGTACATATTTCTAAAATTAAGTAACACTTTATTGTAGAAACACGAGATACTTGATTGTAGAAATGTATAATATGTAACGGCACGTAATAAAATTTTGCTTTGTTAATTATTATATTTGATGCAAATACGGATATTTGATACTGGAAATTTGAAAAATAAATAAAAATTGATACAATCTTTTTTTTTTGTAAATAAATAAGCCATCTTGCCCGACAGGGTTTACAATGATTACTGTTATTTATATGCCTAACGCCTGAATACATTATGAAATGCAATAAAGAATTAAGAATTGAGAATGTTATTTTGCAAAAACAAAAATACTTAAAATTTTCAATAGTGTATTTAAAGAAAGTGTATTTTGATTTTCAAGGTTAAAAGATTTCAATTGTTTGAAAATCAAACTATTTCTTTGATTCGAAAATAAATTCATACCTTTTGTATTTTGACTTTTTTTTATACAATAGCGTAGAGTTTATGTCGTTTACTTTTTCATCTAATCGTTCGAAATTTTACAAAAGTATAGACGTGTGCGTTCTTTTAAAGACAACTTCAGTTTTCAATGTCACAACGAATTTTAATACTCACACACATTTTACTTAGTGTCACATTAAATGTCAGTTGTGTTGAAACACGTCGAAAGTACAACGTATGTTAATGTATGAGATATATGAGAGAATCCATTGTGTCAGCCTAATTTTTAAGTAGTTATTTTATAGTTGTGTTTATTGTCATAATTCGAATGTATTGATGTTATTTAATGTATTTGGTTTTCACTGTTTTTATTAACTACTAATTAATCATCTAGATTACGCGAATCATTCGTACTCGTTATTTATTTAAATGGTTCATTATGGTTTAATTTTGATTATAATTCTAAATTTTAAAAAGCCAAATATTTTACATTATATATAAGAATTACTTAACATTTGTTTTTTGTTCCTAGAAAGTCAAAAACTATTCCAGCCAGAAGTGAAATGTCAAGAGAAAACTCATTGCATCATAGGTTTGACACACAACGATAGCAGAAATGAAAAATTACATCGAGCTAAAATTAAATCTTTGAGAATGTCAGTAGTGATTGTCGCTGCATTCATCATTTGGTGGACTCCATACTATGTTATGATGATGATTTTTATGTTTTGGAATCCTGATAAAGAGGTAAGTATACTTCTCAATACTTATTAATAAAAATTTTGATCAATTTCAACGGGGTTCAAGTTTGAATGGTTTTTTGAATAGTATTTCTATAATTACGTGAATACATGTTACATTTTTTTTTCTATATGTGTAAGTCCAAATTTGCAATATATTAATACAATACTTTAGTCTAAAAAAATGTGGATACATTGCCACTCATTTTGTGAATAAATTTTATACTATCATTTGACCACTATAATTTTTACAGTATATTAACTTTCAAACATAAACTAAAAATATTATTAATTATTATTAAGAATTCGGGGATTATGAACTATTGTAAAAATTCTATTATAAAAAACTTCTTGCTAGATGCTAATTATCGGCTTATATCCTGTCAGTCACAGCCTGAAATGACAGGTAGTCACGTGTGTTCTCTCCTAGGTTATGCTTGAGCCCCCTATCTTAAACTCCTAGCATGAAACCTTATCACTTTTCACTCTCGATTTGAAATAAAGTCTTTATCAATTTTTCTTTTCATAACTACAATGTAATAAACACATGACGAAAGTAGATAAACAAATTTATTATCTTAAGTATTTAACTTACTTAGAAAAACGAAAAGAGAAATAGTTACAAGAATAAAACTTACATGGACTAGTGTTATTTCAGTAAAGTTCAATAAAGGGAATACGTAATAAGAACACCGATTTGATGACTTAAATTACTAGTTTCTTTTCACATTATTTTATTTTTTAACCTTTTATATGCCTATGTTATTCTAATGGCTACATGCTATTAAGTTAAACTTTTGAGATTAAAAAACAAATACGAACTTTTTTAATTTGTTACATTTACTATTATCAATACAAAAATGTTATTATAAAGGTTCATTTCTTGTAGTTCATGAGAAATTCTAATATCTAAGATGTTTTAGGAATTTTCTAAGTAACTATAATACATGTAACATTATAAATTCTGTACGTATATATGCTGTATACTATGTAGGAGCACTTAAAAATAACGATTTTTGTAATTTAATGTAAGGATATCCAGTGGCTCTAACCAATTTAGGTCTGCTCCGTCAACGGCTGTCACACTTATATTGAAACCATAGTAAGTTAGCATCTATAGGCTGATTAAGAAAAATAACAATAATTTCTGTCACAGTTAACTGAGGAACTACGGAATGGGATCTTCTTCTTCGGAATGTCAAACAGTCTAGTCAATCCTCTGATTTACGGAGCATTTCATTTATGGCCGAAAAAAAAAGATTACAGACGCAATAACAGGTAAAAACACATTTGTTTTAATTTTCCTTTCATTATAAATAAGCGTATACATTAAATTAATTAATTTTAGTACTAAAAAATAAAATTATTTAACCCATATATGCCCAGAACTTTATCCGTGTGGTGACGTATTAAGAGGACAGAGTATAACAACTCCAATTCATCTCGTGGGTTTCGTTAACTAAGGGAGCAAAATACGCACGACAACATCACTACAAGACAAGGTAAAATTGATACAAACCATATTAGTAGGCCAAAATCTCTTCTTGGAGAAAAGGCCCATCCCTAGCAGTGGACTCTTAAACGCTGTTGATGTGATGAACAAACTTTGACTTTTTAGAGCATTTTTTTTATTGTTTCAGTATATGTTATTAATTGACTGATAAAATTCATAAAATAGTACTCGGTGAAAGTAGACATTTCATAGCTTATCAATGGGTCATGCCCGACCCCTTCAACATGTATGGGTTAACTATGATATTGATTCCTTAAATTAACTATTGTGCGTGGAGTCATGCGACGTTCACTCACAAGTGCATTTGAAAGTAAATATAATTACTTTTCTGTTGTTTTAACTTCAATATTCATATAATTGCAATTTACTTATCTGGGGAATTGACGAAGATTTGTAAGTTGCTACTCCACTTGATAAAAAAAAACATTTACCAGCATTCATCTTGCATGAATGTAAATAACATAGACATAGAAATACACATATGTAAGTTAATTTTTCTCCAGTAGTAGAAATAGACAAAAATTTCACATAAAACTTACGCTAAACGTGTAACTTACATGCTGAACACGTATCGTTAAGCTATTGGCAGCATTTTCTAATAAAATTGTTTAGGAATTGCTTTAAGAAATAATTATAATTTTACTAATAATAATTCACTGTATGTTAACATTTTGAAAAAACGTTTACAATTTACTCCTACAAACCGGCAAGAAGTAAGCAGCGTTTAGGACCTTCTTTACAGATAATATTTTTTTAAATAATCTAATATTTCGCAGTAAAAAGTTTATTTCATAAACGTGAAATTTCTGTACTTTAACGCTAAAAGCCGAACTAATGAAGATATGTTTGTGAGGTGTGTAATTATAAAAGTTCGTGTTCACTAAGTGCATTAGTGTCTAATGAATTGTGGAGCAAGTTAAGTTAGTAAGTTCGTCACGGCATACAAAAGTAACTTTTCTAAGTCGTTTATAAGTAAATACCTTTCATATTCTTCAAGTGTTGCCTTATTCACTGAATACTTTTTATTTTAACCTTCTTACTTAATTTGTTATTGCAAAATTTACTACGAGCTTATGTACTAATTAGTTTTTATGAAAGTCTTCTTCTTAGCTTTTATTGCTCCCAAGATTGTTTTACTTTGTAGTAGACCTTATAAAAAAGTATTTATTATTAAATTTAAAAAGCTAACTAAGAAGTGATACTCTTTTTTCCGTTATTTATATAGAGTGGGCTATGAATTAGTTAACATTTGAAAAAATTGTATTAAAAAATCATTTGATATATTAGTTAAATGTTAATTAGTTCGAATTCATTTTTTTTAAATTATATCGGATAAGTGACCACACTCTTCAAAGTGTACACTGAAATTTTCGAATACTCGTCGGCAAAGACACCGTGAGATCGTCGACATCTCTTCGCTGATTTTTTCTTTTAGTTGACGTAGCGTAGTTGGTTTATTGTTGTAGATATGTTTCTTCAAATAACTCCGTAAAAAGAAGACTGCTCAGAATAGATCTGGATTTTTGGGTGCCCATGGAACGTCGTCTTGCCTGGAAATCAGCTTTTCCGGAATCATGTATTTAAGCCCCGGCAGGGACTCATTGGACGTGTGACATGTGTCTCCATCTTGTTGAAACCATGTGTTACGATTGTAGCCAGCAAATTCCAGTAGCATCGGTCCCAAGAACTTCCGTAACAAGTTTCCGTTGGATGTTAGATTCAAATGTCAACGAATTCTTGGGCCACTCTATATTCAGGTTCCGATTTTTAAATTTACAGTTATACTATACTCATGTAATTATAATGTTTTTCAAGTAAACAAAATTAATTATAATAGTTTATTTATTATCACAGCATTTTCAAAAGTATAAGTGTAACTTAACCCATATGAATTAAAAAAAAAAATTTAACGTTGCAAAAATTTACTTGTGGGAATATATCAACAGCTTACTCGTATGCATAAGCTAATCTTCTAGCTTTTTATTATACAACATATATAAAACAAACTTGTAAACTTAAGTGTACTGAACGGCTAATGAACTCTATCTGAAACTTTTACGTCAAGATTACCTTGTTTAGCTAGAAACTGTGTTTCGAAGTCAAAAGCTTAAATTTTTCAAATCATACTTCTCCGAGCAAGTGTGAAACTTAAATGATGTTTTTAATTAAATTTCTTTTTAAGCTTCCAACGCCATTTCTGGCTTACTAATTTCAAGTTAATACACCAGATGTTATCAGTAGCATATAATTTAACGAACTCTAAGAACGTGATACAATTTGTTTCGTTCGAAATATTTTAGAAGATTTGTACGTAAAAACTTTTGAACACAGTTTCTATTTGTGATTGGTGTTTTGCACAAAACTTAAAATATACGAATACGTTATAACTAATTGCTGTAAACTTTAATGCTCTCCCCTCAATATTTTAATTAATTTTAATGGTACCAAATGTAAACTGAAGAAATAAGTTTTGAAGAAACAAACATAGTTAAAAGACATTTGAAACTGGTTCTCTACTTTTCACATATACTTTAAGTTATCCTAAAAATAGTTACACACGATATTGAAGTGGCATAACTGCTAAGGCACAATTATTTTAAGCATAATTATTCTTAAGTATACTATTCTAAAGTATAGATTCGTTTACGCATAATTATATTTAACAAGACAATTTACAAGCAGAATAATTAAGTACTTCTTCACTACAAACCAAAAATATCATGTATTTAATAAAATATTTTTCTTACCCATATAAAATAAACATGTTGGCGCCTTAGGGTACCGACGCAACCTAACCTTGTCTACACAATGGTACTCAAGGTTTATTGAATATAATATTTACTTTTTCAGTTTTCAGATTCAAATACCTATCAGTAAAATTAACGACGAAAGTCAAATCGCCTAATAATTAAGTATACTGTAAAAGTTGAAATTTTGATTAATCTTAGGTGTCACTAGAAAATCTTAGGGCCTATCAACACAAGTTGGTAAATGCAAGAATTCATTAAAAAAACTACCTTTACAATTCACGAAAATTATGTATAATAGGTATGTATCCCCGAGTCTCATAACCGTAAATGGCGCTGCTATCGAGGTAGTGCAAGAATATATCTACCTTGGGCAAACTATTAAACTTGACCGGCACAACTTCGATCGGGAGGGCGATAGGAGGATTTGTCGGGGCTGGGCAGCGTACGGAAAGTTACATAACATCTTCGAGTCGCCGATCCCACAATCATTAAAGACCAATGTATTTGATCAGTGCATCCTACCCATAATGACATACGTAGCCTTGACGTGGACAATCACCATTGGACTGGTACATAAGTTTAAAGCAGCTCAGCATGCGATGGAGCGTGCGATGCTGGGCGTTAGAATTCGTAATTAGGTTATTCGACAGAGAACTGGAATAACTGACATCGCACGGAGAATCAGTGCTGCTGAAGTGGAAGTGGGCCGGCCATATCTCCAGACGAACCGAACGTCACTGGAGTCGAAGTGTACTAGAGTGGAGACCACGATTAGGCAAATGTAGTATAGGACGTCCTGCGGCGCGATGGACCGACGACTTGAGGAAGGTGGCTGGTAGCGGATGGATGCAAATTGCCCTAGACCAGGATAGTTGGCGCTCCTTGAGGGAGACCTTCGTTCGCAGTGGACGCCGATAGGTTGATTGATTTTTTAGTACAAGCTCGGTTTTACCAGCAACGGTTGCTTAATATTGGTTTTGAGGATAAAATAATCCACTCAAACTTATCCAATCCAAATGATTCAATAACAACAGATGGTAACTGGCGCTCAACGGCCACCTCGCTGTTCTAACTTTTCGGAACCTAACGCAGTAACAATATATAATATTTCACGTAGATAAAGAGAAGAAGAAAACATTAATTAAATATGTTTTTGTTAGTATAAAAATAGTAAACGTTTAAAATACAATCAATTTTGCAATAAAATATTGTTTCTATTAATTTCTTATAACTATACTATGCCACATATATAAAAATATAAAGTACTGTTACGAAAAGAAGCTTTATTAATTATACTATTACATTAAATACAATACACAGAGATTTCTTTAAAATTACATAAAATTTTAATGAGAATTACTGAATAGTCGCTAAACTAGTTGTTAAAAATATATTTTTCCTCATTTCTTTTAACATCATATATAATATTTCTGACAAATAAATACATACATATTTCCAAAAAATACTTCTGACATTTAAAACACAACATCTTCTAGTTTCAAACTAAGCATAGCTTTTACTATGATAACCAGATTGATTGATAGAATATTTATATAGTTTTTTTTTATAAATACATACACATTATACAAGAAAACACCCAAACTCCAAAGTCAAAGTCAAAGTCAAAGTCAAATTCATTTATTCATTTAGGTCACAAAAGACACTTATGAACGTCATAAAAAAAAAAAAACAATAAAAGATGAAAGATGAACAATCTGTCGATTAAAATTATAGCTAGCTGGGTTCGCAGATTGTTCATGGTAGAGTGGTGAGAAAAGAACCCAGGAAAGAAACTCACCACCACTCTTTTAACTCAAAATCTTTTAATATTAAAATAGCAGTTATATTCACAATCATAGGTCTTAAAAAAAGAGCAATTCATTTCCAAACATCTAAATCTGTGACATAGTCTGAAACTGAGTAATAAGCCTTTTTGGACAACCTCAGCTTAACAAATTTCTTAACAACCGAAACAAATATTTGCAGATTATACAAAAATTTGATTCGATTCAGGAATCGAACCCAAGACCTCAAGTATTACATATTTATAGTAAACCCTAACAAACTTATAAATAAATTCAAACTAAAATAGAGCGAAATATATACATATATTTAACACAAAGTCCTAGTAAAGTAGTTTCCAAAAAGTCTATTCGAGAACAAGAACTCTCAAGTTATCAAAGTAAGGATCAAAACGTATTAGAACTTTTATGATTGATATGAAGACATCTAGTGAAAGGAACGTTTATATTAATGGACCTGAATGATTGAAAGTAGATTAGTAAAAGACTTAAGTAAAGAAGTACATGTGTTAAAATAATAGAAAGGAAATATCTCCATTCAAAGTGGGATACACAGAGCTATACTTTGTCAACCAACACGTTGAAGTAAAAAATATGTATACGGATATATAATTTCAAAGTTGGGTCTAATATTTGAGTGAGGGTATAACTGATACATGTAGCTTAGAAGTTGGAGTTCTAGTATGGTACTATTTTCCTTAAGTACTGTAAAATGTGTTTTAAATTTTTTGGTTACAATGATAAAGAACAATGTTCTCCGACACTTTTGCATAAAATTTTTCATAACATATAGGGAAGATATCCTTTGAATCAATTTTAGTTTACGTTTCATATAACTTGTGGAATAAATTTACGCCTCATACTTTCATTACTACTTATAATTATAATACAAAATGATGGGTATAGTATTGTTTCTCCATAGAACTCCTTGCCGAATTCTGTATACCAAGACTTACATTAAATGAGAAAAATACGAATGAAATGAAGGAAAAACTATCCAGAAGGAAAAGTGATTCAAAATTGAAATAGGAAACGTTCGAATTCTCGTGAAATACAATACAAGGGTATGAGTTGCTTCGCTTCGTTCAGGATGCGTTATTTATGTAAATTTATCCACTGTTGATGTCAAAAGTAGCAGTTATTAGTCGAAGACTAATTAATTGTAAATTGTCAGATGCGAATTAAATTCTAACATCCATAAAATCTTACCGCTTTTGCTTTGTGTTCAACTATGGTGACTTGAAATCTACGTAACTAAACTGTTGTTTGTTATTTTGCTGGCTTGGCTTTTGATAATAAAACTAAAAGTTCTAGACTTCATATATCATTCGTGGTTATTTACAGAATATTTATATTGTATATGAAAATAAAAATAGACACTGTTGAACATTGACTTCATTCAAACTCTCGTACGATGAGTGTCTAATAAATGCACAACATGCTTATTTGTACGCGTACATTTGTAAATTTCGTTATCAAAATCACCATCAACAGGAAAATGTATGATACAAATTAAAATGTCTTTTGTTCTAGGGAATCCGTGGGCCTTCATGCTTCTTTTCTTCGCCGCGGTGAAAATAATACATCTTCTATGCGTTTAACTATGCGATATTCTACAAAATATTCAAACGTTCAAAATGTTAGTTTATTATAACGAGTGCGAAAAACTAGAATCAAGCCGAGCCTTTGAGAAGAAACAAAGGTAGTCACTGACAATTTATTTGCAAAGCTTATGAAGAGAAGTGTAAAGTGTAAATAAATAATTATCTTTTATATAAATAAACAAATAAATAATCCTTTATTGCTGTTAACTTATTTAAACGAACATTACATAAAATTATAATAATAGCGGTGAGAAAAAAACTTAAATTAAAAAACACATATTCTCGTTATTCGGCATTCGGCTTATTTCCCCACTTTACAGCTTGTCTTTCGACAAAGGCTTTCTTTTAAGATTTCCACTTGTTTTTATCCTTTGCTGTACATATCCAGTCTGGTCCAGCTATTTGTTTCCAATCATCTTCCCAATATACTTCCCATGGTCTTCTATTCCTTCTTCTAATCTTCTCGCTGTCTTTTGTATATATCATTATAAATATTTTGTAATTAACGTATGCGTATCAACTGATTAAAAGTATTCTACAAACTTGTTTTATTCAATACAACATATTATTTTTTCTTTTTTCCTATTTTAAGAGCCTGCCAAAGTGACTCTACTTTGCCTAATGGAAAGCATAACTAGAATCCAACAGTTGTGGTCACCATACTCATTGCGAATGCAGACAATAAAGTATACTAACAAACACTATGGTAGCCTAGTGAAATGCTTCTTCACGACCTGCTTAGAGACGTAAAAAGCATGGCAGTCATCGTTTCAGAGTAATGCTCGCACGCTTACCACGATAACTTTCACTCCTGCGTCAATGCACCTCCGGTCTCACACTCACCAACGAAACACGACATCATGAATCCTGTCGCTTTAGGTTGACCTTCTGTGGGAGGGTAGTACTGCCCTGTACGACCTGTACGGGTTGAAATTAGCGTGCTTCTATTGCTTTGTATTTTAATGGCATGCGAATATGGCTGAAATATTTTGACATTATAAATATATTGTGAATAGAGGAGAATATTTTTTTATTAAAGATATCATTTGTCATGCAGATACTAATATAATTCATGGAATGTTATTAGCAACTTTTCAGAATATAGCGATAAAAATCCGTCAATAATTAACAATATGTAATAACGAAGATTAAGTGAGAGTAACAACTAAAACTTACACCACACGGAGACGTTAAATTCTTATCATAATCGCTTACTACCTCCACAATAGAAATATTTTGCGCAGTAATCCGAAAGCAAAACCACGTATTTCAAGTTATAGATCTAAATACATATGATAAAGTACAGTTAGCAAGATGGCAAGTACTTTAGTTGTCAACCTTAGTAAATAAAACAACATCAAAAATTTATTTGAGCTTCTACAATACGAGTACTTCATAGCAATAACGAAGGTTAATTTGGGCAACAAATACGAATTTCCAAAGAAATACGTACTTCCTATGAAAATCGCAATACGTTTGAAAAAATACCATAGTAACACATATTTTTACAATGTTATTGTAAGGTTTTTTATGTCTTTACGAAATTTCAAGAAATTAAAATTAGGCAAGTGCAGGCAAAATTACAAGTGATGAAAATCTGAATATTTTTATGGAGATAACACTATATTATAAATGATATTCCTGTAATTACTTAGACTCACAATCCTTTATAATTGGTTATTTATTTATAATGATAAATATATAATTAAATGACGCTAAAAAGGGTATATACTGTTCATTTTTATATTAGCACTCAAACTGAACAAAATTGTCGCTAACTTAACAGAATAACAAGTAGACTAATCTACTAAGAAATGCATATTGTGAAACAAAATTAGCTTAATTTCATTACTTATTCTGTTCATTTCATTTATAGAGGTTACTAAAATTAAACAGCGTGAAAGGAAGGTTGGTTTATTTTGTGATGGCTTTCTGTGGCTTGACACCAATGTGAAGTAAAAAGACAAAGCATCAAAATTTATACTGAATAAATAAATATTTTGATATATAATATTTGTTATATCAAAAATTAAATACATCTAAGAAGTTATCACATTATATCAGAGGCATCATATCGTATCATAACCATTGAAAAACATTAAAAGAGCAAATATCGATACATAAATATATGTAATGGCAAAAAAATTTGGCAAAATTATAGGATACCATAAGTTCAGTCTAAAATAAACTGTGAAAAACGAATAATCTGTATGTTCACAATTTAAAAATGAAAAAAAAACCATCCATTTACTTAACAGTCTTGTTACAGCTGACGAAATATTATTTCCCCAAATATTGGCTAAATAGAGAATATTTTTTGTTCAAATATTTTTTCCTCTCATAATATTGTTTCAAACGTATATTTCGAGCCATAGAGACTGATTCTTTTTTTTTCGTTAATTTTTCACGTAATATAATGAAATATCGATTATATGTATTCAGATTTAAAAGTATAAGAAGAACTGACTATCATAAATAGAAAAATATTTCTTTCTCCCTTTAGCCATTACTCAGTTAAAATACATTAAATTAGCAATAGTTAAGTCTAATTTACGCTGAAATAGAAGAGTAAGTTGCTATTTCATTAGAACTTAGTGGCATTAAAGTCAAATGGTGCTCCAATTTTCGCAAATTTCCGTAAATTGGAGTATGTATAAATGATATATGTTATGTAATTGATGCTTTCTTCTCTAGTTAGTTATAAGGTTTACTGCTTTATATTACAATATATTGGAATAAAGAGATTATTAATTCTGTTGCTAACTAACCGAAGGGGCTGGAATTGAAAATACTTCCGACGTTTGGTATTTTCTGATCATTGAAAGAACTAGATTCGTCTGTTTTATAATATGTAAACTCAATCACGACAGCATCGGTCCACCTACCATCGTTTTCCAGTACGCGGTCGCCACTACAGAACTTTATAGCCCCATCGGCAATCGTTTCTGTGTGCAATGTGCTCTGTCCACTGCCACGGTGAAGGTTACAGATAACCGTTGGATAAGGGCGGCACGGGAGTGGGTAATGTGGAAAAATTTTGAGGAAGGCCTATGTCCAACAGTGGGTGTCTTTCGGCTGAGCGTATGATGATTTACTCAATCGGAATCGAAGTCACAATTATTTTCAACATTTCTTAATTTATTTAGTTATTTTTGAATAAACTAAACAGGACATTTATACTATAATATATGTAAATAACTGTCATTGTAAGTAGCAAGAGCTTTATTTGTACTACTAATACACTGATAGAAATCAGAAACCGTGGCTATCGATCTATTCAGTACAAAGCATAGGACTCGCAAGGTGCAGAACTTATATTGTCATTCTAACATTCATAAAGATTTTTTTTATAGCTTCAATTTGTCTATGACATTACGGAATCATTCAAATGAAAATTTCCTGGTCGTCCGCGCAGAATTGTGAAATATACATTTCCTTTAAAAATATTTACGACTTACAAATATACCAACACCAAAATAGAAGTGATTCCCATTCAACAGCATCTTGACTATTCCATTAATTGTTTCTTCTGTAAGCTTGAAGCAATATTCAAAATTGTATATTTCTTGACAGTGTTACCATGGTGATAATTAAAACTAATAAACATGTCCCTTAATAACTCTTCTATGTTGCGGTGCGACGTTTATCGCAGCAGATGTTTTCTAATTAATGGTAAATGCATCCGACTAGAGCTACGTTTTATTAAAGTATTCTATCAAGTTTAGGTGAACGCCTTTGTTTTTAATCCAATAGTAAAATAAATGTGTGCTGATATTGAAAAACGTGTTTTTTATTTCTTGTGATAGTATTTTATGTTATCGATGTATATGTGTAAATTTCGTGTTTTGGTTTTGTAGCAACTTAATGTAATCAAATAATTGCATCTAGACAATGCACGCGACGTCAAAAAGATTTACCAATATCGGGAGATAATATGAAATGTAGATATTTATATATACATAAGTATATAAAAACTATTTTTTTTATTTATAAACTATTGAAATGTAAATAAAATACTCTTGCCGAGGAGATTTACTACACAAATCTCGGTAGTCGTATACAATTATGATGCAGTTTCATCCCATAGGTGTACCGAATACTGAGGCGTACATATACATGAACACATTTAGTTTTCAAATTTACATCATTAGATTTTGTACACAATATATTAGGCAAAAGTGTTTCGAATTTCGAATTACTTAGTAGAAGTTGTGAGTGAAGGTAAAAAATATGTGAAAAATATAAATTGAACTATTCTACGGAATAGGGTTATCATTAAGCAATCATTAGCACTAATTAACTAATAAATAAACTTACTAAATAAATACATCAACATTAAAAAATCTGCAACACTCATTTTGTCAAAGAATTGGACCTGACCATAGTATTTATCAATGTCTCGCATCAGCTGATTCTTGAAAAATTAGAGGCAATCGAGCTTCAGCACATAAATGAATTGAAGATTACCTAAAAAATCGTAGATTAAAAATGATAATAAAATGGTCACTAAGGAAAGATTGATATTGAACATGGAGTTCCTCAAGAAAGTATATTGGGACCAATACTGTTCTTAGTTTAAATAATTAATCATATCACTATTCATAAATATATGTATATTGTTTGTAAATAGAGTTTTATTTTATTTTTAATTGTGACATTGATAAATAATACGATTTAGTTCGTAACAAAATAGTTAAATACTTAAATGCTAATCTTTACAAAAATAGCTTTATACGATTCCAAACACCCTGCCAGATAATCCCCCCATCGAATTGTGAGAGTGAAGGAACACAAAGTGCACCTGTGTTTGCGCACACGCTTGTGCTCTATAATATCTCTTACGCAGTTGACTGGTCTCTGTTGAGACGCAACCAACAGCATTATTTTTTCTTATAAAATCAACAGCATAATTCAATTTAAAACTGTAGAACTTATGTATCATATTTCTGCAATATAATTTCATTTCATTTCAATAAAGTATGTATAAATAAGTTTTAGAATGGAGTAGAGTAGTAAAATGACGAAGGATAGAATACACCGACCTTAAATAAAACTCTCACAAATGATGGTGACAATCAGATTCAGATGTACTCGTGCTTGTAATGTGTTTCATATTACCATATTTAATATACATATGTACTCGTATTACTTCGAAACATTTATTGCTAACCCTATTATTATAATAAATTTCAATGGTATTCATTGTTAAAGAAATACCTCGTATTTCTATAATTCATAGAATTCGGAATCCAACAAGTGCCTTTTATAAAGAAATAACATAATTTTTTTAAGCCCTACATTGTTGATATTTACTTTCTTATATTTCTTTATATTACATATTTTTTTCAATCATACATTAATATCTCTATACTATTTATTTTGTAAGATACAGTAAAAACGACAAAGTACATTTTTATTATGACCATTAATAGGAGCCATGATTTGACACGTAATTTGTGAAATAGTTCGACAGAATTGCTACCATGGTTTACATAACATCGATGTTGAGCAATTCTGTCATTGTTTTTCCCTGTGTGAATAAGGTTGACCCTGTGGTGACGGATTACAAATACATAGTGTAATACCACCCCTATTCATACCGAGGGTGTCGTAAGAGGCGACTAAGGGAACAAAGTATGCAAGACAACATCATTACAAAGAGCAGGAAAACTTGGAATTCCAACCCGTCTGGCCAGCGTGTTATAGTAGGTCTAAACCTCCTTGCTAAAGGAGAGGCCTATATCCAGTAGTGGATTATAAAAGGCTGTTGATGAATAAGGTTACTGAATGACCACCACTAACTATGGGGGAGGGGAGGAGAATTCAACGCATATGTCGTTTGGGTTGCAGGTATCCATACGGACGATAGTCTCTTATCATTGGGTTTTCGGTAACCGTGCCATTAAAAAAAAATTCAAACCAAAAAATTACATTTCTCAAAATTGTGTCATCAACTTCCAATATGGTATTGATACAGTAATTAGCATTATTATTGTTAACCATCACTGTTTAACAGGTATAATGCAAGTTAAACTCCTATCAGAAGCCTCTCCTTAGAGAAGAGATTTTGGTCTACTTAATATCAACGTAGTCAAGAAAGTATGAATATTTTTAGTGATAAATGAGACGTGAAGCAGCGTAATTCAATTAATTTTATACTGGTAAGTGTTATAAAGAAAGCTCAAGAATTCGTTCAGGTAAAATATGACGCTACCGTGACTACACGGTATCGTAGAAAAGGAGATTTAGTTCTATATAGTTCTATATAAATTTTTAATGGATAGTTATATGTAGAATATAACATCAATAACTTTGCTTTTGTTTTGAATATAACTTTTTGTATGTGATTAATTTTACATCTATAGTAACACTCGTAATATACGCTGTAAAAATTTTGTACTTGATTTATTAAAATAATATCTTGATCTCAATTTAATTGTAACAAGTTTTAATTGGGCGCAATGCCAAAAAGTCCTTATATAATTACAAATATTGATATGTAAATTAGGTTTTTAACAAATTGTGAACACGAAGAGGCGGAAAATGAGATCAAATAAAATAGATTGATATTTTACTTACAACATTTACTATACTTGTAAAAACGTATGCCTGGAATCGTGCTTTGGATTGAAGAAAAATCTGAAACGTAACATTTCACATCTATTTACTTATTATATATGTATAACAATTAAATAAGTATTCGATTACTTCATACCTTAAACTTTACATACAAATCCAATATTTGTATTTTAAATTAGTTAAATATTATTTTTTGTAAAGGCTTACTCAAGTTTTGTCTTGTTTTTCAATATTCTTGTTTTCTCAAATATATTTCAATGAAATCAACACTTTAAAGTTTCTTCTTTTCTTCCGGGTTTTATGTTTTCAGCCTCTGAAAAGTATCAAATGACGTGCTCTTTGCCAGTTGTAATTTTATTGATTTTCTAGTTTTTTTATCGCATTTGGTTTGATTTATGAGAAGTTGCTCAACAATATAGAAGACAAATTTTATGTTTCAGTATTAAGATTTAAGTTAATTCTGCTTCTAATATAAAATATCTTATTGTTAGTTGTAAATTAATATAAAAATAAAAGATGACGATGCAGTAACAATTGGCTGTATGCAAAATACTTTGATTGAGGTCTTTATTAGTTCAGCTTAAGCACAAACCGAGGAAAGATTAAATTGTTTACGAGGAAGCGTTGTAAATGAACAATCTTAATGTCTTAAACCGATTCAGTTTTCATATACAATAAAAAGCATTATCGTCAAACTATGACGATACAGAAACGATACAGATGACGATACAGTAACGAATGGTTCTATGCAAAATACTCTGATTGATGTCTTTCTTAGTTCAGCTTAAGCACAAATCGAGGAAAGATTAAATTGTTTACGAGGAAGCGTTATAAATGAACAATCTTAATCTCTTAAACCGATTCAGTTTTCATATACAATAAAAAGTATTATCGTCAAACTGTGACGATACAGAAACGATACAGATAACGATACAGTAACGATAGTTCTATGCAAAACACTCTGATTGAGGTTTTTATTAGTTCAGCTTAAGCACAAACCGAGGAAAGATTAAATTGTTTACGAGGAAGCTTTGTGAATAAATAATCTTAATCTCTTAAACCGATTTAGTTTTTATATACAACAGAAAGCAGTTTCCTCAAAACGTGTAGATAAATCTAAATTTGTTAATATTTAGCATTTGAATGCACGATTGGCCTAGTGGTTTAAGCGGTCGCCACGCCGCTCTCTACTGTGTTGAGAGCGGTGGATTTAAAACCCACATGGGACAACACTTTGTGTGATCCACAAATTATTGTTCTGAGTCTGAGCGTTCTTTGTGTCCACTTCTTGTATGTTTATAAAATTTTCATTAAAAATATGCCAGACATGTAATACTAAATAAATAAATAACCTCACATATTTCACACGAGACTGTCTCATTCAAAATTTACTGTACATTATTTTCGAAACATAGTAGTTCTTTAACTTCTATTATTAGGTTAAAAATCTATATAGCACAATTCAAATAATTATAGTATTTTGTATCAATGTTAAGTTCACTGTGAAAAAAAAACAAATATTTTACGTACATTGAACGTTGGTATGGTATTTTCTTTGATAATTTATTTTATTTTCATGACACTCACCCTAAAGTCTATAATATTTTTTAATTTTGACTAAGTAAGACGTACAAGCACAACCTTCGCTTGATTAAAATCAGTTAATATCGCTTATTAACACGCTACGGCTCTCATGTTGTTGGCGTGTCTGTAATTTAATATCAGCAATTTACTTGTACGAAAATAGTTAATACTAACGAATAAATTTACTATTGCAATTAAAGTACAAGCGATTTACATGAACATGGAAAAACTAGTTAATATTATTGCCAAAATATTTTCTATATAAACTCAAGAAAACTAAAGTAATTGAATACAACGAAGTTAGTACAAAATAATCAATCCACATTGTAAAAGGTCACAATGTATACACACACACACACACACACACGCACACACGCGTGCACTCACACTCGCTTGCACACATACATCCATGCACGCACACTCGTACGCACACACACACAAACATACTCACATCAGCTTCAGCTACAGTTTTCAAGTTATTAGATATAAAAAAAAAAAATATTCTCACATAAAAAGATAAATTATTTAAAACTATACACACTAAACAAGTAATAAAAATGTTAAATGTAAACTTGTTTGAAACATGGAAAAGTCTGTAATGCAGTAATTTTTTTTTACTCACACCTCATGAAATCATGATTTTACAGAAAATGTGGTCAGTGCCACAGTAATATTATCTATTCAAAATTGTGACCGTGAACTAACGTTATCTACATATTATTTGATGATTTTCTGGCTTTTTAATGTTAATATGTAGCAAATGCAACAGGAAGTGTTCAATCAAAATACGTATTGCGTATTTTAATTAGCAGATTCTATGATAAATCAATAATTTGATACTGAAAAATATTTGAGCCTCGACTGAGACGTATCAGAAACTTTATTGATAATACAATATTAAATCCAAGTCATTTAAGAAATGTTATCTCTGGGTGCGTGCGACTAAATGTGTACCGAGTGTATGTGTAATGTGTAACAAACTCGTAGCGCGTAGGTGTGACTCGCGTGGCGGCAGTTTCTTGTGAAGATACAATACTGTGAGATAATATTACCGTGTGGTTTTTTTCTCTCTTTCAGTACTTATATAATAGTTATAGCTTTCGTGTATAAATTCAACTTCCATTGTAAAACTATATAGTTGTCGATGAATTATTTTCAATTATTGTTGACACGTCAATTTATTTCGGTTACAGTTCTATCGAAAGTTTTTATATAATTAAAATATCTTAATAGTTTTTAATCAAATACTTAACATACGCATGTACGTATCGATCTAAATGTAAAATTAATATTCAAACAAATTAAAATCGTTGTTCTGATAAATGGCAAGGAGTTGGATCTTGTGGACATTGTCAAGTTTTTGAATATAAAATAAAATTTGTAACTTAATTGATCTGGAAAGAGCTAAAAAATAGCATTTACCTACATTCATAGTGTAATGTTATGTGATATTTTGTTTAGAGAGAATGCTGCTGACATTCAAAGTATCTTTGATTTGCAGAAGAGGACTACTTGCGTAATTTATAATCTCAGTTATAGGCAATCACTGACAGATAAGGTTAAAGGCATTGGTATCCTGACAATTTCAATAGGTCGATGAAAATTTAGTGTATGTAAAAAAAAATATTACTTTCTTTACAAAGTTTATAGCATATTTAAATTGTTCGTGATATTGACACTAGAAATTACCATAAACTTGTGTCACCAAAGACGAGATTACAAAAAGTAAGCAAGTCTCTTCAATGTCAGGGTGTCTGATTCTACAATTAAAAATCAAGAATTAGGAAATAACAAATTTAAGTCCTTAATAGAACAAAAACTTTGTGAAAAGGCTTACTACACAGTTTGAGATTATTTAAGTGAAAAGTTTGCTTAAGATTGATGCTGCTCACTCCCACATTTACGTTTGCTGTGTTTGAAAGCAATGAACATTTAATTTATTGTTATATTTCGTGTTTTATTATTTTTTGCAACGAAGTTCCTTAGCGCATGGTACGCTGGCTAAGGGGACTAGGCGAGCGTCACGAAAAATTCTCACAACACTTTTGCTATATTGCGTAGCGCTCGGAGAGGGGGCAGGCTGAGTACACGATTCGAATTATTCGTTCTCTCTCTCTCTCTCTCTCTCTCTCTCTCTCTCTCTCTCTCTCTCTCTCTGTATTAGTTTTTTTTAATACAATACCATTTCATTAGCATTCTTTCACTTATTTCATTCATCATTTAACTCCTAAATATTGTTAATTTATTTAATAATACCTCCTATAATACTTATTTCAAAACGAAAGGAACTTCGCTCCAATCGGGTTTCCCACATGTGACACCTCAGTTTATTTTTTATAATAATTTTTGTTTTCTACACACATGGAAGTCAAATTGCAGCAGCAACTTTTGCTTGTATATAAATGTGAGTATAGTCTAGGTTTTAATGTTAGTTTATACTTATTTTGTTTCTTGTGATTTTAAGTATTTCCACGACCTACTCAAATGTCATGTTGATGGTAATGCTGCGCTTTGGATCCTTAATATTGACTAGTACCAGTTGGGGGACACGATTGCAGGGGCTCGTATACTGTCTGTATGGACAGCCCAGCTGAAAACTATGGTCCTTTCTTTAAAATAACAACCCAGAATCTATACTGTAATCGTTTCGTATTTAATACATGTTCACGGTATTAAAAAAGACACTTATGTGTGAAGTGTCGGCACCTTCTAAAGTCCGTCGTGTAAAAGATCTCTGAAAGATTTACTTGCAAAAATAATTACTATTGATAGTGTAGCGTAGTTGCACCATGTGCACTAAAATTATTTCGTATATTTGATGTAACAAACAAGCTAACACAATATTATATTGAGTAGCGTGTGGGAGGAGCCAAGCATAGTGGGGAGGCAGCGCAGGCGCCGCACCTTAGCGCGGTATGAGACAGTCCGTCCGTAACCTCACGACGCGACAACTCGCATGTCATCGCACCCCAATTATACTTGGCTCCCTGCATTACTTGTGTACTGCTTTCTCCTATTCTCTTCTGTGATCGTAATTTTTAATATAGTGTACGTTAAGACTTTTGTGTACCTGTGTGTTTTTGTAACTAAACAAAAAACATTATACCGTCGTTACCTATGGTTACACATGGTTAAACATTAAACCAGGCCTATGGTTTTCGCAGATGGAAGCTCAGTTCGCGATAGCGAATATTAAGGCTGACGAGACGAAATATTTTTATATTATCGGCAACTTGGACCCACAGTACGCGAGTGAAGTTGAAGATGTGATCGCCAACCCTCCACCAACGGACAAATACGAGAAACTGAAGACGGAGCTCGTAAAACGACTTTCCGCATCACGGGAACGCAAAGTAAAACAGCTTCTGATCCATGAAGAATTGGGCGATCGGAAACCATCACAATTTTATCGGCATCTACTAAACCTGGCCGGGCCAGGGGTTCCCGAAGACTTCTTGCGAACAATTTGGACAAGCCGTCTGCCCAGTGGTACGCAAGCCATCATGGCTTCGCAGACAAAAACTGGCCTACAAGAATTGGCAGAGCTGGCTGACCGTATACACGACGTCGTGGGGCCACAGGTGGCATCAGCATCCGCCATGACTCCAAGTACTTCCTCGACGCCTATAGGGGACAGTGCGAAGTCCGAGATCGCGGCACTTACGAGGCAAGTGGAGTTGTTAACTCAAAAGGTCGAGCGATTGTCTCGGACTCGAGGGAGATCGAGTGATCATGTTCGACATCGTTCGAGTTCTACCCACAATCGCTCACAATCTACTTATAGGCGATTTCCGATATGTCGATACCACTATAAGTTCGGCGACAGGGCAAGGAAATGTGCTCGACCCTGCGATTATCACACGGCGGGAAACGCGAGAGGCAGTCAGTGATGGCGACCGGTGATTGCCCGCGTTCAGGTCGCTTAATTGTCACCGATACTCGTTCGAAGATACAGTTTTTGGTTGACACCGGCAGTGATCTCTGTGTCTTCCCTCGATCGGCGGCACCAGGACGACATATTAAAACCAACTACGAGTTACACGCGGCGAACGGTACTACGATTTCTACCTACGGTTATTTAAATTTAAATTTAAATTTGGGGTTGCGCCGTGACTTTGCTTGGCGTTTTATTGTAGCCGACGTCACGCGGGCGATAATAGGTGTGGATTTTTTGATTTTTTACAATTTAACTGTTGATTGCAGGAACAAGCGCCTGATTGATAATAATACTACGCTTGCATCCCCAGCTATGGCTGCACGACCGTCTGACGCCGTTTCCTCGGTGAAGGTGATCCTTGGTGAGTCTCCATACCATGACATACTCAGAGACTACCCTGACATCACTCGCCCACATGGCGTTCATCGTACACCAACACACAATACAGTCCACCACATACACACTACACCTGGACCTCCAGTTTCGTGTACACCACGACGACTGGCTCCTGACAAGTTGAAAATTGCCAAAGAGGAGTTTGAAGCCATGCTGAAAGATGGTACAGCCAGACCTTCGAAGTCACCATGGGCATCGCCATTGCATTTGGCACCAAAGAAGAATGGGTGGCGTCCTTGCGGCGATTATCGTTTGTTAAACGCCAGAACCGTGCCGGATAAGTACCCAATCCGGCACATTCATGACTTTGCTCACAGCCTTTCAGGATGTTCTGTATTCACGACGCTAGATTTAGTGAAAGCTTTCAACCAGGTACCTGTGGTTCCTGAGGATATTCCAAAGACCGCCATCACTACCCCGTTCGGCCTATTCGAATTCCCTTACATGACGTTTGGGCTTCGTAACGCTGGACAAACTTTTCAGCGGTTCATCGAAGAAGTGGTACGCGGTTTGGACTTCTGTTACGCATATTTGGACGATTTTTTAGTCTATTCGAAAGACCAGAAAGACCATGAAGACCACCTACGTCAACTTTTTACCCGACTTCAGAAATACGGTATAGTCATTAACACAGGTAAGTGCGTCTTCGGGGCAAGTGAAGTAACCTTTCTAGGCTACCGTATCTCAGCTGAGGGCACCAAGCCCCTGCCCGAGAAAGTGGAAGCCATCACGAAGTACCCTGTGCCCAAAACTGTTCGAGAACTTCGGAGGTTTTTGGGTATGATTAACTTCTATCGACGTTTTATCCCCAAAGCAGCCGAACAGCAAGCTCCTTTACATGCCTTGTTAACCGGTTCTGTTAAGGCCTCATACCCTGTCAACTTTACTACCAAAGAACGGGAGGCCTTCAACGCCTGCAAAGACAGCCTCTGTAAAGCCGCAATGTTAGCTCATCCTGACTGTGAGGCCATACTCGCATTAGTGACAGATGCCTCAGACACAGCAGTAGGTGCAGTCCTACAACAAACCAAGGATGGTCAACCATGGGAGCCACTTGCTTTCTACTCGCGAAAATTAAGCCCATCCCAGTGTAAATATTCACCGTATGACAGGGAGCTCCTCGCCATATACGAGTCGATAAAACACTTCAGACATATGGTCGAAGCTCGGCATTTTATCATTTACACTGACCACAAGCCAATATGCTTCGCGTTCCACTCGCGCAAGGAGAATTGCTCACCAAGACAGTTTCGACATTTAGATTACATTTCCCAGTTTACTACTGATATAAGGCACATTTCGGGTAAGGATAACGTAGTCGCTGATAGTCTCTCGCGCATTGAAGAGATCGTCCAACCGGTGAACCTAGACAAGCTAGCTGAGTCACAGATAGATGACCCGGAGCGTCAACAGTTACTAAACGGCGACACCACGCTGTGCCTTATCAAAGTGAAACTGCCGGGATCGTATGCCGAACTGTACTGCGATGAGAGTGGCAAGATTACCAGACCATACATCACGAAACCTTTTCGTCGCCAAGTGTTCGAGAGCTTACATTCTTTAAGCCACCCAGGAGCTGCTGCATCAATAAGATTGGTCTCTGAGAGATATGTGTGGCCTGGGATGAGAAAGGATTGTCGCGAATGGTGTCGCGTCTGCCTAGCATGTCAGCGAACAAAAATCACCCGACACGTGTCCGCACCATTAGGTTCCTTTGGACTACCAAAGACCAGATTCGGTCACATCCACATCGACCTCATAGGACCCCTACCACCATCACAAGGCTACCGTTATTGCCTTACAGTAATCGATCGCTTTACACGTTGGCCTGAGGCGATACCAACCCAGGATATAACTGCAGAGACTGTAGCTAAAGCCTTGGTGAGTGGGTGGATATCCAGGTTTGGATGCCCCAAGATCATAGTTACAGACCGTGGCAGGCAGTTCGAATCAGCCCTTTTCAAAAATTTATCCAAAATTATCGGTTTTCAACACAAACGCACGACAGCCTATCATCCCGCCTGCAACGGAATCATCGAGCGGTTCCACAGGCAGCTGAAGGCTGCAATCGTCTGTCACAACACAAACCACTGGGTGGAGTCTTTACCATTGGTCTTGCTCGGCATCAGGAATGCCTACAAAGAAGACCTGCAGTCAACCCCCGCAGAGCTGGTGTATGGGGAAACCTTAAGATTACCAGGTGAGTTGTTTCACCCAGAGCCTGATGATACGATCGACACCACTGACTACGTAAGACGTCTGAAAGCGTATGTTAAGCAACTGCAGCCTCAGCCTACATCACGCCACGGTATCAGACCAGTTTTCGTCTATAAAGACCTGGCTACAACTTCACACGTCTTACTTCGGGAGGAGATAAATCGTGGTTGCCTAAAACCTGCTTACACAGGACCCCACGAGGTAATAAAACGGAGTGACAAGGTACTGACCATCCTCCTCAATGGTAAATTAGTAACAGTTTCTGTCGATCGTGTTAAGCCAGCTTACATTTTGCACAATTCACACGCCACAAACGCACACACTAATGCACAACAAAACACATCACCGCAGTTCACCAAGGAGACCAACGCCGAGGACTCTGGTGTTCGCAAAACACGTTCGGGACGTAGGGTCAAATTTCCAGATTATTATCGCCCTTAACAAGGTCTCTGGAGGGGGGTGGTGTAGCGTAGTTGCACCATGTGCACTAAAATTATTTCGTATATTTGATGTAACAAACAAGCTAACACAATATTATATTGAGTAGCGTGTGGGAGGAGCCAAGCATAGTGGGGAGGCAGCGCAGGCGCCGCACCTTAGCGCGGTATGAGACAGTCCGTCCGTAACCTCACGACGCGACAACTCGCATGTCATCGCACCCCAATTATACTTGGCTCCCTGCATTACTTGTGTACTGCTTTCTCCTATTCTCTTCTGTGATCGTAATTTTTAATATAGTGTACGTTAAGACTTTTGTGTACCTGTGTGTTTTTGTAACTAAACAAAAAAACATTATACCGTCGTTCATCAACAAGTGCAGTTTTTATTTGTACACCCGACGTACCTAAAATAGTTTAAATCTATTAAATAATTATCTTATTAATCTAATTTATCAGAAACAAACATACAAACTTGTTTTTTTTTGTAGTATAAGATTATATTTAGATTTTTCAGACTGCTGCCTAATATATATTTTACGTCGTTTCGTTATTTTAACAAGCGGAAAAAAGCTCGTAATCAAAATGAACATAGTTTACATATTAAGAGGACAACTGCTTTTTATTTTTGTTAGCATATTATATTCTAGAATTTTGCAATTTAAGAAGGACGTTATAATTACGAGTCTGTTTTTACCCTGTCACTAATTTTTATGCATGACTAGACAAAGCGGATGAAATGCGTAATTGCTTTGAAATACCTATACCCTGTAAGGCAGTTCAAATGTTTTTAAAATAAATACGCGTTGAACACTGCCACATGTAACTTCAGAGATATTTTTTTTTTCGTTCGGCTGTAACAGTGAAAAAATATCATTAATAATATAATGTGCATTTCCTGGTGACAGTAAATCTGATGCTAACTGTTATTTTTCATACAAAAGAGGTTATTAAAAATTGTTAGATTTAAATTACACATACTTACTTCATTCATTCATTCAATTTTGTACTGTAAAATAAATATCGATATTCATCTCGAAAGTTCAAGTTCCACATATGAATTCTACGAACCGACTAAAACCAATCGGAAACCTCAAGAATTTTATGTTGCTCTGCTTTTGTGTGCTATAAAAATCGCTTTGAATGGTCGAGCGCTCGTCGAACAGTAAGCCACTTGACTATGCACCTAGGAAATTGCTGGCAGCGAGAATACCAAATCTGTTCAATCCAATGCAGAAATAGTTAGAAAAATATTTGCGTTATAAATTACTCTCTTGGTAGAAATTTAAATTTAATTTACTGAAATGTTATCTGAATATCTATGAAATACTTTTACAGGTTGCTATAGTTGATTGTAAAACATGTATTTGTGTATGTAACATGTATGTATTTTTTTTTCTTTCTTTAGAAAACAACACCCGCATTGGAAATAAATCCTATATGGAACAACCAGGCTCAGAAAAATAATTAGTGGCTCACACAAAGTGTAGTCCCGTGTGGAGTTTGAACTCATTACACTCGGCGAAGTAGAGCGCGGCGTGGTGACCACTTAAACCACTAGGCCAATCACGCAGTACATTTTTTTTAAATTTATTTCATATAGGATTGTATATTTTAATCGAAGCGAATCGAAAGTTTTAATTTTTATTTTGTATCTACAAAAGTATTATAAATACTAGAGATACTTTGCAAAACGCCATATTGTACAACCATAATTAGAAATATGCCTCACCAAAGTGTTATAGTGTATCTTAAAACTTAGCTAAAACACTTCTCATAAGCGCTCATCCTATTAAAACTTAGAAATTATACTGTCTTAATACGATAGAAACGTCAAGTTATAGTTCAAGGTGACTTAATAATTAACGACTGTAAAATCTGTGAGAACAATGTCATAATCACGTAACTTTGACAATGTCACGGATGATTGATTTTTATTCGTTAAGTTTGATTCTGCGACATTCATCGAAAACAAAGAAATTTAATATTATTAATAGTAAATGATACTAAAAAGTATCAATGATCAAAAAAGTTATTATCTTTTAAATAAATGAATATAGATAAGTATATCCTTGGATTACTATACTCGTATTTCGAACTAGCGAACCACTTCGACTTCATACAGGTGCCGTTGGCCGCCCCAGCTCATTCATTTTAATTTTAATACTCAGTTTTAAGATATTATATATAACGGCAATTTCAGTCTACATTAACAACAAGATATTTAGAACGTGCGAGTATTTAATTGGATGAGGTCTTATATAAAATATAAATAAAATGATAGTGAAAACCACATTAAAAAATTCTTTAAGAATTTGAAAGTAATAATCGGACAAGAATAAAAGTAACGAAGAAAAAGATAACAAAGAAGATGTTTATAAACTCCTTACTTCAAATAAACAACTATGAAAAAGTCTTATAGAATAAATTGTGTATGACTGAAAATGGAACTTGTCTTCTCGTACGTGCATTAATTATACTATAAAGGTATTCGTGATAATATGAAATGGTTAACGTTCATCAAGTAGTTATAACGAAATAATATGTGCTTTTATTATGAAAGACAAAAATTCAATGGAAAGGTATTCTAAACCTGTACTCGAGACTTTTATAACTGAGAAAAATGTTGTAGTGTACTATTAATACTCTTATAGGTATAATTATTTTTATTTGTCAATTTAAAATATAGTGGCCTGAAAGAGAACGTTTAAAATTTGCACTTAGTATGTATATCTTATATTATTTATTATAACTTGGTAAGAATATTTTAAAATACACACGAGTCCAATTTAAGCAAGCACAGTACAAACATGCAAGTTCCTCTTTTATTCTCATAAACTCTCGACTTTTGTTACAGCAAAGAGGACGCACACGTAATTATTTGCAGTAAAATACCTCGCAGCTGCAGAACAGTACAGCGACGACCTAAATATTCAGAATTCTCAGTAGGTAGTTTTATTTACATGATCAATCTTAAAGGGCCCGTGATGTGGTGTGAAACTTTTATCAATTCCGTATTGTGATGTATTCAGAACACGGAGTATCATCGCCCCAATTCATCCCACGTTATCCTAGCATGACACAGCATTAGTTTAACAGATACTTAAAGACAGCCATTTTTAAACTTAAAAGACATCCAGTTAGGTTACAAAATTACAAGATAAATTATATTGCAGACGTTACTTACACAAGACTGCCTGATCTGAAACTAGGCCTGGAAGTCTTCATTATGGTAATCAAAACACCAATGACGATACTTATATGTTACAACTTCGTGTGGTGACGGATTAAGAATACTAAGTGTCATCTATTCATCCCATGGTTGTGGTAAGAGGCGATTAAATAAGCAAAATATGCAGACAACGGGACTATAAAGATAAGGAAAATTTAAATCAAACCCTAGCTAGCGTTATTGCGCTAGCTGTGGGTGGTTGAAGTTGTTGTTAAACTACTATCGCCTCAAGATATGCAGCATGTTTATAGTTAATTGGATTAATGATCCAAATCATTGTCTTAAGAGACATGGAATATCATTATAATTTTTTAGACTAGATTTACATTTACATAGCGGTCTTTGTCGTATTCATCTGATTATGAAAGGGCTATTTTCTAGAAAAGTGGTGCGATAATTACATACAATTCTTAAAAAAAATTACAATAATTAATCTATTATTGTTTTTATATTCTTTACCACTTTTATTAACAGTCTTCTGAATTAAGATCATAACTTCAAGTTATATTTTCAGCAATCATATCATACAGTTCTAAATAAATAATCATAAATCAAACAAATTTTTCACACGCTAGAATGTTATGTATATTAAAGAGCATTTTATGTGTATGTATGTTTTCTGCCTATTCGTAATGAAACGAAAATCATTTATGAACAATAATAGAGCTATTGCTGCTACTATGAGAAACTCTACATTTTTTAATACCCTTTAGTAGAAACAAGCATGCGCCGAAACTTTGTTGAGAAATTTAAAAATTTCTACAAAATGTAAAACAGAATATTCTTAATCACAATAAATAAAATTGGAACAATAATGATATCTCTGGTATTTTAATGCGTGGATACTGATCTAAAATAGCTTAATTTTATCTTGGATTTTACAGTGATAGTGATTTTAGTTTAACTTACATTGAATATTACAAAATTGATCACAGTATTGTATAATCTATGTACATACGAGTATATCACAATGAATCCCTATTTCCCTTGATCCTGACATCGCACGTGGATGGTGAGAACAATTTCGCTTATTCTTTTAGTATTGGATAGCCCATTATTCGAAAAAGGCTATAAGGCATAAAATATTATGCTAAGCTTAATAGGAGCCCAGCATCAAGGGAAAATTTAGCAACAACCGCTAATATTCCTTTTGTGAGGCAGAGACGAAGTTGCGTGGGTAAACTAATGTTTTACGTTAATGTTCTTCCATCTGTGTCCCTGAAGCGTTGTTTTAATAATATACCTAGTTGTCTTATGATTAGACGGTACAAACTTAACCGTATTCTGTACTAATGGATGTAATCCTTTCAAGACCGCAATAATCCTACCTCCTCTTAGGTTTTACTTTTTTTAAACATGAAATAATATGAACCTAAAAAACTCTCAAGAAACTTATGGCAGTCATTATTCAATTCGGTAAAATGTGTTTTATTAAACTTAGCTATTGATGAAAATTACTTAATAGACTCAAAGTGCAACTGTTTCGTATAATCCTTAAAGAGGTGTGTGAAAATCACTTTTGAAACTTTTAATATTGAAATTCTGGAAGTAATTACTGACTTCCCACTGTTCAAGGTTGACTGTCGACTAAATTACTATCATACTAAATTATTAATAATATTTTGTGGTTTATTTCTATTTTATGTTATATAAAAACAATGTAAAATCGTTTTGCCTAATTGTTTAATATTGTCCTTCAAACACCTCACTGAATAAAGTATTAGATGCCTGTCCAATATAGTCTTGTTTAACAATAATGTGTTATGTTAAAAATAACAAAATACTAGAATTTCAAAAAATAAACTTTTTGTTTCCTACTTCTTAAATTTCTCCTAAGAAATACACAAGTAAAATTTTGTAACTTTCAAACACCATACTTATTTAGATGAAAAACTAAAGACGTATAAATAAAATAAATTTTCTACTGAACGTAATTTCCGTCTGAAAACTAAATTTCCGCTCTAGCATCATGCACCGGAGTTACATATACAGATCTTTAGGAGTTTTAATATCTATATTGTAGATTGTTCGTCATATGTATTTAGAACTGGACTCATTTCGTTGATTCTACTTAAAAACTGCTGAATTTTTATAGTACAGTAATTAAAAGTCAATTTAAAGGTACCTTTGCGTGAATACCATATTATTAATCGTCTGTTGTATGAGGTGAATTTTCGTTAACTAATTGTTACTGGTTCACATGGGTGGGTATTTTAAAGACAACTGTTCACATTGATAATAGTTTCTCTATAAATTGTGTGGTAAGTCTTAGAATTTCAGTTTCAGAATTCATGATAATATAGACGTGTTTTCACAGGCTATTCGCGAAATGTCTTTTGAGGTTTGTGGAGTGTGTATAAGGAATACTAAATAACTGAAACTTCATAGCTGACTTTTGACATTTGCGTAAAATGGTGGCTGATCTTCATTGCGTAGGGATAGATGTTCAAAGTGTTTATATGAATAAGTATTACGAATTACACATTTTGCTCCTAAAATCATAATTTATACTTTTTTATTATGTTTCTGAAATATTTCAGGCAATTAATTTATTTAACACATGATTTATAAATCACGTAAAAAAAAAAAAAAATGGTTGCCTGTAAAGTCGGTTTTACGGGCGAAGATTTTACGTGACAACGTCTTTTTCTCGGTAGAATATTTATTGATATGAATATAATTAAATTGCACAATAGGAACAAGGAATTGAATGAAAATAAGAATTGCACAAATTTTAACTATAGAAATATATTTTGTTTACTAAAACATTGTACATGTAAACTTAAACTTAACTAATTCCTATTTGAGTGATTTTGTTGAGGATAGGACGATGATAGGAGAAATATGAAATGAAAGGAAGTGTTTCTGCTGTAATGTGTCTTGCGAAAGTCAAGTCGATAGTTGACCGATCATAGTTGAGTGGGAGAGAGACGCAAGGCATTCGGCGGGCCTCTCTCTCGTTCGGTGACTCATCGTAACGTTACCGGGCGTTACACTTTTTCATAAGTGACTCCCAGCCGCAACCTAATTTAAGACGTTGTCACGTCAAAATATCGTCAAATCGAAACAAAATTGTATTAGACTGAAATAATTTATGAAGTTATATAAAATCCATCCCGCGTCGCTCCCAGTGCAAAGATGTCCACGATACTTACAGCGTTTTCCTTAGCAAAATTGCAATGCACACCCTTTGTGCCAGGAATGAGGCAAAGTGAGAGTCACCACATCTATTCCTAATTTGGTGAAACATCTCCACAATTGCCTTGTTGACTTCCGAATCCCAACTTCTAAAAGTCTCTATCACAACGGGCACAAAACAATAATGTACCGCCGTGGAAGCGTACTAAGTCTCCTCTTAGTAGGGGAATACTCTACAGCCGCCACCCGAGCGTGAACGATGCGATTCGGATTTGAGACCACCATTATGTTGGCGCATGTAGCGTCCCATACCAAACAGCTGCGGATTATCCACGGTATTAAAGTCAAACCAATAATTTATTTGATTATTATTTGGTTTGAATGGTAGTGATGGTGAATGGAAGGATCTTTCTTTTAACCACACCAGAACGCCAAAACGATTAAGCGTTATTAAATGGAATTTAATAAAAACTTTTTGTCAAGGAAAGATCAATATTAACGCAAATGTTATGAATTAAACAAAATAGAGCTTTATTAAATATATATGTATATATACATATATATAAATACAATAATTTTGAGTTTAAATAGATAGTCTAGTCTTCTTTAGTTGTTAAATGAAGGGATCAAGTCTACAATGATACAAAGTCTCGTTGCGTCAAGAAGACATCGAAGTTTCTAGGGTAAGTTAAAATGTAGATCGTAGAAGTACCTTACTCGGAACTTTTGCTACAGCATACTTAACACAGCTTCCATTTTAAGGCTAAAGAAACAGCAAGAAAAGACAAGACAAGTATCTTTTGACTATGGTGAAATAAAAGGCAGTATAATGAACATAAAATAATATCTTTGTGAGGCGCCCTGCGGTGCGATGGACCGACGACTTAAAGAGGGTGGCTGGCAGTGGATGGATACGAATTACCCAAGACCGGGATGGTTGGTGTTCCTTGTGGAAGACCTTCGTTTAGCAGTGGACGGCGATATGTTGATTGACTTGACTTGACTTGACGAGTAATACATTTTCATCTGTTCTTTTAAGCATCTTTAGAAAAGTCTTCAATGTAACGTCACCAGAAATTTAATAAGATGCTTTTTGTCATTATACTATTTATTAGTTATTGTTAATAACACTATTTCCCTATTCATAAATTTAGAGAGGTATGAGATATTTCACCTCAACATAGGTATATATATGAACATGGTTGACAACCTAACATAATTACCGGAGAGTGGTATATCTTAAACAGTACAAGCGGATATTACATGACATTTAAATCGTTTATTTAGAAGTTACAGATTTGTAATTTTGAAAAAATTTCAAGTTTTGATTAAAAACTATTTTTTATGAAACCTAAGCGTTGGTGCCCCAAGTACGTCAATTATTACTGATCAGTGTATTGAATTTAAATATGACCGTAGACATGATGATAATACTAGTGGCCCAAATTTGGCAATTATTAGATTTGAAATGACTGCACGTTAGCCTAGTGGTTTAGGCGGTCGCCACATATTCTTGCATTATTCATAACATAGCAACGTTCAATAGGATTTTTGGTCTCTTGAGATATATGAAAACGGTAAAAATTCAAACATTTACATAGCGCGCTTGTTACTAACTTAATTCGAATTACACATGTATAGCACACGTCTACCATTGTCGCGTCATCGTAAAATGAAAATGCATCGTATGAGACAAAATTACTTGTGAATTTCATTCTAAAACTGAAGTCGTACTGGTAACAAATGGAATTTAGTTCGTCTGCAGCAACGTTATATGTCCTTATTTTCTTATATTTTATTTTTATTCAACTCAAATTGAGTTAGGAATTGCAAAACTGTAATAGAAGAACATTTAAATCGTTTTTGACTTTATTAAGGACTTAAAAATATTAGTTGTCATATTATATTTTTTTCTAAAGGGTGGCAATGCCGTCTTACCTTTACATATCGAATGTTCTAATTCCGGTGCAATGTAGTTGGTTTCCTCTGTGACACTTTCGGTTGAGTTGCATACCGTATGTACAATATTAGTTACAATAGGCTACTACTACTATGGGGTGCTTGGCTAGAAAACCTCCACGTGGTGCACCCTGGTAACGTTGGCGGTGGTGTTCATCACTGCCAACGGCTAATATTCTAGCACGAAGAGGAAGCCATTTCTTCGGCAATTCGGCTGAGACTTGGTCCAACAGAGCGGGCGTGTCTGTCGGATCCTCTGTTGGTTCTTCGCTCTTTGGAGCAATAATGAGGAAAACCTCGGTAAAAAATTACGATATGGGACCCTTTCTAGGGTCGGCGTTCTTCCACTCAGCGGTGGAAAAGGTAGGACGGGCTTGGTGTGCACTTACCCTAGAACGGACGCTAGGGGCGAGGCCGTAGAGGAGTGGGCGGCCTCGGTGGGCCTCTGTTTACTAAACAGGGGCTCCACCAACACGTGCGTGCGACAGCAGGGAGGGTCGATAGTGGACCTTTCGTTCGCTACCCCTGCCCTCACCGCACGAGTAAGGAACTGGCGTGTCCTGGAAGAGGTTGAGACGCTCTCGGACCATCTCTATATCCGATTTGAGCTCTCCCGGTCCCAGGACCCCAGAAGGGGTCACGTGGCGCGGCGTTCTTCTGGCTTTCCGCGGTGGGCTATAGCTAAACTGAATAGGGACCTACTAGAGGAGGCAGCCATTATTCACTCTTGGTTGTCCCCGCAGGCTCCGACCGAGGAGGTCGACATGGGGGCTGGTCGTTTCCGCGATGCGATTACGCAGATCTGCGATGCGGCCATGCCCCGCATCCGAGGTTATCGGCCTCCACGGAGGGAGGTTTACTGGTGGTCCCAGGAGTTGGCGGACCTCCGCGCAGCCTGAACTCGTGCCCGGAGGTCCTACACCCGTAGTCGGCGGCGACACCGTGAAGAATGCGGGGAGGACCATCTTCATGAGCAGTACCGAGAGGCACGGCAAACTCTGAAGCTGGCCATCAGCCGCGCCAAAGAAATTAAGCGTAAGGAGTAGCTGGAGGGTCTCGATCGTGACCCCTGGGGTCGCCCTTATCGTGCAGTGCGACAAAAGCTCCGCACGTCGGGCCCCCCCCCCCCCTTACAGAGACACTCCAGCCGTTCTTCCTGCGGGAAGAGGTCGAGGGCCTTTTCTCGCAGCGGGTGGAATATACACCCCTGTCGATGGCCGTCATGGTCGGAGACGACGGGGAGGTGAGCACTGTCCGAGTGCTGACTCGTGCCCTCGAACACATGTCGGACCACCTCAAGGAGGTCCTGGACGCTAGTTTGGCGTCAGGATGCTTCCCTCGGTGCTGGAAAAGCGGGAAGCTGGTCCTATTAAGGAAGCCGGGACGGTCTGCCGATTCGGTGGCGGCCTATAGGCCCATCGTGTTGCTGGGCAAGGCGGGCTGTTTGAGAGGAAACTCTTTGCCCGCATTGTCCGGCACCTCTGCAAGGTGGGCCCCGATCTGTCGGACGCCCGATTCGGTTTTCGAGCGGGACGTTCGACAGTCGATCCTGTGTTGCGCAAGAAGTTACCGTTACCGAAGAGGCGGTGAGCTGTGGCGGTGTGCTGTTGGCGGTGTCGTTAGACATCGCCAACGCATTTAATAGTCTGCCATTTAGCTGCATCAGGGAAGCACTCCACTACCACGGGGTGCCAGAGTACCTGAGGCGTCTTGTGGCAGACTATCTTGAGGAGCGTACCGTCATGTACGAGGACCGACATGGTATTGTGAGGCGGCGGCCCATGTAGTGCGGTGTTCCACAGGGATCTGTCCTCGGACCACTCCTGTGGAATATGGGATACGACTGGGCCCTTCGAGGTCGTCTTCCCCCGGGGCTGGGCGTAATTTGTTACGCAGATGACACATTGGTCACAGCCCGGGGCATGAACTTTCAAGAGGCGGCGCGCCTGGCCACCACGGGTGTCTCTCTGGTGGTAGGGCGTATTGAGGCGCTGGGTTTACCGGTGGCCCTAGATAAGACGGAGGCCCTTTTGTTCCATGGGCCCCGTCGCGGTCCACCACCCGGCGCCTCCATCATAGTCAATTCGGTACTCGTACCGGTTCAGGCCCAGATGAAGTATCTGGTCCTGATTCTCGATGGCAGGTGGCTCTTCGACGAGCACTTCCGACAGCTTTCTCCAAAGCTGGTTGGCGCTGCCTCTGCCCTTGGGCGACTCTTGCCTAATTTGGGTGGAGCCAGCGTCGCGACGAGACGGCTATACACGGGGGTTGTCCGGTCAATGGCCCTGTATGGTACACCGGTGTGGGCGGCGGCTCTGACCGCTCAGAATAGGGCTCGGCTCTGGCGCCCTCAGAGGATATTGGCAGTTAGAGCAATACGCGGTTATCGCACTGTATCGACGGAGGCGGCGTGCGCTTTGGCCGTCATTCGCAGTGAGTATGGCAACCACCGCTCTTGCATTCTATTTATGCTTTCCATCAGACAGAATAGAGTCACTTTGGTAGGTTATAAATAAAAAAAATAAAAAATACCCACCCTTTTTCATTTTCATACCTAGTTATAACATAAATTTTGAAAAGTAAAATTAACTTTTAATTAACATTTTACTGGCTATTAAAGTCACAAGCTAACCTGTAAAATAGAATCTGTGAATTTAAAGCTGAATTTGGTATTTTGTAACTTATTATTCAAATCTGAAAACAATTTTTTGATTTAAGAATGCAATAATAAGATATTCGAATTATTTAAGCTCGAAACAAAACTGACTTATTAAATCCTATGGTATAATCCACTTCACTAAGATATAGTTCGTATTCATCAACGTTAGTAACATGATTGTGGCTCTTTTGAAGTGTATAAACTTAATAAAACTATTTACACACTTTGTACGTAAAGTCTGCGGTATTTTAGCGTTGAACTGTTTTTGAATTCATGTATTTAAGCACCACGACTTACAAGTATTACTTTGATTAACTGAGATTATCAACTGGAGTGGTGTGTGAATATCATTTCCGTATCTCACCTGCCTAGTTTCTCACACACTAACATAGATCAACCACTTTTAATGTAGGTTAATAGCGTACACTTTTAACAAACGTAACGCAAATACTTCTAAATAAGATATGTGGTGTAGGTTCATATTAATTGAGTGTAGTTTTTATATACATTTAGTTTTGTTACTTTAAAATGATATATACTCGTACTTGGCAAGTTCAGTGTCATGTATTCTGTAGAACGTCTCAGGTTTAAGGGTTTTAAACATTAAAAGTGATTGTATTTGCAAATTTGGTGGTTGTGAAATTATCGAGTCAACTCTTTCTCTCTGTGTAAATCAGCGAAAACCAGGATCACTACTAGCGCGTGTATTTCTTTACTACTATGATCCTAGGTCCTTTACGCTTTGTGAAAAAGCATCTCACTAGGCCGCCATAGTGTGGGTCGCCATACTGCATTGTCTGCACTCACCATGGCTTTGGCGATCACGATTCTTATCTTGATATAATGATGAGGATATATTTTGGTAGGCCCCAAATAAAATGAATAATCTTATTTTTGTTCTGGGTGTGGTAGTGAAGTCCAGATTTTAACTGCTTTGCGCAGAAAGGGAGAGCCGAACTGTTTAATTTGGGAGCGTATGTCTATCATTCTGAAACAGTTACTTCCGAGACCAGCACAAGTATAACATACAGTATAACTGTAGAGGAAGGAAGATGGTGGGACCAGTTGGTAAAGCTCGTCAAAACACTCTCCGTCTCTCTCTCCACTGCAGAAACTCAAGGGATTCAGTGGCTTTAGGACTGCTGACAGCTCGGATTGTTCGCTGCTGCAACCGATCTAGAGCATCCAAAAAGTACTGCACGAATCCATTGCAAAGAGGACAACAGTACTCCACGCAGGAGCGAACCTTGGTCTTAAAAAGAAGACACAAAAGTTCAGATGAGACGTACTGTCTCATATTGTTCAGCATACCCAGCTTTCGCGAGGTCGCCTTAGTGACACTTTCAATAGACTCTCACTGGTTGAGACCTCAGCAAATATCCATATACAGAATACTGAGTTTATCCTGAAATAGCAACAGAGTGTTCTTAAAAGTAGGGAGGGGAAGAAATAAAAACTTTGATAGGAAGCCCATAATGTTTTGTTGCCACCTTGTCAGCCCACCTGTGTTTTGCTGACGTTGAATCAGATTCTCATTACGCCATTGAGAAGTGCGTCCTAGAACCAAGTCAAACTCGGCGACAAGTTACTGTCGATCTTCATCAATGTCTTCTAACTTGACTATAGGGTCTCCAAAATAACGTCCATGCACTGTGATATCATCCGCATAGTAATGTTTATGCCAAGGGTTAACATATCATTAATATATAGAAGAAACAGCGTGGGCGACAGGATGGATCTGTGAGGTACACCAGCGTTAACCTGCTGAAAATCGGAGGCTGCACCATCGCAGACGATCCTGATGCAGACCGCTTGTAAAGAAACGCAGCAACCCAGTCCATGTCGAGACTGTTAACCAAGGACTCCTCATGCCTATCCACCACTTCACCCCAAAAGTTTGTGAAGTACGCTAGAAGATTACTCGTAGATTCACTTAATCTAAAGCCATGTTGCTGGTCATTTAGCAAGGATGATCAATAAAAAACAGTATCTAATCTTGCTAAATGGAATATCTACGTCCATAAAGTTATGTATGTATTGCATTACACACGCGGCCTCCTAGTGGACAAGAATAGTTAATAGTTATAAGCATCATTTAATGCTAATACAAATCCGTCCTTAGTACACAAGTTTTTTATAATTTTTGATAAGGTGTCAACTTACAAAGGCTTGGCACGTTTGATACCTACGCAAAATCTCTGGCAACTAATCTAGCTATTTGTTTTGATGACTATAATTATTGGGATGATGCACTTTGTAGTTGTGTAGTCAAAAACCGGCAAAAATATGTACTGAAACCTCAAAATTCTTGAAGACAAAATTTTTATTAAATATTTAATTCTAAACCATAGTCTATAAATAATCTATTTACATTAGGTGTAAAATATCAAGAGCTTTCAAACATCTATTTAGTTCAATGTAGAACGACTGAAAGTTTTTAAATGCATCTTGAACAAGATGCCCCACTTAGTTCGTTCAATTTAAAGTTAAACTACATCTTAAGTCTTTTAAAACAAACCTATGAGAGTGTTTTGACATTTCAAGACCCTCTTTCAACAGTGGACGGCTATAGGTTTATTTGATAAATCTTTTACTTAGATGGGAGTACTTGGGAAAAACTTAATTACATTAACTTTGGCTTTGAAATATGTTAAAGGTCTCTAAAATACCATTATGTTTTCTTACTACAAGAAACAAGATATTTCCTTACATGGAAATTTATGTGATCCACAAATTGTTGTTCTGAGCCTGGGTGCTCTTTGTGTCTGTTTCATGTATATTTGTAAAGTCCCCGCGACACAGGATTTATTCGTAGAACGAGAGCTGTTTTTTTAAATGAAATGTAAATTTATTATATAATATTATTATTAATTTATAATTTTTTTTTAAAAAATGTTAAAGAAAACAATTGCTTGGTTTATTGTTTATAAATAATGTTAAATACAAACAAAGATTTGTAAACGTTTTTGTGAGTTGAATACTTATTGAATGTTCAGAAACAACAAGTTACTGTTCATATTTATTTAAAATTAAGCATCTCAAGAACGTACTAAACTTCAATACAAATGGAGGTTTATTTTCGTAAATAAATCGTTTCAACTTCAAACTTTGTTTTATTAGTTCAAAACAGTGCTAAAAATAGAAAGTAACTAAAGACTTTTTTTTTCTAAATTTAGAGCCTGCCAAAGTGACTCTACTCTGCCTGATGGAAAGCACGAATAGAATCCAAGAGTTGTGGTCATCATACTCATTGCAAATGCACACAATGCAGTATGGTGACCCACGCTATGACGGCCTTGTGAGATGCTTTTGAGAGAAAACTTGAGACTTCGTGTTAAAAAAATATATTAGTGGATCTATCAGTGCTTCCTGCTATATTAGTTTTCAACAATAATTATTTATTTAATATTTTATTTGTTTATTTCTCTTTTTTGAAGATTGCAACATCCCTACTAATATTATAAATGCGAATGTGAGTTTGTTTGTTACGGTTTCACGCGAAAAGTACTCAACCGATCATCATGAAAGCTTGTACACCTGTTCTTGGAGGTATTAGAAGTAACATATGACATTCTTTATTAAAAAAAATAATGAAAATGATCTATTACGAAAGTTAGTGTGGCAGACCAAATTCCACGTGAATGAAGCCGTAGACGAACGCTAGTAATATACTTATATATATTCGACTGCCACGTTGGCGTTGTGGTAACGTATGCAACTGCTGTGCGTGGGTTCGATTCCCGGGTTGGACCAATTGTTTGTTTGATCTACAAATATTTCTTTCGAAATTTGGGTGTTTTCTATTTATAGCATATATTTATTTACAAGATTATATATGTATTTCAATAAGTTGTCTAGCACTCATAGTAAAAGCTCTGCTTTGTTTGGGACTAGATGGCGTTGTGTATCAGATGTCCGAAATATTTTTATATATGCATCTTTAATATCATGAAAAAATTTAGAAATAGTTATCTAGGTAATATACGATATTTTTTCAAGTTATAAACTCACTTGTAAAATTTTATAGATCTCATAATAATATTAGCACTTCCAGAACAAAATACACAATAATTACGCACTTCACAGTTCACGTTCACTCGCTCAATGCAGACTATGCCATCAAGTATGATCTAAAACCGTACTAGTCTCCTCAAACTAAATATCGGGTATTTGTCTATACGTAGCCTTCGAAACGAGAGGAAAGTTGAATTGATTTAAATTTGTTTACCATTCCAATTTAAGTTTCGGGGTTTCTTTGAAACTTTATCTATTAAAACTCTTAATAGACAACAGATGCCCTTGACGTACTCAATCATAATTATTAACTAGGATAATTTTGACTGTAGTTTATTTAAAGATAATGTGATGATTTGATAATGTATTGAAAAAAAAAATGCATACAAATTTTTCAAAAATTAATATAATAAATGCCTAATATTTTTGTTATGGTATTTATAATTATTATTTTTCATTCCATTAAAACACTTTAAAAAACTTGAAGTTTCAAATAGCATTAATTTACCTTTTCAATAGGTATACTTTAGATTTGTTACCATTGAAACGAAATGTAATTTACTTCTAACGTTAATATAAAGTTCATTAAGACAAACATGTCCAAATTACTTCAGCTTTCATGTACTTTTAACCAACTTTACTGAATCGACTTTGACAAAAAAAAAATTGAAAAGCTATTAATTCGTTCCAAAACTTATTTTTATTTTAAACGTAATGTTAAATGTGTTGCTCATAAAAGTGGTTATAATTTATGGTCGACCTTTGTTTAATTTAAACAACAACATAAAACGTTAACAATATCTTCGATACAAAAATGTTATTTATTTAAATGTTATTTATGAATTGTTTGATATGATGCCCACAGCCACATTCTACCATCGCACCGCTCGCCATCGTCAGGGAGCTCATCCACATACATTGGAACCTAAATGGTCGCGCACAGTGCGGTTTCAGAGAAATTTTCTCCCGTGAACAATCCCGTTATGGAATGAGCTCCCTGCCACGGTTTTCCCTGGGAACTATAGCATGGGGTTCTTCAAGAGGGGGATAAATAGGTTTTTGAAGGGTCGGCAACGCGCACGTGATGCCCCTGGTGTCGCAGGCGTCCATAGGCTGCGGTAGCCGCTTACCATCAGGCGGGCCGTATGCTTGTTTGCCACCGTCGTGGTATAAAAAAAAATGAGAAATTGTATCAACCATAGATATCAAGTCCCACAGAAAAAAATTTTTAGTAATTCAGTCATTGATTGTTATCAAGTCTGATTGGTTACTGTAGGACTTAATCTCCGGGGTGCTTGGCTAGAAAACCTCCACGTGGTGCACCCTGGTAACGTTGGCGATGGTGTCCATCACTGCCAACGGCTAATATTCTAGCACGAAGAGGAAACCATTTTCTTCGGTAATTCGACCGAGACTTGGTCCAACAGAGCGGGCGTGTTCGTCGGATCCTCTGTTGGTTCTTCGCTCTTCGGAGCATTGAGGAGGAAAACCTCGGTAAAAAATCACGATGGTGGGACCCTTTCAAGGGTCGAAGTTCCTCCGTTCAGCGGTGGAAAAGTAAGACGGGCTCGGTGTGCACTTACACTGCCACCGAGCAGGCATCAGGAGACGAAGTCTCCCTGCCGCCGTCGACATATCGTAGTCCCGAGTTGGAGTCTCGCGACTCCAATCGGGAGCGAGGGTCTTGGCTTAGCTGCCCGGACTGCGAGGAAGAAAACCTCTATAAAAAATTACCCCGAATCCCGTGTTCTGGTGCGTGACCATGGGATGCATGGCTGATGGGTAGTTCAGTCGTAAGCGCACTCCCAGCCGAGGCACCTGCGGACCCCTCGGTTGGGCTTAAATTTACGCTTGCCCGGGTATTGGGGATCTCTGCCCGGGTCGACATTTATTCTCCCCATCTCGTGGGTTCAATAATGGAATTTCAATCAAACAAAAACCAAAACTTAAAAACTGTGGAAAGAAAGAAGGAGATAGATGGTGGGAAGCAAAAAAGGTCTGACGACTTCTCTTCCAACGACGAGGAAGCATTGGTTGGGATGCCTACCTCGGTGGGGCTCCCAGAAGTTATTATGACTGCTGGGAGCCGAAGAACATCGGAGCGATTACGTTCCAAGTCTACCGCGGGTGGAAGCTCTAGTGTAAGGATAGACATGTTGGACTTCATGGAGACGGAGCTGTGTGACAGCCGAAAACGCGGACGCTCCAGGGATGAGGAGAGCGATACATCCCAGGAGATGCTACCTCCTAAGGTAGCAAGCAGCCGCAGAGGGAGGTCACGAACCCCGATCTCGGCCCCGTCAGGCTCCGTCTTCTGCAAGGCGGAAGCCTATAGACGGCTCAGGGCAGACGGCGAAATTTCGGCGGAGGAGGAGATTGCGGATCTCCTGCTAAAAATAAAGGAGCCGATGGTGGGGGATTCAGTTCCTCAAACACCATCGTCCATGCAGGAGAGAGCGAATGCGGCGGTGGCCATCATTCACAAAGTGGCCACCAAGTCGAGTAACCTTAAGGGCTCCTTTGTGAAAGCCCTTAAGGACTCCTCTTCCGCTATTGCGGGGGTCGTGGATACCCTCATCGGGGACGTGGCTCGGCTCCAGGCGGCCAACGATCGCCTGACGGGGCAAGTGGCTGAGCTCAGCGCTCAGTTCGCCCAATTCCGGGCGCATCGCCCGACAGAGGACCCGGTCACGTCCCCGTCTCAGTCTGCCCCCTCTTCCAGCCTCGGTGGCATTCCTGATGCCCATCTGCGTCAAATAACCGATGCAGTATGGCACATGATGGACGGGCGTCTGGCTGGCCTGGAGGCAAGGCTGCCACCAGCTCCTGTTGTCCGGCCGCCGCTTGCGGGCCATAAAGCGGGGGTTGCATCGGGGTCAGCATCGCTTCCCGTTGCGACCGGTCGCGTGTCCTACGCGGCGGCGGCAGCAGTTTCTGCTGCTCCTGCAACTGCTCCGAGGGCACGGCAGGCGGCCAAGGCAGCAGCCCGGACGCCCACACCGAGGTCAGGGCCCAAAACAGCGGCAAAGACTGGGGCGGAGTTCCCTCCGCTCCCCACTCCAACCGCTGTATCTGGCACCTCAACAAGTGCTCCCTCCACATCTGCCCCTTCCACGGATGGTTGGCAGGTAGTCGGGGGGGCTAAGAAGTCCCGAAAGCGGGGTAAGAAGGCTGCACAAATAGCAGCCTCTACCCCGCAGGCGCCATCGGCTGCAGTGGCTGCCACAAAGACGCCGCGCAAACTACAGGCGCCTAAAAGCGCGGCCGTGGTAGTCACCGTGTCACCGGAGGCAGCTAGCGGCGGGCTGTCCTACGCGGCCATTTTCAAAAGGGCCCGGGACAGTCTCGCACGCGATTTCGGGACAGTAGGTGTCAGAATGCGCCTCGCCCAAACGGGAGCTCGAGTCCTCGAGTTCCCTGGGGCTGAAGGTGCTAAGACGGCGGACACAATTGCCGAGAAATTGCGAAGTATGTTTACGGCTACGGATGGTGTCAAGATCGCCAGGCCCACCAAGTGCGCAGAATTGCGCATTTCGGGCCTGGACGACTCCATAACGGCCGAGGATGTCCGTGTTGCAGTAAGAGAGAAGACGGGTTGCAACACGGACAACATTAGGGTCGGCACCATCCGCCCCGGTCCAGGAGGACTTGGCGCAGTGTAGGTCAGCTGTCCCGTAGCGTCGGCCAAAATGTTGGGCGACGCCGGCAGGCTGCTCATCGGTTTCGTGAGCGCTAGGATCACAGTCCTGGCGGCGAGACCGATGAGGTGTTACAAATGCCTGGCATCGGGGCACACACGCGCCAAGTGTGTCAGTTGTTTCGACTGCAGCGGATTATGTTTCCGCTGCGGTCGACCGGGGCACAAGGCGGCAGATTGTTCTGCTGCCCCTCACTGCCCCGCGTGTGCGGCGGGTAACAAACCCGCCAATCACCAGATTGGGCAGGGGGGTTGCAAACCTCCCCGCAGTTCTCGGCAGGCGTCAGGGGCTAGCCAGTCGGCCCAGGCTGCTTCTGACGTCGTTCGTGCGTCTATACCGTCGCCCATGGAGGAGGCTGTAGAGACGGTCGAGTAATGGCCCAAGTCTCCAACCTCCTTGTCCAGACTAACCTGAACCACTGTGCCGCGGCGCAGGATCTTTTTCTGCAAACCATGGCACAGTGGTCGATCGGTGTTGCCGTAGCCGCGGAACCCTATTATGTTCCTCCCCGTCCAAACTGGTTGGGTGACCGGGACGGTTCCGTGGCAGTCGTCGGCTCCACGGCGGCTCATTCCCCGCCCTTGTCGCTAAGAGACAAGGGCACTGGATATGTTGCTGCCGAGTGGGGGGGGATCACTGTATATGGTGTATACTTCTCCCCCAACCGGAGTTTGAACGACTTCGAGGTTTTCCTTAACAACTTGGAAACCTCGATGCGGCGTCTAACGTCTGGGCACGTCTTAGTGCTGGGGGACTTCAACGCAAAGTCCATTGCGTGGGGTTCCCCCAGGACGGACGCTAGGGGCGAGGCTGTAGAGGAGTGGGCGGCCTCGGTGGGCCTCTGTTTACTAAACAGGGGCTCCACCAACACGTGCGTGCGACAGCAGGGAGGGTCGATAGTGGACCTTTCGTTCGCTACCCCTGCCCTCGCCGCACGAGTAAGGAACTGGCGTGTCCTGGAAGAGGTTGAGACGCTCTCGGATCATCTCTATATCCGATTCGAGCTCTCCCGCTCCCAGGGCCCCAGTAGGGGTCACGCGGCGCGGCGTTCTTCTCGCTTTCCGCGGTGGGCTATAGCCAAACTGAATGGGGACCTACTGGAGGAGGCAGCCATTATTCACTCTTGGCTGTCTCCACAGGCTCCAATCGAGGAGGTCGACATGGGGGCTGGTCGTTTCCGCGATGCGATTACGCAAATCTGCGATGCGGCCATGCCCCGCATACGAGGTTGTCGGCCTCCACGGAAGGAAGTTTACTGGTGGTCCCAGGAGTTGGCGGACCTCCGCGCGGCCTGTACTCGTGCCCGGAGGTCCTACACCCGTGGTCGGCGGCGACACCGCGAAGAGGGCGGGGAAGACCAGCTTCATGAGGAGTACCGAGAGGCGCGGAAAACTCTGAAGCTGGCCATCAGCCGCGCCAAGGAAATTAAGCGTAAGGAGATGCTGGAGGGTCTCGACCGTGACCCCTGGGGTCGCCCTTATCGTGCGGCGCGACAAAAGCTCCGCACGTCGGGCCCCCCCCTTACAGAGACACTCCAGCCCAGCTTCCTGCGGGATGTGGTCGAGGGCCTTTTCCCGCAGCGGGTGGATCACACACCCCCGTCGATGGTCTTCATGGCCAGAGACGACGGGGGGAACGAGGACAATATTCCGCCCGTTAGGGAATCGGAGGTGGGGGCGGTTGTTCTACGGATTCGCTCTAAGAACACCGCCCCTGGGCCAGATGGGATACCTGCCCGAGTATTGGCACGATCCCTCGACCACATGTCGGACCGCCTCAGGGAGGTCTTGGACGCTAGCTTGTCGTCCGGACGCTTCCCTGAGTGCTGGAAAAGCGGGAAGCTGGTCCTATTAAGGAAGCCGGGACGGCTTACCGATTCGGTGGCGGCCTATAGGCCCATTGTGTTGCTGGACGAGGCGGGTAAACTGTTTGAGAGGATACTCTCTGCCCGCATCGTCCGGCACCTCTGCGAGGTGGGCCCCGATCTGTCGGACGCCCAATTTGGTTTTCGGGCGGGGCGTTCGACGGTCGATGCTGTGCTGCGCCTGAGGGCCGTTACCGAAGAGGCGGTGAGCTGTGGCGGCGTGCTGTTGGCGGTGTCGCTGGACATCGCCAACGCATTTAATAGTCTGCCATTTAGCTGCATCAGGGAAGCACTCCACTACCACGGGGTGCCCGAGTACCTGAGGCGGCTTGTGGCAGACTATCTTGAGGAGCGTACCGTCGTGTACGAGGACCGAGATGGTATTCTGAGGCGGCGGCCCATGTCGTGCGGTGTTCCACAGGGGTCCGTCCTCGGACCACTCCTGTGGAATATGGGATACGACTGGGCCCTTCGAGGTCGTCTTCCCCCCGGGCTGGGCGTAATTTGTTACGCCGATGACACATTGGTCACGGCCCGGGGGGCGAACTTTCAAGAGGCGGCGCGTCTGGCCACCGTGGGAGTCTCTTTGGTGGTCGGGCGCATTGAGGCGCTGGGTTTACGGGTGGCCCTAGATAAGACGGAAGCCCTTTTGTTTCATGGGCCCCGTCGTGGTCCACCCCCCGGTGCCTCTATCGTTGTCAATTCGGTCCTCGTACCGATTAAGGCCCAGATGAAGTATCTGGGCCTAATCCTCGACGGCAGGTGGCTCTTCGACGAGCACTTCTGACAGCTTACTCCAAAGCTGGTTGGCGCTGCTTCTGCTCTTGGGCGACTTCTGCCCAATTTGGGTGGAGCCAGCGTCGCGACGAGACGTTTATACACGGGGGTTGTTCGATCAATGGCGCTGTATGGTGCACCGGTGTGGGCGGCGGCTCTGACCGCCCAGAATAGGGCTCGCCTCTGGCGCCCTCAGAGGATATTGGCGGTTAGAGCCATACGCGGTTACCGCACCGTATCGACGGAGGCGGCGTGCGCCCTGGCCGGAACTCCCCCGTGGGATTTGGAGGCGGAAGTGCTCGCCGAAGTTTATCGGCGGACGGCTGACTTCCGGGCGGGTAGCGGCATACGGCCCCCGCCCGAGGAAATACGCGAGTGGCGTGAGGCCGCTCGTCGAGCCACAATGGCTCGTTGGTCATTCCGGTTGGAGACTCCACGTGCTGGCTTTGCCCTCGTGGAGGCTCTCCAGCCGGTCATCACCGAGTGGGCAGGACGGCAGCACGGGACCCTTTCCTTCCGACTGACGCAGGTCCTTTCCGGGCATGGTTGCTTCGGGAAGTATCTGCACTCGGTCGCCAGGAGGGAATTGAGTCCCGCCTGTTACCACTGCGACTGCAGTGAGGACTCGGCTCAGCACACGCTAGCGGTTTGTTCCGCCTGGGCGGCGCAGCGTGGGGTCCTCACTGCAGTTATTGGAGGAGATCTCTCGCTACCGGCCGTCATACGCTCCATGGCCGGTAGCGACAGTTGTTTTACCGCGGTCGCAACTTTCTGCGAAGACGTAATTTCGCGGAAGGAGGCGGCGGAGAAGGCCCGGGAGGACGATATCCGCTCGGACCCAATTCGCCGCCGGCGAGCCGGGCGGCGGAGGCGCGCATACCAGCGCCTCATGCCGCCTTGAGTGTGGCCGTGGGTGGACGGGACGGGTTTTCCCCTCCACCCGCTATAATGGCCAGCCGCGAGGAGGCGACGTCCGCGTGTGCCGTACGTCGCCTATGTAGAGAGTTTATCCGCAGATGGTGTCCGCTTTGGCGGGCAGGCGCTAGGAGGGATCTGGATGTCGTAATAGCAGCGGTTCCCGGATCCCTCCTGTCTCAGGCGCAGAGTGGCACACCGTGTGGTTTTAGTCGGTCCGATTCCGACACACCACCCCGCCGTAAACCCCGGTGGGGTGACGGCCCGAGGGGGTTTCCACACGTTAAAAAAAAAAAAAAAGGACTTAATCTCCACTCCATAATCCTGCTCGTTTGGAATCACATGGTGAAGCCAAACGAGCAGGCATAATGTACACCCCATCACATGGCATAATGTGCACCCTATACTCCGGTCCGGGGAGCGGCCACGAAATATATTTTTCTTCGTTTAAGGCGGACATAGAAAATTATCAAGTTGAGAGACAAGGTCATATTCTCGGGACCTCGGAGGTATTTTACCACACAACTCTATGTGCTCTGCTCTGTGCTCTAGAAGCATTTAAATTAACCACAGCCGGCTGGTAGAATAAATGTAGATTATTTTCTATAATGCACCATAAGATTTCTTTTGCTAACATAGAGTTTCATCAAATAGTTCTAAATTATATAACTAAAACAAGACATATGTTTTCCTATTTTATTACATATTTTTAAGAAATGTAACACAATTGTCAATTGTTATTGAAAGCATATCTCCTCCAATTAGATATTCTTAATAACACGCAATTTACTCATTCATTCTCTTATTCACATTCTAGAATAGAATGTGAATAAGAGAATGAATGAGTAAATGAGTAAATAGATACATATAAAATAGTAATGTTAAATCTATAATGCTATTCTAGCATTACTGTTTTTTGTTTATGTTATGTCACTTAGTTAGAGGCTTACATTTCACAACACGGAGAGCGCTTACTTCAGAAATACAGGTACATATTTATATCTAATTTAGAGGACAGGCTTTCTGTAGAAGTACATAATATTTGTAAGCCTTATGAAATAGTATCTGTATCACATATTTTTCTAAACATACTTAGAAAATCCTTTTTAAGATCAAAAACATCATTTTATTCCCTTAAAATCAACTTTTGGTCAGTTATACTACATAACTAACTATATATATGTATATATAATCAATATACATATATATATATATATTATTATAGAAATAGAGAGCATCACAACTAATTGAAATTTAACACGATTGAAACTTTACACAGTTACTAATCTTCAATATGTCGAAGTCCTAAACACTGTTTTACATAATTGTTAGTGGTGAACGAGGGTTGTAACTTACTTAACAGTACATGTTAAAGATTAAATAATTTGGTGTCAAAAGTCGATTTTGTAAATGTTGTAATTGTATCATGTAAGCCAAATAAAAAATGTAATGAAATACAGTGAGATAATGTTTAGGGTTCTAAAATGTAATTTTTAAAGAAGACTTCGTGTTAGAAAAATACATTAGAGGGTATACCAGTGCTTTCTGTCATATTAGTTTTTAATAATTATTACTTGCTTAAGATTTTATTTGTTCATTTCTTTCTATTTTCAAGACTACAACATAATAAAGATACTCAACTGCCTCGTTGGCGCAGTGGTAACACATGTGACTGTTGTGTGTCAGTTCAATTTCCGAGTTGAACCCAATGGTTGTTTGATCTGCAAGTATTTGTTTCGGAATTTGGGTGTTTTCTATATATATTATGTATGTATTATCAAAAGTATATATGTATTTATATCAGTTGTCTAGCATTCATAGTACAAACTATGCTTAGTTTGCTACTAGATGTCATTGTGTATCAGCTGTCCGCAGTATTGTTATATATGCATCAATGTCATTAAAAAAATATTATAGTGTATTTTTTAAGTTATTAATTCAGTTGTAGAATTTTATGCATCTCATAATAACATTAGCACGTCCAGAAAAAAATACTCAATAGTTACGTACTTCACTGTTTCTTATTAACTCGCTTAACGCCGACTATGTCATTAAAGCATGACCTTAAGCCGCCTCCTCTCTACTGATTGTCTCCTCAAACTAAATATCGATTGTTTGTCTATTCGTAGTCGTAAAAAATGTAATGAAATATAGTGAGATAGTTTTAAGTGTTCTAAAATGTATTTCTTATAGAAAGGTAAGGTAACCTAATCACTTCCACTGTTTTGTGTTATTAACTATTTATTTTACTTAAATTACAACTTAACTTTTATTTATTTAAATATATAGTAATTTATTCCTACTCATTGCTAGTATGTTTGTTCTATGCTTGACTTGCGTGAGTTACTATCAAAGTAGCCAGGTAATATGATATACATAACTTATTTACAAGAAAAAAATGTATAGGGTTTTGTTCTCTTTTTATCTTCTTAGAATCAGGCCTATATTTTTAACAATTCGCACTGATTGCCTATACTTGGCGGCTGTTAATTGTTTTAAAACTTGTGTACATCAAATTCACAATAAAACAGAAAGAGGAGGCTTGCGACCTATCTTGCGTCACTATAAAGACGGTAAGTTAGATTCCTTAAGAAGAATCACTGACACGTGACGGATCCGTTTCATACGTACACCGAACCTGCAGCGGTAATAGATGTAAATATTTCGAGGACTACCAACGGTGGAACGATTGTGAAATCCGTTGGAGCAACTGGAACTGCGACCGACACATCGGCCAGCAGATACTCAGGTAGGTAGGGTAAATGACCCAGAGTCGGAAGGGCAAACCGAACATCAATTCAATACCTTCTACGTTCTATTACGTTACAAAAGATACTAAGTGTTGGTATTCAGTTCATAAACAATCAATGGAGAGACTAGATCCTTTCTCTTAATATGAGCTGAAATAACAGAACTTATTATCACCTGGTGAAACATCATTTTGATGTTAGCCTCAAAAATAATCCGGTGGTGACAAAAACCAATAAAGACATTTGATATGTCTAAGTTTAAAAACACTTCTAAAGGCGTGGTAATAGAATTATTAAAAATCAGCACAAAACAATGCTCGTGTCAATTTTCAATTTTCGAATTTCTTGCTTCAATTTCCCAAAACCGTTGAAAAGAATCTGACAAAAAAAGCTCTACAAAGGACGAGGCAGGTGGTAGTCAGGATCAGTCAACTGCAGTCTGAAAGAAAGATTTACGACTTTCGACGGCAGGGCCACCTGGTGATGACAATTTAAGATATTCTTCAGTACAATAGCATTAATTTGATAACTCAATGGAGTCGAGAGAAGAAGGAGAAGGAGATAGGGCTGACAACGTCATGCACATGAACACCTCAAACTTTACAAATACCTTAACTTTGCAACGACAACTGTGAGCAGAAATGCTTCACTTCCATACAAATATTCAAAGCTGTCCTCACACTTCTTAGCAATTTGTTTAATATAGCTGTTCAAATAAAAAATCGATCATACTGACATTGGAAACCCCAGTCCCTGAAGTGTGTTTGCCAACCGTGACTAAGACAGAATTCAACAACTGTTACCTCAACCGGTTTTCCGGCGACAGCTGGCGAATACTCATGGTTGCTCCGATATTTGTATGTATTCTTCGTTTGTTTTAGTATCTTCTGAACAACATTTATTTTGTAGTTGAATAGTTTTTTTTCATTAAAACTAAGTGTTCTATAAGACTGAGCGGTTTGTCTCTTATGTTGGATAACAAATAACTTAATTTTTGTGATAATGCACTTAACTACCAAACAATACAATGAAATTTGTCTACTCATTCAAAGAACTGCCAAAATGGGTATCGACAATGGGGGACAACCGCTCGACCACATGTGTCAAGCCATTTATGTTGATGACCGGAGAAGAGCATCTACCTTCAATGCGTCGACTACTTTGAATATCTGGTCATAGTCCTTCTCGTCGGATTTCCTTAGCATCCGACGTACATACGAGCAGCCCCTATTCTGCCTCTTCGAGCTGTTCTGCCCAATCAAGCAATGAAATAATATTATAATTGTTTCCAATTAAAACACTGGTCAGAGAAAACTATCGCAAATTATTTGCCAACGCGACATTATATTCTGTAGCTCACATTATTATATTTAATACAAAATTAACAAAAAAAAATTTTTACTATCGAACTTAATTTTATTTAATCTACCAACCGTAACCGACACGTCACGCCTACGCGACTTGAAACTCCTTCTATAGCAATAATCTATATTGACTAAACAGAATTAAAAGTACAATCACGGAAACGTACGACGTACTAAGTAACAAACAACGATTAAAGCAACAAAATCGACGTATTGATTTTATATAACGTATTATCAATAACATATATCTGTGTGGTATTTTTAACTTACCTGAATTATTCCCGTCGTAGATACACATTTGTAAAATGTTGTATGTAGTGTTTGCAAGGATGAATGCACGTCAATTGAGTCGAATTGAATTACCTCGAAACCCGAATTTTTTGAACAGTCCAAAACGTCTTACTTATAGCAAACCGGTTGTATCTACACGTACAAGCTGTACTTTTAGGTAGTAGAGCCAAGCTAATTTCAGTCTAGGTAGGCCGGCTCGACCGGGGCAATACTACCCTACCACAGAAGACCAACCTAAAGCGCCAGAATCCGTGTTATCGTGTTTCGCTGGTGAGTGTGAGGCCGGTGGTCCATTGATGCAGGGGTGGCAATTATCGTGGTAACTGTCACAATGACTGTCATGCCTGTTACGTCCCCAAGCTGGGTGTGAAAAAGCATCTCACAAGGCCGCGATAGTGTGGGTCACCATACTGCATTGTCTGCATTTGCAATGAGTATGGTGACCACAACTCTTGGATTCTATTCATGTTTTCCATCAGGCAGAGTAGAGTTACTTTGGTAGGCTCTTAATATATAAAAAAAAACAGTCTAACGTGGCCATTATCACGACTCGAGAAAAAATCGGCCGCTATACTGACGGTTCAAGGTTAAAATTACGAGCGATCGTGGACAAGTTGAACTAGCTACTAATTATCACGGGGTGCTAGGCTAGAAAACCTCCACGTGGTGCACCCTGGTAACGTTGGCGATGGTGTTCATCACTGCCAACGGCTAATGTTCTAGCACGAAGAGGAAGCCATTTTCTTCGGCAATTCGGCCGAGACTTGGTCCAACAGAGCGGGCGGGTCTGTCGGATCCTCTGTTGGTTCTTCGCTCTTCGGAGCAATGAGGAGGAAAACCTCGGTAAAAAACACGATGGTGGGACCCTTTCTAGGGTCAGATTTCCTCCGCTCAGCGGTGGAAAAGTTAGGACGGGCTCGGTGTGCACTTACACTGCCACCGTGCAGGCATCAGGAGACATAGTCTCCCTGCCGCCGTCGACATATCGTAGTCCCGAGTTGGAGTCTCGTGACTCCAATCGGGGGCGAGGGTCTTGGCTTAACCGCCCGGGCTGCGAGGAAGAAAACCTCTATAAAAAATTACCCCGAATCCCGTGTTTTGGTGCGTGGCCAGGGGATGCATGGCTGATGGGCAGTTCAGTCGTAAGCGCACTCCCAGCCGAGGCACCTGCGGACCCCTCGGTTGGGCATAAATATACGCTTGCCCGGGTATTGGGGATCTCTGCCTGGGTCGACCTTTGTTCTCCCCATCTCGTGGGTTCAAATATGGAATCATTAATAAATAAAAACAAAACTACAGACGAAAAGAAGGAAAAGAAAAACAGAGGGGAAAAGAGTGCAAGAACGGACGACTTCTCTTCCAACGAAGAGGAAACATTGGTTAGCACGCCTATCTCGGTGGGGCTCCCAGAAGTCATTATGGCTGCTGGGAGCCGTAGAACATCGGAACGATTAGTGGTAACTCTAGTGCGAAGGAAGACACACTGGAGCTTATGGCAACGGAACTTTGTGACAGTCGGAAACGCGTACGCTCCAGGGATGACGGCAGCGATACGTCTCAGGAGATGTTGCCTCCTAAGGTTGCAAGCAGTCGTAGGGGGAGATCACGAACTCCGGCCTCGGTTCAGTTAGGCTCCGTTTTCTGCAAAGCAGGAGCCTACAGAAGAGTCAGGGTGGACGGCGAAGCATTAGCGGAAGAGGAGGTCGCAGATCTCCTGCTTAAAATTAAGGAGCCGATGGAAGGGAGTTCTGTTCTCCAAACACCATCATCCATGCAGGAGAGAGCAAATGCGGCGGTGGCCATCATCCACAAAGTGGCCACCAAGTCTAGCAATCTTAAGGGCTGTTTTGTGAAGGCCCTTAAGGACTCCTCTGCCGCTATTGCGGGGGTCGTGGAGAGCCTTACCGGAGACATGGCTCGTCTCCAGGCAGCCAACGAGCGTCTGACGGGACAGGTGACTCAGGTCAGTGCTCAGTTTGCTCAATTTCGGGCAGATCGCCCCGAACGAGAGGGCTCGCCTCCGTCACAACTTACCCCCTCTTCCGACCTCGGGGGTATTCCTGATGCCCACCTGCGCCAAATCACGGACGCAGTGTGGCGCATGATGGACGGGCGTCTCGCTGGCCTAGAGGCGAGGTTGCCTCCGGCTCCTGTTGTCCGACCGCCGCTCGCGGCAAATAGACTGAAGACCGTATCGGTGCCATCAACGCCTACCGTTGCGGGCGGTCATGTGTCCTATGCGGCGGTGGCGTCTGTGTCTGCCGCTCCTGCGGTTGCTCCGAGGGCACGACAGGCGGCTAAAGCAACAGCCAAGACAAGTGCACCGAGGTCAGGGCCCAAAACGGCGGCCAAGCCTAGAGCGGAATTCCCTCCGCTCTCCACTCCAGCCGCTGTACCTGGCACCTCCACGCCTGCTCCCCTCATATCTGCCCCTTCCACGGATGGTTGGCAGATAGTCGGGGGGACTAAGAAGTCCCGAAAGCGGGGTAAAAAGGCTGCTCAAAAAGCAGCCTCTACCCCGCAGTCGCTGTCGGTGGCAGTGGCCACTACGAAGAGGCCGCGCAAGCTGCAGGTACCCAAAACCGCGGCGGTAGTGGTCACCGTGTTACCGGAAGCGGTTAACGGCGGACTGTCTTACGCAGCCATCTTCCAGAGGGCCCGGGCTAGTCTCGCCAATGACACCGGGACGGATGGAGTCAGGTTGCACCTCGCTCAGACGGGAGCTCGAGTCCTCGAGTTCCCGGGAGCTGAAGGCATAAAGACTGCAGATGCCTTTGCCGAGAAATTGCGGGGCATGTTTGCGGCCACGGATAGTGTTAAGATCGCCAGGCCTACTAAGTGTGCAGAGTTGCGCATTTCGGGCCTGGACGACTCTATAATGGCCGAAGATGTCCGCGTTGCAATAAGAGAGAAGACAGAGTGCAACGTGGACAACATTAGGGTCGGCACCATCTGCCCCGGTCCAGGAGGGCTTGGCGCGGTGTGGGTCAGCTGTCCCGTAGCGTCAGCCAAAATTTTAAGCGACGCCGGTAGATTGCTCATCGGTCTCATCAGCGCTAGGATCACAGTCCTGGCGGCGAGACCGATGAGGTGTTTTAAGTGTCTGGCATCGGGACACACACGCGCCAAGTGTGTTAGCTGTTTCGACTGTAGCGGACTATGTTTCCGCTGCGGTCGACCGGGGCACAAGGCGACAGAGTGCTCTGCCGCCCTACACTGCCCAGCGTGTGCGGCGGGTAACAAGCCCGCCGATCATCAGATTAGGCAGAGAGGCTGTAAACCCCCCTACAATTCTCGGCAAGCGTCGGGGGCTAGCCAATCGACCCAGGCTGCCTCTGATGTCGTTCGCATGTCGGCATCGTTGCCCATGGAGGAGGTTGTAGAGACGGTCGAGTAATAGCCCAAGTCTCTAACCTCCTGGTCCAGACGCACCTGAACCACTGTGCCGCGGCGCAGGACCTTTTCCTGTAAACCATGACACAGTGGTCGATCGGTGTTGCCGTAGCCGCAGCACCCTATTATGTTCCTCCCCGTCCAAACTGGTTGGGTGACCGGGACGGTTCCGTGGCAGTCGTCGGCTCCACGGCGGTTCATTCCCCGCCCTTGTCGCTAAGAGACAAGGGCACTGGATATGTTGCTGCCGAGTGGGGGGGGATCACTGTGTATGGTGTATACTTCTCCCCCAACCGAAGTTTGAACGACTTCGAGGTTTTCCTTAACAACTTGGAAACCTCGATGCGGCGTCTAACGTCTGGGCACGTCTTAGTGCTGGGGGACTTCAACGCAAAGTCCATTGCGTGGGGTTCCCCCAGGACGGACGCTAGGGGCGAGGCCGTAGAGGAGTGGGCGGCCTCGGTGGGCCTCTGTTTACTAAACAGGGGCTCCACCAACACGTGCGTGCGACAGCAGGGAGGGTCGATAGTGGACCTTTCGTTCGCTACCCCTGCCCTCGCCGCACGAGTAAGGAACTGGCGTGTCCTGGAAGAGGTTGAGACACTCTCGGACCATCTTTATATCCGATTTGAGCTCTCCCGATCCCAGGACGCCAGTAGGGGTCACGCGGCGCGGCGTTCTTCTCGCTTTCCGCGGTGGGCTGTAGCCAAATTAAATAGGGACTTACTAGAGGAGGCGGCCATTATTCACTCTTGGCTGTCTCCGCAGGCCCCGACCGAGGAGGTCGACATGGGGGCTGGTCGCTTCTGCGAAGCGATTACACAAATCTGTGATGCGGCCATGCCCCGCATACGAGGTTGCCGGCCTCCACGGTAGGAGGTTTACTGGTGGTCCCAGGAGTTGGCGGACCTCCGTGCGGCCTGTACTCGTGCCCGGAGGTCCTACACCCGTAGTCGGCGGCGACACCGTGAAGAAGGCGGGGAGGATCAGCTTCATGAGGAGTACCGAGAGGCGCGGAAAACTCTGAAGCTGGCCATAAGCCGCGCCAAAGAAGTGAAGAGGAAGGAGATGCCGGAGGGTCTCGATTGTGACCCCTGGGGTCGCCCTTATCGTGCGGCGCGACAAAAGCTCCGCACGTCGGGCCCCCCCCTTACAGAGACACTCCAGCCCAGCTTCCTGCGGGAAGTGGTCGAGGGCCTTTTCCCGCAGCGGGTGGAACACACATCCCCGTCGATGGCCTTCATGGTCGGAGACGACGGGGGGAACGAGGACGATGTTCCGCCCGTCAGGGAATCGGAGGTAGGGGTGGTTGTTCTACGGATCCGCTCTAAGAACACCGCCCCCGGGCCGGACGGGATACCTGCCCGAGTGCTGGCCCGAGCCCTCGAACACATGTCGGACCGCCTCAGGGAGGTCCTGAACGCTAGCTTGGCGTCCGGACGCTTCCCTGAGTGCTGGAAAAGCGGGAAGCTGGTCCTATTGAGGAAGCCGGGACGGCCAGCCGAATCGGTAGCGGCCTATAGGCCCATCGTGCTGCTGGACGAGGCGGGTAAACTGTTTGAGAGGGTACTCTCTGCCCGCATCGTCCGCGAGGTGGGCCCCGATCTGTCGGATGCCCAATTTGGTTTTCGGACGGGGCGTTCGACGGTCGATGCCGTGCTGCGCCTGAGGGCCATAAACGAAGAGGTGGTGAGCTGTGGCGGCGTGCTGTTGGCGGTGTCGTTGGACATCGCCAACGCATTCAATAGTCTGCCATTTAGCTGCATCAGGGAAGCACTCCACTACCACGGGGTGCCAAAGTACCTGAGGCGGCTTGTGGCAGACCGTCATGTACGTGGACCGAGACGGTGTTCTAAAGCGGCGGCTCATGTCGTGCCGTGTTCCGCAGGGGTCTGTCCTCGGACCACTCCTGTGGAACATGGGATACGACTGGGCCCTTCGAGGTCGTCTTCTCCCCGGGCTGGGCGTACTTTGTTACGCAGATGACACATTGGTCTCGGCCCAGGGGATGAACTTTCAAGAGGCGGCGCGCCTGGCCACCACCGGTGTCTCACTGGTGGTCGGGCGAATTGAGGCGCTGGGTTTGCGGGTGGCCCTGGACAAGACGGAGGTCCTTTTGTTCCATGGGCCCCGTCGTGGTCCACTCTCCGGCGCCTCCATCGTGGTCAATTCGGTCCTCGTACCGGTTCAGGCCCAAATCAAGTATCTGGGCCTGATCCTCGACGGCAGGTGGCTCTTCGATGAGCACTTCCGACAGCTTTCTCCAAAGCTGGTCGGCGCTGGTTCTGCCCTTGGGCGACTTTTGTCCAACCTGGGTGGAGCTAGCGTCGCGACGAGACGGCTATACACGGGGGTTGTCCGGTCAATGGCGCTGTATGGTGCACCGGTGTGGGCGGCGGCTCTGACTACCCAGAATAGGGCTCGCCTCTGGCGCCCTCAGAGGATATTGGCGGTTAGAGCCATACGTGGTTACCGCACCGTATCGACGGAGGCGGCGTGCGCCTTGGCCGGAACTCCCCCGTGGGATTTGGAGGCGGAAGTGCTCGCCGAAGTTTATCGGCGGACGGCTGACTTCCGGGCGCGTAGCGGCATACGGCCCCCGCCCGAAGAGATACGCGAGTGGCGAGAGGCCGCTCGTCGAGCCACAATGGTTCGTTGGTTGTCTCGGCTGGAGGCTCCACGTGCTGGTTTTGCTGCCGTGGAGGCTCTCCAGCCGGTCATCGCCGAGTGGGCAGGGCGGCAGCACGGGACCCTTTCCTTCCGACTGACGCAGGTCCTTTCCGGGCATGGTTGCTTCGGGAAGTATCTGCACTCGGTCGCCAGGAGGGAATCGAGTCCCGCCTGTTACCACTGCGACTGCAGTGAGGACTCGGCTCAGCACACGCTAGCGGTTTGTTCCGCTTGGGCGGCGCAGCGTGGGGTCCTCACTGCAGTTATTGGAGAAGATCTCTCGCTACCGGCCGTCATACGCTCCATGGCCGGTAGCGACAGTTGTTTTACCGCGGTCGCAACCTTCTGCGAAGACGTAATTTCGCGGAAGGAGGCGGCGGAGAAGGCCCGGGAGGACGATATCCACTCGGACCCAATTCGCCGTTGGCGAGCCGGGCGGCGGAGGCGCGCATACCAGCGCATCATGCCGCCTTGAGTGTGGCCGCGGATGTACGGGACGGGTTTTCCCCTCCATCCGCTATGGTGGCCAGCCGCGAGGAGGTGACGTGTGCGTGTGCCGGACGTCACCTAAATGGAGAGTTTAACCGCAGATGGCGCCCGCGAAAGCGGGCAGGCGCTAGGAGGGATTAGGATGTCGTAATAACAGCCGTTCCCGAATCCCTCCTCTCTCAGGCGCAGAGTGGCACACCGTGTGGTTTTAGTCGGTCCGATTCCGACACACCGCCCCGCCGTAAACCCCGGTGGGGTGACGACCCGTGGGGGTTTCCACACGTTAAAAAACAAGAGAAAAAAAAAAAAGCTACTAATTATCACCATCCCCATCGATGGTCATAATGGTCACAGAAGACGAGGGGCACGAGGATAATGTTCCGCCCGTCAGAGAATCGGAGGTAGGGGCGGTTGTTCTACGGATCTGCTGTAAGAACACCGCCCCCGGGCCAGACGGGATACCTCCCCGAGTGCTGGCCCGAGCCCTCGAACACATGTCGTACCGTCTCAGGGAGGTCTTGGACGCCAGCCTGGCGTCCGGACGCTTCCCTGAGTGCTGGAAAAGCGGGAAGCTGGTCCTATTAAGTAAGCTGGGACGGCCAGCCGATTCGGTAGCGGCCTATAGGCCCATCGTGTTGTTGGACGAAACGGGTAAGTTGTTTGAGAGGATACTCTCTGCCCGCATCGTTCGGCACCTTTGCGAGGTGGGCCCCGATCTGTCGGACGCCCAATTCGATTTTCGAGCGGGGCGTTCGATAGTCAATGCCGTGCTACGCCTCAGGGCCATTACTGAAGAGGCGGTGAGCTGTGGTGGCGTGCTGTTGGCGGTGTCGTTGGACATCGCCAACGCATTTAGTAGTCTGCCGTTTAGCTGCATCAGAGAAGCACTCCACTACTACGGGGTGCCAGAGTACCTGAGGCGGCTTGTGGCAGACTATCTTGAGGAGCGTACCGTCATGTACGAGGACCGAAATGGTGTTCTGCGGCGATGGCTCATGTCGTGCGGTGTTCCGCAGGGGTCTGTCCTCGGACCACTTCTGTGGAACATGAGATACGACTGGGCCCTTCGAGGTCTTCTTCCCCCCGGGCTGGGTGTAATTTCTTACGCCGATGATACATTGGTCACGGCCCGGGGAGCGAACTTTCAAGAGGCGGCGCGCCTGGCCACCACGGGAGTCTCTTTGGTGGTCGGGCGTATTGAGGTTCTGGGTTTACGGGTGGCCCTAGATAAGACGGAGGCTCTTTTGTTCCATGGGCCCCGTCGTGGTCCACCACCCGGTGCCTCTATCGTAGTCAATTCGGTCCTCGTACCGGTTCAGGCCCAGATTAAGTACCTGGGCCTGATCCTCGACGGGAGGTGGCTCTTCGACGAGCACTTCCGACAGCTTTCTCCAAAGCTGGTTGGCACTGCCTCTGCCCTCGGGCGACTTTTACCGAATTTGGGTGGAGCCAGCGTCGCGACGAGACGGCTATACACGGGGCTTGTCCGGTCAATGGCACTGTATGGTACACCGGTGTGGGCGGCGGCTCTGACCGCCCAGAATAGGGCTCGCCTCTGGCACCCTCAGAGGATATTGGCGGTTAGAGGCATGCGCGGTTACCGCACCGTATCGACGGAGGCGGCGTGTGCCTTGGCCGGAACTCCGCCGTGGGACTTGGAGGAAGAAGTGCTCGCCGAAGTTTATCGGCGGACGGCTGACTTCCGGGCGGGTAGCGGCATGCGGCCCCCGCCTGAAGAGATGCGCAAGTGGCGAGAGGCCGCTCGTCGAGCCACGATGGCTCGTTAGTCGTCCCGGCTGGAGGCTCCACGTGCTAGCTTTGCCGCCTTGGAGGCTCTGCGGCCGGTCATCGCCGAGTGGGCGGGGCGATAGGACGGGATCCTTTCCTTCCGACTGACGCAGATCCTTTCCGGGCACGGTTACTTCGGGAAGTATCTGCACTCGGTCGCCAAGAGGGAATTGAGTCCCGCCTGTCACCACTGCGACTGCAGTGAGGACTCGGCTCAGCACACGCTAGCGGTTTGTTCCACCTGGGTGGCGCAGCGTGGGGTCCTCACTGCAGTTATTGGAGGAGATCTCTCGCTACCGGCCGTAATACGCTCCATGGTCGGTAGCGACAGTTGTTTTACCGCGGTCGCAACCTTCTGCGAAGACGTAATTTTGCGGAAGGAGGCGGCGGAGAGGGCCCGGGAGACAATCTCCACTCGGACCCAATTCACCACCGGCGAACCGGGCGGTGGAGGCGCGCTTACTAACGCCTCATGCCGCCTTGAGTGTGGCCGCGGATGGACGGGACGGGTTTTCCCCTCCATCCGCTATAGTGGCCAGCCGCGAGGAGGCGACGTCCGCGTGTGCCGTACGTCGCCTAAATAGAGAGTTTACCCGCAGGTGGTGCCCGCTTTAGCGGGCAGGCGCTAGGAGGGATCTGGATGTCGTAATAGCAGCTGTTCCCGGATCCCTCTTGTGTTAGGGGTAGAGTGGCACACCGTGTGGTTTTAGTCGGTCCGATTCCGACACACCGCCTCGCCGTAAGCCCCGGTGGGGTGACGGCCCGAGGGGGTTTCCAAACGTAAAAAAAAAAAAAAAAAGCTTCTAATTATCACGATACACGAAACCCATAGTTTCTAGACTACACTAGATGCACAAACCGACATGGACCTGACAACATGACTGTCCCGCTCCACGACAACCCACATGGTTGATATAAAATCGTTGTAGGATTGTGCTTCTTATAGTGTTAACTTACGAATAAGTTAGGGAAAAGTCCACACAAAGTTTTTGAAGGTAAATTTTATTATACCTATATATAGACATACACTGTTCACACAAGAAACTTTAACACACGAATATATATACACAGTTACTAAGAAAGGCGAGATGATGCGAAAGATATAAGATTATAAATATTGAATAAAAACTAGAAACAATTTGTGGTATAGACGGTAGCTATATGTCTCGGGCGCAATTCACAGTCAGTTAGCGGCGCGACATGTATGAAAGGAATGTGTAGTTCTCGCTTTAAAGCTCGTCGCACCGCGACCGCTGTGACGTGGCACTCGATGAAATATGTATAGTTAAAGGCGGTCGGTTTGTCCGACACATATAAAAACTATATTGCAAGATATATTACACAATAAAATATTATACAGTTATACTATATATTTTGAAACATAAAATAATATTATAATAAAACGAAAGATCTAAAATACCTATATATATATAAACACAAATGAACTGAACTCATCAGTCAACATACCTTAGCCTAATCAGACACGATACAGTGTGGTCCGCTGCAGTTGACAATCAATATAAAATTAGCGAACAATTACATTGTTTTTATATTTTATGTATATAGACAATCCAATTTTAATTTAAGCCTTATTGTAAAATTATAGGTATAACTACTAATAATACATACAAGAAATTCAAACATGCATATGAATGAACTTTTCATACACACATCAAAGTTACTAAACAATTACTTATAGAAGAAATATAGCGAAAAAAATATAATTAAAAGCGGTAATCAATTATCGCTGATCAATATTAATAAATATTGTAAGAGATTTTGTGGTTGTTAGCAAAAAAGAACAAGTTACCTCTAGCTAAATGCTCTAACATATGTTTATTATTTACTTTTTTCTTAAAGATAAGTAAAAAATTTGAGCAATTTTTATCTTTAAATATTGTAAAAGCTGCCATGTGATATTCTCACATTTAGAAATGATTTTTACAGCGCCCTAATTTATGTCTCATACGCGATGAATAAATTGTAAGTCGTAATCGAAAAAAGCTTATCTCTACGTATACTGGAAAAATTGTGTTACACGACCTTGACTTAGAGCAGGCCAGACTGTTTTTTTTTTATTTAGTTTGTATTTATTGCTAATAATTTTATTTGTTTTGGTTGACAGGATCTATATGTAACTGAACGTGTGTTTTGAGCCGCTAAAACAACTTCAATGAATTCGATATTTCTGTTTAGTATATTAAAACATCCATTAGGTTAGCTGGTATGGGTACTACACTAGTACAAAATTTTTAAAATAAAATCTCGTGTCCTCATAATTTATTTTTTATATTTCAAGCCTTTTAAACAAGACGTAAAACCAAGGGATCCATTATTCTTAAATGTTGCGACAAAAATCCACGTAAAACTTTCCTTATGGGGTTGAAATATTCCATACACGCCGGTTTAGAGTAGGGTTTGATGTTCAAAGACTGTAATTCTTTTATGTATTTCACGCAACAACAATCGGTGCGTTATTCGGTTTTTTTCCTTGAAGTGATGTCGAGTAATAAAATACTAAGCTTTTAAAAATACAACAAAATGAATAGATTATAAGTCGGAAATTATTATTTGATCATTTTTTAAATTATAAGCTTAAGTATAATTAGCATTTTTTTTGTTTTTTTTTTTAACGTGTGGGAACCTCCTCGGGCTATTATCTCACCGGGGTTCACGGCAGGGTGGTGTGTCGGAATCGGATTGACTAAAACCACACGGTGTGCCACTCTGCGCCTGAGATAGGAGGGATCCAGGAACCGCTGCTATTACGACATCCAGATCAAGTATAATTAGCATGTCCTAACCTAATATATTATTGCGGCAAATAATGGTAGCATTATTTTACTTAAGTTGTTTGTTCCCTTAAATATCAACGTTAAAAAAATTGTATCGTAATCACCTGGCTACCGTGGGATAGGTAGGTACTAACCTAATTTACCTTGCTGTAGAGCGACGTTTCTAAATTGTTCGTACTATTTGAATATATGTATGTAAGTGTTTTGAAGGGCGAATATTAAGGTGGGTTAATCTCTGGGCCTCTGCTCGCACTCGGACAGTCCAAAATCACTCAACATAACAACCCGTAAAAGTCTCAGCGGTTGTAACCACTTCACGTACAAGTAACCAATGCCGACGTGGTGATTATTACGATATCGCAAAATTTTTCTATTCGGACGCGGGCCACATGATGATGGATGACGCCTATGTGCGTGCCGTGATGTTATCTCGTACCGATCCCAACGTGGATACTATCACGATACGCAAAAGGAAGCCGCCGCTATGTCGATACTCGACACGGCGTGCACCCGTGCAGGAAAAATCATAGGTACTAGCATTCCTCCGCTTGCATCGAACTCCCCACATTTTGGAGATTACCGAACAAAAATAATGTTGTAAAATTTCATTTCTTTCGATACCTGATTATTACCTTACCAGGTCTAAGACATTTTCTGATTTATCTAATAAATATCACATGATTCTGACGACTAATGTATACGATTTTCATTTCTGCTCATATTATTTGCGAAGAGAACCTCCTCTTTTCTTAACTTCAAAAGTCGTTGTGGCCTATGGTGATCTTTTTTTTCCATAGTGTCTCAAGATATATATAAAACAATTTACTTCGGGTTATCTTTTATTTCTTTACATTTCTAGTTTATACTCTACTTTAAACAATAACTGTCGAATAGTTTCGCTATATCTCTATCATTTATATTATCATCTTAAGGTTTTCCATTTAAGTTATCAATTGTTCTGTTTTACAGATTTTATTTCTTGTTTATTAATATCTATGAAAATAAATTTTAACATACTTTAGATATAATATGGTATAAATAATTACTGAATCGTTATTTACTAATTAGTATCCGGGAATTAATTTCAGCTTCGTATCTGAAATCTGTTGATATGAAAATCTCCAGGTACTGGTAATTTAACTAATTTTATGCTCATCGATACCTATTGAAATTCAACTTAAAACAGATAATTGTACTGAAATGTTATTAATTTTATCCTAAAATTTAGTTATTTTTGTCTTCAATCCATAGCAGGATAGAGTTCTTTTTTTTTCTATATGAACAACCTGCCAAAGTGTCTCTACTCTGCCTGATGGAAAGCATGAATAGAATTCAAAGAGTTGTAGTCATCATACTCATTGCAAATGCAGACAATGCAGTGTGTTGATCCACAGTATGGCGGCCTAGTGAGCTTTTTCATGCCACGCTCGGGGACGTAAAAGGCATGACAGTCATCGTGGCAATGTAAGGCTCACATAGTTATCACGATAACTGTCATCCCTGCATCAACGGGCCACCGGTCTCGCACTCACCAATGAAACACGAAAGCACGGACGCTGGCATTTTAGGTTGGTCTTTTGTGGGAGGGTAATACTGTCCCGGTCGCGCCGGCCCATTCATGCTGAAATCAGCGTGGCTCTACTACCTCGTGGCGTCAAGTTACACAATGGATTGCATGGAATCTGGATGCTTTTTGTGTCTATCCGTCGATATTTTGTAAAGTCTCCGGCGACACAGGATATATTAATTGTGGGCGTTGACTTTTAAAAAAAATATTAGGAGAAACATAGCGGTTTGCATTGAAGTGTCATGCAAGACCGATGCCTTAGGTACTATGCAGATTGTCTTCATTTACCTTCAGCGCATTTATCTGAGATAATGTCATCAAATTAAATGCAAATGCCAAACGTGGCAAAATATATATGTTATTGTAAAAAATGCAAACTTCGTATAAAATATAAAAGAAAAAACATGTAATAATCGTTTACCGTAACCTATAATTTCGTATTATAAAAATTGAAGATAGTTTTTTTGATTAAACATTTCAATCTCAGAAATCGTTGATTGGAATCAAAATAATCTTTTCGTATTGAATAGCCTATTTATCGAAGAAAGTTATGAGCTATACAACATTATGCTACGAACAATAGAAGTCGGATCTCAATGAAAAACGTTGCAAATACGAGGATAATTTATTGCTTTTGAGAGATACAGACGACTTCGCATAAGTCAGCTAGTACTGAATAATTCATTTCACGTAACCATATACAGAGTCTTACCATAGATAAGATGAGAATAACTACTGATTGGACACTACACTTATGATATACATATAAATATATGTGATAGATGTTAAAGTCACCTTGAATTAATATTTTACCAGTATAAAAAAATCTGAATTATTACAATTTCGATTGATTTAATGACTTGCAGTCATTGTGATTTATATGGATGGTTTTTATAAAGTTGTCGAGTTAGAACTTCGACTGCAATAGGACTACCCCTATGGTATAGTATGTCGGATTCGACGAAGCTTTTGTCGGTACCTTAAGTGTCTTATCGTATATCAGTCAATACTACCAGTATTTCTAATAGGGCATGAATAAACTTGATCTCACTTGGCAAGGTCACTAGGCAAGTGCTCATCGTGACTGAAAATCACTTTTCTTCTCTCCGGCGCCTGATTTCAAGAACCATAACTACACTTTATTTGCACATTACAAAAATATCAATCGATACCTGCATCGGCTCTTTATATTATGTACTTAAAATATGAGCAAACTAGTTTTGGAATTCAATTTCGTGTTACAATATTATAAATAATTATGAAACTCTACACTCAGAAAATATTTAGTCCTAATAAGAGAAAATTTTTCCATCGATTTTCCACCTCATTTGAGAAGAACGCTATTTTGGAGTTACGTTCAAAATTTTCATTAGCCTTTAAATTGCGCATCTGTCTTGTTAAAGAATAAAAAATATTAGCAATGTTACACAGAAACCATAAAGAAACATTATTACTAACAGTACACGTAGCTGCGTTATAAGCTGACTGTTTTTTCTGGGTAGTGATAAAATTTTCTTTACATTAGAAAAAATGTTTAAATTAGAATTCTTATCTATTAAAAGATTAGTAATTAACAAAAAGAAAATGAGAGGTGTCAAGGGACACCCGGATGGAACGAAGTTCCTTTCGATTAATTAGTGATGGAATTTAAGTAAAGAAGTAAGGTTTTTTTTCTATTAATTTATTATTTGTTATGTACATAATAGGTACAAAAAACCTGTACAAACTTAACAAAAGAAAAATAATGATCGCGACACTACACTGCACGACACTTCAAAGCAAAATAGAAAGACGAAACGAAAATAATTAGCTTGCTTTCTATGAGAGAGAGAGAGAGAGAGAGAGAGTGACAGACAGAGAAACATGCGCACGCCGCACGGCTTACTACACTATAGCAAAAAGAGTCGTGACAAGTTTTCGTCTGAATTTTTTTCGTCTAGCCTCATTCGCAATTCACGATAAAGAACTTCGTTCCAATAAATATCTGAATTTGAATGTTAGCTACACGTATTATTATGTGTAAGAAGCAGGTAAAGTTAAAGACGGAGTTGTAGTGAGCACAGAGTAGGCAAAAGTGTATTATTATTCCAATTGTATAACATTTAATTATTATACTTACTCAAGTGTTTTATTCTAATAAATATAATGTTACTCTCCTAAGTTTGTGTTTCACAAAGTTAAATATTGTTTTCAACGTAGTTCCTGCTTCATATTAATATCACCTGCTCCTAGTGGTTTTCCTTTTTAGATAATCATATATGTGGGAACGTTGCAAGTAATATCTCTTTGTAGGCCTCCGCGCGGATACAAAGTTTCAAACCAGCTTTATACCCAAGTTTTTTCCTCAATGCTTTATAAGATCTTGCTTTTGAAATACTTGTAGCAATGTTTTTGTTTGTTTCTAACTTATTATTATTCTAATAATTCGTGCTTAAGAACGTTTATATTTTATTATTGTGATACTTGGTTTGATTTGAAAATATTACATTACTGTTTCAGTCTTATAACTAAAATGAGGAACTTGACTTGGAACTAACTTGTTGCAGCCTGCTAATCAAACAATAAGTAGTATTGCAAATGCTTACAGACAATTACAAACTAGTATACTTGCGAACATTATATTTATTTATACAGGCATATGAATAATTTGTCCGTTTCTTAATGGGATAAATTAGGAAAAAATTCACTCCAAAGTGGTGTTAATTCAAACCAAGTTGATTTTTTTTAAGTAAAGAAAAAATTCTGACAATTGGAAATCACGCAAATTTATGATAGGAATTGTTAGTTTTCAGAAAAGTAGAATAGTAATAGAGCACTTAGTACAACAGTATATGTAAAAAGTTTCGATAGAACAATGTATATTCACAATTTATTCATATACATATCTAGACAGTGACATTTATGCCTTCTAAAAGATGTAGTTAGATGTTCATATATCTAAGGCAGTATGTATAATTCTGGCAGAGCCAGCACTTTTACATTACGTTACGGCTTTGTATCATATCTTTGTATCATATTATTAACGATGTTTTGTAGATAACGCCCACACTAAGAATACCCCTATGTCGCGGAGGCTTTACAAACATACCTAAATCGTATAGATAGAACATCCAGACTTGGAACAACAATTTGTGGACAACACAAAGTGTTATATCATGTGGAGTTTGTATCTGCAACAATCAGCGCAGTAGACAGTGATTAAGTCACTGCTTAAACCACCATACCATCCGTACAGTTTTATACATAAAGTACGTATATGGCTTACAAACTTTATAAAAGACAAATGTAAGGATTTTTTTTTTATTTTCTAACAAAATTCAACTTCAAACGTTCACCAATGTGTGTATTTCTCTTTGCTATCGTTGATATAAGAAACATTATAAAGAATAATGTAATAATAAATGTAACGTACCAATAAGAAAAACTCGAGAACATTTTAGGATACAAACATACGAGTATATCTAATATACGTATCTTTAAATATATTTTTCTTCATGGGTATGCTCTTCAAAGCTTTATTAAAATACCTTTCTGTGTTCTCTTCTTTTTCTTATAAAAAACAATATACGTCCGAGGTTTTTTATAACTTTACCACATAAACAAATCAATATTATTGTGGTAAAGTTGTTGTTATTTTTCATTTATAGTTACAGTCTTCGAAGATAATTGGTGCTTATCTGTATGTATATTTACGCACAGGAGCATAAAAACAATTGGTAAATTAAAAAAAAGGTAGCAGAGCCACGCTGATTTCCATACGAAAGGGTCAGCGTGATCGGGGCCGTACTACCCTCTCACAGAAGACTAACCTTAAGCGACAGTATTAATGTTGTGTTTCGTTGGTGCATGCGAGACCAGTGGTAAATTGATGCAGGGGTTGCAGTTGACGTGGTAAGTGTGTGCAACACAATGCTACGATGATTGTCATGCCTTTTACGTCCTCAAGTGAGGTGTAAAAAGCATCTTAATAAGCCGCCATAGTGTGGGTCGCTATACTGCATTAGTAGTATGACAAGGCTCGTAGCCTTACACTGTAACCATGACCGTCATACCGTTTACGCCCCCATGACCATAAGGTAGAGTAGAGTCACTTTGATAGACACAATTTTTTTTGCAAAATATATTTATGAAACTATTTATTTTTGGACAACCTCTGTTCAAGTTTAGTTTATTTCATAATCTTGACTTTACCATTTAAATTTCTTGGGCATCGACTTTTCTGTGGTTTTGTCTACATTTCAATTTTGAAATGAAAATATTGAACAATTTTTATTCTTGCTATAGTCCTGTAGATATGATTGTATATTATTATTTGTACATATACGTACTTTTAAGATTTTCTTTCGACATGTACATTAACAAAGTTACACCTAAGGAGTATATAATATAGTAAAATTTGCAAGTACTTAAATAACAGTTAACAAAAATATGACCAAAAAATGGTCGTTACCACGGTTGCAGCTTACAAAGTTGCATCTAGGCCTAGGTTGGCCTGGGCTACCCACGTTCTTGGATTCTATTCATGCTTTCTGTCATACAGAATGGAGTCACTTTGGTTGGATTGAAAAAAAAATTGTAAATTGCAAAGCCAGTAGTGGAAGTGTTTTTACAATAAAAATAAAATAAAGTATAATACCAAAAATTAAAGAAATATATGTCATCATAAGATAATCAGGCCACAAAGTAATTGATATATTTTTTATAATATATTTATATACACTTTTTTATTTTCAGAATAGAATTACAACAGAATAATTGATGCTTAAATTATGTAACTTGAGTAATACTCGCATAACAACATTGTTTTTTACAGAATTTTAAAACTTTAGATACAGCATCATTGTTCTTGAAATTTACGTAGTCGTGAAGCAGAAGTAATATTATATTTCAACATTATAAATGAGACAAGTGTTTCAATATTATAAGTGATAAATGATAATTAATCATTCATAACATAGAAACATTTGAGTTCAACCAATATTGTAGAAGGACATTAAACAAAAATGCTTGTGATAATAAACGAGCGCTCAGAAATAAGTTGAAATTTGATTTTGTTACCGTCACATAAACCGCATGAGTTTCTGTACATCTTCAAAATGTTTAACTTTTTAAAAACTTTTCTAGCAAAATAATTGTACAAAATATTCAAATATATAGTTCTGCAATCCACAAAAGATATACACTAAAATTAGTCCAGCATCATTAAGCAACACTCTCGCATCCATTAATCTATTCTTAAGGAACAATTATGGACTAGCATTTGTTTATGAGTGAGACTTAATTATAAAACAATCTAATACTGTGGTTGCCGACTATTTTATGAAACGCCCCTTCTAAATTTAGAAACTCACTTGCTGACCCGGCGAATTGCGTACCGCCGCAAAAACATTCGTACGCTCATACACAACAACTTTGCTGAAGATCATCACATGATCAAATGCTTAGTTTACAATTCTATAAAGGATATACAGAATTGAAACGAAAAACGAAATCACTTTGTTGTCCATCCGTCCGTCTGTCAAGACCCTTTTCTCGGAAACGCGTAGAGCTATCAAACTGAAATTTTTGTCAAATACTTGAGTCTGCTTTCCCTTAGAACTGTGAAAAAATCAAACTTCTAAGCCAACGCAATCAAAAGATACAGGCGTTTATGCCCCAAATCGCCGCCAAAGTTTCGAAACTGGTAAGGGAATCAAAACTTACAGGGTACTTTTCGTGAACTCCGAATCTTAAAATTTGGTACGAAGCAACGTCTCTAGTGCACAGATAAAGAAAAATTGTGAAAACCGTATGTTTTTAGTTACATTATATAACAAAAATATTTTTAATGATTTTAATGTTACTACCCTTCTCCTTACAAACGCGTAAAGGTATTAATTACATTGAAATTTATGTCAAATACTTAGATCTATAATACGTTTAAACTGTAACAAAGTTAAACTTTTATAAAGAAACTTTCTTTCTCTCTTTCATTTAATAAAAAACCTCTGTTGTGATTCAAATATATAAAATAGCTATACAGTACCGTGGATTTTTTGTAGGACTAATAGAGACCGAAGCGTTTAGTCAACGCATGCTAGTAAACTATCAAACCTTGCCCAATTTCCGATTACTTGATATACACATGCCATTATTTTTCTCTGAAATTTTTTTTCAACCATAATGAAATACAGTCTATAACACCCCTGAATAAGCGTAGCTTTCTGATTGTGAAAGAATTTTTATGATCGGTTCCGTATTTCCGAAGATTAGTCCTACGAATAAACAATCAATCAAAGTTACAAACTTGCCTCTTTATAATATTATTCTTAGTATAAATAAACAATAATATGTTATCTGATAAATTATTAACGGCAACGGCGTTGTACATTTAAAAAAAAATCGTCAACTGTCAAGTAATAATATCAAAAATATTAAAATCGCTAAAAGTTTTAATAATAAACGTTTTTGAAATTTTATATTATAATAAATTATGAAACCATAGGGTTCCTGCGAAGAACTTAAGGTCCGAATCCATCTCACATCCAAGTACTGTACCTGCTGATCGACGGACAAGGCTCTGATAAACACAACATCCCGATAAACGGCAATAGACTTGCGCCTATGAATTGGGATCAAAACGGGATTTTAGGTATATTTAAATTATGAAACCGAGTATACTGTGTCTTCTAATACAATAATCCATAATAAATACTACTATAAAAATACTACAATACACATAAGTAACCTTTTCAAATAATATATAACATGTAGTCATCATTTTATAACATGACAGGCTGTTTTTCTTTCGAAAAGGCAAACAGAAACACAGTTTTTTTTTGTGTGAATCGACTGTAAAACAACAAATGTAATGTATATATTGTTATATAAAAATATAAAGTTGTTTTTTAAAAACTTCAAAAAATAAAAATTCAATTGAGTATAAACAACGATGTGTTTAAAGTATGGAAATGCTCACATTCAGACCATGAGTGATCACACAACCCATGCGGAGATGATCAATATAAATACTGGCAAATACAAAAGAACATAGAATACCTTATAAATGAAAGTAGAAAGTATAATTACTGAAATAAGATACAAAACATACGGAAAGTGAAAAGCAAAGTTACGAAACGCGTATTTAATGAACCTTCACCGCGCCGTTTAACTAAAGCGGTAATGTTGATTTTCTATAAAGCAGTAGCGTTTAAGCTCTATTAGTGGATGGCCTCCGGTCCATTGATGCAGGGGTGACACTTATTGTGATAAATATGTTAGCCTTACACTGCCACGACGATTGTCATGCCTTTTATGTCCCCAAGCGGGACGTGAAAAAGCATCTCACTAGGCCGCCATAGTGTGGGTCACCACACTGCATTGTCTGCATTTCCAATGAGTATGGTGACCACAACTCTTGGATTCTATTCATGCTTTCCATCAGGCAGATTAGAGTCACTTTAGCAGGCTCTTAACACAGAAAAAAAATAACAGAAAGCATATTACGACAAAATAAAAGGAGCACTAATTTATTCGAAATTATTGTACCTAAAAAAAATATTGTAAAATCTGTCAGTCCTCTAAAGACAACATTTTTACTTCTTCAATAACCACACTCACTTCAGTGTTATCATCAATCATTGTAAAACAATTTGAAATTACTAGATTATCACTACCAGCATTAATTTTAATACCTACTCATAGGGGTCATTAGCGCCAAATGTATTTGACAACGTCTCTGCTACATGTCTTGTATGATTAATAATGCACTTTGAATGTATACTAACTGTAAATAAATGTATTTATACGAGAAAAATAGTGGAAAGGTAATAAAAATGTATATTATGAATTGGATGAATAGAAAAAAGTCTTATATTATTTCCAAAGTTCTCATTATGTATGGAAAAAACCTTTAAATCAATTTATTTGAATTTCTCCAACCTGTAAAGTCGCCAAGAATACCGTTAAATTATCATTTTAAGAGAAAATATTTTTGAAATTCGAACATAATTTTCTAATTTCTTATCATAATAATACACATTAGAGATCAAGATCTTCCACAACTTTAGTAGTAGGGGAAGTAAATCCCAGTTAATACTAAGAGGTTTAATGCCGCGTGTCAGTAACTTCAACCTTCGTTTTTACAGGAATGGTTCCAACTGACACTCGTGCTCACTTGATATTGATGACCTAGCATCTTTCAACCAAGCAATTTTTATTCCACAATGCTGGTGCTTGTATTTATTGACATTGTGGTTTTTAAATATCATTATACATTTATCACTGTTATCTGAATTAGTCACTACATGTCGGACGCGTAATACGCGCATAACACGCGTAAATATTTAAGTACTTTAGGTATCCAGTTAGCTTTAGTAAATGATGTTAGATATAAAGACTTAAATTGGCTTAATTCAAGCCTGAATTATCTTCCAAACTAAAGTAAACTAAACTCTCGATAAGTTCTATGAAATACCGGAAACCATATTTGATTTTCACAGTTGTGTTCACACACACATATTCCCTATTTGTTTCTTATGTTTATTTTAGATCTAGAATCCATTTAAGATTACCAAATGTAGATTTATGGGTTGTAATTTCGTTGTAGAAGTAGGATGTACATAAAAGGGATAACTTTAATTTAGTTATTCGGCTTTTACTTTACTCCCATAACATTGTAACAATTAATTGAATCTTGCCTAACGTTAGTTAAAACCTTTTGCTCTTCTAATTTGAATTCAATAACTCTATTAATATGGTTAAATTTATTTATTCAAAGATTTCAAAACGGAGAAGGTCAAGTCAATCTGAATATATGTTTTTTAGAGTTTAAATTTTTACAAGGGATTACGAATATCATATTTATTCATTCTATAACATATTACAATCATATTTCGTAATTGATCTAACTGTCAAAAGAATAGTGTAAGTGGATGATTATTTGTTTATTAAGTTTTAATCCGTAAACCGGTGATGTAGGAACCCTGCAGTCAAACGAATAGTGTGAGTGGATGATTATTTGTTTATTAAGTTTTAATCCGTAAACCGGTGATGTAGGAACCCTGCAAATAATTTTTTATTATTCTAATCTCACTATACACATGTAAACACATATCTACACTTTTTTGTGCCAGACTAATTTGTTACGAAAAATTACTGCCACCTGACATTAGTAGTATTAATAGTCAAGAAAATATGATAAATTTTATTCAGTGATTTAGGTATATGACAAAATATGGGTTTTACTTGCAGCATCCTGTATAAACATTCAAATTCATTAAGTAAAAGCTTTATTATGACACCAGCACAAATATAATTTAACAAATTGTCTCTTAAAAATTCACCATTTTTTGTATATCTAAATGTCATTTCTGAATTTTTCCGTCATCATTTTTATTTATTTGTCATGTTACTTAATGATATCTAATTTTATATACTATGTTCTCAGATTATATCATAATGTCTTGTAAAACAAAAAGCACTAAATTGTTTAAAACTCACGAAAAGAGAGAATAAAGCAAATATCCGTTCGATCAGTCTCAGAAATACTACCAACTTATTAGCTGAACTCAAATATAATACCGGTAATAAACTACCGGTTTATGCTGGCACTCAAAGTAAAATACTTTTTGTATAAATGCATACATACATAAAATCACGCCTGTTACCCCAGACGGGTAGGCAGACGTACATTAAATAACGACAATTGATCAGCAGTTCCACCACTTGCAGGTGAGTTTGGCTTGTGACCCTGAGTTCTTAGTGGGCACCCTGGCTATATTCATAACTTTTGCAATTAGTAGCATTTTTGTAAAAAGCATAGTTTGTATATACTGAAACGTACCAACAGCAATGTTAAACAATAATATTGTTAAGTCAAAAATTATATAGACACTTTTTACTAATAATCCACTTATGAACATTCTTAATATAGAATTTCTTCAAGAAAAGGTGTCTTGTTACTTTCAAACTAATACCGATTTTATATATATACTAGCTGACCCGGCAAACGTTGTTTTGCCATATAAATTATTTCTAAGTAATTTGAGCGGGATGAAAAATGATTAAATTACTAAAATGGCCATTAAAAAATAAGAGTTGATCGTAGAAGGGTGAAAATTGAGGATTGTATGTATTTTTGTATGTTATATCATAAAAAAACAGAAATTAAAAATTTTGTCTAAAAAATAAAAAAAAAAATTTAGGGTTGTACTACCCCTAACATTTAGGGGGATGAAAAATAGATGTTGGCCGATTCTCATAGATACCGGATAAGCACAAAAAATTTCATCAAAATCGGTCAAGCCGTTTCGGAGGAGTATGGCAACGAAAACTGTGACACGAGAATTTTATATATTTATATATATATATAAATTCCATAAAAGCACTTACGTTATAAAACTAATTTGACATGATTTGATGAAACGTTCTAAAAAATATATTTTCAATCTCTGTAGATTACATATCGCCTCCATATAATAAATAAATTGAGATTCGTATAAATGATTGGAAATGGATCAGATTTCAAAAGCCAATTGACATACAATCAATCTTCATCCGTTACAGATATTATCTTGAAAACAATCAGAGAAAACAATTAAGAAATTGATAAAGTAGAAATCCTTTCTATTTTAATATCTTTTAATTAGTTATTTATTGAAATTATTACATTTCATTTGTACCATAAATATATTCAAGAAAAAAGGAAAACAATCTACTTGGCAAATAAGAACTTATGATAAAAAATTCGTGATATTTTTACTTGTTCATTAATTAATAAATAACTTAATATCAGATATTTAATATACTGAGTTCAATGATCCTCATTGTGAATAATATGGCATATTATTACTGACTAAATGTATTTAATGACTACACATGAGCAATATTATGTTAATATGAAATTCCTCTTTGTCGTAAGTTTAATGTACTCGAAGCATTCTATTTATGTGACGTAGGCATAATTTAACATTTTCCCTTATTATTATTTCTAAATAAGTAAGCTTTGCTGTTATTATATCAGCTCATTAAAGTATGTATAAATTATTTGTAAAAATAAAAAATAAATCTGCCCTCTTAGCCAAGATGCGAGTGTTTCAGTTAACGCTAACGCCTCAATTTTCTTGTATTATTGGCTAATGTTTAGTTTTAACCACGTGACTTAGCATTGAGACGTCATTTCCATTTATACATGCACAGTCAACTTAAAAAAGTTTGAATAAAATGTCATGGTATGTAGTTATTCTGCAGCTAACAATTTTAAGCAACCTAGATATATAAAATTATGGTGACCCTATCTTTTGATTACGTCGACTTGGATTTTTTTTTATTTCGCTACTGCAAAGGATTACTGCATCCTGCTGAGACCTGAGTTTTTATATTAATCTGATTTTCGTATGGATTACGAATATTTAAAAATGAATAATGTTTAATATCACACGCGTCTATGCCCAATATGATATGTTTTTTATAAAATTTAAACCGACTACGTATGAAAATAGATTAGCCATCAAACAATTTTTTTTTTTCATTTTATGGTAATGCTGCAATGATCTTTCATAAAAAAACATGTAGACGTGTGTGCGTGCGTGTGTGTATATTCACGCGTTTATGACAATATGGAAATTTCAAACCATTTGTATGTTCAATTGTATGTAAAATACATAAATTTGAACTATATTATTATACTGTTGTATAATTAAATTAAGTGTACAGAGATTCCGCTGAACAAATTTCAGTCGGTCTTCCGTGGACCATTTGTTTTTCACTAATGATCACAATCATTTGTTCGGTTTTGCATTTAATGTTTGTTTTAACAGTCCTTAATATTGTTGGATCTTAATTCTAAGTAACAATCAATAGTACTTTGTAACATTCAAGTACTTAAACAAAAATAAATACAACCTCAAAATTACTTTTAAAGCGTAGCTTTGTTTTGTGATTTTATTGTATATATTTATTTTGAAATTGGTTTAATATTCTGGGTAATTTTTTTTTGGTCAGGCTGTGATAATGAGTTATGTAAGGAATCTCCAAAATATATTTCTGAAGAAAAGTGAGGTACATTTTCTATGATAATAATACTCTTAATAATCACTTGAGGCACAGCTAACTGAAGTTGACCTAGTGGTTGAGGCGGTCGCCACGTCACTCTCTACTACGCTGAGTGTTGTGGGTTCAAACCTCACACGCTATGACACTTTATGTGATCCACAAATTGATGTTCTGAGTCTGGTTGTTTTTGTAATCTTTTCTTATATGTTCGTAGAGTTTCCTGCGACATAGGAATTATTCCTAGTACGGGTGTTGTCTTTTGTTTTTTTAAAAAATTTCAATTTCAACTATTCAGAGATCGTACTGTGGTCATTTCACCTTAATCTCTTGAAATTCTCAATTCAACTCCAAGTCTCAATTCTTAATCGAGATGGATCAGATATGCTTGTAATTTTAATGAACTTAAAAAGGGAGACGTTATCTATACCTTGGATTATTTATACTTGTTACTCGACTACTTAAAGATATTTGGATTAGATCAATTGTTTCGAATGTATTACAGTTTTAGGCGTTAAAGTTGGTAATACTTTAAATTAACTTCAAAAAGGAAGGTTCCACTAACTTTCTTGAAATTTATGAACCAATTTTTATTATTTTGTTTTATTAAAATTTAAAGAAAAATTGCCACTGCTAACGGTGGAAATGAGTTTTGAAGTACAATTTAATATATCACTTTTTATATTGCGGTAAGCTAGAAGCTGCGTAAAGAATATGGACTTAGATGTTTGATAGGTATGTATATCAAACATATAAGTCTATTTTATTTTCGCAGCTTCTTCAACTTTTACCAAGGACAAAAGCTTACAATTGTAAGCTTTTGTCCTTGGTAAAAGTCAAAGGATTTTTTAGACCTGTTAAGTATGAATAGACGCAATCAGTTATTAAATATATTTCAAAACCACCACGACACCGGTAAAAGGTTAAAGGTAAAATTCACAAAGTTAATTCTGAGTTTCAATGAGTTTCTGGAAACTTAATTAAGCATCATAAGAATATCGAAACTGATCAATAAATTGGTAACTGCTGTAGCAATTCTAAAATTTTTATTTACATATATAACATGCTCAACTTATTCTTTTACTGAAAATTTATCAAGTAATAGATTCTTTGTTACTGTGATTCAACAAAGATGCCAGATGGTTTTAAGCTGAAATATTGTTGATAAACTTAAAGGTGTAAGCCACTATTATATACTTAAATTTTCCATCGGATTTACTTAAAGCAATTCCGATTAAATCAACCAATTCTACCAATTTAATTTAAGGGTGACCAGTTGACGTCTGATTCGTCTTTATAATTAGTATACTTTTGATCTTCAAGATGGTGAATTAACGATAATTTGAAAATTTTTCAAACATGGATTAAATTATTGTAGGTTGTATTTGCAGTATTGCGTGCGCCCAATGCCACTACATAACCAGCGGAAATGCAGTTAACGTTCACGATTTTACTTTGAGTGTTTAACGAGCTTTCACCCAGGAGGAAATGACTGACCGGAACTGTACCTGGTTTGTGAACTGTGAGTGTTTCCTCATGTATAGTGTAGTTTGGAAATAGATTATTTTTATATTCTTGATTTTCGTAAAAGTATTAAAATATATAGTTATTGTAAATGAAATAGGATACGTTATTGTAATGAGTAGTCAGCATTATTTTTTCATTATATCAACTTAAATGTAAATTAAAGGCTTGATATAATTTTCTTCATTGTAGTCTTCGCAAACTGCCATAATCTATTATTTAATTTATTAGCCACTAGACTGATTGGAATCTCACTATTAGAACTTGTAGACACTAGAACATTAGAAGCCTATTACCAGGTACTAGAGCCACGTTGATTTCAGCATGAACGGGCCGGCTCGACCGGGGCAGTACTACCCTCTCACACAAGATCAACCTAAAGCGACAACATCCGTTCTGTTGTGTTTTGTTGGTGAGTGCGAGATCGTAGGCCCATTTTGATGCAGGGGTGACAGTTGTCGTAGTAAGTGTGTACAATACAATGCTACGATGACTGTCATGCCTTTTACGTCCCTAAGTGAGGTGTAAAAAAGCATCTTAATAGGTCGCCATAGTGTGGGTCACCATACTACATTGTCAGCATTCGCAATGACTATGGTGACTACAACTTTTGGATTCTATTCATGTTTTCCATCAGGCAGAGTAGAGTCACTTTGACAGGCTCTCAAAAAAAAGTGTTAAGTTATTACACTTTCCAGTCTTTCATTCCGTCTTTAACTGCCTCGGTGAGGCAGCGGTAGTGTGACTGCTGTGCTTGAAGTTTCAGACAAATCTACAAATATTTTTTTCGAAGTTTGGGTGTTTTCTATGTGTAATATGTATGTATTTACAAACAAAAGGATACAAGTATTCTATCAGTCAGTCCAGTTATCACTACACAAGTTTTGCTTAGTTTAAAACTAAATAGTGTTATGTGTCAAATGTCCGAAATATTTATAAATATTTATTTATTATTCTTGTTTTCATCAATATTGAGCGTTGTCTTTAGTAAAAATATTTATTTACCTGATATATTATTCCATTTACTAAATTCACTCTACTGTGATAATTATTCTGTTATGAATGTAAACAGCTGCTTTAGTTTAACTTGTTTACATATAACGTAGACAATAATAAATTATACACTATGTCATTAGTATGTCAAACTATTGAAATTTACATACGATGTCTCAGGTGACTTGATTGTGTTCTGGGCTCGTTATGACTAATTAGGTTATCAATGTTATGTGTCATCACATTTAGTACCATTTTTCTTGGTTTTGTTTATATATGCAACAGTTTTTTGCACAGAATCCTTAATAATATATAATTTGTTCAAGTTTCAAACGTCTGATTCACAACGCATCTCGTCCTAAACTAAGCATAGCTTGTACTATGGGTGCTAGGCAACCGATATATATACATACTTTTTTTGTAAAAACATACATATTATACATGGAAAACATCCAAACTCTGGAATAAATATTTGTAGATCATACAAACATGTGGTCCGACCCGGAAATCGAACCCAAGAAAAACAGCAGTCACATAAACTACCACTGTGTCACCGACGCAGTTAAATTGTTAATCCCGTTTACTGAAATATAGACTTCAGTAGTCAGCTTATATTTGAAAGTCGATTACTTACTATTCCGATTTTAAACAAGGTTGCACTATTACAGAAAAAGACCTAAAATTATTATATTTGTTAATTTAAACTGTCATTCAGACAACTGGGCAGATGGATGTAAATGTTCGGAAATATACTGGTGTCAGAGATATATTACAACTTTACTATAAACATTAATTTCTGATAAATGTATATAAATGTTTTTTATACTTACGAGGTCTATATACAACAGTAGACTGCGATAGGCTGGTGACATTGGTACTTAGTCGTGTAGATATAAACAGAATGCTTGTACCCACTAATTTCATCATCTTTAAATACTTAAGGTAGCCCCTTAACTTATTAAACCGTAACATATAAAACCGTAGTTAGAAAATTTATTTTGAAATCGTATTCACATAATAACTTCAATATGGTTAACTTCGTACATTTCTTTAAACCAGTACGGCTCAAATCAACATTTAATCAAAAATATGACATAAACTATAAACAAAAATCACTTCACAGAATTTGGTATCTCAAAAGGAGAGGCATTATTGTTAACCCTTTAATTGAAACGACAGGTGTTAAAACTCACATTATAGTGTCTACCTTTGCGGGAAGTAAAGCTTCCATTTTCAGGTAACACAAATAATTAAGGCTTAAAATAACTTTGTGATGTGGTTTTTGGCCGTTTGAATCCGAGTCACCACCGCATCGCAAATCCCGGTAGAGTGACGACCTTAAGGGGTTCCACAACAAAAAAGAATTTGATACAGAGATTGACTAAGATACCTACATGCCATTTCAATCAATCTCTATGTCCAATTTATTCATATTCCGTTCATTCAAACATTTTAATATATAATATTAGTGAAGATAAAGTTCTACTTTTAAAAGAAAATGAAATAGAAATAGTAGAAATAATATATGATAAAGACAGCCAAACAACTATAAGCCTTTAATTCAGCCTTTGGTAAAGACAACAAGAACAATTTTGTTTACAAATTTAATTTGCTCTTATTTATTACTGAATTTGTTTATCCCTTAGATATTCAGTAACTCACGTTGCCTTGTTATTTTATTCATTTTCACATATACTTGTGAAAATATTTGAACACATTATTCATAAAATAATATTACTTAAAAGAATGAATCCTATGATAGAAGTGCGCTCCGCAAATACTAGCTAGTCTTACCAGCGTAGTAAAGTAGGTTATAATTTCTTTTCATTGCGTTATGCGTTTTGACTGCCTGACTCCTGATATTTACAAAAATAACTTAGTTCGATTATTGAATTTGTTAACAGCATTGTAAAAAAACGTTATTCGCCTGTGAGAGAGCTCCACCTCAATAAGAATGTACATGCAGAGAACTAGAAACCTTTTCCGCGAGCACTTGATCTGACTGACTGTGATTGTAGAAATTTTTGCAAAAGATTCAAAAGCCAGCCATTTTGTTTAAAGGGCCAACATGAATACACCGAACGTCTATAGGCCAAACACAACGACTCACATTCTGCTTCCATGTTTAGGTAGTCAATTAAATTCTCGTTGACCCAGTGACCCAGGTACTTCAGTTTTGTACTTCTCATTAAGGGTGTATTTGTCAGTGAAATATGCGGGATATGTGCAAATCGTTGCCTATTACAACAACTGAAAGAGAGAATTCATTTCTTTCTTTCAGAAGAAAAGAAAAGAAAAATATTGACTGCACGGTTGGCTTGAGTTGGTTTAATTGGTCGCCGCGCCGCTCTCTACTGCGCTGAGTGTTATGGGTTCAAACACCACATGGGACAACGCTGTGTATGATCCACAAATTGTTGTTCTGAGCCTGAGTGTCCGTTTCTTGTATATTTGTAAAGTCCCTCGTGACACTGCATTTATTGCTAGTGCGGGTGTTGTCTTTTAAATTGAAAAAAAAGCCAAACTAATTAAAACATCAAAAAAGTTTCATCACAACTTTAATTTCTACTAATCTCTTGTAACAATATGCACGTACAAACATGTACGTAAATTATCACTAATCACACATATATTTACACATTGAGTTTAGAAGTCTGTGTAGTTACGCCTGTTCCGTACTTGCTGCCTTTCGATGCATACCCTGCATGTAACTTGTCTATAGCTTCCGAATCGCATTGTTTCTTCCAGTATGGCTTGATTAGCCATAGCTGTCCGCATTGGTTATAATAAACTAACGTTATTTCCGTTGGAATATTTTGTGGAAGAACGCATAGATCGCGTCGTCAGACGCATTGAAGATGTATTATTGTTGCCACGACGAAGAAGTGATGCCTGATGACCACCAGATTCCCTGTAAAACGTTCTTAAGATAAATATATGTGCAATATTTTTAAAGTCCTTACACACTCTTTCTAGAACGTAAATTACTATAAAAGACAGTACCTTGAACTTGATGTTGCTTGAACTATTTGGAAATCTCAATGTTACAATAACTTGACATGACAGTTTCTTTTTATGTTTATAACTTATAAAATTATTGGAATACATTTCCAATTAAGATTAAACGTATTTTATCAACGTGTTCCTGATACCATTTATTCTGATTTTTTATACAAATATACACAGATAATAGTGACAATAAAAACAAAACGTTGTATAGCTTCACGAATGTAAGAAAAATTATCATATACTGAAATCTACGATTACAATACGTAAAGTTTAACCTTGATCGTTGTTTTTTGGTTTCGACAGTTTATTTGCTGTAGAGTCTCATGTGGAGATTTTCTTAGAAACTGTGTTTAGAAAATATGATTTTATCTTTATGTATTTATAAACATAATCGAAGACTGTCGTCAAAACTTGTAATGGTTGATAAAACTCGCTATCCTCAAGCGGATCGAATAATCTTTTAAAGTTCTTTAAAAGAAAGACGTTTGAATATAAAACCCCGTGGAGTTGTTCTGTGTTTGTAATGTACTTAAAAATAAATTATATTATTTTGTATCATACCTATCACTGCGTCTGTGTGCTCTTTTCTTGGGCCATAAATGGAATGCACCGTAAATCACGGGGTTGACTAGACTGTTCGACATTCCGAAAAAGAATATCCCATTTTGGAGTTCTTCACTAAGCTGTGAAAGAAAGGAAAATTATGTTTCTTTTTTGTTGTACACATTGCGCATAATATGTCGTATTATTTTATACATAAATGTTTTTGACTCGTAGTTCTTATACCAAACGTTACCATCAGCTATCTCGTCAGTATTTTAGATAATAACAAGTTCTTTTAAATACATAAATAAACACATTTTAAACAATATTAATGAATTTTTGAGTGCTTTGAGCTTGGAGTGCCTTTAAAGTTTTTCTGTATAAGATATGAAATAGTAACTTTTCCCACACGCTTAACACAAAAATAAATTAACGGGTTCTTAATTTAACTATTGTGTTATATTAGATTGTTACATAAAAAATCCTTTGTAAACTAAATGAAATCAGTAAAATTGCTTTGAAGATTACATTATTGTAGTTTTAGTTACGTATGACCTCTTCCGATAAATAAATCAATGATTTGATGTCAGAAACTACATAGATATTTAATTCTTATTGAATAAGTATGACTTTTTTGCAGAAAACATAAAAATAAAAATTGGGTCTGGATTTTAATAGAAGCTTAACTCATGCTTATTCAAACGGTTGCCATATTCTTGAGATAAGACTACTTTTTAAAGAAAATTTTTCATTCTTTGTCAAGAAATGAGGTTGCTGGGCAAAAATTCGAGGAGGTCCGATGCCATTCGTTCCGTGGAAATATTAGGAGTCAGGTGAAATAGGTTGAACTTGCAGCTGACCCCAAATAATCTTGAGAGTAAAAAAGACTAGGAGGATGAGTGTGGTTGCCCGAGTCCAAAACACCCAGCCTGCCCTATTCTTGTTAGATCTTTCTGAATTCTTTGAGGATTACATACTATTAATTCTTCTGATTCAGGTCTCTATGGTAGACTTTCACATACTATCATGTGACCAGGATGTCTATTTTTCTTTATTCCATAAAAAAACATAAAACAGTCACAAAAACTGCCGACAGAAGTGAAAACTTAAAATTATAAACAAATGGATATTATTTTTAGATATTCAAATTCATTGTTTGATCTTAAATTAAAATTTATCCACCGGTGTCATCTGTATTTACTGCGAGCGTACCAGTAGTTATATATATATATATATATATCTATACGTTCACATATGGCTCAAGTGTCAACATGTCGCGTAACTGTGTCAATGATGGCTTACGTGAACGTACTCCCCATCCAAACCTATAGAAGTTTTCATTTCAAGAAATACAATGTAGGAAGTATGTAAAACACATAAGGTTAACATTACTCAGGGTGAACAGCGCAGGTTAATCCATTTGAAAAGTTATTGTAAAACTTACTTCATTATCTGGGTTCCAAAACATGAAAATCATCATCATTACATAATAAGGAGTCCACCATATGAGGAAGGCAGCTACAATAACTACTGACATACGTAAAGACTTCATTTTGGCTCTGTTTATTAATCTACGCCGGTTCATATCTGGAGTAAAGTGTTTTTTCTCTGGTCTTCCCACTTCAGGCTGGAATAATTTTTCACTGTCTGAAAATGAAAAGAAAAGAGAACGATATACGTATTAAATATAAATTACTAAAGGTTTCTTCCACTTGTATTTTTAAATACAAAGTAATAAATTGAAACATAGTTTTTACGTTAAACTTAAAATCCACTTTTTTACATAATTTTAAATTAAACTATTTGTTTTCTATTTCAAAAAAAATTAATATAACAAAACGAACGGTAAAATTGTGAAAATAACAAACAATTTTTATTATAAACAAAAGAAAACAGACACAATGGTACATATACAGTAAAATATAAATTCGAAACACAAGCAAGTAAAGTAACGAATCAACTAGGGATCAATTTAAGCAAGAAGCGATTTTTAAGTAGCCACTTAAAAATTGGATTAAGGAAAGGCAAATTAAATAATTTTAAATTTAATTAATTTGAAGATATTCTCATATTTTCTTACTTTAATTAAATTATTTTCATTATTTAGCTTTAACGAAGCAAAAGGACAAATAAATTAACGGATACAGTCCTTTTATCTGCCTTAGGTTTTTATCTTTAAGGACAAATCGATGCGGGCATAGAAGGTATTACTCTTGCTGCTTATGAGACAGAAAACCTCTATAAAATATTACCAAGATAGCTTAGTGGTATCGAAAAAGAGCAATTCATCATCTAGTCACCAAGGATAATAGGTTTATATAAGAGGATATTATATTATGGTATGTTACTTATGATTTATACGGATGGAATTCAACAAAAGCCAACGCGTTATATCTTTCTTATGTATTTCTTCGTTATTTGCATCGATAAATATCAATTTACTTTCGTGAAACTTGTTTGAAATTTATAGTATATTTACTTATTTTTATATGTATGTATTTACAAAAACAAAGTATATAAGTATTCTATCAGTCAGCCTAGCTATCAAAGCACAAGCTCTGCTTAGTTTGAAACTTGATGACGTTGTGTGTCAAATGTTCGAAATATTTATTTATTTATAGTAATATTCTTCAAATGATGGTAAACACCTTAATATTTGTTCATACAGAGATAGGTAATAGATACATATATAATAATTTATTGGAACATAAATTTTTAAATTTTAATGTAATAAAACGTACAATGACTGCAATGTACAAAAGGCAGCTTTATAGTTCAGAACATTTTCTTCCAGACATCCTTTGGACAACCTTGAATCGCCACCACCATGCTGGCGATTCAATTTAAACTTGTTCTAATGGAGAGGTAGCTTAGGCTTAATTTTCAACATCAACATCATCAACAGCCTTTTACAGTCCAATGCTGGACATAGGCCTCTCCTTAGCAAGGAGGTTTTGGCCTTCTATAGCACGCAGGCCAGACGGATTGGAATAGGGTTTGTTTCAAGTTTTCCTTCACTTTGTAATGATGTTGTCTTGCATACTTTATTCCCGTAGTCGCCTTTTACGACACCTACGGCATGAATAGGAGTGGTAACACTATTTATTCTTAATCCGTCACCATACAGACTTAATTTTACTTAGATATTTATAATTTTTTAGTCGACTTTAGTTTTATTAATTCATCTAAGTACTTATTACTATTCTCATCTAAAAACTATGTTCATGTAGATTATGTGATGTATTCCTAGCCGCCACGGCAAGCAGTCTCGACATAGACCAGCCAATTACATGGAAGATATTATGTTGCACAAGAATGTGCGCAAACACAGGTACACTCTCTGTTCTCTCATTTTCATAATCAGATGATAACCATCCGTCCGATCGGGAGAAATCAGATGCAACGGTTTTTTGTACTCTGCAAGGCACGGAGGTTAAGACCCCAATTAATTAACTCCAGGCTGTTACTAAGCATTTCTAAAATCAGAAAAACTCAATAACATTTTTTGGTCCCAGCTGAGAATCGAACCCAAGACGTCTTCAGTGACAATTGCATGCGGTAACCGCTAGACAAACGTTTCAATCCTATATTGTATAAAATATACGATAATAACAATATTTTTAATATAAATCTATTTTGGCTTTGACCTAATTTCTTGTTGTAGTTTAACGTTAGTATATATACAAAAAAACATATATTTACATAGTTATTATAAGAGCTAAGTATAGTGTAAACATAGATGAACTATCCACGAAGCGTGAGTATTTTTAAAACATCAAACCATTGTATACTTACGAGCAATAGTCCTAACTGTAGACACGTATGTTGATACAAGAATAACCAGGGGTAAAATAAACATGAAAAGAAATGTCAAGGTGGTGTAAGTTGGTTCCTGCCAAGGTTCTGTGTAGAACCCATGAGTAACACACTGCGAGAATTCCTCAATGAATGGTCCTCTGACTACGTTAAATATAATTATCTGAAACAAACATTATTACAAATATATGTTAATTTTTCTCTATGTATATACCTTCAAAAATATTAATATATGTATATTTTAAACGCGCTTTGTCCGACTCTTTGCAGAGTAGAGCGTCAGAGGCCGGCCATTGGCAGTTTTTTTTAGTAAAGTCATTTCATATCCCTACTCCTGAGTCGCCAAAGAGCAGGAGGTGTGGATAAATTTTACGCCCCGTCAATAAACAAAAGCTATGGCCTAATGTGATTTTTAATTTTTGCCAAGTATGTCTTATTTATTTGAACTATACAGTACTAAACGTGTTGCATTCTTATTCGTTTCTGAATCACATCAATCAGCATACATTGCATTTAATTCATTATCACACGATTAATGTCGTTTTGTAACCTCGTGACTCGTTTTATGTTTGATGGTATATAGGTGTTGTATCGTTTGCTAAAAATGTCTGCTCTTTAATTATTATTTAAAGCACATTTCGCGGATCAAGAATGCAACTTTCAGGGCCATGATCGTTTTCCTTTCAATATTAACTGGGGTAATCCTGCTTCTACGTGCAGTATTTGAAATTCACAGGATACGTCTTATTTGGTAGTAAGTACATCCAAACAAACAAAATCGGTACATGAGTCTTTCATAAACATTATTCTCATGATATAATACCGTTACATAATATGTGACTTGGAACAGCTACTTCGAGTGGTTTCGAAAAAGTTTATACCAATATGTAACATAAAATTATGAAGATAAGGTTAAAAATCGACAAGATTTATAAGAGGTATTAATAGCTATCCGTTACATTACATGGAGGTTTTAACAAGGTCAACGGATGTATTCATTTTATAACTGTGTTAAATTTGCCATTGATGTTTTAAAACATCAATAAAGTTTAAAAGGTGTGAATAATTATTCAAAGTTGTATTCTTGTAAACGTTATTCAATGTTATCTTTAGTACAAGTCTTTTGGAATCCAATATCACATCTACTTTTTACACTTAGTAATCACAAAAATTATACATAGTTATGTATAATTTTTGTGATTACTAAGTGTTAATAGACATATTTGTGATAAATTAATTGCAGTTTGGCATCCCATTGAGAGAGTCGAAATATGTTTTTAGTTTTTAATTTCTACCTACTTAATAGATATCTTATAATTTATTACGAGTAAAATATTTATTTGTCTTTTTATTAAAGAGAACGCCTGGACTAGTAATAAATCCTGTGTCGCAGGGGACTTTATAAACACAAGAAACGAACCCAAAAACACCCAGACTCAGAAAAACAATTTGTGGATCACACAAAGTGTTGTACCATGTAGTTTTGAACCCACAACACACACAAGCTCAGTAGAGAGCTGCGTGGTGACCGCTTTAAACACAAGGCCAACCGTGGTCCAAAGTTAGTATAAATAAGTAAATTAATATCAAAGCTCTAATTTCGTATCAGGTGCACCTACAACTCTACTGCCGTCAATTAATTCACGTAACTATGTTTTAATTAACAAAGTTTTATACCACAAAGTAAAAGATCCATTTTATTACTTTATTTATAAACAACAAAGAAAGTTTTATCTTCTAGATTCAACAACCTTTAAGAAATTTGCTGATTAATGGTTTCGCCGCTTCCTGAAAACTGATTAAAATTTACTGACCTGTGGTATACTCAACACGAAACTCAGGACCCATGCTATAATTACTAGTCTTCCACTTCTTGTAGCTGTAGCCATACTCTGCATAGGATATTTTACGGCCAACCATCTGTCTACTCCAATCAGTACCAGCACAAAAGTACTTAAATACAGAGCGAACATTTGTAGAAATTTGAATAATTTACAACCAATATTTCCACCGTACCATTTCACTGTTAGTGACCACGCAGCTTCTCCAGCTAAACAGAATACCGTCACTAATAAGTCTGCGATACTTAGTTGAAATATCAAGCTGTATATTGCTGTCCATGACGGTCTCGCTCTTCCGCGACCTCTTTTACCTCGTTGAATACTCACTATTGTAGCGAGATTGCCAAAAAAAGATAAAACTGCCATTGCTGATAACACACTTGCCCTAATTATTGTGCTTTTAGTCAAAACAGGGGCATGTGGTAGACATGTGACTTTAGTGCCGTTATAAACTAATGTAATTTCAGTTATATTTTCTGGTTGTGTACCATTGCGAATTAAATTTTCTACGCACTTTTCTATTGGCCACACTAAGTTCTCCAGTATGTTTTCTCCAGGATTGATATCTTTATGGAGTGTATGCTCTATTGGGTATAAGCCAACGTCTTCATATAATATGGTATTGTTGCCTCCGCTGTCCATGTTTCGTCATGCGACTTCAATTGTTTGATATGGATTCTGTAACAAAATATAAGAAAAGTAAGTATTACTTCATTAATAAAAAGGATCGTAAAGTGTGACTTGTACCTAATGCATTTAATTGAATAACATTTTTTGGGTTATTCTGTCGTATATTCTGTGCTTTTATTACAAATTACGAAAATAAAACTTTGATACTGATAGCTGACAAAGTAATTGACACCATTCCTTCACACGCAAACCCAAACGATAACAAATTTATGTCACACTATTAACACGGCAAACCATCGTTCATAAATTTAACAGCCCCTTAAAAGACAGATCAAATTAAACCATTCGCCATGAGTATGGTGACTATCACTCTTGGATACGATTCATACTTTCCATTAAGTAGAGTAAAGTCATTTGCATAGACGCGAAATTTAATAAAGGAAATTGCTGTCTAACTGCACATGTGCTCTTATAATATCGTTAGTCGCAACTTAGTTGCTTTTTCCAGACATTGTAAATTTGAGAGAATGTATAACATTTACATAAATTGTTACATAAGGTATCCAGTTCTATACACTGTAACTATTATTTTATAACATTATATTAACATTTAAGACAGTAAAGCTTGCTGTTCTTAGCTCCTATGGATTCAGTTATCGTAATTGGTGTAGTATCTCTTCATGTGTTTAGGTGCAATTTTTGTTGTTGTGTATAGTTGTAATTTCTGTTAGTGTGTAAAAAATATGTATGTTTGCTTCCATATACGTGGATGTGTTTATTTTTATTATTCATTTATTCTATTTTATGTATTTATGTATACTTTCATGAATTCCTCTACTGATTAGAAGCATTCCTTAGTTAACGAATTTTCTATTTTTTATGTAAATTTAGTTTCAGTTTTAATGAGAATTGATAATTTATTTTAAATTTTGAGAACCATATAGTATTAGATCAGCATTTTAATTCTTAATGGTGATAGATATAGTCTGTCACTGTAGAGTGTTTGAATTATGGTTGTCTTTTTCTTTTGTGAAGTGATTTAAGTTCTTAGATACAAATATGTAAGTGTCAAATTTAATAAATAGGGCCTACAACTTTATAAGTACATAAAAAAATCTTTTAAAGTGTTCATAAATCCTAAAAATGTATTGTATGTGAAGCCCGTATCTTAACCAAGAGCGGATGGTGTGAATTTTCTTGTTTGTGCTGCATTTAAACTGGAATAAAGTGTGTGTATATTAAGAGATTTTAATAAGTAAAACGTGTGTCTTTCAATTGACTAGTGGTCGCCTACTGGTCGAAATTCGACCATAATAAAACACAACTTACATTACATAAATTTGTATGTATGTATGTCTATGTCTGTACTCAATGTCTATAGGCAAAATGATAAACAAAAGAAACAATTTGACCACAGAGTATGTATGCGTGTAACAAATACTTGTTTGTGTGTGTCAAATGCACGGTGGTGTGTGTAATGTTTTATTTGTAGATTTAATGTACTTTATAAACACAATTATTGAAAAATATTAGCGTTCTGCACTTCTCCTACATATAAACTATAAGTGTGCTAAGTTTCATACTCCTCCATCAGTGCAATTTTCGTATAAAGGGGTCTAAAGTTTTTGCTTCACGTATTAAGATATGGATGTGTTATGTGCGTCTATTGTTATACCAACTGATTTGTATGTATCTACGGCTTCTAATTGTGTGTTATTATATAATGTTCTATGTATTTATGTATAATCTACATTGAACATTTTTTGTTTGTATTGTATTAACAATTTCTCGAAGTATTGATATATAGTCTTTTTTTAAATAAAGTGAGAGTATTATCAGAAAGAAAAACGGGTCATGAGTTTTGTATTAAAGGTTAGAAAGGTTAAAAATTGGGAAACCTTACTAATATTTCAAATGTAACATCAAAAAACCATGACCGATATTTATTATGCGTAAATAAAATAAAAAAGTGACTTAATGTAAGTAGTTACTTGCATCTCTTAAAAATGTATCTTCTATTTAATTCCATTACAACTGCTTTAAAGATTTTCCCTCTTCTTTTACACGAATTTCAAGCATAGCCTGCGAAATGTAAAAATAATGAGATATGACACGAGATGAATCAGGAAATCAAATTGAACGCAATCTTCTTGAGCCTTATTTGACGAAAAACATTGAGCTTTTGTTTTATCAGAGGTCCGTGTGGACTAAAGGTACGTAGAAACCTAAACATTTCATGATTTTTCAACATACTTTGTAACAAACTACGTATTAAAACTTACATCTAGGCCTAAAAAGACGTTTGTATATCAATGTTTAAGATTGTAAAGTGCAGTGAGTTGAAAAGCCGCGAATAACTGCTAATAATATTTATATGCTTCGTCTGCACTCGAGCACGTTTCTTGCTCAACGGTTGTTGGTTTTACGAGCGATGTGGCCTGACCATTGCCACTTCAACTTGCTTATTCGAAGAGGTACATATGTTGGTAACCTTAATTTTCTTGTGGATATCCTCGTTCCAGATCCTATCAAGCAAGGAAATGCCGAGCATAGCTCTTTTCATAGCTCGTTGAGCGACTTTGACCTTCTCCATGAGGCCAGCAGTAAAAGACCACGTCTCAGTTCCTATGTCATCATTTGCTCCTAACGGTACAGTTTGGTGTTCTAGGGGGGAGGCCTATGTTCAGCAGTGGACGTCTTCCGGTTGATGATGATGATGATGATGATGAATATTTATATTTTTGAAATGTCCTAACTGAAACCTGTCGTTTTATACCTCATAAGGCATCATAATACTAAAGAAAGTCCTGTAGAGGGCGTCATATTCAAAGCCTATAACTAAAGGTTAATGAAGAAGCTTCTAAAGACACCTCATTTGCGTAATTTTTCCCAAGTGATTTGAGAGATATGAGGGATCAGGTAAACGAACATCGTGCATATGCTGCTAAAATTATAATCCTTCTTTTCGCATTGCCATTGTCATGTAAAAAGGAGTGTCAAATCTTAAATTAAAAAGAAAATGAGTACCACAACTAAAGATCCACGGGTACTAAAGAGTAACATAGTTCTTTTAATCCTGGATACACGAGATTACTTTCATAGTAGGTCAAAACCTCCTATCTAAGAAGAATTTGAAGACTGTTGATGTGGTGTAGTATGAATTGATAATAAAAGGTTTTTTTCTTTTTATACTTCACGGGCCAGACGGTTTGGCACAGAATTACACGAATATACGTGATTGAGGTGGTGGCACTATATATTCTTAATCAACCATCATTAAAAAAATAATTTAAACCAATAAATTGCCTCGTTTGTTTGTTTAAATGATAAATGGTCGTATTTTTAGAAATAATTAATATACTCGTATTTACATTTAATATTTCTAAGAGCAGTTTATTGGAACTATCATACATTAAGATACAAATGCAATTATTATGTTATACATAGTTGTAATTGCTGAGAAAAAACTAAGATTAACATAAACGAATTCAATATTCAATATCACATTTAATTCAAATAAACGATCAATGTGAAGTAATGGTTGGGAACAATTAAATCTAAACTCATTCTGTCAACCGTGTGTGAATTCCCTTACATAATAGCTCGACACTTAACGGGATGAAATTATACATTGAACTTGACAGATCGGGGTTTTATTATCCTCGGGTTTCGTACATAGCAACTATGTATAGAATGGCAGTTCAATTTATAGACGTTGAGAAGTGTTTTTGCTTACCCGCATGTTTTGATACGCGAGCGTATGAATATTATCAGTATTGTAATACAAGCATCAACGTTCACAAAATACTTAAATAGTTTAGAAATAAGATTGGGCTGACAACCAAACATTATATGAGATATCACAATGATTTTACAGTTACGACGCTTATAATACGATGATGTTACCCATTTGCCAGCAATTTCTAACGTGATTTCCTCGTGGATATAAAACTACCATGTGGATATTACTCATGTTTTTTCCCATCTGTGTAAAAGTCGGAATATAAAGGTGAAAAGTATTACTTATTAAACTGTATTGAGGGTTAAATAGAAAATATTGAAGAAATAGAAGATTAAACCGAAAAATATTTTACTGAGTTGGAATTGGTTGTTTGTCATTTTTCGAAAAATTGTATAAGGAATTTCGAAAATCCTAATGAAACATAAATGTCTTTACTATAATTTTAGCATGAATTGTGGAGATTTTATAGTTACTACAATGATAATGAACATTGTCTGTTTTTGTGACAAATATTTAAATTTAAATATATGTAAATTTTTTGTTGTTACCGAAGATCAGAATTTCAGACTTTTACAATTTGAATTCAAACATTCTGAAAAAGCAGTCGATCGAAAAGTTATACCCATGAAATGGTTTAAAAGTCTTATTACGAAGGCAACTAAGAAATTGAATAATATGTAAAGCTTTAAGAGCCTTTTACGCTAGCATACAGATTATAGTCAACAGAAGTACATAATATCCTGGTCCCTCGTCACACGAGTCACCCAAACATACAACGCATCCACCATGCATCACTGTCATCGGTTGGCACTTGATCATGACAGATTTGATTCACTTACCTCAAACTTATTTGAGATATATGATAGGATTAAGACTTATTATCATTCTTTACATGAAAAACAGTAAAAGTTAGATGCTACTTTAACGGCATGTATTAAAATGGTTCAGATCAATATAAGAAAGATCTCTGAAAACCTTAGCTCCACAAGGTGATCACATTCATTCCATAAAAAAAGGTAGAAGATGGTCAAAATATAGAATATAATTGGGATCAAAAAAACCAACACGATGTGGGTTGTATCATAGATGTCTGTTCGGTGGCGCAGCGGTGGTGAATGCGACTGCTGTGCTTGAGGTCTCAGATTTGGTTTCAGGGTGGGCCAAATGTTTGTATGATCTGCAAATATTTGTTTTGAAGTCTGGGTGTTTTCTATGTATAATATGTAAGTATTTACAAAAAATATATATAAGTATTATATCAGTCAGTCTAGTTATGATAGCACAAGCTCTGCTTAATTTGAAACTAAATGACGTTGTCTGTCAAATGTGCGAAATATTTATTGATTACTTAATCACGTCGTGAACAAGTTATTGGTTTACTCATTTTTTATTAATTTGAGTTCTTATTTAAGTAACCATTACCTCCAACAAGTCAACAAACAAAAAAAAAACAAAAAAGGAGTTTACAATTTAAAAACATATGTATTGTGTTCTAAATATATGTATAATAGAGGACAACACCCGGTAAACAATTGTATTTACACAAGTATAACAAATTTAGAAACAGATTAAATTCAACACAATTTCCTAAGGACAACGTAACAATTCGGTAAGTGTAATAGTAAGTGTCTCTTTGTTCACATAAATTAAACACAAAAGAGCGCCTACGTCATGATTTATGTGTTGTTTAACAATTTCTTCGCAATTCTGTTTTTGTTACATATTTTTTAGAAAATTTAGATTTCTCAACAACAGGATGTTATGGACTAAAGTTGTGACCTACTCGAACTAGTGATTCAAGTCCCTAATTCATTAGAATGAGTAACATTTCTTTAATTGTTGCAATTGTTAGCTTAATAACTTTGTAATAGCTCTAAGAAGGAGTGAATAAATGAACTTATTATTATTATTATTAATTTCCTTTTTCATTTTATGTTACATTTCTCTGTTAATATAGGTACTTCCCCCGATTTTTCCACCTTAATTCCTAAATTGCTTTATGAGCTGTGAACTTGGTCCAAAGTCAGCGTTAGCAAACTTTGGTTATTTAATACATTTCTGCCAACCTCATTACAATCTTAATTCGTTTAAATATTTAGATAGAAGATAAAATGTTTAAATTTTATAGAAAACTTGGCATTCGGGGTTTGAACGCCTAACTTCAGTAAGGGCCAGTTACAATATCGATCAATATTCGAGGCAGTCTGGATGTTTAAATTTGTAATATTCTGATTTACACAGTTCTTTAAATTAAAAACATTGTAATGTTCATTTGTTTTTTTTTGTTTATTGAAGAACACAACAATGATATAGAAAAACAAAACAATAACGATAGTAACAATGAGGTTAAAACATCTTTTGAATGGAACACTGAAAAATAATTTATGCTGTATTCTCCATAAATGGCAATAAAATCTAATTACCATAATTCAATATAAGTTTTTGGAATAGTCTGAACTTACCACCTGTAATTTTTCAAAGGATTATTATTTTAATAACAACACAATTATATAACATATAGTATATTTGTATTTATGAACACAGTAGCACATATTGATTTATTTCATATTTGTGTCTTCTTTTTTTATAAACTGGACACGAAGCTATTATAAAAACGCATTTCGATAAATTGATAATCAGTAAAAACCGATTAAGGTTATAATGCAAAGCCTAGCGTTTTAAACCTGATTGGACATGATGTAAGCTCTAAATTAGTAATCGAAAACTAGTTTCATAATTATAAATTAGTATTACCAAGTCTCGAATTTAAACGATCAAAGACTTTTTTGAGTTCACTTTTAAGATTTTAATCACATATTTATTGTCGGCACTTATATCCTTATATATTTATTTCTTAATTTTATATATACTTCATTTTATTGTATGTAGAAGCATACACGCTAACATCGACAACACTTGCTTACTTATTTTAATCTTGTTGTTGGCAACACAAGTTTATATTTATTTCTAGTGTTAATATCATGAATGTCGCTAAACTTTGTATTTTTTATATATTCTTAATTTTCATAGATGTATTGAAATGTGAGACTTTAATTCTAATTCTTAATTTTGATGTCTTTGAACTTATTCCTCAATGACTGCCCATAATTGAGATTATAAATTACGCAAATAAACCTCTTCTGCGAAACAAAAATACCTTAAATGATTGCAGCAACATCTTAAAAAAAAATACCGTAGGTCATTATACTATGAAAGTAGTTGAATTACACTAGGCTAGCTATTTTTACCTCGGCTAATTGAGGAATTTTATAAGCTGTATGTTTTACATCTGAGTCTATTCGACAGCTTATCAATTGTCTGCAACTTATAGTCAATAGTATATAGTAGTATATAGTAGTGTATAGTAGTGCAACATATAAACCCAAAAACCTGGTGGTGTCCACAAAATCCGAATCTTTTCCATTTATCGGAGTACTTGATTTTAACTTGTTTGATGTTAAGTGTGAGAAATCTAACACATAACTTTTCTCTCGTTCAAAATTAAATATTAATATTAGCAAGTTCACAATATTAGATAGAATGTTATTTACATCATCAATAACAGGGATTAGTTGTAAGTTACGAAGAAAATATTCTTTTTTATTTGATGTTCATAATTAATGGGATTTCTCTAATTTAAATTAATAGCTGTTAAGTATTTACTGCCTCGTTGGTCTAGCAGATAGCGTATGTGACTGTTCATCAAGAGGTTTTGGGTGCCTTTTCTTATCCGTCAAAAAGAGTTGTTGTGATTTTCACAAAAAAACCTAAATAATAGACAGAAGCATGGAAGCTACTCGTATGTCACACTCGTGCCTCGGAGAACACGTTAAGCCATCAGTTCCGGCTGTAATTGATATCTATGGCACTCTTTATTTGGAAGTCAGGGCACTCAAATATGCAAACAACTGGTTCCACTTTCGAATTCAGTTCGATCTCAGGGTTGCATAGATTTGACGCTATTCACTTCGTGGAAAAACTATCATTTAAATCCTAAATAATCTAGGGATCAATAAATGCTAGAAAGATGAAATACTCAGTTAGAAAATTTAGTGCAAATTGACTAATATTTTAGGAAGTATTTTATGATTATACTGATTTAAATTTCGTCATAGTTATTTTAACATTTTATTAAGAATGGCAATTTCTATATTTTATTATATTGCAATAGTCAATACCTCTCACAATTGTGAATTGCAGACGATATAGTCATCCTAACGGAGTAGCTGCATGATATAAAAGAAATGCCCAATAGTCTAGACCCGCCATTCTCTAAGTGTGTTCCGCGGAACCCTAGGGTTCCGCGACATCCCTGTAGGGGTTCCGCAAGAATTTAGAAAAAATTCCAAACACCTCTCTCTGGTCGACCGTTCTGACGCGGCGTATCACGATTCACGAGGCGCAGCCGACCTTAGTCACCTCGTACAATTTTACTATGCCGCCACCGCGGATATCTACTTGTGAGCGCGAGTCCCTTTGATAAAAGCGCGCGAGTCCCTTTGATAAAAGCCGCCCCTGAGATTAACAATAATTGTAAACAAGCTACTTTCGGCTCTAATTTTAAAACGTAAAGTCGAAATTGTTTACACAGCATTTTTTGTATTTCTATTTTTATTTCGGCTTGTTATTTATCAAAGGCGCCGACTCGAGTATTTTTGAGAATGTTCGAGATCTGGCTAGGACTATAAAAGCGGCGATCGCGCCTCGACGCTTAGTTAGTCGACGATTAGTGTTCGGAGTGATTAGTACCTACTTGCTAGAAACAAAGTGTTTAGTGTTCTACTGCTGTATTCTGATTGTACATTTCTTCTTTGGACTAAACTCTTTTACGCAGTAACGATCGTGCGTTATTTTGACCCCACCATCCTGACATGTAACATTATTAATAAAGAAGAATGGAACGTTGGCTTACAGGCGTTAAACGTGTTGCAACAACATCTTCTAACGAAGCCGAATGTTCAAAATCAGATCGCGCGGAGTATACAGCAATTACCGATCCAGACGATTATGCAACGACGTCAAGTTCCACGGTTTCAAAGGCGAAAAAAAGGAAGTATGATGAATCATATATCAATTTCGGATTTGTTGATTCCAACGGCTCACCTCTCTGCATGTTATGTAGTAAACTGCTTCCTAATAGTTCCATGGCACCTGCCAAGTTGCGCCGGCATTTAGAAACTGTACACCCCGAGTCTAAAGACAAAAATAAAGAATTTTTTGTACGTAAAAAAGAACAGTTATTGGAAAGTCAAAAAACTATGATGCATGTAACCCAAACTATCAATGAAAAGGCCACAGAGGCATCATATTTAGTTAGCTATCGCATTGCACAAGCAGGTGAAGCGCACACTATCGCTGAGAATTTAATAAAACCATGTGTGTTAGACATAACAAAATGTATGCTCGATGAAAAATCTGCAAAGCATGTTTCTACTGTGCCGCTATCAAACGATACTGTTTCACGGCGAATTCATGATCTGGCAAGCTACGTCAAACAAGAATTAGTTACACGTCTACAAGAAACACGATTCGTCTTGCAAATAGATGAGTCTACTGATGTCGCTGGTCTGGCTATCTTGCTGGTTATCGTGAGATATCCATATGAAAGTTCTTTGGAAGAAGATATGCTTATGTGTTCACCGCTGCCCACAAAAACTACCGGAGAAGAAATTTTTAATAAAATAAATATATTTTTTGGGGAAAATAATCTCAGTTGGAACAATTGCATTGACATTTGTACAGATGGGGCCAAGGCGATGACGGGTATTACAGCAGGACTAGTGTCACGAATAAAAAATAAAGCGCCTAATTGTAGTTCCAGCCATTGTATCCTGCATAGACAAGCACTTGCGATGAAGCAAATGCCGTCAAATCTAAAATTAGTTATGGAAGAAGCGGTAAAAATAATTAATTTTATCAAAACACGACCACTACAATCCCGATTGTTCTCATTATTGTGTGAAGATTATGGCAGCAAACATAAAACACTGCTGCTCCATACAGAAGTGCGATGGCTGTCTAGGGGTAAAACTTTAACAAGGCTATTTGAACTTAGAGCCGAGTTACAAATGTTTCTTTCAGATACTGCTTTTAATTTGAAAGACCGTTTGTATGATAAAACTTGGTTGTTCCGACTGTCTTTTATGGCGGATATCTTTCAAAAACTGAACGAATTAAATGTATCATTGCAAGGTAAACAGACAACAGTGTTCCAGGCCTGTGATAAAATAACTGCCTTCAAAAGAAAATTAGATTTTTGGATTATTTGCGTTGGAAAGAGAGAAATAGAAAGCTTTACCTCACTCAATGAGTTTGTTAGCGATAACGATTCAGAAATGTTTCAAGATGATGTATTTGAGGAATTGGTCAAATATCTCACTTCGATGCGCGCATCTTTTGAGAAGTATTTTCCCGAAGAACAAAATACAAAAATGAAACTGAATTCATGGATTCATAATCCTTTTTTACCCAACTTACAAAAGCCCGAAAGTATGTCAAACGAGATATATGAATCTCTTTTAGATATGTCATCAGACACAAGTATGGAGGTACTGTTCAAAACGACGCCTCTCAACGATTTTTGGTGCAGAATTCGTGATGAATCTCCAATGCTTGCCAAAATGGCTCTGAATATTCTTCTCCCGTTCCCAACAACATATTTGTGCGAAACAGGATTCTCAACCTATGCAGCTACGAAAACAAAATACCGCAATAGACTGGACGCCGAACCTGATATGAGACTTCAACTGTCCTCTATCAAACCTGATATCAACCAATTGATGAAAAATAAAAAACAGTTTCATACCTCCCATTAGATTTTTTTTCTTTTTTAATAACTTCTATTATTATACTTGTTATGTAAGTAAGTAATAACTAACTGTTACATTGTACTTTTATTATGCTTATTAATAAAGAATACACTTTTAAAAACTATTGTTTTATTATAGGGTTCCGTCAAGTATTTCGCTTTCCAAAAGGGTTCCGTCACCAAAAAAGATTGAGAACCGCTGGTCTAGACGATTCTTCAAAACGAGTGGGACCGGGGATGAACAGCAAAAAGACGAAAATCATGCATAATAGATATATATTCTCAAGTCCTGTGACCGTACATGATGTTACTATTAGAATTGTGCAAGAATAAATCTACCTTACCCAACATGCAATCAATGGACTGACGACTTAAAGAAGATGACTGGCAGCGGATGAATGCGGATTATTCAAAACCGGTATAGTTGGTGCTCCTTGGAGGTGACTTTCATTCAGCAGTGGATGGCGAAAGGTTGGTTTGAATTTGAATATTTTATCACCTACTTTACAATTTTTCAATTTTTCAATGTTTTAAATAAGTTTGTTTCTTTGAGGAAAAGTTTGTATGTTGATTTGTTTTATTTGAAATAAAGGCGTAAAATTTTCATTACAAAGTTATTTACTTTACTAATAGAACTAAGTAATTTTTAAATTACAATCTGCGGGTTCACAGAATTCACATCAGCATGTACATTATGTATGTGGGTGCAATGTCAGGTCATTAATTTTTCATGCGTTTTAAGTATTTGTAAACATTAAAAATGTGTGTGTGTATACATAAGAAGTTATATTTCTTTAGTGTAATAAGTTAAAAAACCTTCTAAAAAATTTATCCTTCGGGTTATCCTAAGATTAAATAGAAAGAAAGGCTTTTAATATATGGAGAAAAAGTTTCATTATAAGTCATTATATAGTTAAATAAATTTTAATCAAAATCGCAATCAACCTATTGCCGTCCACTGCTGAATGAAGGTCTAAGAAGAATAAATCTACTATCTTTCATTAAATATCATTAAATAATTATTTGTACATAATTAATAATGAAAAAATTTAAATGTTGACTAGCTAATTTCATGATGTCGTTTTTTCGTGACGGTGTTTGCGCGCATCTTAAAAATTTACCCTCATCATTTTTCCCTAACAGGTCAAAATACATATAACTTCAAAAAAACCAGTTGTATTTTGTGTATTTAATGCTTTTCTTCTTTATGATATTCTTATGCAACATATTGCATATATACATTAACGCCTTTATACTCGTACAATCCCCTTTATGTCTGTTTTCAACTACATTTTAAAGTGTAAAAACGGCATTTTTCGATTCTTATATTGACCGCATATCCTTCAATACTAACTAACAGTATCTATGACAGTTTATGCTACAAAACTAGAATTTGCCGATAATAGCCAGCTCGAGTTGCAAGTATTCAATATGGTCATACTAGATCACCGTCACTACACTCCTCATGCTTCTCGTATCTATTTGTATAAGTAATATCATTTTTCTTCTCTCAAAATTTTTAATTCCTAAAGTGCTACAAGTTTACAAATATACGCCAGATATCAAGTGAGTAGGACAAGATTGCACATGATTAAATATAAATGTTTAATACATCACAGTCCAGCCTTTTAATTTAAAGGTGTGAGTGTACATCTTATGATCTATTTATAAAAATCTGTGATTTTTTATGACATAAAATATCACAGATTTAGATATAATTACACTTTAGCGAAAATCTGATCATTCCTTTGTCCAAAAAACGTTAAAAATGCTTGTAAGGGATACTTGTAGAAATAATCTTGAAACGTCCTCTTGTCTTTATTAGTTTCGTTATTATTGAAATTCCAACTAAGTCTAAAGTTACTGGCACTTGCTGTCAATTAAAACAGATTTGAAGAGCAATTTGATCAGTAAAATGACTGAATTCGAATATCTCAATATCTGTAGAGAAGTGACTGAAAGTGTCAATTGTTAAAATTTGCATATATAAATTTGCGGCGATGTTACATTAATACGCTAATGTCGCATTGAAAGGATTTTTTTTTTATCTTATTAGTACAACAATAGATAAAATGAATTTAGTACTAGTTAGAACAGGTTTTGATGATTCCATTCTGTTTTTGCTGCAATTAATATACGAGTAAATGAACCATAAGTTTGACCTGACTGAAATATTGCCAATTTCCTAAAGTCATAGTAATTGTTTTTTTCCGAATCGTAATTTTTATTATTTACGTTAAAAGCCATGACCGTCTTAAAATATTACTGCAAAACTGTCTGTTTTAAAATTATGAGGACCAGAAACAGTGAAGGAGTCACCAATAGGCTGAGTGAGGTGCCAGAGGGTAGATTACGATGAAACTCATAAAATAAATAGGCCTACAAGGCTGTAAATAAAGTGTAACAAATTAGGCCCAACCCGGGTAGAAAATCTCTTGGAACGCCCCAGCTATAATCTTTGTACCACAGGATGGTTTCAATAACAATGTGGGACATAGGTCGAGATCTCAGATCCTCATCATGGAACTCGTATATGATGGTACACTCCTTTAAATATTCTGCCACTAGCCGCCTCAGGCACTCCGTCACCGAGTGGTTATGGAATACTTCTCGAATGCAGCTGAATGGTAGGTTATTGAATGCGTTGGCGGTATCCAATAGCACGGCCAGCAACTCGCCGCCACGGTTCACCACTTCTTCCCGATTCTGAGGAGCAATGTAGCGCCGGTTTTCGAACGCCTTGCTCGAAAATTAAATTGAGCCTCTGACTAATAGAGAGCCCACATGGCATAGGTGGTGGACGATGCGTGCAAAGGCAATCCTCTTAAATTATTTACCCACCTATTCCAGCATCACGATGGGGCTGTAGGTCGGAACTGAATCAAAAGTCGGGTGGGGATAGGCAATTAAGCGTAACCGATTCTCGCTCCTTTAGTATTTAGATAAACATCCGAACGCTAAACTAGCGTCATACATTTTAATTATATCAGCTACGATAGCTCGTGGGTATTTTCACACTTAAAAAAACATATCAACGCAGGGGTTTTTAGGAGCGCTAAAAATTTAATTACCTATTAGCATCAAATATATAAATCCACCCCTGAAAGGAAAAAAACAATTGTATGTCCAAATTTTCCATGGAGACAGTAATTTATGGCCAGGCACATTAAAGGCCTATATAAAATTTAATGGGCACACTATATATTGGACGAAATACTATAAAGATGACTCCCACGTATCCGTGTTGAATTATTTATTTTTGCTTTTATGAAGGCGTGTAAAAAAATATATAAGTTACTTGTTAACAAAATATTATAGTAAAAAAAATAAATAATAAAAAACACCAATGTATAAAAATAGCTAACTAATAACTGAAAACTAAAATTGCAACCCATTCTAATAATTTATTACAGGTTAAAATAATTCTATCCAAAACCTATCCCAAAAAATTTTGCGTATTAGAATTTATTATTTGTTTAATTTTATACCTAAATAAAAAATATTTTAATGGAACGAATTTTTTTTTTCTTTATATTTTTTATTTAAATTTACTAGTTAGTTCCTTTGCAAACAATCGAAGAACTTCAAATTTTTTGTTATGCTTGTTACAAATTCTGTTAATGTTCTAAATGTTTCAAGGAATTTTTATCGTGTCGATGCCGTAATATGTTTTTATAGTTTAGAACACTAATAACAAATCCTAAGAAAGATCTGACTCATTTTTTAAATCAAAATATGGTCATGATATACTATTTTAAAATCATCACGATGCGACCTTCAATATGATCTTCATATTGCAGTATCAAAAATTTTTTTTTACTTTTCACAAGGTGTCTCATAGTCGTCATGTTGGTTTTTTTCGCATCACCCAACTTGGGTTACCAAGACGATATTAAATAAATTCGTGCAGCAATTTGAAAGTTATGATGTTATAAAGAATATTAAATGCACACATACTTACATACAAGATGCGAAAAACATTCCTTCCTAGGCAGTCGAGTAAAAATCGTGCACATTTAATCAATTTATTCAAATTACTTGTAATACTACATACTCGTATACTCATACACAAACTACGCCTGTTTCTTTGAATAGATAGGCAGAGACGTATTAAATATCCGGTTTTCGCCAATGTTTTGGTTCCACATCATAGGTGGTGAACTTATTGCCACTAACCGAGATGTTTTGTTCACCAGAGCCTCAGATCAGCAGGTGCACCAGACGTAGGTAAGGTTGACTTGAGGCCCTAAGTTTTTAGTGAGAACCCATGGCCTTTATAATTTCATTTTTTTTTTACTTTTTATTTTAAGAGCCTGCTAAAGAGACTCTACTCTGCCTGATGGAAAGCATGAATAGAATCCAAGAGTTGTGGTCACCATACTCATTGCAAATGTAGACAATGCAGTATAGTGACCCACATTATGGTGGCCTAGTGAGATGTTTTTTCACACCGCGCTTGGGTACGTAAAAGGCATGACAGTCATCGTGGTAGTGTAAGGCTCACACAGTTACCACGATAGCTGTCACCCCTGCATAAATGGGCCTCCGATCTCACACTTACCAACGAAACATGACATCACGAATGCTGTTGCTTTAGGTTGGTCTTCTGTAGGAGGGTGGTACTTCACCATCAGCGTGGTTCTACTACCTAATATACTCCAATGTCTAACTTTATGAAAATAAGTGACGTGTATTTATATTGTGGGCCTTTTCCCCTCTTTCTTTTTTACGTGTGAAAAGCTTTTCGCACCATTACCTCCGTTTGTAATGTAGACCTGTTTATTCCATTAAATAATACAAAAGTTATACTATTATTTATTGTAATGATTACTATCACAATAAGTAGTTAATAGATAAAATTTTACGTAAAACAATGTTAGAAAAATGGCATTTAAACTCAAAAATAATTTCGGAAATCACAAAGAGAATTACTACTCCATACAATCAAAATTGCCCAACTTTCTTACCACTCGACTAATATCGGTGGTCAAAAACTCAAATAAAAGAGTTCATTCAAGCGATTGGTCGACACGAACTGATCTACTTAATGAGAATTGGAGGAATCGACACAGAAAAGTAGGAAAACATTGAACAGAATACACTTGACGTAAAGACCGTAATGTAAGTATATAATATTCACCCTTTTAGGCAATTGTTTGAAGGAAAGTATTCTGAAATAGATATTTTGTTCGTAAAGATATTTCTTTTATAGTGTGGCGTACCGCGTTGTTGAAGTTGGCCACAGGCGTATATATATGTGGTGAAGGATTAAACCTCCTTGTGATGATGGATTAAAAGTACTGAGCGTCACCATGGCCGGTCATTCACTACAAAAAGAAGAAAAACTTAAAAAACTCTTCTACCAACCCAATTGGCCAGCGTGATAAGACAAAAACGTCTTACTAAAGAGATCTGTGTTTAACAGTTGACTAATAAAGGTAATAATAATAGTTGATGGGCAACAAATTATGAGATATTACATCAAGTTTTCATGCGGGAAAAAGTCAGCTCCTAAGATCATTTGTCTAATTGTATTTTCTATAAGGCAGCAGGATTCTTATAAAAGAAAAAAGCAGTACGTATCTACATCATTATATCAAAATAACAGCATCACTAATAACAAAGTTGCTCTCTAGAGAAATTAGTCTCCGTAACATGAAATATAATGTACAGTCAATAAAATAAATCAGTAAGGGCGGTTATGTTCCGCTTGAACTTTGGTCTCCTAATCGCAATAAGACGACTTGCAATATTTTTTAAACAGCCGTACATGTATAAAGTAACTCTGGAAATATACTTTTTTAACTTGTCATTTTCTCATTTCGTGTGGACAGTCAAAGCTAGTAGTAAAATGTGAACATGTCTGAGCACTTAAAACTCTTTACGAAAAGAAACTCTATATAGTAATTGCTTCGAAATTAAAATTAATATCATGAGGGAAAACGTACGTATGTGTCGAGGTGTTTCATTAATAATATATTCATAACTTTATACGCATACTTCAGTGATATTATGAAATTAGATTTATATAAATTATTGTATTGTGATTGCAGTAATAAAAAAACGAAGATATTTGATTTTATACCAGGTATAATTGATTTTCTTCATTACGTGCATAAGGCTAACATGTAGGTACATATGCCATTAATGATAGGAACACGGCTGAGTTACTTTAACCAAAACTTTATAACAGGTATTTAAATGCACATATGTGTTAATAAAAATTCTCTGTGAATTTTGTCTTTTTTAGGTTGTGTGCGCTTTGTGCTTGTGTGTATCATGGCCGCCACCACTAACTCCAATTGTGATGGAAGTAAGAAAATAGCTGATATTTTACTTCGTCTTTATTTTTGAATACTTGTTAATACAAATGCATTTTTGTACAGTTTTTAGCTTTTATTGTCGTAGTACGTTTCAGTACAATACCAAGACGAATACAGTGAAATGTAAATAAACAAGCAAACAAACAAACTTGAATAACATTTGCAAATTCACCTTCTGTTTGTAGGCTTAGCGATGGTATTTAGTAAAAACGTCCAGCTAAAAAAATGTCATAAAATTTAACAAAGACGAACATTTTTACTTCATTTATCATCCCTTAAGCTGGACTATAACAAAACATGAAGGGTAATAAATTAAGCTTAAAATAAATTTCAAGAGGCATATTTACAAAAAAATGAAAAAAATAAATATAGAGTGAAAATTATGCAATAAGGGTGTGGTCAAATTTTTAAAGAGCTTGTAATTGGAAACTATAAATATTATTTAGATTTAGTCATGAAATAAGGCCTAGCCCTGGAAAACATTTTGATACGTCCACTTGCAAAAATCTATTTACTACTAATTTCAACGATTCTTACTCGTATTGTTAGAAAAATCGGTCAATAGTTATAACAATGATCTAATAAACATCGTTTCAGAAAACTAACATTTTTCGTCGCTTTTCAAGTTAAATTTTGCCCTATTTAAAAATAATATTTAGCTTTAAAAGGTTTTTTATATTTCTTATATAAATATTACGTAATTGTCTATATTAATTGCAGTTTCTGCTCAACGAGAGTAACTTATTCGAAATTTTGACTCTTGAATGTTAACGTCAACCAACAACATTGTCTTAATTACTGTTTTTTTTTCAGTATATCAGAGTTTCTTATCCGATAATTTACAGTCCAATTATCAGAAGAAAAGATTTTGTCTTAATTATTGCCCAGTTTTTTGTTTATGGGAATTGCTAGATCTAGAGTGTAAACTTAGAAATCGATTGTCTATTTTTGTTTTGTTAGTTGGGGTTTCTATTAGAATTTTTGCAAACATTTCGCGAAATTCTGTTCAAATATTAAAAAAAATTTTTAACTGTTTATATTTTTTAAATCAACGATTTAACGGGTTCAAACAAGTCTGCGTATCTCTACATTTAGTTGTTAAGGTGCATGTATAAATTACATATATGTGTTAAAAAAGTTCAATTATATATTTCGTAATATTAATATTACATTTTATAGAAATAAGGTATTGTAATAATGTTTTGAATTATTCTTGAAAAACATTCCTTCACAACTCATAACAATAGGACTACATGAACAAAAGAGAAAACTACCAAAATATTTGACGTATTTTGTCAAACAGTTGTGTTGAAAGCGTGTACCTTGTCGGATGACTAAAATATCATTGTCAAAACTTCTAAAAGACCGCGTTTGATCGGTTCGACACGCTTTGTTACTGAATAACCTCAGAGAGATTTGAAATGATTTATACTTGAGCATGAATGGATGACTGGCTGGAAATATTCATTGTACCCGATTAGAACTGTAAGTTTTATTGACATTTGAGAACGAAACAACTTCAAAATTACATTCCATTTATAAGTTCTCATTTTGCTAATAATATATTAAAATATTTCTAATAACAGTAACCCCAATGACAGATTCAAGATAAGTATTTCAGGCAATTTGATAAATAATTACCGTACTATGTGCATTTGTAATATTATGTTTTATATATGTAGATTACCAAAATCTCATTACTTTTACAGTCTTATTAATCTTAAGACAAACAACCTAAAACTTGTTGTTAATATTTCTGTTTTTCTACCAAACACTTTCACTGCTACGGTAAGAAAAACATGTTATCAAAAATGTTCCCCATTCATGCTTTACGGCAACATAAACGCAATAATGAAACAGTATTAAGTGGGTCTTTACATAATGTTGGCATTTTCCATCATTTATTTTAGTTTTATTAAGAATTATATTTTTGTTTTCTCATTATAATCAAACAAGTCATCAATTATTTTTCTACTAAAAGTCACTCTACGCAAAACGTAGTCATTAATCACTTGTCACCACGTTTTTATACTTGTCCTAATTTTCCGTAATGTGTGACACAACAAATTTTACGAAATAAATTTAAAGAGACTTGACGTGTACCCGTCAACGGCTTATGTGATGGTTTAGTTGGGCTAGTTACTTTTTACATCTATCATATTATGCCAGTGTTGAAATATTTTCATTTACATTTCATGTTATGCCAAAAAATCTTCATAATAATTTAAGAATTCTTACGCTATTCTTCAATAGTATTGTATTCAAATAACTAAAAAAATTATTAACAACACTCATAGAAATGACTTATTTAAGCTCAAGGTAACAATGACATTAACATTGATTTTAAATTTATGTATATGTTGACACGTCTGTGTCCCTGAAACGGTAAGTAGCATTAAAATACCTAACTTGTGCTATCCTTGATTTGGTCCTTCTCATATAATAAGAACAAAGCTAAAAACTATGTCAAGTGTTTATATTTTTAAATCTGAAATATATGCATAAATCCATTCGATGTACTTTTAAGTTATCGTGGTAAATGGGTGAGTCTTACACTGCCACAGTGATAGTCATGCTTCTTACGTCCCCAAGCGGGACGTGAAAAAGCATCTCACTAGGCTGCTATAGTGCGAACCACCATACTGCATTGTCTGCATTCGCAATGAATATGGTGACCTCAACTCTTGGATTCTGTTTATTTCTTCCATGAGGCAGATTAGATTCACTTTGTAAGACTCTTAAAATTAAAAAAATAAAATAAAACACCAATATGTAAATATCCGTGTACAATATAATTATTTGATTTATTTATTAAAAATAAATGAAATAACCAATCTGTATTGTCTACCTATTTAAAAGAATTCTAGAGTCAAAACTATTATGAAACTTTTTGTTTCACAGATGTATTATATGTCTAAATTAAAAAGTTTTTGATTGCTTCAGAAATACTGTATCACGGTTGAAAATTTACCTCACTAATTTTATCCTTAAGGTTGTCCGATCGTTGAACTGTCATGCCTGACAGGGATTTTTTTAAATTCGAAGTTTGTTAGCGAAACCATTGACACTTTTACTGCTACATTCACATAATTTTTGTTCATTAATTGAAAAGTTCTAGTTGTAGATGATAGTATGCACACAGAATTGACTATTTTTATTTTGTTTCTACGTAGTGAGTTATAACACGATTCGCACGTGGTTGTTATAGAATGTTATTTGATGGTTCAGTAAATTAGAAACAAATGGAACAAAGAAAATTAATCTTCACTATGTGACTAGGTGATCAGTAAAATTATTAGAGATCTATTATTTGAATATATTAGGTAAACATTTTTGATGAAGGAGAACAATGTTTTAAAACCAATAAGCTGACGTTCTTCATTTAGCAATTCTTAAGTTGCTTTTCATTGGCTGTTTACCGGAGTCCAACATCATTTCCTCCCTGGTTCTATTGCTCGTGTTTACGAGCAGCGGTAGTCACTCACAATCAGGCGATCCATTACCCCTTTGGTTTCTACATACCATACGAAAAATTGTTAATTATTAAATATACACTTTTCATTGAGCGTCGGCTTTCAAAACACCGTTTTTCTCTAAAATATTTGCAATTGAACTCAGATTTTGGCATTAGAAAACACTTTTTCTTTGTTAATGCGACTCACAACAGATTAATCGTATTAAAAGCATAAAAGACAATGAGCTTTTATTGCCATTTTGACAATTCAAAGAGAATTGTATTCAGTTTAACATTTCATTGTTTACTTCCTTGTTTCCCATAAATGTGAATGTAAGTCGATTCTTTAGAAATGGGGTTATAAATAAAAGGTTATCACTAATGCGAAAGAAAGGTCTTTCATTCGAGACTTTTATTGTTTGTAGTCTTACGGTATTGTAGACTGAGTAGGTGTTATAACCATCTGTAATCTTTCTTTTTTAATTTTTGGGTGATATATCAGTTATAAAAATATGATGAGAAAATCGAGCTTGTCAGTCGAGGAACTTGGATATACTCTTGATAGTGTGGAGGGACGTGTGTCATATCCCTCCGACACAAAGAGAGGATCCTCTGACCAGGCAAGGTGATCATGCCTGGCGGGCCACATGCACATGCCTTGTGCTATAATGTGGAATCGCCACATCACTCCCCTCCAAGACCGGAGGTTGATGTACTGGTGAGTCAGCTGTCTATGCTTTGTTGTGGAGCGTGTAATTCCAGTAAGTCAGAACTGAGTGCCGCAAGTTCCAGTGAGTCGGAACTGAATGCCGCTAGTCCCAGTGAGTCGGAGCTGAAGTCCGCAGATCCCAGTGAGTCGGGATTGTATGCGGTGCGTGGTGCTGTGATAAAGTCCCCAGTGAGTCGGGCCAGTTGCTGCGTAGTGGCCGGCTGCTGCGTAGACGGGAGAGAGATGCTCTGCTTACATGGACTGTAGGTGCAGTGTGCTGTGTCTAGACGCTGATGAGGCCGTAGGGTAACCAGGCTGGAACGGGTGCTTCCTGCGTGTGGTATCCCCCTGTTGAGGCCGAGGTTGCTGGTTGGCTATTGATTTGAAGGCTGCTTCCAATCACGTCGGGGTCACCATTGTGGAGGGACGTGTGTCATATCCTTCCGACACAAAAGCAGGATCCTCCGACCAGGCAAGGTGATCATGCCTGGCGGGGCACGGCTCAACAGTTGATGTTTGGATGTTGTATATATGCTAATTGCCACGCGAATCTCTATATCGCGATACAGGATTAGTAGTTGCATTGTAGTTCATTACATTCATACGTTTCGTTCTAGTTCGTAGTTCGATTTGTCTTCGCTAGATGGCACTGTTATATATTTTTGATTGTGCTATAATGTGGAATCGCCACAATAGAAAGTCCTCTAGAAAATATTATATAGACTGATATTTTTATTAAATTCTACAAGTTCAACTAATACATATCTGTTTTATATAGTAAAACTTACAAGCTGTAAAATAATGATATAAAAAAGGAAGTAAATGTATCGTAACTCAATTAAAAAGAAGCCTATTTAACGCTGGTAGATTATTGCATTCTGTTTAAATATCGTATACAACAAAGTTTACTGTGGTAAGTTTACACCGCAACTGTTTAAATTTTAATAATTTTATAGGATATTGATGAGCGCTCAATGTTTGCGGTATGCTTACATCTTTATGCACTTATATTGATACATGGATTACATTTTCGAACAATAAAATTTATCAATCAAGTTCCAATTTCTATGAAGTCTTAATACAAATTTATACAGATGAAATATTATGCAGAGTTAAGGAATTAAGATTAAGAAAAACCGTAATAAATATTCTGAGCAATGGTTTCCAGCACCGAAGATCGAGAGTGTAGTAAGCCATAATAGGCTCATATAACAGAAAAAAAAATAAGATTTGCCTTCAAAAATATAAATGTAATATCTTCGTGATGTACTTCGTAAAATGTAACTTATTATTAGCAAAGATCATAAAAATGATTTACCATATACATACGTAACGGATGCAAGAATTGAAGGGGACTGCAATAAATTATTTTATGTTAGCATTCATTTTTACTCTTCAGTTCCTATTATATTAATCACCAAAGTACTTTACTATTAGGTTTTATATATAAACGCGACAATTCTTCAAAGTCAGAGGCAAATGCAGTACAATTGTAATAGTTATATTTATTCGACAGATAACGCCGCGGCTCTCGACATCACGTCGACTAGTGTCGCCGACAGCTGTCAACAGTGCAGTTGACTGTACGATCAATAACGTAAAGCTCATGTGAATAAAGCCTTACACAGATTGACGTAGAAAATTACGACAAAATATGATTGATTGGGACGTTTGAAGTCGGTGTTCACATTTACGTATAAAATATGCAAGGGATTGAAATATTCATTTTTTTTAATATTAACGGTAATGATTCAGAGAGAATTCAACGAAATATGGTGGTTCGATTTCCAACCTAAAAAGGTTTTAAGTAGTAAAAAATATTTTTCCATGATTTCCAATAAATTTATCTTTCGATTTTTACAGTTTATTGTTTTTAATACGCTGTAATTTTTTAATTACAGAAATAACATTTTGATTTTATAATGTTAACAGTTTCTGAATCTAATATTGCCAATGTATGGTGAAAGTTGACATAAGTTAGATAGGTGGTAGAACCATGCTGATTTCAGCACGAATGGGCCGGCTCGACAGGGGCCGTACCTTTTTTTTTGTACTGTACGGAAATCCCCACGGATACCACCGAAGGGTAGTTATGTCGGACTAGAATCGATCAAAAACCGCACGCCGTCTCAGATACTACGAGCCAGGGAACCAGGTGCACCCTAGTAAGGAAATTCCTGGAACCCCGACATACCTCGGGCCACTCCGGCTGTGGGTGGCCTCCTCTTGTTATGTGTCCTGTGTTGTCCTTATTGCTTGTTGTTGGAAACCTCATGGTTTATTTACTGAGCAAAAGGGTATGCACAGTCCGTAGCGCTCGCATTGCCACCTCGGCCTGCCTCTGCTAGGGCCTGCCTGCGCTTATGGAGAACGGAGATAATCTAATGAGTCTTCTGCGGTGCCTAGGCTGTTCCCGGGGCTGGCGGACCGGAAGAGTTCTAAACCTTTCCCGGTCCCGCTTCGCCATCTCTTTCGCAAGCATAACTTGCTCGCAGAAGGAGATAGTGGAGTTCCACGCACTCTCGCTTCGGATCATGGCCGCAATCATGTCACCGAGCGAGAGAGTCTCAATACCGATGGCCGCCATGAGGTCACGCCTCTGCTCCACCCATGCCGGGCATTCTGCAATACTACTCTCCCACACAAGATCAACCCAAAGCGACAGTATCCGTGCTGTCGTGTTTCGTGCGAAACCGGAAGCCTATTGATGATGACAGGGGTGACAGTTGTCGTGGCAAGTGTGTACAATATAATGCCACGATGACTGTCACGTCTTTTATGTTTCCAAACGAGGCGTGAAAAATCATCTTACTAGGCCGCCATAGTGTGGGTTACCATACTGCATTGTCTGCATTCGTAATGAGTATGGTGCCCACAACTTCTATTCATGTTTTCCATCAGGCAGAGTACGGTCATTTTGACAGGCTCGTAAAAAATAAAAAAAATAATTTAAAATGTTCTATTTTTAAGGGTTAATATTGTGTCTTGCCTGCTTGACGAGATTACCCCCTTTAGTTATAACAATAGATTATGATCTCAATGTATCTCAGAGTCACCTACGCTACCAGCGCCTCGGTGCCGCAGTGTTAGCACATGTGATTGCTGTGCTTGAGGTCTCGGGTTCGGTTACAGGTTGGAACCAAATGTTTTCATGATCTATAAATATTTAATTCGGAGTTTGGATGTGTTCTATGTATAATATGCATGTATTTACAAAAAAAAAGTATTTATATGTTAATATCAGTTGTCCAGTACCCATAGTCTAATACCCAAGCTCTGCTTAGTTTGAGATTAGATGACGTTGTATCTCAAATGTCCGAAATATTTATTTGTTTAACAATATATTGGTTCTTACATAACTTTTGAGTGTAATATTTATTTTATCAAATAAATAAATCCTATAGTTAAATAAATAGTTACCAGAAGTTCAGATAAATCTTTATTTGTTTCCACACGACGTTTCCAGACATTATAATTTATTTGAATTTACATTGTGTGATTTATGATCTAAATGCTACTTGTGGCAGAAATGAAAAGGCTCTTTTAGTATAGTGAACTGTGTACCAATTCATTCTAATTGAAGTATATTGAATTATAGACTTTAGCAGTCATGTAACTAAGTTCAAATTATTTGTATATGGTACGAGTGGCTTATTTGATATTAATAAATAACATGAAAATTTATGACTACGAGACAATTCATAAACAGAAAACAAGAGCAAACTAATCGTGAATATTGAAAAGAACACGATAAAAATTACAGGTCAGTTTTTTCTCTCTCAACACACAATAAACGCGTTACAAGGTTATTATTACACAAAACATGTAGTTTTAAATTTTGTTACATTTATTTCGCAGATAATATAATAAACTATTAGTAGATACGTCTTCCGAAAAGGTAATAATAATATTTTTAGTAATAAGCAATGATATGTTGTCACAAGAATACCCTCTAGTATATACCCTCTAAAAAGTTGCGTCAACTCAAAAGTTATGGGTATTTAGATGTATTAAAAATAACCGCATCTTTGATAAATAATATGTTATGTAAAAAAGCAGTGAGAGAGTCATGAGCAGTAGGGAAAACTCAATTGGATAACACAGTCTTTAAAAAAACCAGTGTTAAGACATTAATTTTGTAGTTTTTCATTGAATGAGTTAAGTTACTGTTACGCTTGAGGCTTTTGAGTTACAGGTGTCATGGTGGTAATCACTTAATATCATCTGAAAACCGCCACCCATTGTCTATTAACTCAAGAATTACCTAATTATCATACTTTTTTATACGAAGCTGTAAATAATACGCACAGAGGTCGGGTAGCAACTAACAGTTTATTCAAAAACAATATCAGCACATAGTTTAGCACAGATGGCGCTAGTAGGTACATGACATTTTGTTATACATTTTAATAGAAGCACTGTTTTGCGAATGAGCTATTCGTAAAATTTTAGAAAAATAGTGTTGAATAAATCTTACAACCAAAATTGTCAAATAACGGTAATAACTTCAAAGCAATTGAAAAAAATAATTTTAAGTGTATTTTCATATTCAATCTTTCATTTTAAGATTAAAGAAAATCTATCTGCATGTGCTACAAGGTGCTCTTTAAACAAAAAGAAAAAGACAAAACGGTTAGGTAGTTACATATTTGCCAGACTTGTCTGCTGGTCTAGTGCATAGTGACCCTGACGGCTACGCCAGAGGTCCTGATTTCGATTCCCATCTAGGACAAATATTTGTGTGATGAACACGGTCATTTTTTCTGTGTATGGGTGTAATTTACTTATGTATGAATTAACGCTATTTATGTATAAATAGTGTATAGTATTCAGAATAAGTTTGTTTATCAGCAGTCTGTTTACTGTAGTCGAGGTTCTGCCTAGTTTACGACTAGACGGCCGTGTGTCAGATATGTATGTAAAAATATTGTTATACTTTTCTTTGTGTAATTTTCTAGTACCTTTGTGTCTTTTTGGGCATACATCGTTGGGTTTTAGTATGACCTTTATCTTTTTATTTTAGTTACAATAAGCGAAGATCACATTTGAGCCTGTAGCAACACCATCATAATGTTTTTTTTTAATATTAGTAGTTACAATTTTACAAACTGCCTAGAAAAAGGCGTTGTAGTAGTAGGCATTGATAACTAGTAACTTGAAAGTATATAACATTTAATTAAGTACAAATACTAAACGTCAATAAATCAGTTTCACACAGCAACCCAACAAGTCTGGAAACATATTATCTTAAATTACTTTGAGTTGATTAATCGAAGCGTGATCTAAGGTTCAAAGGTTTAAATATTGATTTACTTAATCAACAATTCAGGACCCAATTTTGATAGGATTACGAAAGTTTATATCAATACTTAAGATTATCTTTCATCCTTCCTAACTCCAAACTATTTTCAATCAGTGTTTAATCTGTCATCAGCTTGTGATGTTAACAAAGGCATATTATAAATTTATTCAAATGTGTGATTACGATGGTCTGTTTATTGACAACAATTAAACTAAGTTTTTAATAAAGGCAACAATATTAAATATTACTTATTTATTTAATACAATATTAAACATTTTTATTTATTTTATTTTATTCTTTACTGTACACACATTTCAATTTATTTAGTAATTAAGAAATAGCATGTACAAAGGCGAGCTTAACCCAATACTGAGTTTTCTTCTAGTGAACTTTAAGATTGAATAGATCTTCTATATATACGAGTATAGTCTAGAACGTAGAGGTAAAGTCATGTGAACTTGAATAAAAAGTAAATAATTTGAATATATATAATAATAACTATACAATATAATATACATAAATATACACATAATATATACATACATACTTATATACAACACATGTACTAAGGGCCAAGTTATTGATGGTAGAGATGGGACAAATAATCCTTTGTCCTCATCCTGAACACATTCAGAATAAGGACAAAGGAGCATTTATACTTAAGCTCAAGAAAAAAAGAATAAAACAAGTTCTCTTTAAGCTTAAGTTTAAACTTGGCACATATTAATATTGCCCTACTTCTTTCAGCCTGTGTAAATCAGTCGAAAGTCGAGCGCTACTCTCAAATTCATACAAAGCACTCATAAAAGAGAGCTATCTAGCTACTCCACAAATACTTTGCGTATAGTACAATATTTTTATGTTTATATTTTTTTAATATTGTTAGTCGTATGTATTAGAAACGTTTTATTATGGCAATAATTGTCTTCATACTCTTTTTTTTAAAACTCACATACGATATGTATTAGAAACGTTTTTTTATGAAGCAATAATTGTCTTCATACTCTTTTTTTTAAAACTCACATACGATATGTATTAGAAAAGTTTTATTATGAAGCAATAATTGTCTTCATACTCTTTTTTTAAAACTCTTTACCATCATCATCGCAGCCAAAAGACCTCCATTGCTGGGCATAGGCCTCCCCTAAGGTTCTCCACAACAGTCTCGTGCCGTCCACATCCAGCAGCTTCCTGCGACCTTCACTAGGTCGTCGGACCAACTTGTGGGGGGCCTACCAACGCTACGTTTACCAGTACGCGGTCGCAACTCCAGATCTTTATGGCCCCATCGGCCATCGTTTCTACGATTTATGTGCCCCGCCCACTGTCATTTAAGTTTAACAATTTTACTGGCAATATAGGTGACCTTGGTTTGTCTGCGGATCTCCTCATTTCTAATTCAATCACACAAAAAAATTTCATTGCTCTTTGGGTGACTTTGACCCTTCTTAACAAGCCCATAGTGAGCGACCACGTCTCTGTGCCGTAAATCATCATTTCAAAACTACAGCATTGATAATATGTATTTAGGATGATCGGTTCAGTCAAAGCATCATAAGTAACATCTTATATTCTCTTTTATAAAACATTGTATAGAATCAGGATCTTTAATAAACTCTGATATTTTCAGTAAGTCATTGGCTAAAGCTTATCCATTGTACAACTCAATGGGTTTCAAGAAAACGTTGTTTCCAATAAGAAGACCGCTCGTTCTACTAACCGCTTTACTAAATATTTGATTTCTTAAAGAATATTCTGTATTTACTAAAATTCATATTTATCTTAAAAATAGCAACAAAATTTCAGAGTAGTAGGAAACCATGTATGTTTTTCCATAATTAAAAAGTATGTTAGACTGTAGAAATAAACAAAGTACATGTCCAGGTATAGTCATAGCAAAATATTACAACTACAAAAAATATTTTTATTTAGACTTCTCTTATGAACAACAATACATCCAATAAAACCAGAAATTTTCTAAGGCGTATCTAAGTTTCTTAAAGTAGGTAATGTAATATCGTGGATCTTAATTATGAGCTCTGCAGTGATGAGGAAGTAATTTATAGCTGACAATAGAATTAGTTGCCTTCAGCAGATTCACCATAGAGTAATATTACAGTAATGGATTATTAACACTTGCAGTCTTATATAATAATCAACTGTGTTTACTGTTCGTGTTTGGATATTTATACGTAGTTGAGTTATTTTGAGCCAAAAATAATGTCTTAATTAGTTACAAATGATGTCACAAAACGAGGTACAGCGTGCACTACGACAACTGGACTACATGCAAATATGATTATATAATACCTTAAACACATTATAGATAAGTTACATCGCTTCATGATCACAGAAACTCTTGATCAAGTTAGAAATGGAACCTATTCCTCTAACTCAATAATCACGATCAACAATGAATAATCAAGTCCTGAATAAACAGGTCCGTCATGATTTGATTTTAAATTTTCAATTTTAGATAAGTCGCTTGTACAATACTCGACCACCCTAGTCCATTCCAGTAAAAATATTAAGTCATCATGATGGATGAAAGACTTACCCAATCAATACACACCTTTTGTAGTCTGTTATAGGAATGTAAAGAATTTATATTTATTTTTATGCTTATGCAATTTTAAATATTAGCGTATGTTACTTGTATATATTTTTGGATGAGAATCTATGTTACTATAAATTACATCAGTGCATAAAATTGTATATAAATATTACATAACAATCATCAAATTGTTAATAAATATAGATTAAAAAAACAAAAAGCTAACACTGTAAGCCTTACACTGTCACAATGATTGTCATGCCTTTTACGTCCCCAAGCGGGGTGTGAAAAAGCATCTCACAAGGCCGCCATAGTGTGGTTCAAGTCACCATACTGCGTTGTCAGCATTTGCAATAAGAATGGTGACCACAACTCTTAAATTCTATTCATGCTTTCCATCAGGCAGAGTAGTCAGTTTGGCAGGCTCTAAAGATAGATAGAAAAAACTAGAAAATACACTTTAATGAAAAGTCTAACTCAAAATAGAAAAATAATTTATAATATAGAAATAAAATAACGAATAAAAATATTAGAATCCTTGTGAAAAAAGCGTGGGGTGCTTGATAAATCAGCTTTCGGAAGTGTTTGATCAGTGCGGTGCGTCCATATTTGGTATGAAAGTTACGACACAAAGCACCCCACGCTTTTTTCACAATAGTATTCATATTTTTGTCTATTATTTTATATCAGTATTAAAAATTATTATTCAATTTAGCGTTTCTTAGTTTTATTTTCTTGATAAGTTTATGACGCTTAAATAAAATGTGATCGTTCAAAGTAGCTTTGTTCAAAGTAGTCGATTGTAAACAAACAAACATACGGGTGAAACTAATGAAAGTGAAAACATAAAACAAAAGACAAAGAATTTCAGCCGTATTTCATCCATTAAGCGATCTCTACTTCAGAATATTTTAATTGCTTATATCACAGAACAGTTACTAACTGTTCAGTGGCTTTTGCTATTCAATAGATCCACGGTATCATTTTTCATTTGAAACATTAGGCTTTGTACAATTTAAACAATTAAGCTCAAGGACAACTTACGTCTTATAACTCTGATGGAAAGCGAAACACTTCAATATACATAATATTGATGGGTTTTACGTTTTTTTTTCGTTTGTTGCAGCGAAAAGTATCGTACCTATTTTAAACTAAATTAAATACTGTTACTAGTGAAAATTACACCTCTTTGAACCAGCTTCATTGTGAGCGTTAGTTAGTAAAACTTTCAACTTGGACCTTGAGATAGACAATAAGAAATAGTTAACTACGAGTATAATAATGAATGTTAATTTACACACTTATCTCCAAACAAACACTCAAAAGTATATTCATAAAAAACTAGCCATGTTATTAAAAAAATTGTCATTTTATCGGCATGTTATAGAAAGAGTGCTAATAGAAGTCTTATGTCTAGATATCGAGATGAGAACATATTTAGTTAGTATATTTTCTACATTGTCACTAGATAAATATTACACTTAGTTATTTCTTGTTCCTTTCACTATTTATATAAGGCGTAAGGTAAAAATGCTTTTCCTGAAGAAATTCAGTCTTTATTTAACAGATCAACAGAAACTATGTTATATTTATTAGATTTGTGTACAAAAACCTTATCATACATAGAACGGATATATTTATGGTCTAAGACATTTTAGTTACATATACCAACACTTAAAGGAGTAATTACGAAAAAAATCTGTCCGTATGTTACAATTTCACGGCTACACAGCTTCGCTGATTTACACAAAGTTTGTCATATGAATACCTTAAATATTGAGGAAAGACAGAGGCATATTTTTATCATAGTAATCGACACACAAGCGGTGGTTGCTGTTAAATACATATGTGTGTGTAAAATGTATATATAAACCCTTTATTTGATGCAACCAAATATGTCTAAACAGGTTTGCAATAATATCTAATTTTAAAATTAGTAGTAAATTAATTCAAATACCACTTGGCTTTAATCATTAAGATATAGTAGCAATATTCTTCATCGGCATTGGAAAATCACTATACCTACAGTCAAAAGTTACCGACAACCTAGTAATAGCCTAAGCCTTGTAATGTAAATAGGTTTAAGTAGACAGTGCGTTGAGATGGGTTTGTAACCGCAAGTTTTTGATCACAACGCTCCCGTCTAAGCTAATTATATTAAAACTTAAAGGGTCAACCAGCGTTAAATATTTGAACTCATTTAGATTACAAATATTTAACAAATTTCACTCTTAAATAAATAAATCGATTTCATTGAAATTTCGTAACGATATTATCGTGACCTTGAGGGATCCTTTAATATATTATTATTCTTTTTATAATTATTTTTTACACTTAGTTTTTAAATTTTAAATTTAAATTTAATTTATAATGTAGCTAAGTGTTACTTTCACAAATTTATTTTAATGGTTTACGGTTATGGTTACGGTTAATGGTTTACGCTTAGGGGCTTAATTAACCGACTTCAAAAAAGGAGGAGGTTATATGTGCCGCTGTATGTCTTTTTTTAAACCTAATCTTCTAATTAAGAAATCTGAAAAGAATTAAAACAAAAAAGATCTTGATAGACAGACCGACTGGTAACGAATTGATTCTACATTATAAAAATTTTGTTTTTATTATTGAGGCCGTGCTACTCATAAACTAATAATTTCATTAGACTGACTTGTGCTTTCCATCAACAGCGTTTAAAAGTCCATCGTTGAATACAAACCACCTTGAAAAAGAGGTTTTGGCTTGGTGATAAATAACTTTTATTTACGAGTTCGCTGTTGTCAAACGCTAAACGTTAACAGCACTAATTTATCCCCACGGTAACACCCATCTGACGAGCAGTTCGCGTGGTTGCCAACTTCCGAAAAAATATAATTTCAGATGTAATAAGCTAAGATTAATTACCACCCATATCAATATCAGTGGTAATCAATCTCTTCATACACCTGTACGGTTCTCTAATATTTGACATTAATTGATAAGGTTAGGGTTAATTAAATACGAACAGACAAAAACGTGTTTAGAAAAAACTAGTTATATCCCAATATTTCATTGTGGGACATAGTAAACGCATGGATGAGAAAAGAGGAAAAAATGACGCGTCAATAAAAAACAATCTTTGAAGTGACTTGAGTTTGAATGGAGTCGACGTAGGAATGTTTCACAAAATTCTGTCGGAATCAAGTAATGATGACGCTGAAGGAAGCTTTGTTCAAATTCATATCGATTGTGCTAAAATCATAAATGTATAATAAATTGTTCAGGATACAATGGCACTAACATACGCTGTGCGCAAAAGTAATAAAAAAAAAGAAAATTTTTGAAGTGGGTTGTATCACATCACATCACATCAAGAGTTTTAATAATCTGCAGCTGGATATAGATCTCTTCTTAGAAAGCAGATTTTAGCCTACTATACCACGCTGGCCAGATGGGTTGCTATGGTGCTGAGAGGGGCCCAGATAGTTTAAAAACAGCAGTTTCCGTTACAACGTTACAGACACAGAGTGGTGCACCGTGTAGTTTTAAGTCGTCCGATTCTGACACACCACTCCGCCGCAAGCCCCGGTGGGGTGGTTTGTCGGAATCGGGCCGTCAAAAAAATGTGTTATTATCAAAGTTTAGTCCCTTCGTCGGCTCTTACTACAACCACAGGATGAATAGGCGTGATGAAACTCTTTATTCGTAATCTATCACTACACGGAAAGTGGTATGTTGGTTATCACGTTAAAGGGTAGCATATGCTTTTCCTCTAGAATTAAAATATCTCCATGTTAAATTCCATTGAAATCAGTGCAGTGCAGTGTGAAGGCGTAAAAGACAGACAGAGTTACTTACGAATTCATGATATTAGTATGGATAAGATAATTCAACCAATTGTAATCTATTTCTCGTAATACATTATATCCCACTCTATATAAAGAATTTTGGCAAGTAGCCATTCGATAAGTCTTGTAACGATAAAATAATACTCATACATTCACGAGTCGGTAGGTTCAACAAATAATATTACTTATATTAATATTTTATTATATGATAATTTGTTTTTAGATTCAATAGTCATGATTCATTTATAATAACTATTTTTATAAAAAAGTAATTTAGGAAAAGTTTTTACGGATTTTTGTCGAGCACATAGTCATTTTGAGGGGTGTTTGCTTAACATAATACAATTATTAGATTTTTTTGGAAAACTCACCCTTATAAGTGCATGAAATACATTGTGGACAAGTGTGGATGTATATTTAGAAAAATTCATAGAAACAAAAAAACAGTTGCATCTGACTGATATTGTGTATTTGACTGAATTAAGTAAGTATTTAAAGTACTTCGGTGTTGTATTTAAATAAAATATAATCTTTTAAAACAAGCCAACACATTATACTAATATCTTTCTATTCTCGGTAAGGTATCTAGTCGGAAGTCATTCAATCGGACAGATAATAGAGCAGCACTTCAGAACAAATGCAGCAGGTGGAAGAGAAAAGGAAGTACTCACACGAGCACAACAAACAATGTAGCCTCGACGTCTGAAGTTAAAATAAAGTGTCTATTTCCACCGTATCATTTAACATTGTGGAACTGTGGACGTCAATCCTTTTTATTGTTTCGAAAATGATTCAACTTTCGATATATTCTCATTATAATATTTTTGAACTAATATTAACAGACCTCCTAAAATAAATTGCTGAGATTTTTATCTTCATATCCTTTCTATTTTATTATTATCGACCAAAGTACACATAGAAAGTGTCAAATGACTTGATTTATAGGTATTTGAGTCAATAGTACTTTATCATGTGTTGAATTTATGATAGATGATAAATAATATTTTAGTTAAAAATTAATATAAAATGATATAGTTTTAGACACTTACAGAATTTGACAGCTTTGAAACTTGGTGAAAATTTATTATTAAAGAATTTTAGTTTGAAAACTTAAAAGCAACCCTTTACATCCACACAACTGACGTCCCATTATACAATCGTTTATTCACAATTGCTACCCCAGTAGTTTTACTTTAATTGCAAAAATTTTAATTAAACTGACATCTATCATGGTGTCCTTGAAAAATATCTCATGTTCATGAAGTATATAAATGCGAAGTGAAACAACGGGTTTTGACTTACATAAGACGGCATTCACATGACCTGTTATTAAACACGTTCAATAAAACCTATGATAACACCTTTTTTTACATTTTTTGTGCTTGGAAAGAATTATGTAAATATTAATAATATTCATAGTAGTCAATGTAAAATATAGTAATTATCCCATGTTCATCAAAATTGTTTATTACAGATTAAGAGTAGCAGTTAATGAGGCGATCACGAAACTAATCTCACTGGCTAATTCAGCTGAGATCCTAAAATTGTAAACAAGTTATACAAACATTAACCGATATCAACAAAAAAGTGCAAACATTATGCATATACACATTAAAGGTGTGTATTTTAGAAATTGGCTCATGAAGGAATGTTTCAGAATTGCACTTATTCACACATTGTATGAATTAATACATAGAAGTACTAAACTTGGCCTTAATGTATTGTCCGTTCGCCCAGTATATTTCAAAAGCACGAGTACATTTAAGAATTTTGAGTTGTATTTATGTAAAACTTTGTGGACAGTCCAAATATTGGTTATTACATATATGATGTGATATGTATAAAATATAAAAACATTTTTATGATAGAACATTTAATCTGATAATATAATCTATGAAACTCTTACTCAATCACGATGATGAAAGTAGAAAAACAAGCTAAGAAAAATAAAAATATTTGTTCGTGTCTAATCCAGTATATCTGCAAAAAGTGGTGACTTTATGTGTTAAGTACTTATACACTTAAGTAATGAATAACGTTGATGATTGGAAAGTGGACCATCGTGTAAATATATTATTGGTGGAGAAGTATAGACAATGTAGAGCTATTTTTCATCGACTTCAAAAGGCAGAGGAAATCCTAAAGAAGGTTATATATTTTTTTCATTTTTATTATATCAGAACTCCGTCATTTATGATCCTATTAAGAAATTTTTATTTTCAGTTTGATCTAATTTTAATTTGAAGAAAAATTTCAACCACAAAGGTTGAAAATTACAGACTTAGGAATACATAATATTACAATTTATTATGATTTAAGGGCTAAATGTACTAGCATTTTCATTTGACGGAGGTATTTAGTTTTTGTCGTTATTGTCTTAGTAGTCACACTTTTCTTACAGCTTCTGTAATCCAAAAATTAGACTACTAAAAGATATTCATAAAGGTTCCCTAACAATACTATACTTTTTAAATATTTTGTTTTAAACAAACATGAGTAGAACAAAATTAATATTTATTGATTTTAGACTTTCGAGATTGTTAAGTATACACATAGTTCTATTGTACAGCAGCAATCATTTATTAACATTAACTATGTTAATCTATCTCAGAATATTATATTAAACAATATTATTAGAAGAAAAATTATTTCGAAAGAATTGAAGATGGGAATAAATGTTGGTCACACATGAATGTGACGTGAAAATCTCTCATTCATACTTGTAACCCCTTTATTGTATTTCTTATTTGTGTAGTGGCACTGAACTTTCCGTTTCCTTTTTTTTCTTTTCAGTTATATATTATAATGGATCTTCTTACTTTCTACAAAAATTTACTTGCCTTTTCTTTAAATCCAGTATTTTAATTTTCCTTAATGATGATAAACACATAGCTTACATTAATCACTTTTATGTGCTACAAAACGTCTAGTTCCATGGAAGCGCAGATACGGTCCCAAAAGCACACATTAATTTCGCGTTCGTTGATCAGGAAACTAAATTATCTAGTCTCTACGAGAATGAGCTACTGATATAATGTTACCGTTTTAGCATATTATTCATTACTGAACACAACTATTCTGATACCGATCAAAATTAGAGTATATACCGATATTAAAAAATAGAGCAACAGATCTGTAATAATTATGGATTTATTTAGTTTTATTACAGTTTTATTTCTATATTCATTCCAATGTTGCTCTAATCACCGACTATTGTAGCGAAACTGGTGATAAATATATTTCTCTCGTACTTATACCTATTTTAATATGGGTATACATTTAAGGGTTAAACTGTATATGCCGTCACACAGAACAAATGCTTGTGATTGTCACAGTAATTTGTCTCGGCTGGTTTAGCCAGGACCGCAAGCCTCAAGGCCAGCAGACCCGTCAAATTCAGTATTTACTGTTGTTGTATAATTTATGTACTCCCAAATATGCCTTAAAATGTAAAGATTAAAGCTAATCACGACCAAAGTTAACCTTTGAATAGATTCAATTAAACAACTTAAGTTAAGAATTGTATAGATTAATATAATTTGGACTTATATTAATATTTCTTTGACGACACGATTGGATTAGTTTTCTACTGCGCTAAGTGTTGTGAGGTTAGATCCTATACGGGATAACACTTTGTGTGGTTCACAAATTATTGTTCTAAATCCGGGTGTACTTTGTGTTCCTTTCACATATGTTTGTAAGTCTTCCACGTCACATAATATATTTATAACAGTATATAGTTGTCATTTCGAAAAACAACACATTTTAAAAAGAAAAGATTTTACTAGATCATATTCATATCCTAAACACAACAGTTTATAAATAATGTTCAAAGCTACACTATCAAAAAGTCCTCTAATGATTCTGGAAAGTTCATTCCTTCTATCAACTTTATAGCACTAACCCTTGAGAAAATAACTTGAGTTAATTTATGTTATCATGGCTGTCCCACCTGTAATAAATTCTCACAAACAATTTTGATTATAACTACTTTATTCAGGACAGCAATAAGAAAATGTGTTATAGAATTTTATTTTGAAACACTCTATCAATCAATAAGCTCTGTAAATTCGTTTATCGATTTAATAAATCAATTTTCACTGTCTCAGTGGTATAGTTGTGGCGTATATGACTGCTGTGCCGAGGTCTTGGGTTTGAAATATTTGTTTTGTTTATATTATTTTATTTAAAAAAGAATGTAAAGCAGTCAATCTAGCTTTCGTAGTACAATCTCTGTTTAGTTTGAAGTTACTTGACGTTCATTGTCAAGTGTCGAAAATATTTATTTATCTACCATGTTCAAGTTAAAGTTTTAAGGTTTTTATGATACAAGGATGCAAATGAGCACCACTGGTAGGTAACAGCTGCCACCCATGGATATCTGCCACTCTAAAGTTACCATTGCGGTACTGCCTTTAAAGCCGATGCAAATCAACGAAATAATTGCTTAAGACCAGTTTTCAGTGAAACCGTGGTATCAATTACTGCATGTGCCACTATTTTCAATAACTATACTTCTCCTTACGACGTACTACATTTTTGAATTTACGGTAATATTTTACGATATTTCAACTTTACAATTCAGTCGAGAAATAGTGATATGATAGAATTTGTGTTAACATCACGCTAAAAGTAATAATGAGTCCAAACTACTAAAAGGAATTTAAACGCAATGTTTGTTATTTAGCTAATAACTCAATTTTCACGCTTCTGTAATCATACCGAATGTCTGAAATTCTATGGCAATATAAAATATGGCTCGTATTTAAGTAGTCTAAATGTTAGGCATTTAGGGAGTACTAAAATTTAGATAATTTTTTTTTTTCGTCCATGTGGTGACGGATTAAGAATACATAGTGTTACCACTCCTATTTATCCCGTGGGTATCGTAAAAGGCGACTAAGAGAACCAAATATGCAAGACAACGTCATTACAAAGACAAGGAAAACTTGAAACAAACACATTCCAACCCGTCTGGCCAGCGTGGTATAGTAGGCCAAAACCTCTTCACTAGGGATAGACCTATATCCAGAGTGGACTATAAAAGCCTGTTGATGATGATGATGATGATGATGATGATGAAAATTTAGGTGAGTAAAAGTTTTAGTTCCAGTAATGCAGACGACGTAGCTTAATAAGAATACAATAGGCATATGTTGTGTTAGGTAAATAGTATATTTTAGGACTTAGAATATAATGGTAACAGCGTGGGTTAGACAATTTACTTTATTTATATTAACCTTTATATAAACAAAGTAAATTAACTAACCCACGTTTGTAAGATCGTGTGCCCAAATTTAATTCTTGTAAATGTCAAAGCAAATCAGTTGCTGATATAAAAAGAACCATAACTAACGTTGTATTTAGAACAAGATTTTATTTTATATTCCTCTGCATTTCCAGAATCATGTCATAAAATAGTCTGACTGAATACATTTGAACATGAATGTCCCCGTTAATGTCCATTTAACATTATCTGTATGTACTTACTTCGTTTTAATTTAAGTATTATACAAAGCACCTGCATAAAATAAACACACATTATACTCTTTTGATATAAATATATTTTGATAACCTTATCTTATCCCCTATGTATTTATGTTAATCTCTTGCATAAACGAAAAAAAAGTTAAAACAGTTTTGAAAAATTATTTATATTGTATTACATTATAACCATATTTTTGATATTAATTGTGAGATAGTGTTACTCCTTTAATAATGCTAAAACTCAAATCGCACACTTACTAAGCAGCAGCCACAGCTTGTGATAAATAAAGAGAAGTAATAAAGTCCTGCTGAGAAATATACAAGCGCTGAAGAAAACAAATTAATTTCTCTTACCCAAATAATAAAAAAGGAAAGGTTTTCTGAAAATAAAAGCATGTGTAGGAACTACACTACGATGTGAAAATATTGTTCCACATTTCTATAATGTCTTGCAATATTTAAGTATGTTAAACATTAATAAAAAGAATATCTTATAAAAAATTATTCCTGAAAGAATTTTAAGTAATAAATAAAATTGAAGCATTATATAGCTTCATTTTTAATTAACAAACGTCTTAATACAAGTGACGCATTTAGTTTGTGTTTTGGCTGTGAACTTTATTTTAAAAATGTTTACTCTCAGTAATTGAAGGAGTGGTTGGGTTTGGTTGACAGGGGAACTTTTAGTGAACGACGTAATTTACGCCATCTCGTCATTCACGTTTCGCCTACGAATATTGAGTCATTACTGTAAAGTGGTAATATAATTAAATTAAAAACTTGATTTGAGCTACAAAATTTTTCAGAACGTTTTACCAAAAAAACTAAACAAATGTTTTTGATTTGTAATAAAAGTTTAAATTCAGAGTTAATATTTAAAATATATAAATTATACATTAAATCAAGTTTTGAGAAACAATGACAGTTACAATTAAATAGTGTTTTTTTTTTTTAAAAAAATAAAAACGACTCCTACACGTTGAGTATATCCTGTGTCACTAACGGCCTCAGGATCAAGCATAAAACAGGCACAGAGACCATTCAGACCTAGGACAATAATTTGTGAATTACAGTGTTCTCTTATTTGGTGATCGAACACACAACAGTAAGCGCATTTGAAAACAGTGAAGTGACTGCTCACATCACTGCTTCACCACTACGTTGTACGTGTTGTCAAAGTTTTGAATATTTAATCATAAAACAGCATTTGTTAACTCTAAAATGTAATTCGATATATAGCCGTCTCGTTGTAGTCAAAATTATTTCAGCGTGACCGTCGTATCGATTATAATACAATAAAATAAAAATGTCGTTACACTATTAATATAGAAATCGACCCTATTATGTAGTCAAGTACGAGAAATACTGTTTTGAATTTAATTTTTAACAAAACAATTTAAAAGAGAATAAACGGATTATCATAGTATTAACATATTATCTTTAAGAGCTTATTTCGTAAAATTTGCTAATGACTTAATAGTAAAGGGTAGGTGTTTAACAACATTTTCAGTTAAAGCGTAAAATCAGGGATTACATAAATATCTAAAAAGGAAATTTATCAATTGTGAGTTATGAGTTTTTATCTAAATTTCATCAGACCCAGAATATTAAAAAAATGCGAATATACCGAAGTGGTTTTATTTCCGATAAAGAGATTCAAGAAGTAAATGAAACTTCCAATGGAAAGTGACTATTTTATTCCTGAAGTAAAATAATCCCCACCCACGCAATTACTTCATGTTTGATTTTAAAAATATATAATTTTTTGACAGCATATGTAATAACTAGAAAAGAGGTTCAGGGAAAATCACTTAAAGTTATGAATATACCTGGAATACGCCTTAGTAGCTCTTTACAGGGATGGCTTGAGACGTATCTTTCTATTTCATAAAATAATGCTAAAAAACCATTTATACTCTAAAGGTTCACTACTAATACATAATGAAACATTATTTAAAAATACATTAACTGCTGGATTACAAACGTTAGAGGAAGAGATAGTACATTATTTATGATCGTTATTTGTTGTTCTCTGCACTCACGAGATTGTAGTTGCGGTGCAGATGTCATGCAATAAATCCCAAAAGAGTACTTCTTTGTAACACTGAGATGCACATTTTGAAAGGTGTTGTATTATTAAACAAATATTTTACAGATAGAGGTAAAATAAAAAAAAATATAATAGTTAAACCTAATTAATATGAATAATTTATATCTAGATATATGTGTATGATATCGAGTAGAGCAATAATTATAATTAAGTTTAGAGAAATCTGTTGGTTTAATTGTTAGTGGCCCTGTCGTGTGGTCTTATTGTCGGAGGACACTAAACTCAAAAACATGGCATGGGTAAAGTAAAGGTCTCACCTACCCAGGAGGGTCCCAGACACACTTCGCCTGGGGAATCCCTCCCGGAGCCAAACGGCTCCGGCAGCTTCCAGTCGTATTCTGGGGGGAGCAACCACTGCCAAACCCGCCCGTCGCCGAGCGGTAAATCCGGCGACCAACATATCGCGAAGGACGTGCAAAACCGTGAAGCGGTGTTAGATTGTGACACTGCCTCGGAAAGGAGTGGTGCGAGCACCCCGTTGATGTCCGCTGTAGAACAGTACCAACGGACTGCTCAAAAAAGAAAAAGGCGCCAGACCCACGTAGTAGAAGAAAGCATGCTGTCGGCCTCTAGTGACGAGGTCACAGTAGTCAAAGGGGGTACAAACCGTCGGGGGGCTCGTGGCAGAGGTCGACCTCCCAAGACTGGGCGGATGGCCCAGGAGAGGCAGATTGGCGGATCTGCGACATCAGAGAGGGCCGAAGGTGAGCTCTTGCTCAAGGCTCTACTTGAAAAAGTCGCATCCGACATGACAACGACTACTAACACGAGTGACGTAAGCGTGGAGGAGCTGCGCCGCAGAGTTGGCAACCCCGTGGAACGGATCGAGCAGGCAATCGGCTTAGCCGATTGCTTACTTCAGACACCTGAAGTATCAAAGAGCCCTGAACATGAGGCCCTTTTGGCACTCGTGCGCTCCATTGTCGAGGCAGGGAGACTTCTCGTAGCCGAGAATAAGGCTCATGAAAGGGAGAAAGCCCGCCTCGAAGTGAATCTCGCCGAAGCCAGAGAGAGAGCGTCGGGCTCTACGCGTACCAACATTGAGGCAACGCTAGCATCATCGCCACCGGCGGTATCATCAAGCCGGGCGGAACAGAACATAGTCCGACTCATGGTGGAGATGGAGGAGCGGCTCACGAGGCGTATTTCGGCAGTAGAGAGTGTCCACTACCGCCCACCTCTAGCTCCACCAAAGAAGACAAGTTATGCGGCCGCTGCCAAAGCTGGTTCAACAGCTCAGCCAGTAGGTAGGGTGGTCACTAAGCCAGCGCCAACGGCCCCTACTAAAGTCACCCAGGGGAAAAGAAAGGGAAATGGAAAGGGGAATCATACCCAGACCCCAACTTTAGCCTCAGCCAATACCATACAGCACCCGCTGGAAGAGTGCTGGGTGGTGGCCGGGGATAAAAAGAAGAAGCGGAAGGCCGCCAAAAAAGCGGCCAAAAACGCCAGAAAGGCCACTGTCGCCGCGACGGCAGCACCGAGGAGACTTCGCGCCCTTCGCTCTGCGGCCGTCGTCGTCACTCTAACGGAGGAGGCAGCAGGGAGGGGCTTGGGGTACGCCGAGGTCTTGGCGAAAATAAAAGCCAAAGTTAACCTCAAGGCTCTCGAGATACCGGGCGTCCGGTGTAAAAACACACGGACGGGAGCCCGGCTCCTTGAGATTCCCGGTGCCACCAGTGGGCCTAAAGCCGACGCCCTAGCGGCTAAGCTAAGGGAATCACTGGACGCAGCTGATGTCCGAGTGTCCAGGCCCGTAAAATGCGCTGAAGTACGCATTACAGGCCTGGACGACTCCGTCACGGTGGACGAGCTCAAGCTCGCAGTGAGGAAGAGCGGAGGCTGCCCTCTAGAACATGTAAAGGTCGGAGCAATTCGCTTCGGCCCAAGTGGACAGGGGGCAGCAGTTGTCAGTTGCCCTATTGCGGCGGCCCAAAAGGTCGCTGATGGACATACCCTTCTGGTTGGAGATTTCCTGAGGGTACAGGCACGGCTCCTGCAGGCCCGACCGGCAAGGTGCTTCCGGTGCCTGTCGGTCGGACACGTGGGGGTTCAATGTACGGCGGCGGTCACCATAGGTGACCTTTGTTTCCGTTGTGGTCAAGCCGGTCATAAGGCGGGCGGTTGCAGCGCTCCACTGCGTTGCTTTAGGTGCGCAGCGGAAGGCAAGCCTGCCGACCACCGGGTTGGCAGTAAGCCTTGTGTCGGATCGATGCTGAAACTGCGAGGTCAGCCCTCTGGCTTCAAATCGCTGTCGGAAGGTGTCGCTAGAGAACGACAAGGTTCGCGACGGGATGTGGAGATGGAAACTCAATAATGAATTCAAATCTCCGCATCCTCCAGGCGAACGTGGGCCACGGTGCTGTTGCTCAGGATCTTCTGCTCCAGAGCATGGCACAGTGGTCAATCCACATTGCTGCGGTCGCCGAGCCATACGTTCACCGGTTTCTCGGACCTGCCTGGGAGATCGACTTAGATGGCTCGGCTGCACTGGTGCACGGCACTGCCGCTGGTACCCCTCCCTTTGCTGTGGTTGCTAGGGAACGGGGTTGCATAGCGGCGGTGGTTGGGGATATAGCGGTCGTGGCCGCTTATTTCACGCCAAACCGAGACATAACTGAGTACGAGCAATGGCTCGCTCAGCTAGCCGTCGTCGTCGATGCCTGTCGACCCCTTCCGGTTCTCGTGCTCGGGGACTTCAACGCCTGGTCGGTTGTCTGGGGTTCTCGGCGCACGAACCCAAGGGGGAGGGCATTGGAGAACTGGGCCGAAAGATCCGGCCTAGTTGTCCTAAACCGGGGTGCCGTACTTACATTCGTTACGGCGAGGGGCAGCTCGATCGTTGACATTTCGTTCGCGTGCCCCTTGCTGGCACGTCATGTTCTGGACTGGCGCGTCGTTGTAGGGGAGGAGACAGGTTCGGATCACCGATACATTTGGTTTGAAGTCTCCGCTCCTACAAGTGGCGCGCCGCCCGGAGTGGCTCCACCAGAACCACGTTGGGCGCTCAAGCGCGTAGATCGTGAGCTCCTCCTGGAAGCCCCTATCGTCCAGGCCTGGGTCCCTGCACCGGACAGGCCTGTCAACGTGGAAGCGGAGGCAGAATGGTTTCGGGAGGCCATGACCCGCGTCTGCGATGCGGCGATGCCTAGGTTCCAGCCAAATGCTGTTAGGCGCCAGGTCTACTGGTGGTCGCCGGATATCGCAAGGCTGCGACAAGCTTGCGTGACCGCGCGCCGCCAGTGGTCCAGGTTCCGTAGAAGGCGTCGCCGCCCCGCGGATGCGGCAGCTTGGGAGGCGGAGCTGTTAACGGGATACAGGGATGCCAAAAGGACCCTTCAAGCAGCGATAAAGCGGGCCAAGAGTGAGGCCCGCCGCGAGTTGCTGGAGACCCTGGAGCGAGATCCGTGGGGGCGCCCTTATCGTATGGTCAGGGGTAAAATGCGCCCATGGGCTCCACCGCTAACCCGATGTCTTCAGCCAGAGTTGCTTGAGCGGGTTGTCGGCTCCTTGTTCCCGGTGCGAGTGGTGGAGCACACTCCACCACTGATGGCTCCGTCTTCGGCGCCCGAAGCGCCTAGCGTGGATGACGACGACGTGCCGAGAGGTCAGCCCCGACTGAGAGAGTTCTTCAGCGCATGCCTCGAGCAGGGCCAGTTTCCAAAATTGTGGAAGACGGGGAAACTGGTTCTCATCCGAAAGGAGGGGCGCCCGGCAGACTCACCATCTGCCTACCGGCCTATAGTGTTGCTTGATGAGGTATGCAAACTCTTTGAAAGAGTAATTGCACGACGCCTCGTCAAGCACCTCTTCAGGGTGGGGCCGGATCTGGCGGAGAACAAGTATGGTTTCCGTCAGGGGCGTTCCACCGTGGATGCGATTATGCGCGTGAAGACTCTGACGGAGGAAGCAGTTTCCCGGGGCGAAGTAGTATTGGCGGTGTCTTTGGACATTGCCAATGCGGTCACTACTTTGCCCTGGAGTTGCATCAGGGAGGCACTCGTATATCACCGAGTGCCTCTCTACCTCCGTCAAATAGTCGGGTCATATTTGTAGGAAAGAGCCGTCATCTACCCAAGTAAGACCGGTCTCGGTAGACGTGAAATGTCGTGCGGAGTTCCGCAGGGATCGGTCCTAGGACCGCTCCTGTGGAACATTGGCTACGACTGGGTGCTTCGCGGTGCTTTCTTAGATGGCGTCGTCGTCACGTGTTATGCGGACGACACACTTGTGACGGCGTGCGGCAAGACACATCGTGAGGCAACCCTGAGGGCCACGGCCGGGGTTGCCCAAGTCGTGGAGCGAATCCAGCGGTTGGGTCTTGAGGTAGCTCTACACAAGTCCGAGGCCTTGTTCTTTCATGGGCCTCGGAACAAGCCACCAAATCGATCCAGCCTCATAGTAGGAGATACTCGCATCGGCATTGAGTCCTCCATGAGGTATCTGGGGCTCGTACTCGATAGCCGATGGGACTTCGGAACTCATTTCCGAAGTCAGGTCCCAAAGTTGGTGGGAGCAGCACGGGCGTTGGCGCGGCTGCTGCCTAACATGAGGGGACCCGATGACTCCTGCAGGAGACTCTACGCAGGAGTTGTGCGGTCAATGGCCCTTTACGGGGCCCCAGTGTGGGCGGAGACCCTCAAGGCGAGCAACGTCGCAATACTGCGACGACCACAGCGAGTGCTGGCCATCAGGGTCATAAGAGGATACCGCACAATCTCCTTTGAAGCGGCGAGTCTCCTGGCTGGAACTCCACCATGGGACCTGGAGGCGAGAGCCCTTGCGGCTCTTTATCAGTGGCGCCAGGAGGCACGGGAGTTGGGCCGGAGTCCTGAAACTCGAGAAATCGAGAATCAGAAAACCCAACTCCGCCAGGTCCTTGTAGAGGAGTGGAAGGAACGACTTGGGCAACCAAGCGCCGGGCACGCCGTCATTGCGGCGGTAAGACCCGTTATGGAGGATTGGCTCGAGAGGAATCACGGGACCCTCTCATATCGGCTGACGCAGGTGATCACTGGAAAAGGATGCTTCGGAGATCACCTGTATCTGATCCGAAAGGAGCCAACCCCTGAGTGCCACCACTGCGATGGCCGGACCGTGGACACGGCGCTCCATACGCTGGCAGAATGCCCAGCGTGGGCGGAGCTGAGGCGTGACCTTATGACGGCCATCGGAGTGGAAACTCTCTCGCTCGGTAGCATGATCGCCGCCATGTTGCAGAGCGAGAGCGCGTGGAACTCCGCCATCTCCTTTTGCGAACAAGTTATGCTTGCAAAGCAGATGTCGGAGCGGGACCGGGAGAGGTTTAGAACTCTCCCGGTCCGCCAGGCCCGGGAACGTGTCCGGTATCACAGACGGCTCGGGCGCCGGAGATTGCAGAACGATCTCCGTCCTCCATAAGCGCTAGACTGAGGGTGATAGGTGAGGCCATCTGTCACCCGAGCAGAAGTACGCCAGGATAGCAGCGGCACGTGCTACGGAGCACACGCTCTTTTGAAGCAGAAAAGGGGTCATCTGCAAGCCGTAGGTAGATGACCCGAGGTACGTCGGGGTTTCAGGGATTTCCTTTCTAGGGTACACCTGATTCCCCGGCTACTGGTACCTGAGACGGCGTGCGGTTTTTGGTCGGTTCGTGTCCGACATAACCACCAGTAGGTGGTATCCGAGGGGACCTCCGCACAGGAAAAAAAAAAAAAAAAAAAAAAAAAAAGTGGCCCTGACTGCTAAGCCGGGGTTCGTGGGTTCGATTCAATTCTCACCCAGAATAAATGTTTATGTCGTGAGTGAGTCTAATTATTTATTTTGTGTCTGGGTGTAATTAATATGTAGTATATATGTCTCATAGTAAATGATGCAACCACACAATGCAGAATGGTGACCCACACTATGGCGGCCTAGCGAGATGCTTTTTCACACTCCGCTTGGGGACGTAAAAGGCATGACCACGATAACTGTCACCCCTGCATCAATGGGCCTCCGGTCTCACACTCACTAATGAAACACGACAACACAGGTGGTCTTCTGTGAGAGGGTAGAACTGCCCCGGTCGAACCAGCCCGCTTGTGCCGAAATCAGCGTGGTTCTACTACCTAGGAAAACATTGTGGATTTTTTATTTCATATAATAACTATATATATATATATTTATATATATATAATAATTATAATTATAACTAAATTTATTCTAAAATGAAATGGGATTAACCAAATATTGAAAAACGAGGGCTGTAATGCTTATAATACGTACACGGTACTTAAAAAAAGATTAAAATACATTTTGTTATAGCAGGGATTTACAATACCTACACACAATTACACCAAATTTACAATACATGTAATTTTCCTATTCTTCCATTATATTTTTATCAGTACAATTTTACATTACTCTTAAATCAATGTGAAATTACTCAAGGGAGTCCAAAATTATGAGTTTTCCTTAATAGTTTTTCCTCAAGCTGATAGCGTATAAATCTATAATAAAACCTTCGATATTTATGTTTGCTTAGCTGTAAACAAAGATATGTATTAATTATATTCTGATTCGTTAAACAATAATACACTATCTTTGATTTTTAGCATAAAAACTTTCTTAACCTTTTTATACTTTTTGCATCGTAAAAAATATTTACGTTATTTTGTTAGTCACAACAATTTAGCTCATAAGAAGATACCGTAAACACACGGTTCATTAATGGATTGCATAAATTTTTAATTTGGATGGTTTCAAATACTGTTTTGAATCTAAAAATTAACTAAAAGTTAGTTGTAAACATACTGTTCGTATTTCAGTTTCGAAATTTGTGCGCATGTAATAAATCAAGACATCGGATCCTATACATTTTTTACGAAAAAAACTGATATATTACATGATGAGGCTTTTTTCCTGATATCGTTCAAGGATAAATTTTATTACATACATACATTCACGTCCTCATCTCCTTAAGGGTTAAATGAGACATATTAAACGCCCACATTTTGCAGACCATAATTTTAGTCGTAGGTATAAGTCAAATCTATTGTCTTCAGCCAGGGGTAGAGGCTTCTACATGTTATTAACAAACTTAATAAAAAATATATGTAAGAATACTAAATATATTAATTTGACATACATGTTTCATTATTAAACTTTATTTGTTTGTTTATTCTCAAAGTGGTTATTTATAAAATAAAGTATCTTATCTTTTTTATATAACCACCAAGCCATGTATTTGCGCACAAGATTCCTTAAATAAAGCAATATAGCTTTTAATCTTAAAGTTTTAACTTGTATTAGAATTAAAATAACAAAATTATCGCTGTACAACGCTCTCTTGTAGCATATCTACTTATTAGTTACTTTTCTCTGATAGACAAGCTAAGAGGTAAGTAATTTTCGCATAATATAAAAATATATTTACAATTTTTTTTATTTACAAAAGGCGAATTTGAAGGTATAGTAATAAACTACGGGTGGTAAAAGTTGATAATGTCAAAGGTTATCGGATGAAATTAATAAATTTAAAGATAAAAATTCATTCATTTAGTAATTCGTCTGTGTTGTGACGGATTAAGAATACATAGTGTTACCACTCCTATTCGTGCCGTGGGTACAAGAAGCAACTAAGGGTACAAACTATTCAAGAAAATATCACCAAGAAGAGAAAGAAAGCTTGAAATAAACAATATTCCAACCCGTTTGGCCATCGTGGTATAGTAGACCAAAACTTACTTGCTAAAGAAAGGCCTTTGTCCAGCAGTAGCCTGTAAAAGGTTGTCGATAATGATAATTACGATAAACATAATTTAGTAATTTATGCCCGAAATACTGTTTCTGTTTACGATAACTACATACCTATTGACAAGGTAAAAATCTACTAAAATAAATATACCCTCATTTATGTAACACCTTTTATCAAAAGTCTAACATTCAGAATTGTTTGTATAGATCAAATTATTGCTTGAAAAAGTCTTCGTTTTTATCGAGCCTGTTGTAATAACTTTGATGAGGCATTGACGACCTCAATTGCCGTCGATATTGATCTGATTCGTCTAACAGACTATATTTTTACATCTGTACTATATCACTAATTACTAATAAAAGAAATATGTCCCACTAATCTATAATATTTGCTGATTAAGTTATACGTGAGTTATAGTTGACTAATCCAATAGGACCAAACTTTGCCGCTTAAATTACTGACTAATGTTATAAAATTTATTACAGATTACATGACGTTTAAGTCATTTTTAGTCGTAAAATCCATTTTGACACTACGCAAGACTCGTCAAATTCACCTTTTTTTTACTATAACGTACTTTCCTGTCAAGTTGCAGGTGCCGACTGCAAAAAAACTAATATATTTCTTATGAAATATTGGATACACAGATGTCAATATTATTCAACTTTATTCGCAAAGCAATTGACAGACATATTTCACATTCCTTAACCAATTTTCTTGTTACAATATATATTTGTCTGTAAACATTCAAAACGTAAGTTCTTCAATGTTGCATTTTGAATCTATGGTAAATCTATCTATATGGGTTGTAATTCTAGCACCATTTTTGGTAGAAAAATTATTCCTGCTCATGAATGGGTACAATACTGGACTTGGTTGCATAAAAAGTTGTTTTTATTTATTTTATTTTAAATTTTACAATAATTAATAAAAGTATTATTTTTAATAAAAGTCGAAAATTCATCATATCCTAAGAACTTAACGCGTAAATGGTAGTCATAGTAGACCTAAAATAAATGTAATACAAAAATATGTTCACGTTTTTATGTTCCACCAACGGTTTAAGAAGCTTTTTATTCGCTATCAGTAAATATTCTCTTTTTGCCTCACAAATCCTAATGCTCATTTGTATCACAAAGAATATCTTAAGTTCCTTCCTGACACCCAAGAGTAATGTCTAAGATCGTCTGAATGTTTAAGAATGGACGTGCAATGCTTCTAAAGCATGATTAATCGTTTGAGTTGTATATTTTCGTGTGTATAGCTAAGTATTAGAGTTAATAAACCTGAGTGCCTTCAATTTTTTTTTATTAAATTCTCATTTGGATTTCGTAAACATGATCATATATTTAAATATCACGATCTGCTTAAGTGGTTTCCAATTAGCCTGTGACGGTATGCTCATATTCTTTCCGTATTTTATGGTATTCTGTTACATCCTTTTTTAAAGAAATGTTTTTTTTTCCTTAGTGACACAAGATCCTTGATGTCATCTTAATTGCTGAAACTGGCAGTACCAACTCACTGTACCAGGTTCAACGATAGATCGTTCGTTATAAGCGTGCCAATATTTATCTGTGCCTATATTTAAGAAAATGGTCAAAGAACACTACCTGTCATCTTAATTTACTATTTACCGAAAACATATTTTATCTGTTATATTTCTTTATAATGAAAAGTAGATATTGTGTATTTATATATATTTGTATTTATTTCTTTATATGAATGTGTATTCTATTCAATAATTCTCCTTTTATCTGAATCATTTGAATTATTTTACATTTCTCTTTTGTTTTCACTCTAAAACCCCAATGAATTCGACTTTTTACAGTCCTTTTTTTCTATCCACAGATTGCCCGGCAGAAATTGCTTTTTAGTGATAAGGGCACTGTTTGTACAGGCCATTCAACTGATATGCTCTTATATATAAACTTTATGATCTGGTGTTCAATAAAGTTTATTCTATTCTAATAAAAACAAACCACACATCGTTTGTTAGGAAATCTTTTGACTTTATGGGACCTTATATTTACTCTGAACTCAATACTCGTAATATAATTAAATTAAAAAGAAATTACTGCGAAGAAGTTTGAACAAACCGGCTCTATAATGGAGACTACAATAAAACAAAACGATTTTAAAGATTTTGGAACAGCACTAGATAACATTTATGAAAACGATAACGTGATAACGTCATTTATAACGTGATGAGGTATGATGGGATAAGGTTTACACGTATCTGTATGAGTATGGCATCCCACATCATATCACAAAACATTGTAAAGTTATGTGGTATAATGTGACCTCACACATCTATAATATTACATACTATAATATTGTCAATAAATGTAACCGAGCGAAAGAGTCTAGATCCTACTAAACAGCGAATCCTATTGAGGGCCTCAATTAATGTATATTTATTTTTATGGAACTGTTAAAGGTATTTTTTAAGAATTTTATTTAAAATCAATCATTTTTAAATATGGCATTTTTGTATAGTTTTATGTTTGTTAGTACTTACATGTTTCAATAAATTTTAAATACCATCAACTAATTAACTCTGTTTCTTTTAATATTGATCCATCCTGTGACTACCTGGAAGAATTTTTTTTATGACAATAGCACTACTCAAGTCTATTAAATTCTGTAATGATTTCCCCACATTCACAAAAACGAGAATTAGAACAGAATCAGGCAAATAAGAATCAAATAACAAATTTTAAACCCGAAAATTCAACCCAAAAAGTATTATTTGCTGATACACATGAATATTTAATGTAGGTAGACGCACAAAAAGCGTTAAAGAGAACAATAAATTTTTTACAACGTAAATACGTTTGTTATACTGCCAATAATTTATTATAAAGAAACGAAAATATTTTCTTTCTGATGTTTATTAGGTAAGTCTGTTTAATAATGTTGTAAACGTTCGAATTAAAACTGGACTATTACTTAGAAAATAAAAACAGTTAGCCGAACGCTGAATCTGGTTCGCAGGTATCCTGTAAAACTAGTCGCCTCGTTCACTTGCATGTAGTTAAATCATTAGCATCTCAGCCAATGTACGTTAACTGCTGGAGATAGGACTTTTTATTTCTAACGTGTGGCAACTCCCTCGGGACGTCACGCAACTGGGGTAGTGTGTCGGAATCAGATCGACTAAAACTACACGGCCACTCTGCGTCTGAGATTCAGACTCTTCCTAAAGCCAAAGCCTGCCCGCTAGCGTGGGCACCATCTTCAGGTAAACTGTCTATTTAGCCGTTAGCGTATGCTGAGCCGAGTCCTCACTTCGGCCGCAGTGGTGACAGACGGGACTTGCCGCTCCCCAAAAACCGTCCAGGAAGATGTTAGATGCCGACAGCAGGGGATCTATTGTTTAGTTATATATTTTATGGTTATTAAAGGTATAATCTACAACATTGAAATCATTTTAAACACATATTTATTTAAATTTTACACATGCAAATCGTGTAAACATTTGTTAGTCAGTGGTAATTATCACTAACTACGTCATGCCAATCTTGCCAATTTAAGCCTATGAGCAGCTCTTTTTCATTCTGAATGCATTTTAAAAAACCGCAATTATATGTATTTTTTTCATGTATCTTCATTTATAAATAAATTAGTTCGTAACTGTGTAATTAATAAACACGTTTTTGAGTATTTTGGTGTAATTTTTACGTAGTTAGCGTCATTTTTAAACTTAAGTGGATTTATGGTAATTATAAATACACGGATATAAACATACGTACTGTATTGTGTTATAAGTTTGGCGCTTGATATTAACTGGTTAAGTTAATTAATTTATCGAAAATAATAGGCGTCTTCTTAAAAATACACATGAATAAAATTCTAATAATAATCAAAATATAAAGCAATCCGATTAAAAACTAAAATATATGTGTTTGGAAGGAATATGAAATTAATTTTATAGCTACATACGTCGCTATAGCTCACTTATTATAATGTCTAGGACAGTAAATATAGCATATCCAATGCCTATTGTAATCACATATTGAAATAAAATAAAACCCTCCACGGAAATGAATAAAATTCAATGTTCATCAAGTGTGAAGGAAAAAGCTCGCAAACTGACGACAAAACAGCATAGAACTCTGCCTTGCTCATTCCTACGGTACTTTTTACTTGTTTGTGGTAAGTACGCTGCGGCTTGAAGACCAAGATTGCGAACGTAGTTCAAAGAGAAGTTTTATAAATTAACATTACTTCTTAGAGAGTACTTTGAAAACGCTTTAATAAGACCTTACCAGATACTTTTGGATTTATAAAAGTTATTTGGTAAAGAATTTACTCGTACTGCTTCCATAGCTTTGGATTTCTTTGAACTACCTGGCGTTTCGACCAGATTGCGTTTACCGTGGTTACAAATTATTATATGTGTGATCACGCTTATTCCAGTATGTAGGTAGGTATGCTAATTCAAATGTGAAATATCGAAAGTCGCTACAAGTATGTACTCTATAACTATATTAAAATGTGTACCATTTTAAAAATATTGTTTAAGCGGGTCGTGTAAAAGCACCTCACTAGGCCGCCATAGTGCAGGCCACCATACTGCATTGTCTGCATTCGTAATGACTATGGTAACCACAACTCTTAGATTCTATTAGATTCTACTTATGCTTTCCATCAGGCAGAGTATAGTCATTTTGGTAGTCTATTAAAAAACAAAAAAATATATAAGAGATTCTACCAGATTAATTTCTACAATATGTCTCGTAAATAGAAATAGACTTAAAGACTACTTAAAAGCGATGACACAGCATAGATTCTCAGAAACAGTCGCAATATCAATCTAATAAGCGTGAAAATAAGTTCCAAGATCAAATAACCAGTGTGTAGAATAATGTGTAGATTTTTTTTTTAGCTTCTATTTTTATAAAAGCAAATTAAATCAATCGGCTGTTGCACACCTCAATATTAATACAGACTGTTTTTGCTTGCTTTTATTATTCTCAAGATTATTTGAATTATGTCAGTTTTTCTACGTAGCTTCTGACATCAGACTGCCACAGCTCTGAGGGCGAAGTAAATTCGATAGTTAAACTACTTGTCAGTATATTTGAGAGCACTGACTTCCTAACAACGATTGCCATTAGATGTTAAGGACAACGCGGAGTGACGGCTTATTGTGCTCTGCGATGCTCTTGCACACGAAACGGTAAATCACCGTCAACTTCCATACTTCAGGTCTAATAGTTTTTGACCCGACTTAGGAATCGAGGTCGAGATCAAGAGGTTAGCGTATGCGACTAAAGATTGGTAATAAGACAGGCACACAACACTGACTATGGCAACAAATAATTGCAGAGGTGTTTCGAGCAAATTGTCAAACATTTATCATTGCCGTAATCCCAAAATAATTATGTATATTTGAATATATTTAAGTACACTGATTATTATGCAGTGTATTATAGTTTAGTAACAAATTATGATTGTCAAGCGTGTATTACTGATATTGATATTAATTTTTATTTTAAATTAAAATGTGATTTTTTTTTTACTTTAGGGTCTATGAACAAATAGATAAAACTTATAATTGATGAGCAAAGTTTTAAGTATAAACTAATAAAACACAAATGTAACGATACATAAACCAAAAATGTAATTGTGACCTTAATTTCCAATTGCCCAATGTAATGTTTACGAGCTGGCTCACGGAATCACAAAATTAAATCTTCCCACAGGAACCGTTAATTTAACTGCAATCAAAAGCATTCTCGAGATTCAAATACTTTTCATGTAATGAACAAACATACAAGTAGTAATTAAAAAGAATTTACTGCTGCTAAAACTGAAACTTTATTTACGCCGTATCACAGCATAGTAGACATAAACAAAAATATCTTTCCTCTGTTCTAATTATGCTTTCATAACCAATTTTACCAATGAGAGCAAAATTATTCGATATTTTCATAGCTATATGTAATTTACATGCTTAGTCCCTTTTTTCTTTTTGCATTAAAAACTTGCATGTATTTTCACTATACCACATTAGCGGATAAATATTGGAAGTAACTAAGAGGCGTACGTGCGTATTTCAAGACCTGTTACTAGCCAGACCAAACTAAAATGTACTTAATTGGATAAAATTGCTGACTGTAATTTTGGAAAAGATATTTTCTTTTGCTATAATTACCTGGATATATTTTCATATACAATAAGTATTATTTTTTATTTGTTAATTCTGAGTAGTCCTACATATAATAAACAGATCAAAAGGGTAGAACCTGTACCATTTTACTTTTTTGAACTTTAGCCATCGTGATAACGGAGTAGTATTACTGAGTTGCGATAAAAATATTTCATTTAGGAGACATCTAAAGATTTGTTGCGTTACTTTTAGTAAATGAACAATTGATCCACAGTGATTGTAAATTACAATAGTATTAATAGCAGAGGTCATATTATCGATGTTGCATTCTAGAAAAAATCAGCTTAAACACTATTCCGCTATGAATTTTGTAAGATTAAAACTTGTCATCATCATCACCATTATCAACAGCCTTTAACAGTCTACTGCTGCACACAAATCTTTCCTTACAAATAAGATTGAACCTGTCAAAAAGAAAACAAACTTAGAAAGAAATATGTTGACATGTTTCCAGCAAATTTGCCTGTGAGTAGCTAGCCAAGCTTTATTTTACATATAAATATGAAAAGCTTTTGAAACAGAAATAGTATAGAGAAACGGTATTTGAATTATAGTGACGTATATACAAAACCATTTTGCTTTTTACAGTAAGTGGTGTAATAATTATAATCCATGTTTATCCACCTTTTAGAGAAGGTTTAACGTTTCAAGTCTGTCCTCAGTACATTGGTTGATAACCTTACACTTGCTTGTCAATGACATGAAGATAATGGCATGTATATTTATTTAAATCATTGAAGAACATAACACCCACTACTAGAAAAACTAAAATTAATATACTTAGCGCTGGGCCAATCCGTCTTCCAATATTGCGTTCCAGCAATATTGTGCAACCAAAGCTCACCTTATAAGCGTCCAGAGAGTGCATAGAACCAAACCGAAAATGTTAACCAACACAAAACTTATAGATATCCCATTATGACATTCTTTTTGGACACCAAAATGCTAACAGCTCGCCAGCTTTGTGTACTCTGTCTTGTTCAGAAAAAAACATACATTTTTTCACTTTAACGGGGGTATAGGAACAGTCCTACACCCCTGTTAAAGTGAAAAAGAACCTTCAGCAGACGTCAATTCTATAGCACCTGCTGTAATAATTAAAATAATATCAACAAAACATACATATTGTAGATCTAAACAGAGACGACGACCTGGCTACTAAAGCTCGATTATCTTATGACTGACTCAAACACGTCACATAGAAATACTATTACACTAAAGGAAAATGTCAGATATGTATGGCACTTTTTTGCCATTTTGCATATGTCATAGTAGGAATCATTTTTGTGTAAATTTGACTGGTAATATCATCGACAATAACATTTCAAGTTCCTACAGCAACAGATGTGACAACTGACTATGATAGCTCATACAAATGAGTTGTCATTGTGGTCAACAAGATCACGTAGTACCACATATTTAAAATCCAAATCACATTTTACGATATTTTTGCTTGGAGTATTTTATTGTTTTTCAAGTAATTCATATTTTATAACAATATGGAAACATTTTCGAAAAACTGACATATAACGCCATCTAGTTTTCATTTAGCATTTTAAGCATGATGAGTTTTGAAAACGTAAGAATACGTTTTGTTTTTGCAGTTGTAACAACTTTTTAAGAAGATTTTTAAATTTTTCAGCATAAATCTGAAAATATAACAATTGCGCGAAAATAATTGATATGATTCACTTTACAAACAGCTTAAATCTCATAGCCAGTCAACACATATACCCAACGGTACAGTATCTGCAAGTCTCCTTTTAATATGCACCTCTTACGACCCCAAGCGGGGCGTGAAAAAGCATTTCACTGTGCCGTATGGATCATATTGCACATTCTACATTCGCAATGAGAGTACTGATCACAATTCTTGAATTCTATTTTTGCTTTCCATCACTTATTGTTAGATACGATATAGCAGGTTCTTAAAAAAAAATGATGCTAAAATTGCTTATACACAGCCATAATACACATATCAGTTACTTTACTATTGTATTGTAAAACGGTTACGGAATATTGTATCTCAAAACACAGGTCTCGTTTGAAATGCGGTTTCTGTACCGGTTGTGTAATACATTCTATATCAGTTTCTGAAATTTGTAAAAATATTTACATATCAATAAATTTCTGGTTTGTGGCAATAAGTACTTTGTTTGTTTGTTTTGTTATTAGTATTAATTTAATATGGCATTGGTTAATCAAAAGTCTGTATAATCTTTGATTTTAACATGTACCAGAAAATGTTATATAACCGTGTTTGCTTTTGACATTAGTTTCTTATTTTTAAAGATTGTTTTAATTATATAGATCTAGTTGTTCAAATTCTTATCACGGACTTACTAAAATAGTTCTAAAAAGATCGTGAAACTTGTTGAGATAAAAGAAAATATAAAGATCAGGAATATCTTTTCAAAACCGTAAAATTCAAACGCTTTTCTAGCAATTTTGCAATAAATTGCAGCAAATTACTCCTAAAAGTCAGTCTCCAAGAACTAGTTCCGTAGACTACATACATGATTGTAGCTTTCGAGAATATGGTTCATGCAGCAGTAAATTTACGCAAAGGTAAATTCAATTTGTTGTAGTAACTTATTTGTTAAGATGCCGCTAGCAATACAAGCAATTGAAAGCGGATTGATTTGTTATAGGTAATGATTGGTACCTAATAAGCTATCAATGTTCATTGTTTATTTTGGGCATCAACCCAAAGATTTATAATATTTTATGATCAACAGGTAACCGGTGTTTTGATGCTGATATCATCTACTAATATTTTTATGGTACTGTCATCGAAAATATATGAAGTTCCTCGGAACGATTTCAAAACACCTTTGGCAACAAAGGCTTCTTAGAAAGTTATGAAAAAGAAATAGTAGAACATGGACGAAATTTCTATTGAGATCAATATGTAATTTTACGCACGGCTGTTCTTGAAAATTTGAGATTCTGGTAACGATTACAAAATATATATATTTTCATACATGATTATGAAACTTGAACCTACACTATAGTGTATGAGATAATGAAAATACTATTTAGTAAATATTAACTTATTTTATTGTTTTGGTTAGTGTTCAGTTATTTTGAGCAGTTTTCAAATAGCCTGCAGTCAAGTTTTGTCACATATTTTCGGCAATCAGTACGCTAAAACTTGCCCAGTTCGTGTACTCTACGGCAGTGGTACGCTGACATCCGGAGCTCACAGGTGTTAAAGGTTTTAGTTTCAATTTTTAAATCAGACCATTTTCTTGTATTAAATTGTCTGTATGTATGTATATATTACTAGAAAAAATCTTTTAGTGCCAGAATCATCATGTTAGTTAACAAAAACATATGGTAAATTAACTAAATTGCTTTATTTATCCTTTAAAAAACTGAATAATTGTCTAAATTTTACCAATTAAAATCACCAATGCCATTGTAATAAAGAAAACAACACCACCGAATTCTAGTCTTGATTTAAAGTATTGATTGAATTGTAAAGAGGTTTATAACAATGGAATATTCATAAGTCAATGAAACGTGGTTTGTTCACACTATAATGTGTAAGGCATATAAATTTACTTTATTTCTGACAGCTGTGCGTCACAAAAATAGTCATTGTAGAATCTTCTACTTGCCGCTTAGTAAGGATTCCACTAGAAGCTTACCTTTGATATCAAATATCAATGAATAGAATGTCTAATTATTACTCAGCTTCTCTTGTATATTTTACAATAATTTATATTTTGTCAATGTATATAAATTTACTAATATCTTAAACCAAATGCTATCAATTTCAGTACCGAAGAGAATGTATAAACTGGTCAATAAGCTTCTAATTTGACTAATTCTATTGTTTTGTATTGATATATGAACCTTAATCTATTACAGTTATCTACACCCATATTTATGAAAATGGTAAGTTGGTTATTATTGGATATCCACTCTTTAGAAAAATTTTTTGTCTAATTTCATTCATTTTCCATCATAACGACCATAATGTGTAGAAAAAAAATAGTCAATTTGAAGTAGTCAGGAATAAAAGTTAAAAATAAAACGCGATCGTAAAAATAATGTAAATTTCAAATTGTTAAATATTATATTTATGTACGTTTTTTATTTTATGTTTAACATATATACACGGCCATAATATAATTGATAATAATAATAACGAAATATATTTTTTACCAACGAATCTATTCAGGACGAGAGCTTCAGTTCCCTACCTGATATATATGATACCTTGGGTAATTGATTACGATAATTAATAAAAAGCAATGTAAATCTGTACTGAATGTGTGTCATATAAATGCTCAGAGTTTCCCCAGTCAATTTATCGAATTGACTAAAATTTTCATACACATATGCATGCCACCATGATTTTAAAAACAAGACTTACGTCGTATCTACTTTCATCCCTTATTCTCCCATTGGCTTTGTGCTTATTACAAATGACCGACTAGATTCGTCTTCTTCTTTCGTTGCTGCTTACAAAAGAAAATTCTTGTCTGTTTGAAGTTTATATCAAAGGTACTAATATTTTACTGGGACTGGTTTACTACTGCCAACTACTTCTTCAGTTTGGAAACAGTTCTGTTATTTTTAAGGTCAGAATACTCACACTACGTTATCATGGGCCAATTAATACCGATTCCCTAGCACATACTCCCTCAGTACTTGTTGCCCCTCCACAATATCTAGTCCACTAGCCTCCATGTCCTCCCCATTTCAAGTAACTCACTACAATGATGAACACCAGAATAATTGGCTTTACCTAAGTCTCATCTCTGCTCCTAACCTTATCTATTGCCATGGTCAATATCTTGCTCCTGGACCTTGAAGAACAAGAGAAGAAAAGAATTGGATGATGATTGCAAAAGAATCTAGGGTTTTCTTTTTAGATATGGGTATAATTTGGCACCTTTCCAAGTCTTTGTGGTTTTGCTATAGAAGATTGAAAGTAATTTACTTCTTCTGAGTCCCCTTCCCACCTCCAACCTTATCAATTCTTCTCTAGAATGCATTCTCTGTAGAAATCAAGATATATCAAGAAATCAAGACAAATCACCTTCCATTCAAAACCAAAGTGCGCGAACTTCTTCAAAGCGAGTGACAGTACAGTCACAGCAGTACTAGACTGTGTATTTTTATACAATATAATTTTAAACTAAGTATGTAAATGTTTATATATTCTGTGTATATATTAATATAATATAGTATCTGATGTAGGTCTATCTTTTAATGACACAAATATTTTGAATTTTATCTAATTCTATTTTTTATCTTTGCTATTACTGCATCAAATTTTACATCACCCGAAGGTCGACTGGGAGGGAATGCCTTATGGCATTATGTAAATTCGTCTTTATACAACATGTACAATAAGTTTTACATGTATAAATGTGTTATTCATACTACTTTAAAAACTTAGTTTTATGCTGAAATTTGAGTTACATTCGTTGTAATCGCAAACAAATAATAACTTAACGTCTGAAAATCAATGGACCGAAGAGAATTTGTTTGTACAGCGTTGGTTAACAATAAACATGAAAACAAAATTTGTGATGTATGTAATTGTATTATTTAATCATGCCATAACGGCTGAATAGACCTGGTTTCAATTCGACACAGAGCACTACCTAAGATACTTATTACGCCAAAAGATGGATTGAAAAATTATATGAAACATTTAATCTAGACTTAGTATTAATTATTAATGCACTAGTCGTAAATTTAAGGTCATAAAGTAATTAAGCTTAGCAAGCGTAATCTCGAATACCTAATGCCCAGTTAACCCAAGCTTGCCATAAAAACGAGCTGCCAATCTAAGGAAGAGTAAAAAAGTAACATTACTGTAGATGTTTTACTTATTTATTAGAGGATTTAAATTTCATAGATATTATTGTTACTTTAATTATAAAACTTGAAGGCCAAGTACTAACGCGAGAACTGACGTCTAAGTACTACCGTTATCACAATATAATTGGTAGTTTCACATTACATACGATGAACTTAATGATTGGCGTACAGTAACTGTAGGAGATAAAATACGTATACAGATAATGACTATGGAAGTGAAATGTATGAAAAGATCTTGCTTACTAGATCTAAGTATTTGTTATAGTAAGTAAAAGGAATAAAAATATATCAGGGAAGTTTCGTGTAGGTATTTAATGTACACCTCCAATATACATAGGAAAGCCTCTTTGCATATTGTTTTGAATGTCAGCATCTACATTCAAATTCTAAACCTTGTTACCATAAATCCATGAATCAAAAGGCGTTATTATGGTGAAATCTCTTTGATTAAACAGAGCTCACATTCACACATATTTTTCTCAAAGGTTTTTAGAAAAATCTTGAAATTTGATTGATTTTCCTTAAACATTTGATGTGTCTTTATGTCGTATATTCCTAGCACGTGTCTTGAATTTTCATTTTGATTAGATATTTCTAACTCCACTCAGCAATGAATAGAAATTGATATACAAAATTATTAGTGTCTTGTTGATTTGAAAGTAAAATGAACGTTGATGTACGTAATTAAGTAAATAAATTTATCAGGAAATATGAATATTTAAGATGTTTGCTAAGTAAATAATCTTACATATTAAGTAATTATATCATTATATACCAGAAGTCGAGAATTAAATTATTGGCGTGGAACTAGAGAATCTTATGTCTAGGCAGTGGTCTGCAATAGGCTCATCACAATAACTGTCTCATTATTTTTTAATTGTTTTCTAATAAGTATTGAAATTTCTCATACTATATATGTTGCAATCACAAAAAAATCAACTTTAAAACTTAACCCATTGATGCAGGGGTGACAGTCATCATGGTAACTGTGTAAGCCTTACACTATCACGATGACTGTCATGCCTTTTACGTCCCCAAGTGGGGTGTGAAAAAGTATCTCACTAGGCCGCCATAGTGTGGGTCACCATACTGCATTGTCTGCATTTGCGATAAGTATGGTGATCGCAACTCTTGGATTCTATTCATACTTTCCATCAAGCAGAATAGAGTCACTTTGGCAGGCTCCTAATATGAAAAAAAATGTAGAAATTATCTGAAGAATAAGATTTAACGAAAAATATTTTTCTGTGTAATTTTATTTTAGTTATGTTTCATATTATACTTTTACCATTAGAAGATTTGAAGGTTAAACAATAGCTATCGTTATTTTTATTTACATAATATTTCGATTTCATTATACAGATTGTGGTTTCAAATGATACAAAGCAACAAATCTTTAAACATTTTGGTTTACATCAATTTAAACTATTGTTAATTTTTAAGATTTTACAATGAAAAATTTCTTCTACATATTTATATACACACATATACAGTAAAGGTTAATTATTTAAACTTTATAAAATTGTTCTCGTTTTTTACATAATGTAAACAGTGTTGAAGTATTACGTATGTTATGTCTCTTATGAAACTAATCACTGTTTTATTTTTAGCGTTTTTTAGCTTAAATATTACACATATAAAAACTGTAAAAAAGTATTAATGTGTCTTTGAAAGATTGCTGTTAATTATTGCTCAGGTTTTCTTATTTTAAGTATCAGCTGTTTAAAAATTTATTTTAATCACTTTACATACGCGAAAACTGTACTACACAAGATATAAAAACTGTGTAACAAATAAAAATATAAGTATTCTTTATTATAATTAAAATATATTAGAAGCAAATATTTCATTATTAAGATATAAGAATATAACTTAAAGGGGAAGGATATTATCAAGTCAACAGCAGTTACCTAATTGAAGTGTGTTTTATTAAATTTTTTTCTAAACGAATTCACAAAATAAAGTTACCATGTTTTTATCTAGAAAGTGAGAAAACTTAAAATAAAATATGTAATAAAAAATCAAAATTTTTTGATTGTTATAAAATTGATAAAATCTAAGAATATGTATGAAACTCAAGTAACAAGTGCTTCGTAACTATTTAGTGAAATCGATTTATAGAGAATTTCTTTTTTTGTTTTTCTTTGTTCAGGACCTGCCAAAGTGACTCTACTAACGGCACCAGGTAAGTAGAAAACTTGTACGTACTTGCCACATTTTATGGGACTATTAATACAATTGCATATTAATTGCGGACCTTATATTTGAAATACCTGACTCACTATTTCGAAAAAATGATTACGCTGTCGGTCGGACATTGAACAGATGGATCGCTCTGTGCACTTTAACACTGACTGTTCTTTTACTATACCTCATACAGCTTGATAGCCAAATGTCACCAATTTTTTCAGCAAAACATTCACGATATTATACACATACCCTAACAAATAAAGCAAATATGACGGAGTTAACACCTGTATCCAGGAAACCATGGAGTCGTATTTTTTTTTTTAATTAAGGCGAAGTGTATTGTAGATGTAATAAATTAAATATACATTTAAGTTTTGGTATGACATAAAAGATTTCCTTGAATTGTATAAAAAATTTTTCAATGTATTTAGTAAAATATGTTCCCGTTTGACGACAATAAGCTTTGTTCTTATTACGTAAGCGTAACTAAAAATTATAGTCAGGAAAACGTTAAAGTTTAATATATCTTTGTCAAACCCGAATAATGACGCGAAAGCAAAAGTTATCCTGGTAGGAGTTGCCGATTTTATTACTTTAGTCAAGTAAAATAGTTCACATATAAATGTCATTACTATTAATTTAGTCAATCAGTTACTTTTAATTACATAATTTGGTTGTGGATATGTTAACGCGTATTTTACGATCTGTTGAACGATAATACAATTGTTTTGTTTCCTAAAGTTTTATTAGTAATATTCCATTTTATAAGGCAATAAAAAGTTTCACTAACCAACTATTAACAAACTTAAAGAAATATGTTTAAATAAACTTACATTTCTGTTTCCAAAGTTCACTGAACATCCAATAAAATATGATAAAAATGTTCTGCCTTTTCACTTAACATTAAAAATATAGTTTCTTTTCATTAAACCAAATGGGAAAACTTTTTCCACTAGTCGGATTGTCGATTGGTTAGCACGACAACTCCTCGCGGCAACTCACAAAGAACTGAGCGTCGTCATTCACCGTGTAACACTGAATGTTTCACTAGTCTACACAATACATAGTTATATTATATTTTTTCAGCTGTGTTAAGTATTTGCAATTGTGTACACTTTCATTGAACCGATGTACAAAAATATGTTTGTTCTTATGATTCGAATACGTGACAAATGAAAATCTTACAGTAATTGAAGAAATTTTGTATTAACCGCGTAAATAAGTATAATAATAATACTAAATCATTAGGAACCGTAAAATTACTAGTATTTGTATAAGAGGGTTATTGTAATATTAAATTTGCTTTAAAGACACTCAAGTGCTCACAATTGTTTTTACTTTACAACAGCCTTTAAAATGATAGACAAACAAGAAAATACTTAAAGAGTTTCTGAATACCCAATGTTTTCCACATTTTAGTTTAGTTTTTGTTATTAAATCATTTTCTTTTTCAATTGATGGCAAAAAATATAAAGAGATAGTTTTGTAGGGTTGTTTAAAATGATCTTACTTTAAAACAACGTTCAATATAAATTTAGAGTGAAATTTATATTGGTAATGGTGTCGATAAAGACTATACATATATATAAACATTGTTCATTTGCTGTTTTACTACTAAAAGAACCAACACATTGATAACAGCTGTACTGACAGATTTATTATGTTGCTTTGTAGTTCATTGTATTAAAATTATATAGACATAAAACTCTTTATGAGTTGTGCTTTAAACAGATTCAAGTTTCTTTTAACAAGCGCAGTCATTTTATCCAAATGTTATTTGAAGTCGGTTCAATGGGTCGACCGATTTCTTTAATGGTCAACTATCTGCTTGAGATCGACCTATCTAGGGAATCTAATCGTTTCAAGATGAAACTAAGGAAGAAGAATGGTTGTTTGGAAAATATATAGCACGATGGTAGTAATGGTACTTTTTATATTGTGGTCTGTTTTAATTCTGTTTGATTGGAATTGCTACTATAGAACCATAAAAGTAGTATTTTTTTTATATATTTATGGAGTTATAATAAAGGCTTATATGATGGTCAAGGCAAATAATATAATAATAATAATTCTGACATCTGATAACGCTATGTAGTCCCAAGCTAAGCAGAAATTGTTCTATGGACACTAGACAACTGATGTAAATACGTATATTACTTTTTATTATTACTAATGCATACATATTATACATAGAAAACACCCAAACTCTGAAATAAATATTTGCTGATCATACAAACATTTGAGCACAGCAGTCGCATACACTGTCACTGCACCACAGATATAGTTACATTTATCGTGACCTCTATAGATATACTTATCGTGAAAACTATGTGGTAAACCTTTTTTAGTTTAACCTTCACAGCCGTTTCTTAGTGCATCAGAGTCACCTCCATTTTCATATATTATTCGGGGTACAATAAAGTAATAGTATTTTTATTTTTAAACAGTAATATATTTCTGCTAAAGTCAAAAAAAAAACGGTATGCTAAATTGTCTCATATTATTCTCGTAATAGAATAAATAATGTTGGAATAGAAAATTAAATTGAGGAAATATATATTAGCTGCGGCTAGAAAAGAATGGCGGAAAGATTTGTAGCGTGCAGTTGAGAGCAAAATTTATTGAAAACTTTACAAGAATATAATGTTGTCAAACCTTTCTGTTTGCCGTTTGTACTATCTAATAATATGCGGTTTACATCTGTATTATAATATATGCTTTATTTTATTGTCGGTCGGAATTCGTATTCCGGCAATCATTTTATTACCTTTTTTATTGTCGTTATAAAAATACTTCTTTAGTTTTAGAAATAACGTTTGTACTCTTATTACAATACATGTTTTATAAATACACGTGTTATATAAATATGTTTTTCTTTGTTCCAACGTCTACTACTGAAGATTCATAGAAACAGTGACTATTAGTATAGTTTTGTTGAGTTTTTTTTGTTTTGAATCACAATACTTGCCGTAAATATTAGATAATTAATGTGTCTTATAAATTAAAAATTAAGTATATTATATCAAAATTATATCATTTCGTATTTTGATGGATTAAGTATACGTAATGTCACCACCACCCCTGTTCATCCTATGGGTATCGTATTAAGGGATTAAATACGCAGGACATCACTGCAAAGAGGAAGAAAGCTTAAAACAAACCCTAAACCAAACTGTCTGGCTAGCGTGGCATAATAGACTAAGACATCCTTGCTAAAGAAAGGCCTATGTCCAATAGTGGACTGATGATGATGGCACAAAAAAGCTCTTTTTTTTTTTTTTTGAGAGCCTGTCAAAGTGACTCTACCCTGCCTGATGGCAAGCATGAATAAAATCCAAAATTTGTAGTCACCATAGTCAATGAGAATGCTGACAATGTAGTATGGCGACCCACACTATGGCGGCCTATTAAGATGCTTTTCTACGCCTCACTTGGGGACGTAAAAGGCATGACAGTCATCGTAGCATTGTATTGCACACACTTACTCCGACAACTGTCACCTCTGCATCAATGGGCCTCCGGTCTCGCGCTCACTAACGAAACACGACAGCACGGATGTTGTCGCTTTAGGTTGATCTTCTGTGGCAGGGTAGTACTGCCCCGGTCGAGCCGGCCCGTTCATGCTGAAATCAGCGTGGCTCTACTACCTGTCCGTCCGTCCTGTTCTAAATTCTATAAAACATGTTAAGGTTTCTTTACAATCAAAGTAGTTCTACATATACTATAGTATATTAGTCAGCTATTAAGTGACTGCATATTTATATTTATTGTAATGTTTAGTAAAAGCAGTCCAAGATAAAAAAGTGTTTACGTGTAAAAATTATTTTATATAAATTTTTCAACAGCCAATTATTTACCTAAAAATGTGAATTGCGTGTTAGCTATAAAACAAAACTATTTATTTCAAAGCTGAAGACATTTGAAATACTATAATAGTTTGTGTTGTATGTAATACTATATATACATAATAAACACTATAATAATATAATAGTTATTATATTGAGCCAAGGTTTAATCTTGTCCTCTAAAACTATCATGTAAATTTTTGGTATTAATAAATAAATGAACCTATTGACACTTATAAGCTTACTTGATACATGCATAGAGAACAAAATTTAATTATCTTTTTTCATGACTTTCTGACTACTTCTTTTTATAGTACTTTTTGATAAAAGATAATTTTGTTTATTCCAAAAAAATATCCCTTTAATACTACTGAGGTATATGAATAACTTGTATTCCACTGAGATACGCCGTTTATACTTAAGCTTCACGTATTAGAAATTAGAAATCAGCTTTTACGGAAACTTCGTAATGTCGTTCGTAATGTCTTTGACCACCAGCAGGGACGCATTAGATGTGTGACAAGTGGCTACGTCTTATTGAAACCATACGTTACAATTGTAGTCAGCAAAGTCCAGTAGCATCGGTACCAAGAACTCCCGTAACATGTTTGCGAGGAATACTAGATTCAAATGTTAACTAATTCCACTGGCACATTCCTTAAGTACTGTCATATTTTTATGAACTAAATATACACAGATGCACTACCAAAAATACACGCCACAGTTTAAGTGGTCACCTCGCCATTTCCTGTTGTGTGTCTATCCTCATATGGGGCAAAATTTTGTGTGACCCACAAATTATTGCTGTACTGAGTATGAATATTTTATGTGGATGTTACATGAGTGTTTGTGGAGTCCTCTACGACACTGGGTATATTCGTAGTATGTAAATTATCTTTAAAAAAATCAGTTCATATTATTTTAACTGATCATTTAATCAGTAAAATGCCTCAATGCTTTTTATCACTTGTTAATCCAAGAAACAGTTAGATCATCTCGATAAATGATATCATAGATAAATTCACAATGTTCTTATAACCAATTTTCTTATTTAACCTCTAAAGCCCTTAGACGACAGACACGCTTGATAGCAAAACTTTTTGTTTCCTATATCTTACATGTGTTGGACAAATATTAAAGTTGGAAACATGTGAACGCTTATTACTCTTCTGCCTTCCCAATTCGAGAATATAAGTGAGTAACTTAAGTTGGTAAATTTGTAGGCAACCTGATTACTAATTTTGAATCAGAAGGTTATCACAGTCCACTGCTGGCCATAGATCTCTCATATCAGGTATCTTGGTTCGGTCATCATCTTCTCGCATCCAGCGCTTAACAATTTGGAATGAAACAATAAAAACACATACATACAGCCAAAAATAAATTACACGCTATATAGCTACCACATAAATACATTTTAAAATTATAGTTAGTAAGTGCCATTTCGAATGATGTAAAGATTCAAATTATACGCCATACATCTCAATAAAAAGCAATTTAGGGGGAATTCCCTCGTGAACTGCTATTTAACGATAGATTTACTCTACGTTATTTACCCACAATCCAATTAAATCCACACGTAAAACACAACGATTCACTGTTTGTTTCATCGTTTAATCCACACATTTTTCACTGACTGTTACACAAAACTGTTATTCCGAAGAAATTTTATATTAGTCATTCATTACTGAGAACGTCTTTAGTCTGCAGTCTTTTTCGAGCTAATTTCATCAATCAAATAAATAAAGATGTCTAAGACATATAAAGTCACTGTATAAATGTTACTAATTCATAAATTAAGTGATATTTAGATCTCGAAACCTCGTGCGGGACTACTCGTATGTTGCAAACTGCAACACTTAGGTCATTTTGAATATTTTTTGTGAGATAACAAATTGACACTACACAAATCTTTTACACATACAGCAGCACCAACTTAAAGTCACCGCTAAAGTTTAAACATAAAACTAAATACTGTCTTTTTATTTATTTTTCTCTAATTTGGATTCATAATAATTTCATTTTTTTAATTTATATTAATAAAGTTGAAAACATACGTTTCTTTTACCCGACTACGGTGAAAGCCAAAAGGAAGGGTTACAGTCCTGGCGGTTTATGTGGGTTCCACCTTAGTGCCTAAACTACCTAATTTATTTTAATGAATAAGGAGTTACTAAAATTTGAAGAATGACGTAGTAAATTTATCAAATTATTAAAAGTATGGGACTCGCGTACTGGGAAACTTAACGTTGGTAGGCTCCCCACAAGTTGGTCCGACAACCTGGTGAAGGTCGCGGGAAGCTGCTGGATGTGAGCGGCACCGGGCCGGCTTTTATGGAGAACCTTGGGGGAGGCCTATGTCCAGCAATGGACGTATTTTGGCTGAGATGATGATGACGATGATGATCGGCAGTCAAACATCTATACTGGAAAACAAAATAAAACTAAGATAATAAAGACGGACCTGTTGGTCTATTGATTAGTGGCCCTGTCTGTTAATACTTGTGTGATGAGCATATTTGTTATGTGTCTGAGTGTAATTTATTTATAATATGTATTCATTTAGAAATATTTAAGTATGTTTATCAGCAGCTTGGTTACCATAGCACATCGGGACGGGTTTTTCTCTCCATCCGCTATAGTGGCCAGTCGTGAGAAGGCGACGTCCGCGTGTGCCGTACGTCGCCTAAGTAGAGTTTATCCGCAGATGATGCCCGCGGTAGCGGGCAGGCGCTAGGAGGGATCTGGATGACGTAATAACAGCTGTTCCCAGATCCCTCCTATGTCAGGTGCAGAGTGGCACACAGAGTGGTGTGGTTTTAGTCGGTCCGATTCTAACACACCACCCCGCCATAAACCCCGGTGGGGTGACGGCCCGAGGGGGTTTCCACATGTTACAAAAAAAAACAGTCTCTAACTAATTTAGAATCCAATAGCCGTGTGTGAGATGTGTGAGGTTATTTATATATTCGTATTATTTTATTAAAATAATCACAAAAGCACATTACAAATATGTTTATAAATATCATACTGTTTAACTCAAAATGTGTGTTTAAAATGTAGTAGCACAGTTCGCAGGATTCAGTCGTTACCGTTAACTTTCCTATTTGTACCTATCGGTGGCGCGGTCTTTACACTTTCTCAGAATGCGACAATGTAAATATTGCACGGTTTGTGCATATGTTCCTTTGAGTAACGAAAAAAAAAGAAGTTTAAATTTAGAACCCAACTTCAAAGACTTCAGTACAAAGACGCTTTTTTAACGTAGTACGTAGATTTTTTAAATTTTGTTTTCGTGTTTAACTTTTATTTGTTTTATATTTTTTAAACATTTATTAAAAAAAAGTAAACTATGTTTGAATTAGTTTCTAATATTAGCTTACTATTTTAAAAAAGAAAAAAATATTTTTTTGGAAACTGAGCCTAACAATTAGTGTCATAGTTCATTTTGTTCTTTTGGTACTTATAATTATAGTGAAACAATTTATTAACTTACAATTTTTTATCTAAGCTTCATGTTAAAATTTATGTTGTTTTCATTGTTTCGTTTTAATTTAATAAATCTAGTATTTTACACTAATAACTTTTAAGCTAGATAATTAAACAACCAACAAAAACTTTCCACATGATTTGGACATCTAATGCGTTCATTTTTTAAATTATCTTTTATAATAGGTCAAATATAAAACCTTGAACAGAAATATAATATAAATTATACATATAATTTTATGTGAAATAAAATATTACATATTAATATATTTTATGTTTTCAACACGAAACACGAAATGACAAAAAGTAAGAAATGATAATTGTCAGGAAGTTTCAATCGCCGCAAGCCTTTTCCTTTTTAATAAAAATTCAAATCATCTCTTTTCAAATAGAAGACAAATTTAAGTGAGAGAAAAATTATATCTGTCGTTAAATATGTCTTAGAAATTTTAAAAATCGGTGATACTTATTAAAATTTAAGATTTCCTCCAGCTTGAGGTTTTGTTTGCAAAATTAGAAAATGAATGTGGAAAATGTGATCTTATGATATGATTAATGATAGTAAATATTATCAAAATAGATAGTATAATTAGATATGAATAAACTTACTTATTCAAAACTAGAATTTCGAATAGTTTTTTTACTTAGTATCACAATGTAAGAATAAGATAATTAAGTAGAAAAATTATGTGTGAATCATTGTAATTGTATTTTGATGTAAATATGCCTGAATTGTAGTCAACTGAACGACCTTCATTCACAGATGGTTATTTTGGGAAACTTCGTTATTGTTTTTCTTGTCAATATCAAATGTTTAGAGCCAATATTGCTTTTAAACTTTTTTTAGACACTTAAATATGTAATATTCGGCTTAAATGTACTAATTAGCTGAAAGAACAAATACAAATCAAAATATTTACTAACCCCATTTTGTTTTGTGTTGTCATTTTTATTAATATTTTAATTTAATACCTAAATTGAATTTTGCTACTAAATACAATTGTACGTAAATAACCTTAATGCTTAAATTTATTACAAAATTAAAATTAAATACTGGATGCAGTGCTATTCTGCGCATTAAATTTAAGTTTAATGATATCATTAATTAGAGATATACTCGTAAATGTAATTAGCACGAATATAATACAGTATTTTAGAAATGAAAATGTTCCAATCGCCACCAGCATTAGAATACTGTTTTGTATTTTATCGTTTACAATATAAAAGATTAAGGAGAAGACGTGTTACTTGATGGCAAGCACTTAAATAATTTCTCTCCGCTTTGCTGTTCTCCATCAGTTCGCGAATGTTGCTGTTAATAATTTGTTCCACAGATTGGTAATGTGAAGCAAAGATACGAGACAGAAAGCAACCAATATGGAACACAGAGGGACGCCATATATTGATAAAGGAATGGACAATTCAAGTCGCTGTTTATTGATTGAAATAATTTGGTCCTCAAAACCTCCACCCAGAAATTGGGACAGCATATGCGCCTCGTAAAGTTGTAAGCGTTGAACTGGAATAAAATATATCTTTTCTTATCTTCTAAGGCATTGAGAAACTGAACTTTGCTCGATACGTTTACATCAAAGATTCTGTTTGTTTTGCTAGTTGGGGTAATGATCTTGAAGAAAAATAAGGCATATATGTGATGAGATCGTATTAAAATTTTTCAATCGTATTTACATTTATACACAAGTTTATACCTAAAGTAAATTCCTACAATGTGAATAATAATACCCAATTTCTTGACTAGGTACCTAATCTACTGACCAGGTTCCCTTAAATGATAACGTTATTAAAATAGCAAATATATTTTGACGCAACCTTTTGTGTTAACAACAGCCTCTAGTCTACTGTTGAACACAGATACTCTTTATTTTTAGCATATAATAGACAAATATGTGTAGTAATACACATATATCATTTATTAATTTATGGATACTTAACTTATTATCCGATACATGTTAAAAATTAAATAACGCAGATTGATTCTGCTAATTCATTAACTAAACTTCGCTACTTAAAATTTTGAAAGAATAACAATTTAATTTTTTTATGCTGAAATACCTATCAATATCACAGTTGTTTCCTGATGAACTGAATGCATTTTCTTCATTAGAAGTAAATTTTTAAGTATCAAGTAACAAATATATTTGTTAACACTTTTCTTAAAGATCGTTTAAAGATCTACTTGAATGGTGTCAGTAAATAGTAGAAATAATAAACGCTCAGAAAATTTGTTACATAAAACAATAACTCTCAAGTTATTAGTGGTTATATTGCTCTTATTTTATTACTACACAATAGTTTCACTTCGCATGAGATCTTTAATTGCACGAATAACTTCATAAGCTTTCTTTCATTAATCGTAGTATCATTTTCTATTTTTTAAAACAAATTCAATATGTATACACACAGTATATATATATTCATCAATAGTCCACTGCTGGACGTAGTCCTCACCTTAACAAGGAGGAATGTAACATCACGTGCAAACATGTTACGGGAGTTCTTCGGACCGATGCTACTGAAATTTGCTGGTTACAATCAGTTACACATGGTTTCGATAAGATGGAGCCACTTGTAACATATCCTATGAGTCCCTGCCGGTGATCAAAGACATTTTTTCGGAAAAGCTGATTCTCAAACGATGCGACATTCCATGACCACCCAGAAGTTAAGTTCTATTCCCAGCAGACTTCTTTTTATGAGGTTATTTGAAGAATCGTGTTTATATCAGTAAACTAAATACATTATGTCAGTTAAAATAAAAATCAGTGAAGAGATATCAGCGATCTCGTGGTCTCTTTGCCGACGAGTATTCGAACATTTCGATGCTAGCTTAGAAGAAACGTCGAAACGGTGCTCGTTTAGAAAATGTAATTTGTAAAAAATAAGTTCCAACTAATTAGCTTTCTTGTAAATAAATATTTTTTAGAATATATCGGATATCTTTTTTGCTATATGCGTGGTCCACCCTATATTAGAAATATATTACGTAACTTAAAATATTGGGCTCTTTAACATTTTGAGGAACTACAGAAATAAAATTTAAAACTACTGTGCCTTCAATTTAAAAAACCTATTACATTCGATAACCACAGTTCAAAGAAAACAATTCGCTTTTTATCATTGGGAGTCTATAGAGTGTCAATTTGTAACTTACCATTATTCCTTTTATATTAATTTAAGTGGTTTGCGCATTTATAAATGAGAGGTCAAAGAAATAACTTGACTCCTTATTTAGAATCAAATAGCAATAAATGATAAATTTAATAAACCATTACATAGTGATAGCCAATAACTAAACTTTAGTTATATTAGGTGCCGAATTAATTTTCAGACCTCCTATTGCTAAAGTGGCAATTCATACTAAGTCGGTTTATTGCTTCCAGCTATTAGTACAGTTAATAAATAATACTCTAATTTTTATGTTCTCAAATTTAAAGTATCGAAAAGAAAATTTGAATATTGTGAAAGAAAATATCAGGAATTTGTAAATAAAAGTATTAAGAGTTGAAAAATTATGATATTTGTGTGATTCGTAGCTAATTGATGTCTTCAAGATTATATCTGTAAGGAAACATGTATTTATATTAGGTATTTTTCTACGGAACTACTAGTGCATATTGTAACGTTTACAATATTATGATTAAATAGAGTTTCGAGCATACATATATTTTTTTAATTTAATTACTATTAAGAGAGAGCAAAAACAAGATCATGCCTTGTTTATTGGCATAAAATTATCATAAATTTAGCATTGAATTTAAATGGCGTCTATTAGCAACTACTTCTAATAGTACTTACTGATTTTTATTTTTACATTGATAATGGAAAGAGTTTTTATTTATGTAAAATTAATAAAAGAATTATGCTTGACTATGTATTCTATATATTAAATCAATACGAGTGTTTATATTTATATTAAGTTGTTTTAGAAAAGTTTATATAAGTGGGTAAACCCTTAGTTAGGTGACGTACGGCACACGCAGACGTCGCCTCCTCGCGGCTGACCACTATAGTGAATGGAGGCTAAAACCCGTTCCGTCCATCTGCGGCCACACTCAAGGCGGCATGAGACCCTAGTAAGCACGTATCTGCCACCTGGTTTACCACCGGCAAATTGGGTCTGAGTGGAGAACGTGCTCCCGCACTTTCTCACACATGGTGCCTCCAGCCGAGACGACCAACGAGCCATCGTGGCTCTTCGGGCGGGGGGCGAAGGCCGCTACCCGCTTGGAAGTTAGCCGTGCGCCGATAAACTTCGGCGAGCACTTCCACCTCCAAATCCCACGAGAGCTCCAGTCAAGGCGCACGCCGCCTCCGTCGAAAAAATGCGGTAACTAAATATGGCTCTATCCACCACTATTCCCTGAGGGCGCAGGAGGCGAGCCCTATTCTGGGCGGTGAGAGCCTCTGCCCAAACTGGTGCACCATACAGTGCCATTGATAAGAAAACCCCTGTCAACAAAGCTCTGCCCCCCAACAAAGCCGTCTCGTCGTGACGCTGGCTCCGACCAGTTTTAGAGAAAGCTATAGTTATAAGTAACCTTAACCTGGTACATTTTTAAAAGTCATATAAAAGTTACTATGTTGCCATCTCATTACTAATGTACCCGATTAAAATAGTAGTCGTCTAAATGTCGGCGATTTAATTCACCTCAGCTTATTGAGTATACATATGTTATATTAAAAAAAATTTGCTATCATCTTCATCATCATCATATCAACAGCTTTTAATAGTCCATTACTGGATATAGGAAAGGAAGTTTCTTGGTATAGATTTTTTTTTCAAGTTTTCCTTCTCTTTGCAGTGATGTAGTTCTTCAGACGGCTCTTACGACATCCTTGGAATGAATATAGATGATGACACTCTGTATTTTTATTCCATTATCACACGGAGATTCACTTGATAAGTCCCTGTCTTATATCGATAACCAGTCAGTCAGTCGGTGGAAATAAAAAAGACTTGCATAACGCCAGATTTTTGTAAGGTGATAAAAAAATTCCTGTCGAACCTTCAAAAATCATCATCATCATCATCATCATATCAACAGCTTTTAATAGTCCGTTACTGGATATAGGAAAGGAAGTTTCTTGGTATAGATTTTTTTTTCAAGTTTTCCTTTTCTTTGCAGTGATGTAGTTCTTCAGACGGCTCTTACGACATCCTTGGAATGAATATAGATGATGACACTCTGTATTTTTATTCCATTATCAGACGGAGATTCAGTTGATAAGTCCCCCGTCTTATATCGATAACCAGTCAGTCAGTCGGTGGAAATAAAAAAGACTTGCATAACGCCAGATTTTTGTAAGGTGATAAAAAAATTCCTGTCGAACCTTCAAAAATCATCATCATCATCATCATCATATCAACAGCTTTTAATAGTCCGTTACTGGATATAGGAAAGGAAGTTTCTTGGTATAGATTTTTTTTTCAAGTTTTCCTTCTCTTTGCAGTGATGTAGTTCTTCAGACGGCTCTTACGACATCCTTGGAATAAATATAGATGATGACACTCTGTATTTTTATTTCATTATCACACGGAGATTCACTTGAGAAGTCCCCCGTCTTATATCGATAACCAGTCGGTGAAAATAAAAAAGACTTGTATAACGCCAGATTTTTGTAAGGTGGTAAGAAATTTCCTGTCGAACCTTCAAAAATCCACAAATTTTAGAAAGGATAAAACATTTCCCGTTCTTTATTGTAGCCCAGTCAGAAATAAAACATCTTTACAGATGCGTTCAGCTCCACACGGGTACAAGTTCAAGTTAATGGCCAAGGTACGGGTAGTAATATAGGTAACTATTCAATTTGGCACTTTTCCCGTCACTAAATCGTTCAAATCACCCAATAAACACTTTTGAATAGGGCTGTCGACTATATTTTAATATTATAATTTGATCTCACTTTGTTTTTTATAAATATAAAATAATGGTGTTTTTTATAAATAAACTTTATTTTAATTTGAAGTGTTCCCAAACCACCAAAATATAACACATGTATAGGTAATCATAGTCGAGCTGCGCATCAATATGAAAAAATTTGATAGTTCACTCATTTAATGAACCGTAAATATATTGAAATCATAAAAAATAAAAAAAGGGTCTTTGATGATTTTTGTGAGATTTAAGTATTATGTTGTTAACATGCAACATTATATAGCTAGAATATGCTTCTAGCATTACCTACAAGAAATTTACAGGAAATCGAAAAAATAGATCAGTAAAATTTAAATTTGTCTCTTTTTGTTTGGTTTTATAAAAGTGTCTTATTATATCATTTCTTACTTAACTATCTTTAAATATTTGTAAAAAGTTTTAAGGTAATGAATAAATTCGCAAGAAAACAAATTGTTCAATATTTTGATCAAAAACTAGTTTTTTTTTTCTGTAAATCATAGATTTTGCAATAAAACTACTTATCATTTCTATAAATTAAGCAAATTACGAGCAAACTCTATAAGTAATTTACAGCAAAAAGTACTGGTATGATAAATAAATGCTATATTTCTTTCAAAAAGAAAACTTGACAACCTTGCTTTCAACAGCTGTATAGAGAAAAGGTATTAAATGGTTTTCTATTACACAGTGTACTCTATATAAAAGTTAAGATTGCTTATACGAGTATAACATGTTCTTTATTTTGTATTGTATTGTACGAAAGAAATATAGCTCTGACTATATTTCAGGAATTTGATCAATGAAAGGGGATGTAAACGAGGCCACCTTGCCTGGCCTCGTAAAGCCAAGCTTACCACTACTGCAGGAGTCGCCAAAAATCGATACTGGTGTCGTAAAAAAAAATCACCCGATGAATAACTCTCACCACCGCAGAAACCAAACCCCCTGCCAAGTGGTGACTACTGGTAATCCCCTCCATGGATCACAATCAAATTCCACGGTCTCCAGTTGCCGGTGGCCGCACTATTCCTGACCATTGGAATTTTGAAATCGGAAACAGAGGTGAATCATAAAAATTGACATGTTAGGGGTTATCAGAAGTCCGTAGACCTTCTTTTGGACAGTCATTACGAATTATCATATCAAAAAAATCGATAACTTCGAGCCCGTGGAGCATATTGGGTTTTGAAAAGACTTTAGAATCATGGACCACATACACACTCTGAGGTAAGAAATTGAATTGAATTAAAAACTAAAGTATTAAACCAGTGTGTTTAACACATAATAATAGTATGCAATGCTGGATGTTTCTCTGTCCGATATAATTTGTAACGAAATTATTTGACAGAGAACTAAGTAACCGACATCGTACAGAGAATCGGTTCGCTAAAGTGGAAGTGAATCGGTCTTGTCTTCAGACGAACTGATGGTCGCTGGAGACGAGATGTGCTAGAGTGGAGACCGCGATTAGATAATCGTAGTATAGGGTGCCTTTTGACATGATAAGGGGACGATTTGAAGAAAGTGGCTGGCAGTGAATAGAAATGGACTACCCAAGACCGGGATAGTTGTTATTTCTTCGGGGAAATCTTCGTTTAGTAGTTAACGGCGTATTGTTTCTTTGAAAAATATTAATACACTTTTGAAAGAATATCTTTAATTTAATTTTTTGGTAACACCATCATAAATATTTCATAAAACGGTGGTGATTTAATTTTTTAGGTAAATGAAAAATTCGCGAAATGAAAACTCTAAAACATAATCGTAATTTAAAAACTTATTTTAGTAAACTATAAGATATTAGTTCCAATTACATAACAACAGAATCTCTAGCGGTTTTTTTCAACGATTCTTCAAGCTATCAGTATACGAAACCTTTAATGAAATTGAGATATTTAGAGGGTAGAATAACTTTCCTTGAGAAAAAATTGCAAAAGGACTTTTCTAATAAGCTTTTCTTGATGAACATAATCATTGCTCGTAAGAAGTGAGAGTCCTCTTAATGAACTCAAGCAATTTATTCAGTTTGGTCAAGCTACAATTTTGTATGAGAAAGTTATTATACCGTTACGATTAAGTATGTATGACTAAAGATGAGGATAAGGAAGATTAGTCACTTTAACTGAATGTGTTATAACGTAGGATATGTATATGAAAATAAAAGCTACTTAATCAAGTTTTTAGGTCGCGGGAAGCTGCTGGATGCGGGTGGTATGGGACCGGCTGTTATGGAGAACTTTGGGGGCAGCTTATGTGCAGCAGTGGACGTCTTTTGGTTGAGATGATGATGACGATGAATTTACTTTTCCCCTAACTAAACTAGCTGTTATTATAATGAATATGATCACTTTTGTTAAACTAAATTTTTACCAGCCCATGGACACCTTCAACTGAAAAGCAAAATGTGTTGTAAATTCATCATCATCATCTCAGACTTATCTCTTAAAACATAACAATATTTAAAACTATTGTCACTTTAAACTTCAAAACAAGCTTTGTCATATAATGCCTTAGTTATTTAATATTGCGTAGGCTTTTGATATTTAATTCGTCGTAACCCTGAAATCACGAAAATGGTATTATTTAATTTCTTTCCACCTACCAGATTTCATATTCAAGAATAAATCTTCTAGTTATGGATAATATTGTACTGGATAATTTAATATGGTCGATATAAAACATTACAAGTGAAATCGATACCTAGTATTGGCAAAAACAGACTCAGATTCAAAAACAAATTACTAATTCTATGACAAATAGTTATAATATTCATGTCTAAATTCAAAAATATAAAAATGTTCACATGGATTTTTTTAAATTACAATTAATAAGAAAGTTGACCCTTATGTATGTAAGTAAGTTGTTTGTATGATCTGCAAATATTTGTTTCGAAGTTTGGGTGTTTTACTATATATAATATGTAAAAAATATATATAAGTATTCTAGTAGTCAGTCTAAGTATCATAGCATAAGCTCTGATTGGTTTGAAACTAGATGACGTTGTGTGAAATATGCGAAATATTTATTTACTTATTTATATACAATAGGTGCATTAAAAACAGTAAATTGATCAAAAGTAAAAGCATGGAAATTTTGTAAACACTATGAAATATCGTACGTGTTATACTTATCATTTAAATGTGCCTTTTATACAATAAACTTTCAGGAGTATATGAGAAGGTGACTTTCTTGTTTTATGTTAATATACATGTTCTACAAATCCAACCCTATTAAAATATTTACAGTGAATCATGTATTGTCTATTTGTGCAGCTGATAAAATACAAACTTATATTTTATTTACAGTATAATCTAGATGTTAAATATAAAATTTAATATCGTGATTTGTAGAACATATATTAAAACTAATATAACCCAATATGTAATAGACGAAACAGAATCACAATCTATTTTAAATCGATAGTATTCAATACTGTTACATAAGAATCACACTTGATACCTTATTTGTCTCTAGTCCTTTTAATATCACCATTTAATATTTCTACAAAATACTAAATACTTACACATTTAGTGCAGACGAAAAAATCTTAAAATCTTTTGCAAATTTATGCCTTGTTCAAGACAACAGCGACCCCTTTTTAAATAGTAGTACATTGAAAATAACATATTTAATTATGTTATTGAATCATCATTTACCAGGTAGTAGAGCCACGCTGATTTCAGCATTAACGGGGCGGCTCAACCTGGAAAGTACTATCCACAGAAAATTAACCTAAAGCGACAGCATCCGTGCTGTCATGTTACGTTGGTGAGTGCGAGATCGGAGACCCATAGATCCAAGGGTGACAGTTGTCGTAGTAAGTGTGTGCAATACAATGTTACGATGATTGTCATACCTTTTACGTACATCCTCAAGTGAGGCTTAAAAAGGCATCTTAATGGGCCGACGGTCACCAAACTGCTTTGTCAGCATTTGCATGAATATGCTGACTACAACTTTTGAATTTTATTCACACTTTCCATCAGGTAGAGTAGAGGTTATTAAAATAATAAAAAAAGAAATGAAGAAAATGTATTAACATTATAATATTTATATCTTAAACCAGCCCATTAAATAGATTATTAATTTAATAGTCTAAATATTAGCACACACCGCAGATGTACATATGTTGCTAAAATAAAAATAATAACTACAAAAACTATTTCATTTACTTTATTATTTTGCAGTATTTTGGATTATTACTTACTTTCAATTTCGCTTTCTACATTATGAAACTCAAAGAAATTTTCTGGAACAGGCTTTTTTGTATTATTGCTCCTAATACAAGTTCAAAGGACCATTACAACGTGAACGCTACGTTGTATGATATTTTTAACAATTATAATGAATATTGAGATGTTAATGGCAAGGATTTCACTTTTAATTTCCATTAGCTTGTATCGTTCAAGTTTTTACAAGTTGTTCATGATAAGACATGTGATTAATGTAGGTGTTAATTCATCAATGACTATGATCAAAAAATGATTAAAATATTTTTTTCTTAGTTGTCTTTGAGTTAGATAATTTTAAAGAAGAAATGAATAATTTCTTCAATCATTACTTAATGTTTTTGTTATTTATGGATATTTTATGATATAATTGTGATATATGTAAATATAATTACATTAGACCATGGATACATAAATAAAGAAATAACAACAAGACAGAAAAAGTCAACAATGAAAGCTAAATGATATCTCAATTAAAGCTTTCCACCACAACTTCGACGCAACCTTCATCAGATCGTCGGGACTACCTTGTAGGGAACCTACCCACGTTCTGTCTTCCACTAAGCTGAATATCGTCAACATTTTTTTTTAATTTAGTTATTATGTCTTTAATTGATCATTTATACTGTCCAAATAAAATAATAAAAATAATTATTGCTAATAGCATCAGATAAATAAATGTGTCAATTATTGTAACAGACTGAGAAAATACGATAAACATATCAATATTCATTTGTGACATTATCACTGTTTTCTTGCTATTTAAACGTTGACAATATTAAATGTTGCTTATATTAACAACAATTGTTTCTTGAAAGTACTGTTACTGCTTTGAAGTGTTGTTTAAATATAAATGTTTCACTTTATCAATATTGATAACTTGCTATTATGAAACATCGTTTTAAAAACTGTTTTTATTACAGAAGCTCAATTAATTTCCAGACAAATACGTCATTAATCATATACTGTTCTAAGAAATTTTAAAAATTCTAAGGTTTGAAATGATACACAACTTAAAACAATTAAACATAATCTTAGTAATATCCTTGTAAGTAAAAAAAAGTATAATTGAAATCCATCAACGTGGTTAACAATTAATTGACTTTGATATTTATTAAAAATATTAATTTGAATCTTTGGATGATCCAATTAAGCATGACTAAAATAATTGCCATAGCAAATTAAGAATATCTTACATTTAATGTATATATATTGTATAAACAATTCCAAAATCAATTGGGCAGAATATTTCAAAATACTAAAATATCGAAAAGTTCCAAAGTATTTCTTTTAATTCGTGTAAACTAGTAACGGATCATTACTTTGTAAAACCATCAACCATGACTCAACATGGCAGAAAAAAACTCCTTAATTATTTTAGTTCTCAATAAGGATTGGAAATTAAGCAATAATGATTTGTGTGAAAACGAAGTCAGAAAACGCATATGAAAAGCTATAAATACGAAGTTCCAACTGTAAGCAAGATAGAAATACCGAAAATCTCCCACAAAATCAAAATTAATTTTTTAAAGAGTGACATTCTTCATATTCAGCTACGGAGCTGAAAAATGGACGTTGAAGAAAATTGACTGCACTATATCTATGCTTTTGATGTGGTGCAACAGGAGAATGCTACAGATCCCATGGATGGCTTTCCACATAAATGTCTCAATTTGGAATACAACAAATATAAAGATCCGACTCTCTTCTATCACCACTCAGCAACTCTATTGCTGTATGCCACTCAGCAATTTATGGTCACCGGAAAGGTTGACAGTAAAGGATCAAGAGCGTAGTTCAATTAGAAGGATTGGCCAGATTCGAATAATTTGAATACTAATCTGCAGGTTACTCTTTATTTGGCCAACGAGAGAAGCAAGTGGCAAGTAATTAACCAGGTGAAAATCAACTCACCACTAGGGAATTACGACCCTCTTAGTATTGAGAAGAACGACACGAGAAGGTAAACTGATTTCATTTTACTTGTAAACAGTATTGTTACCAGGAAAAGAATATCCTCATCTGAACTTTTAGATATGACTCTTCATGATAAAGTAATAACTTGTTCTTTTATATTCGGCAAACACAATTTTATTCAGCCAACTTCTTTAAATTATACGACACTTGGTTGGTGGTTGCTTTTTAATTATGTGTCGAAGTTTTTTATTTTTATCAAGGTCATAAATAGTATCAATGATCTTAACATTATTATTTTATATAGTTCCGAGTTCTCGATTTGGCTATACTACTATTAACAATCACCGAACATAATATGCAAGTTTGTATCGGAAACTTAAATTAACATATTTTGAACATAAATACAACTTCCCAATCTCAACTTATAAATTAGATAACTACATGCTTGAAGTATTGAAATTTGCTGTTTATCTATATTTACATATCAAAGAGTAAGGTTATCAACTCAGTTACAGAGTAATTACAAACCTAAAAGTAGTCGAAAAGTATTTTATGAGTGAAAGTAGCAAGCAGAGAAAAAAGGCAATCAAATACATCATAAATTACGCGAAAGGTCTTGGTTCAATAGTGACATAAGTTTTGTGTATATATAATTATAAGTGATCCCAAATAAAATAGACCAAATTGGATGTTTCAAATGATTTCGAAAAATATTTATTTTAAAAATTCAATGATTTTTTGTTAAACCGAACGAATGATGTTTTATTTCTATGTGAAATCGTTCTGCAGCGAATAATGATCACGAAACTATATAATAAAAACATATTAAATTCAAAGTATTACGGCTACAACGAATAGAAAATCACTTGTAATTTTGTTCTAAATTCGATGATATGATAAGTTTGTATAAATCAAAAATTAATCGTATACAGAAATGTTGAAGTCTATCGAGTTTTTATAATTGGTTCTTATTGAGATCAAGATAGCTAGTGACAGCATTGTCAATAAGAGGAAGAAGAATCGATTATGTGAGTTCAATGACAGTGGAAAGAAATTACGTAATCTTTTGAGCGAATATGCAGATGCAATGTTTTACTACTTTTGTTTTTTATATACATATTCTATGGAAAGATTAATGCATTTCAATTTACTAAATGTAAAATTGTCAATTGTACATATATGTAAACAGCATGACATGCACATACATATGATGTTGTTTTCTGTTCACACACTCATAATCTGATGGTAGAGTTATCCGATACGACCAGAGAGAGATCAGGCGCATTACGTACGGCTTTATTGAGGCACGAAGGTTAAGATCCCAACTTCGAAACTCTTGGTTTCTGTTAAGCATATTATATATAGAACTATTCAATAACACTTTTCTGGTCCCACCCTGGGAATCGAACGCGAGATCTCTTGATCGACGGTCGCATACGCTAACGGCAATATAGTATAAGTTAGCAAGATAATATTACGTAACAGATGATACAAGCAATCATAAAGCTTTTAAATTCGTGTCAATCAAAAAAGCCACAAAGTAGTTAAATCACCCAACATGATATAGAGTAATATGAGACTTGAAAAACTTAATACGAACCAAAAAACTTATCACCAGTTATAACCCATTGATGTACAGTGTAACTTGGAACATGTTGAAATTACTAAAGAAATAAATGAGTATATTAATAACATTCTCATATTGCCTTGTTGGTCTAGTGGTTAGTGTATGTGACCAATCAAGAGATTTTGGGGCAAATTGTCAGATCGAGTCAAAAAGTGTTGTTATTTGGAGTTTGGAAGTTGATGTCTTAACACTCATGTACGGGAGAGCAAGTAAAACCGTCGGCTCTTCGCCTGATCCCTGGTCGTATGAAATTGTCAGAGTGAGGAAATAGACAGTACATCTATGGTTACACACACATGTGCACTATAATATATTTGGCGCAGTTGTCTGGTCTCCGTTGAAACTGGCCGCCGTGGGCGAAACCAGTCAGGAGTACAACATATTTTGGAAACAAAAAAGTAATTACTACTATGAAAGTCTAAGTTTTATAGCTAATGGAACAAAATGAACGTAGAAGTTGCCGAAATAAACAAGGTATCCCGTTTATGGTAACTTATCAAAGATACAAAAAGTAATACATTGTAAACTAAATTTTTATAATACACATACACTGCTTCTATGACACATATAATAAATAAATAAATATTTTGGATATTTGATACAAAACGCTATCTAGTTTTAAACTAAGCAAAGCTCATACTGTGATCTAGTTATCATACTTACACCTTTTTTTTATATATTTGACTTACCAAAGTGACTCTATTCTGCCTGATGAAAAGCATGAACAGAATCCAAGAGCGGTGGTCGCTATACTCGCTGCGAATGACGATAGTGTAATATGGGCACTCACGCTATGGCGGCTAGACTGACTGATAGAATACTTATATATTTCTTTTTTGTAAATACATACATATTGTATATAGAAAACACTCAAAATTCGAAATAAATATTTGCAGATCATACAAACATTCGGTTCGACTCGGTAATCGAACCCGAGACCTGAAGCGTAGCAGTCGCATTTGTTACCGCTGCGCCACCAATTTAATTGTATCTATTCCATTCGTGTGCCACAAACTAACATTATATGTGTGTCTATGTGATCATATTTATTTTATATTGGATACGAATACTTGATTCAGTTATTGGGCAACAACCATAACAGAAACTTCCGTTCGGCTAATAATCTCCTTCTTCTCTGTCTTTCTCACTCCACTGGGTTTGTCGGTTTTTCGTTCTTCGTGCAAGCTATTCTTTCTTGAAACGCACTCTTCCTCGACGTCAGGATGGCTAAAAGTATCGACTTCTTTAAAATTAAAGTGAATAAGCTTTTACTGGTTGAATTTGCCACGTCTTAGTTCATCACCTGGTATTATTATATTTTATAGTGGTAATATGTATGCACGGATATAAATGAGTTATATGTATGTGTATTATACATGTATGTGTTATATATTTATGTGTTTATGTAAGTATATTTACTTATTTATGGTCAAACAAGCCTATATATCTAAATCCTCTGTCAATTACTTCTTATCCTTAAGCGCACCTACCTCATATTTTCTCTGCATCGCCCTATCGGTTGACTGGCAGAAAATGCCTTAGGCATTAAGTCCACCGATGCATGAATTTGTGGACAAAGTTGGAAATAAATAAATAAAATAAATACCAGTATACAATTTTATTTTCTTTTTATAAGACGTGACAATTTCAAAAAAAAATATGCAGAGGTACTTGTTGTTATTTACTTAACAGTACCGAGGTTCTATTGCAAGTAGTGAAAGTGTATAGTCAATTGCGATTTATATTTTGCGAACCCTATCCGCTTTCCTTAAATCTTTGATTATCTTATTTACTCGGAGAAAACACCATAATACGAGTCAATAAGATGAATCAAAATTCTTATAGGATCATTTTCTTGTCCTTCTTTATTTGGAAATATTTTCTTGATCCATATAAAAGTACTGTTCTCGAGGTGCAACAGTATTGATTGAAAAATAGTATCAAATCAAATGTTTAAATTTATTTTTAAATTTATATTTCACCTTATTTATCATAAAAGTTTTACCAAAATGATACAGTTATTTATTATAATGATTTCTTAGAGTTTCTTAGAAACACTTTTACTAAAAAAAACTTCAAAAAATGCTATTGAAAAGGCTGTTATTATTAATAGTCAAAATTAATGAGAGCGTTAATATCACAAACTTTAATAACATGAAGTTGTATAATAAACGGTCGGTCGTGTATTTATGTACTTACGAGTACATATGAAAAAAATCGTTTGGCCACAGATTGAGAATACGTAGTGTCACTACTCTCTTTTTTTTGTACTGTGCAGAAATCCTCATGGATACCATCGAAATGTGGTCATGTTGGACTCAAACCGACCAAAAACCGCACGCCGTCTCAGATACTAGTAGCTGGGGAATCAGGCGCACTATAGTAAGGAAATTCCTGGAACCTCAACGTAACTCGGGCCACCTATAGATGGCTGTAGATGGCCCCCTCCTGTGTGGAAACCTCATGATTCTTTCACTACTCCCCGAAAGGGTGCACGCAGTCCGTAGCGCTCGCATTGTCAACCCGGCCTGCTTCTGATAGGCCTGAGCTTATGGAGGACGGATATCGTTTAATGATCTGCGGCACCTGAGTCTTCTGCGGTACTAAGCCCATTCCCGAGCCTGGCAGGCCAGGAGAGTTCTAAACCTCTTTCGCTCCCGCTCAGCCATCTCCTTGGTAAGCATAACCTACTCACAAAAAGAGACAGCGGCGTTCCACAGTGTTACTACCCCTATTCTTTTTATAGGTCTTCCTACAAAATGCTCTTGCAAAATATGTTAGTCAACAGCATTTCAAAGACAGTAAAAACTTGACACAGAACCTTTACCAACACGTCTATCCATATTATATTTGGCCAAAATCTTTCTATGGAAAGGTCTACGTCCAGCAGTGGGCTGTTAAAGGTTGTTGATGATAATAAGGATGCTAAAGTAAATAGCAATAATGTAACTACATTATCTAAAACTAAAATATTTTATTTAATCTGTAACTAACCATTTACAACACAATTCTGCAGTTTCTGCAAATGGTTCTCTCAAGCAATTTTTCACAGATTAGCTACCATTTAGTACTTACTATAAAAGCTTTAAATCGGGCCCATTACAATAAAACTATAGTTTAAGTATTATACGTCTTTGGACTTGCAGTGGGTGTCGTTATTATAGCTAAGAACTTGAAATAATTGGTTTGTTCAAAGAATTCGTAACTAAAATCAGTTCCAAAGTATTTTAGTTACTAAAACAGCACGACCGTGGGAGATCTGTGTTTCGGTATATACGATCAGACTTGAATGAAGTAATACCATGACCTCACAGATAACGGATGTTAAGTAATTCAAACCAATTGACCGAGTTAGGTTTTAATTCATATTTTCTTGATGAGGAATGCTTATTCTTTCGGATAGTACCTGCTTAGGTGGCAAAATACCTAAGGCTCTCCAGTCGTGTGCTTTAAAATTAATCGTATTCTCGATTGCCCCCAATATCATAACTAAATTTCAAGCGTGAGAGTGTGGAGGGACGTTCACTGCACCTGATACTAAACTGGACACACAGCGCTTGTGACCTCAATAAGGTCATAATTTTGTAATCAAGAGAAAGAGATTTCACTTTAAGTTTTAACTTGTTTTCTTACATTATACTTACTTGTAATTTTTAAAATTTCATGTGTTTTAAAGACAACGCCCACTCACGGTAAGCGTGTGAGCCTTATACTACCACGATAGCTGTCATGCCTTTTACGTCCGCAAGCAGGACGTGCAAAAGTGTCTCAATAGGTCACCATATTTCTTTTATTTACTTTTTTGCTTTATATTAATGCTATCTACCAGGCAGAGTACAGTCACTTTTGCAGGCTTATAAAACAAAATTGAAAAAAAAACAACTAAAAATATATCCTGTATTACGGAGGACGTTATAGAAACTCATTCCAATGAGCATAAAAAATACCCAGATTATATACTGTGTGTATATATTCCATACATCGATGCCACAACACTCAGCAGAGTGGGAAGTAACGAGGTGATTATTTAAACCAAAACAACATTTGTGCAGTCCTAGTCGTGTGTGTGTTTAGTCGATTCGGGTACGGCTGACTTTAAATAAATAAATAATAAATAAAACTAATGTTTATTTCTCGCCAAAACCGAAGTATATTATTTAGTATACGAAGTCACTTACAAAATTGCTACGTACATTACTTATAGACCGCGTGGTGACGGTTTGAGAATACAGAGTGTCACCATTCATATTTATCCCATAGGTGTCGTAAGAGGCGACTAATGGTATAAACTATGTAGAAAAATAACATTGTAAACAAAAGCAAAACTTGAAACAAAATCTATATCAATCCGTTAGGCCAGCGTGCATAGTAGGCCAAAACAGCCCAATTACTATTGACGTAGTGAAACATGTTTCTATGGAGATAAAATGTACACCACAAGAAAATAATTTTGAGTACAAGCTTAAGACTTTTCTTGTTGATGGGCGCTTCTATTCAATTGATGATTTTATGAAATAATATGATAAAATAACATGCATAAATATTGTTTTTAATATTTTACTTCTTGTAATCGATATAAATATAAGATTTAATAAATATAATTTTATCATTATTAACAGTCCACTGCTGGACACAGTGCACTCCTTAGGCAAGGAGATTTGATACCACTAGTAAGTTATTTTTGCTTGTCTGTAATTCGAATTGCTTTAACTTTATTGTATTTTTTTTTATAATTCTCTAATAGTAATTAGAGAATTTTAAAAAATGGTTGTTCTTGTAGATTTTAAATATTGAATTGATACTTGTATTTCAATACAATGTAAAATAGTTAACAAAATAAATAAATAAAAAACCGGCTTTCGAAGCAGAGGCTTGTGATGACTTATACCGTGACTACGATCGTTGGAATTTCTTTGATCTTGAAAGTACACATAATAATCAAATTCCAATGGGTATAATAATAACAAATGAATAATTTATAAATTATACATCCTGCTCGTAAATATCCGACTTTATCGCAGATCAATGACACCATTAGCAAAAGTAACTCAATGATATAGTGGGTAACTCAAGCTTTGAAATCAAATAGATACAAAGTTTTACAACGCGATTCATGTGTGAGCAAGATAAGGAAAATTATTATCTACATAATTCCTGTACAATCGTTTCATTGTATAATTAAAAATATGTTTGCAAACACGAGTCACGATACGATTAAATATAATTAGCCACGTTCCAATGACCATTATAATATAAATGACGAATAAAAAAATATATGACTTCCATGCCAATTCTCATGCAAAATGTTAACGTGTGTGCGCTTTCATTATAAGAATTTAAAAAGATTTTTGTACTGATACTCAAATCCATTATTAACTATTTCTAAGGTGTAATAATTATGATATTTAATGGCTTTTAAACGAGCGATGCACAAGCGGCTAACTGTCGATTTTTATGAAAAATTGCATAACTGTTAGAATAACTACATTGAAATGTGCAAGCCAAATTCAAATCCAGGTCTAATAATTATTGTGTTTGGTGCAAATATTTATGAACAAATATTTTCAACAGTAAAACTTAAGGAAACAAAAAATTACAACCATTTGGTAAACGAAAATTCGGAAATAATTTTAAGTTTGGCGTAGCAAAAATATGGAAGGAAATAATTGTCAGTTGAATACAATGTCATAAATCGGAATTATCAAATACGAAATATTACATTGTAAGGATTATATTACATAATCACAAAACTTTACGGATTTTTACAATCACTTGTAATGTCATTTATGTTGTTAAAAATATGAGTTATAATAGATAATCTTTGTTGTTGTCCGTTGTTGGCTGAAAATTTGCTCGGGTGGCCCCCTATCCCCTTAAGTCTATGCATTCCTCCTTCAAACGCTAATGTTCGTGAAATAGAAATGTTTTCTTTTTTACTATTTTACGCTGTCATCCTCTGTCCATCCTTATCATAAGAGCCTTTTTCTGTCCTTTAAATGTACGAGTATGGCATAGTTATACGTAAGTATGATAACATTACCATGTATAATAGCTTGGGCTTGTACACTGTCTGTACAGGCAGGCCGACTTAATACTGTGATCCTTTCTTCAAAAGACCAACCTATATCCTATACTGTGCTTAGGTAGTTTTTATTTAATTACTGTGCATATACATGTATATAACAAAAAAAGATACCTCTGTTGTTTGTTTCAGTACTTCTTCCCAGAGTGAGTCGTATGACTTTATTTTTTTGGATTTACGTTTTTGGATCTGTAAAACATTTACTTATAGAAATAAATATAATTTATTATTGAGATGGATTAACACATTGATTTAATATTTACCGAATTGCTTTAACCCTGATAATATAAAGAGTGACAGTGAAGAAACTTTTTATATCAGTTGTAGAATATCGCTATACCATAAAAACGTTCTAGAAAATAGCCTCATCAAGTAGTTATAATTTTTTATGTACTTTTTTTCAAATAGCATTGTTTTTGAACGTAATTTTGCAAAAGAAGTTTATAACCATGTAATTATATAAAATTGCTTAATAATTTTGCAACAAAATATGTAGCTATTAGAGTATTCATGATGTAATAAGATGCTACATCTGTCAAGCCTCACGACTTTTGTAAATTCTTTTTTTTTTACAAAAATATCTAAAATACTTATCTGACATTTGTAAAGACAAATATTTAGTTCTAGTTGACTTTTAACCTTGTTGAGTATTTATATAAAAAAGAAAACGATTCAATCATGTCATTAATAGTTCTGTCTGATGCAACACGGATTTAAAATAATATACGTCAGTATAATTTATGGAGAAGGCTTGAAATTGTATAATTGTAGAATAGATAGAAAGAGACAGAATATCAAACCGCAACAGCTCTGCTTGTTTATCTCATATTAAGCATTTATAATGAGTTAACGACATTTATAAGAACATGATTATTTTTTTAAACTTACCAGTATTTTTGTATTGCACATATATGTAACACACTTCGCCAACACTACTTAATTTATCACAATAGCACTTTTAACTTAAAATTCACTTTATTTGAGAACACAAAAAGTTTATTGTACTGTATTTGCTGCTGTATGAGAAGTATTTAAGGACCGGTTTCGTGAACACTTCCGACAGCTCAGGACTTTAAAACTGAACTGACAGATTGTACTTGTCAACTGACATATGAACAATTAACTTGATACATTTTACGGTACTATTACGTTGTTTTGTAATATCCTAATAATATTAATTACATAACAAGGACTAATATAAATAATTAAAGTATGTAAAGTAAAGTACTAATATAAAGTATGGGATGTAGATTCACTAGATGGTTCCAGCAACTTAGATTCCTTCGTCCTTCATCGTCAAGAGCGTCTGCTTCAAAAGGATCTAGGCCCACTAGAGCACGCTGGCCAGATAAGTTGGTAAAGTATTTGTGTCAAGTTTTCATTGCCTTGCAGTGTTATTGTCCTGCATAGTTTGGAAGTAAAATCTTACGACACCTATGGATGAAGAGGGATGGTGACACTCCCTATTTTTAATCCGTAACAATACACTCCATCATCGTCCATTACTCAGTGTGTTTAGTTAGTTAGGAAGGATATTTAGTGGAAGAAGTTTCAGTTTTGTAAATATTTATTGCCTTATTGGTGAACACGTATTTTTAGCTTTAAGTTATTTAAATGTTAAAAGTATTATAATTTACTTTTCGTCATTTTATTCAATCGTTGTGCTAAGCTTTTCTGAATCAGTGCTATAAATCCAGCACCTATTTAAAATATATTACGCTTTAAGCACAGGACTGTTAACAACTAAACAGAAGACCGTGTTGTCGTGTTTCATTGGTGAGTGTGAGACTGGAGGCCCATTGACGCAGGGGTGATAGTTTTCGTTGTAACTGTGTAAGCCATACACTGTCACAATGACTATGATGCCTTTTACGTCCCCAAGCGGGGTATAAAAAGCATCTCACTAGGCCGCCATTGTATGGGTGACCATTCTGCATTGTCTGCATTTGCAATGAGTATGGTGACCACAACTCTTGGATTCTATTCATGCTTTCCATCAGGCAGAGTAGAGTCGCTTTGGCAGGCTCTTAATATAAAAAAAAGAAAACAACCGTTGAAATAACAATATAAGCACTTATCATCGAGTCGTCTCGTTGAGTCGACGAGCAGACAGTCAACTCTCGTAGACATAATCATCATAAATACAATATAATATCAGATATAATTCTGTCACATCAATGTTTTTATTACAACCTCTATTTTATTTGTGCGACTAATTTATTACAATCAAATCGATAAAATCACTTTGATATTTGGCATGTTAAGCTACCCTTGACATTTTGCTCTTATCTTATTAGACTTCTGAGATGTGCTATATGAGATTAAGGAAAAAACATTTCAAACTATTTAAAATACTATTAGGGAACTCTCTGTGTCACTTATTTATGTTATTTATGTTATCATATGAAGAAAACTGCAGCTACTCACATGGTAATTACAATTTAGAGAAATGTTGTAATTGCGTCGAAAACGGCAGTCCTCTTGTAAGTGGTAATCCGGGTTATACGCTTCGCACACATCTTGACGTAATCTCGAAAATGAGGACACCAGAGTTACATTAATATGCTGCAACACCTAAGACCTGCCAGAAGTCAGCATCGGAGAAATTGAGATGGCTCTTAAACAGCTGAAAAATGGAAAAGCCCCGGGAGAGGATATTGAGGGAACTCCAAAAACTTTTCAACGCTGTCCTGTTCGAAGGAAAAACTCCAGAAGTATGGAGTAGGAGTGTGTTCGTCCTAATCTTCAAAAAGGGTGATAATACCATGTTGAAGAACTATCGACCCATTTCCCTTTTTTTCCGAGAGTGCAAACGTCGAATGATGATCATTTATACGATGTAATTTTAAAAAATAAACTTCAACTAATTAATTTTCTTGTAAATAAACGATTTTTGTGGTACATATATCAAATATTTTTTTTTACGATTTTTTTAAATGTTAACTAATTTGTGGCTCATCCTATATCATATGTATGTATTTACAAACAAAAGGACATAAGTATTGTATCAGTTAGTCTAATTATCATACTATAAGTTCTGCTAAGATAGAAACTAGGTGGTGTTGCGTGTCATAAATCTGGAATATATTAATTTTATTTAAATATTATCATTTTATACATTCTTACATTTTACAACTTACAAGTAGGTTGTCTTCTTCCAAAAGGTTGGTTAGCTTTACCACTTTTGGTTTAATACGAAAATGAATAAATTTACTTCAGTTTCGCACTTTTAATTTCTTATATAATATAAATATTGAATCTAATATGAAATTCAGTAGCATATGTTCATTTTGTAAAAAAATATTGAATATTCACGGACTAAGTAAACCTTCGTCCACAAAGAAAAATATTTTTACAGAATTATAGTAAATATATTTAGATTAATAAGTTAAAATAAAAAAAAAATAATGAAAGAAAATTGTATCCAGTGATTCTGATTTGAAAATGGCAATTAAAAATTAATAGACTTGAAGAAAAAGAACTTATTATTATTTAGCATAAAATCTGATGTCTAGAATAAGGCTTATACTTAGAGAGGCACAATATGATGAGAGTTAACACATAATATATGTTGTTGAAGTCCAAACCGTCAAAAGATATTGCGATAAGTCACTTGTTCCTTCGGCCACAGAAATTCTTGACATATTTTATTGCTGGTATAACAATGAAAACATGATTGCAGCAGTGAGTTGGTGCTTTTATTTAGTTTTCTATGTAGCTCACGTAGCTTTCTAATTTCAATAGCGAGTGTAGTGTATAAGTAGCAGAGGGTTGACCGGTGGTAAACTATCTTGTTGGTCTAGCGGTTAGCGTATGTGAATGCCGGTCAAGAGGTCTCGGATTTGATTGTCGAATCAGGTCAAAAATTGTTATCGTTTTTTTGGTTTTATAAGTACTTAAAAGCCCGGAGTTAGAAAAATGAGGTCTTAACCCCCCTGCCTTGAAGGGCACTTAAAGCCATCGTTCCTGTCCGTGATGAGAGTGTACCTATGTTTACGCACAAATTTATGCACTATAGCATCTCCTGCGTAGTCGACTGGTCTCTGTTGAGACAGGCCGCCGCGGGCGAAATCGGCTAGGATTACATCAATACCGGTGTCCATGGTGTTTCAGTTAATAGAACCTTAGAAAACCTCTGCAAAAATTAGTAAATTTTTCTAATTGAAGATAATTTTTACGTTGTTTTACACCAGCAATTATAAATAAAAGTAAAAGATCTTTGCAATCTTTAAAAATTGCACAAATATTTGCCCCAATACATTCGATGATGGCACGTTTTGAAAGTTAAAAGTTACAACAGTTAAGAGAAAGCTTCCGGAAGACGGTAAAGTTAATCTTAAATGAAGGGCATTCACATGGATATGGTGACATATTTAGGCTAAAGACTTGTGTATTTCTAAGCACACATTCTATAAACTGTAACTAAATTTACCACGTGTATTAGTATGTTGCGGTCTTCACTCACACTTCATTTTTACGCTTAATTTATCGTTCCGGTTTTTCATAGCGTGATATTTTTTCATCAATTAAATCAAATATGATAGAATCAAAATAACAAAGCACATTAAATATAAAATAGATAAGTACAATGACATTTTTTTTCTACGTGTTTGAATACAATATTTATAAGTTTGTTATTCGAAATATGTATATGAACAACAATTCACCAATTTCGAAACCTCTTTATGATCTAGATTAGATGTTTGTTATTATATACATATATAATTTATTAATACATGATGCATGCAGTAGTCAATTTAAGGAAAATAACAGTATCCACTTTGAAATATAATTAAAACGAAATGATTAAGTTTTCTGAAAAGATTTTGATTTTATTTTAATCTCAATCTAGACGATATGATAGACACAGTATAAAAAATAAAATGATGAGATCATTTTTAAGATAATTGACCGCAAAATTTAAACACTTGTCAACTGTCACCCGATCCGGTTGGATATATTTGATTATTACAATCTTAAATGATCTAAAGCTCGTATTCACTTATAAAATTATTTTTACACTCTGTGTTAGTTCACTAAAACATATATATATATATAACTAGTCACTTACAAGATCCTCTATAGAAATAAGCTTCTCGGAATTATCTCGGTTAACACACCTGGTTACAAATTACTAATCAGCTTAAGTCCTATGCAAACGTTTAAGTACGAGAAGACTTGTATGCGAATACTGCATTTCTTGATTAATATTTGCGACGTTAATAGTAAAGACATTGTTCGAAAGCTTGTAGTATTATATTAAAAATTTCATACAAAGGCTTAATAAGAAGTAGCTGCACTATAGAAAATCTTCTATTTCTTTCAAGGAAGTGTTGAGTGAATTAAAAAGGCAAACATCACATTTAACGAATGATGTATTCCTAACTGATTACGGCTACTGTGGTAAATCTCAATGGAGAACAGCCAGCTACGCAAGAAATATTGTAGTGTACAAGTATGTGCACAATCACAAGTACACCCTCTGTTCCCTAACTCTGACAATGCGATAGACTGATTATTCGACACGATCGGGGAGAGATCAGGCACAAGACCGACGTCTTTAGGTGCTCTCCGAGGTACGGGGCTTCAGACCCCAACAACGAAACTCCGGACTGTTATTAAGTATTTCTATAATCAGAAAACTTCAATCACAGGAATCGAAGCTCAGACCTCTTGACCGTCACTCGCATGCACTAACTGCTAGGCCAACAAGATAGTCTCGTTTGACTTATATCCTCAATCCGACAGACGTCACGTTATATAGTTTACATTTGTGAAAACAAATATATTAAAGTTATATGAACTATTTTTGTTTTGTAAAGTCTACTTTGCTTTCTAAATCATGTGACATCCTTAGATCTCAACTAACTTCGGCGATTTTAAAAATACTCACTAATATAAACGTTCAGAAATGATTGATGACCTCAGTGGTGTCGACAGCACACCTTTACTTGCTAATGTTCAAAGATGCCTCCACCCACAAAGTCTACCTTTAAAGTTAACACAATTATTCATGCGTCATTTACCTACAATTTAACCACAAACTATACGAAATTTGTATGTATGTAGGTTGGCTCAACAGAACAAAAACCAACTTTAAGTTAAATGATAAAGATCACAAAATAATCTTTTATTTATAATACAGTACGTAAAATACCTTAAATAATATTATGTTTATTTACTAATCCCTTTTAATAGTCAAAGGGGGAGTCCCCTTTGTCTATTAAAAGGGATTAGTAGATTACGAGATTTATATTTTTATGGGGAAAAACGATATTCTAGAAAGTCGAACTTCAACAAAATGATTATTCATTTATTTGGAATAGTCAAAGAAGTATCAAGTTAATAAAAAATAAATAAATAATCACACACATCACACATACGGCTGTCTGATACCAAATTAGGTAGAACCTGTGTTATGGTAACCAGACTGTTGAAAAATATTCTTAAATACGAGTATTTTTAAATACGTGCGTAGATTATACCCAGACACAGAACCAATAATCGTACCCATCACACAAATATTTGTCCTGGGTGGGAAACGAACCCAAGACTTCCGGTTTAGTAGTTAGGGCCACTGATCACTAGACCACCAGGCCCGTCAAGTACAGTTATATAAGTTGTATAAAGATCATGCAATCAATACTTATTTATTTACATCTTTAAAAAATATTAAATTTTCAAACTTTGGAACGTGAAGATTATTTTTATATGTAAAAGTTACAACTAAGTCTCACAGCATTTAAAACAAGATATAGTGAAATATGAGACTGAAAGACTTAATAGAAACCAAGAAAAATTTATTACCAGTTGTAACCAGTTGATGTAAAATGTAACTTGGAACATTAAGTTATTTTTTTTATAACGAAAGAATAAAGTATATTCCTCTAACCGTATGCGACTGCTGATCAAGAGGTCTGAAAATTGATTCCCGGGTTAGGCTAGATGTGTATTATTGAGTTTTTATGATTATAGAAATGTTCAAAAATGGCTCAGTGTTTGGGAATTGGGTTCTTAAACTTCTCACCTCGGAGAACTCATAAAACTGTCAGTCCTACGTTATACTCTCCCAGGTCGTGTCGTATAGCCGTCCCAACGGGTTGTGAGAGTGAGGGAACAGAGAGTGCACCTGCGCACACGCATATGCACTATAATATTTCCTGCGTAGTTACTGGTCTCTATTGTGGCTGGCTGGCTGGCTGGCGAAATCGGCTAGGAGAACATCATCATCATCATCATCATTAGAACATTGAAGTGTCATTGGCTTGTTAGTAGACAAATAAAGTAACCACTTTGTTACAAAAATAACCTAATATAATAACACTGTCGTCATAGAATTTAAAGATTCCGTTTGCTAGGAAACAGCCATTAAAAATACGTTGTATGACATTTTAAAATGGATGAATATTTTTTATTTTAAGAGCCCGCCAAAGTGATTCTACTCTGCCTAATCGAAAGCATGAATAGAATCTAAGAGTCGTGGTCACCATACTCATTTCGAATGCAGACAATGCAGTATGATGACTCACACTATGGTGGCCTAGTAAACTGACACAACGTTATACCTAAGCTTAAATTTTGATAATAAGTTTAATTGAAACATATATACTGAAGAACTGTGTAAAAAATCAGCGCTACGGTCTAAGAGACCCAAATTGAAAGATAGAGATCTTTTAACTTGGGTCTCTTTTAATGTTGAAGGTATATTTAAAGGTTATCATGGAATAACTACATCTTACCATGCCATCGTAGTAGCTATAGAAACTGAGATAATTGTGAAAAATTGATTTTTATGACCTTTGACGTTAAATAACCCGTGGTGTATACACGATATTTTATGAAACTTTTGAGCCAACTTTTAGAACACCAAAATGAAGGTGTATACGAGTTAACAGTTTATTATCTCTCATTCCGAGCTTGACCCCTTTTTAGGGTACCGTACTTCAAAAGGAAAAAAATCTAACCTTTATAGGATCACTTTGTTGTCCGTCCGTCTATCTGTTAGTTCTCTTTTTCTTAGGAACGCGAGGAGGTATCACCCTGAATTTTATAGCAAATACTTAGGACTACTGTGCCTTATAGCTATGAAAACATCAAACTTCTAAGTCAATATAATCAAAAGATACAACCGTTTATGCTGCTAATTTTCAAAACTCGCAAGGGAATCAAAACCCACTGGTTTTCCCGTGTACTCAGAATCTTGAAACTTGGTATGAAGTATCGTTTCATAGCACAGATAAAGAAAAAACTATGAAAACCGCGAATATTTAGTTATATTATGTAATAAAAACATTTTTAATAATTTTAAAGTTATTATCCCTTTCCTCATGAATACGTAAAGGTGTTAAATTGAAATTCATATCAAAATTCTCAAGTCTATAATACCTTTAAGCTGTAACATAATCAAACTTCCATGTCAGCGCAATTTGTACGGAACTTTCGGTGTGCGATTGTGACTAACACTTGACCGGTTTTTTCCTGCGTAAGTGACTGGACTATAAAGTAACAATACAGAATGTGATGTTTTTATTAATAATCTCCATATTTAAAGCTGTATATATGAACTTAAACATGTGTGACACAACTACGAACAAGTATTGTTTCCTACAACCGTCACCGAGCCGATCCTTTCGTTTATATAGAGTTCCTACTTTTTACTTTGTACACGTTATTGCGCAACCAAATCGTCAGTGACATTGGGCTTATGAAAGCAAGCTGTGTTGTTACCACTATATTTGGTGTCTCGGTATTACATGTACTTAATAAAGAGCTGCTTTTGTGAAACTGAGGTCAACACACTTGTTTACAAGCTTAACAAGAAAATAACACAATGTGTTGTGCAGAAAGTTCTGGACTACAACATTCTTGTTCTTTTCATCACAATATATAAAAGAAAAAGTGGATTCATATTTTGGCAATGAGATTATAGACGGGAGGTAGTTTGTTAGATGAAGTTAAAACTTAAAAGTTTAACAATGAAATTAGTACCAGCGCAAATGTGTCCCTCCCACTGCGATTCTACGATTTCAGACCCTTTAAGCGACTCGTGAAAGAATATCTCACTAGACCTAAGAATATCTCTATTGTGTGTATCGCTGTGCTGCGTCGTCCACATTTTCATGGTGGATGTTGAACAACATTCTTCGATTCGACTCATACTTTCTATCAGGCAGAGTAGTGTCATTTTGGCAGCTAATATAAACAGTGAAACATCTGGTGGTTCAAATTCGACTGCTTCAATTTTTTCTTATTTTATTTAATTAATGAGGCACTGGAATTGACTTAGTTCAGACTTTTGCGGCATAATGCAACTCTCCTCAACAAGCTATAACGTCTTTTCAACAACTGCATTCGATTTATTTTTAATCTTCATAAGTATGATTATGTTTCAGCTCACTTGGCTACCTATTCGTCAATGCAGAAAATTGCGAGCCCACATTACTATATAGTTTCCTCAGTTCCCCATTCTCTCCTACTTAACAACTATGAAGCAACAACCATAACAGAAATCTACGTTTGGTTAATAATTTCCTTCTCGTCTGTCCTCTTCATTCCATTGCGTTTGTCGGTTCTTCTTTCTTTGTACAGGTTATTCTATTTTTGAATGCGCTTCCTCTCGAAGTCAGGACGGCTAGAAGTCGTTACACGTTTAAAATTAAAGTGAAGGAGCTTTTACTGACTGAATTGACGAACTCCACACACCACAAATTACATAATCCTATATAGTGTTGTCCGTCGAGACGTTGCCTAGAAGAGATCGCAAACTGTGGTAAGGCCGCCCATTGTACCACTGTTTTTATTTTGTTTGCATTCGATATCGTATGTTTCCTAGTTATGGTATGCAATTATGAGTATCTATTTATCTATCCATCAATGTATTATATTTTACTGTGGAAATATGTATGCATGGATAGCTACGTGTTATATGTATGTGTATATGAACGTATATTTGCTTATTTATGGTTTAACTAATCTATATGTGCTTAGTCCTCTGTCAATTATTATTTCTCCTTAATTATGCTGACTTAATCTTTTCTCATCATCATCGTCATCATCTCAGTTCGTCATTGTCCACTGCTGGACATAGGCCTTTCATATATCTTTTCTATGCATCGTCGAAAGTGTCTTAAGCATTAAGTTCGGCGATGTATGTCATATTTATACATAAAGTTGTAAATAAATTAAAAAAAATTAGTAAAAGTGAAATCACAGGGAAAACAATGGTTTTCGTTTTTTTAAAAAAGTAATAAAAATAGTAATAAATTTAATACAGAGTGGGTCAAGAATTCGTTAACATTTGAATCTAACATCCCGTCCATAAAAATGCCACACGGGGCGTGAAAAGGGGTCTGACCACTAGTTCGTTTCTCAGCAATATTGTCCCAATGAATCGCTTCATGGGGACACAGTGCGGTTATTGTGCAAAACAATTTTATTTGAACAACAGTTCGCTTATTACTGTGGGATGTTTATCTCGCGTTGAATATGATCTACGCGACTTAATTCAGTGTCCAAGTGCTCCTTTAATAAAGAAATCAGTAAAGAAGTTCAAAGAGACGGGATGTACGTTAAATGTGCAGCATACTGGAGGCCCACGGACTTTTCGGACTGAAGAGAACGTGCTGCAAGTTTTCGCTTCTGTTCGGCGTAATCCAGGTTTACCAACGCGCAAGCGATCGGCAAAATTAGGGCTATCCCGCACATCATTACGCCGTATTTTGAAATTGCATTTAAAATTACATCCTTATAAGATCCAGATGGAGTAGAAACTAGAATAATTTAAATTTGAGCAAGTCGTGTGCCGAAAGAATATTAGAAGCCGATTTTCACGAACGGACACATAAATAAAAAAAATTGCCGGTATTGTAGCAGTGAAAATCCCAAAGCTAAATACGAAAGACCACTTTATTCTGCCAAGGTATGTATGGACTGTGATTTCAGAAAAAGGTATCATTGGACCCACTTTTTCGAAAATTCTCGGGGCCATTCAGTTGCTGTCAATTCTATTGAATATGTGAAAATGTTACGGAAGTTGTTGGGATTGATGCTACTGGAATTAGCTGACTACAATTGAAACACATAGCTTTAAACAGCATGGAACCACTTATCACACATCCAATGAGTCCCTGCCGGTGGTCAAAGACATGTTTCCGGAAAAGCTGATTTTCAGACGAGGCGACATTCCATGGGCACTCAGAAGTCCATGATTAATTCCTAGTAGACTTCTTTTTAAGGGGTTATTTGAAAAATCATATCTACATCAATAAACCAAAGATGCTACGTCAACTAAACGAAACTATCATGTCAATGATCTCACGGTCTCTTTGCCGACGAGTATTCGAAAATTTCGATGTTCGCTTAGAAGAGTGCAAACGTCAAAACGGTGATCGTTTAGATGATATAATTTTTAAAAATAAATATCAATTGATTGGCTTTCCTTGCAAATAAACAATTTTTATAAAATATCAAACGATTTTTTTTGTAGGATTTTTTCAAATGTTAACTAATTCGTGGCCCACCCAGTATTTATTTGCCCTAATAGTTATTTTAGATTCGTAATAGGTTATGTTGTTATTGTTATACCAAATGATGTGCAACTAGAAGGGCCTATGTCTAGCAGTGGATTGTAAAAAATTGATGATGACGATCAATAGGTTGTGTGACCGTTTGGGTGCTAACTAATGAAAACTTCAGAAGTACCCTCATCATATTTTACATTTTTTTTTACCTTTACATTGTAATTTTAGCTTTATCGGCTGTAAAAGAATCTGGATTTTTATTGTGATTATAGTTACGCACAGAAAATAATAATATTAAAAGTGAACGGTCTTTCTTTTAATGGTCGATAAAAAGGTAACAAATTATCCAAATAAGTGAAACTTTTTCGCTAAACTTTGTCTAAGAATTGTTTTTCACTGATTCACTGAGAAATACTATCTTTATGGTAAAGAATGTTTATGTGAGTTCTCGCAGAGGAATCCATATTACTTATCATACTTATCATCTCGTACATTAACAACCTTTAATATAATAATAATAATAATAATAGTCCACTGCTGGACAAATACATCTGCCTTATTTGGTGTCATCTTTATAAAATCGTTATTACATGATTGTAGTGTAAACTTTACTGAATATACTCGCATTGAATGAAACCAAAACTGAAATGAGCACGTAGGTTATACAAAAAATAATAAGCATCTATATTTCTGAAAATAGGTTGTATGTATGTGTAGGTATGAATTGGTTGTAATAAAAACTCAAAAATATTTTTTACGTTTTCTATAACGACTCACTGTACACAGCTTGTGTAAGAGTGTAACGTGTGTAACCACTCGCTGTAGATAAGATGTACGTACCATACCCATAGATATTAACTTTTGTAAAAAAATAATTAAAATTAGTCCACATTTGATAGAGCAAATAGTAAACATACATAGAAGAAATACATACAGTGAAACATAGAACCTCTACCTTTTTTGAAATCAGTTAAAAATAAAACAACAGTAGACTAAAAATACAATAATCAGTGTTAACACTCTTTCATCAAAGTTAATAATCATTATTCATTTTTCAAACGGCGACAGTAGCCCGAGATGCTATAAAAAGACACATAATCTTGGTGAAACATTATTTTTGTTCAACGTTGTGTTAAGAAATAAATTAATTTAGCACCAGATTAGATTTATATTAAACCGATGGAAAAACTGTGATAGTAAGAACCAATGAAAGTGTAAACGTAGCTGATTTCACGATGAGCTCCATGTGTAGAAGATTCCTTGTATTTTCAAGTGAGAATTTTTTATAGTTGTAGTTAATGTTTTTATGGCTATTTGGAGTTATGAGTGCCCTCCAACACAAAAGAGGGATCCTCCAACCAGGCAAGTTCAATATACCCGCATCGTTAAGTCGCAGCCCAAAGATATGGTATACATAGGTCTATGCATATGAAACCAGTATTATTTTAGAAAAAAAAACACATTTATTTCAAGAGAATGGTAATAAATATTTTATTCAAAGTAAGTGCCCTCGCTAGCTACACATTTTGACCACCTCTCAGGCAAATTATGGATACCTCGCCGAAGAAAGTCTTCGTTTTTTGAAGCAAACCAGTTATCGAGCCATTGTCCAACATTTTCGTAAGAAGTGAAGCGCTGTTGGCTAAGTGCGTGCCCCATCGATGCAAATAAGTGAAAGTCGGATAGAGCCAAGTCTGGTGAGTAAGCGGGGTGGGGTAGCGGTTGCCAGCGGTACAACTCAACTAATTCCCGAGTCTGTTTTGTTCGGTGTGATGGTGCATTGTCATCGAAAAAAATCAATTTGTCATGCCTATTTTCATATTCTAGGCGTTTTTGGCCCAGGGAACGTTTCAAATTCTCCAATTGTTGTTGGTAGCGTTGATCATTAACAGTTTCACCCGGTTTCAGAAGCTCATACCAGATTACACCACGCTGATCACAGAAAACACAGAGCATTGTCTTTTTTCCGAAGCGATTTGGCCTTGGGGTCGATTGTGTTGGTTGGCCAGGGTCTACATATGATCTCTTGCGTTTAGGATTAACAAAATAAATCCACTTTTCATCGCCAGTAACGATCCGATGCAAAAACCACTTCCTTTTTTGTCTGGCGAGCAGCATTTCACATGTTGTTTTTCGGTTTTCCTGCTGTCTGTCGTTCAGCTCAAGTGGCACCCATCTTCCGGTTTTCATAATCTTTCCCATGGCTTTCAAACGTCTAGAAATTGTTGCCTGGTTCACATTTACTTTTTCTGCGAGCTGTTTTTGCGTCTGACTATCGTCCTCATCCAGCAAAGCTTGCAATTCGACGTCCTCAAATATTTTAGGTGGTTTGCCGCGGTCCGCTTTTCTCACATCAAAATTGCCACTTTTGAACTAGTTGAACCACTCATTGCCCTGCGTACGATCAAGAGCGTGCTCTCCGTAAGCTTCGACAAGTATTCGATGAGATTCTATAGCTGATTTACCCAAATGGAAGCAGAAAATGAGTGCTCCCCGCAAATCTTTGTTTGAAGGCACGTATTTCGACATTTCCGAGAGCGAAAAAAAACACGATGTTGTATAAAACTTGAAGTGTTAGGTATTGGATATTGTTGACAGATCATATTACGACATCTAGCGCCAATGGTAAGTTTTAACTGTTCCTACAATCGTGTCTGCTGACCACTTGATGACAATACCGGTTTCATATGCATACACCTGGTATAATGAAGTTATATATAATATCCTAATCCTTTTTGAGGTGAAATAACATCCTCATGCCCAAAAGATCTCCACTGTTGGGTATAGGCCTCCCCTAAGATTTTCCATAATAGCTGGCCCTGTACTGTCACATTCAACGCGTTACCGCGACCTTCACTAAGTCATCGGACCATTTTATAGGAGACCTACTTTTTAACTCTCCAATTTTCATTGGAGTAGATGCGATATGGGCATTCGATATAATATTCGTCTTATCCATGTTCATTTTAAAACCTACTTGCTTAGAGACCCTACTAAGATCATTGAAAATTGTGCTAAAATCTTCCATGGTTTCAACCACATTAACTATATCATCAACAAATCGCGTCAAATCTATTCCAGTCCAGAAGTCTGATGGCATCTTCCAGTGCTGCTGTGAATAGTTTTAAAAATGTTACAACTTCCTGTCTTACGTCTCGCTGTAGTTTGTTAGGTTTCGAGCTCTGAATTTGTAAACGGAGGACATATTGACGTTTTCATGTTTAAATGTAACGATAGTCAGTTTGGCACTGCTGGAAAAACTAGCACAGCCCAAGTCACGATTGAAACAAAAGATTCCTCACACTGAACAAACTTTAAGCATAGTGGAGTATGAGTGTGATCTGTTTTACTAAAGCCTTTTCAGCAACCGGTTTGCCAGGGAGGCTGGAAGTCAACAAATGTGCGTACGAGATGGTTCTTGACGACTCTCAAGAATAGTTTACACAAATGACTCAGAAGAGAGATGGGTCTATAGTTCGTTCATAGGGCATTGTCGCCCTTTTTAAAGAAAAGTACCAACGCATCTCTGAGCCGTGCCTCTGGTAGCTTTTCATCGACTTTGATGAAATTAAATATTTTCTGTAGGATTTTCAAAATCAATTTTCTACCTTTTATTTCTTTTTAACGTGTGGAAACCCTCTCGGGCCGTCACCCCACCGGGATTTACGGTGAGGTGGTGTGTCGGAATCGGACCGACTAAAACCACGTGGTGTGCCAGTTTGCGCCTGACATAGAAGGGGTCCGGGAACAGCTGTTATTACAACATCCAGATCCCTCCTAGCGCCTGCCAGTTGACGCGGGTACCATCTGCGGATAAACTCTCTATTTAGGCGACGTACAGCACACGTGCACATCACCTCCTCGCGGCTGGCCACTATAGCGGATGGAGAGGAAAACCCGTCCCGTCCTCCCGCGGCTACACTCAAGGCGGCATGAGGCGCTGGTACGCGCGCCTCCGCCGGCCGGTTCGCCGGCGGCGAATTGGGTCCGAGTGGAGGTCATCCTCCCGGACCTTCTCCCCCGCTTCTTCCGCGAAATTACGTTTTCGCAGAAGGTTGCGACCGCGGTGAAACAACTGTCGCTACCGACCACAAAGCGTATAACGGCCGGTAACGAGAAATTTCCTCCAATAACTGCAGTGAGCCGCCCAGGTGAAACAAACCGCTAGCGTGTGCTGAGCCGAGTCTTCACTGCAGTTGCAGTGGTGATAGGCGGGACTCAATTCCCTCCTGGTGACCGAATGCAGATACTCTCCGAAGCAACCGTACCCGGAAAGAATCTGCATCAGTCGGAAGGAAAGGGTCCCGTGCTGACACCCTGCCAACTCGGTGATGACCGATACTTTATCTGGGCCTGAACCGGTACGAGGACCGAATTGACTATGATGGAGACCCCGGACTGTGGACCACGACGGGGCTCATGAAACAAAAGGCCTCCGTTTTGTCCAGGGCCACCCGCAAACCTAGCGCCTCAATATGCCCGACTACCAGAAAGATACCCGTGGTAGCCAGGCGCGCTGCCTCCTGAAAATTCATCCCTTCGAGCTGTGACCAATGTGTCATCTGCGTAAGAAATTACGCCCAGCTCGGGGGAAAGACGACCTCGAAGGGCCCAGTCGCATCTCAATTTCCACAGGAGAGGTCCGAGGATAGACCCCTGTGGAACACCGCACGAAATGGGCCGCCGCCTTACAATGCCACATCGGTCCTCGTACATGACGGTACGCTCCTCAACATAGTCTACCACAAGCCGCCTCAGGTACTCTGGCACGCCGTGGTAGTGGATCAATTTTCTACCTACCTTAAGAAATGCAACCGTACTTCAAAATATTTATCTGCAACCTATTAAATTTCTAATCCAGTTCGAATACTTTCGTGGGTATTATAGATTACCAGGCCGTTGCTTGTGGTAGCCCGATCTTACACGGTAATTCTTCACGCCTCTTGCTTCATAATTTTCTAGACCGCGACCGTAGCCAGGAATAGCAAGACCACCGGGCATTAGGGGCAGTTTTTCTTCTTCGTTTTCAGTTTTTTTCTTTTGCTTGCATTGCATCGCAGTGAGATAGTTACTGTACTCAGTAGGTTACTGTTGTTTATCCTCTGGTATATTATCCTTTAGTCAACTTTTGTGACAATCACGGTAAAAGATGAGATGGTGTTGTTCTTAGCCCGTATCATATGGCATTACAACATAACATTTATAACTATATACTGCCAAAACCACACAACGACGTCTAGCCCCAAATTAAGTTGGCCTCGCTTTATGAATGCTAGACAACTGATCTAACACTCATACACTTTTTTGTAATTCACAATAAAGATTATACATTGAAATGTCCACACCAAATCAAATGTTAACTGTTCGTGTACACAATATATAAAAATATATATGACTTGAACATAAATAAAACCCACCCATACTTGGTGTAACAGTTCAGTCAGTAATGTGTTGAATTTGTTTTTGGTATAACTTTACAGATCCAAAATACTTGTTCCAGATCCTTGACCCTTTATTAAAGGTTACATTTTAATAAAGATTTCAGACAAATTTTACATAAAAGTTTTATTGAAACAGTCATTACTTCCAGACAGTTGCAATGAGCACCGACTTTTATCACCATTAAACAGAAACACTAAATTTAATCTATAAGAAAATGTAATACAAAACGACTCACTTAATATCGTTTAAGATCGAGAAATAATCGGAGTATGCTTACCTTTTCAAAAAGAAAAACTCTAACCTAATTAAAAAAAGACAATTAAATAATGTATCAATCAAGGAAATTAACGTCATTAAGCTGACAAGGTTTTATTTATACTTTTACTGATTATGCTCCTGTTATAGATAAGTCAAATTGACAACAAATAAACCTTTATTTCTATCATTTATTACGTCATCATCATCATCAACAGCCTTTTACAGTCCACTACTAAACATAGACCTCTCCTTAGTAAGGAAGTTTTGGCCTACTATACCTCGCTGGCCAGACGGGTTAGAATAGGGTTTGTTTCAAGTTTTCCTTCTCTTTGTAATGATGTTGTCTTGCATACTTCGCTCCCATAGTCACCTTTTACGATAACCACGGGATGAACAGGGGTGGCAACACTAGGTATTCTTAATCCGTCACCACACGGACAATACATATATAATATATTACGTACACAGACGTATTGTAGTATCATATTCCATTGAATAAAACTAGTCTTAAAAGTACATCCTCAGTAGTAAACTTAGATCAACGGCGGCGATCGAGATGAAAACCTTATTAGACCAACCAGCTACTAAATCATCGACACAGTGTTCAATTTCTGTCATAGGATATGACATCACGTCCATCTATAAATCATCGATACGCGGCGTTAAGAGAAATTGGGTCCAGCTAATACGTGTAACCATGAGTCTAAATAAAAACGATGTTTAGAGAAACGAATATAAACCGTTTGTTGGAGAAAAATTCTTAGGATACTTTGATCTGTTAGATGCTGAGAAGTTTTATGTTTGTTAAGTAGAAATTGTGGATTTAAATTGCTTTAAAACTGAAGAAGCAAAATAATTAAAGAATGATAAAAAGTTTTAAAATGTCTATGCCTCACTAATTTACACACATCCAGTGCATATTTCTTTAAAGTATACATGTCTGTGTGGAAAGAATTAGTGAGAATTCATTTATCCACTAGTAAACAGACGTGATAAATTATGGATAGTTGATAAATAAAATACTAACGCAACTTGTGCTTCCAGCTAGAGTATACTAACTGAATAGGATAAAATATTTTTGGTGTAGTACGTCTGGTGCTTTTCCAAAAAGGCCCATTAAAAATCATAAAAAATATGATAAAAATTTATTTCACATGACTTTTTAAATTATGGAAGGATGGATTATTATATGTTTTTTTATACGACAATATGTAATATAATATGTTTTTGTGTAATTTTAAAATTTCGGCTAGAATTTAAACATCCATATGAATGTAATTTGTATGTAAGCAATGGATGGTAAATAATATGTTAGTTAATAAAGTTATTGAAGCGAGAGGGTAAACTTTGAGAATTATTCAAATGGGATGTCAAGCCTGAAGACTAAACAGTTGGAGAGCAGAGTTAAGTTGCTCAAAGAACAATCGAGGCAATTTTGTCAGATAAGGATTGCCGGTTATTGATTTTTTTTTTGTTTTTTAACTCAGACATTTTTAATCATACAAAATTTATGAGTATCCGTTTCTTTACTAGAATAGTATGACTTCAAATCGGTTAATATTACCGTCCTAGTTGTATTTTCGTCATCTTTGAAACGTTACAATCACAGTTCTGTTTCTTCACCGTAGAGTTGTGGTATCCCTAAAATCTTTTGTGATTTTATCTGGTTTCTTTCTTATTTTGTCCCCTCCGAAATCCATTACGTATCGGGCAGGTCATAAAACAAAGTTCAAGTAAAAGTATAAAACGTTTTTAGAAAAAGTAGCCAAAATCTTTTTAGAGATTGCAGAAATTCGAAATGGAATTGGCTGATGAATTAATAGAGGTCATGGAGATTTGGTTTTGGGAAAAATAAAACATTTGATGAGTACGATCACTTGATTAAATCTGAATATGATTATTCCATTTTTATGTTATATAGATATATTTAGAAATGTAATATGTAAGTAAGTTTATCAGTAGTCTGTTACAGTATCACAATTATCACAGTAGCTCTGACTAGTTTGACTTACATTTGTTACCCAAGCCCTCTGATATATTAATAACATAGATTTGTTAATATCTTTGTACAAGTAAATTTAAGCAAGTTTTAACTTTTAATTCGTAATTGCTTGAAGCAATAGGCTACTAAGAGCTATAGATCGTCTTTCCACTAAACTTGAAGAAAATATTTTTAAAGTAGTACAATCTAATTTCCGGAAAAACACGGAAATAATTTTTCTATTACTTACTTTGTGTTGTAGTAAATGGTTTTGCGGTCAAAGAAGATAATTTTATTGTATTTTTGTTAGTTATTAATTTTTACGGTAAAATTTTATATATCAATTGAGTGTTGTTTTTTTATTCTGCATTTAATGTTTGGGAATACATCTTATTCATTGAAATACGTCAATAAGTCTATATAAGTGATTTGTGAATTTATGAAAAAACAATGACTTTCTTGTTTAGAGCTGGTTAGTTAAATTGTAAACAATCAACGTGGCCTCTGAACCTGAAACTTTAAACCCTTCAAATCAGTAAAATCTCTTTATTTTTCTATTCTAGTGAATTTCATATTAATTTACTTACAAGTATCGTGACTAAAAATTCAAATTCAACCGTACCTTTTTATGTTGAAGACTAATGAAGTCCCACAAATGCTGATAGAAGTGTAAAGAGTAGGGGACAAGGCTTGTATTTTAAAATTGAAATTTTTAAACGGAGTAACTATTTACATTTTAAATTAATTCAAATTATCAATTAATTGAAATTTCGGTAACGTGGTATGTCTTGCGTTAATGAAGAATCATAGAAATATGTAACCAATTGTAATCTAATTATCAGAGATCAGAGTTTCTCGACTGATATATAAACCTTCGCTAAATACCTTTCAAAAGAAAGATTACATTAACGTACCTTTGTTAAAAAAAAACAGAAACACTCACATTTAAATTATCTACTGTACTCTTCTCATACTTATTGGCCAAGTTAAAAATTCTGTAATTTTCTTTATGTAGAGATAATTACTATCTGCAGCAAGAAACCATGAATAGAAACTTTATTACCTATCGATACGCTTTACTGCACTGCAAGCAGTTTTTAGATAAGTTATTTTGGATAAGAGCCAAATGGAACAAACAAGTACAGTGGAGGTCGCTGTGTCAAGAGTCAAGTGTACTTGGTTGTACTTATATTATTGACTGCAGGTCTAACAAATTGATTTCTAAAAACCATGAGAATCTAAATCTAACTCTACTTGACTGACAACATTTTCTTTAGTATCTTTTACATCAATAAATATATCATTATAAAATAGTTGCTTGAAAAAACTCTATCTGAGTAAAACGATGTCGTTATTTTATTTATGAGAAAAATAAAAATGTGAAAGGAATCGCCACAATTGATTCTCAACTATCTATTTACGATTTTCACATCACATATATTTAGAAGTTGTAACATAACATGTACTTATAGTTAAATGTCGATGTTCTTAAATTCTTAATTACATTAGCAGTACACGTTACTAGTTGGTACTTTTGTCAAGTTACCAATTATGTTAACATCTATTCTTGCTAGGTGTGCTAACTTACGAACTAGTATGTAACTTAAATGAAATGTATTTAACATTCGCTTGACTAGTACTTCTTCAAAGCGACTGCCTACAACAATTACTTCAGCGCTCCACAATGCCTCTGCTACCTTTTGTTGGTGGTGCGCATGTGGTCAGTGTTGCTATAAAATAGAGTATTTTAATCGTTAAACTTATTAAAAGCTAATTTAATTTTTTTGAAAATCATATTTTTTTAGATACATAGATTTATTTCGGAGGTTAACTGGAAGAAAATGAATTGGGCACCAAGTTCACCGATGTATAAAGTCTATAAAAGCTAATTAATAAATAAATAGATTTAATTGAACATTATAAACATAATTCCTAATAGCTGTCTAACATTGACACTGTTGCTATCATTTCTACAAGCTTTTATTTCCGCTTGTCTTGGTGTCTGTAATCAAATCTTGCAAGTTAAATTTGAACATCCACGCATATTTGAGCAACTATGTAAAAATTTGTGACAATACAATATTATGATGATATGGAACGGGTCTGACGATAGAGCTGAAAGCTGACCATAGCAACGCTGCAATAAAGCGACACAATCCCATCAAACTTGATGGGATTGTGTCGTTCATTCGAACCACATTGACAAGTACTTTGAAACTGTTAGGTAACTAGGGTCTCATGATAAAACTAAAGGAAACCCATAGATACTTCGCAATAAAACGATCATCATGTTTGGACTCCTTTGACTTATCTTGGTGAGTACTTTGGCTCTAGATGCTATCCATATGTAACCACATTAAATTTAAAAACATAAGGTCGTTCTACTTTGTATGAATGTTGCTTCTGTATGATTGGATGATTCAATGCTAAAGTATACACGTGCCGAGGGCTGATTGATATGAGGGTGTATAAACATGTCAAATCGCTAACATAAAGTGTATCAGAGCGAAACCTCATCCCGATGTAATGGACCACTTCTCTTCAATGTAGGAATGAAAAGTTTATAAATAATAAAAAAATAAAAAGTTAAAATAAAATTAAAAGAAAAAGTAACCTTTTTCAATTTGTTATTATTATTTATTAATAAAATGAACTAAAATTTAAAATATACTTTTGTTATAATCTCAATTATTTCAGTAAACGTGTGTTACATTTTGATGGCAGGAATAATAATCAACATTTGTTAGCATTTTATACCGTCCTTATTTCTAACTTTCTTTTTAAATATGAGTCACAACTAGTGTCACAATTAAAACCTATTGAAAGCACTTTATCTTAAGTACCTTTATAATTAATCAATAAATTACGTAGGTAGGTTATTTTATGCAATTTTTATTAAAAGGACAAGAAAATTGCTGTTATTTATTTGTAAATTTTTCAATTTTTCAGTTTTTCGTATACAATTTTGGGGCATTATGTCCGCTGTGACCTTTCCCTTCAGACCGCGTCTGGCATTTCTACCGCTGTAGGTGTTCGTCAGTCGGCTGTAATCAATTCCCATCAACACGTCTGCTCGTTTGCAAGTCTAATAAAAGAAAAAAAACTATATTTCATATCTACCTAAAGTTCATTTTTCAATTCTAGTCACGAACAAACATAATAATAGACCATGAACGGCTACGGATAAACATGACAATAGATCATGAACGGCCACGGATAAGTAAAGATTAGAACAGTTTAATCTAATTTGATTGAATCATGGTTTATGCATTTAACAAATTTACGATAAATAAATCTAATAGAAGTAGATAACATGAATAAGTAACATGTATTATATAACATTTGGCAATTAACCAATTATTTATATTTCTTCTAATATGTTCATAAGATGTTTTGTTATATCTAAAATTCTGATAAATTTGCCTTTTCAGAGAAATAATTTCTTTCTTTTAAATCTAACTTGCATAAGTCATTTTAAATTTACCCAGTAACACATCACATTCGCAGTTAAATAAACACGACAGTTTGATAAGAACCAGATGATCGTACAGGCTTATAGTGTCAGTCAATGATTACTGAATATTAAAGTATTTTTCAGCAGCTATGAGGGTGCTTAATTTCTACTCAATTGTTCATTATGAGTTCTAGTTCCTGTAGTGATTCCATTCACAATAAAAACGCATGTTTAATACTACGTCAGTCCACATACAATCTAATTAAGATACAACAAAGTATGAAATAAACTAGGAACGACCAAGCTTGCTCTTTAAGTTGTTGAAATTTAAATAAACTTAATTCAAAGATTCTTAAAGACACAATTCTTAGTTGATTAAATTTTCTGTTGTATATTAAAAAAAAGAAATTTGTGTTTTCAAGTGTAATAGAAAATATATAACAGTCAACATAAGGAACATTATTTATACAGATTTGAGACAATTAGAGGCAAGAATGTTATTTAAGACGTTAAAATTATCTTGTAATAAACAATTTTACAACGATTCAGAAGAAAACAAATAACAATGATTTACGAGTCTACGTTTATAGGTATCCGGTTTCCGACCAATTTTTGCCTGCTTTATAATCAAGTTTCGCTGAAGATGATTTAATTAGCTTAACATACTGCTAATTTTTCTTGTATTGAAGAATTAACTTTAACATTTGAATTTAAGCGTCAACCTTTGTTTTTCGTAATAAGTTCGACTCACTATAATAGACCTCTTATTAATAGTGTCTTAATCGCTAACCAAAGAATACTTAATGTTGTTTGATGATTTACATTAATTTAAAAAAAAATATTTATGTAAGATTTTTTTTATATCAAATACAGGAGAAAATTTATAGATTGTGATATTCAATGAAATAATATTTAAAATCGATTATTTAATTACAAACAACCAAACAAAGTAAATATTCCAAAATATGTGCTTTATTCCTTCAAGGAAGATGCAGATGTTATCAGAGGTAAACATTTAAAAATAAAATCAAAAGAACTCTATCAACTTTCTCCAGTGTAGTTGACGACACAGTTCACATTTTTAATACGTTAGTGATTGACCTCTACGACCACCACGCTTCTTTTACAAAGATACGAATCAAACGTTTTCCAGCCCCCTGGATGCCAGTGGATGGTGTGGTGATGGATCAGAAATAGGAAGTGTAACCTAGGACATTTTCAACTTGTCATAAGTTTTGAACTGTTCGTGTGAAGTCAAGATCCTAGAAACTTATCACGTCTTAATTGTCCTATACTCACTTTTATAAATACTTTTATACATTCAATCATTATAGCATCAACATTGTAACAATAGGTCTACGACAAGGATAATCAGGTAAATGCCCAACTACCAGAAGTTCTGGTAGCCAGGCGTGTATATGTGTGAGTTTGTATAAACACGTAAATATGTTTTGTTTCTTTTTTTTTCATTTATTTCTTAATATTTAGTTCTTTCTTGTTTCATCTAAAAGTTCTAGCGAAAGTGTAGTGTACCACCCAACGATAAACTGGTGAACAATGTGTTTGACATTAAGTCCGTCATTACACGTTTTGTGCATAAAGTTATTTAATTAGTTTATTTTTTTTATTTTTCAATAAATACTTATTATTATTGACTTATTGTGTTTAAACATAGTTAAGTTTAGTATTCATGTAATTTATTAACTTAAATCTAAAAATGACTTACTAACTTAATATGTATTCATTGTAATAAATCAAGTTTGTCCCTTTTCATGTTATTGTTACCAAACAGAATGAGTAAATTCTCTTTCGTATCAAGCCAAAAACGTATTTGAATAGAAAAAATACAATGATTAATGGAGTGACAGGTAATAAAATTTTGTATATGTATGTAAGACCATTTGCTTTTGTGGCTGTTAAGTAAAAATTGCTCAAATTCATTACGTTAAGAAGTTAAATTTTAATCATTAGTTCATTAGTTATCTTAAGCACCATCTCAAATACATGGAACTACGGAGCAACTACTAATCCCGAATCGCAGTATAGAAATTCTCGCAGCGATTAGCATATACATACACAACATCTCAACATCAACGGTCGGGTCGTGGTCCGCCAGGCATGACCACCTCGACTGGTCGGAGGATCCTCCCTTTGTATTGGAGGGACATGAGACCCGTTCCCTCCACAGTCTAAAATGTTGTTTATTATATTACTTCTTCTTGTATTCTTTAGATTCTGCTAGCAATATTTGATGTATTACTACGTAAGAGATAGAGACAAAAACAGAAGAAATAGATACGTCGAAATAACCTAAAAAACTGGAAACAAAAATTTCAACAGAAAAGAAGAAGTGGACATTTTTATTAAGGAAGATGATTCTCGAAGAGATTTTGTTATTTGAGTATTTCAAATATATGAAATGGTGAACTGAAATTCATACTATACATTACATAATACATTATTATGATCTTATATCATTACATTTTATATTTGAAACTAGTGATTAGTCTTACAACGTAAACATTTTAATTTCGCAACATAGATAAATAGAGAAAATCGTTATACTGTAATAATTATATTTAACAACTCAATTAATATTATGAGCTACAATCTCCTTCCTAATCAATCATATTTAATGATTCCACAAGTTACTGAGTCTACCTCCGTGATTAGTGATATAGCATCCTGTACTTAAATTGAGTTGTTTGTTTGTATTATGTAAAGGTTGCTAAGACTTATAGCTCAAAGTTTATGTGAAAAACCAGCATATAGATACGATTATAGGCACACGGGATCACTGTTTCATAGTTTGCTCTGTAGTTAAAAGTTAATGTATCTTAATTAAAAAAAAATAGTTGCCATATATTAATGTGATATTAACTTAAGAATACAGAGTGTCAATCTTCCTATTTATCAAACGGGGGTCGTAAAAAACGCCTAAGGGACACATTACTCTAAAGAGAAGAAAAATTTGATTCAAAGTCTATACGGCCCCGTCTGGCCTCAGTGCGATAATAAACCAAAACCTCCGTTCTAAGAAGAGACCTACGTAAAGCAGGGGACTATAAAAGGCTATTTATGATAATATATTACGTATGTAGTATATAAAAACTTGTAAAAATAATAAACTTTACTATACTTTGCTAGCTGTTGGCATAAGAGTTTGCTTGTAGTACACCAAAACAATAACTAGCGGTCGGAATCAAAGAAAAACAATATTTGATTGTATCTAAGTCCTAGTTAGCTTGTGTTATTCAGTGATATAGGAACAAAGAACTCGCTGCGTGTGTAATTCACTATAGTTATGTCAGCTATTTTACCTGAATCATACGTGTTAAATAACAAGTATAATGTATTATATATATTGGGAGTGAATGTGAAAATAGCCTGTGTTGGTTCTTGGTGGGTTTAATAATAAACAAACTTCTCGATGTTTAAATTATATTACAATTAAATATATGTACCACTTATAAATATATATACAAATAAATTGTGATACGATCTTATCCTCAGCTTGAGGAAAAACGACAACTGCATAGTTTATTAATGAAAGTTAACTAAAGTCATTCAAAAATTGAAGTTCGACGACGGTAAAAATGTTTAAAAAAAACAACAGAAATAGTAGATTTAAAATTACTTTATATAAACGTATGTATGAATTTGGTTCTACTATCAAAATGGTACACATTTGAACATATATTTATACGAAAACGTTATCCTTTCTCGGCATTCTGTTGAAAATATTGATATTATACAATTTTTCTCTGAAATAACCTTTTTTATATTCTAACAACACATTCTACGTTATTGTTCTTGTCACATTTAATCGACTCCATAATTCGCCTAGACTTTTCCCGATCAACTTTTCTTTGTTCTAATAAAACGGCTTAAGTGGGTTAGTGGTGCAAGCAAAGAACATAGTACATTATGTACTTTTCCGTTCAGAATTAATCGCATGAATTTATTTCTTGTGAATATGAAAAAAGCTTCTGGCTTAGAATGTAGTTTTTTTACTTTGATGAGCCATTATAGAAACAAGGATGAGTCACTGCATTTACTTCTTTTTATTTTAAAATGTAACTATTTCTCGTTATTAATGACTCATTTAAAAAAAAAAATTCACCGACTGTAAGGTAAAGAAATGATAAATTGTCATAAACTGTACTTCATTTATTTTTAATCCAAGCATTATTTTTTGCAGATGAAAATAAAAATACCAAGTCGGTTCGCAAATGGCGGAGTTTAGCAAAATTGGCTATGAAGGCGACTTATCCAGGAAGTAAATGTTTATCAAGTGCTAGTTTTTGTTCGTATAATTTATGAATTGCCTTTGTTCTGGTAACATCTATTTTTCCAACATATTAGAGATAATGTGACATCCTAAATGCTGATATTATGATTCTTTGGTGGTCTAGTACTGGATATAGGCTTCTTCTTAGAAAGGGGGTTACAGCCTACTACTATATCATGTTGACCCGATTGATTGGTAAAGGATTTGTTTAAAATTTTGCTTCTCTTTGTAGTGGTGTCGTCCAACTGCCTTAGTTGAGTTTTAGAACTCCCATAGGTAGTGACATACCACATTTTAAATTGTCCATGCTTATATGTATAAATAAATATTAGAATTAATCCTTGATCAAAATCATAAGTACAAGTAAATAGATTGTTGATTGGTCTAACGGTTAGCATATGTGACTGCTAGTCAAGAGATGTTGGGTTCGATTCCCAGGTCGGGTCTTAAAACCTTATTGAGTTTTTCTGGTTACAGAAATATTTAATTACAGCCCGGAGTTTGGAAGTTGGTGTTGACCCCGTACCTCGAAGAGTACGCAAAGCCGTCGGTTCTGCACCTGATTTCTTCCCGGTCATGTCGGATAATCGTCCCACTTCACCTGTATTTTCGCACACACATGTGCACTACTGAAATCGGCTAGGAGTACAGTAATAATAAATTTTAATAACCGAGTTATAGATCTAGCATACGATACTGTTATTTGTTTCTTTTCTTTATGTCGCGGGGGACTTTACACACATACAAGAAACGTACACAAAGAACACCCAGACTCAGAACAACAATTTATGGATCATACAAAGTGTTGTCCCATGTGAAGTTTGAACACACAACACTTAGCGAAGTGGAGAGCAGCGTGGCGACCGCTTAAACCGTTAGGCCACCCGTGCAGTCGAAGTCAGTCAGTCAGTGTTCATACAATTCGTGTATGTTCAGTACCGTATTGTATTATTAGAGAAGAAGAATACAATAATAATGAGTTGACGAACTTTCTTTAATTCTCTCACGAAACTCGCAATACAAATAAGTTTATTAATATGGCGCGTATATTAAATGACGTGTAAATACACATTATTGGAAATACAAGATGGTAAATTGCCTTCATTATATATTCCACTAACATATAAATTGACGATTATGACAGACTGCCTTCTCAATCAGGCTATAAGAAACTTTATCTCAAGGTCATAATTTGCAATGTCGCATGGTGCACGAGGTCAATTATCGACATCTACCAAATTAAACTAGCTGTCGAAGTTTCATCATAATCCATTACATCATTTTTTTAATTTAAATTAATTGGTCTAGTTATATCATAAATCAAGCTATAAATAGCTTTTAATCCATTACAAGATTATCCGTCGACGTTGAACATTTTAAAAATGCAAATACCAAATTAAAAAAGGGGTTCTTTAAAATCGTTTTGTGTTAAATTCAAAGTATTTAAATTATGTATATTTATTTTCTATTAGCTTTCAAAACAGCTTTAACAATAAAAAATATGATCTCAAGTATACAATTGTTAACCTGCACAGACAACAGAGTTTGTTTGTTTATGTTCATTCATTATAAAATTAAATTTCTAAATTATATCTATCTTATCTTTACTGTATCTATCTTTATTGTACACACTAAACACATGAATATATAAGATACATGTGAAGATAGATAGAATTTGTCTCTTAACATCACAATCTCCAACTATCTTGAAAAAAAATAAGGTACATTGAAGAATAGGAAGACTAAAGAGACAGCTAAGTGTGGATGCTTTATCTCAAATGTATGTATATTGAAACCTGCGGAGTGGATAAATTTCTATTCAGCACATTAAGTTCAATACTCATTTAAGCGCGGTTAGCATTACCAAGAGCTCTAAGAAATCGTTATATCGTTAATAAGTTAAAAAAAAAATACAGATAACTGCAGCGATTCCGAAAATATTCTATAATGTTTGAATGAGTTAGACCTACCGAAAAAAATAATTCCCAGGAAGGATAAATTTACAAGCACGTATACCCGAGCTGAACCACCGCCCTGAACTGAGCACCGCAAGTTAGTATTTATTTCTAGTATTTTTTTTTTATTTTAAAAGCCTGCAAAAGTGACTCTACTCTACCTGATGGAAAGCATGAATAGAGTCCAAGAGTTGTGATCACCATACTCATTGCAAATGCAGACAAATCAGTATGGTGACCCACACTATGGTGGCCTAGTAAGATCACGCCTCGTTTGGCTACGTAAAAGGCATGACAGTCATCGTGTCATTGGATTGCACATACTTACTACGACAACTGTCACCCCTGCATCAATGGGCCTCCGGTCCTTAATCCTTATTTAATTATTTTTATTATAAGCAAAAATAATTGAATAAGTTCGCATAACTTTAATTTTGGATTAGTTCTGTATTTGTAGATGAACATACAAGTATACAAAATTATGCATTTTAGAAGAGTTTGAACATGTTTTTAAAACTAACTTCTCAGTGATATGCTACTATTATGTTATATATCTGCCGTCCGATATCTTGTACAAAAGAGACATATATACATAAACACACACACATAAATAATTTATTGTAGACACGTGTCATAAGTACGATCTGACAAGGAAATCGCTAATTTACATTTATTTAGTTTCTTTGATCATACACGTTTTAATATGGTTTATATTTGAGACGTGTGAAGAGAGCTATAATTAGCAATTAATGGCTTGACACGAGTTGTTCAAAGCTTTATCAGTGTCGGTTTTAAATCTTATTAGGAGATTGCCATCAGGTCTTTTAATTGTATTTTATTTTAAACTAAATGAGGTTTTATTCGATAAACTGTTTTGTAACTGCTACATTGTTTAATTTGCTAATATTGCACTCTACGACTGAGAAATATAATATTATAATTTTTCAGATATCTTATATACAATACTTTCTAGTTTGAAACTAAGCAGAGTTTGTGTTGTGAAAGCAAGATTGATTAACAGAATACCTATATACTTTTATTTTAGTATATATATATACGAGGGTAAGTTTTTAAGTTCGCGGAATGACAGTGAAAAGGCGGGTAAACGCGCTCTTTTGATGCCTACCGTATTCAGTGACTCATAATTAGTCTGCATAGTAAAATTTGTTGTGATTGGATCATTAGTTATTAAACTATCGTTGACCAAGTATTTTAATCGGGAACGAAGTGAAAAAAATGGAGAAAATTGAATTCCGTGCGGTGATAAAGTTCCTTACTAAGCAAGGAAAGTCTGTTCAAACCATACTCAATGAGATGTCATCGGTTTACGGGGATTCTTGCCCAGGAAAAACAATGGTCTACAAGTGGCATAGTTTATTTAAACAAGGCAGGGAATCACTTGAAGACGACCCGAGGCCGGGGCGCTCCGTTGAGGTGACTACGCCAGAAGTTATTGCAAAAGTAGAAAAAATTGTATTGGAAGATGCTCGACTAAAAAAGAAACAACTCGCAGAAATGGTTGGAGTATCGGATACAACAATTTTTAAAATTTTACACGATCATCTTGGCATGACTAAGGTTAGCGCACGGTGGGTGCCGAGAATGCTCACGCCATTGCAAAAACAACAGCGCGTGGAATGTTCACGTGCGTTTTTGGACCTCTGCAATGAAGACAAGGATGGCGTATTGAATCAAATTGTTACTGGGGATGAAACTTGGGTTCATCATTATGAACCCGAGTCCAAACAAGACTCCATGCAGTGGCACAAAAAGGGCACAGCACCACCCAAGAAATTTAAGGTTTCACAGTCGGCTGGGAAACTCATGGCAACGATTTTTTGGGACTCAGAAGGAATATTATTGATAGATTATAAAGATAAAGGCATTTCTATAACGGGGGAATACTACGCTTCAATCTTAGAACAGTTAAAAGAAGCCATCAAAGAAAAAAGACGGGGAAAATTAACGAAAGGTGTCCTGCTATTGCATGACAATGCTCCCGTTCACAAGAGCCGAGTCGCACTGGCTGCCCTGCATAAGGTGGGCTTCGATATTTTGAATCACCCACCCTACAGTCCAGATTTGGCTCCGAGTGATTATTATCTCTTTCCAAAAATGAAAAAAGAATTACGTGGTAAGAAATTTTCAACTGATGAGGAGGTTAAGGAGGCGGTTTCGGCGTATTTTTCAGACAAAGATAAAACTTTTTTTTACGAGGGAATAAAAAAACTAATTGAAAGATCTGAAAAATGTATTCGTGTTGCAGGGGAATATATAGAAAAAGAAAAATAATTTTGTGTTTTTATTATTACTCAATACCCTCCATTCCGCGAACTTAAAAACGCCCCCTCGTATATAAACCAAAAAAAAACTTTTATTTTTTTTTTCTTAGATACCATAAAAATATTGTTAGAAATGTCAAAAAAAAGATCTTGATAGAGTTTGAGCTCTTAATTTTGGTATTAAGAGGTGGCGATTCATAATCGCAATCGTATCTAAGAAAAAACAAAGAGTTTTTTTGGCCCATCCTAATATATATACTACACAAAGAAACCATCCAAACTTCCAAACAATTATTTGCATCGACCTGATCACACAAATTGGAATTGACCTGAAAATCGAATCTGAGACCTCAGCATAGCAGTCTTATACACTATCATTACAGCACCAAAACAGGTAACTAACATTATATGGTAATTATCGTGATAATGCTTATAATTTAAGATTTTAAGGGTCCATATTTGAAAATAGTTCCTTAACCACAAAAGACAACATGCCTTTCCGTATCTTTTTTTAGACAATTTCGTATATGATTACTAAAACCAACTAAAGGACATTATAATAATAATAAAATATATATATTCGATAATCACATCTGTTCACGGATTGATAGCCAAGAGCCTCGACCAACACCTTAAGAGGCTCACGTTAGAAGGTTGGATCAAGGGTCTGATGCAGAAGGCAGCCCTCCTTGACACGGCCCGTATTGTGAGGAGGTTCCTGTCTCTGGAGCCCTAACCACCGGTATCTTGGTCCCTGTACCCGATGTCGGTGGTCTACTATTTTTTATATTTTTAAATATGTATTTTTTATTTTTTTATATATTTAAAAATGTATTGAATATGTGTTTAAATGAAATAAAGACAATATAATAATAATAATATATATATTTTCAATAAGTTACGACAAACATATACAAGAAAATGGTCAACAAAATATGAAACAGAAAGTATTTGGACACTGATACCCATGGTAAGATCTAACTTGTGTTATGGGTATCAGGGCACAGCAAGTATCCATAACGTTTGACAATTGTTAGTTCATTCAACCTCATATTGTTTATATGTTCAAATATAATATATATGTGTGTGTAATTTAACATTATTTTCATACTTGCGAACAGTCACTAAAAAAGTAAAAATTTAGTATATTCATAGAAAAAATATGCGTGTACAATTATCATTAGTTTTACTGTTTATTGTATGTTTTATATATTAGTTAAGCCTATACTTTCGGCAATGTGGTAATAAAACTCCTTATACACACTAAGAGTTGATAAAAAGTACAGAAAATACACTCATCTTAATCTCAACGATAAACATTTATTTGCATTTAGATCTGTGTTGCCTATCATCCCCCATTACGAGTTTTTACCTAATTCAAATCCTCCAGGTTTTACCCTCTCGAGGTTACTTCAAAACAAATAAATAGCCGCCGCCGTAACTTAGGTTATAAAGTTACAAAACCATTCTAAATTTTCAGAAGAACTGAAACTTATTTTATTTTGTTTCATTTAAGTAAATTTCTAATCTAAGTAGTCTCAGTTCTAATTATCCTTATTTATGATTCCATTTGTCCCTCTACCATAAAAAGTGTAACATCTGAATTGCATTGCTTATATGTATCATTTTAGCTTTACAAGACTTACGTGACGCTTTAAGGGCACATGATTTTCTTATGAACTTTTCGTGATATATGATCGTTTTAGATGATTTCTGAGATATGATACAATATGAGACGCTCTAAAGTATATAGTGTGTAAGCTCTAGTTTTTAATAGCTAAATGTGAGCGGGTCTAGAACTACTTCACACTAATACTCGTCCAGATTAATTATTTGATGAAGGTCTTCGATGAAAATATATACGCCATAGGCGTCGCGTTACTGTGACGCTAGCGCAGCCTAATTACTTACTCGTATGTGCCTCAGAAGAGACATTTGCGTCGCAATATTGTGGCGTGTGTATTGTAACGTGCGTAAACACACGCGCGTATACACTGGACAAACGCTATTGTGAAGGAGTTCTTAATGAGGTCTAATATCGTATAACGTAAGCTCCAAAACAAATTTCTCTATACCTTATTTCTCATTTTCTTTAATTGACATTATACGGTAAAAATTCACAGGAAGTGTGATTGCTTCAGACAATAGCCAATGTTTTAATTTGTTTCTCCTTTTTAGGTAATTATAGTGTTGTATATAACAAAACCAAAAACAAATAACATTTGCCTTCAAAAATATAAAAACACAAACAGCAAGAAATATTCAGAAAACAGTACTTTTGATATTATAAAATCAATAAAGGCAATGTATTATACACACACACACACCCACCCACACAAAAACTCACACATGAAGACACACACTTAACCATAAATACATGAACACAGTTATCACATATGTTCGAGAGAATCTTTTATACTTGTTTTAAATTGTTTGTTTTTACATGTTTCAAAACTTGTCAATTTACCCTATATTTCAATAGAACTAACCTATATAAAATATTTAAATATACTGTTCGGTAGAACTGCTGTCTATTTCAAAGTGCTCTGTTGGTGCGTCATTGCTGTAAAAAAAAATCTAAAATTAGTTTTTATTCTCTTATTTTAATGATGCATAACTTAAATCAATCGTTGACATTTAGCACGTCGTTTAACATGACAAAAATTCATAATTATTGATTTTTGATGTTGTTTGTAAAGTTTTTGAATGACAAAATTACCACCAGTGAATGAATAATGTAAAATCTTCTCTTGATTGCCGCGACCCAAGCCACAAGCTTAGTCTGAAAACGGTCATTAAGTTCAAACTTGTAATTTGTTTATAATTATTAATAAATAATCAATAAAATATTTTTTGTGTTTATTTATCTAATAATAAAATATGATTCGACTACAATGTAAAAACTTGCGTTACAATTACTTCGATCTAAGTTAGAGTTACTTCGATCTAAGTTAGAATTACAGTGGAATATAAACATAGCATCAAAGATGATTACATTCATTTTTATACGTAATAGGGATAGAAAGAGAGGGAGGGCTCTGTTTTAGAATAAGTTTATTACCTCAGTTCTTAAAATTTTTAATTTAAATGATAGACAGAACAAGATAGATCAATTCGTGCAAAGCATCAGTTTGAAATGCGGCTACAGTGACATTGATCAAATCCTTACTTAGGATTTTTATAAGTCAGACTTTACAACTAGAGGGTGTCGGCATTTTCTAAGACTCGCTCTGGGAAGAAATGTCGGAAAACACAGAAGTGTCTTTTTTAAGTCTTTAAATTTAAAAAATAATAGAGCATCAGACTGTTATACGTATCTGAAAAAGAAAGATACTTTAGTGAGAAATTATGTGTCGTCATTTATTTATAGTCACTTATTCTCGTGTAACCCGTCTTTTTATACCTGCTTATTAAATTTGATTTGATATTTACAAGTAAATGAATCATCAATAACTCACTATAAATTTAAACTACTACAAGTAAAACACACTATATCCGTTGTTACGATCTGAACAAACACAACCACGCCACGTAAAGTTAGTTATTATACTCAACTCACCAAGGACAAATTAACAATTGTAATTGTTATCGTATTTATTCCTTTTGGACACAAAAGAGCCTGGTACGCCATTATTTGCATAAATTGTAAATAATTATTGGATTGTGTTAAGTACTTTCCAACTTTATGTTATCTTCTGAATTAAGTTTTGTTTATTGATTTTTCACTTCTTAATATTATTGTTTATGTGATTTTATGTTAAAATATCAATTTAAAATAGCTACTGTTCTATACTGTACTGTTCTGTTACGGTTAACTGCTTCAATAGTCTAGCGGTTGACATATGTGACTGCCAATCAAGAGGTTTCAGGTTCGATTTCCGGGACAGCCAAAAAGTGTTGTTCGGTTTTTCTTACAAGAAATCTGAAATCTTAACAACAGTCCAGAGTGTGGAAGTTTAATGGCGTTTAATGCTCATATCTCTGAGAGCACATTAAGCCAACGACACCGGTTGTCATTGGAGGCTAGCCTGTTTTTCTTCTAGAGACGCATCGTGCTGCGCAGATGCTGTCTCGAGTGTGATGTATCAAGCTATGGAGTATTTTATTCCTTTTGATGAAGTATCCCTTGAGACCAAAGCTAGTCCAAAGGAAATACGGTCCTTGAGAGAGTCCATGATTGAACGGATGAACGTGACATTGCAGTGGGTGTCCGATTGGGGTGACGTCAATCTTGTCCAGTTCAACCCTTCCGAAACAAAGGCGTGTCTTTTCTCCGCGAAAAATAGTAGCTTCAATTTAACACCCACTTTCGAAAGTGTATCCTTACCGATTGCTAATCATCGAGGGCTTCTATGTATTACCATCACCTCTAACCTCAACTTTGCCCAACAAGTGGAGTACATGGCACAAGTGGCATCCAAGAAATTATCAATTCTTTCAAAGGGTCGGCAGTACTTCAACTCTGAACAGCTGCTTAATCTTTTTATTGCCCAAGTTCGATCCTGCATGGAGTACTGCAGTCACCTCTTGGACGGTGCAGTCAAATATCATCTGGAAGCTTCGGACTTAGTTGACCGAGGAGCCTGTGGGTTAATTAGCAACGAAAAGCTCTCAAATAGCAAACTACACACCCTTGAGCATCGTCGTCGACTTGCCAGCTTATCAGTTTTTTATAGAATACACTTTGGCGAGTGTTCGAAGGCTCTTTTCAAACTGATTGAGCCATCTCCATTTCTTTATCGGACCACTAGGCGCAGGCAAAAGTTTCATCCATACGTTGTTGATATACCCAAAAGTCGAACTAAACGGTTTGACAACTTGTTTTTGTTGAGAGTCGCCAAGATTTGGCAAGACCTGCCTGGGTCTGTTTTTCCTGATGAGTTGAACTCTGGAGCCTTTAAAAGTAGAGTGAACAGATTTCTTCTGGACGGGCGTGTACCACCTTCGTCTTCATCTATACTTTCCATCAGGTGAGATGGAAGATAAACGCCTATTCCATTACAAACATAAAAAAAAAGTCATGAGCATCTATGGCAATTGCTATTAAAAAATTAGTGTCCTCAAGTTCAATTTTCGAATTCAGTTTACCCTCAGGGTTGTGAAGGAAAAACTGATATTCTAGTGTGTGTGATAGTGATGTGACTGATATTCTAGTGATAAGCTAGTAACTGACCCAAAATAATCTTGGAAACAATAATAGCTAGGAAGGTGACGAGTTCTGTGTTACGGCATTTACAAATCTGCATAAACAGTGATATCACGTTCTTACAAAAAACCGGCTTTAAAAAATTGTTCATTACTTTTCAGCGAGTGATTGAAGTTACTGGGGCTCAAATCTCTCCGCTTCAGAGTCTCGGGGAGTGACTCAACAGACGGCAACAAATTTGTAACTTTTGAGTAATGGTCTGGTTGTTTGTCATCTATATCCTCTAAACTAGATACCAAATTGTTTTATTAAATTCAAAACTTACACAAAAATAGATTTTCGCAAACTTGCCATTGAGTGAGTTGATGCAGTTTTGTCCTTTTTTTGAAGTGAAACTTCTTTATGGGGGTTGGAAAAAAAATTAGTGTAACATTTTTTCGTTACGCGTCACATTTTTTCGTTATGCGCCATCTTTTTCTTATCCCTACCACGCGTGATTCGAAGTATACTTTCTCCAGCGGAGTAGGGATTGGTAAATGTCTCTAATGTATTTTGTGGCCCGTTTTGAGTAGTTACATTTTTGAAATTCAGGTGGCGATTGCATCGACTTCGGACGGGTTTAAATTATTTTTTTGAAAAATAACGTCATAAAGAAGTTTCACTTCTTACGAGTGTATGCTAGTACATGCACACATTTTTTTATTGGGTCTACTGAAGTAACTGGAAGGAAAGCATAAGTAGGAACTAAGAGTGGTGGTAAATGATAACCATACTAATTAATACAGTACGGTGTTCCACACTATCGTGACCTAGCGAGATGCTTGTTCACGCCCCACTTAAAGTACCTGAAATATTGGAAACACGTGGGCTGTTGCTGAATTTCGGTTACGGAATTATTAACTGTTTTATACAGGAAAGAAGAGCCAAATCGTTTAGTTAGGGAGCGTGTGTCTACTATTCTGAAACAGTGACTGCCAATGCCAACACGTACTGTCCTGTAGAGAACAGGAGAAGGTGGGACCAGTTGGCAGAACTCCTCAGAACACTCTTGATGATAAAGGCGATAAAGGACTGGTATAAAGCGACATCTAATGAGGTCTATTTAACTTACTAAAAAAATAATGTAAACGAGAGAAAACGATTTAGTAATTTGCGACAAAAACACATCCGTGCTGTTCTTGTGGTACTAAAAATATCTTGAAAAAGATCGAGGATAGAAAAATAAATCATGATAAAACAAAATCCTAAACAAAGAATTTTTATGCGATGTCTTATTTACTGAAGATAAAAATCTATAAAAGTACATTAACTTCGAACGAATGAACCGTATCCATTAGAAATTTTAGCATTTTTAGACGTTTGCGATGCTCCTGAATGCAATTCTGCTTTAACGATCACATTATTTCTTTATTGAGAAGAAATAAAAACCGAATTGACTTTTAACATAAATAACGAAGCATATCTAAACGGCCGTGGATTGAACCAATTAAAAGCTATTTTTCAATTTATTCATAAGGTTTTGGTCAATAAATTTCTGCTAGATCAGATTAGTTCAGAACTATTGATACTTTTAAACTGAATTTATCCGTGCTGGACTGTAAAGACTCAAATATCATTTTTGAGACATAAATATAATATTTTGTAAAACATTTTCTCAAATAGTACCTGATTAATCATATTTACCTTTATCGTAGTATTGTTGTGACGTTAGTCAAGTGATATTTAAGTTTCCCTATTCAGGCATCACTGGATCTGGACTGGATCTTATATGTATGATTGTGCTTAGGAAAATTATTTCAAGCTCATTTATTATTCTTTCTTCTCCTTTCTAAGCAGAGGACCATGTCCACTAGTGGACTGTTGAGGATGTTGATAACGATGATGAACTATTTTTAAGTGTATACTTTGCTGTTTATTTTAATACTAACTTGTAAACTTTCTATTGTTCAAATTATTGTTTTAAGTGCCTAGTGTCATATTGAACTCCCTTGCTCTTTTATAAGTCATGAGCTGATATGGATACAATAGCATAAAACATAGAATAGATTATAAAAAATATTAATATTTCATTCAATTTTCCAAGCAGCTCACTAGTCACCATACTAAATTGTCAGCATTCGTAATGAGTATAGCTACCACCACTTTTAAATTTCATTCATGCTTTCTATAGAGCAGAGTAGACCCACTTTGATAGGATAAGAATAAAAAATAAAAGTACTTTCGTGGGTATTAATCCAACTAGACTATCAAAGTAGTAAAACAAGTTTCTGTATTAAAGCAATAAAAACGATTAAGCAAATCTCGAAAATGAAAAATGAGTTACTTAATCGTGTTTAACTTAATTTGCATCTATTGTTATTGATAAAATGCAAGAAAAATCCTCCGAGCCTTTTACCAAAGTAAGCTCTGGTAGGTTTTCATTTTACTACTTCTCTTCTCTCTCGTCTTGGTACAGACATTGTTCGTGCCATATAAGTATATCAACAATTATAGTTTAGCACCCATAAAGAAAGAAAAACTAATATTAATTCAGATTCAGATAAAGTTGATTTGCATAATATTAATACTTAGTGAGATAGAAGTATACTAAGGTAATTGGACTGCCTTCCAAAGACCAAAGCACGACGTCCAATGCAACGACCACCAGTTGCACGCGGAAGGTGGTACACGCGACTTCATATTACTGGCGCGACTACTATGGTTCCTGGCATGAAAAGAGTGGCTCAACGGCCACGAAAGGAGCGACGTGACCACCTTTGATGTTCTCGTACTGAGCGCAATGACTGATGGCGATCAATGCTAAACACCAGCAACCAGACGGCCCGACCCGCAGACGCCAACTTATTGGGCGCGTTGGCCTTTAACATGCGTAGGAGACTAGCCAAGAGGAGAAAATCTCTATACAAAACCACACGGGCAGGATGGCTCAGACTACATGACCAAAAATGTGCGTTCAGGTGTCCCTCTGTTGCGCAGAGGGTATCTACATACGAAGGCTACGTCGGAGGACGATGACTCTCAACGGCGACGGGATCGCCGTTGGAAATGCCGCATGAAATAGCTGGCGGTAGTTACTGCCGAACTCCGGCAACTGATCGGCCCAATCCGTAGACACTGAGAAATCTACAGAGGCCGTTGCCTAACATAGGGGGTCCACGAGAGGAAGTGTACCGACTCTACTGTGCGGTGCTACAATCCATGGCTCTCTACAGAGCGACGATATGGGCCAAGTGCCTATCGGTCTCCTCCCGCTGCCGAGCTAAGCTCAATCAAGCGCAGCGGGTAGTGGTCATTCGGATCGTACGAGGATACCGCACCATCTTGTCTGAGGCGGCAACAGTCCTGGCAGGCTTCCCGCCTAACAGAACAGCCACAAAATGCGCGCTAACGTGATGTCGGTGACTGAAGCAGACCTCACCGGGCATGGTTACTTCGGTGAGTATCTGAATAAGATCGGACGCGAGGAGACGAAACACAGTCACCACTGCGCAGCCGACTGAGACTCCGTCCAGCATACGCTGGAGGACTGACTCATGTGGGCATCTGAACGTGAAGTTCTATTCGATGAAATACGACGAGACCTAATCCCACCAGCAATCGTTGCTGCTATGCTGGTGGGTGAGAAGAGCTGGTCCGCAGTGGTCTCTTTCTGCGAAGCTGTTATGCTTTAGAAAGAGACCGCTTAGGTAGGTCTTTTTGAAAAAATGTGATCGGGAACAAATTGTGATAACCGGATTGAATAGATGTGGAAGCCTTTGTGACCTCCGCAGGATAGGGTCTAACTAACCGCGGCGTTGATTCTGGAGGGGACCTGAAATAATATGGCTCGGGTTTTTGGTGGATGCATCACATACTCTTGGCTCCTACGTCCCCGAGGAACTGGCAATCCGAAGGGATTTTCCACCTCGACAACAAAAAAAAAGGCAAACGGACTATTATTCTAATTTTTCTAATTTACAAAGCATTATTATACAGAATTACCATAACTAAGTGTACTAATGAATACATTAATTTGTTTTCAAACTGTCTGATTTTACAAGTATGCTTAATAAAGATTCGTATTTTTTTAACACAAGAAATTTTATATCAAGTTCTAAAATGCAGGTTATTTATTTACACACCAACACAATTTCCTTGAATTAAGAGGGTCATAACTTAAGATTAGTCGGGGATTTCCAGTCGGGGAACTTTACATTAAAGACTTAGATATACGTTAATTTTCACTACACCACATTTTATTTACTTACTTTTATGATATTTATGATTTTAAAATAAAATATGTAAAAGTGTAAAAGTGCCATTATTTTGATGTAATAGATGAAATATTAGTCCATTACAGGAATGTTATAATACTAAACTCAATCATACTCGTGAGCTGAAAACTTAATCATTCATTGACAGAAAACCGCCTGCAATGATACTAAACACAATAAACACCATCGTATACACAAACACACACATGCATGCTCGCATACACACATGCGTGTTGGCTAACTTTTTTTTAAATTTATTTGATTTATTATTGATGAATTTTAGAATCATTACACTTTTATAACTTGTGCTAGATGTTTACTATAAAACAATACGGTCCTAATTACTTTATAATGTACGGAAGGCGCTAAAAGTCGTCACCCAGTCCATACACATATGTTTACGTTTTTATCCAAACATTGGAGATAATTTTGATATGTTTCTTGCTATTATAATAAATTTGTTATTACTAGTATTTAAAAAAATGTTCTGGTTCAATACTGTATTGTACCGTAACTTATGACTGATTTTTCGGTATAATGGTTAGTGATTGGTGTCCAAGTGTGTTTATCCGTAAGAGTTTATTTATATATACATGCCCACTCATTCTTCGATTGGTTAAAGTTTGGTTTCATTATCTATAGATTGTTCGGACTCAGTTATTTTTAAAACATGATTTATTTTTTTGTGTTAAGTAAGGCTTGATTACAAATTTAAAGCTGTTCTGAGATTTGCTATCATTCTTATCGGGTAAATATTATCCTACTGAATTATTAATTACCATATTAATGATAACCCGAATCAACGCTGTGATTTAAACTGATTAATTACTTACATTAGTCATTAAGCGGTCGTACGCGATCTCTAAGTCCACCACAAATATTATTTAAGTAATTTTATGTAAACTAGCTTCATCAAGAAGATGGAGTGGCACTCTCCCTATATACTATTAAGTTTCAGCAAAGTATTTACTAAGATCCGTTATTTGTGTTGATGTTTCAGATTTGGTCCACAAGTTATGTACTTTTGCAAATTTTTCAACCTATCGCCGTCTACTGCTGAACGAGGGTCCCCCAAGGAGCGCTAACATTCGCCAAGTCGTCGATCTTTCGCACCGCAGGGCGCCCTACACTACATTTGCCTAATTGTAATCTCCACTCTAGCACATTTCAGTTCCAACGACCATCGGCTCGTCTGGAGATGTGACCGGCCCACTTTCACTTCAGTGTACTGATTCTCCAATGTCAGTTACTCCCGTTCTAAGTCTAATAACCTCGTTACGAATTTTATCAGCAAGAGAAACACAGCATCGCACGCTCCATCGCACGCTGAGCTACTTTAAACTTGTGGACCAGTCCAGTGCTGAGTGTCTACGTCTCGGCTTCGTATGTCGTTACGGGTAGGACACACTGGTATTGGATACTTTAGTCTTTAAAAATGTGACTTTGAATTTGTGATGTTATTACTTTAAATACTATGTTATGTTATTTTATGTAAATGTATTACTTATTATATAGTTCTATGTCTTATTGAAAATGGGCCACGATTATTCGAAATTTCAAGGTGAGTTGCGAAAAATCAAAATGTATTTGACGAATAAAACATAATTCACTTCTCGAGTATTTAGAAACAGTATATTCAATTTGCACAGTGAAGTGAACAGCGCTGACTTACATTTTTCATTTCCATTTTAGTAATATAGTAATATTAAAGAAAATAAATAAAAAACTTTCAAACTCAAAAAAAAATACTAAAATTTCATATTCATTTGTATTCTCAAACGACACCTGTAAAGTTATAAAACCACAAACCACACGCGTTCACTTAGATACAATGTTACGCAAGGATGCGACCGCTAGAAGGTAATGTATTATATAACAGCAAAGTTTATATCTTAACTTAAATAATCTACAGGTTAGAATGTACTTCAAACTTCTGACATAATTGAAAATTTGGTTCTTCACTTAAAACAATCAGAAGATAAAAATTAAGGGAAATACGTGGAGATTCTGTATTGGTGAAAGGGCCTTAATTAACTATAATAATATAATTTCTTATAATTGACTCGATCCGATACGACCTCTATACGACGTGTTCACCGAGCCACGGGGGTTAAAACCCCAACTTTCAAGTTCCAGATTGTTATTAATCATGTCTATAATCAGAAACATTCATGCCTCCAGATTGTTATTAATCATGCCTCTTGATCGGCAATCACATACGCTAACCGCTCGACCAGTGGACGGCAACCAAATTGTGATTCTTGAGTATCAATATCAATGGACTGCAATAACCACTTACCACAAGGTGACTCGTTTACTGTCATTCGATATAATAATCTGTTTCTCTAAATAATAAAAAATGATAAATCATTCACGTAGAAGAAGTTTTGTCTCATTACAGAATACATAAAAATAGAAATACTTACATTTACATAATTAATTCTAAGTTTATTTTACTTTTAATTAGAAAAACTAAGAATTAAATGTTCATTTTAATTCATTTAAAGTACTAAAAAACTTTTATAAATAAAAATAAATTAAATGTACAAATATATTATCTCGGTGTGTTTAACATTAAAATAAATATAAAAGAAACATTGGTTTCATGAATACGACGACATGAATGAAATGTTGAAGAACATAAATGTCCTTGAACCTTGAAAAAAAACCTTGATGTCAATGTTGTATTTGTTTGCTTTGAATAAATTCTCATTGAATTTTATGGTAAAATCAAAATGAGGAATGAAACTGATTATGAAAAATGTATAAAACAATATTTGAACTGGGGTCGGTAACTTTTTGAGTTTGTGAAGCGTAAACAAACTATTTTAACATCTTATGTAGGTGTATAGATAGATAAGTCTTTCAATTAAAACTCTAAATTACTGAGTCTCCAGAATGAAGTTTTCTTTTGATAAAAGAAAAATAATGTATTTCTTGAGACACTTCATGTAACTCGCCTTGCTTATCGACCTACATACACACGTTATCGTAGTTCTTATAATTTATATCGATTTTAAAATTCTATTATCTTACGTACGTACAGTAAAAAGGAACCGTAAAATAGATTCTAATCAATGTTTGTTTGTAATTCTGAATTAACCATATCGAGTAACTTACTATAATATCTTTACCTTAACCGTAGGATATAAACACACGCTACTAAAGACTAATAAATGCACAACATACAGATTAACGACATATGTTTCATTATAAGTAGTAAGTTTTAAGGTTTGACATGAATTTAAAAGAAAAAAAGATGTTGAATAACAGTAACAGTTTTATAACAATAACTGTTTACACTACAATAACAGTTGAATAACAATAACAGTAACATATACCGGTAACAGTTTTATTTACATCAAGACTGTAGAAAGTGGAATTATTTCGAAATACCTAAGAGCCAAAACATATTTCAATAAAATTAAGGTATATAAAACTTCTTTGCCCACAATATTCTTAACTAAGGGTCTATTTATACTAGCGCAGAGTCGAAGCGCATCGAAGCGTCTATCCAAAACTGAACATAACAAATTCAACCTTAACTCCACAGCGTAACGCACACATTACTTCGGAGATTTTAAAAAGACGCGCGCATTCGTCGGAATTCGTGCGTCTGCGCGCGAACAACGCTGATTGGTGAGCGCGCGTGCGCGCGCTTCCACGCGCCCACTAGCGAACCAACGCGTCATCAGTCGGAAATTGGCCTGCGTCGGTGTTAATCACAATGGACTCGGACGAAAAATTAATTTACCTGGTGCAAAAATAGGAATGCCTATTTAATCCAAAAGCTAAAAATTATAGTGACAAACATTCCAAAAATGTGTGTAGTAATGGGATCAACAGCTTTTTCCCAAGCATTATTTTTGGAAGCTAAGTGAAAAAAGAAAATGAAATTGTCATAATAAAAATAAATTTATAAATTATACCTATTTTTTATACTTGTAGGTAAAATTAAAATAACAAAAGATTCATTGAAATTGATGGTGTGTTCTAAATTTAAGAAGATTGATTAATAATTATGTTGTAAGTAAGATTGTGCTCTAAATTTGTAATTAATATTTCACAGGCGGAAATCTGTGGTACACATCTGTTTATTCATTGTGTTAATGTGTATACAAGAATGTTTATTTCGGATAGTAATTTAACAGTTAATTTGATATAAAATGTATTGATAGATTTAGTTTGGCGCGCAGTTTCAATATTCTAAACAAACAGTTAATTTAGGTTAATAATATTACACACACGAGTACACCACTCGTAACTGTTGGTCTCACATATCAGTAGAGCTGCTATTGATATCGACTGAGCATGTTTTTTTTTACTACTCATCTAATACGTTTTCTTTTACGTCCAAAGGGATTTATTTAGAAAATTTTTGATTTTAGTCGTTTAAAGGGGTGCATGCCCAGGATAGATATTATCAATATCGTTGTCGATCCGTAAAATTGTTAAGAAAATAAACATATCCTACTAATATTATATGTATGTTAATGTGAAAGTTTGTATTGATGTTTGTTACACCTTCACGAAAAAACTGTTGGATGGATTTGAATTAAACTTTTTAGTAACATAGGTTATGCGTCGGATTAACACGTAAGTTACAATTTGTAATGGTTTTATGTAATTTTGGCCGTAACATAACGATACTCGTCAATTAAACCCAAAAAAAATTAGGCCTTTGAGTTATCTTGGCGTACGCTGCCTAATCCATTGAAATTACACAAAAATGATGTACCGTAGGATTGTTTGTATGTTAAAAAAAAAAATATCTAAAATGATCTGTTACGAAACGATAATGTGGCAGCCCAAATTCCACACGAGCGAAGCCGCGGGCAAAAGCGAGTAATACATACAATAAATGTAGAAAGACAGAAAAAAAAATATTTAGGATTCGTGTTTGAAATAAACAGCCTTTTTTAATGAGTATTTTATTTATTATTTTCTTTATTTCGTGACATACACATATTTGTTACATTTTTAAATATATAAAAAAACAAAAAATACACATTTAAAAATATAAAAACATATATAATTATATACTTATATTTTATATTTATATACTTTATTGTCATTGTGTTTTAACAACCTGTTCAATAGAAATTCTTTTTGAAAAAACATAGTTCAACTGATCAAAATTTTAGGTTAATTGACGTGAAACTAATAAGCTTACACTGAGTGCTTTCGTGATATTGGATTAGAATCTCTGTTGTGTTGTTCCAATTATTATAATAGTAAATAATAACAATACAATTATTTTGTTTCATATATATACGTTACTTTTACTTTGAAACTGCAAGTTAAAAGTAATAAATAAGACAGGAGAGAAAGAGAGTTAGATAGAGAAAGGTAATTTTAATATTTACGCTTTGATACTATTTTAACAGTATTTTTTCTGTCAAATACGCGTATTGCATAGTAAGTGTATTGAGGTTCATTGGTTAATTCATAAAATTTACTAAGATCATAAAAAGTCTAGTCCAAACATTAAATAGTGTTTTATTGAAATATTTTAGCATCATTGAGGTACTTTTATTATTTTCTTAATTGGAATCGCTTTGACCTGTAAATTTACCTACTTTTAATAAATATAAGAATCAATAATTAATTTAACCCTTTTTACTAAAAAAAATGAGAAGAAATGCTGAAAACTGAAGATACTACAAAATTGTGAATGAAAATAGATCACGACCTCCAGACCGCGTTGGTTGACGGCAAATTATACACGTGGCTTAACCTGATTTGAATTTGTAGTAAACTCTTAGATTACTTGTGAAACCGCGCCTTAAACATGATAATATTATAATATAACTGTACCTAAAACGTTTGATAGCATAATTCCTAGAGTATTTCAAAAGACTAACGGGTGTACCTTCTACAGTCATATATTTACATGACAGATGGAGAACCAGCATTTAATTGTTTTGTGGATATTTAAAAACTCTCCTGTTGCACATTCCAAAGTAATGTAATTTATTTAAAATAATATTTCTGTAGGAAATGTTAGTATAAGTGACCAGATTTTTTTATCGGACTTTTAAGAAGTAGAAATTTCCTAATTTACTTTTAAAGCCATTGTATATTTATTACATTATCAGTTTTCTATTGTTTTTTTAATAACATAAATTCTACGTTAGAAGTTGTATATGTTATATATGTTGACTTTATAGACTAAGAAGTTTATTTAATTTGAAACAAATTGCATCAAGAATACAACACGTTTACTTTACTAAATATTTTACTATACATAAATTGAATGTGAGTTACGCCTTGGCTAAACGTTTAATATTTGTTTCAAAGTATATATCAACGCTAGTAATTCAGGTGTTCGGCGATCGTAGTTATTGTAACACAAGACTTTGTTGAAAAAAGACATACAGTTTCAAACAAAACGCATAACTAATATATATATGTATATATAATATTAACTAATAATAAAGCACTATCCTCTGCCCACATGTGTGTACGTTATAATGGAACAAAATTCAAGCCCTTTTTCAAGAATAGATACTTTGATTTTTGAAAAAGGCATTTTCATGACATGTTTTATCAAATTAGCGGTTGAGCTCCGAAAACGTAACAGATAGTCTAGACTGTCTGTTATGACTTTTTTCTATATTGGGAATCTGCCAAAGTGACTCTACTCTGCCTGATGGAAAGCATTTATATAACCTAAGAGTTTTGGTTACTATAATATTTGCAAATGCATACAATGCAGTATGGCAATTCATACTATAGCGGCCTAGTGAGATACTTTTTTACGCCCCGTTTGGTGACGTGAAAAACATGACAGTCATTGGAGCAGTGTGAGGCTCTCACAGTTACCACGATGATTATCACCCCTGCATCAATGGGCTGCCGGTCTCATACAAACCACCAAAACAGGGCAGTACGGATGCTGCCGCTTTAGGTTGGTCTTCTGTGAGAGGGTAGTCGGCCGCGGTCGAGCCGTCCCAATAGTGCTGGAATTAACGTGTCTCTACTACTTGATTACTACTATACTGGATCAGAAATTAAGTTTAATTAACTGATTGATAAAAAAACATCAACCTATATATTAACTTAGTCAAGTAATTTCACCTTCTTTGTAAATATGCAGAATAAGCCAATTATTTATTTTTTTAAAAGTATTGTATAAGATGAAACCGTAAACGACTTATTAAAATCGAAAAGCTCATTTACTTGGCTCTTTTATATTGATGAAAATTCTTTTCAAATACTTTGGATTGTTAAAAAAAACAAATACTTTGTGGATTACTGGGCCAACAATTTGCCTTCAAATAATTGTATATTTTTGTAAACCTCGGTTCGTCAAAGGGGATTCTGGTTGAGTTTCTCAAATTTATTCTACTTTATCATTAGAGTCTTTTTTTAAATAAATAGAAAAAGTCCTCAGTTATAATTGAATTTTTAAGACTGTTATCTATGACACTGTCTTTGGCCGAGCGTATAGCTTTGAGGTTATCCACACATATAATAAAATTGTAGGAAAGTCAAAACTGTACATTAAACATTTAAAAAAAATACTTGGGGCGTGATCTACAATCGATATCGAAGCCAAAAATATAGTTTTTAGAATTTTTGTCTGTTTGTTTGTATCTATGTTCGAGCTAAACTCAAAAAATATTGCATGGACTTACTTCAAATTTTGCATGAATATTACTAACAGGTCGCGTCAACATATGGGCAACATATTACCACACAATCACCTACGGGGGAGGAGTTGTGAATCTTTATTTTTCTTGTACATTCTTTGACAGCGTGCAATCTAACCATGTATATTTTGTAAGGTATGATACTTTTGTACGTATTTTTGCTCTTTTGTGTCCTAAAATATAATTCTACATTATTTTCTCTATTTCCTTCACATTTATGACTGAACTCAGTAGGATTCCCATATTACTCTCTTCACTTGCTTCGCTTGCAAAAAAAACGTATACTTATATTTTAATGCTATTTTAAAAGTTGTTTAATTATAATGCTATAGCGACACTGGCATCTTAAGTAATGTTTGATGCTGTAGAGCCTTCACACAGACAATTTCACGGACAGCAGCTAGTTATTTATATAAACTAATTTTATGTCAAACTTGAAATAAAAACTGCATAAACTTTCAACATGTATGTCCATTTTTTTTTCTTTACGTTACGACAGGGCTTTTATGTAAGTATATCCAATTTTATGAAAGTATTTTGGATTCGGAATGATGACCAATCATTGTTATTGTGCTGCCGTACCACGTAACAAATTGATTCAATTTATTGGATAAGCTTCGTATTCGTTTTATTACGTCATAAAATGATATAGTTTTCAACGAAACCCAACGTCTATATAAATGCATCCTTTTCATTCCACTAAGCCTCTGACAAATGAACATCATTTTGTTTCTTTGCACTCTGTTTTTTTCTTTTACCATATAACGATTTTTTGTGGTAGAGAATAAATAAAATACGTAAAAAGTTATAAATTTTCTGCTACCATCGAAAATAAGGCTCAATGATGTTTTGGGTTATTAAAATTTGGATGCGAAACTTTCAAAACAGTTATGACAAAGGAAATGAATTAAAATATCGAACGTTTTCTAACAATATTATATTATTTGCAACACCATTTAGAACTTCGGAAACCCATTAATAATAACCAAAGTTTATAAATTACTGAATTGCTAACAGATGGATTATATTTTGGCAAGTTTCTTAAAGATTTACGCTGTTGCAGAGAAATTTCTTATATTTATGTTTTGACGTTGCTTTAGTAAGGTCATTGTTATTGCCTGTTTTTGTTTATTTTTAAATAGATCTAAAACTGATTAATACTATAAACTTTTCGTACAAGAACACGATGAAACAATCGAGATTGTCATCACATTTAGACTAATTTAGGATTTTTCGAGCATTTATTATTATTATCCTCTCAGCCAAAAGACGTCCACTGCTTGATATAGGCTCGTTAGCTTCGTAGGTTAGAGCACCGATATACAAGAATTTCGAGCATTGCTTTAAATCTAATTTTAAGTAAAATTTTACTTAAATTCAAATGATGACAGTTTTTGTTGCCAAGAAAAGAATACTGTTAAAAATGTACTTATGGGTATGGTATATATGGGTAGTCAGGAACTTCATTGTCATGATAAGATTATTGTTTCAAATATTTTATGACAATGACTTGCTCGCCACAATGTCATGCCATTGAAAAACGTACAAAGAAATTGCTTTATTGATATGACTATAATTGTCAACCACTAATCTAAATATTAATACATACGTAAATTATACTCTGTTCAATATTAATAATAACAGCAATGAATTTAATGAATATGCTATAATTTAGCTAATTCGTTGGCTTAAGGCTAAGAACTGGTTGATATGATTTGAACTAAACTTAAGTACTGTTCAAGAGTCATCAAAACAGCACTTACCAATTAACTCGTAGCACGTTAGAATGTTGAATATTTCAACTAACTGTAGCCACTAGAAGTAACATTAATATAGAAATTTGACCCTTGAACTTTAAGGAATAATATAAACCCAATAATCTGTATCTTAAATGTCTAAGTAATTTATTGGCGTGGGTGTAAATACCTGTAGTGAGAGATGATTGTAATTTACAACTAAAGTATAAGAAGACCCTTACAGTCCATTAAAACGATAGCAGTGTTCTCGTGACGTCTTCATAGGGCGGTCAAAATTTCCTGGTAAGGATTTTTTAATGAGATAAAATATTCTTTCAAATTAAGTTCTTTAAAGAAACGTGATCTTCTTTTTTTTAATAATTGTGAAGTTTAATTATAGTACAACGTTAAGATTAGAGACATGCTTAGAATAACTGTGTACGATAATACATTTGTAAATAAAATAATTACTGAAATTAAAACTTACAGCGTATAACGACTAAAATGGAATATCCGACTTCAGAGTGTTAATCTTAATTAAAAGTTCTTCCACATCATTCTAAACCTCTCATCATAAAGATTAATTACAAGTAAGTATATATTTATTAAAAATTAAATAAACAATGTACAAATATCTTTTTTATTCACTTATGCCAATAAATTATTAAATGATATAGACTCAAAGGATTTTGTGTCATACTATTAGTAGAATAATCCTACCCTACTGATCAGTCGAAGAGATAAAAATAAGTAATCCTAATAAACAGAATTCTTAACTGATAAAATTTTCGCGAATAAGGTATTACCGTTATCGTACACAAAAGAAAACGTTTTAAGGTGGATGGTCATGAAATATAAAAACACGTATATGATAACTTATCTAAATGTACCTATGTAAATTTCTGTTCAACGGGATCGTTATATACACAACCAGCGTTTTGATAACTTTTACTTTTCAGTTCACCGTTTTACGCAGAAAGCCATTCCGCATAGCTACAGATTCTCATAGAGCACACGTCTCATCAACAACCATTAGTAGTCCACGTTAGCCAGTCGGATTATTATGGTTCGTGTTAAGTTTTACTTCCATTTACTTGGTGTCACACTGTCGTCCTGTATATTTTTCTACCTTTGCCGGCTCTTACAATACCAAAGCACCAAAGGGATGCATAGGGGTGTATTCCTAATCCATCACTACACAGACAAGTACATCATATACTATATACTTCTACATTTAATTCCGGATCAGACCACTGTATTACGAATTTAATTCCATAGCAACATCAAGAAAGCCTTGTCCATAGTTTCAGCATGATTTGCAGAGCTTATAGGGCAAGCTCACCGTGTGTGCATCCACCATATCTCGGCGCATTAATAAAAGAGTAAGTAAATATTTTTGTTGTAAGATATTGTGTCACAGGTGACGTGCTACAATGTCACTCTTCACGTGCAGTAGTTTCTTCTCAGTGTAAGATTTAGCCGAAATGCCTGTATATTATTATTAAATTTTCGATCATTTCGATCGTAGGTTTATAAAAGTCATTTACATTTAAGCATTTAAAATTACCAGACTGCCTTTTAGATATATTTTACAGGGTACTTACTCTTGAAATTTTTCGACTATATTACAATTTTATGTGGTTGCATAGGGTTTCCAACACGAACTTAAGGCCCTAAAACAATCTCACCTACAAGTCACGCACCTGTTGATCAACCGACGAGGCTCTGGAAAATTAAAACATCCCATCCCATTAGAACACCCAGGCAATACACTCGCCTTCTATTACGTACGTCCAAAGAACTGGTGAAAAGTGGGTGTTTATATCTCTGCATATCCCTTCGACGAAACAGGCATGATTATATGCATGTTTATATATTAAAATTTCAAATATTATTCCTTTACAATCTAGAGCACTCATATTTATGACATTATCTACTTAGCACTGCTACTAAGAGACCTGTAAAACTTATTTAAGACATTTGTTTTCTAAAAGATAAATCCATTTAGAAGTCAACTAACTAAGACATTTCTCGATCACTAATCTTGTGTATTTATTAAAAAAAATAAGACAAACTTCAATGAACTACACTAATGAAAAATAGCAATGAACTCTGTTCATCATCTCTAATTTTTTCATCTTTAAAATTGTACTTGTTTAATTTAATCAAAAATAAATTTAAATTACAACCAATTTAAGAAAATAATTGTTTTAACAATTACGATAGAGTATGTCGTGCTTTCACTTTGTGACGCTGGCATTTGTCAAATTTCACGCTACATATACGTGTGCGGAGAAATATTAGCTAGTACTGTTGAATTTACTTCATTAATCTCAGCTTCCAAGATATATAAATAAATTTGTTTTACTAGTGATTAGCCAACCCTTGCAAGTTCATCTACGTTTCATTTACCCCGTTTTTCTTTTCTGAGATTAGTCACGGAATACATTTCTGAAAGTATCCTCAAATGTATTACAATCATGAAATATGGCCACTCTCTGTAGGAACAATTTTTATTCACATTTTTTTTATTTAAATACAGGATGGTCCGTGTGACCACGGATTGAGAAAACGAAGTGTCATTATTCCTATTTATCCCATGGGCTTCGTAAAAGGCAACGAAAGGAGTAAACTAAGCAGGAAAATATTACTGCAAATAGAAATAAAGCTTGAATCAAACCCTATTTCCACCAGTCGGGCCAGCGTAGTATAACAAGCTAAAACTTCTATTCTAAGAAGAGGCCGAAGTCCAGCAGTAGACTGTTAACCGAAGTCCAACAGTAAACTGTAAAGGCCATTGGTACGATGAAAGACGAATACGATAATACGATATTGATAATACGATTACTGTATATATATATTTTGTCGATTCGAGCCTTACTTAGTAAAGTTCTATATTTAAAAATGATTGGAGCTTATCGTGCTTACGATGGTATCAAATATTTGACATATTTTTTTTATTTCAGTATGAGAAAAAAAAACTATTGTTTTTACTATTATCCTCGAATTTTCCCATATTTTTATATCGTTTAGACTTTCTCTCCAACAAATAATTCCATTCCAGAATTTTCACAAGATTAACGAATAGCAATTCATTTTAATATAAGAAGATTTACCTCCAAATATTTAGAAGTAATCGGCTCAGTAAACCGTTGACGTAGTACCACGCCCACTGAAAACACTTAGCTTATTTGAAAGTGTTAATTTTTTTTTCTCTAACTACCGTTTAAATCATTTGAATAAATTTATGTACTTCAAATATTAAACTGAATATCTTTAACAATTAGCTTTTACACTTTGTTCACAGAAATAGATAGTTACCACACTATTTGTTTCCACAAAATTGAATGTATGTATAAAGCAAATTTTTGTAGATATCTGTGATTCATTTTGACGAAGTTTCAAACAAAAATTACGTGTACTTTTCATATTTTATGAGTTCTTTTCTGTTAATATGTACCTTACCATGTATCCTACTAATATTATAAATGCGAATATTTGTATGGATATTTGTAACTCTTTCATGAAAAAACTACTGGACGGATTTGGATGAAACCTTACAGTACCATAGCATACCATATTTGTAGCATATATGCTACAATTCGTAATGAGTTTATGTAAATTTGGTCGTAATATGAAGATACATGACAATTAAGTCAGCAAAAAATTTGGCCTCTGAGAGTTATCTTGGCGTACGCTACGCTTACCGTTGAAGTTACACAAAGATGATGTACCGTAGGTTTGTTTGTATGTTAAAAAAACATATTTATTTAAAATCAACTGTTATGAAACCAGGAGACTAAATTCCACACGAGCGAAACCTAGGGCAAAAACTAGTATCGAATAAGGAGTTTCAATATTTAAATTTAATACTAGTTTAAAAAAGTGTTATCAGGAACAATGAATAAACTTTACAATTCATCATCACCAACAGTCTCTAATAGTCCTCTGCTGCACAGAGACCTCTGTTGTAAAAGAAGATTTTCGTCTAATATACCGCGCTGGCCATAAGTGTTGATATAACATTTATTTCAAGTCTTTTTTTCTTTTGTTCTATTGTCGTTTTTTTACGCAAGGAATACTTTTCGCACTATACCCTCCGTAGGAACCGGTCTACCCACTAAACCCGGTGGCGACATACCTCGGCAGTCGGAAGGAGCTTCAGGAACGCATAAGTGGTTTCTGGAGTCCTCCTTGCCGTACCTCATGATTGAGGTATATCCCAGGCATCTCATCATCATCATCATGCCCCAAAGCAAGATGCTATCACATCACTCACTGTTCTTCACAGTAAGAAGTAGAACTGCACCTTACCCCAGACGACAACCCCCAGCTGTACCGGAGTGTCACCTGTCTCAGGTCGTTTTTGTCCTATTGTCTTGCATAGTTCGTACAACATCCACGTGACCAAAAACGGTGGCACGATACTCCGTATACTTGATCTGCCGTCACACTGACAAAATAAAGAGAAAACACACATACAAATTTGATAGTACTAATATATACTATGTATATGCCTGTATAAACTAATAGTTCAAAGTTTTAATATGGAGCAAGAGGAGTGTGATTATATGGTTACGAGATTGTACTTGACGTTGTGTTTGATGTTGGAACTACTACTGATTTAACATGAGAAGTTTCCATAACATAAATTGTATAATTTTGTACGGCGCAGTACCTATAAAATACTAAACTCACGTTATGTATGAGAACATTAATATAAAAGGTTTTTTTTAATGTGTAATGTTTATATTTATCGTTTAGGTAAATTTTAATAAAATACAATGTTTTTAACTCGTGTGTTTTCAAAGTAACACCGTCTTCAACGAAATTTTGCACGAAGATTTTTTGATTCTTGAAGACGGACAAAGGCCACTCCTTACTGCGATAACCGACATATAATACACACGGAAGGAGTTTTAATATATGTAAACTATATTTAAACAAAAGTGCAACAGTAAAATAACGGTGTAGGTACGCCCGTCTGTACTTGTATTGTCTGTTTCTTGATCGTGTTAAGCTGGACGTTATTAAAGATAAAATTTCAAATATAGAAAAGTTGAATACGTTATTCACTTTGACGTATAGAGAAATATAATTTCAATCACACTTTCCAGACAAAATTACTTAAGAATGTTGTTTTACTTAATCATATTTCATTTTTTTATAAGGTTGCGTATTGATAGGGCGCGTAGGGTTCTATAATTTTTAACCAACCTCACCTGTAAGAGATCGACTGACGAGGCTCTGGCAAACAAAACATCCTAATTACCGGCAACCGGTTCGTCACCTATTACGTGGGACCAAAACACTGCGCGAAAAGTGGGCATTTAATATGCTTTTGCTTATCCCTCCGGAGAAACAGGCGTTCTTTTATGTACGAGTATGTAATAATTTCATCAAAGTTAGTTATATTAAAAAAGTAAGTCCAGGGTATGGAAATGGTTCTTTTTATGTTAAGCCAAGCTTAGTACAAGCAAGGTCTACCAGTTCACTAATAAATTAAATTTCCCCTTAAAATGTATGACGTCATACAATTCAATTAACCATGATTAATGTTTGTTAGGTTAGAAAATATGTTCTTTTTGGGTACGTTGTGAGAATTTGAAGTATTACATTACAAATGAAAAGCCACACTCTATAATAAATTATAAAGGAATGTCCTACTTAACCTATAGTGATCCTTCATTTAATATCTTACACTATGTAACATAATATAACGTATTACAATGTGCAGGTATTCCTTACATCGAATCAGTAACGCTCAAGTAAATTTATTCTAATTTAAACGACCCTTGATTGACTGAAGCGAGAGGCTGATACGTTGTCATTATTAATTGAAATTAGTTAAATAATTATTTTATTAATATTCAAAGCAATATATGTGTATAGTTTTAATACAATTCTATAAGAAATATTTATAAAAATTACAAGAAACCTACGTAGCGTTTATAATACTAACAATAGATTACGTGTTTATTTATCATTCTGGTCCTACCAAAGTGACTCTACTCTGCCTGATGAAAAGCATGAGTAGAATACAAGAGTGATAGACATTTATTAATTTAAATTGAGATATATTTTTAAATAAGTTTAAAATAATGTATTTATTATATGTATTAAAAACATTTTTTATACATGGTAATAAATTTGTAGTTACTTATATTATACCTAGTCTTGCCATAAATATTGTAATAAAGAAAAAAGAAAATTGTTAACTGCAAATAACATTTATTACTTTTACAGTGTGTCAGTTTAATACATAAATATAAAACAATTAAAAATATAAAAAGCTTATTCGAAGTGGTCTCCATTGGCTGCAATACAGTCCTTTAAACGATGAGGCCAGTTATCAATAGAAGCACGCACTCTTTCCATGGGAAAATTCTTCACTGCCAATCGTATAGATTGTTTTAGGGACTCCAAATTATCATGGCGTTTAGAGCAAGCTGTACTCTCTAAAACTGACCACAAATCATAATCCAGCGGATTAAGATCGGGACTAGACGACGGCCAGTCTTCAGCTCTGATGAAGTCCGAAACGTTCGATTCCAACCAAGACTGCGTGGACCGAGCTTTATGACCCGGCGCCGAGTCTTGCTGGAAGGACCATACTTGGTTATTGAACATGGTGATGTTAAGGGGCTTAACTACCTTCTCAAGAATGGTATCTTGATACACTTGTGCCGATGTTTTGATACCTTTTTCACAAAAATATGGCTCAGTCACTCCTTCATAGCTAACACCCCACCAAACCATCACTGAAGTCGGATAATGTCCACGTTGCACTCTGTCGACTAATTGGGAAGCTTCCTTAGAGCTTTGAGCATAAATACGGTCATTTTGTTTGTTAAAATGTTGCTCAATTGTAAAAATTTTCTCATCCGTAAACAAAATTTTTCTGTGACCTCCCTTTGCGTACCGCTTCAGTAGTTGTTTCGATTTTACCACCCTATTCTTCTTTAAATTATCAGTTAAGAAATGGCCAGTGCGTCTCTTATAGGCTGCAAGTCCTAAGTCATCTTTTAAAATACGCGACATGGTTCTAGGTGCTATCTTCATTTCCCGAGATAAAATCTTTTGCTTTCGGACAGGATTTCTTCGAATTCTTTCCCTTACTGCTTTGACCACCTTTTTCGTACGAACACTACGTGGACGGCCAGATCTTTTTCTGTCACAAACAGAGGAGGTCTCATTGTACCTATTAATAGCCCGGTACACAAACATTTTACTAATACCAAGTGTATGGAGAGTTTTAAAAATTGCATTTGGCTCCATACCTACTTTGTGTAATGCTATCACAGCGATTCGGTTCTCTTTATCACCCCACACCATTTTAATATCGCAAAATATTTTACAATGTATTGGCGCCAAAATGAGAAAACACAATGAACAATCGTATAAAAATGACAGATTCGAAATTCAAATGTAATATTTTTTTATAATTAAGTGTAACAGTATTTATGGCCAGACTAAGTATATAGTTCAAATATTTTTAAATTACTATTATCAATCAAAAACATCTTCATGTTATATTTTACATTTTAAGTTATGTAGATTTTTAGTATAGGAAAGCGAAATCGTCAAACTCCGAAGATAATGCTACAGAAAATAGTATTATTCATCTTCTACGAATCTCAACTACCGTTCTTCGAATCATACATATCTATGTCGTAGGAGGTTGAATAAACATCCGCACAGCGGACACAAATATCTCTTAGCCCCGGGGCAACTACTTGAGGATAACACAAATATCTGTGTCAAACCTTTGGAAACCTAAATCAAACCTCTATTATCAGCTACAGCGTAGGAGCGAAGCGGCCACTGTACGTATATTAATTCATGACAACCCAATGTTAATACCTTTGAGGCAGATCCTGTACCGCTAACAATATGTAATGGATAGTTGTGAGAATTGTACCGTTTAGAAAGTATGCCATCCTAACTATTTTCAAGTAGCTTAAAATCTTCTCAGAAAATTGTTACAATTACAATAACAAAACGTGTTCTTCCCTATTCTAAACTTCACGTTATCAGCCTCTGATAGAACACAGCGGAACATAAATCTCTCCTTAGAACTGAGGTTTTTATCTAATGTACTCTAAACTTGTCATGCTTAAAATTTACTTGGTTAAAGATTATTCTGGTTGACCAATAAATATCCATTTTGACGATAGATAGCGTTAGTTAGTGAATTTGACATTATCTTCGTGTTTGCAAACTATTAAATGTCATTGTCCTTAATTTGAAGTTATTTCATTAGCTTGCTTTTTTTTTAGAACTGTTTACATCTTTTGCATCTGTTATTTCTTGATAAAATGGGAAAATAGTACATTTTTTTTTATTATAAAATATAACTTACAATAAAACCTGCCAAATAATTACAAAAAATGTCCCTACTATGAGATACGCAATACAATACAAAAGTCCTACCCATGTCACCCATTGTCCTTTCTTTTTAAATCTCTTTTTTAGTTGTTGATTTAAATTGGGCATTGATTTTGTTATTTATAAAATACTCATACTGGTATAAAAATATTTGATCTTAATTAATATCTTTCATCATCATCATAAGCTTTGTGCAGGTACAGTGGCAATAGGTTTCTACAATAGGTTATTATTGACACTGAATCTTCAGAAAATGTATCGTTGTCTACCTATTTATATAAAAGTCCTATACTCTTAAAATATTGTCAGATGATACTTTTTGGACTGTAAACTAGGTACCAATAAAAAGTAAGTAATAAAGGATTCCTTAGAAATAATCACGCGAGCGAAACCACGGGTTGGAACTAAAATATTTGTAGTTGGCAAGTGTGCAATACAGCCATTATCCGTTCAATCCGTTCAATCAAAGGATATGGTAATGCCTCAAGGCTGATCCACTGTTACTCATTGTCACGATGAACCACTTAGTTTTTAGAATGATTTAAAAGAAAATTGAATACAAAATCCATGCATTCTTCCTAACTAAATTATGTACACCCAGCTGCTTTTATTTGTTATGCAAATAGTATAAGGATTCACAATTTCCTAAGTAATTTTTTGCTGAAGATAGACTTTGGGAAATGTAAAATTCTATTTCTTTATACGAATTTACACGGGTGAATGATTACATGACACTTATATCTTTGTACATGTTTAAAAAGCAACCATTTTCAATCGGATAAATTAAACAAGTAGCTAAGATACATTGCGCAAGTGCTTGGACAGCTTGTCGAAGAGCCACCTGCCTTCAAGAATCAGGACCAGATACTTCATCTGGGCCTGAACCGGTACAAGGACCGAACTGACTACGATGGAGGCGCCGGAGGGTGGACCACGTCGGGGCCACTACACTGTAAACCCCGGTGGGGTGACAGCCTGAGGGGGTTTCCACACGTTAAAAAAAAAAGTTACTTGGACAGCTTCCCTGTGGAAGAAATTCAGAACAAGAATTCTTCATCACCAAAGGGACTGCATATTATATTCTTAGCGAAATCTCTTTCTCTTAGATCATTACCAAGTGCTGCACTATAAAACGTAGCGTATGTTTATCAACGGCCTCAGACATGATACCCCAGTATTACACGTAAGCCGCTGCCTCTATCACTAGTCACTCGGAGCTAGATCTCCCCAGATATCGTCTGGAGTATCATCTGGCTCCGGCTTGACTATCGAGGCGGTGTCAGGACTAAAATAACCCTTAAACAGAAATACTAGTACAACAAATCAATCAAACCTCATGACATACTTCTGTCCGGGGATAGTGGTAAATACATTAATACATATTACAGTGGGTAAAGGGACTGTTGCTCCAATACAGCGTCCGCACCTCCCCGACGGGATGTAGAGAAAAAGGTAAGCCAACGGTCCCATTTGTTTTTCAGTTGGAAGCGGTTAAACATCCCTACCGTCGTTTTTACATGGTTCGTCTGTTAGTACTATATTTATTTTCAAAATTTAGTCCTCACTTCTTGTTTATAACAATACATAAAAATGGATAAATTTTAAAACAAACAAGTAGTTAAACAATTAAACAAGAAGCCTTATTCCATTAAAATACTAGATAATAAATTTATATTCACTTTATGAGAATATATAATACATAATAATGAATAAAATTATATTTTTTAAAATTTGAAATACTTACTTTTATTTTCCTTTTTCTTGTGTTTAAAAATATAAGTAATATGTATTTAAATGTTATAAAGTGAATAATAATACTAATACACGGCTTTAAAAGTGCCAGAGTAATATGAAGTTGGTACAACTCTCTGCACTTTCCTCAAGTCAATCGAGATTAACACCTCGCTTCAACATCCTGAATTCAGGATTTCGACAAACTGTGATTAACGAATTACTTATAAAGATTGAGTGAGATATATTTAAAGGTCTGAGCCTGAACCCTTTGTATGGCTTTGAACCCTCTCAGCACTCTATTAAAGGATTGAAGGTTAAACTATAGATGGTAGAAAGATGATCAAGTTATATCTCACCCTTTTAATATGGATAATTTGAAACTACTCTATGCTTATCTATAGAATATGATAATATAGATTAGCAAGTTGAGATATAAATAGAATATTATAGTTTGTTATCAGTTTTCTAAGTTTCTCATCTAAAATAATACCAAGATACTTCACACATGAATCTCTGAGTTCCAGTTGAATCTTTTGTTCATAATAGCTATTTATCCTTCTATTTGATTGTGAATATATATATGAATTTATGAATTCGAATATTAGAGTTAACAATGCGAGAAGAGAGAACTAAATTAATAAATATTTCGGACATTTGACACACAACCTCAACTAGTTTCAAACTAAGCAAAGCTTGTGCTATGATAACTAGATTGACTGATAGAATACTTATATACTTTTTTGTGTAAATCATACAAACATTTGGTTCGACCCGGGAACCGAACCTGAGATCTCAAGTACAGCAGTTGCACTCACTACCGCTGCGCCACCAAGGCAGTTAAGGTGTTAAGGTGCTTAGTTTTGTCAGCATTAAAGGTCAGTAGGTTGTCGCTTAGCCATTTCACTATGTTTGTCTTGTCTTCCAGTGTCATCTCAGTCACTTCAGTTTGTACCATGAAATATTCTTGCAGTATAATTTACATAGCAAATTACATTACCATTTTTGAGAGGTAGTTAGGTAAGGTCATTGCAAAATAGAAGAAATAACTTTGGTCCCAAAAAGCTATCCTGAGGCACTCCAAATTCTTGTTCAATATAATTAGCTACCACGAAGCTTGTCCTGTAGTAGCAGTTGAGTGCTCTGGAAACTGAAGAGGAGAAGAAATGGAGACTTTTTGGTAAAGAGCATGCGCATTCGTTTTCTTGGCGTTGAATTCGACAAACTTGATCATTTGGCGCGTATTTACTCCGCTACTATTTTTGTGTAGAAAAGAATAGTATATTTACTTTATTAAAGGAGGAAACTTGCTTCAATAATTAGAATTTACCTTTATCAGAATGCTCATAACACCTTGCTAATATTTAATAAAGTCCTATATAGATGATTTCGTAGTATTAAGTAATTTAGTAAAGTCTTATATAGATAATAATAGTTTTAAAAACTAAAAAAAAGATGATGATCCTGGCACAAACAAAACATGTACAAATTATGCTATGTATTAGTAATACAACTGCGTGTAAAAATGTGTTAAATAATAATGGAAATTGCACAAGAAAAGGTATGTACTTACATAAATTTTGAATGGATTTTGAACCCAAAACCTTTTTAACATGTAAAAACTTGAATTGAGTGAAACGGTTTGTAATCTTAAGTATAAACATAATATTTTGTTTCATTGTAATTTTTTGTTGCTTACATACTTCAGGCTTGGGATTAGAATACATTTAGTTTGTTTTTATTTCTATAAGTCTTGTCCTCTGTTTTTTTTAACAATCGTTTTTTCAAATTTTAGTCATATAATTACTATAAAGCTTTACTAAACCAATACCCAAAAAAATGTGTTACAAGTTAGAGTTATACAAACTCTCAGGTTACCGCCTAATTAAGGAGGTCCGTGGGACATCCTTCAGTTGCCAAACTAAACTCAATCTCCGTCGCTCCAATCGTACGAGAATATCACATCGTGTTGTCGAAGGCAATGGCAATCCTGACACGTTTTTCACCTTTTACTAGGCTAGTGGATAAGCGTTGGTAAAGAGCGAGGAAGACGAAGATGAGTTTGAAATGCTGGCGGTGCAGCTGGTGATAATAACCGTGGAATACAAGTCAACACGCTTTCTGTACCATTCTGTCTAACGCTGCAGCTAGAGTTGGTAGGGAGGGAGGTCGTATCATCTATTGGTTGACATTGATACTCACCGAGCATGGTTACTTCGGTGACTGTAATTAAATCAAACTCAAAGAGACGGCACAAGACAACCACTGTATAGCTGATTTTAATGAAACCCTTTTTTTTGTTTTTTTTTTTTTTTTTTTACGTGTGGAAACCCCCGCGAGCCGTCACCCCACCGGGGTTTACGGCGGGGTGGTGTGTCGGAATCGGACCGACTAAAACCACACGGTGTGCCACTCTGCGCCTGATAGGAGGGATCCTGGAACAGCTGTTATTACGACATCCAGATCCCTTCTAGCGCCTACCCGCTTCCGCGGGCACCATCTGCTTATAAACTCTCTATTTAGGTGACGTACGGCACACGCGCACGTCACCTCCTCGCGGCTGGCCACTATAGCGGATGGAGGGGAAAACCCGTCCCGTCCACCCGCAGCCACACTCAAGGCGGCATGAGGCGCTGGTACGCGCGCCTCCGCCACCCGGTTCGCCGGCCGCGAATTGGGTCCGAGTGGACGTCGTCCTCCCGAGTCTTCTCCGCCGCCTCCTTCCACGAAATTACGTCTTCGCAAAAGGTTGCGACCGCGGTAAAACAACTGTCGCTACCGACCATGGAGCGTATGACGGCCGGTAGCGACAGATCTCCTCCAATAACTGCAGTGAGAACCCCACGCTGCGCAGGCCAAGCGGAACAAACCGCCAGCGTGTGCTGAGCCGAGTCCTCACTGCAGTCGCAGTGGAGACAGGTGAGACTCAATTCCCTCCTGGCGACCGACTGCAGATACTTCCCAAAGCAACCGTGCCCGGAAAGGATCTGCGTCAGTCGGAAGGAAAGAGTCCCGTGCTGTCGCCCTGCCCACTCAGCAATGACCGGTTGGAGAGCCTCCACGGCGGCAAAGCCAGCACGTGGAGCCCCCAGCCGGGACGACCAACGAGCCATCGTGGCTCGACGAGCGGCCTCTCGCCACTCGCGTATCTCTACGGGCGGGGGCGGGGTGCCGCTACCCGCCCGGAAGTCTGCCGTTCGCCGATAAACTTCAGCGAGCACTTCCGCCTCCAAATCCCACGGGGGAGTTCCGGCGCACGCCGCCTCCGTCGATACAATGCGGTAACCGCGTATGGCTCTAACCGCCAATATCCTCTGAGGGCGCCAGAGGCGAGCCCTATTCTGGGCGGTCAGAGCCGCCGCCCACACCGGTGCACCATACAGCGTCATTGACCGGACAACCCCCGTGTATAGCCGTCTCGTCGCGATGCTGGCTCCACCCAAATTGGGCAAAAGTCGCCCAAGGGCAGAAGCAGCGCCAACCAGCTTTGGAGAAAGCTGTCGGAAGTGCTCGTCAAAGAGCCACCTGCCGTCGAGGATCAGGCCCAGATACTTCATCTGGGCCTGAACCGGTACGAGGACCGAATTGACTACGATGGAGGCGCCGGAGGGTGGACCACGACGGGGCCCATGGAATAAAAGGGCTTCCGTCTTGTCCAGGGCCACCCGCAAACCCAGCGCCTCAATACGCCCGACCACCGAAGAGACTCCCGTGGTCGCTAGGCGCGCCGCCTCTTAAAAGTTCGCCCCCCGGGCCGTGACCAATGTGTCATCGGCGTAACAAATTATGCCCAGCCCGGGGGGGAGGCGACCTCGAAGGGCCCAATCGTATCCTATATTCCACAGGAGTGGTCCGAGGACAAACCCCTGTGGAACACCGCACGACATGAGCCGCTGCCTCAAAACACTGTCTCGGTCCTCGTACATGATAGTACGCTCCTGTAGATAGTCTGCCACAAGCCGCCTCAGGTACTCTGGCACCCCGTGGTAGTGGAGTACTTCCCTGATGCAGCTAAATGGCAGACTATTAAATGCGTTGGCGATGTCCAACGATACCGCCAACAGCACGCCGCCACAGCCCACCACCGCAACACAGCATCGACTGTCGAACGCCCTGCTCGAAAACCGAATTGGGCGTCCGACAGATCGGGGCCCACCTCACAGAGGTGCCGGACGATGCGGGCAGAGAGTATCCTCTCAAACAGTTTATCCGCCTCGTCCAGCAACACGATGGGCCTATAGGCAGCTACCGATTCGGCTGGCCGTCCCGGTTTCCTTAATAGGACCAGCTTCCCGCTTTTCCAGCACTCAGGGAAGCGTCCGGACGCCAAGCTAGCATCCAGGACCTCCCTGAGGTGGTCCGACATGTGTTCAAGGGCTCGGGCCAGCACTCGGGCAGGTATCCCGTCCGGCCCGGGTGATTTTAATGACACCCAGCTTAATCATTAAAAAGCAGCAGGTAGTAGGGCGGGTAACGAGATAAGATCGATAGAGTTTAAGCAGTCGAGGACAGTCAGTCGGGTGCAGTGAGCCAGGGTTCTGGGAGAAGGTAGGACGTTCTAGAAAGCTGGTAGGACGTTCTAGAAAGCTGGCAGGACGTGTGGGATACCATTACATTGAGTAAATTAGCATATGTATATAAAACTGAAGGTAGCAAGTTGAGTCTTTGATGTCTATAATGTTCGTAGGATAATGAATTATATATATGTGTATTTTGGTCTGAGTATATTAAGTAATAATTGTAGAATAATTGAATGTTATCTGTCTGTGATTTTTCCTATATATTACTGTTGGCTTATCGATACCTTTGATAGAGATCATGAGTACTCTTTATGAATCTCCATGATGTGGAAAGCCGATTTATAACCGAGCGTTGCTATCCAGCTGATCACTGAAATGGCTCCACTGCGCAATTATATCTTGGTGATCTGACACTGTGATGTTTTTATACAGTGGTTAAAGCTACTTAAGGGGCAAATGCACAGCGGTCGGTAGATGGATTAACGCTTATAGAAGGTGCAGCAGGTTGGAATCCCACATCGGAGCAGAGGCAGGAAAGGGCTGTCTTCGGTTGTATACAGATGAATACAACTGTCAAAGCGAGTGATAGTATTAACTTGGCGGATCTGACCCCTTTGAGCTAAAGTCAGTTAGTTCGCCTAAATTCGCAACGTATGAAAGAGTGATCAGCACAATTAACAGTATTTAATTGTGTCATAATCTCTCACTTTGATTCCCTCTTATCGTTGTTATCAGCCTGGTGTCGAGTTCTACGGTCTAACGCAGATTCTGGTAGAGCGTTAGACCTCCCTTCACATTGGAGAGTGCTGGCTTGTAGGAAAATGCCTTGTTAAATAGCCGAACAATTATTATATTCACACTAGGTTCCAGAATAGGCTCAAAAACAGCACCACGTTTGAAATGTATAGCATAATGTATTCACTAGCGTTCTTCGTTTGATAAGAGTACAATTACTATTAAACTGAATTTGTCTTTTTTATCTTCGACAGGGCTTTCTTAATGCACGACCTACGTCCAGAACCTTTGAAGAATACAATCGTCAAATGTTTCTTTCTGTACAAGCATATTCAAAACGACAATTGTAGACATGTATTAGACTTTTGTATCGCCTTGCGTGTCTCGTGATAGGGATTATTATTGTATTTATCCATGGTCTATATTATCATCGACAATAACATTTTAATTAACTAGATTTCTAGAACTTTACTTTACAAATAATTTAAATTTTAGTTTGTAGTTTATAATATAAGACTCTATATATCTCACAGATTACAAAAAAAAAAACAGTAGCAATCGTGGGACTGCCGATAGAAGTGAAAACGGAACTATTAAGTTGAGAGTAATTAAAACTATATGCAAAAATTATATGAAACTTTTTATGTTTCATATATAGCTATATATAATATATAATATCATATATAATATATAATAATAATAAATTTCATATATAATATATAATATCATATTCTCCATAGCTATAGATATACTATTATCATTAGCATGTCGGTGACGCGAACCGAGGATTTTACCCTCTACCAAAACGCTCAACGCGCCTAAAGAAGTTTTCACTTCAAAAAAGGTAGATGAGTGCAAAAAATATAAAACTGAAGCCGCTTAAGCAAATAAAATTCAAAAGCGAATAAAAACTCTCAGTAGTGTTTAACAAACTATCATATTGCTTGCACGTTACGAGGAATTCTTTATTTTATGTTAAAAGAAAATATAGATTATTTGGTTGCTTTTATTATTTATTAACCCGTTTGAGTGTGTTGTCTGTTTTCAAGGCTTTTTCTACTTCTATTAGAGAAATTTCTTGTTAGTTGAAGTTTAAGGAATGTGAATTCAAATCCCACTTTGATGTGCTTCACGCAACATTTGATAACTTTTCATATTAAAGCAAACTATTTGTGCTGCAATTAATTATTATGCAATTTATAAATAACTAAAAACTGAATCATTTAAAATTTATTTATTCATTTAAAAAGAACATATTGTTTTACTTTGTTTTGTCATTGAAATATGCATATCACAATCTGTTAAACCGTCAAAATTTATATATTGAAGTAAATAATACGAATAAGACGATGGGTGAAACTCAGTGCGCAGGTAGATACTCACCGCATAATGTTAGGGTATTAACAAAAGATAAAACGCATATTTAACAAATAATATACTTTTTGAACTTTACTTTTACGATTTTTGCAAGGCGCTTAAATTTTTAAATGTACAAAGTAAAAATTACTTTTATTCAAAAATAATTTTATTTTATTTTTCAACATGAAAATATCTTTTATTTTCAATTCGTTACATTAACAACAAAAAAAGGAGTTTTTCGTGCTTCTGGTATCATTGCATACATACATGCATGCATCAGTACTAGTTGTTACGCACACAAAAATAATAGACGGCGTCATTCTATTTGTTGTGTACGTTCTATTTCTCTTTTGTTTTATAATCTGAGGAGACATGACACCTGCTTACCACGGTTCATTAAAATGAGTTGTCATTATTGTCAACAAGATGGTGTTGTACTATATTTTTAAAATATTAAAATTATTTGTTTACGATTTTCTGTATCGACCAAATTATGTTACTCTGACACTGGTAAACTTATTAATAACATCGATTTAAGTATTTTATCGTATTTTATGTAATTTGTATTGTATAATAATATAAAATATTTTTGGTTATTTGATACACAACACCATTTAATTTTTAGTTAAGCAGATTTTCAAAATAAGAAATTTAAAAAAACATATGTATGTGCCTTGTTATCATAGTTGTAACAACTTTTTGAGAACAATTCAAATATTTTAGCAGAGTTCTAAAAATATGATAATTACATGACAACAGAATGATTCACTTTTAAACGACATTAATCTTATAATCATCTAACACTTATTACTAGCGGTACAGGATCTGTCATTCTCCTTCAACTTGGGTTAATAATCGAGTACTAAAAATTAAATTGTTGCAAATTAAATATTATCTCAGTTCAAAATTACTTGTATTGGTCCTTTTTAGTTTAGTTCCTTCACTTTCGTTTAATTCAGCAAGCTTACTCTCTCGAGCACTTACAGTTGTTACAATATCCTATTTTGTAATGAACTTTAAACTATACTCAAACAAAAATTGATAAACACAGAAGTCTACATCAGAAAAGCTATAAAGAGATATAAGGATTGCACATAAAATGAATTCTAAGTAAAAAGGTCAGCTACGTGAATTGCCCGATTACATACAATGAGAAAAATATCCAAAGGCGTAGGAATATTTCTAAATCATATACATCGACAATTGTTCAATGGAAATGAATAAAACAATTTGTCTTACATCATCACAATATGAACAACACTAAGAGTTACATAACCCGCTTTACCACTTGCTCCAAAAAAAATATTGCTTTCATCAAACTTTAAGTGACTTGTTTTTAATTAATGTTTAAGATTCAGGCAGCTTAAAATTGATCAAAGTTGCTTACAATGGGAGAAATATATGCTCAACAATGAACTACAATGGGCAGCTGGCAGTAATGACAGGATTCAGAGTCCATTATCATCCTTGACACCTTATGACAGTTAATTACTGGATATATGTTTCTCCTTAGAAACTTTTTGGTAAACTATACGACGCTATCCAACCGTGTGGATTAGGGAATGAGCCAAAGATTACGACTAAAAAAAAGATAGATGGCGTTGTGGAGCATTTTTTTTTAATAATGGCGGCCAAGTTCTTGTTAAACAGACTGTAGGTGTGTTTTTAGTTTATTTTCTCTATGCAGTGTAGTTGTACTATGTGTTTTGTTCCTTTGAGATTATCCCATACATTACTTTCATAAACTTACAGGGCATAGAAAATCAAAAGATATGATTTTTCTCGAGTAGTTCGATGTAACCCTTTGCACGTGATTTGTTGTAGACAAAAAAAAAACTCAATTCCATACTTGACTGAACAATGTCGATATACGTCCATAACGATAAAATTAGATAAGATTTTCAAGCATTTTTCGGCACTACAGTTGTTTCAGAAAACGAAGCCCGTGCCAAAATCTTCTTTATATCTCTGAAATCTCCAGAGGATTTTGATGTATTCGAGGATTGATTGATTGATTGCGTGAAGAGTAGTTTATGAGTATTTAATTGAGTTCTTTGCCTCAAGCAAACGTGTTAGGTTTCTATAGTGAATGATCTCTATACATTCACATTAGTATGTGTTGAAAGGTTTTGGCATTGTAATCTTTAGAACTTTGCCAATTTTGTTAATTGAAGGTATTTATCAAAGGAATACCGACATTTATACAGTAAGTTTGATACAATAAGGGTACGTGGGTGTATTTTATATTATTAATTACTTTCAGTACTATATTGAGAGGTTATCGAAACATATAATAGCAAAGTGCTATACGGTGTTCTTTCTAAGGAGAGACCTATGTCCAGGAGTGAAATGTTAAAGGCTATTTATGTGAAGTGACGTTTAATTTATTTGGATTTTAAAACAGTCCAATTGAAGAAAATAAATTGATTTTGTATTTTTTTGCAACTTATAGGTTGAAAAACATAAAACGACTTATTATAAAGTGACAAACTTATTTTATAAAACTTCAAACTTTAATGGGGGCAATGGCGGGTTTCTAAAATTACTGCCTGCAAACTACGTCTTTATCGTATAGGGTGGCCATTAATTGGTTAACATTATTGGTTAGCTAATTACTTAGAATTTTTTTTTTTAAAATTACATCGTTTAAAAGACCACGCTTCGACGTTTGCACTCTTCTACGCGAACACAGAAATTTTCGAATACTCGTCGCCAAAGAAACCGGGAGATCGCCGACATCTCTTAGCTGATTTTTGATTGAATTTTAAATTAACCCTCAAATAAAAGTCTGCAGGCATAGATCAGGACTTCTGGGTCGCCATGGAATGTCGCCTCGTCTGAAAATCAGCTTTTCCGGAAACATGTCTTTGAACACCGGCAGGGAATCATTGAATGTGTGACAGATGGCTCCATCTTATTGAAACTATGTGTTACGATTGCAACCACCAAATTCCAGTAGCATCAGTCCCAAGGACTCCCAGAAGATGTTTAATTCAAATGTTAACGAATTCTTGGCCCACCCAATACATAGAACACACGTAAGCCCAAGCAGTCCCGTAACATGTTTGCGTGAGATGTTAGATTCAAATGTTAACGAATCCTTGGCCCACCCTATATAATGAAACAAGTCTTAACAGTAAGAAAACTTTGCATTTTATCAATCATTCTTAAAAAGCATGTCTTAATAAACTATTCAGCGATAAATGAAAGAGTAACTCCCGAAGACAATTTACAATCTGTGAATCTGTTCTAGTGATAACTTCGTTTGCACAAAAGTTTTTCAGTTTTAGAACGAACAGATTTTATAATAAAATAAATCTCAGTTCCTAATGTGATGAGGATGAAATGTAAAAGAAAATCACACAAAGGCTTTCAAAACTGGATTATGGCGAAACGAAAACACTTCTCAAAATTCTTTCTTAAACTCATCGTTCCCCTCGTAAGCGATTAAATACACATACACTCAATATTTTATATATTTTCTTATTATCTTATTTGTTACTTTTAACTGATATCACAGCTAATAATTGTCAGTGTCTAAAATTCCGTGAGGGGGGGGCCAGGAGCCATAGGACAGGGCTTATTCTAGATTGGCTGCCTGACTCCCGCAAACATGTATAAAATAAATATTATACGTTTAATGTAAGAAAAATATTTTGTAGGAATAAATTTAAAATATTATTATGATTATTAAACATTGTTAATAACGTGCTTTGTATTTAAAGTACAGTAATAAAAACAACTTCTACCGTGTCATCATATCATCATCATTGTCTTCTCAGACAAAGATGTTCACTGTTGAATAATGGCCGCGCAGAAAGCTCTCTACAACAGAGCCAATAATATAAACGGTTCCGTTTCAAGAATATATATAGATATCTTTTAACGAGACTTAATGTTTGTGTTTCTATAGTTTATACAATAACTTTGAAAAATATTAATAACTAGATATAATAAGAACATCTCACCCACGGCTGTTTCATTCCAAATTAGGCAGAGCCTGCGCTGTGGTAACCAGACTGATGATAAACATACTTAAATGTTTCTAAATACATACATATTTATAGATAAATTACACCTAGGCAGAGTAAAAATAATCGTGATCATCGCGCAAATATTTGTTCTGGGTGGGAATCGAATCCACGACCACCGGTTTAGCAGTCAGGATCACTAACCGCTAGACCAACAGGCCCGTCAATAGTTTTTGTATGTTTTTTTGTATGTTTTGTTATTGGTTTTATTTTGTTTAATAACTTTATATATCTCACTCATGGCAGTCTAATCTGGAACTAGACTTAACTACTGATTAACATGCTTAATATTTGACTGCGTGGATGGCATAGTGGTTTAAGTGATCGTCACACCGCTCTCTATTACACTGAGTATTGTGGGTTCAAACACTACATGGATAAACACTTTGTTTTATCCATAAGTTTTGTTCTTAGTCTGGGTGTTCTTTGTGCTGTTTCTTGTATGTTTGTTAGATGATCCTCACGACACAAGATATACACATAACGCGGGGGTTGTGTTACAAAAAAAAATTAAATACATACAAATTCTAAATATACATCCACACATGAAAATTATTTTCAGTATATTTAAACATTTTTTATAAAACATTTTTCATGTGTAAGTGAATTTATTATAATTCTTAGTGATAAAGAAAGATCTTTAAGCTTAAATACAAGATTTAGTACTGATTTAGGAATATTGTGAATAAAGATGTAAAAACACCGAAAAGCAAGACCACCCGAATATATTTTAAGTAAATCTTGAGTGAAATAAAACGACTTACTTAGATTCCTATTATTCACACTATTACTCTCCAGTTACTAATATCATAAAGCGAAAGTGTATATGTACGTTTGTTAGTCTTTTACGCAAAAATAGTTGTGCAGATCTAAATAAAATTTAGTCCGTGTGGTGACTGATTAAGAATACTTAGTGTTACCACTCCTATTCATGACGTGGGCGTCGTAAAAGGCGACGAAGGGAACCAAATATGCAAGACAACATAATGATGTTCAATTTATTCACTCATTTCAAGTTTTCCTTCTCTTTGTAATGAAAAATGAAAAAGGAAAACTTGAAACAAACCCTATTCCAACTCGTCTGGCCAGCGTGGTATGGTGGTCCAAAACCTCCTTGCTAAGGAGAGACCTATATCCAGCAGTGGATTGTAAAAGGCTGTTGATGTTGATGTTGAAATAAAATTTAGCACAGAGATAGATTATACGAGTAGTGTAATTGCCACACACAAATGTAAATTTTATTAGGACAATTTCGAAAAGTTTCAAGTATACATTCAAAAAGTATTTAACACATGAAATAAGTAGATTATAGAATTTGAAATGGATTGAGTGAAGTCATAATGATTGAGTGAACATATTATACTGCTATTGTATTGTTAATACTAACGTGAGAGCGGCTCATCAATACCCAGATAAACCCTAAGAGGTTTCGTGGATTGGCCATAAATTGTTGGTACAGTTTAAGTCAAATAGAAAAAAAGCACGTAAGTTTTTTTTTTCTCGTCAACATATAATGTTTTCGTGGCACGAGCCAGGTACAACAACAATCACGAGTAACACCGCGTGACGCAGCTAGTCATATATATATTCGTTACATCAATAGTTTAGGTTAAATTATATTATATTCTGTGTTTATAGTCACTTTCAGTAAAAGGTTAATTAAGAAAAATACACTAGTCCAGTTACTGAAATTAGTTTCCAAAATATCAAAGGATATAAACATGAATTTAAACAACGTTCCATATTCGGCATACTCTAAAAACTAATCTCAATTTTACAGACATGACCAGCCTTTGCTTCGTCCGTGTGTGTTGGTTATCTTTCTGAAAAGTAACCCATATCCTTACTCAAGTATTAAAACATCTCCATAAAAAAAATCATTTAAATCGACGTGGTGGTTTAGCCCTGAAAGGAAAACAGACGGATGTATAACAATATTAGCATGGATTGAAAGGAAATTGGCAATTGGATTTTGTATCAATTAGTTTATAGGTTTCGTTTTTATATTGGTAATCAGTCGTTTACAGTGTAGCTTTAGTCCATGGCTATCAGCTATTTACTGAAAAATTTACGTTTTAAACAAAACAGAAGAATATCTCAAAATAATATTTTTTTAACAGCTGTATTCATATATTTGGTGTTTGATGGTGGCTCTTATCCCTTCTAAAAGTAATCCATTATCAATGATTATAAATATATCTTATAGAGTATAATGGTAAATACATACAGTAAAACAAAAAACAACTACGACGTTATGATTAGTAAGTTACTCCGTGAGGGTAAGGCATTGGTAATTTGATTGTGCAGGAAAGTCAATGCAAATACACGTTGCCAAACACGCTCGGAGAGTAAATTCAGTGAGTGAAATGAAACTATCGTACATTCTTCACATAATTTTACATATTGTTTACACACATCACTCACATGTAATACACGAAATTATGTACATAGTATAAGTTTGTCTGTGCAGAAATTAGGAGCTAGATAGGCAACAAGTTAGACTTAATTGTGTTGGTAGTAAAGTTAGAGAAATTGCTGGTATACATTCAAAATATACTGGCAATTTTAAAGGTCCATTAAGCTAATTGCCAGCCAATTTACTAAAGGTAAATTTCTGGTGATTAAACATTAAGTTTATCGTCAAATTATCCGTGAGAATCCACACATTATGACCGGCTCAGCTAGACCGGAGTGGTACATCTTCAGAGAAGGCCGTTGTTAAATTATTTCTGCGTTAATTTTCATAGAATAAGTAAGGTTAACGGCAGTCCATAACCCCCTCAGAACTATGGGTTAGAACTTCATAAGGTGATAATACACTTAATATCTTAATAATCTCCCATATCTTACACACGGCCCGATTCCAAACTAGGCTAAACCTAAACTGTGGTAACCAGACCAGGAGCAGGTGAGCATACTTATGTATTGCCAAATACATATATATTATGTATAAATTACACTTAGACGCAGATTAAATGATCGTGTTCATCCTACAAAAAATTGTCCTGGGTGAGCATCGAACCCACGTCTTCTGGTTAACTACTAAATCATTAGACCATGACGGGTCTAATGATCTAGTGTGATTGTGACTCTTGAGGTGTTAGTGTGTGGACACAGAATGTTTATACAGCATGGTGTATCATGATATTCGGTACTATCAACAGTGCTGAAATATCAGAAACCCATTCAAAAAAATAAACGTGATAAATATCCCTTTATGAAAAGTTATCAATTGTAAATACATTTAATGTCAAGTATATTTTAAACTCACGGTTAATTTACGAGGTAAACAGAAACCTTTTCTATTAAACGACTCCCTTACTTGTAAATACTCAAGTGAACAATGTATAGCGGAAATAATTGAAGCGCAGATTCGAAGAAATGTTTTGTGTATACATATTATCTCAAGTTTGCCCTGAATAAAATATAGATAATTGATTTGGTATTTCTGTTCAAGTACCTTTGATGAAATTCGTACTCTGTTGTGTCTATAGTATGTGAAGCGCCATCTTTTGAAAATATGCCTTACACAATCAAAATTATTACATACATGAAGTGGTTCATTTGGCCTTATTTTCCTCTACACATAAAACCTTTACGTTGAAATGTCAACTAATGACAAAAGGTGGAGCTTTATTCAAATTAAAATTATTATGTTTTCACTGCCATCTATCATTTGAATATAAAACATTCGGTTTCAGCACGAGACTGTAAGGTTTGGCACTCAGAGTATTTTTCAAAATATATGAAGTTACAAGTTCTCTCTCTAAATTCGTAGATGTAGCTTTCGTAAAATTTATCCAAAACCTAACTCCATAAAAATTACTAACTTTATTTATGAAGTTATTTCCAAATTGACTTTTTACAGTTTCATTGTATATGATACCTTACTTGGATTAAAAGTAGTGTTATAACCTCAAATGTAGGTGAAATTGCTGGCGCTACTAATATAAAATAATATCAGTCACTACAGAGAAAGTAAGAGACAATTCAATAAAAATTTCACAATTAATGTGTGAAAAATTACTAATTTCGTATTTTGTTGATGAATTTAATTCTCTATTTTTATCTATTTTAGAACTCTTTATTTAAGAGCAGTGCACTTAACCGCTTATTACACCCTAAGGTAGACTGGCAGAGAATGCCTATAGTATTAAGTCTATATTTATACGATTTAGTACACAAAGTGTTAATGAATAAATAAATCAAATAAAATCCAATAAAAAACTCACTGAAATTGAAAAAGAAATTATTGATCTCTTCAATTTTTATTGCAAAAGTTACAAAATTCATCCGACACATCGCATGCAAAATTTTTACACATTCATTCTTAACATACCAAAATGATTTACGAGTACGTCTCCCAGAAGAGTGATTTCGTTGATAGATTTTCCACAGAATACATTGGTAGTCTACGCGTGAACAAGATGAATCTAAAATACGTGATAACATGAAAACGTTATACATATACCTATATAATACTTTATTTATCACATGGTATTTTGCTTATTGTACAACTCTTAAAATTTGTTGTTACGTATAGTGACTGTTTTGGAAAGGCTTGTATTTTCTTAGGAGCATTATATTATTTAATTTATTCGGTGTGGTGGCATAAAGTAGACAATTGATTTTTTTTAAATTATATTTTTTATTGCGTATTCGGATTATGAGTTAGGGATCAGAGACTGCACCTGTATTTGCACACAAACTTGTGTATTATAACATCTCCTGTATAAATAGTTGGTCTCCGTGGAGACTGGCCGCCGTCAAAATTGACTTGAAAAACATACATACATTTACATATTTTTTAGTATAAACCATGTTATAGACATACAAATCTGGACATTAAGTCGTTTTTTATTTTTACTAAACTTTTCCGAAGAGCTGAAATAATTCGGCAAAGTCGATCTGCCCATATTTTGCCACTTAATGTTATCAGTATATATATGTATATAAATATTTTTATTAATATATGTGAATCTTAAATAGTAATAATAAATAAATAAATATTTGAGACATTTAAAACACAACGCCATCTAGTTTCAAAGTAAGCAGAGCTTGTACTATGATAACTAGACTGACTGATAGAATACCTATATACTTTTTTTGTGTAAAAACACACATATTATACATAGAAAACACCCAAACTCCGAAATAAATATTTGCAGATTATACAAACATTTGGACCGACCCGGAAATTTAACCCGAGACCTCAAGCACAGCAGCCGTTTTCGCTACTGCTACACCATGGAGGCAGTAAATAAATATTTTACTAAGCAGTGTTGAATTATGTTTTGTTTGTTTATTTATTAAACTAATTTTATTTAATCCGTACCTACTTCTTGGTTTCTCTGCTTTGCTCAACAGTTGGCCAGAAAATAATGCCTAAGGCGTAAAAGCCGCCTTTGTAACGAATGCGCATCAAGTGTAAATAACTAAGTAAATAATTTTGAGGTGAAAATGAGCTGCTAATAAGGTTATTACAACATAAAACTCCTGTAACTAAATTCCAAATTCAAATTATGATTTAGCTTGAAGCGTTAATCAATTCAACATCAACAACCGTTAAAAGCCACAAATTCATTGGCCCCTTTGTAAACTGCCAAACGAACTTACATTGCACATCGACATTAAAATAATGCCATAATTAACCTGCTTTTGAATAGAATATTATGGTTAAAGTTTTTGTCATATACTTAGCTAATGGCTTTATGTATAAAGTATTAAACAAACTGTTTTATGCCTTGATGATCGACTTCCTAAACTAATAAACCTATGACTTATATTATCACTTAGAAAATTTTATAGGAAGCACAAGTTTTAGCTTAAATGAAATCCTTACTAGCCAGTAAGTAACATGATTTTCAAGGTTTCCTTAAAAATAATTGAGAAAATGAATGTGACTTTTATAAAATAGATATTATTTGTCATTTGTGGCATACCGCACGTGTTTTCACACCCGAGTAGTCTATAATATACAGCCTTAAACAGGTCATTAAAAATTACTTACAAACAATTTTTCGTAATAACTATTCTAATTTATAGACTTTCAATAAATTCTTAGCACCGGAACCAATCAAAGATAATTACAACTCAAATCACGAAGAAACTTATTACACAGAAGCATATATTTTGAAGTAGGTGCAATTAATCAAAAGATTTCTGCAAACGTTAGTAGTTTGGGAATGTTTCACACTCTAAATCACTGAATTGATACGAAATTAAAATTGATTGTTCGTTTTATTCGTTCGCGTATACTTCATTTGTCTAATCAATTGTAAACTTTTATTCATGTTCAACACAGCGTTGCTTTTGAAAACATATAATAGGCTTAAAAATATTTGGCTACGGAAAAATAGCGATTCAAATATTTTATTGGAATAAAATCTGTTCACATTATATTTTAGGAACTTGTGAACTCACCTGTAAACAGAGTAGGTAGTAAGATCATTTTAAAATTGTGAAACAAAATTGTTAATTTTTTTTCAATTTTAAGGTCTCGTTATTTTAAATTTACTTTTGATATTTCGTTATAAGCAATCAGGCAAGCTTAAAAAATGTGCTGATTCTCTAAAAGCTCTCAGCATGAAATATTTTTTGCAATTTGTTAACTTTTTTACCCTCGTAGATTTGAAATAAGAATAGTTTGGCAATAGACTAAAAATTTAAGTTTGTAAAATGTTAACGTCTGCTCTTTATGCCTGACATAATTGTTTCGACTTGAGTAGTATTAGATGTGTGTGATAATTTCACCATTGTTACTGCTACTAATATTCACACTTTCAAAGTGTAATATTAATGACAGCACTACTCGTTTTATAATACTTTTGGTCTGGAACTTCGTACGTGTTTATTTAGATCCTGTTAACCGAATTGGGTTATACTTAGGTACAGTATTATTTTTCTAAATGGAAATATATTTAATCATAATAATCTAAGATAATAATATCTGATTATTATTATTCTAGAAGAATAATTGCTCAACGGATTGAGGGTTTATATAACGTAAATAAATAAAAACCATAAAGTCACCATCGCCCTTAAATTTTTTGTTGGGTTTTTTTTATGTTGCGTGAAAACTTCAGGTCATGCACTGGGGCTCACAGTGTAGTGGTATATTTTAACCAAAGTAACTACAGCTACACAGTATTCCATCACATGAAAATTTTCTTCAAATGATAGTTATGAAGTTAGAATAACATATAATTATATATGTTATTCAAATGAATGTAATCCAGAAGAATTTAATTTTAAACTCGAATTAATAAAATTTCTGCCGTGAGTTAGGTTGTGAGCGAGGGCGAGAGGGTTTTTAATAAGACAAGTGTTCGGCTTGAAGAGCGGATTGAGACTGTCTTTATTTATAAAACTATTTCTTAAAGTTATTATAATATTCTTATTGATATGTGTTAGAGACAAAGAGCTATTTGTTCTAATGTTTAGTCTGCGGCTTATCATCTAAATGGTGGTTCATGACGGATGCCAAGATTAACTTTATTTATAAAACAATATACAGTATTCTTATTATGCGTTGGAGACAAGGGGCTAATTGTTCTATTGTTTCCAGGGCGTCTGCGGCTTATCAGCTAAATGGTCGTTCATGACTGATGCCATTGTGGAGCGTCACGTCTATGACGACATAACTCGTGTCGTGGCAGATTAAGAATACAGAATATCACTACTCTATTCGTCCCGTGTGTGTCGTAACAGTCGACTAAGGGAGAAAACTCTGCAGGGCGAAGAGAAGAAAAATTTAAAAACAAATTGTATAGCAACCCATCTGGCCAGCATTGTGTAGTAATGAAAACTGCCTCTCTAATGAGATAAGTATGCCTAACAGTACACTGCTAAAGGCTGTTGAGAGTTTATGATGAACAGAATATTAATATTACTGTTATAATAGCTACTACCTTTTTTATGTAATATCAGAACATTGTAAACTATCCCCTATTAAGCTGTTATGGCAATAACGAAACATAACATTGGGATTAATATAATTTAAACAGGTTACATCTCAATTATAATGGTTTTATCAAACTATATTTTCCATAGACTTGCGTTGAAAAATAAATCTGAGTCCAATTCGTGTACTACTACTACTAAGGTTTCTATTTAAACTTACACGTTGTTAAATTCGACAATTATTTTGTTAAACTCATGTTTCATTTGCGTTCATATCATAAAAAAACAAAATATTTAAATAAAAGGTATATTGCACTCTTAATAACAACTATAGTAAACGACTTTTACTAAAAAAAGCATCACGAAACAAATTTCGAAGACATTCACAACTTAAATAATATAAGCTTAAGCTAAGTTTCATTTGTTATTTCCAAATATGCTCAAACTTACGAAGCTCATTAAATCTCTTGTAAGTTTAAGAAATATTACTTCAAATACCAAAACCAATATAGGGACTTCTAAACTGTCAGCTTTTGGTGCTCTGTCCTTGACGAATACTTCAGAAGGTCCAGTTCTTTAGAATGAAGTACGATATTTGATTTTGAACGCAAGTTCGTTTCGCAATTTTGAAGTTAGAAACTACTGAGAATATTTTATATGGCTTATAGATTGAATATATGATTATTATTATTCATCTTTAAATTAATCTTGTCCCTTGTAGAACTTTGGATATTAACTATTATACTCAATATAGTTACGTGTTCTATTAAAGAAGTAAGATGAAAGAAAATATAACAAAAAATTACTGAATGAATATTGTTTTTACAGGTGGGTAAAGTAACCATGACGAATTAGGGCTCCGGTAACAGAATTATTCAACTTGTTCAACTGAAGATTTGCTCAACACTGGTTTTCTGCAAAGCTAAAGTATCACTTCACTTGATCCGGCTTATTTGTGGTTCGCTAACTATCAAATCAAGATAGTTCCTATAAGATTACATTTATAGTCGAACAATAGACACTTTTAAAACGTATATTAGAATACTCAGTATATTCAAATTAAGATTACATCAACGTTTCATGACCTATTTCTTCATTTCAACTTAGGAATTTACTTTCAAGCCGTGGTAATCTCCGAGGTATTAAGTTGTAGTTAAGATCTTCAAACAGTCTTGACACATTTGAGGTCGACATACTCGTCTTTTGCGAGTGTATTGGTTGGTAACTGTTTAAAACTATACTCGATTTCCATTTTTAAATTCTAGTATCATAGGAAAAAACTTTTTAAATAAATGTTGATGTTCGAGTTTTAAATTCAGTATCAAAGTAGAAAAAATAATGCTGTAACCAAAAAATAATAACCAAATAATTAATAAACTAAAGTGTTAATTTGAATTCTAGAGTTTTGTTTGACAGAAATATTGAAAACCCTTTAAGCAATATAACATAAAAGTCATTTCAAGTTCAACCTCTAAAAGTTTGATATTTAATATTTCGATATTTTCATGACTCTAACTTGTATATAGTCAGTCACAGAGATTTTCTATTGTTGCTGCTGTTATTAGGATTATATAAGCAACTGAAACTGTCCCCAGCTTTGTATTCTGTTTCATTGTCCCAATCATTCTCAGGGCGTGACATCTGTACATATGTGGACTTTTTCGTAATATTTCATGCTAGCTTTTATCCATGGGCTCACTTATTGTGGTAAAAAAGTACGGTAATAAACAGTCTATGGCCTTTGTAAAGAATTAAATTATATCTATACATTTTTTTATTATAATTGCTTCAGTGATTTAGCCATAAAATAGTACATAGACAGACCAAGTTACTTCCACATTTATAATGTTAGTAGGGATTAGTCAAATATTTAAAAAATTTACAACTGTCAAATTTGTTAGGCTTAACAATTTAGGCCTTTTTGCACTGACACAGACACAGTAGACTGAGTAACATTGCCTTCACAAAAATTAAAAAACTGCTAACTAGGATGTCGCAATCAAATTTCTTGCTAATAAGTAAGTTAATAAGACAATGAAATGCAGCAGCGAAAATTATTTGTTCGACACAACAGCAACTTATTTAAGTAGACATTAAGTAAAGCTGCTCCATTAAATTATTCGATACAGCTGTATTAATTTTGTTTACTGTTAAATAATATTTGGATTAATAAATTAAAGTGATCAAGGTTGAAGTTGGGGATTGTGCAAACTTTGCTGTTGATTATTATTTTATGAAGTTTAAATGTTACATTTATATAGCACTTCGTTTGTTTCTTATAATATAAAAAGTTGGAATGAGAAAAATATAATCTCATAAATTCATTATCCTCGGCTTTTGGGAACGGAAAACATCGTGTGCTATATACATATGTCTTTAACTGAGTTGTAACCTACACTAATTATAGGTTACCAAGGAAACCTACCAGGTAGGAAACCAAGGTAATCCACGGCTTCTTTTCCAGTGATGAATACCTCCTAAAAGTTGTAAAATTATTATACCGCATTGAGCAGTCGGTATTTGAACTATTAATTAATTAGTAGCCTTCACACTTGGTATAAAACTAATGTCTAATAGTGTCGTTCAGCTGAGATGATAATAATGAAATAGATCTAATTAAGGATTTCGAACAAAATAGTCGTATCGTTTGGAATCAAGTAAAAAAAAGCTCGTATATAATAGGCTAAAGGCTGGAAAGAAATAATGCGTATTCGAACGATTACAAACGTTTATCAGGTGACGTTCTGATTCTAATATTAGTTGAAGAAATGGTGTAGTGAAATACTTCTTTATATAAGCACAAATAATAGAAGTTTAAAAGAGTAAACCAGTATCTAAATAACAAATTAGCGCTGTCTTCACCGTAGAAAAAAGATTTATCTTAAAAAATACCAACGGTGTTGCAACAAACAAAGGTATTGTCAGTGCAAACGTTTCAAGTGTCGGTAAATATAACAAAATCAACATAAATATATCGCATCGCTTATTTCAAGACGGTTTAAATTATTAAGAACAGCTAAAGCTTGCAGACTTGAACGGTCATTAAGGAAGTATTTTTCTGAAAAATGTTCAGATTATACGATTAAAATCCATTAAATCGGCAGCTTATAAAGTTAGGATCATTAAAATGCAATACATTTTCACAAGCAATTTTCTTTTTCGGTATTTATTCAGCTTTAAAAAATATACCTAGTAACTATAAAACAATATAAATGAATTTTGTATACGTGATCTTTTTAATGTTGTCCGGTCATAGATAAAGAATACAGAGTGTCACCACTCCTATTCATCCCATGGGTATCATAAGAATCGGTTAATGGAGTGATATGTGCAGAAAAACTTTACTGGTAAGTAAAGGAAAAATTTGAAAGAATCTGTACCAACCCGTCTGGCCAGCGTAGTCTGTAGTAGACTTGAACCTTCTTTCTATGGAGAGGCCTCTGTCTAGTAGTGGACGGCAAGTAAGCCATTGTACTAAATAGTATTGTATTGTATTGTACTGTTTTGTATTGTATTTTATTATATTGTATTTGTAGTCCATTTCGTTAAAGGCTACGAACGATCTTCTTTCTTCTTCTCTTTTACTATTAACACAATTCATTTGTTGTTGTGTCTATATTTTGACCAACAGATACAGTATTAAGATTATATAGAGTGTGTATATCCTACTGATATTATCAATACGAAAGTTTGTATGGATGTTTGTTACTCTTTCACAAAAAAACTACTGTATGGATTTAGATGAAACTTTACAGTAATATAGATTATACATCAGAATAACATATTAGCTACAACTTGTAATGATTTTATGTAATTTTGGTCGTAATATCACGATACATGTCAATTAAGTCGGAAAAAAATTTGGCCTCTGAGAGTTATCTTGGCGTACGCTGCCTAAACCATTGAAGTTACACAAAGATAATGTACCGTAGGATTTTTTGTATATATAATAGTACAAAACAACAATTAAAACTTCGAATAAATTGCTAGAATAAATATAAGTTTTAATTAAAACTTCATTTAACTTTTGTGTTTGTTTCATGTCTTAAATTTGTCTAATATTTTTCATAGTACGAAACACACAATTATCATTTTTATATGCTTAAGAAAACATTAAAGTTTTTAATTTACTTCGTCTCACTCTAACTTATTGTATTTGGCAACTGAATAATCTGCGTTGTCACCGAATATATTTAAATATATTTTACATCTGATGACTCAGCTTTGACACACGTATACATTATTCAAACAGTTTTTGATGAGCTCTCGCACTCTGTTATTTCAGTTATAATATCAATCTGTGTGCTTCCATTTTGTACGCAAATACCTTAGATTTCTACACAGGATTTGAATTTGTTAGATTTTTTGAAAAGTGTTTTTTTTTCATATTTTATACATCAATAAACAATAGATCGTTCAATTTTCCATTATTATTTAGAATAATGTGGTGTAAGTGCAAAGGCTTGTCGGCTAGAATTTCATCGGTATAAACGATTTCCTTTTTCTTCTATTTAATTCTGTTTTTTTCTCTTCTTAGAGTTTCACTTACTTTTCTTTTTTCTATAAGTTACATTATAAAGATTCTTCATATCACTTCAACGGCATTTAAAAGTTCATTGCTGGACATAGATCTCTCTTTACATAGGAGGTTTTGGTCTTCTATATTACGCTAGCCAGATGCATATTGTTTTTTATAATTTTTTCCTTCTTTGTGCTGTGATGTTTATTTATTCATTTATTTATTTATTTATACTTAATGCACATGTTGTACAAAGGTGGACTTATTGCTATGGGGCATTCTCTCCCAGTCAACCTTCAGGTGATGTAGAAATACGATGCGGTAGGTGCAAAGGTAAAATAAAGAAGTTGTGTGTGTGAAGAAGAAGAAGTGATGTTGCCTTGTGTAATTTGCTCACTTAGTCCCCTCTTACGATACCCACGGGATGAATATTGGTTGCGACACTCGTGTTTGTAATCTGTCATCACACGGCTCTCATTATAAAGATTACAAAGATTAAAACACAATTTTATATTAAGTTTGGTCTCAGTTACTTAATATCAAAGTTACCCAGTTCCTCATGGTTGAATCATGAACTTCAGGAAATGTCAGGGTTTTTGAGAACTTAAGCTAATAAACGACAAACTTATGAACTTTTATCCAGCGTGGGCGGACCAACACAAACTAATTAAAATTATTTAAAATACTTTCGCATTTTAGACCAGGATAATTAATAGATTAGAAGAGAGACAAAACACATTTTCTACCATATTGATAGGTAAGAATTGTTTATAAAACTGTGTAGGTAAATTGAAATTTAACATTTTCTATTTTTAAATGATTTTTTTACATTGACCCCCTAATTGTTAAAGAGTATAGCTTCTACCGAAATATGTTAAATCTAGAAAGATTTGACATATTTCGGTAGAAGCTATACTCGATTAGAGACAAGAATGTCTCTAATCCATCCATATGTGACATTGTGTAAGACGTTTACGAAAATCTTCAATTAAATGTGTTAATGACTATCGGTCCTTTAATACGTAGATACAGCTAATTGCCACTTCAGTATGCCTAACGCTGGTAATATTGGTCGTCGTCAAACAAAATCGTCATGAATTTTTCTTTTTTTTTATTATTTATTATTTAAAGTAATACCATGTATAGGCTTTCTCCATTTAATCCGCTGTGACTTTACCGTTTTTGAATTAACTTTGTAAGTTTCAAAGTCTCGCGTTTCTCAAAACATAAAATATAAAGAAATTATTTGTAATTTAAATGAAAGAAAGTTTAATAGAGACCTTTTTTGGCGTATATACGTACTAAGCACGGAATACATCTATGGTCGAGTATTATATATCATTCAGCCATAAAAATTTTGATTTCTTTAAAATTCAAGGTTTTATGCAAACTTATGGGTATTGTCGTCCAATGGTCGCAGCACAGCAAATGTTGTTCGACTAAAATGAATTGAAATCGTCGCGTATAGACAAGCTGCAACTCGTCAAATTACAATCTTGGTACAAATTGGTATTATGATAACAAGTGAAACTTTCTAGTAATTTTATGAAAGTATAACTGTATTGTATTCTATTGTAATATTGTATAGTTGAACATTTTTCATAAACACAATGTGAGTTTTAGTTGAGAATGTTCAACTCTTACATAAAAGTTAAGAACTTGAATACAGCTTAAGAACATATAAACTGCAGTCGTAAACAACGTCGGCCATATTTTCAGTGTTTCACTATAAAGCTGAAACGAAGTCACCGTATGATATGTTTTATTATAATTAGTATTATCATTAAACTACATAATTCACTAGTTTACTCTTGGAACTTTGTTTCTCAAAACGTAAAAAATACCCCGTTTTTGGTACATTTTTAGTTCATAGCAGTGCATATTAGTTGTACTGTGATATTAATTTAACTAAAGGCTTCCGGAGACATATTTGGTGCGACCGATGTTCCGATGGGCCTTTCAAGGTCGTGTACCCCCGGGTTGGGCATAATTTGTTACGTCGATGACACCCTGATGACAGCCCGGAGGCGAGCTTTAAAGAGGCGGTGAATCTTTGGTGGTTGGGGACGTTGAGGCGCTGGCCTTATGCATGGCCCTAGATAGGGTCCCATCGTGGTGCTCCCCTCGGTGCCTCGATCGTGATCAATCCGGTTCAGACCCAAATAAACTATCAGGTCCTTGGTAGTGATTCTTCGATGAGTACTTCACTTTTCCTCGTTCCCTCGTTCACTTTTAGTCGGTCGGATTCCGACACGCCATCCTGCCGCAAACCCCTTTGGGTGTGGTGACGGTCCGAATGGCTTTCCGCAAACGATGGTAAATTGTAAGACTGTGGAAAAATAATAAGATTCTGATAGTTTTAAAACTTTTACAGTACTAAGGGATATTCTACTCGTTATTCATTCTAAATACTATTTTATGCAATTGGATAATAATTTAAAAAGGTCTTTCTTTATATAACTGATGGAATGTCTTGAATATATTTCTGCTTACTTGAAAATTATCCATTACCAAATATAAGTGCTTTAATGGTACTTACCTCCGTGATTAAATTGGGTAAACTTGGTAAATGGGACTTTAATGGATAAACTTTCAATAGACATGCTTACTGCGTAATCCGTTAATTCCGTGTATATTTGTTAGTGAGTTACTTTAAAAAAATAAAACTAGAACAGTGTTTTTAAAACTGAATTTATCATTTCTATTTGTAAGTGTAAGTGTACATACATAGTTTCTATATGTATGTAAGTAATATGTTTATACATATTTTTCGGTCATCAAGCACATTAACAACTAGTATTGAACTAAGCAGAACTATTACTATGAAACTCAAACTAACTTACAGAGTACTTATATATTTTTGTGAATACATATTACACATAAATATTATACATATAAAATATTCAAATACAAATAAATATTTGTAGATTATATAAACATTTGATCGAGACTAGTAGTGGCACACTTTACCACTGCGCTATCGAGGCAGTAAAGTAAGTGTAGGCAACTCCAATAGTCATCATCATCAACAGTCGTTAACAGTCAGTGAACTGTTGAAGCCCGCCAGAGGTGGCTGGAAGCTGTTAAGGCGGTTTAGTGGATGGACATAGGCCTCTCTTTCAAAAAAATTTTGGCCTATTATAGGCTGACCACGCAGGTCAGACGGGTTGGTATAGCATTTGTTTCAAGTATTCCTTCTTTTTGCGTTGATGTTGTCCTGAGCTTACTCCCTTAGTCGCTTCTTGCGACACCCGTGCGATGAATAGGAGTGATTACCATCTACGCACTCAATCTTGTATTCAATTTGCATTCTTACATCTAAAGAAGTTCTAGGTGACTTCTAAACATAATCGAAGCCACTAATACTGGATCACCATTATCATCAGCCTATCGCAGTCCACTGCTAGACATGAACCTCTCCCACTGCACGTCACTCTGATCGGTCTTGAACTTCTCGCATCCAACTCCTGCCAGCCATCTTAAGCAAATCGTCACTCCACCAAACCTGTGAACGTTCTACACTACGTTTTCCGAGATGCAGTCGTCCATCTACAACTATGTACTCTTTATTCCACTGGACTATATTTGGTTGAAATTATTTAATTTAAATCTTTTACAATATAGCAATTCGTTTAAATATATAAAGATAAATTCATCTTTAGTTTCAGTAGATGACTCATCTAGAACGGTTTACAAAGTATAAAAACTTATTTATAAGCATGGCTTCTGTTAAAATAGATAGAACGCAACGCTAATCTAGTTGAATATTATACTTAGAAACTATAATATATGGTTAGTATAAAAACCTAGTAAATTTATCTAACACCTAAAATGTGACATGTTGATACCCGGATGTTTAAACACGAGAATACATTTTTTTGTTCATTTTATTTGTTCATTGTTCACTCTAAAAGGTTCTATTATTCTGAAACTCTCACACGTTCTATTATTCTGAGAATATATTATAATAGAATTTAATAGCTATACTGAAATCAACGTAAAAAAAATAAAAACATTAATGTCGATTTCTAAAGAATATTATATTTATCGGGCTCGTAAACATAGATCGGACCTAAAATCATTTTTTAATGGAAGAAACCTTATTAGGTACGTTATTCAATCAAACTATAAATTGGGACCCTTCTTATTGCTTTTAGCTTAAATATAAGCTCTGATTTCTCATATTTAGGGTCCGGAGTTTTGGACTAATATTGTTTTCAGAAACAAAAACTGTACAAAAACTTCGATAACTTCCGTTAAAACAAAATCAACTCCGTCAGACATTTCCATGTAAATCACAACCAAACCTTCGCTTTTATGTTGTTGGAAAATCTGTAGAACCGTCTATAAATAATACCAGGAGGATATTTGTTTATGCTAAACTTACTGTTTCTGCGTTATAAGGGAGTCGTTAGATTTTATGGAGCATTACGAGAAGCCATGCTGGGCAATTTCTTTTCCATTCTTATTTTTCATCGCTTATGTAAGTTTGTAAGGGTAAGTTTCTACCTGGAAAACTGTTGGCCAACAGTTTACATTTAAGTTGTGAGATTAATTTGAACACTAATCTTAAATAATTAATTTATAGAAAAAAAAAATTTAGATTTAAAATGCTTTGTTTATGTGCAAATGAAATTATGCTTGCCTAGAAAAGGATGTATCAATATAGTATCTATCTTACGTACAGAAAAAATGTAATGTAAAATTATACCTCAAAGTTGGTGGATATAATGTATCCTAATTCTAAAAGTTTGTATCGATTTATCTTATGTAATTTAAAAAATATATTTGCGATAACGATTGATTGGCAACTGAAACATATCTTTGTGCTAATTTAACATTTTGATTGCATTAATAATATTCTGTTAAAAACTATGTCTGTATGCTTTTGAAGAAGTAAAAATTAGCCACAAAGATAAAAAGTCTAGTAGATTGTCTCTAGAGCCTTTCAAAAAATAAATAATAGCACTGTTCCCCATCATCAAAATATTTAAAAATATGTTAGTAAAATAACGTGCTTCTAAAAAAAAAATTAAACTCTGAGAAACCTACTTCTATAAAAATTCTCGTCCTATGAAGACGATCCCTTAGATTTATTTGCACTTTTTAGTGTTTATTTATTATATACTTGGCAGTATTTAGATTTCATATTTACGTTTCATGACCGCAATATTACATGGGAAGCTTTAAAATAACCGTTAACTTAGAATTTACGCGTCCAATAGACGAATGAAATATTAGAATCGAATGTTTTGTTGATTCATTATTATTTACATAGTGTTACCATAAAATGTTCAAATTATGCCAAAGTGAGCATAGACTGTAGTAATATGAGTGTTTGCGTATAAATTAGTATTAAAGTAAATTTTAGAAGGTAGTAGAATCGCGCTGATTTCAGCTAGAACGTGCCGGCTCCGCCAGGGCAGTACTACCCTTTCACAGAAGATCAACATAAAGCGACAACATCCATGCTGTCATGTTTCGTTGGTGAGTGCGAGACCAGAGGCCCATTGATGCATTGGTAATAGTTATCGTGGCAAGTGAGTTTTACATTGCCTCGATGCTTGCCATGCCTTTTATATCCAGGCCATAGAGTAGTCGCCATAGAGCATTGTCTGCATTCACAAAGAGTATAGTGACCACAACTCTTGGATTCTATTTAAGCTTTCCTTCAGACTGAGTAGAGTCATTCGTTTCATAGTAGAGGCTCTTAAAATAAAATGAAAATATAAAAACTTCTAAATTTGCATAAACACTTATAATTTTCAAACGTATCTATACTAATATTATAAAGAGGAAACCTTTGTATTTTTATATTTTTGTATGTTTGTATTGAATAGGCTCAAAAACTACTGGACCGATTATAAAATTTCTTTTATCATTACTTAGAGGGATTCTTCCGAATCCGTATAGGCTATATTTTATCCCGGAAAATAGATAGGATTTTTCGTGGTAGTGAAAATTGCGGAGTAAGTCGTCGAAAAAACTGCCGTACGTTAACGATTCTCGCGAACGCTGCCTAAATGGTTAGAGATGTATGGTTGATTTCTATAGAAAAGTTGTAGAACTCAATAATGCCTACAAAAAAGTCCGCGATAGTATAAACCAAACATTTATATTTTAGCCATTATAACCATTTTTCCATAGAATAAAAGTAATTAAAATTATTAGCCTATTTATTGATCATATTATCGTCAAATACTATTCCTTATCCAAACAAGCTATTTATTGAGCAAGATTGTTTCAATAGCTATAAATTACTTTTTATTTTAATAAATGTACACCCGTGCGAAGCCGGGGCGGGTCGCTAGTCGTAAATAACTTGACTTCGACGCGTCAGACTATTCAAAGTACAAATATTTTTTTTTTTAAATTATATAATTTCTTTTTAAATGGCATAAGTATTGACCATTTAATTTTTTAAGTCATTCATCAAATAATATACTTATAATTATTGCATGTGGATTATGCTCAATCTTTTTTTTACATAAGTGATTTTTAGTATAACATGTTATAATGTGGTTTTTAGTTTGTTATAATTAGGGATTTTACTTACTGTTAAAATCTAAATTTATCTTTTTTTTCTGTCCAGTACTCCCCACGGATACCACCGAAAGGTGCTTATCTAGGACTCAAACTGATCAAAAACTGCACGTCTGGTGGTATGGTGTATAGGTGGTCAGGTATCAGTAGCCAGGGAAACTGGTGTACCCTAGTAAGGAAATCCTCGAAAGCCCGACGTACCTTGGGCTGTGGATGACCGGCTCCCGTGAGGGTACCTCGTGGTCCGCTTACTACCCCTCGAAAGGGTACACGCAGTCCGTAGCGATCACATCACCACCCTGGCCTGCTTCTGCTAGGGTGACAGATGAGTTGCTTGGATGGGTGCTTATGGAGGACGAAGATCGTTCAATGATCTTCTACATTTCCTATCCTATGACCCTATCTTCCTAAAACAACAAACAATATACAATAAACAACAACAAAAATGTTTAGAAAATAAAGAGAATCTAGGTCAACAGTAGAACATTATCATTGCGTAGCCCTATAAATTTTCTATTGTACAAAAATAAACCAATGTACAATAAATAAATTTATCATTACGAATCATATGTTATAAATGAGAATTTAAATGGCTTTTAACAAAAAATGTATAAGTTACGAGGTTATTTCGAGCCTCAGTCCTCACTTATGTAATGTATTTTAAAACAAATTCTACGCCGATTTCAATTTGTCGTTTTTAAGTTGTATTCAAATTTTGTCATATTTTGATTTGAATATTTGTAAATAGATGTTTAATAAAAACGCTCTAAAACCTGTATTGATATGGCAATACTCAAATTGAATTTTCCACTACTTTTCACTTTTGAACGTAGACGCTAAGCAGTATGCTGCGAAAATTTTGAAACTTTCAGTGCCTATTCCAAAGGAAATTGGAAAAGCTAAGCCAAACATCCGTTGATACGGGATATTGCTTTTTGAAATGAAAAGTGAGTAATGTCTTCAAAGATTCACTTTTTAAACTTGATGTTTGATTGTGTCTTTGAATTCATATTCATGGTTAATTTTTTAAAGCAACAAGTGAAACAATCGACGACTGGTATACTTCGTGTAAAGTGTATTGGACTTCATCTCAATAATATTACGATTTATATAGGTGTATTCAAATATCTATTCTAAATAGAGGTCTACATATAGTGGTGGATATTAAAATCTGTTTATAATGACAGGCATTTCCAAATAGCTAATTTATAAGTCAGATAATTTTAAATAGTAATATTAAGTCTTTACGGCACACCAACGGATGTTGCTAAGACACATATAAATATTATTCAATTTAATTACTTGGTCAAAATTATTTGATAATTATTGATGTGTTAAAAAATTACATACTTTTAGTATTTATATAACAAGTGAAAAACTCTTAGAACGGTGTATTGTGATACCCAATATCTGGTTTTAACCTATCAAGGCAATATTAGGTGTAGTGAAGCGAACTAATAGCAATGTATTGTTTCATTTCATATTTTCCACATGACTGTGCGTCTCTAATGCTATTAATAAGCTTTACGCTACACTTGCGCACAAAGCGTTCTTGCTTTCCTAGTTTTTGCTAAGTTTACGAAACTAACATATTAAGATTCTTTGGATTAGAACAATATAAGACTATATTTATTTAAAGGAATTCGTATTTTTATGTTATGTACTTACTACGTGCAGTCGTATCAGAGTACAATATTTGTTAAGCCTTTGATTACCAAAGCGTGGTAAACTGACACACACACAAGTTTTTATGAAAAATAAATTAAACTTTATGAAATGATATATTTTATAATAGCTTTTATTTCAAGCAAACCCGTGTCATGTTAATAATAATTTACTTAGTGCTGTTATGGATTACACGTAGTGTCGAAATAAGGACTCCAATTTAGAAATATGAATATGTAATATTATCGTTGACATTTACAATATATTTTTGATATAATTTGCAAACAAGCCATTAAGTAGAAAGTATATTATTACCTTGTAGTATATTTGTGTTACTAAAATGCTTGTTAATTCAAAAAAAAGGGACGGCTCATTTTGTTGATAAAAGCAAAGAATAATCTTTATTTCAGGTACACAGAAGCTCTCACTTTAGAGTAATTTTAGCCTTGTTTTTTCCTTTTGTTACAAAAACTGATGACGTATAAATGTAGTACTGTATTAATACAAAACAGTTAATAAACGCATGTACTTTAAGTATTACAACCAAACTGACAGAACAGTGATATAAACTAAGCTAAAAATCTCTTTTAGTTCATTCGTAACATAATACACAATATAACTCAAGCGAACAGAAGATGGGTTGGCCATATTATCTGTAAAACCGACAACCGTTGCTGTAAACGAGTTCTAGAGTGGAGACCGCGTTTCGGCAAACGTAGTGTAGGTCGCCCACAGATCAGGTTGAGTGACGATTTACGCAGGATGGCTGGCAGTAGTTGGGTACGAACCACCCAAAACAGGTCAGAGTGATACGTAATGGGAGGAATTATGTCCAGAAGTGGACTGTGATTGACTGATCACGATAATGATGAACAGATATTTATTTTTAACTTAATGATTACGATTAAACTTATTAATTTACGCAATATGACACAAAATATGTCAATAACAACATTTTCAAGAATATTCACCGAACCCAAGCAAAATTTCTATGAGAAATCTTATACAGATACCCTTCAAAAGACCATTGTACGATCAATAAAGAAAATAAATTCCTGCTGTCCGTTGATATTAAACGTATCATAGGAAGAAATAGTTATATTAATCGCAAAGAAGCATTGTATCCATAAACTGTACTAATAGAGGTGATATTATAAAATGTGTATTCGGCGTCCTTCTATATTTCAACATCAAGGACAAAATTTATTTCCTATGTTGAATAAATTCACGAAACATAAAAACAATTTAAACAGTTACACCAAAAATTTCAAACGATTCCCACTGCCAATAATCTAATACAACTGTTTGTATTGTTTGGACCAAAACTGATTTTAAATCGCAACGACTTTTTTATAACTTATTATCGTTCCTGTGTGATTTCAATGTATGTTGGAATTTGTTGGCACAAATGTATGTTTTGTAACTTAGGAAAAAACGTCAAACGTCAACCAAAGTTGCTAACAGTAGTGCATTACATCTTTAGGAATTAATTAATTTAATTATTTATCAAACATATTTTTATTACTGATTTTTTTTCAGGAAGTCAATATATGGAGGAGATAATTAGTGATTCATTTAAAATAAATATTCGCATAAAATTATATTATTACCAATTTCGACCAACAAAACTTTTTTTATTTATTCTACTTGGGTCTACACTAATTTATAACCTCGCATATATTGATAATATGGTAAAGATGGTTTTAATTTTTCATGAAATGACAACTATAAATTGTAAAAAAACTATAGAAAAGATAATTTATTGTAATTTAAAAGCGTATGTAGTTGTGAAGACCAAATAAAAATTAACAGTAGGTAAAAATGCGGCCAATATGCAAATTGTTTATTTTTAATTAAGTTATTTTCCTCGAGATATAGTAGACTTAAGCTAAGCTAAGCTACCAGGTACATTTTCACCGGACAGGGCATATGGGTAAGTCATCCTCGGGCCTTTAATACCGTTTAGTCACTCTTCCAGTCCCAGTCCGTGGCGAACATTTCCTGTTACCTTTTCCTGTTCCTTTTAATACTAAATTATTCTTTTCATACTCACAAACATTTTCAACACTCATAACTGAGAATCTAAAAGAAATAGCCCCCAGTACTGGGCAAATATTAAATGGTCAGAGGATGTGAAGAAACCCCGGTCAGCTATGGGTTTAGAAAGTTTAACACTCAGAGAAGAACGAGTTGGTAATGAGGCTCGTTACCACGCTATGCATCGCAGAGGGATGAACAGAGGGCACTTGAGAGCCGCTTTACTATGTTAAACGTGAGTGGAGGAATCGCTCGTAAGATGGACGAAGTGTGTGATATGATGAATGGAAGGAGGACCCAGGAGGAGGGACAGGGCACGATGTTTCACAATAACCTGACAGTTTTCTGCTCAGGTGTACCGGAAACAGAAAGAATTAGCCATGGTGTAGGCATTTTTTCTTCTCATGGTTGGAGTTTATGCTCCAGAGATCAAAGAAAGTCGAAGAGTAAAAAAAAAGTTGAATGAGTTGGTCCTAAAAAGAGAAGAGAATGACAGAATCATTTATTGAGTGATTTTAATGCATGCGTTGCTCTAGCAAGGCGATTATGAATCTAATTTAGATATGTTTGGAGATAATAGAGTGAAAGAAATGGTGAAAGATTATTAGAATTATATGTGGAGAATAATCTTTTTGTAAACAACGCATCATTTACCCACAAGGAGATTAACAAGTTTATAAGGCAGAAAGAGAATGAAAGGATGCTGATAAATAAAAGAGTAAAGTTATTGACGCTTCAGCATTTCGTAGCATCAATGTTGGCACTGATAATTTCCTCCTTGACAGAAAAGAATTTGAGAAAACGGTTAGAGATAAACTCGACAGTGTATTTAAGAAATCTAAATATATGGATAGTATTGAAGAATTATGATAGAATCTAAAAGAAAGACAAATGAAATGATTGAAGCATGTGGAGTTACTAGAAGAACTAGTTATAAATCGTTTAGAGTTGAATGGTGGGATAACTATGTCAGTAGGGGAGTGTATGAGAAGAAAGTAGCGTAGTTGTAGGTGTTGGCCAGTGAAGCGAATATAGAATCAGTTGGATGCGGATGATGATAAACAAAAGACAAAGGACTTATATAAGGTAAAGAAGAGAAAACCAAAAGTACTGATGGTAAGGAAAACAGAGAAATATAATAATATAGAGAAATATAGTAATATAGACGAAGATTAAGAACAATGAAAGGCATGACAGTTAAAAAGGCTTCAGAGTATGACAGAGTGAGATGCTGAGAGTCTTCTTTAATATACGCTGGCGCACTACTCAACCGGTTATATATTCGGCCGCACCGAGTATCAGCAGACTGGTGCAAGGCTGTCATCGTTCTACTGTTTAAGGGAACACAGCAGAACGGAAGTGGTCACAGCAAGAGTGCTCAAGCTACAGAGGAATAAGTCTTCTCAGTAGCAGATCTAAAGTAACAACGCTATTTGTCCAAGATAATAAATACGAAATTTACTTATAAATACATATAGTTTGGCATAACTTAATTATCCATTATGTGCTTCCTTCTTAAGATAAACTAACAACTTTATTCGAGCCTGTTCATGCTAAGACTAATTAGTGTATATCACGCGAACATCACTTTTCACCGAATTCAGATCTTCGTATGTCTGTATACGGATACAAGAAAGTACGACGTTTCATCCATATGAAATGTTTCATTATAAGGATGTTTACACACAAATATTTTAAGAGAGTGAGCTTTTTTTATGGAAGCCTAAAGTGACTCTACTGTGCCTAATGGAAAACAGGTATAGAATCCAAGAGTGATGGTCGACGTACTAGGTAATTTAATTGGAAAAGAGTGCACTGCCTTGTTACAGGTTTGACAATCGATCTGGTAAAAGAATTTGAAAAGATCCAGAAAATACTACAGACGAAAAATTATTGTAAAGGATGTCTATGCGTGGGAAATAATTTCGCTAGATATGCACAGTAATGGAATGTAATGTAATGCAATTTTTGTCGTAAACGAATTTATGATATAGACACTCACACATTGATGTTCTGTATCAGGATACTCATTTACGATATTTTAGCTTATAATATTTGAACATGTTAGGTACAGTTCTTACATAATCCTAATAAAGGTATAAAACGATGCACAGTCGTACACGTAACGACATTTTATGTTTACATTTCAAAGTATAGGATAATCATGTATACTTGTTTAAATATTTAGAGCTGTTGTAACTTAATGGTAAATAATGTTATATTTTACATGTAGCCAATGTTTATTTTAATCATCACAAAAAGATAGGTAAACACGAGTTTAAAAAAATATATTAAAAGTGTTAATTTAAAAATAATAGATACAATAAGGAAATGTTTGATCAGTGTTACAGATATATCTAGTCAATTCTCTAAGATGAAGAAGTCCATTTACTCATATTTTTTAACTTTGATATTATATATATATATATATATAAATAGAAAACACCCAAACTCCGAAAAAAAAAATTTGCAAAACTCAATACAATAGTCGCATTTATTACCGTTGCGCCGCCAAGGCAGTCAAAATGTAAAATGTGTATTATTTACAGGAAAAAAATAATTTTCTAAAAACACCTATTAGATGTGTGAACGAACCATAATAGGAGGCAAATCTAAATATATCAGCTTCTACTAATATCTTTCCTTACTCGGATATCTATAAAAGAATATCTCGAATTTTGCCCAACATAAAGGACTGTCATTTGCCAAATTGAGACGTATAACACGTCCTTCGCATTTCTGCAAACTCAAAACCTTTTAATACTAAATTGAATAGTATGGAATTCGGTAGAACTTGTATACTGTAGTTTTATCTTTCTGAGTAAATTGTATTACGGATACAAGAAAGTATGACGTTTCATCCATATGAAATGTTTCATTATAAGGATGTTTGCACACAAGTATTTTAAGAGAGTGGGCTTTTTTTACGGAAGCCTAAAGTGACTCTACTCTGCCTGATGGAAAACAGGTATAGAATCCAAGAGTGGTGGTCGACGTACTAGGTGATTTAATTGGAAAAGAGTGCACTGCCTTGTTACAGGTTAATACATGCTAGCGCACTACTCAACCGGTTATATATTCGGCCGCACCGAGTATCAGCAGACTGGTGCAAGGCTGTCATCGTTCTACTGTTTAAGGGAACACAGCAGAACGGAAGTGGTCACAGCAAGAGTGCTCAAGCTACAGAGGAATAAGTCTTCTCAGTATCCTTGGAAAATTATATGCTAAGGTGCTGATTGAAAGAGTAATGAATAAAAGTGATGTGAAAATATGAGATATGCAAAGTGTGCTTAGAAAGTAAATGGTAAGTACAGATTAGTTCTTCTCGCTTGGATCAATCATCGAAAAATACCTCGCCAAACATCAGAAAATTTTCTGCGCGTTTGTCGATCTCGAGAAGGCTTATGACCAAGTGAAGAGTTATGATTTGTGGTCAATACTGTCTGCGTGCATCTAGATGAAATAAAAACGAGAATGAAGATGGGAAATAAGATGAATGGTGCCCTGCACTTCTTTGTTGACAACAAAAATGTATCTAAAAAGGCACGTTTAGCTGTGTACAATGGTTGCTGGTCCAAACTCTTACACATCGTAGCGAATCTTAAATATAGTAGAAGAGACACAAATGTAGAATTAATGTTACAGAAATGTGTTTCCTAAAAAGTATGTGTGGTATGAATATTAGTGAAAGAGTCTGAAGTCAGAATAAGAGAACGTTGTGAACTAAAAGAAGATTGAAAAGGAGAGAGAGAATGGATGATAGAAGACTCACAACAAGAGTTTATAGAGCGAATATGTGTGCGTGTGTGCGGTAAACATTTACCGATCAAATTGGTGATGTCCTGAAGAAGTTTCATGTGAAAAGTACCAGGAACCGATGAGTATGCAAGCCACAATTGATAAACGTAGACGAAAGAAAAGAGGTAGTTCGGGACCGTAGTAATTGGAGATTAATTCTCTCTGCCTACCCCTGGGAAATGGGCTTGTCAAATAAATGCTTCATAATTATATGTCTAACGATATTCTCTGCCAAGTATATATATATATATACAATGTAAGATACATATTTTATATATTATGACAGGATATATTTTGAGATTACGTAATATAAAACAAGCAAATGTATGTATATTTATATGAGATTTGAAATTAAACAGCAGCATGTAACAAAAATAAATGTTTGCTTTAAAATTTCATTTCATGCTTCATATTTTATGAACATTTATTTTCTTTCAGTAGAAAAAAAAATTTAAAAATTATCATTCCATTGAAACGTAGTGGCTTCTTTCCTACAAGCTTGAAATATAATTGCACTAAATAAAAGGTTAGTGAAATAAGCAAATATATTGAAAAAGGAATAAATTGAATTGAAATCCTCATTACCCTTGTAAATATAAGGGTAATGATGCTTTTTATTGCTTTTCCTCTTTTCAAGGGTTCCTTAATAGGCCTAGTTTATTTATATAGCTGTTTTTTTCTCTTTTATTTTACGTGAAATCATCAACATTTTTTAGATGAAACAGATACACTGAACGTAATGGAGTTTTGTTAAGAGCACTTTAAAATGTACTTAAATACAGCAAACTAAACTAGAACATTCGATTTTGTTCTAGAAAGCTAGAAAACACGATTAGTTGAAGAAATACGATGATGAGGTAGGACCGGTATCTAGTAATACCTTCCCAACGTAGACAGGAGCGTTGCCGTAAAATTAAATATAGGTATCATGCCGTTAAATATAGGTATCATATTTGCCGAAACGATTGAAATGTGTCATTTTTCTTTAAAATATTCTTTGAAGTTCTTTAAAAGATTACTTGAATGAAATTTTCCTAAGCTCTTATTTCTGGAAATGTAATCACTCGTTTCAAAGAATTTATAGAATGTTATTTGTGAGTATGTGACATTAATATATTTATAAAACCTGTACTTCTTCTTTTATACGAATAATAAGACTACCGATTATTACGGTTTACATAATTTGTAATTTATTTTTATTTTGTTTCTATGTGATAATGAAGACAAAATAATAATATATGTTTATATGTGATAATGAAGACAAAATAAATAAATACGAAAAGAGAAAAGAACGGTGTATATTATGTCATAGTAAAAATAGAAAAGTGCATTATTAAAACACTAATGTCTTTATAAAAACCTTGCCAAAGCTAAAAGTAATGTATATTAGGATTTTGAATTATTTTAAAATCTTATTTTGTTCTTTATATCAGAGATTGCGGCGTATTTTTATATATTTTGATTTTACATGCACTGGAGAAATGTATTTTTTTCCTATTTGTTTTTACAGCTTTTTTTGGTAAAATTTCAAAAGATAAAATTATAAGTATCAAATAATGTTCTTTTTTATTCTTAAGGACAAAAAAAATAAAAATGATGTTAATCTTACACCAATATCAGTGTAGTAGCCTTTTAAAATTTAATTTCATAAACCTCTATTTGTCACTTTATTCAAGCACAAAATAAATGATAGATCGTACACACAACTCATATTACATATTCTTACTAGAAAGTTTCTAAAATTATCTTGATTTATGGGTTATTTTGCAATTTATTTATACAAAATGAGTTATGTTATATCGTTAAGGGTGTAACAAGATGAATGTTCTCTTTTTTGTTTACATCTACGTATATTTTATACATTAAATGTATTTCATAAATATAAATAACGTATAAATTATCAGTTTATTTATTTCATGATGAAAAGTTTCAGTATTTAAAGATTACACATAAGTAAGTAATAGGTAGTAAAGCCACGTTGATTTCAGCACGAAACGGGCCGTCTCGATCGAGGCAGTACTACCCTCTTACAGAAGACTAACTTAAAACGACGGCATTCGTGCTGTCGTGTTTCGTTGGTGAGTGCAAGACAGATGGTCCATTAATGCAGGGGTGATAGTTATCGTGGTAACTGTGTGAGCCGTACACGATGACTGTCATGCCTTTTACATCCTCAAGTGAGGCGTGAAAAAGCATCTCATTAGGCTGCCATAGTGTTGGTCACCATGTAGCATTATTTAAATTTGCAATGAGTATCTTGACCATAGCTCTTGGATTTTATTCATGCTTTCCGTCAGTCAGATTAGAGTCACTTTGGCAAGCTTGTAGAAAAAAAAAGTAGAATAGCTTTATGCTATATTTATTTTGTGGTATATCATAATATTTTACCGAAGCTTTCCACATAAGAAAAATGAATCGTGTCATTGACGTTTCCAGAAGAAGGTAACATGATAATTTCAGTGGCTACTTATTTGACTTTTATGACCAATCGGAATAAACTTATGGAGTTTTCCTTATAAAGCTACAGCTCTCTTAGGAAAGACTGATTTGTGGTGGAAACCTTGAAGGTGATAGATTTACCATTTAATTTTAATATATCACTACACTGTTAAGTCCTACGAGTTAATGAACAGTGTTTCCATATGATACAAACTTATTTGACATGAAGAAATCTTTTGTGTGTACGCAAACAAATAAAATTGTATATAAATAAATATTTAGTTTTGAAATAATTTTAGTATGTTTCATAGAAGAAAAACTATGCTTCAATATACCTGGCTTGTCTAAATCGAAATAATACTACGACCTTACAGAAAACTTAAGGTGGAATTGTTTATTCATAGGGCAGCAACACACTTGTGCCTTTTTAGTTGCAAGCGTTCATGGACATTTTAGTTTTAGTCACTCACCACCATGTGACTCACTTTCTTGTTTAGATACAATCGTCACATCAACAGCTCTTAACAATCCACTGCTTAGGCCTTTCCTTATCAAAGAAATTTTGACTGGCTATACCACACTGACAAGACGGATTGGTATAGGGTTTGTAGTGATGTTGTAATGCGTAGTTTGCTACCCAAGTCGCCTTTTACGGTACCCACTGGATGGATAGGGGTGGTAACACTCCGTGTTCTTAATCCATCACCATAGATACTGAGATCTTACAACTTAAAAAAATACTTTCCAATACTAACATACTAATTGTAAATTATAATTTAGTTGCAGAAGGATTGATAAATTAAGAAATATTTTTGCAGTATATATGTATATATGTGTATGTCAGGTCAGGAATACAGAATATATTTTACACAAGATAGCATCGCTCTACCTTCTGAATTAGAGTGCACTACAGATCTCTTCGTTCCTTTGCTAAACCATTGGGGAGTCCAAGTGGTGTTCTCGTTAAAAGAAGTGCATCACGTAATTGGCACTACATTTCACGAAAGAATGCACCCGAGTGATTGTACTTTCCAAAAAGATTGCAACCAAAAAGGAAATAAACTCAATTTACCGTGAGAAAACGTGATAGAACGATCTTTAAGCTTTTTTAAACTGTTTTTTTTTAATTAAAAAATAATGTCTAAATTTGGTCAGAAAATCAGCACTCAATTTTATATTGTTAAACTGAAACTGTAGGTAGTGATTTTTTGAAAATCTTTCAACATTAATCTAACTTGAATATTTAGAACCCTACAATTCTTTTAAAAGCTTGAAGATATTATTTTATTACGATAACGTAGTGTGTCCAAGTTCAAACTATAGATTACAGCGTACTGTAGTCGTACATGTACTTCAAATAATTAGAATTTTCCAATTTTATATTTCTATAAATATTTGATATCTATTGCGTCGTATGATGTGAAAAATGTAGAGTGAATGTCATGTCCCTCCAACACAAAGGGAGGACCCTCCGACCAGGCGAGGTGATCGAGGTGGCCACGGCCGCAACGGTTATTCCATAGCTCGATGTGTCTTCGCTCGATAGCGTAGTAAAGTGTAAGTTCAAACAAAGACAAACAGAAGCTCACAATTCTATAATTGTAGTACAAGTTTAACAATATTATTCTAAACTATTAATTAAAAAGTGATAAAGGATAATTTGTAACCATGTTATTTAAAATCAAACATGCTTCTTATGATTTTTTTTCAACGTACACAAAATAGGTATACAAATTATATTTTTATAACATGATTAATAAATTTCAATACAGTCGGCCACTATCCGCAACGGTTGACACTGACGACCTTAACCTAATGAATATAAACCAATGTTTTCTATATTTATCATCTCTCAAAACTCGGCTATGAGACAGCACCCACGCATAACCATCTGGCGACCGTTGCTTTTGACAGGTAATTAACATCGCATCCATTGTATTCATGTCAGGCCGTTAGTGTCGATAAACTGAAGGTGTAAAGCCTGCCATGAAATATTTTAAAACCTTAAAATACTCGATTGAAAAGTTTATCGTAGTTGCCAGGTATTATTGCGAAAATTTACAAATTACAATTTATAAAATACAAATATTAAAAAACAATTTTTAGAAATGGAAAAACCGTGGCACATTTTGGATATAATTTAAATCAGAAAATAACAATAGTTTTGTATAATAGACAACTCATTGAACTTATTAATAGCTTATTGAGCTGATACCTGGTACCCGTAATCAAGTTGCAGGTGAAACATCTGAGGGCAGATCTTCTGGAATTCAAATTTATGTAACATTAGGAACCATATGAAGACTTTTGACTCACCATAGGTGTGTTGATAACTAGATTTTATGCAATTGATAAAGTAGCCAACGACACTATAATTTAATTTTTTTTCACTCAGCCAGCTTGGGTAGATGTTTCAGAAAAATTATATACTCTCAGTCATCTGTCTAGTCTTTTCCATCGCCTCACTGTGCTTCATTTTCTATTAAAATGATTACAGAATGGGTGATGATGGTGTTCAATAACAAATATTATGGCCTATTGTAAGTGATCTCCTGCCAGCTATCATCCATTTTGTAAATTTTTCTCTTAAAGAAAGCACGTTTCTATCGACCTGGAAGACATATCGTCTTTCAGTTATCCATTATTTATCCCTCTACCTAAAACTGTTAACCCATGCTTAGTGTCTCATTTTCATCTTACATTCATTCTCTCTTTTGTTTCTAAGCTTAGGGAATGAAGGGGAATTGTCGGAAAGAAATTAAACAGTTATCTTTCCTTTAATTGCTTATGGAGTCAATATGAATCTGCACATCCCCTAAGGCATTATATCATCTCAAAATGTTTGTAATCCTATGATTGCTTGGTTTGGTTCTTATTTTCGAGGATGCTTGCAACGGGTTCACTCGGAAGAGACATCCTCCAACTCGCGTGACCTTCCTGTACTCTTGTCTATTTTTGTAAATGCTGTCACGTATGTTATTTGTGTGTCAGACGTCTGAAATATTATTATATTGTCATTTCTTCTCGTTATCATCTTAATGCAGACAATTTCCACTTGTATAGCCATTTTAAGATTGTGGAAGTTACGGCGGCTGTCTAATTATACAATTATTAGTATATGCAAGGTGGTCCGACGACCTGGTGAAGGTCGTGTGAAGCTGCGGACGTGGGCAGCACGGGACTGGCTGTTATGGAGAACCTTGGGGGAGGCTTATATCCAGCAGTGGACGTATTTTGGCTGAGATAATGATGATGATGATGATGATGATGATATATATATTATATAAATGAATGTTGTGATTGTTTGTTTGAATTTTACTTCTACCTATCAATAAGTACATATGCATTTGCCCTTACCTTCTTCACTATCTACTTTTTACTCTAACGCTTCGTAATTGCTTTGTCAGCAAACTATTTCCATTTGTGTATAACAATGAATGAATAAAAATGAAATAGAGCTATAACAGTCCCTTTTTTTAATTCCCACAACTTTAACAGTCGAAGGATGATGTATCAAAAACAAGCAATATAAAACCACATTGTTACACATTTTATAAATAAAGGAGTATAGAGTTCCCAACAAGCGCTTAGGGCTCCAAGTCAACCTCACCCGCAAGTGATGCACTTGCTGATCGACTGACGAGGCACTACCAAAAAAATATTCCGGTAGTTGACGGTGATAGATTTCCACCTATTACGCGGGACCAAAACACGCCTCTGCTCCCCTCCGAGAAAAACAAGTGTAATTTTATATATTTATTTTATAATTGTTTCTAAATTTTGGTAATTTAATTTAAATATACAAATATTTGTATGGAGCTTTTTTTATCTTTTTAGTATTCGAGCCATTTTTATTTAGAAAATACAATAAAACTTTCAAACTTCTTAAAACGTCTTCGAAGGAAGAACTTGATCGTAAATGACAGCCATTGTTTTATTCATAAGAGCCAATAAAACATAGTGGTTCAACAATTTTGAGCCTACTTCTGTAATATATCAGATGAGACTCGGTTAGTCACTTTAGTAGGTCAAGAGGAATGATTTTAAATAAACAACCATAAGGTGTTGTATTCTGTGATGTTGCGGTCATCAAGCCGCACTCGATCAAGCCATTTCCCATTTGTCCACTCAACATTTTCGGTTCAGAATGTCGGCAGAGGTAAGTATTCCCTTGACGTGAGCTTGATTGAACGGGTACTGTTGTTCATTTAGCTATTGTGTAAACTATGCCTTCATTTCAAAGAAGTAATTACTTTGAAGGACTTCTGTATTCTGTCTGAGCAGTTTTGCTGTTGTACGAACACAAGCTGTGAATACTCTACGAGATATTTTATGTTTAATAAACTTACATAATATGATCTTATTTAGTTAATAGATTTTGTATGATGAAGGGAAACAAGTATGTAACTTATTAAGATTATGAATTATATTAGTACTTTTATAGTCATGTTTTATTGTGTTATGAATTAAGACTAAGTCTTTTTGTGAAATAATTCGAAACAAAGCTGATAATATCCATGTAAGGTAATTTATTTTAATTTTACTTATTGGTAGCTCCATTTCTCCTTAAACAAGATGTTGCAGAAAGCGAACGTAATAATAAACAAAAAAAATCGAATTAAATTTTTTTTTTTTTGAAATCCGGTAATAAGAATATCATTCTATATATCAAGTAATCAACTAATCAACGCTATGCACGCAAATTACTATAAAAATTAATTTAAAAATAGAAATATATTTTCTTTTTATAAAAGACAACTCCTGTACATGAAACGAATGCAAAGAATACCCAGATTCAGAATAGCAATTTATGGATCACACAAAGTTAGGTTTGAATCCAGAATATCGCCGCAGAAAGTGGTAAGTTGACCGCTTAAAAACCAGTCCACCATCCATATAATCAGGCAATTGACTCCAAATGAGCGAAGTTTTAAGTCTTTTGCAGTAATTATTGCTTTAAAATCCTATATTTCTTGTATAACAAATGCTAATTATGAATTTGGTAGAATTATACAGATTTAAATATCAAGACGTTAGAAGCAACGCAGAATACCTTGAGAAAGACTTCGTTGTTGTTGTTGTTTCGATTTATGAAGTTTAAAATGACAGAAATATTTTAAATGAAAGTAAATAAATTTTGTAGATTGTATGCTGAGGTAACCATTTGAATGTAACTTTTCAAATAAGAGTTTAAACTGATTTGTTTACTATTAAAAATGACAAAATAACTTTGTCCGTTCTTTAAAATTGTATCATAAAGCAATCCTACATAAACGCATTAAGTACTTTCGAATCTGGTACTAAACTGTTTTTTTTTTTCTGTTTGAAGTTGGAAAATCAAATCATAGGAGGTGATAAACCTGTGGATAGGTGACCTATTATATATTGTCATGACTGTTGCCATACGTTACCAGTTACTTAACGAAACTTAACCTAATATCTAGATGTTAGAATAGTTTAGATTTTTCAAAAAATACACATAATTTTTGCTCATTGAATGTCATCAAATTGTTCAAACGCAAACAATAGCTTGCACAGTATTATATATATAAGGATATATACAACTCTATATTTACATTTAAAAGATCTACAATGACTTGAGTTTTTTTTGTGATTTTTAACAAGATGAATAAAGAGAACAAACAGAAAGTTATTAGCAGAAATGTGTTAATATTAAGGTTTTCCAATAATATCTTCAGAGTAACGGTATTTCAGGCTTTTTAAAAAAATCAATCATAATAAAAAAATAAAGATAGAGTATCTACTTTATAGTATGAGGAACATTGTCTGTGGTTAATATCGTTGGTTAATACAAATTTTAACTAATTAGTTTCATTACACTCTTACGTTTAAGACATAATACGTTATGGATTGCATGTAAAAGTTATATAAAAATATAATACAGATAAACAAACTTTAACCTGTCTCTTCAGCTCGATTAGGTCCCTTCTCAAGAATCAAAGTATCTCTATGCGAAACATCGCTAAAACTGGTCCAGCAGTTGTAGGTACTTAATTTCATCTAAACTGGATAAGCGGTTATTGATTCCACTGCCGATACATAAACGTATATAATTCGAGATATAAACCTTCACATTTGTGATATTGATGTGGATTTTCTTTCAACATTGGAGAATCTGTCTGTATATATGTATGTATGTCTATATCTGTCAGAACATATCGTACATGACGTCGCTTTTTTCATGCCTGCCTTTATTAAGAGCTCAGTTTTGAGTTTCATCCAATCCATAAGATCCATCTGCAGCAGCTAAGCAGGGGTTGTTGGCCTCTTTCGATCAGGTCAAGGTCGCATACTTGTAACTTAAACTACCAACAGCCGGGCAGTCCGTAACTTTAGATTACTTTTTGTTGGCACAATGCCATATGCTTAGTTTATGTATTTTTATTTTATTTTTTCCTCAGATTAAAACGTTCAAAAAATACAAATTCTGAAACTTTTCTCAGCTTAAGGTAGAAATTAGTTTCTGATCATTAAAATTTGCTGCATATCAGATTAGTTTATTTGCATTCCTTAACTACTTAGCCGATAGAAATTTCGCAAGTTTTTGTGAATAGATTGACGAGAAAAATAACTGAAACAATTGAACCAACATTTTAAGGCGAGCAAAATCGCATTCTACTAAGATTAAATGAAATAAATTTTTATATTTAAAAGTAGCAGATCTAAAATAACAACGTTATTTGTCCAAGATAATAAATACGAAATTTACTTATAAATACATATAATTTTGCGTAACTTAATTATCCATTATGTGCTTCCTTCTTAAGATAAACTAACAACTTTATTCGAGCCTGTTCATGCTAAGACTAATTAGTGTATATCACGCGAACATCACTTTTCACCGAATTCAGATCTTCTCATGTCTGTATACGGATACAAGAAAGTATGACGTTTCATTCATATGAAATGTTTCATTATAAGGATGTTTACACACAAGTATTTTAAGAGAGTGGGCTTTTTTTATGGAAGCCTAAAGTGACTCTACTCTGCCTGATGGAAAACAGGTATAGAATCCAAGAGTGGTGGTCGATGTACTAGGTAATTTAATTGGAAAAGAGTGCACTGCCTTGTTACAGGTTTGACAATCGATCTGGTAAAAGAATTCGAAAAGATCCAGAAAATACTACAGACGAAAAATTATTGTAAAGGATGTCTATGCGTGGGAAATAATTTCGCTAGATATGCACAGTAATGGAATGTAATGTAATGCAATTTTTGTCGTAAACGAATTTATGATATAGACACTCACACATTGATGTTCTGTATCAGGATACTCATTTACGATATTTTAGCTTATAATATTTGAACATGTTAGGTACAGTTCTTAAATAATCCTAATAAAGGTATAAAACGATGCACAGTCGTACACGTAACGACATTTTATGTTTACATTTCAAAGTATAGGATAATCATGTATACTTGTTTAAATATTTAGAGCTTTTGTGACTTAATGGTAAATAATGTTATATTTGACGTGCAGCCAATGTCTATTTTAATCACTAAATATTAGATACAATAAGGAAATGTTTAATCAGTGCTATAGATATATCTAATTAACTATCTAAGATTGAGAGGTCCATTCACTCATATTTTTTAACTTTGATATTTAATAAATAATAAATAAATAAATAAACAAACTTCTCGGATATTTGAGACACAACGCCATCTAGTTGCGAACTATGCAGAGCTTGTACTATGATAACTAGACTGTCTGATAGAATACTTATGTATTTTTTTGTATATACATACATATTATACATAGAAAATACCCAAAGTCCGAAAAAAATATTTGCAGATCTCTATACAATAGTCGCATTTGTTACCGTTGCGCCGCCAAGGCAGTCAAAATGTAAAATATGTATTATTTACAGGAAAAAAATAATTTTCTAAAAACACCTATTAGATGTGTGAACGAACCATAATAGGAGCTAAATCTAAATATATCAGCTTCTACTAATATCTTTCCTTACTCGGATATCTATAAAAGAAAATCTCGAATTTTGCCCAACATAAAGGACTGTCATTTGCCAAATTGAGACGTAAAACACGTCCTTCGCGTTTCTGCAAATTCAAAACCTTTTAATACTAAATTGAATAGTATGGAATTCGGTAGAACTTGTATGCAGTAGTTTTATCTTTCTGAGTAAATTGTATTTAAAAACAGACTTCAAACAAGGAGAAAGGTCTGAATTTGGTCTTTCTGTGTACTTTTCTATTATTCACACATAATGTGTGCTCATTCTAATTTACGTAGAAAATGTAAAATAATTTTCATGTTTTTTTTTATAATTAATATAGATCGAGAACAAATTAAGTAAAAATGACCGTAATATTTGTGTTTAATTTTGAATACCATGATTTTTAAACAAATAAGTGCATTATATCTTAATTTAAAGTTAACATTCTCTGTTTAATTTAGTTTGAAGAGACAATGTAATAAACATATAAGAAAAAATACTACTACTCAGGGTGTACATTTTCTCTGAAATACAGATTATTATCATGAAAGGGTAACTCCGATTAATTTGCGGATTGTACTCAAGGTCATCCAACGACCTGGTGAAGGTCACGGGAAACTGTTAGATGCGAGCAGCATAAGACCGGTTATTGTGGAGAACCTTGGATGAGACTTATGTCCAGCAGTGGACGTCTTAAGGCTCAGATAATGATGACATAAAAGTAGCAATTCCTTAGGGTCTCTAAGACCCAAGTCTCCATGGTTACCTACCATCAGATGACTCATAAACTCGTTAACTCGATAACAGTTTATGGTAGAATATTAACGTCAAATAAATATTACTTTCTATTTTTACATGTAATAAAAAGTTATGTCATAAAATAGTGCTTTCAAATCTTTTGTCATATAAATCATTTAAGAGACTTCCTAAAACATATCTAAGATTTTGCGTTCCATTTTCCACATCGCCACAATTGCGTCAACAACAGTTCATAGGGGTGCTGACCTATTTCTACCCAAACTGTTGATCAAGTATCAGGCGTACGCCATGCAGACTTTAACAATAGAGTCAGCCTTCAGGCATTATTGGACTAGGCGCCAACACTTTCTTTGACCCTTTGATTTAGGTATGTATAGGTTAGAGATGATTGACCTTTGGTAAGGCAAGAAATGTGTAGAAAAAACAACTTGACATATAATTTGATGTTACGTGGTATCGGTATGATAACACATATTCTGCTTAAAATATTTATATAAAAGAAAACATCACAAAATGCTTAATTAAAGAAAACATAAACCTGAAAATGAATTGCCTAACAATATTTATTAATGCAACCAAGTACATTTTTGTATGATATTTTGACCTGGTTAGTGGAACCTATTGATCTACGTAGTTCTAAAAATAATATTATTATATTTTGCAATGCGAAAGTCAAAAAGTAGTATAAATATTATAACCAAATTGTTCTATAAAACTGGTGAATACCAGTAGTGCGATCTGGCAACTCATAGCCATTACCGAAACCATTATCAAATATGCAATGTAAGGCAGCGCAAATAAGATGCTCAAGGGGTATATAAAAAGTTCACAACTAAACAATTTTCGTTCTCTCTAAAACAGCTAAACGATGTCAGGCCAACAGCTACAGCGCTGTTTGAACAATTGACATTTACGGTAGGGTTAATGTGTGTTTTCTCTACAGCTTGGTGTTGTTCTCAAACCGAACAAGCAAACTGGCTATTGAGGTCATACCTTACTTGTTGTAGTTGTTGTGTCGACTAGCGTGTTTCTAAAATTACATACTAACACCTACACTAAAACCCTTCCGTCTACGTGCCTCTTGTGTTAGGTCAAAAGATCATAAAAAATCTAATACACGTGTAAATATTTATATGTATATTAAATTTGTTTCTAAAGAGAACAGTGAGTAGCAAATTGAATTTGTAACTCAAAAGTAGACTTATACTGTATAAAATTTCTAAGTAACAGCACTTTTTATGATTATATCGTAGATTTTTTTTATAAAGTTGTTTATTCATTCAAATATTCTGATTTCGTATTGCCCACAATGTGTCGAAATAAGTGATGTTGTGGATTGAAATCAAATAAATAAATAAACAAATATTTCGGACATTTAACACAACGTTAACAAGAGCTTGTGCTTTGATAATTAGACTGATTGATAGAATATTTACATTTCTTTTTTTTTGTAAATACATACAACATGTATTTACAAGAAAAAGTACACACAGAAAACATCCTAGTAATATTAAAAATGCGAAAGTTTGTGAGTACAGATGCTTGTTATTCTTTGACGGAAAAACTACTAGACGGATTTGGATGAAACTTTACAGTAATATAGGTTATACATTGTAGTAACATATAGGCTACAATTTGTATTGATTTTATGTAATTTTGGTAATAATATTACGATACATGTCAATTAAGTGGGAAAAAAAATCTGGTCTCTGTGAGTTATCTTGGTATTCGCTGCCTAAACCATTGGAGTTACACAAAGATGATGTACTGTAGGGTCGTTTGTGCGTAAAACAAATAAAAACTTAAAATAATCTGTAACAAAACTTATTGTGGCAGACCAAATTCCACGCGAGCGAAACCGCAAGCAAAAGCTAGTATATTATACATTAACTTAATTAATATTAAAATAAACCACTGTGCCTTATTATCATAATATTATTGCAGGTATCTGTAACTAATAAATTGGTTTCCAAGCTCCGCCGGTGTCAGTGGGTGGCAAACGGGTGCACTTAGGGTACGTGCAAACTAACTATGAATATTCAAGTACCATCAAAAAGTGAATTTATTTATTTCATTTATATATTTCAATGCTATGAATGATCTATGTTATATAAAAGCAATCAAAGAAATTTTTATTGCTAAGTATTTGGTCCGTGTGGTTACGGATTAAGAACACATAATGTTACCACCCCTTTTCATCCCGTGGGTGTCGTAAAAGGCGACTAAGGGAACAAAGTATACAAGACAACATCATTACAAAGAGAAAGAAAACTTGGAACAAATCCTATTCCAACCCGTCTGGCCAGCGTGGTATAGTAGGCCAAAACCTCCTTGCTAAGGAGAGGCCTTTGTCCAGCAGTAGATGATAAAAGGGTGTTGATGAAATATTTGGTACAGAGCGTAAGCTGTACGTGGTAACTCGAGAGGTATAACAAAATAAAACGCTAATACAGTATTTATTTTCTATGGTACCGTATGAACTTAATCAATTAAAAAATTAAATCAAAGTAAAATGAAATTTTAATGAACTAAGCCTTATATGCTTTAAAAATTGGAATATTCTGCAAATTAATTATAAAGATGCGTTTTAGGACAAATTTGGTTAATAATGATTATTCTATGTGCATGAATTATATCATTATATATTTTATATGATCACGGTGCGTTATAGCTTTTATAAGGAAATAACATTCGAGTCAGCGCTTTGGGATTTCAGTGAGGAGACTCGTTAATTTCTCGTACAGGCCGTCGTATTCATAGTCCTATGAATACGACGGCCTGTTCCACTGCAGTTTTTATTATTTCGTAAATTACTATTTTGTTTGTTTGTTTGGTTAAATAAACTAACCTCATTCATTGCAATTTTCTTTGGTACTCGATTTAAGGAAAACGTATGTATGTAAATCTGTGCTTAGACCCTAAAGCCAGAAGCAATGAACACAAGCGCAGGTGAAAGTCCAGGAAATGAATAATTATCTAGTGTCAGTAAAATATATACGGTAGGAAAAGTATATATATATATATATTTATATACATATATATATATACATATATATTAGATTGGTTACACGAAAAAAAATCAACATGACTAATGTCAGGCGCTATAGTTTAAAGTAAAAAAGTTTTTTTGGATTCTGTTATATGAGTATCATGTTAAAAGGCTCTGTAAGATTATGAGGATTTTAAAGTGATATATCATGACCATGGTATTAATTAAATTATTTATTTGTATATATCATGTTATTTAAATATGTTATTTATTCATCTATATAAGATACGCGGGACGCCTAGGTAGGTACATGAGCTTTGAAATAATAAATACACATCTATAGTAACTTCCCCATTTTATTATAATCGTATCTAAAAAGTGTATAATAAAAAAAAAGAAAAATAAAAAACTCGATTGCGTAAAAAATAACTAATAATAACTAACTAATAACTTAAAAAAATGGGTGGAAGAAAAAAATAAGTTTAGCCCACTAGTATAGAAAGTGGTTTAATTTCTACAACATAATTTAATTGTCAATAAACACATAAAATAAAATGAATTTTTTTTTTAGTTTTGAACTAAACGGATATTGACTAAACGGTCCCATTTTGGATAAAATGATTTTAGTCTAGCTTATTAATTGAATTATAAGTTAATTTTAAAAATAAAACTGTAAGAATTTCCGATATAAATATCAGTACAAATTTTGCAGAGCTGCAAATACTGTTACTCTTAAGTGGGACACAGCATTGGAGCAAGCGTCTTATTAAAGTCTCTTATTGAAGTTATAATGAAGAAGCTGTCGGGCTAAAGGCAGCCCCTGTTTGTATTCCATCATCCTATAGAAAGGCAGGTGCGAAGAATGGGCTCCGTAGTTCGGAGTGAAATCAGGTCAGCTTTTGATCTGGAATTGTATTTTATTTTATATTTTATTAAATGGCTGTTACATTATAGTCTATTTGTAAGTATTTTACTAACAAATGACTTGGAGATATGCCAAAGGTTAAATAATAGTTTCTAACCATTATGTTGCAGCTTCAGGTTTTAGAATAAAATATTAATTTTGAATGCTTAATTAGTACCAGATTTTAGTTTTTTTTCTGAGGTCTTCTTTAGACAGTACTTCTATTATATTTCATGTAATATATTTATTGTTTTTACATTAATGTTTTAATAAAAAATTCTGGAAATATTTCTGTTACAAAGTATAAAACTTGTACTATCGTACCCAATAAAGAAAGAAACTGTTTTCCACAGTAAATAATTTTATTATATTTGTCTATTCGAAATATCTGAGTATTAAAAGGTAATATATACTGCTCTACTTTAGTTTTTCCCCTGAGAGTAATAGATCATAGTTACGGTACTGGGCTTATAACAATATTAGAGAGAAAGAAATTAGCCGTTACGAAAAAATGTTGTTAATATAACACATGGAGGTTTTACATCGTTGTTGTAATGAAACAGATATAATGGCTATTTATGTGTACAAATATTTTTAATTCAAAAACTATATGTGTTAAAATATTTAATAACAATAATAAATATTTCGGACATTTGACACACAACGTCATCTAGTTTCAAACTATGCAGAGCTTGTGCTATGATAACTATACTGACTGATAGAATACTTTTTTGTAAACACATACAGATTATACATAGAAAACACTCAAACTGCGAAACAAATATTTGCAGATCATACAAAACATTTGGTCCGACCCGAGAGTCGATCCCGGGTCGGTCGTATTCACTACCGCTGCGCCACTGAGGCAGTTTATTAAATACAGAAGATCTTTATAACATGATTGAATTTCAAAGGTGTTTCAAATTAATATAATTACAAGTACAAGTATTCAAGTTATAAAACAATTTTGATCACCATACTTATCTTATACTTATAAATAATTATTTAAGAGAAAGAAAATATTAATTAAAAAATAACAAACATTAGTAATTAGTTGTGGATCTAATTTAAAGGACCATCTTCCCTAGCTGAGTTGAAATTCTAGAAACGTATATGCTATTATAAAACTAACGAATGCATGGGAAAGACGTCTCTCAATGCTAAGTCACGGGATAAAAACAAAATATTAACTAATAATACAAGAGAACAAGGGTGTTAGCGATTGTAGAAAGAGAATCGACGCGAAACGCTCACATCTTGGCTAAGAAGGTAGACAAGACTAAATAATTAATGCATCAATCTTCTGACAACTAGAGTTCTAATAAAGAAGAGATAACTCATGTTATTAAAAGGCTCTAGCCAAGACGTTATCATATTAAATAATCATTAAACGAGTTTGCTTCCGTAATGAGTTTTCCTCAGTAATTTACTGCTTTAATTGCCGCTGCATTTAAAATTATGACCTTAAAAGACTGTTTTGGTTTGAGGAACGTTCATTGTTATGTTAATAGACTCCAATAGAAAGGGATCTTTTGGAGAAGCGAGTATAATGTGCTTGCCCTTAAAGGAAAGTTTTTGTGTCATAATTTATTTAAATACCTGTTTTACTCGGAAGTGGTATATTTAAACTGGCATGTTTTATTTAAGGTATAATTGTGGATTCATATTGTTGATACTATGGGATGGGTTAAGAATTCGTTAATATTTGAATCTAACATCCCGCGCAAACATGTTATGGGAGTTCTTGAAACCGATGCTACTAGAATTTGCTGGCTAGAATCGTAACGCATGGTTCCAATAACATGGAGCGACTTGTCACACATCCAATGAGTCTCTGCCGTTGGTCAGAGACATGTTTCCGGAAAAACTAAATTCCAGACGAGACGACATTCCATGACCACCCAGAAGTTCAGATCTGTCTAGACTAGACTTCTTGTTATGGGGTTATTTGAAAAATTGTGTCTACATAATAAACCAAAGATGTTATCGATATAATTTTTAAAAAATAAATGTCAGCTAATTAACTTTCTTAAAAATAAGCAATTTTTATAATAGATGTATCAAATTGTTTTGTTTTAAACTGTTTTCCAAATGTTAACTAGTTCGTGGCCCAACCTATATATATATAACGAATATTTGCCTACAATACTACAAATAAATTGGGATATCTCTTCGAGACCATAAGTTTCAGCAAAAAAAATGGGTAGATATTAGGTGGTTAAATAAGTAGGTAAATTATAAAACTTAATGACCTGAATTGTACTGTGACAAACAGTACTATATCTATGCAAGTTTAGAACAGATATTTCCAAGAATTCAAGCTACAATTCCTGACCTATCGAATCATCTGCCTATTTAAGCCAACACAACAGTTAGCACTATCTATGAATTTAGCATAAGAGGATTTGAATAGAATAGCACTGAATTTAATCACTCCAAAGTCAGTCTATTGTCTAACTTTATTGTAACTTTAGGTCGTGGTCGTACACATTTAATCTTTGTACAAATGCTTTGCATTAATTTTGTCTGTTGTTTCCGATTTTCAACTCTTTAGGTTATGATTTTATGATTTTCTTTATAATGCTTATACAGATATTGTCATTTAGATTTCTAAAGAGTAATTAATTTTGAAATGTGGATATCTTATCAGTCTGTGGTACGACAATTCCGTTCAAATCAAACTAACTAAAGTTATATAGTATACATGAAACTGAAAACTTTAGCAGAAGTTAGTATCCGTTCGTTACCTAACCTTATCATCACAACTACTGAATTTGTGTGAATTTGAATGCTTCATTCTGAATATTTGAATTCGCAGAATACTCCATGTCTCTCACAAAGGTCACAATGAATAAATTTTAATAGTAAAGTAAATAATAGAACCTAGTACATCATATTCGTAAAGAAATAAACAAATTATTGTTATTTTAACATTGATTCTTCGACCAAATTTTGTGCGCCTAGCCTATATAGAATAAAATTTAGGCATGTCAAGTTTTGTACCAGACTAAACCAGAACCCAGACTAACCAGAATAAACTAAATCTGAAAAATTAATGTAGAGTCAAAAAATTTGAAGTGTTCGTTTTTATTTCAGTTAGTTCTAAACAATTATATTCACCTGTATATTGAAACGATTCACTTACAAGTAGACTTATATTCTAACTAAAACCGTGACAGTACATATTGCTTTAATACTTAATTATTTAATAGATTTGTCTCCGTGTCAACTAAGGCCCATAAAAGTTTTTTCATACTATTAATCACCGTAATTTTCGCAATTCTCCAATCAGAAATTCTGCCTTCATAGAAATTGGAGACAGAAGCTTTGTTTGGGCTTTGTGTTTGCAGACAAACAGAGCGCCGACATGCTTGTGTAGACAAGACTTGTAAGTAGATAGTATTTCGTATATGATACAATAGGGAACTAGGGCCATCAATAATGAGTAGGCACTACTGTTTGATCTATATCAGACTAAGACAAATAAACGTTAGTTGTATTGTGTTGTATACCGGAAGCTCTCATAGCCCGCATTCACAATAATATCACGTGTATCGTAAGTAAGTAGGTAGAAGTGATCAGATTACAATTATTTTATACATTTTGTTTGCTTCTACTTCTACTTGGTTAAAAGTAATATGAATTATACAATTTTTTATCACTTACTACTTCATCATCTTCAGCCTATCTCAATCCACCGCTGGATATAGACCTCTTCCGTGGCACACCACTCTGACCGATTTTACGCTAGTCGTATCCAACTCCTGCTTGCATCCAATTCAAGAGCTGTGGTCAACATACTCAGTGTAGACTATGCAGTATGATGACCGAACACTATGACAGCCTAGTGAGATAATTTATTTAGACAGTTATCGTGGCAGTGTAAGGCTCATACACTTACCACGAAAACTGTCATCCCTGCATCAATGGGCCTCCAGTCTCGTACTCACCAATAAAACACGACACCACGGATGCAGAGAGGGTAACACAGCCCTCGTTCGAGGCGACCCGTTGGTGCTGAAATAAGCGTGTCTCCTGAGCCTTACAGCCTTAAAAGTTGAAGGTATTTTTTATAAGCATTTATGTATTGATTACGATATAAAATTGTAAGACAATGGTAGATTCATATGACTTCAAAACATTTTTTTGTTGTTTTGCTTTTAATTTTAATGTTATTTTAAGAACACGTATGATGTTAGACTTTTATCAGATAGTATCTTTTGTACGGATAAATCTTTTAGTACTGATAGCTTGTCCTTCGTGTAATTTGAGGCAAATTGGCAATATGGTAATAACTATAGTTCTATATACATCTCAAACGATTTCACCTCTAATCAAGAATTTAAAAGTAAGTTAGAGAAACTCGTTGACTTTGCAAATATTCTAAGAAAACGCAGGTATTTCTGAAGAAAATATTTATGAGCGACGTCTTGTTTCTCGGTATTTACTCGTACTGAGTCCCAGATATAACTAGTGGAAAATGTACTTTATTAAAGCACATAATTTTTTCGAACATTTTTTGTTCTTTTTTTTTTTATGTACCTACTCGTATGTGTAAGCAGAATATGTGTCGTTGATAATTTAATTTGATAGCAAAAAGTTTTTAATTTCATTCTACCCTGCTTTGTTCAAAGATAAATTTTGATGTATTGTACGTTTTTGCTGAAAATATTTGTTTTTAATTTTTTAAGATTTTTCATTAATTAGTTTATTGTATATGTTAGTTCGTTTGTTATGTATGCCGAACACTGCTATTACAATTGATGGCTATGAGTAACAAGCCTATTATCAATTGTTACACCAACAAATATTTAGTTGATAAATTGAAATTATATCGTGTAAATGATAAGTGTTTAATATTAGAATAATTTCCTGGAACTGCAGTTACAACGTTTTATTACTCGTTAAGATTCCACGTACTTGCTCTCAGTAGATTCTTTAAAATGTCTGAACTCATTTTAGACAAATTTAAAGTATACTTTACAATTTATAATATTATATACAACAAAATATAAGCATAAACTAATCAAAAGTAAAAGTTGAAACCCATTGCAGTTTATTAAGAAAAAAGAAACACAATGCCGTACCATATAAATTTATTCCCTGTAACAAAAGTCCGAGGTGAAAGCCCCCAGGTGCTCTCCTAACATTTAACTCCATGAATACGTTGCCAGAGGATTGTTTTTATGCCCTTGACATCCAATTATGATCTTGACATGGTACGCCTATTGTGTGGCTATGAATGAAGAGGCGTAATCTGATAGAATGATAACTTTCACAAGGCATTGTCTCTGTTAACAAGTCTTGGCTATTTCGGTTTTTATTAATTACTGTTTGTAGGTCAGCATTAGAACCAATTTAACCGATATCTTTCTGATTTAGAATTGCTTTTTAAGTTCAAACAAAAACGAGAAAAACGGCTGTTATTGTTAAGATAAAATTAGGTAAAAACTGCATAATCTAACCAATTTAGACTGAATGGATTGCGTAGTACTGTGTTGAGTATCGTAGGTTCAAATCTCATATGGGTTATTCATAATTTGTATTTTTTTCATGTATGTTAATTGTTATTTTAACTATGACACATAAATATTCACAGGGCGAGAGATGTATTTAAAAAATATAAAATTTTAAGACAGTTATAAAAAAATTAATAGGAAAATGATAGCAGTAAGAATAATAAATATTTTACAACCTTAAAAATAAATAATGTTCTAATTTATCTACGATAAAATATTTACAAGTAAAATTTAAGGCAACCAGTACCAGAGTCACAAAGTCACTGGATATAAAATATGGTATTAAGACTTTATAACTTACTTCGTAAAATTCAATGTCTATCCGAGCAGAATGAAATTTGGAAAACGTCATATATTATGTATATATATATCTATATATATAAAGTAAAAAGTTTGCAAGAGATGGAAACATTACTTTTACGGAACGCGGCCTAAAGCTTATAGTAAATTTCTATGTAATAAAAATAAAATTGAATAATTTGTTTACTCTTTAACCTATGAAACATTGATAAGTTTTGTATAACACGGTGCTGAAATAACAGAATTTAATGTTAACAAAATTTCACACACGGCTATACTTACGAGAAAAAAATGACAAAATATACGTCGTTAAGTAAAGTGTCTGTTTATGTAAGATATGTATAATGTTTTCATGTATAAAAATATATGCTAAAACTACAATATAAACAAAGATACTTAGTCTGGCCATAAATACTGTTACACTTAATTATAAAAAAATATTACATTTGAATTTCGAATCTGTCATTTTTATACGATTGTTCATTGTGTTTTCTCATTTTGGCGCCAATACATTGTAAAATATTTTGCGATATTAAAATGGTGTGGGGTGATAAAGAGAACCGAATCGCTGTGATAGCATTACACAAAGTAGGTATGGAGCCAAATGCAATTTTTAAAACTCTCCATACACTTGGTATTAGTAAAATGTTTGTGTACCGGGCTATTAATAGGTACAATGAGACCTCCTCTGTTTGTGACAGAAAAAGATCTGGCCGTCCACGTAGTGTTCGTACGAAAAAGGTGGTCAAAGCAGTAAGGGAAAGAATTCGAAGAAATCCTGTCCGAAAGCAAAAGATTTTATCTCGGGAAATGAAGATAGCACCTAGAACCATGTCGCGTATTTTAAAAGATGACTTAGGACTTGCAGCCTATAAGAGACGCACTGGCCATTTCTTAACTGATAATTTAAAGAAGAATAGGGTGGTAAAATCGAAACAACTACTGAAGCGGTACGCAAAGGGAGGTCACAGAAAAATTTTGTTTACGGATGAGAAAATTTTTACAATTGAGCAACATTTTAACAAACAAAATGACCGTATTTATGCTCAAAGCTCTAAGGAAGCTTCCCAATTAGTCGACAGAGTGCAACGTGGACATTATCCGACTTCAGTGATGGTTTGGTGGGGTGTTAGCTATGAAGGAGTGACTGAGCCATATTTTTGTGAAAAAGGTATCAAAACATCGGCACAAGTGTATCAAGATACCATTCTTGAGAAGGTAGTTAAGCCCCTTAACATCACCATGTTCAATAACCAAGTATGGTCCTTCCAGCAAGACTCGGCGCCGGGTCATAAAGCTCGGTCCACGCAGTCTTGGTTGGAATCGAACGTTTCGGACTTCATCAGAGCTGAAGACTGGCCGTCGTCTAGTCCCGATCTTAATCCGCTGGATTATGATTTGTGGTCAGTTTTAGAGAGTACAGCTTGCTCTAAACGCCATGATAATTTGGAGTCCCTAAAACAATCTATACGATTGGCAGTGAAGAATTTTCCCATGGAAAGAGTGCGTGCTTCTATTGATAACTGGCCTCATCGTTTAAAGGACTGTATTGCAGCCAATGGAGACCACTTCGAATAAGCTTTTTATATTTTTAATTGTTTTATATTTATGTATTAAACTGACACACTGTAAAAGTAATAAATGTTATTTGCAGTTAACAATTTTCTTTTTTCTTTATTACAATATTTATGGCAAGACTAGGTATATTTTGTAGCGTTTCTTTAAAATATCCTTAAATAAATATTGTTTGAGAGTTTCCAGTTTTAAATCATTTGGACTTCTTGTATTATTTAGCCGAGGCGTTGATAACTGTGATAAAGTTGTATTAGTTCTGCAGATGTAGAGGGAACGAGTGTCACGTCCCTCCGACACAAAGGGAGCCAACAGTTGATGTTGGGATTTTGAACGTACATATGCTAATGGCAACGAGAATCTCTATTTCGCGATACAGGATTAGTAGGTGCTTCTTAGTTCATTATACTCCGTAGTTCAGTATATCTTCGTTAGATGGCGCTGTAATATATTTTTAGTTTGAGTTGTATGTGGAAGTTGCCACATCACTCCGCTCTAAGACCCGAGGTCGATGTACTGATGAGTCAGCTGTCTATGCTCTGTTGTGGAGCGTGCCAGTGTGAGGAGTTTGTAGTGCCAGTGAATCGGAACTGAATGCCGTAAGTTCCAGTGAGTCGCAGCTGATGTCCGCAGATCCCAGTGAGTCGGGATTATATGCGATTCGCGGTGCTGCGGTGAAGTCCCCAGTGAGTCGGTACGGTTGCTGCCTGCATGCACTGCTTACATGGATCGTAGGTGCAGTGTGCTATGCCTAGACGCTGAGTAGGCCGTAGGGTTACCAGGCTGGAGACGGCGCTTCCTGCGTGTGGTATCCCTGTTAAAGCCGAGGTTGCTGGCTAGCTGAGACTAAATTACCGCTCATTGTTGTGGGAGTGACGCTGCTGCTGTTGATCTGCTTTTTATAGGCTGTTTCCAATCACGTTGGGGTCACCACTGTGGAGGGAACGGATCTCATGTCCCTTCGATACAAAGGGAGGATTCTCCGACCAGGTAAGGTGATCATGCCTGGCGGGCCGCAGCCCAATAGTTGATGTTGGGATGTTGTACGTACATAATCACCATAATGCTAATTGCAATGAGAATCTCCATTTCGCGACACAGGATTAGTAGTTGTATCGTAGTTCAATGTATCTTTGCTAGATGGCGCTGTTGTATATTTTTGTTTGTGCTGTATGTGAAAGTCGCTACACATATATCATTTTCAATAATACTGCGCAAATTTAATTTATTTTCGAAATAAAATTGAGATTATACATATACATAAAGAAGGATCCTTCGACCTGGTTAGGTAATCGTAGTCCAACGGTTGATTTTAGGTAGTTGTAAACATCCTAATCAGCGCTAAGATTTCTATACCGCCGTACAGAATTAATAGTTACTCCATAGTTCAGTATATCTTCAGGAGATGGCGTTGTAGCTATTTTTGGTCGCGCTGTATGTTGAAGTCATCATATTAAGTTTAGGCACATATGGACTGCCTCGACCGGAGTGATACCACAGAGTAACAGATAACAGGTGTAATTCAATTAAATTTTCTTGTTGTTTTTCGTTAACGCCTGTAGAATCATATGATTTTGGCTTCAGTACAGAGTTCTCTCAAAAGGCAAATTGCAACTTGTAAGATTTTATTTCAAGGATAAATTCGGTGTAATTTATTTCCTTTAAAGTTTATCTACCCCCACGTAGATAACGAGAGTCGATAACGATACTCCAAATTTCAAACTTCAAACCGAAATTGCCAGCCGAGTAATAAACTCAAACAAATTAATCGTTATAACATTTCAAATATTGTAACGATTAATTTGTTCGTTCACCCTCGCTGCTCTATTTTCTCCTACTCACTTTATTAGCATTCTAAATTATTTACAACCAATACTGAAACGTATTGAGCTACTTTTAGAAAATTATATAATAAGAAGCAGACGAGGACAAACAAACATAAAATAAACATAATTTCATTGAAGGTCACTGCACAAGAGTTATAATCTTAATTCAACGTCATTGTCTTGTTCTGAAATAATAAATTTATAAAAAATGGACTTTTTATTCAGCTACAAATTCATTAAATCTGATATTCTTTTTTTGTCAATATTTCGGATGACTAACACACGGCATCTAGTCTCAAACTAAGCAGAACTTGTACTATGGGTACTTGCAAAGTGATATAAATACATATACAAGCCCTCAAGTACAGCAGTCGCATACGCTATCACTGCACCACCAAGGTAATCTAAATTTCAAAAACGTGTAGGAGTAAAAGACTTTATCAATACGTGGTAATTTATTTATTAGCTTGAAAACTATGTCTAGCTTTGAAAGGTTTACATGTTGTCACAGTGTGAGGTTAATGGGTTAGTCATAAAATAACAACAATATTATTTTGAAACTAGAATTGCGTCAGAGTGCTTACAGTATCTATATTCGAAAGATCTTTTGTAAAGCAAGTTAATGTGTATTTAAAAAAGGTATGTCTTCTTTTTAATTTATATCATAAAAGTCCGTTGAAAGATTTCAAATGAATTTGCAAAACTAACATTAATAAAATACCCTTAGTTACTGTATTTTAATGCCACAGACGAGTCTTAATTAGGGATCAGACATTGAATGAAGGTGTGATTCAAAAGACATCCCTAAGTTATTTATTCGTAAGTCAGCGTTCTATTCAGTGATCACAAATACGCCAAACGTGGTTTGGAAACTTATTTTCTTTTTCGTATTTTCAATTTGTTCCAATCTTTACTTTTACTATTGAGTCATAAATGGCTTCTACTTATATTAAACGAAATATTAAATGGTCTAGTAATTAGTTTTGTGTGAAGATATTCTTCGAAATTCGGTTACCTTTTATTTTTCTAGTACAAGCTATCTGTATGATGAGTAAGACGGATAAATGGGTTGATTCCCCCCGGGCTGGGCGTAATTTGTTACGCAGATGACATATTGGTCACGGGGGGTGAACTTCACGGGAGTCTCTCTGGTGGTCGGGTGCATTGAGGCGCTGGGTTTACAGGGGCAGGCAGCTGTTGTACCGTGGTCGCAACCCTCTGCAAAACGTAATTTCGCAGAAGAAAGCGGCAGAGAAGGACGATCTTCACTCGGACCCAAATCGCTGCCTGCGAACTGGATAGCGGTGGCGTGCCTACCAGCGACTCATGCCACCCTGAGTACGGCCGCGGATAGACGGGACGATTTTACCCATCATCCACTACAGTGGCCAGCCGATGTACGCGTGTGTAGTACGTCACCTAAATAGAGAGTTTACCTGCAGATGGTGCCCGCACAAGCAGGTAGGCGCTAGGAGGGGTATGGAGGTCGTAGCAAGAGCCCTACTATCTCAGGCGCAGAGTGGCACACCGTGTGATTTTAGTTGGTCCGACTCCGATACACCACCTTGCCGTAAACCCCGGTGGGGTGATGGCCCGAGGGGCTTCCACACGTTAAAAAAAACTCATACTGCAAATTGTAACATACAATAATCGATAGCGATAATAGATGGCTATACTCGTATCACAACCTGTGATCTTTTCTACGCAACGTTTTATGTCATCAGACGAAATAAAGAAACATACACATAGTTACCCATATATAAAATGAGTGTAAGATAACCACGTGCCAAGAGCGCTATCATGTCAGATTTACGATAGAGTGGTTGTTGATTCTGAGTTCGCTTTTTATACAATTGTTAACTCTGATGGAAACTAACAAGATGTACATTTTTTTATGTTTGGTGTATGTTAATATAAAACTTTTTGTGTACAATCTGTTTTATAACTGAGATTTGACTACAGATATTAGCAGTAACGTTCGCATCTCAAAAACACAATACAACACTACAACACAGAACAACTAATGTAGTTGTATTTTAAATATTTAAATCTTCTTTAAATTCTCTTTAAATAATAAAAATAAAAGTTGATAATATTTCACGGAATATCTAGAAGTTTTGCTTAAATACTCAAAAGATACCATAGCATTGTCTCTTTTAACCAATTATAAGTAAAGCGTATAAGTGTCTATTGGCAAGAAAATAACTGAAAGTCATAATACGTGAGATAAATTAGAGCTCCCATCGTTTTATGGGCTTACAACTTTCGACCTTCCGTCGGTCAGTCAGTCAACCTTTTGTTATAAATGTAGACCATTAATCAAGAGATGTCGCTTAAGCTCAAGCACTTTTTGGGAGAAGCTGACAAGATAAACCTTTTCACACCAACAAAGGATATGAAAAACTAATCCTTCGAAATTTTACTTGTGGAAAACGAGTCGCTAGAAGCTGAAGATAAGTGACAGAAGTGCAAAAGTGCAAACAATTCAAGGAACTATTAAGAAAGCATTGTTGAAGAAATTTTGCCGAGTTTATTATCTTTAAGGGGACCCTTAATCTTATGCAATCTTATTTACGATTCTCAGAGTTTATTGGAACTGTAAAAAGACGATGTTAAATACAAAAATGAAAAAAATACTTTCAACCTTACAGCAAGACAAGGCAGAAGTGGACAAAATGGATCATTCTGTCATGCTCTACCGCGAGGCATTCGGACCAAAAAATGGTAGAATCTATTAATCGCGTATGTGACTCATATGACTTTTTCCAATGTCTAAGGATTACATGTGGTTGCTAAGGAGGATTACATGAAATAATATTACTTATGAAGTAATCTCACTTCAAGGACTTCTTTGCACATTGATGGGATGCATTTGCACGGCGCTAATAATCTCACTGAAAAGCTACCTAAAGGCAGGAGATATGAATGTAATACAATAAAATCCAACAACGCTAAATTAAGCACTGAAAAGTTTTGCATCGGTATATTTTGCTGTATTATATTTTATCTCAAAAGTGGCCATTGCACCAATTTAGGAACACCTCTCTAATTTTATAAAAAACATTTTTAAGTTACTTTTTACAACAATGAACCATTGACACACAGAAATTTTGTAATTATTGTTCTTATTTTTCCTTGGCTCAAAATGGGTTAAACAGACTTAATACATCTATCTGTACTATAACCGTAAAAAGCACAAAATATTACCCAAGGGCAACACTTAAACTGCATATGAGCACATTTGAGAATGTAAAGTTTACATTCTATTTCAATTATTCAACATAAATGTAGGTGTGTGAAAAAGCTCAAAACGCTCAATACAAATCGTGGTGACACTTCAAACACGAATAACCGATGGAAAAGTGACCGCAAACGACCAAGTCTGGAATGTATCCAACTTTTACTTAGATAAATATCGATTCCCGATCGAGTAACTAGCGAAAAAACTATCATATCTCAAAATGAACGTGCTTTCACTTTTATAAATTTTCAGGCCTTTTTGTTGCGATATACTCTCTTAGCAATTTATGTTGAATTCACTCATAGTGAATATCACATGATTATAATACTTTTATAATTTAAGTTGTGTCTGATTTTAGTCACAAAAAAAGATATTTTCGTGTAGTGTAATTTTAAATATTCTTCATTAGACCAATCAGAAATCTATATGAAGTAATTTACAAAAAGCAAAGAATAGCTTATAAGAATTAGACTCAAGTTTTATGGTTCTATATGAAAAGCTGAAGAGTTATTTACACTGCTATTCAACGTGAAACCAGGAATTTCGAATTTTAACTACGAACTTATTACGAATTGAGATTTACATCAATTTTTAAATGTATGTATATACACTGCCAAAATAAGACCGTGTAGGGCGCGTGCATTTTGGTTTTAGTAGTGCACAGAATGATCGTTATCGATGTTCTTTTTTTTTATTTTAATAGCCAGCCAAAGTGACTCTACTCTGCTTGATGGAAAGCATGAATAGAATTCAAAAGTTGTAGTTACCATACTATTTGCAATGGCAAATGCTGACAATGCAGCATGGTGACCCACACTATGGCGGCTTATTAGGATGCTTTTTTACGCTTCACTTGGGGACGTAACAGACATGACAGTCATCGTAGCATTGCGTTGCACACACTTATCACGACAACTGTCACCTTGCATCAATGGACCTCCGGTCTCGCACTCAGCAACGAAACATGACAGATGCTGTCGCTTTAGTTTGGTCTTCTATGGGAAGGTAGTACGGCCCTGGCCGAGCCGGCCCGTTCATGCTGAAATCAGCGTGGCTCTACTATCTGTTCAGGTTAAATTCTACTTTTTTCTAAGGTAAAAGTAAAACAGAACTTAAAATCGATTTTCATTTCTTAATCAAAACAAAATTATTGCTAAAAAGAACTTAACTTTAAAATAAAAACTGTATCAATGATATACAAAACAAAAAGTTAATAACATATAATATATATTTTCTTTTAAATGAGAATTGTAAAACTGTCATGAAAATAAATGTTATTATAGAAAAGCAACATATGCACGATTATTACTGATAGGCATTAACGCCTTTGCCAGGGATTGTCTTTCTAGGGTATCCTCCTGGTTCCCCAGCTTCTAATACCTGAGATGGCGTGCGATTTGTGGTCGGTTCGAATCCGACATTACCAGCAATAGGTGGGCTCCGGGGATTGCCACACAGGAGCTTTAACACCTGACATGGCAATAAATAACTAACGACACGTGTAAATCAATATTTGCCGTCTTATATACACACATAAAATCACGCCTGTTTTTCGGAGGGGTAGGCAAATTGAACGTTCACTTTTCACCAGGATCTTGGTCCCACGCAATTAGTGGTTAGGCGAGGCTATTGCCACTAATTAGCATGTTTTAGCAGGTGCACTTGCCAGTGGGGTTGATTCGGGGCACTCCATCTTGTGTATTTAAAATTTATTTTTATTCCTTCTTGTTAAAATGACCTACCCATTCACAATGAAATCCACGGATTGTCGTATACCAGTGTTCTTGAAATGACTTCATAAAGTTAAATTTTATTAACAATATATTTATAGAGTTTAACTCAGAATGATTTCAATATAAGCCACAGAAGAAGCCACATTTCATTATTAGCAATTGATACGGTATCAATATGATGACATAATTACTACATAGTAACAATAATGGTTTCGTAGTGTATATTCATTTGTATAAATATTAGTTACCCACGGTAGCCATCTTGGTTTTCTTATATACTTTAGTCTGCAAATATGTTCAGGTATATGGACAAACACCTCAGTACACTGAAGTAAGTAAGGAGTACTTAAGTTAAAAGGAGAAAGGATCTCTTCGAATTGTAGGTAATCTTCGGTATATGATAATCGCAAATTCATTGTTATGAATTTAGGATACTGAGAGGCACATAATTTTGTAACTTGGTCAGTGCTGTAGCAGTGTATGCACAGTAAATATCTCTGTGACGGCAACAGAGCAGTGCTAATGATCCTACCCAAAACACATAATAGTGGATGCAAAGTAAAAAAAATTGCATATTAAACATGGAAACATCTCATGCATGTAATATTGACTTTCCTTTAAGAAAATTATATTGAGTAGATCTCAAAAGACTTTCATTAAACGCTGAATATGATGAACTAGTACTATAGTTGGATGGCATGTAATAGTAACTTACTAGACGTGAAGCAAAGTTGGGTAACATAACACGGAAGCAAAAGTTGCAGAATTATTTCTCTTGAAGTTAAACTTTGGACGGAAAATTAATACTGAAAATTCTTCAGAATATAAATAAATTTGAGGTATTTTTGGTATTTATTTATAATCATAGTCTTTGTTTTAAAAGTCATAATAATGGATGTTACAATTTTATCATAAAAAGAAAATTTAGATTATTTAATGAGTCTCGACTGTTGCAGTAAATATGTTTCGTGTTAGAATTTATTATTCGTTTTATTTTATGTATGAATTGATAATGTAATTATTTTAATGTTGTAGCCATTTAAGTAACTGTATTTGAAATTTCTACATTGAACTCTTTTTCCGTTCAATTTTAATTTAGTTATTATTAACTAGTGGTTGCTCATTGGTCGAAATTCGACCATAATAAATTTAAATTGTAAGTGACTTAATATACATTATTAAAATATAATATTCAAACATTATTAAGGTTCTACTGTCCAAAACTAAACTACTATAACCACAGATTTGACCAAGCCTCTTATTTGCCAATTTCTATGTTGAACAAATTATATGAAATTAAAAAGAAGTAAAATAAAGAATACCTATTTAAAAAATGTTTATTAAAACCAAACATGCTATAAGAGGATGCAAAACAAAAAAAAACATTTTTATCGCATATTGCAATAATATAATTAATGATTTAAAACTTCTCTGAAAACAATATTTTTTGTAAAAACTCTTTCATCGTTTGCTAAATGTCCCTGGCCATTATATTCGGATATATAAAACCTTAAACCAGCGAATGAACGAACTCTACTTGCTGCGACATACAATTGCCCATGTGTAAAAACTGGCCGTTTTAATAAAACACCAATTTTTTAGACTGTTTTGTCCAATTCCAGTGAAATTTCACGCATTATGTTGTTGTTACATGTTTGACTAATACGTTCTTGTAATCTATAATTAATAGCAGTGTCAACATCATAAAAATATAATTGTGCATAACATGGTGAGCGACTATATGCAGCAGACATTGGGCCTGATCTGTGATAAAAAACATCATATATTTTGAAATAATACACTCCACTTGTACCTACCTCAGCAACTTTGTCTTCTGAGCTAACCATAGCAAAACATGAATTATATTTCCTGATATATTCTAAATAATTTTTTGGTTTACTTTTTATTGAAGGTTCATTTGAAGTAAGTCAATGAGTACAATGATTTAAAATATTCATTTTGACTTAAAGGTGGTAATATTGCTTTACCCTTGTGACAACATGAAGTGAATGCAGTTCGGTCGCCTAAAGTCACTTCAGATTCAAAATGTTTCGCATTGCAAGACCTGCACTGTAAATATGAATCCACAATCATAACTTAAAAACACATTTGGAATGACATTTAGAGCACATTTAAATGTACGTATCTCTCAAAATCACTTATTTATCCTGAAGTATATACAATTACTGAAATCGTAAACTACATACTACAACTACTAATAATTGCCTAAAACCAGCAATAGCAAATTATATTTTTTTTGTACCTGAATGTTGTCATTGCAGATTGCTGCTACAGAACTTTCTTTATGCATATAATGAAAGTCCGTGTACATTTAAATGTATCTTACTGCCACACAACTTATATATATGTATATATTACATAAATTTGTATAAGCTCTCAGTATTTCACGTAGGATTCGTCAAATAAAACTTTTCTGTTTGACATTCAACTATGTCTATAATAAACAAAAGAGACAATTTGACCACAGAGTATCTATACGTGTACAAATACTTGTGTATGCGTGTGTCAAATGCATGCTGGTTTGTGTAATGTTTTATTTATTGATTTAATGTACTTTTTATGCATTATTATTAAAATCTTTTTTATATTATTTATATTAAATGAAGCAAATAAAACTTTTTTTTTTGATATATCTATGTCAGTACTCTATGTCTATGGACAAAATGGTGTGTACAAATACATGTGTATGTATATGTGTGTGTGAAATGCATGGTAGTGTGTGTAATGTTTTATTTATTGATTTAATGTACTTTATAAGCATTATTATTGAAAAATATTAGCGTTCTGCACTTCTCCTACACATAAACTATAAGTGTGCCAAATTTTATGCGCCTGCGTCCGCGCAATTTTCGTAAAAACTGCTCCAAAGTTTTTGATCGCGTATTAATATATAGATTATACCTAGCGTTTCTTTTTCAAAAAAGGAATTCATAAAAACAACCATTCATTGGCAGTCGTGTAAAAACATTTTGTAACAAAACTAAGTCTAGTTTATTCCATCCCCATGCAAAACCTTACAGTTACAAAAATATGGTATACTAATTCATGAATTTTATAAGAAAATATACGTTAAAAATAAAGGTCTTGATAGTGTCTTCATTATTTGGCTGCCGGCCAGTAGTAAGAACAATGTGGATGTCTCCATATAATATTTTCTCGACACTATAACATCTTTCTAGTGCTTTCTAGTTGATCTGCCTAATCCTCTGTAAAAATAAATGTCAGTACAATATAGTAGTCACCCTACACATACAGTAGTTATATTAACATATAATAGTGAGTAGAATAATCACGTAAAGTGCTCTTAGGTATAATTGTAAGATCCGATGGAACATCGTCGCTTTTGTGTGGTAGCTCTTAAGCTATTGTTACGAGGTGATGGAAGGCTGTATATTCAAATGCCTTGACAAAAGATTAAAATGATCCGTTTATTACGTTACAATGTGGGGAGGAATTGAAGTTCATATTGTTAAGTTACTAAGGAAATAGTTAGTTAATGTTTACGAACCGTTTGCACGGTCACCGTTTTGTGAAGGTTGAGTAATGTTACTAATTGTTTCTAACTGTGAAAATTGTTTATTTGTGTTATGATTTTTTCTTTAAAAGGATACTGTGAAAAAGAAATAAGGCTGCAGGCTAAGTCATCGATAATTTGGTTTGTATTTTAGGTGAATCGAAGCGCAAAAAATCAACTAATAGGAGTATATATATCGCTTATGTGTGGTAATCGGTAAGCGTTATACTTTTATTAGTCTATATTTCTATTATAACTACCTAGCGCGTTGGAGACCTAAAATCGATTAAAGGGTTAAATAACCTTAACTCTTGTATGAAGCATTTTAATTAAATCATACTATTAGACTCTACCTAAAGTTCTGACTGCTGTTGTGTGATGAAGAAGTATAATTAAAAGTTCAAAGTTTAAATTTATCTGTAAATCACAGACACTGCTTTGTCATTTAATAAATATCTCTTAATTTTTCGAGTTTTTCTGTCACTAACGGACAATGTTTCTGTATGCGATCTTTAAACTTCTGTGCTAGGTATAGTCTCTATTAAAAATAGGCAAGTATATTTAAGAAGTGTGCCAGTTTTACTCTTCAAATAAGCCTAATTCATCACACGGTTTAAAATTTATAAACTTAATATGAAAGGAAACAGTTTCTTGTTAACGCTGTCAAAAATTTGGAACCAAATAGATCACATTCTGTTAACTCTTTCAGTCACACTTTTACATCGAGAATATTTAAAACATTTTTATGTTACTTTTAGCATCATTCACAATTAAAATATCATAAAAAGTGTGAAAAAAAAATCTAGCTGTTAAGGCTTTCGAGGTATGAGGTGGTTAGTTACACTAACCACCATGACTATTGATACAAATAAAACATTGATGAATGATGTATATTATTTATTAATATTAAAAACTATAATCAACTTTTCTGCAGGCGAATATAACATAAAATATTTTTTTATGAAAATTTGCAAAACATGTTTTTCCTTTGCGTAGACAAAGGGGCACTTTACAGGTACTGCACTGCCATACAGTACGCACTGGAGATATTTTAGTGCTACATTTGCAGCACCTTCTAGAGGTAGTTCTCTCAGGCTGATGGGGACTGCATTCCAGACGAATTTCTCGAGGGACTGTAGGCTTGTGTCCTTTTATTAATGCAGGTCTTGGAGAAGACGTTGCGGAGCTACGATTGCTGTTTACTGAATCGGGTCTTTGTCTCACATATGCTGGCGCCAGTAAACCCTGGTAAACACTTCGTCTAAATTCTTTCAGAGTCAATTTGTATAAGTCTGCGCGTGAAGAAGACTGCAGTTCTTTATAAATTAAGAAGGCATTGACAACACAACAATCAAGGAAATGAAAAAAAATCCTGTGCCACCACTTGTGTGATTTTCTGTCTACAGCATAACTTCCTTTTAGCTGATCAAATTTGTCTACAAAATTCATATTTGCGTTGTAATCTTTCACGGCTTTTGGACAGGACACTTCCACGCTGGTACCATCGCGCTCTCTGCGGTTAACTTTGCCGACATTCTCAGGATCATGATAGTTAGACAAAATAAATACTGATCTCTTATCTTTCCATTTCAGCAAACTTATTTTTGTTCTACTAACCCGGTAATCATGTTCACCTCTTTGTAAACTCTTGTCTTCTTTTAGTGTTGGCAAGTACTTTCTATTTGAATTCACCGTTCCACAGGCGAAAATGTTGTCCTCTCGTAATTTTACTTGCAAAGGATAACTGTTGAAATAATTGTCAAAATATACTTTATGATGTTTATTTTTTAAATTTTCGCAAAACTTTTTGACAACTTTACCACCTAAATCAGTTTCAACATTATCACCCTGTTTTCTGGTGTAAATATCAAAATCTAGACAATAACCTGACTGTGCACACATCATCCAAACCTTGTATCCTCGTTTAGTTGGCTTTTTTGGTATTGTTTCAAATAATTCCTGCCTTTGAATTTTATCATACTTTCATCAATTGTAACTTTTTCTGATGGTTTATAGTTATTTTGAAAATTAGTTCGCAGAATGTCGAGTAGAGGTCTAATTTTATAAAGTTTATCAAAATCTGAACAATTTTTGGTGGGCATAACACTATTGTCGTTTACGTGCAAATTATTCAAAAGCCAACTAAATCTATTGAAACTCATAAACTTTAAAACGAATTTATCATGCAAATCAGGTGCTGAAGATCAGTAATCTCTGCAGCTTGGTAGTTTTTTTAAGCCCATCACCAAGTTCAAAGCAATGAAAACATCATGCTCTTCTGTTTTAGTAGGTGTATAACGCTTGCCGGCTTCAGTAGCGTAAAGGTTCGTTTGAAGACATAAAATATCTTGTACATGCTCTGTCCAAAAAAGGTGAAATAGTAAAAGCGGTGTAACATTCTCCATGCTAAGAATTTGTTCGGCTATTCCCACACTTTCAGAAAACTCAGCAGGTTCGACCATCCTATAATTCTTCTTCCATTTTGGAGCTATTATAATCAGTCGGTTTGAATTCAAAGTGTTGAGCTCGACAGGATCAGGATTCTGGCGTACTAAGCTAGAGAAGGGTAGGTCATCATCCTCATCAAAGTCGTGATCATCAATTACTTGAATTTATCCTATCAAAACACCTAACATCAGTGGATTTGGCTGATCGTCGGAGTCCTCTTCGACATCATCATCGCTACAAATACTCTCGCCACCTGAAGGAAAGTCTTCTAACAAGTACTCTTCCAGTTCTCTACTTGTTAGCGGACGCGGCATACTGTAAAATGTAAGAAAAATACACTATTAGTTGCATGTCTAAGCAGCACATAGATTGGGACTATAAACCCGCGGTGTCTATAAACAGTCACGGTGGTTAGTAGCACTAACCACTACATTTTCGTTCTAAATGCACATCGAAAACACAAAAATAATAGTATTTTGATCGATACACGAATAAAATAAATATCAGTAAACACAATGAACAAAAAACATTGAAGAAAAAAGCTTACTTACCTGTTTCACAATTTTTTTTATATCGAACTCAGTCAAAAAAGTACGTTACCGCAAAAATGAATTCAACACAACTGAACTGTCATTCATTCAAAAATTGACAACCGGTCGCGTTGTGTCAGCAATGGATGCAAGTTTTATTATAATTCAACCGATTATCGCTAGATGCCGTGGATTTTAATAAAAAAAATCGAAAAGTGGTGGTTAGTGACACTAACCACCAAGACTGAAAGAGTTAAAGAAAAGAAATAATTAAACATGTCGATATTAATACGAACGAAGCTACAAACAGAAGTCAATATTAAATAATTACGGGATAATACTACTCGAAAAACAGTAATTGATCATACAAAATGTATGAAGTTGAAAATATGCAATATAATCGTTTGAGTTCGACATGCTACAAACAAATTGGTAGCACTTTGGAAGTTTGCCTTATTGCACATTGTTTGGAACTACAGCAACAATATTGGTAGAAACCGACATAATTAACGAGGAGCTGAAACCAAGTGAAACTTTTGTAAAATAATTTAAATCAATAGTTGAAGCGTAGTTGCATGTACAGGGCCTTATCGTTGCAGTTTATTCAACAACATTTATTAGTATTATCATATCATTTGAATATAGAAATACTATTACAGACATTCTTTAAAATGTTACAGTACTATTCCAGCTCCATAGCCTTATTTGTTTTTGAATTAAATAACAGTATATATTAGATAAAATTTTATAAATAATTAATTCCAGGCTGTTCGCTACGTATTCCTTTGCCTGTTTTCTATTTTTGTAATGCTACGTCAGATGGCGCTACTTTTCTATGTAACTAATTTTTCATGTGCATTGTTTTATTTTGCGTTAAAATAAAAGACGTTTTAGTGCAAAAAACTTATAAGAAATCTTGTTTATTTATCCTGAACACAATAGTAAATATATAAAATATTTCTTAAGAATCAGACTGTCAAATCGAAAGAGGGTTTTTGATTCTGAATGATGATTCTAGAATCAGAGAAAGATAGAGCATTTAGCCAAAAATACGTTTCGACTTTTTATATACGCGTAGATGAATAAACATTCTTAGGCTTATGATCGCATTGACGTATCAGTATCGACTAATACGTCAAAAGAGTTGCTTACCTAAACTTAGTTATGCTTTAATAATTCTAATCTAATCTGCAAAAGGGTTTTCCTGATTATATTCCTGTATACTACACTTATCTGCTTAATATTTTTCCTGAGAAAATAATAATCTGTATGTATTTATGTCGCAAATACACTCTTCAACGTAAGCATCTATAATAAAACATTTAAAAATCGTACAAAATAAGTTCTCATGTTATTACACGTTAGTGTAACGTACGAGTATATTTAAAGAACCCTATGGCCGTTTAACAAATTTCAAATATAATCCACTATTGTTTACGTTCGAGTTTTTTTTTCAAAATGATTAAACCACAAAATTATCTATCAGTGATAAAACTAACTAAAGATCAAAGTCAAAAAATTCCCGTGATCTATTTAAAAGTAATTATACATTATTTCAGGGCAAAAAGAATTGATTACACATACTTCACTTATATCGTGGGGAGTGTCCCAAGGAATTGTTCAGACTAATATCAGCTTCAGGTATCCGCCATTGTTCAACGCCATAAAACATCGATCCACAAACACTTGCATAATTGGCACTCCATCATTGTACGCTTTCAAAAAACATTTTTACCTCGCAGAACCATTTTGCAGAATAAATGATCACTCGTGGGATTGCCGAACCGATAAGACATCCACACCTTCAAGAAGAGAGTATGAGATATCAGAATGAAAGTAATCTTATTTTACAGGCAACCGGCAATATGCTTTTGAGTTCTAAGTTGCAATTTAGGCCTTAGATTTTTCTAAGTCGAACCTTGTTCAACACATCCAAGTGTTCATCCAAGTGACATACTACATACCTAATCATCCTAACTGCTAAAGCAAAGGTCGTAACTTTGATTACTATACATATTATTATTTGATGAACATAATTATTCGTCCTATATCTGAATATAAATAATGTAGGTATGCCTTGTCAACGTAGTAAAGACTGTCTAGTTTGGGTTTAGATGACTTAGTGTGACATATATCAAATTATATTAATGTAATATCTAATTAGTTTTATTCGTATATTACAGTTGTTAATCAAATCTAGAATGTCTTGTGTTTGATTAACAATTGTAATTAGATTTCAAGAAATCTCTTGTTATAGATATTCTTTAAATACATTTACTTATCAAACTGCTATAGCCATATTACCTAATCATACAATAACATTGACGGACGGTACCGGTAACGGTACTACCAGACACATTTGTTATTGTAAAAATGCTTGCGAGTCGTCACCTAATCGAATCATCGCATCAATCCCACTGAAACTGCAGAATCTTCCATAAAAACCCAGCAAACTTGTTCACTAATGAGAAAAGTAAACCCATTGTCATATAGGTTACTTACACCTACTTTTATAAAACAAAAGCACTTATGAATAAAACCAAAAGTTCAGATTTTGTTAAGTGTACTACAGGCTAACACGACAAAATATAATTGCACTCCATTTGTCAATTACTGATGAACAACGCGTACTACGAATGATATTTAACATTGATAGTGGCTTGCAAATTTATTTTCATGTTAATACCTGAACAGTAAATGTTAAATTTGCTTCGATCATGATTGGATAGTTAAATTAGCACTTTAATTAACACGCATGTAATGGTATTGACAATTTAACAACGCTCAAACTGTTTTATGGTTTTTAATTTTCGTTTTTTACGCAAATTGATGACTTATTTAAATTGTGATTCTGATTTATTATTGATGGCTTTTTCATAAGTACATATTAACCTACTTGTAAATAAAAATAGTCACTAATTTGAAATTTCATTTAAAAATAATTTGAAAACCTAAATCACAAAATAAAATTATGCCATAGATCAACGTGAATCACGAACATAAACACATACTTTTGAAGATAAAATTTTATGTGTGTACTTATCACACGTCTTTCCGAGTAATGTATTCTCATCACACACATTAAAGGAGCAATAAACAGAGTTACACTTATAATTCTGTGCTCCTTGATAATTAAGTTATAAAGCTATGCATACTTACTAACCTATGAGTTAATAATTTTATACGTGGATGAGATAACGAAGTGTGATGAAGTGTGATAAAGGAAATTCAATGACTTAATATTTCTATTTAAATTTAATTAGTTTCGTAGTTAAATATAAAAATCTGTCTTTATTATAATATGAGACCAGATTTCTTATTGGAAATTAATTTGAAAAGAGTTATTTTTGAACATTTTCTTTTGAAATGTTTTTGAAAAATACGACTTGTTTTCGTGTCTTAAACCATAACATATGTTGGAAATCACTTCTTAAATATTTATAAGTATATTTACTTATTATAAAATAGTTTACTAAAAGAAACTGTTTGCGGGAAGCCGAGGACTGAATCAAGTGACGAGCACTTCGAAGGGCTCATGTCCAGTAGTGGACTGCAATGGTTTGTTAATCATTAAATGAAACCCTTAAAGCAAGATGCGCTGAAAAGTAGTACGAGTAAAAACAATATTGAGTCTCAAGTTTAATCAAAGTCAAATATGTAAGTAAAAGTCTTAATATGTGTAGCAGTGAAAAGAAAAATAGCCGAGATATGTTCACTAATTGAGCTAACAACAACTGGACATTACCGATTGGGTAGTACAGTTTGGAAGAGTATAATTTATTTTAGATATTTAATTTGATGAATATAAGCCTTTAACACGTAAAATTTATGTCGAGTATAAATATATATAGTAACTGAGTTTGCATAAAGTTTCTCGAAGAATATCTAAAAGCTAATTGCTTTCAACGATTTACTAGCTAGAACCAATTCGTAAAGTTTTATATTATAATTACTAATTAGACCATTAATTTATACAGCTTCTCTTAAAATCTAAAAGTTAGTATGGCCAAGAAGGTCAAAGCGTATTGTGTTTTTAATTAGTCTTTCGAGAGGCATTTAGTCTCACGAGGCGTGTAGACTTACCTACGGGAAATAAGGACCTAATTATATACTACTTCATTATTACAAGTACGTAAATAGAATAACATCAAAACTAGGCTTCGGATCTAATTTGAATTGACTGACGTTTCGACCAAGTCGCTTGCTTGGCCTCAGCCCATCAACAATCCTACTAATATTATAAATGTGAAAGTTTGTATGGATGGTTGTTACTCTTATACGAAAAAATTACTTGATCGATTTGGATGAAACTTTACAGTACAGTAGGTTATATATCCGAATAACATATAGGCTACAACTGGTAATGATTTTATGTATGTCAATTAAGTTGGAAAAAAATTTGGCCTCTGAGAGATATCTTGTCATACGCTGCTTAAACCATTGAAGTTACACAAAGATGATGTACCGTAGGATTGTTCGTATGTTAAAAAAATATATTTGTTTAAAATGATCTGTTGCTAACCTTAATGTGGCAGACAAAATACCGCGCCGCGAAGCCGCGGGCAAAAGCTGGTTAATCAAATATTCTGAAATATATTAATTTGCCGATCAGATAAATTTTATGGCACTGTAAGCTTAAATGAAATAGAAACTGACATTTATGTTGAAAATTTAAAAAGAACAGTGAACATTACTTGGAGAATCATGTCTTGGCTTATTTCCATAAAGAACACGAATGGTATAGTATTTTAAAAGGTCATTATACTGCATTCTATTGCACTGGATATAGTGGAATCGATGTCCATATAGGATAAAAAGTAATGTGATTTACAACTAACTTGTTTGTTTATGGTTGGGTGTCGTTTATGTTCATTTCATTAATATTTTAAGTTTCCAAAAACACTGGAGATAAAAGGAAAAAAATATGGAACAGTTGTTTGGGACATTGGAGCAATACTTTCGTTGTATTTTACCGCCTTAGTGTGACTACCAGTAGCGCACTTGTACTTGCACTTGAATTTTAGGTGTCCATGGGCTCTGGATATCGTAAGAACAACTGTTCCCGGATCCCTCCAATTTCAGGCACAGATTGACACATCGTGTGAGTTTAGTCGGTCCAATTCGAATACACCACCCCGCCGTAAACCCCGGTGGGGTGACGGCATAAGCAGCGTTATTCATATTTTATCAAATTACCCATTTTCTCGTTTAGTAAATCACAAAAAGCTGTGGTCTTTTGCCTCAACTATTCTGTAATAAAATTAGAGATTTGAACATTAGCAGAATACGTTAATACCACTGAAATATTATAACCTTGGGGATATTATGTTATGCAAAACGACTCTTGTATAAAATAATCAGGACATAATGATACAAACAGTGGTACACTAATTAAACAGCTTAATAACAAGTCGCTTTTGCCAGAGATTCAATTACACCGTCCAAATGCAATCTACTTCTGCCTTTAAACTCACATGTGCTACTTTAAATGACATAATAGTAGAAACAAAAAGTGCAAATTTGAACAGATTTAAAACGTTTAATACAAATATGTATAGAAATTGAATCCTTTTAATTTTATTTGTTTACGTGGAAACTGCTCAAGAAAGCCTTTCGTTAAGGGTTTGCCCATCGAATTCCAAAAGTGTCCGATTGACGACTATAGCTTTGTCCACTGTGACAACAATGTTACTAAATTATAGCCCATGTGTATGTCGGTTATCGCGATAAATAGTAGCCTACACGTTATTCTGATGTATAAGCTATATTACTTTAAATTTGTATCTAAATCCGTACAGCGTTTCTGCGTAATAGAGTAGTAAACATCTGTATATCCTTACAAATATTCGCATTTGTAATATCTAAAGTTAAAAAAATTGTTGAAAAATTTATCGAGTTTGGTATGTTATTCAATATGGCGTCATCTATCAGAAACTATGGGTATTTTTTTAAGTCTACTAACAGATTTTGTACTGTATGCAAATCGGGCGATAAAGTCTAACAGTGCCATCTAAAGGAATTCATAAAATATAGAGTAATTCAAATATGCATCATAATAAATCTTGCCAAGAGAATAAGACGTTTTGCCGTAATAAGAATTAAGTTCATCGTCACAATCATCATCAAGAGCCTTTAACAGTCCACTGGGGTATCAATCAATTAACCTATCACCATCCACTGCTGAACGAAGGTCTTGCCCAAGTAACGTCAACCATCCCGGTCTTGGGCAATTCGCATCCATGCGCTGCCAGTCATCATTGCAGTATTGGAGTTTTTTTTCTATATTAAGAGCCTGCCAAAGTGACTCTACGCTGCCTGATGGAAAGTATAAATAGAATTCAAGAGTTGTGGTGAGCATACCCATTGCACCTGCAGACAATCCATTATGGTGACCCACCCTATGGCGGTCTAGTGAGATGCCATGAATTAAGGATTCAGTTAGTGTGTAAAATTAAAAATTATACCTTTGAAAATACAAATTATTTTTAGAAATCTATATTCCCGAAGATCATATTTTACAACATACATATATAAAAAGCTAAAGTTTTCTGGTACATGTGAGTTGAAGGCAGAGTTGATATAATACATTATCGCAATTAACATAAAACTTGGTTAATGAGCAGTAATGACTTAACTGTACAAAATGAGTGAGGCATAATCTTTATTTAATTCAAATAAAACTGTGTTGCTATTTATACGTTATATATTTTGCTCTAATCATAAAAATAAAAACTGCACAATGTTGATGATTTTCAATACACGTCGATATTTAAATAGCTATATTTAAACTATTTCGTTGGTCTAACGGTTTAGGGATGCGACTGTCTAAAAAGTGTTATAGAGTTCTTCAAGCTACAGAAATACTTAATAATGGCCCGTTTGAGTTTGGAAGTAAAAGTCGTAAAAGGCGACTAAGGGAACCAAATATGCAAGACAACATCATTACAAAGAGAAGGAAAACTTGGAACAAACCAACCCGTCTAGCCAGCGTGGTATAGTAGGCCAAAAGCTCCTTGTTAAGGAGAGGCCTATGTCCAGCAGTGGGCTATAAAAGGCTGTTGATGCTGATGATGTTAGGAAGTTGGGGTCTTAACCCCCGAGTTTCGGAGAATACATAAAACCGTCGGTTTCGTGCCTCATCTGTCCCAGGTCGTTTCAGATAACCATCCCATCGGATTGTGAGAAGTTAGGAACAGAGACTGTACTTGTGTCTGCACATACATTTGTGCATTATAATACCTCCTGTATAGTAGGCTGGTTTGGCTGCCGTGGTCGGCTAAGAGTACATCATCATCCCCAGCCTTGCATCACAACTACATAATATTATTTTCTAAAATAATGTAGTATTTTTGATGTTAAAATATTTCCCTTTAGGCATAGGGTGTAGAAATATTATAGTAACTACTACGACAGACAATAATTCCTTAATAATACTATTAAATTGTACATTGAATCGAAATCTCGTTTTTAAGTAATTGTACTTTTCAAAACCGAACCTGATCGAAACTTTAAACAATAGGTACATACATAAGTGTTATGTACTTTAGTATTGCCTCAATTTTTCTTTTTATCATTAATTTGTTCTTTTTATTGTTCAAAACATTGCACATATTATATACATTCACAGATCCTAGTGCCTCGCTTAAACCGGGTAGGTTTTTAGGCGAGAGGGATATGGCCTATTAGTACTTTTACAATAATTTAAGAAAACAATAAAAAATTAACTCAATTAAAAATACTTTAGGACATACAAGCGCATACACAATATCCTATAGATAACACAACATTACAGCACGTACTAACGTACTGCTATGCTATGGTGCTACTGCTATTAGAGGCTTACTTTTAAGGTTCTATAGTTTTCATGCGTGTACATCATAACTTATCGTGGAACTTGAAAAATAAAAATTCAGTATAAATTACATATCTAAGTAATATACAGTAAAGAGATATTTAATGTTACATATCACAACAGTAAAAATGGTTATGTCATTCTTAACAAACTATTTTTAGTAATTCATGCATTAGCCTGCGTCGGTAGTGCAATGGTAGCGTAAGCGACAACTGTGCTGAGGATTGGACGCGTGCGGTGTTTGGGTGTTTTCTATGTATAAAATGTATATATATACAAAAAAAAACTATTAGTATACATAGCTTTCGTAGCACAAGCTCTGCGTAGTTTGAAACTAGATAGCATTATGTATCACTTGCCTGAAATTGGTAGCGTTGTAATCATGACTGTTTTTTTTTGAAACGCTATAGGAAGCTAAAAATACTATCGAAATGTTATACAAATTAAAAGTTGACCTCATATATATCGGCTAAGGATAGATGCATATATTTACATGTTTTCACAACACAATTTCAGTAGCGATGTCCTGTCTGGAATAAATTGAATCAAGACTTTAGTCCGGTACAATACTTTTTATTTTTAAAACTTTTAAAATTATTTATTTTAGAAACAAAATACTCATCTAAGTCTTGCTAATCGCTCATCAATAATAACAAAAGTTTATAAAGTTATTTTTTAAATTATAGCACTTGAAAACTCATAAATTTGTAAGAACCATAAGTTAACACGGATTGTTACGGAATAACTTGTGAATTGCGAACCTTGTGAATTCTCACAAGCTCTTTGTTTTAGTGCTCAAAGTTGGGGAGGAAAACTTAGATGAAGCTGCTCGTTTTACTAAGAGAATATTACTGAAAATTAAAAGGATTAAGTAGGTTCACGATCCTAGACTAAATTTTAATACATTTTAAACAGCACAGGAGCCACTACTTATTAGCTCCAGTAGTATACTTAAATTTAGAAAATATTCTAACTTTGTTTAATACCAGCTGTACCCTGCTATGCTTCACACTAGTAAATTGGTTGATAAATTAACTGATAGCTGAAGTTAAAAATAATCTTTGAATCTGTTTACACATCGTGTCGTAATTTGAGTTCAATTGGTGCAGAAATTAACATAGTTAGTAGGTTTAGATGTCTGTAAAAAAGGGTAAAAGTGCACAACAGAAAACAGGTTCCTTTAGCCAAAATACACACAAGGTGCTGGAGTTGAACATTTCACCTACTATTTGACGAGTAATCATCGTCATCATCTCAGCTAAAAGACGTCCACTGCTGGACATAGGCCTCCCCCAATTTTTTGACGAGTCACTATATGATAATAATAGTTGCCACCGTTTGAGTCGCAACCAGGTTTTAGTCCCTTATTCACTCAATGGAAAGCTATTAAAGAATTACGTAACTCCAGTTTTCTATGAATCTGTAGCATCACTCTAGTCAAATCGGTACATTCTTTGTGAGGTGGTACACATTGAGAAAATAAATATAAACGTGCTCAACTGCTTTCAACTATAAATTATAATTTATTAGAAATCAAATATTGTTTCATATGTTATCGAAATATTTAATAACGCACGAGTGACCATTTGGCTACTCAAATACTTTCAATAGAACCTTCCTGACAAACGCAATCCCGCAGTTTCCGTTGACCCACATCTTTCTTAAACAGCCAAATCTATAATGTCACATACAAGAAGAAATACATTTCAGCGAGTATGAATTTAATAAAAATAACTAAAACTTTATCTAAAGGTTAGTCGTGTTTACATTTCTATATTTTTATGACATATATACGTATTTCTGAATTGTTTAAGTTTGCGTTTTAAGAAGGATTACACAGACATCGTAGATTTATTTAGTTGTGAATATTTCTTTTACGTTGAATATTTTCGATTACGCAAAATGAAAATAAATATTTGTATATTGATAAGTACTAAAATTCTAATTAAAAGAGATAGAATAGAGCAAATAGCCTTTGCAGAAGTTAGAACACACTAAAAAACACCCGCTGTTTAACACTGAGTAGAACAATCGTAGCATCAACGCTTCCTCCATTTCAGGGTAGTATGGCACATACAATTCTTTCCTTCTGTCATACGGCCTTACTTCACCCGCGGAGATTTCTACTCAAAAATGAGGTACAATTTATTTTCGACGTTCTATCTTAGTTATAAATATCGACATATAAAAAAGTATCCAATGGCCATTTTGCTTGATTTCTGACTCAGTTACATATATTTGATAAAATGATTGGCTTAAAGTAAAATGTATGTAAACACCACTCTCCACTACTTACGCATAGACTCAAGTTACATTTCATTATAAAATTAGAAAGCTGTACATTTGAAATCTATCGAGTCTTGAAATATTTCTTTCACCATATCTTCAGCTTTCAACTATTCGATAAAGTATATTATGTAAAAGTTCCTACACTATGTTTTTCTTCGACAGTTAATCCTGTTCTTGACGTGGGTCACACAGCCTTGACAAGTATGGTTGGATCATTGTATTCGTATTGAAATAAATTGAATATAAAAAAAAGGTTTTCAGAAAACTATAATTCACAGAAGTGTTTTTCTTTTATATATATTCTAAAAAACATGTAAGGAAGAAGGCCTAATGGTTGACAAGAATATAGGTTAAATTATTTGATTTTTCTATTAATTCATTGATATTCATCATTAAACAAATAAAATAATTAAAAAATATTTTGTCGAATAAGAGGATAGATAAGTGTATACTTATGAGATTTAAAATCATGAGACAGAGTATATTTATAAACCAGAAGGATACAAAAGCTCATTTTTTTATTTGGTAAACGAAATAACGATAATTATTTAAAATTAAAAGTATTTAGATGTTCAAATAAATATTTGTTTAATTTGATTTTATTAAAATTGTTACATGGGCATATTTTTTTTTATAATTTATCTTAAAAACATAAAATAAACTGAAATTATATAATAATACACAGAAATAAATGCCATTTTTATTAGATCGTGTGTAGTTAGAATCTCAAACAAGTAAATCTGAATTAACGAATTTGGAATTTGTCTAGTATACAACCGAGCGCATTACCCACACAGTATCTTGCAAATTATCACGAGGGCCAAGTATATGGCGGTGTGTCTATAAAAATTTGATTTCAATTATTTTTTTTACACAATCGTTCCTTAAAGTGATTAATTATGTATTTAAGCTTCCACTAACTAACTCTAATCATGTTAGCTACGGAATAATATTGAAAGCAAAATGTAAATCAATTGTTTGTCCTAGAATGTACACATATTCATGTACACTTCCTAAGGCCACGGGCTGCACGGAGGTAGGTTCTACGTATGACGTAGACGTTGTGGTTAAAGCTAACAGCTTAAACTAAACTTGCAATACACTTCGGGTGACAGATGTGAGTTACACATTTCCGATGTTAAGTCGCAGTTTGTGTTTCAAATGTCTATATACTGGGGTTAGCTACTGTACATAAGCTATTTTATATACGTACAACAGTATACAACGTCCGTATGTAATATTCTATAAACCTCTTACACGTATCATTTGGAAATGAAATTATTAATAACTTTAACATTAGTATTTCTGATTTTAGATTTATATTTCTGTAATATAATATTTTTACAACCTTCCTAATACATTGTGTAATGTTCACATTATTCGTTTACTCTAAAAAATCTATTTTCTCTTAAATAAGTTTTCATCAGTGATTTTATTTATCTTCTCCATTACGAAACACAAACATTGAGTACCGTAAGGGATACACAAGATTAAATCGTTTTTACAAGATCAGAGTTCTTTATCGAGAAAAAATCGGACTAGCTGTTAATAAAATAGAAAGCTAATCATCTAATACGTACGAGTATACTTGTTTATAAACGCTACATAGTTTTTTTATATATGTATTGCAATCATTATTTCGGATATCTAACACGAGCTATTTAACCTTTAAACTAAGCAGGGCTTCTACAATGACAGCTAGATTGACTGATACAATACTTATATACTTTTTGTTGGTCTAAAGCAACAGCATCATCTGCGCTGTCGTGTTTCGATGTAGAGATGACAGTTGTCGTGGTAAGTGTGTGAGCCTTACACTGCCACGATGACTGTCATGCCTTTAACATCCTCAAGCGGAGCATAAAAAGGTTCTCACTAGGCGGCCATAGTGTGGACTACTATAATACATTGTCTGCAGTCGCAATGAGTATGGAGATGATAAATATAGAATTCTATTGATGCTTTTCATCAAGCAGAGTCAATATAGCAGGTTCTTAAAATAAAATTTAAAGCCAAGAAAAAAATTACTAGCCCAATGCATAATTATACATATAAACATGCGCTTAAGCAAAACGATAACGGAGCAGTGTCCATAAATGTATACCTACGAGTATCATACAATAAAATTGTAGTCAAACAAGTAATGACATTTAGAAAAATGAATCAAGTTATCCATAAACCGTTTCACATTCACAAAGAAGGTACATAATCTTAACAAAATGGCAGAATTATCAAATCGATTTTTGGTGCACCTTACCTTTTTGGTACATCCAAGTTGTTATATTGCATGTGTGTATATTTATATATAAATTTTTATAATAATAATATATATTTTGGATATTTTGAAAATAATAATAGATATGCAAACATTTTTTTAAATGTTTGTGAAATGGATGACAGTTAATCATACGCAGTTGAGTTTCTCTGAAAGACAGACATTTAATGTTTCTAATTACTACGTCAGTTCCTTAATTACTATTAGTTAACAAAAAATCCTTGTGTATAATTATTAAACGGTTGTATTTTTGGTGTATTTATATATTAATAGTTTCCTCGAAGCTACGATGACGCATACATATTATAATTTTTACCATAGATTATAATTGTCATGTCACGATTCAGTTTAATGAGGTTTGTTGTGTAGGAGAATTTAAATTGAAGAAAATTATATTTTTCGTTACGTATAAAATATAAATATAATTATATGTGTATTTATGGCATGTGTATTGTATGTGTTTATGTATATATAAGTTTGTGTAATCTCTGTGCATCTTCCTTATAAGATTTCAAAACTACCCGAAGGTTGACTGGAGGACAATGCCTTAGGTATTACGTCCACCGACGTACAAAAGTTTGAAATAAATAAAATTATTTTTCAGAAATGAAAGTTAATGTTCGTATTGATGAAAATATCGTTGAATTTCTTAACAGCCTTTCAATAAATGCATAATTACTAGAACAAGATAAAAGTCTGGCACACGGAGTTCATAAAACTGAAAAGACATTTACCCGTTTCTAAGAAATTGGATCCGAACGTATCGTATTCTTCAATACCATAAAGAGTCGATCAGTATTGTCTCTAAGGATATTGATGATAATTCCTGTTTATATCCAATAGGAGAAAGGAAACAACGATATTGGACTAATATGCCCAAGCTATTCTCGATTTAAACGAATTAGGTATAGGTACTAAGGTAACTTACATTGAGACAATGACTGTGAGGAAAAATGATCTGATATTCGTTTTGATGTTATTGCTTGTTAACGAGAGGCTACCATTGTTTATGGATATAACAAAACGTTTACTCTATTTTATATTGTTTTGAAAACATCAAAATATTACCTCTATTTAACGGGTGTTAGTTCTCGGAAATGAGAAAAATTCATGCGTAGAATTGATTTTATTATATCACATTACAAAATAAAGAATTACAATATTCTTCCTATATTTAACATTCTTAAAGAGTGATTAAATAAGCAACAATTAACTATCAACATTCGAAATAGATTAATCAGATTATTAAATGGATTTAATACTCATTTTTTTC